>JARHVA010000152.1:1655000-3066466 GCA_037957365.1 Torreya grandis
TAATTTATCAAAGTGTGTTGTTAAGGGCTGAGATAAGATAGAAAAGATGGTTTGGTATGTTTAAACCAAGAAAATGTAGGATATGTATGTTGCGATGAACATTAAACTTGTATGAGGTTCATAATTTTATTTTATATTTTTGTAGTACCATCAGCATTATGTGACACTCTACTTGGTAATCCATTGGTAAGTTTTCATAGAGGTACAATGTAATAATATTAAGTCTAGCAAACTATGGATGGGTTGAACCAATAAAAATGCAAGAAGATGTAAATCATGTTAAGGGATCTAAGCTTGTGAGGATACTAAAATTCATAAAAATTAATATTAATTTGGCACATTACCCTACATTTATTAGTCATAAGTGGGCTTATTATGGTTGTATGATCCTAAATATATTAGATAATAAATTAAAATCCTATCAAGTTGATGCAATCATTTTCATTCCAATGAACAAGGCAAAAAATAGGCCCTACATGATAGTAAATGAGATAAAATATCATATGCATGTATACCTAAGAGTTGGTATAAATTATAAAAAGAGCCAAGGAATGAAATAGAAAAAGAACAGATATTTCCTTTTTTTCACAAGGTTTTTATGGTACACAAAGATTTAGAGGACTAGAATAGAAACAAAGAAAAACCATATAGATTCCTTATGTTAAGTTATAATTCCATACTAGGTACAATTCTCAATCAATACAATCACACACTAAATCATAAATAGATAATATTCACCACTTATCTAAGAATAACTAGGATTATTAAGAGTTGAATAATAAGTGAAGAATATCATGAGCTTTCACTTCTTCCATTACTGGGGATTAAGATGTTGATATGGATAATTGGCCATGAAATTACCATGAAATAAGATAATTGATAATGGTTTTTGTAATGGATATTAAAAAAAATTAGTATTTTATGATAGAGAGTTTTACATACTTCTTTACAAGGCTCAAAGATCACATTCCATAGGTGGAGATAAGAGTAAGTGAATTTAACCATGCATTGATTAGAATGAAAGTTTCATGGTGGGATGTACATCATAAAAATTATTTTGACTGATAAATATCTTATGAAATGTTGTGACCTAAATTTCAAATACGAACTCATCTATCAAACTAATGGCCAAAGTTTCAAGTAAAAAAATTCTTGGACGTGCATGTTCATTATCATGTGAATATTTAGAAAATGTAATAATTAAATCCAATATATCGGTTACATACCTTTCAATGAAAGCTGACACCATGACCTAAGGATTTGTATGTGTATCAAGAGTGAAGAAGGAAAACTAATACTTGACTTCAAGTTAAATAATATTTTATTTATGATTTTGTATTTAAAAATGAGAATAAGATGGCATAGAAGGAACTAAAAAATATGTAGGTACTATAAAAATTGGAAGATTGGATGCAATGACTATCACATATGTGGATGATTATATATCAGGCACTAATATAAGAATCCATGAAAAAATATATAAATTTTGCTAGATATGGGAGGGAAACAAATTTTTATTTGAGTCCTATAATAGAATTTAGAATAATGCAAGTATTTTTGAAGCTACTTAAAGTGAAGAGGACATGAATCTCAAAGGAATGTTTTATCCTGAGATAAGTGTTAAGTTTACAAAGAATTAAAACACATCCAATACTAAATAAGAAAAGGTACAAAACTGGAACATTGAGAAGTAACTAGGCTAGAGGAATGTTATGTATTCACTAAAAGTAGATGATAGTAGTATCTACAGATAAGCATTGCACAAGAGGTGTGAGAACATTGGTACTAAATAATTACCTTTTATGGCACCCATGGGTTATTATTGGACTCAAGATAAGGTATCAGAGTTTTTTTAGTTGTTTCAAGACTATGAAGATGATTTTCCCACAAATTTTGATAATTGGAGTATCCCTTCTCTATGATAAGTGTGCATTGATCTTAAAGATCATGAAAGGCTAATCAATAAGTGACCATATAAGTTAAATCTTAACATCAATCTAAAGGTGAAAAAAATATTGATTACATGGTCAAATTAGGTATCATCTACCCAATAGATGATTTTTATTAGGAAAGTTTGATGGTTATTTAGCCAAATAAGACTAAAAACTTAGATTATGTGGTGACTATTAAGTAGTAAACGATGCATGTGTGAATGACACTGTTCTAACTCTAATCATTTATGAAGTTTTATAATGTGTCATAGATCATTATTTATATTCCTTTATGGATGGTTTTAGTAGGTATCACCATATCACATTTTTAAAGGTTGATCAATCAAAAAACTTTTTAAACCAGATGAGATTCATTTTATTATTGGGTGATGCCTTTTAGGTTTTAGAATGCATAATATGTGCTTTAAAAATTATTATTCACCATACTAAAACACTTCATTCATGATTTTATTCAAGTATATTAAGATGGTTGAGAATCATTTTTGTTATTCAAATAACATTTATCAAATTTACAACTCATGTTGGGAAGATATAGAGCCTTGTAAATTACACTTAGTTTGAATAATTGATTTTTATTTACACCATTTGGATTGTTTTTAGGCCATGTGGTTTGTGGTGATGGGATTATGGTGGATCAATCCAAGATTGTAGTTATCATTGGGATTAAACTACTAAATATCCCTTTAGAAGTGAAATATTTTATGGGTCACATAGTATATTATTTCAATTTCATTTATGGGTATACAAATATCACAATACCCATAAAAAATCATAAATATATTAAGTTTGAATGGATAGTTGCATTTCAAACTACATTTACTAATTTGAGGTAGAGTTTGGTCATGAATCCCATTTTGGTCTTTCATGATTAGAGTAAGGTATTTCATGTTCTTTTGGATGTTTTGATAAGTATTATCAGTGTCATGCTAACATAACTAAAGATGGATATTTTGACCATCTTATTCACTTCACAAGTTGATAGTTGTCAACCGTAGATAATAAGTACACAATGATGGAAAGAGAATCTTTGGATATATTTTTGGATCTATAAAAATTATGACACTATTTATTGGAAACTCCATTTGAATCCTTCACAGGTCATCAATCCTTGTTATAATTGGTGAACAAGACATTTTTAGGTGAAAGGACTTCAATGTGGTTGGTGTTATTTAAAGAGTATAAGTTCAAAATTAATGACAACTTAGGAAGATAAAAGATTGGGCTAGATCAGCTTAACAATAATTCAGGTGGGAGAGGAGTTAGATGACTTGCAATAGGATTCCCCTAATGCACACTTATTTAGATTGATTATGATCCCTAATAAATTGGAAGAGATTGTGACATTTGCGTAATACGAGATATATCCAAATCACTATATAGAAAGAAAAAATTATATAATTAGTTGTAAGATATTTTCTATTCAAAAATTTTAACATATGTCTGTATAAAATAAGTAAGGATAGTTTATTAAAGAAGTGGATTTAGAGCATGAAAAAAAGCAAGTCTTGAATGAATCACATGACCAAATAGCCAGAGGCCATTTTTTAAGATAACTAACTACAAGGGAAATATTTTAAAGTGGATTATGGTGACCTATAGTAATTTAGGATGCTCATAGGCATGTGAAACATTATAGTGTTTTTAAGTGCATCAAAAAACTAAGTCAAAGGGATAAAATGCCACTTAATTTAGTTAGCATTGCATAGAAATTTTAGTAATGGGGGATTGATTTTTTTGAAACCACTACCTCACCCTAAAAATACTCCAATGCTCACTATATCATCACCATGATGGAGTATTTCACAAAGTGGGTCAAAATATCTATAATTCCAAGTTATGGGGAAAAGGATGTTATGAAGTTTCTATATGAGAACTTTATCAAGTCAAGTTTATATGCTACAAAATATCATTAATTATCAAGGCACACTCTTCCTCAATAAAACCATTGAAACTCTAATTAAGGATTTCATGATTTCACATCATAAGAGTAATATTCATCATATACAAGCCATTGGTCAAGTCGAATCCTCAAATAAGGTTATAGGTATCAAAATAAAAGTTAACCAAAATTTATAATGTGTAGAGAGGTGTTTAGGAAGATAAAATTCTAAAACTAGTTATAAGGTTGTTACAAAAAAACACTCCATTTCATTTGGCCTATGGCATGAAATAAGTGATGTTGATGGAATACATTTTCCCCATTTTTTAAAACATGATGGTATCACTGCTTGCCAATAAAGAAGCATTGGAGAACCATATTTTGGGTATATCTCACATGGAATAAAAAATGAACTATGTTTTATTGGAATCAAGTTATACATAATCATAATAGAATGAATTACAATATCATAACTTTTGAGTGAAATAGATCCAATAAGCAAAATTGGTATTATTTTACGAAAGTAGGTTCAATTCACACTTGAGAAAGTTATGAATCAGGTTTAAAGGCCATATATGATCCACCACATGATAAATAAAGGTGATATCATCTTAAAGGATTTACATGTAAATTTTGTTTTAATAATATTGAATGGTAGTAGGCTTAATCCTTACCATTACTGGTCAACAAGGAGAGAGGTAGAAAAAGAGATAGATGACATAAGTACAGTAGGATTTCAATTTTTCACAAAATTTGGTATGTTAGAGAGTTATTAATGATGTCATGGTGATGTCATGAAGGTGTCCAAGTAAGTGGATGAAGTGCCTTGATAATCTAAGTGATAATGAAAAAGTGTGCAGTGTATTTGTCCTAGTAGCTTGAAGGAGGCTTGGTTGATCTTCAATTTTGACTATTTAGAGATGATCAGGGATGAGTATGGTGATTTGATAATGTGAAATGGGTCCTATAAGAGGTTTTATACACTTTGAGTGCTTTTGTGCATGAGTGGATTTCATCTAGTTGATCATTATTTTCATTTAGACATTTTGGGTCTAGTGGTAGAAATTTTGAGTAGGCAGTTTGGTGATGTCATAGTTGTCACATGTGAATGAGATAGGGTAAGTTGGTCATATGGTTATGATCACATTAGTCCCTATTTATATGTAAAAAGTTTCAAGTCATGTTATTTAGTGCATCCAAAGATATGTGTGTGCAAAGTTGGGTTCCCAGGCATTTTGATAGTGTTTTCCCATACTTAGCCAAATTTGCAATGTGGCAAGAAAAACTAAGTAAGCATATTGATATAGTCATATCTTACACATGTGGATGTTTTAGGAGAATTTGATTATATGGTTTTGTTCAATTTTTTTACTAGTTAATTTATTATAACTTTTAGGTCAAGATATGAAGTGCATCAAAATCTATGCATGTGCAAATTTGGCCTTTCCAAACAGTTATAGGCATAAGTTGGCTCTATGATAGATAAAGCTAAGGAGTCATTTTAATGGAATTATATATCATATGCATGAAGGTTTTAGGATAAATTTGACACATGGTTTGATTTCATTATGTGATGATATCATATGTTCCAAATTTTAGATCATGTATCCAAGCACATCAAAAGTTATTGAGGCTCAAAGTTGGCCTTCTATGCAAATAGTAATGGTCCCCACACTTAGTCTATTTTGCACGATGTTAAAGATAAAGACCAAATGGATATATAATGGCTCATGAGTGATCATAAAATTAATATCTATGGTGTGCATCAATTCAAAGAGGTCAAAGTTTTCTTTGGTTAATGAAGTTAAATATTGAGCTTTTTTTGAGATCCAACGGCTCATGGGCATTCGTATAAATCAAGATCAATGGTGTGTGTTGATTTGAATGAGGATAAGTGCTCAATGTTTAATAGTATAAGTACTTAAAAGGAATTTTAGGTTTCCAAGTTTCATGATCATGGGGGTTTTGATCAATATTGAATGGTAAACACTATAAGATAAAGACCTATCTGATCCATAGAGATCGATAGTGCACAGTGAGTTAATATTGTAAGATTACATGAAATTAGGTTTATTGCTTGAGGTTTAATGTTTGGAAGTGGCACACTATGTTTAAAATGTCAATATTTGTATAATAATATATATGGTTCATTATTGATCTAAAGTAGTGAGGACACATGATGTGAACACAGTATTCGATGTTTAATTGTGACCATTTGAATTCAAATATTTGAATTTAACTAAGGAAATACCAATGCCTAGTTTTTGAGCCATAACTTTTTATCAATGAATAATTTTACCATGGTATAAATTTTTAATTTATAGATAAATCTAAAGTGCATTTGGAAATATATATTTTAAGTTTTTAATATATGTATAGATAAAGATATTGAGCCCCAAAGATGATTGTGTGCTCGGCTGTGTTCTACAAGTAACCCAAGAAGGGTAATTGAGCTCATTCTAATGGTATTTCTATGTCTCATGATGAATTATCTATTTATTAATGTTTTATACTCCATAAGTACCATATGTGTACATTATAAAGGTTTGATCAATCTTGTGTTTTATAAACAAAGGATTATAAGTCAACTATGTATTCATTCATGATGATTATGTGCATAAAATGTTGTTTGAGTTAATTTAGCTTTAAAAAAAGGGTGTTGTGAAGTTTTTTATTACTTAATGAGGACCTATATCTCATGTGGCATGGTTATATGAGTTATAAATTTCTCTTTTGTTCCTAGTTTTCTCAAAAAAGTGTCAAAGAGGTGAATGGGTCATCATAGGACCTAAAAGGTGACTTATGCCTAGTTGAAAGTATGTTGTGCTTAAGTGTGACCGATGTAAGATGCCTTAAGGGTGAAGTCCTATATTATTGATAACAAGGAAATATTGTGTACTTGATAATTCATGAATGATCTATATATATTGAAACCAAATATGATGATTTCTAGAGGTGTGAAAGACTTATACAAGGCATGTGTGAGAGCAGTGTGCATTGAAGTGAAGAAGAGAGGATAGGTAGTGTGCTTGTTGGATGAGTTAATAATCAGAATATTTTTTTGACTATAGGTCATATTTTTAAGGTTATAATAGTTCTCTTGTAGTTTTAGAATATATGAATAAGTCTAAAAGTGCATATGAGGATATTTTGAGTGAAGAAGGAGAGATTGTGGTATGCATATGTGAGAGGCTTGTATGAGATATAATAAGAGTTTATGCAGGGGTTAGATAATTATATATCCATAATTATGTGTTAAATATATCATTACTAAGGTGGAGGTATTCAAATGAGGGTCTAAAGGACTTGATCTTCCTTAGGGGTAGTTGCTCCTTGTGAAATAGGTGTTTCACTAAAGGCCTTTGGTCTAAAGGATTTGATCTATCTATTCTATTATTTTAAATTTATTATAGGAAAATTAGTCCATGTGTTTTAGGATTGAGAGTGTATTTTGTTCCCCCATGAGGGTTTTGCACAGGAACTATGTGTTATATGTTTATCTTGTGTATGCATTGAATGAATGGGCTCTCTTATTAATGTTTATTTATCAGGTTGATATATGTTGATTGTCTAATAATTTTAAAGGTTTTGAATTTAAATCATAATATCTAAACTAATTGATTCAACCCCCCTCTTAGTGATTGTACCTCTAACAATTGGTATTAGATTAGGTCCTTTGGTAAAAGCTTGACATCTTGAAGGTGATCCAAGGTACAATATGGGTAGTCATCAAGGAGTTTTCTCTACTAAGTAAGAACCAATGTTTAATGGATCCAATTATTATTTTTGGAGTGTAAGGATGAGGACATACATCATGTCCCTAGGTTTTTACATTTGGCAATTTATTGTGGATGGTTATTCTATTCATGTTATTCCTCCATGTAGTGTTTTAGATAATAAGTTATTTGAGAACAATTCTAAGGCAATGAATGCCATCACTTGTGATCTTATAAAGACTAATTTCACCAAGGTATTCAATTATAAATATTCTAAAGAGATATGGAACAAAACTCAAATCATTTATGAAGGAGATTCAAAGTTCAATCTTGCTAAGTTATAGACTCACAGAAGGCAATTTGAAAGTCTCAAGAAGGAAGAAGATTCTATGGAATTCTTTCTATAGATATTTGATGAGATTTTCAACATCATCATAGGTCTTAGAGATAACCTTGAAGAATTCATTGTATTTAAAAATGTATTAATGTCACTATCTCTCAAATTTGATCCTAAAGTTTTTACGTAGAAGAAAGTTGTGATCTTACTCAGCTAAAGTTGGATGAATGGCATGGCATTATTACTACCTATGAGATGAGGAAGAATGATGATATACCACCAAATAAGGAAGTAACATTTAAGACATAAATGAATCCAAAGAAGAAATTCCAAGGTAATAAACCCAAATAGGATGGCATTTATGATATAGATGAGGATGAACTAATTGCTTTGATTTCAACAAAATTGAAAATAGGTCCAAGCAAGTATAAGGGTAATACCCCTCAAACTCTTCAATTGTGGAGAGTTAAGACATTTTTATAATAAGTTCCTTCATAAGTATAATAAAGATGATGATGAAGAGCATGATCAAGTTCATGATGATGGAAAGAGATCATTCAGGTATGCTAAAATCAAAAAGGGATTCAGAAGGTTTGATAACAAAAAGAAGTACTTCAAGGAAAAGAAGAGTCTCTACACCAAAGAAGATAGCATCTCATCAGATGAGAGTGAAGTTAGTGACTTAGCGTATGATCATGAAGATGAATCCCTATTTATGGCTAAAGAAGGTAGTTGATCACATCAAAAGGAGTATACTTGGAGTGATTAAAATGATGATGAAGATAAGGTGGACTATGAGATTGAATTGATGAATGTTATTGAAGAACTAAAGATTGAGAATAAGATCAATAATAATTTGAAATCTAAACTCAAGGACTATGAGTAACAATTAATTATGTTTGAGGCAAGATTGGTTAAAGACTCTAGAGAGCATGATGGTGTTGTCATGTTTCTTAATTGTAGGTTGGAATCTATGTCTGAAAGTCTAGGTAACAAAGAAGAAGAATTATCAAGGTATTATTATGAGATTATATCTTTGAAAGATGAGTTGGATAATTTTGAAAACAAGGTGAAATAATTTATCAAGTTTGATAAAATTTATAATGTTCTTGATGATCTCCTAAAGAGTAAAAAATCAGTTATTGATAGATCTGGATTGGGTTTAATCAAGATCCCAAAGTTGCTTCTCAAGTTGTCATGAATATTAATGAGAGAAAGGTGGATCATCCTTTGAAGACAAATCATCAGACAAGGAATGAAGGTGCAGAATAATGAACACAAATTAGTTAAAATAACCAAATGTAATGAGGTATGTAAATTTCAATGGTTACAACTATACTTGTAATCAGTTTGGGCATAGAAATAGAGAATGAAAGAGACATATTATAAATGAGTATGTATATAACTATGATGGGGGTCATCATTCAAAATGTGTGATAAAGCTTGAGTGTTTAAATAGTCTTGATAAGTGACACTTTGCTAAGCATTGTACAAATAAGGAAAGGCAAGGTAATTTTTATTCAAAAAGAGTAGTTTGTTTTAATTATCATGACATTGGGCACATTGATAGTTTTTGTCTGAACAAGGTAAGAAAAGCTAAGTTTCCATCAAGGATTATTTTTTTCTACAATAGTGAAAATATTGGTCATATTGTTAGATTCTACAAGCAAAGGTCTAAAAATTAGAATAGGTTCAATCAGGATCTAAGAAGGTAAGGGAGAAGGCAAGTTAGCTCATGGAAACCAAAGGTGGTAATTATGCATCATGATAAGACTATAGGACCAAGTAATTTTTTTTCTATGTTGGAGAATGCTATATAAGGTGAAGAGTGCCAATATCTCTCATTATCTACTCTTAGTGTGAATGAAGAGACCAAGCTCAAGGAGAAGATCAAGGTACTGGTTGAGACTAGTTCTAAGATATATATGGATCCAAGTGAACATCCTACTATTATTGAGTAAGATTCATGCAAAGAACATTAATTATTAGTGCCCAATGATGAGGTTCTAAGTTACAAGGTTGATTATTCAAATGAAAAGGTATGTCAAGATTCCATAGTTGTTACATGTGTTGTCAATTATATCTTAGAAGAGAAGGAGAGTGATATAGAAAAGGATATATTTATCATAGTTCATACTAAGAAGAAGAAAAATAAGATCAAGAATGCTTATAACTATAAGAGGATTCTAGTAGTTACTAAGGATATGTGGGCCATTCTTGGCTTCACTTTATTTTAGAGCATAATGGTGCAAAGGATGTCTCTATCTATGCTTCTTAAGAGACTCCTTTTAGTGAAGTGTTGTTGTGATGTTATTTAGAAGGTTTTATAAGGCTAGAGATGAGTTTTTTTTGCTGAAGCAGGTATACCCAGGTAGAAGATATGTTGAGGTGATGTTATGATGTTGATAACTATATATAGAGTAATCTATAGGGTTATATTGAAGGTTCCTAGATGGAAAAGGAGGATTTGTGAGTTTTCAAGATGATCATTTTTCATATAAAGGTCTATTGACGTTATTATAACATGATCCAGGTGTTATTATGGTTTGAAGGTATATTAAAATCAAATTGGATTTTTTTTAGTGCTCTCAATTTTTTCATTCTTTGTCTTAAGTGTAAGCAAGCCTAAATTGGGTTATAGTATGTATGGGTTCCCTAAGATGTGGATGCTCAAATATTGGTCCAGAAGTGTGTGATGGGTGTCTCCAAGTGTGTAAGAAGTTTCATAGGTGTGCATTAAGCAGAAGGAGGTTTATTGACCTTGTTTGTTTTGAGTTTCAAGGGATTTGGGATATGATAGAAAATTGGTCTATCTTATGATTTGAGGTCTGAGGCTTCTTAATAGGCTGAATGGGACAAATGGGTTGTGAAATCATGCTTCACATAGATTTGAAGATTTGTGGCTTTTAAGTTATTCATGTTTTTGTCAATATGGAGGCCTAATTAACAAGTTGGTTTGTGAAGAAAGTATGTTTCATAGGTTGATATAGGTGTTTCAAATTGGTTTTATTAAGTGGGAATATGAGAGAGCTCCAGATATTAAGTTTTAGGTCTTGATGATGTGTCTACTAAAAGTTATGGGCTTTGCAAGTTCTAGGTAGGGCTACAAGGAGACTAAACAGGTCTAATAAAATGAAGATTGTTTTTTGTTCAATTTATACAAAAGATAAAGGAATGAGTATTTAAAGGTGATTTATCATGTTTATTTATTACATATATTCTATTTAATGAGTGGCATGTAGTTTTTTTGGTGGTCCTTGAGGTGGTTTGAGAGAGAAGGCTCGTAAGCCTCTATAGTGGTTCTTCATGGTGTATGAAGATTTGAAGATGCTCAAGTGATGAAACAGCTAAAAAATATTAGGGGTATTCCCTCTAAAATTTTTATTTGTGAGTTCCATAATATTTTATTACTTTTTTGTATTCTTTCTTCATTGGTTGCAGTGTTTGGTTGAAGAGAGTGTTGGCATGGAGTAAGAAGAGGAAGGTTCAAGGTAAGGGGGAGTTTTTATCATCTTTCTAAGGTGGTATTCGCATGTTTTTAGTCTTTTCATGTCCTCAAGATTAGTTGGTTTCCACTATGTCACTGTTTCAAAGGGGGAGAAAGTTCCTATTGAGGAGTGCTTGAAGAGAGAAAAAGAAGGTGAGTTATATCTTGTTATATGATGGTTATTAACATCAATGACAAAGTGGGAGATTTTTGGAGAGTTTTTAATGATGTCATATAGTTTTCCAAGTAAGTGGATGAAGTTCCTTGATAGTCTAGGTGATAATGACAAAGTGTGCAATGTGCTTGTCTTAGTATGCTTGAAGGAGTCTTGGTTGATATTTAGTTTTGACTATTTAGAGATGATTAGGGATGATAATGGTGATTTTAAAATGTTAATGGGTCTTATAAGATTTTTTATATTCTTTGAATTCTTATTTTCATGAGTGTATTTCATCTAGTTGATCATTGTTTTTATCTAGACATTTTGGGTCTAGTGGCATAAAATCTAAGTAGGTAGTTTATTGACATCATAGCTACCACGTGTAGATGATTCATGGTAAGTTGGTCATATGATTATGATCACATTAGTCCCTAAATTATATCTTCAAAGTCTCAATTCATGTGATGAAGTGCATCCAAGAATTTGTGTGTGTAAATTTGGGCTCCCAAGCATTTTGATAGTGTTTTCGCATACTTAGCCAAATCTGCAATGTGGCAAGAAGATCCGAGTAAGCATATTGATATAATCATATCTCACATGTATGGATGTTTCAAGATAATTTTATCATATGGGTTTTTTCAATTTTTCTCCTAGTTGATTAGTGATAACTTTCAGGTCAAGTGATGAAATTCATCAAAATTTATGCATGTGAAAAGTTGACCTTTCCAAATAGCCTAGACATAAGTTGGCTCTATGATAGATAAATATGAGGAGGAATTTTAATGGCATTATATCTCACATGCACAAAGGTTTCAAAATTTTTTTGACACATGGTTAGATTTTCCTATGTGAGGAGATCATATGGTCCAAATTTTAGATCATGCATCTAAGCGTAACAAAATTTATTGAGGCTCAAAGTTGGCCTTCTAGGAATATAACAATGGTCCCCATACTTAGTCTATTTTGATTGATGTTAAAGATCAGGACTAGATGGAGATCTAATGGCTTGATAGAAATATTATATTGAATATATATAGTGTGAAAAAATTCAAAGAGGTAAAAAATTTCATTGGTTTACAAAGTTAAAGATCGAGCTTCTTCTAAGATCCAACATCTCGCAGGTGTTTATACAAATCAAGATCAATGGTGTGTGTTGATTTGAATGGGGATAAGTGTTTGATGTTTAATAGTATAAGTGATTAAAATTATGTGAGTTTGAAAATTTTCATGATCATGGGGGTTTTGAGTAAGATTAAACAATGATCACTATAATATAAATACCTGGTTGATCTACAAAGATTGATAGTGCGTATTGAGTCAATATTACAAGATTGCACAAGATAAGGTCAACTATTCAAGGTTTAAATTTTGGTAGTGTTGCACTATGTGCTAAATGTTAATATTCATATAATAATATTGATGGTTCATGATTAATCTAAATTAGAGAGGACATAATATGTGAGCATAGTGTTCGATGTTTAACTGTGACCATTTGAATTTAATAAAGGAAATACTAGTGCCTAGTTCTTAAGCCATAACTTTTGATCTATGCATAATTTGACCATGGTATAAAAATAATTTTTTTAGAGGAATCCAAATCACATCTATAAATATATATTTTAAGGTTTAAATGTATGTACAAACATATATATTAATCTCCAAAGTTGACTATGTATTTGATTGTGTTTTACAAGTAACCTTGAGAAGGGTAATTGAGCTCACTATAATGGTATCTCAATGTGTCATGATGAATTATCTATTTTATAATGTTTTATACTCCATAAAAACCATTTATATGAAATAATAAGGTTTGATAAATCATATGTTGTATGAACAAAGGTTTAAAATTTGACTATGTATTCGTGCATGATGATTGTGTGCACATAATGTTCTTTGCGTAAATTGAGTTTTAGCAGAAGGGTGTTATGATGTTTGTTATCACTTAAGGGGGACCTAAAAATCACGTGTCATGGTTCCATTAGTTTTAAATTTCTCATATTTTGTTATTTTTCTCAAAAAAGTGTCAAAGAGGTGAATAGGTCATCATAGGACCTAAAAGGTGACTTAGGCATATTTAAAAGCATGGTGTGCTTAAGTGTGACCCATGTAAGATACCTTAAGGGTCAAGGAATTTATTTTGGCTGATAATTAAATATTTTGGACTTAATAATTCATGAATTATTTATATATAATGAAAACAAATATGATGTTTTCTAGAGGTATGGAAGACTTGTACAAGGCATGTGTGAGAGCAGTGTGTATTCAAGAGAAGAAGAGAGGATAGGTAGTGTGCATATTGGATGAGTTAATAATAAAAATATTTTATTGACTATAGGTCATATTCCTAAGGTCATAGTTATTTTATTAAAGTTTGAGGATATGTGAACAAGTCTAAAATTGCATATGAGGATAGTTTGAGTGAAGAAGGAGAGAGATTATGGCATGCCTATGTGAGAGGCATGTATGAGTTATAAATGGAGTTTGTGTAGGGGTTAAATAATTATATATCCATCATCAGGTGTTGAAGACATCAGCACTAAGGTATATTTGTTCAAAGGATGGTCTAAAGTACTTGATCTTCCTTAGCGGAACTTGCACCTTGTGAAACATGTTTTTCACTAAAGGCCTTTGGTCTAAAGGATTTGATAATGGTTTTTTTGGTCTAAAGGATTTTACCAATATCTTGTTTGTAATTTATTATAGGATAATTATTCCATGTGTTACAATGTTGAGAGTGGTTTTTATCCCCCATGAGGGTTTCCCATAGGAACTATGTATTATGTGTTTGATCTTGTGTATGCATTGAATGAATGAGCTCTCTTATTAATGTTGATTGATCAAGTTGATATATGTTGATTGTATAATAGTTTGAAAGGTTTGGAATTGAAATTTAAATATTTTGGCTCACTGATTCAATCCTCCCTCTTAGTGATTGTACCTCTAACATGGTAGAGTATAAGAGTAGTATAGAAAGAAATTTTTAATTATAAATATATATATATGGTTTGGGATATGATAAGATTGAAACAAAAATGGAAACAGACAATGGCATGGATGGATAAAATTTGTGAGAGAAATTTACAAAATATTTTAATCAAATAAGTTTATGAATGACATGAAAAAACAAATATAGATTAGAAATTAAAATATAAAAATAGTTAGGAGATTCCATAAGTACTCATTCAATTTTAATTCAAATAAAAAGAGCAAGTCCAAAAATAGAAATAATTATAAAAATGGTCATGTCAAATTGTGATATTAATGGAATGAAAATAGAAACCCATGAATTCAACAAGTGTTAACTCATCAATGGATAGTAAGTTAATGAAGATAAAACTGGTGTGGGAAGTAGATGACTAAATCCATCATGAAGTGACATGTCTCAAGGATGAAAATGGAACAAAGGGTTAGTTTACACACTTATATAATTAGAGATCAAATGAAATTTTAATTCAAATTATTTCGTTATTAAAGAGTTAATTTTTCATCGCAAGGTGAAAAGAGGAGATAATTCATATTTTACAGAAAGGAAAGAGTATCTATTATAATACTTATTAAAATAAATCAAAACTAGGGTAATTGATTGTTATATACATAATGTTGTGTTCCTCCACAAGACCATTGTGTATAGGTAAAAAATCCCACATGGCATAAAGTGAGCTTACATTATTCACATTAGTAGATGCTAAGAAGGAAGAAATGGGGATTAAACTTACATTGGGATAAAATAAATATGATGATATCAAACCATTTGAGTTCATCAAGGTTGTTGAAGAGGATTTTACCAACCAAAAACCATAAGGCAAACCTAGCCAAGATGAGTAAACCATCACACCACAAAATCTTTAGAAATTCTTTGGTGTAGAGAGATTAGTGTGATTTTTAAGATTTTTATAAAATGAAAAACTATATTAGATATTGTTAAGAAAATAAAATGAGGGTAAATTTTGAATATCGATGTAAATCATATTTCAAATATATAGGAAAATAATTTATAAATTAATGGGATTAAAAATAAGGGGATGCCCATTGTAACTATATAAGCCCACAAATCTTCCATGCCATCCTGACATCAAAGTGGAATTATAGATCAATTTGAGGCATTCCCATTAATGCATTCACTAACAAAGTAGTGTGAGGGATAGCTAAATATATCATGAAGTTATATTGGAAAATAACTAAAAGAGATAAATAAGTAACCAAGGATACCATCAATATCTCACATTATATGAACAAACTAGGATAGAAATTCAACTAGTTGAACTTTATAAACTTATATACCATCAAGAATGTAGAAAAGGGACTTGTAGTGAAAATTCATTCATTCCAATATCAATATTTGATCCTATTGGTTTGTTTCACATAATGAAAATCTCTATAAGGTTTGATAGTGGTGGGATTATATTTATGGATAACATATGCATTTCTTAATTTGGTGTATCCAAATTGATGGGAACACTTTATTTTAAAACATAAAATTGGGAATTTTTCTCATCTAAATGTGATATCTCATTAGCAAAAACCCAAAATTCCCAAGGAAGTATCTAAATATATTTAACCTCTAGCTCAGATGACTCATTTTCATAATTTTGTGCTCATTTGAGCATGTGAGTTATAAACTTATCCATCTTATCTACTAATATTGTTTGTCAAAATGGTCAATGGGAAGGTAAAGATCCTTAGGAAAAATAACATGATTACATAGAAGGTGAATGCTAAAAATAGTTCCACCATAAGTACCATTATGGTTAACAACATCATAAATGCCAAATTATACAGTCCAAAATCCGTTGTCAAAGTGGAAGGATCAACCCTCATAGCCAAATAAATCTCATTCATATAAAAATTATTGCAAGATAACAAATATGTAATTATAAAAATATCCAATATTTCTTGCACTCTTCATGGAAGTGGACTGTGGCATCTTATTGGTGTCATAATTAGATGTGTGAAAAATATCATTAGAGGACATGGGAAATTTTGCATATGATGAGAATGAGGAGGAATGGTTTTTATGGAAAGTAATGTACACTGTGAAAATTGATAATAAGGTTTTCAATGTGAAAGTTTTGGACCTTCCTTTTGTGTCACAATCAATCAAGGTGAACATATAGGAATAGAACTGATAACACAAGCTCATGGTGCATACCACATTACTTAAACTATAAAGAACATAAACACAAGCTTCCATGGGTCTATTGGGAATGATTGGAGAAGTGAAAATAAGCCCAAAATGACCATTCATAAGGAAATACAAAGATGAGATTAGAAGATAGAGCTCACAAACTCCATATATGTAAGTAAACCTACCCAGTGGGGAAGAGAAGGAACACCCAAAATTCAACCCATTTAAATTATTAAGGCTTCAACCAAAGTTATGGGAGAATAAACCATGCACACCCATAGGAGCAAGGCCTTGAACACTAGATAGAGGATGGAAGGAAGCACTTGTATCCAGTGTCATAACTCCTCAACTAGAAGAGCTAAATGAAACATAAATGGAAATAAGGATGAAGAAATAAAAAAATAAGAAGTAAATATTATAATTGGTGGCATTTATAATCAAAGTTATAGTGTATAAATGAGCTATTACAGCCATAAAATAAGTAACTCCACCTTCCTTACCTTTGGGATAGGAATTCTAGTATATTATAGATACACCACCACCATCCCACCATAATTAATTGATTTTTTACCTCCACGTCCTCCATTTTCTTACATTGTTCATACCCCTCCACACTCACCACCAAAGGTCACAACTACTCCACACAACCTAGACTCACCTTAAACTTTGTCAAGAACATCCTTTTTCCCTTGGTATTACTTAAGTGGAAAAATAGATGACCTATCATATGTGCATTATTAGAACCAAACCCTATGTATCCCAAGTATATACCTTCTCATATAAAAATATATCAACCTAAGTATAAATAAATAAATGAATAATAACCCTTCATAGATGTTTTGAATTCACAAACTCAAGTTGTAGAGAAAGTAGAGGAAAAATTTTAAAATCAATAGGATAAGTAAGAGCAAACAAATAAAAGAGCAAGCATTAGATGAAAATGTATCTTGAAAAAATACCTACAAGTGAAAGCTATGAATAATGAAGAGCTGAGAAAAGGATGGGAAGCTATCAAAAAAGAAGAATCCCAAAATAAGGATACAAAGGATAAAGTTTTACAAACATTAGTAGATAAGGAAAAGACGTATAAGGATATATTTGTGAAGGAGGAACTAGACAAGTGAAAAAACAAAAAGTAAAAGGAGTAGTAATTGAAGGAGTTGTGAGATAAGTATAACCACAAGGGAAAGGAGAATCAAAATCTAGAATAAGAATGCCATAAAAATTAGAAAGGGGACAAGGAAAATAAATATCAAGAACAAGCTAAGAAAGAGGAGATGCAACTCAAAGTTGCACAAGAATAAACAACACAAAATTAAGTACCATTGGGATGGAAAAAACAACAAATTACTACCTCATGTTAGAACCCTGACACTTACAAAAAGTATTACCAAGGAAAGGATATTATGGAATAAGGATAGGATATAAAAGTGGCCAAATAAAATGACTCACAAGCATATCTAGATCTTACAACTACAGTTAAGTAAAATAGATATCCATTGAGGGAGGTTCCCAAGGGGGTGATGATACATTTGGTTCATGGTAGTTAGATATTCAAGTAAACTCCATAAGATACATAACATTTTTTATACTAACAACATAGTTATGAGTTTACCAAGTAATATCAACATAATAAACAACACAACTTGAATTGACAACTCTTCTTGATGAGGTTGCACAGGGTGTAACCTATTTTTTATTATAAAAATAAGTAGAGGGTGTAAACACATTCAAAACTTATTTATATAAAAATGCACTTTAACTACAATAATAAAACACCTTGTTCAAAGATAGTATCATAAAAGAAACAAATATTATGGAAGATAACTACTTGTAGTTAACAATGTAGGTTATTGTTGGTTAGGTGATGTCAACGTATTTATAATTAATTATATTTTTAATAAATCCATATAAATATTGGTGGTCCTTGTAGAGACTATAATAAATTAGGGAAAAAATATAATGGCATAGTAGTGAGGCCTAGGTGATGTTTCTGTTGATGGGATAATAGAAGAAGGTTCTCACAAATGTAGTAATGTAAGTAAAATAGATCTCAATACAAATCCAAGATTAGAAAGTTCATCATCAAGAAATTATGAAGGAAAATTCAAAGAGTCTAATTTTTTTTTACAAATCACAAACTATCATTGTGGGAGGTAAGGATGTAACCTAGAGGGAATATTCTTTGATCAAATCCTTAAAGTACAAAGACAATGTGATGGATCACATAAGGATCTAGGAGTTGGATATTCTATAGAGTAGATTTTTTGGAGTCTAAACACATTGATTTATGTATTGTTTTAAGAAAAAAATACTAAAATGGATCCTAATGTCGTGATACACATGCCCCCCATTGAGAACATAACCAAAGAAGATGTGGGAAGGATCATGAAGATATTAACTCAACTATGCACATTATTAACACTAGTGAATGAGGCTTTAGTAGATTGGTACACCTTCAATGTAGACCTATTAACATTATGCCATTGATCAAATACTTTTATATGATCAAATGTATGTTGCATCAGTGAAGTTGCTTAAAACATTGCATGGTCAGCAAGCTCCTCAAATTCAACAAGCACCAACATCCCAAAAAACTCAAAAAAGTTCCCAAACACATCAAATATCATAGATCCAAGATAAACTAGGAGATTCTTCATCATTTCAATAGAGCTTAGGTCCATCAATTCAGCCATTACCTCCACCTCAGCGACCACCAGGGTAATGTATGTAAGAACTCTAAAATTTTGATCAAATTTAGGCCAATGAAAGTATTGGCAAAGGCTAAGTTTATCAAAGTATTTATGAGTTAGGCCATCAATTTTTTTTAAAAATAAATGGAAACCTTATGGTTATATAATCCTATTGAAAACTTGTAAAGGACATTAGGTTAGTAAATTGCATATTTGAAAACTCAAAAGGGTGGTTAATTAGTGCATAAGAAGTGAAGACTAGAAAACATTTTTTTTTAAATGATTAGCTAAGATTTTAAATAGGACATAGGATAAAAGGGTCCATATTAATCACCTGATGGTTAAGTCATAATAAAGAAGTGCACATTTGACATCAAATTTTATCTTGGGATGAGACAACTATTTAAGTCTAGGAAAGTGTTAGTAGGGGATTGTCAATAGTAAGTCACAAATATTTTCATATAGTTCTAAGTGTGACATATGTATATTTAGTAACCAATGAAGTAAATGGATTAGAAAATAGAAGGTTGAACACTTTCTATGACCGAGTGGAAGAAGAAAGGAAGATTCAATTAGTTGAAGATTCATGTAGACTCTATGAATAGTGTATAGTCACATGGCAAGAAGTTGGTTGATTACTCTAAGTTTGGTAGGAGTAGATAGGAAAATTTCCTACTTTGTATTTTTTTGGTATGATGTATCCATAAAAAATAATGTTTTATTGAATATTTGTACATCCATGATGTTATTTTGTATATTTTTATGTATTATGTTTCATTATAAGTATATAAATAATTGGAACGTCTCAGTTGTACAGATTTTTCACTGCTATGTAGGTACTAATTAAATATTAGTTAAGCTATATAAGTTTTTAAATATGTATTTTAACATCTTATATTGTGACTTTGGGTAACTTATAATAGAATATATATTTATCATGTCCTAATGAGGATTTCCAAGGATAACTGCTAATAGTTTCATAATTTATAAGAGATGTATAAAATTAGATCCAAATAAAGTTCAAGTAGCTATTGGCATGACTCCTCTTAAGAGTATTAATCAATTTATTAGTTTACATGTCATAAAACATTTCTAACAGTTGTTGGAAAGAGGTTTATTTAAATTTAAAAACTTTAACTAAACATATTTTAATCAATTTTGGTGATTATATTGATTTTTTTAATATAGATATAATTATTTTTTAGTAAATTTATTTTATTTATAACATTTTGGTTTGATGCAACTTTTAATTCAATATTAATCATAGCATGCATCATATTGGTTAAATGCAAGTTTATAACATTTGTTATACCTAGTTTTAGAATTTATAATTGGTTTTATTATTAATTTTATATTTTTCACTAAAAATCTTATTAAATTATATTAATAAATCAATATGATATATAATCTAATCATTAAAAAAATGAGTGGAACTAGTCACACTCCAAAGTCGCATCAGCCAAAGTTAGAAAATATTACATCATAATCTTAATGAAATTTAAACCACATTTCAACCAAAAATTGTGAACTAATAAAGAGACAAAGTCATATAAAATCCATTACAAACCAAAAATAAAACTAAGTAGTGGGAGTAAAAAAATTATGAATAAATGGAGGATAATTTTTTTTATCTCCCAACCCCCTCAGCCATTAATACCCTGAGGGTTTGTAAAATCAAGAACATGATCCCAACCATCTATTTTTTTTAGCATTAACATGTCTGATAGGTGATATAACAAGTGTAAAGTGATTTAATTTCCATTTATAAGGTTCACACCACTTATAATAGACAACACCACCATCACCAAAAACTTGAGGCCTCAAAGCTAGGGATAGAAAATGTATCCAAAGCAAGCCATTATGGTGCCTACTACAGGAACAAGTCCTCCATCACTATCCATACCCATGGCCCCATGGAGGCAACTAATGGAAAGGATAGTATAGAGGAAATTTTATAATAGCACAAGGATCACTAACCTAATGATCCAATAGAATATAGAGGTAGGTCACCTTGAGATGAACTTTCTTAGTTTGAAACTGAACTAAAGCATAACATTATATATAACATTAATCCTATTAGTTTTGGGAAAATAATCATCAAGAATAACATGATTAAAAATGGCTTCATTTTTATTCTTCCATAAATGAAAGAGAATATTTTCATAAAAAATGTGCCAAATTTGTGTGTGTTTTGAAGGAATCATGGTAAAGTCCCCTAGGATCACCATCTTCCAAGTGAATGTTTCTACACAAAATGGTTAGAAGAGGGTGTGCATCCAATGCCATGTTAATTGAGTAAACTTGAAAAATAAAAAACATGTTTTAAATATCCATGGTGGTTACCAATAGAATAAATAGTATGTACCATTTTAAGGTTCACCAAAATGTTTATCAATTGGGAGTCCTTGGTGATTAATAAATCACCATAAGTGTGATTAATTTTGTCTTAACGATAGCCACCCACACATGCTCAAATATTATTCTCTATACTTATTCTTTAGAATTAACTTTCCATTTGGCATTAAGAGCATCAACTTGAAGGGATTATGGAGACAGGAGTTGATAACCTAACTGAGGTTTATACTAATGAAAAGGAGTTTCAATAAACCCCTTCTAATTATTCCACCATCTAGAAGGTGTTTTAACACCTATCTATGGCTATGGGTATCATTTATGGTATTTTTAATTTATAATATATACTCTTAACCATTTAATTTTAACTATAATTAGTTCCTCAAGATATTCCAAGACACATATTCTCTAGTTTACTCATAAAATAAGTTAGAGATGACTTTGATACCTTTTCTAAAAACTTGAAGACTTGTAATCTAAGGAACAAGAGTAAAAGGAACCTCACAAAAATTAAAAAATGGAGACCACCAAAAAGAATGGGAATTGAGAGAAATCACATATCTAAGCCCATATCCATCCCAAATTAATTTCCTTTTAAAAAACTCCCAAGCCTTCTAGATAATCTTAGAAATAAAAGTTCCCACAATGGTGATGGCCCTATTGAGTAAGAGACTTTGGAGATTCAATCCCTTTCAAGCTTCCTTTCCCATAGGTTTTCCTTGAGTGATACAATTCCTTATAAGAATTTTTCTCATGCCCAAAATTTTCATCCAATAAAACCCAATTAAAAACCAAGAAAAACATGTAAACTATTTTTTTACTTAATTTAATAATGCTTAATTATTAATTGTTAATCCTAAATATGTAATTTCACATCAAGAAGTATGACACACGAATATTTATTGGGTCAATTATTTTTTTTGTTTCCTTCCCACAAAAATACTTGGAAATGTGATAAAAAACTAGAATGGGAAGGCTTATTTATTTATTTAATCACTCCATTAAAAACTAGGTCTCGAAGTTCCTAGTGAAACATAAAGGATTAAAGTCAATTAATTTATTTATTGTTTATGAATCTTAAATGTTCTAATAGTTTTAATTTAAAATTGAATAATCCTAAAATGATCAACTCTATTGATAAGCAAAAAAGCCTATTCACACATGGATACTCATTCCCATAAGGATGCTTCAATAACAATTTTTTGAACAAGTCCCTCATGAGCGTTCTCACTTAAACTTGAGAAAATATGACACAACAACCCTAACCTATAGTAAGACCTAGAACCAGATGCCCCAATATATTGGGTAACCTACATATTCACTCCTTATAATCAAGGTAAAATGTAGTTCTCCTTAAAATTTTAAAGAGTCTCTTCTACATGACATCATCACCAAAAGAGTTTATGATATAAGCCAATAAGGAAAACTCTGTGTGATTTAACTAAGATTTTATAAACTCTAGATATAAATATTCAAGAGCAAACCAAACACTCACAATAATCCTTTGCATAACATACCTTAACATCCTAAGGTTAAAGTGATAACACAAGAACACTATATCAAAATATGACATATGAGTGTTTAAGTTGATTATAAATGAGCCTACATTCCTTCAACCTAACTCAACAAATTTAAACTCACACTACTTGGAGCATAAAATTTGAATTAGATGTATCCAATATCTCTCATTAGAGGTATAATGTAGGTCACCACCTAACAACTAACTATAGTCACACCTACTATTCATCCATGCATAATAAAAAAAGTTAAAAAATAAGAAAAAATGTCAACATAAAAGGGAGGACCTCCTAAGGTTAGCGATTAGATCTCATTTTAATAAAATCTACCAAAGGGTTAATATTTAGCACTTGTGATATAAAAATTACCCTAAGAGTTAGTTACTAATACCCATACCCACTTCTTGAGTTATCTACATAGTTGTTATGACCACCTTCATAAGTAGAATCAGGATTGGTTGTAGGTCACTCATTACCAAAATGTTATTTATAACTATTTTAAAGGCAACTGACCTTCACCACTCAACCTTATGACTAGGGTTTACATGAATACCCTTAAAATTAATAATGTGACCAATAAGTGGCCCATGTATAGTTGTAAAGGGTTAGTATGATATACCCTGGTATGAAAAATAAGGTACATTTGGTTATCTAAGTATGACACAAGGTAACAAGAGTTGACCTAGCTTTATTGATTACTAATAGCTTCTTAGAATCAACCAAACTATTTTATTCTTTTGGGAATTATGTGTTTAATTCTTAAGAAAATAAATGGGATGATTAAATGTAAATCAATAATTGATGTGTCTTAATTAGCCTACTAATTTATGTAAATAGATATGTATTTTACCTTTTCCAAAAATAGTAAGAAGTGTAAATAAATCAAACTTAGCTTACTCTAGGCTAAAACAGATGAGGTAAGATCTAGAAATTATTTTACAAGGGTGACAGACTATCATAAACAGGATCTAGAACTTTATTTCTAGATTAGATAGGAGTGTCAAACTCAGGACACCCTACTACTTGGCACTGTAGTCCACTTTCTATCACTATTTTCCACTTCTGGCATTGTTATCCACTTTTAATGATGTTATCCTGGTGGTCTAACTTTTTTGGGTTCTATTCAATAGGCCTATGATACCTTGGCAGTAAAATATCAAAGCCTAATTCTATGTGAAGCTTATTGTGTGTCTGATTCAATATTCAAAACCATTAAGAACTCCTAATACTTGAATTTGAGTAGCAAACTTGGGAAAGAGAGAATGGATTAGTGTGTAAAGGATATGTTGGATGCACTTCACACCCCATGTGTGGGCACACTACCTACATACCAATTCTCTGAAGAGGGATCAAGCTACTATAGTTCTCCCATTTGAAGTGCTTGTTACAATTGTGTTATGTATGTAACTATAATGTGAAATTGGAATATACTTTGGATGACTAGGGACTAGTATGAGTGCTTGAATAGGTTTGACTTGGTTTTGGAATGTTGTATATAAAGAATAGGGAAGAGTGTTTGAGTACACTTGCTTTTATTCTAGCTTCTTTCCTATGAATGAGTACTAACCCCTCTCAATGGACTTTAAATGACCTTTTATAAGGAAATTAATGATCATGGATTAAATGAACTTGTATTAGGCCAATAGGGAAAAAGAGAAGGAATCAAAAAAACCTAACCATTAGAGGTAAAAATGAACTTGGACATTAACATTGAAAATAGGACACCCATGAATTTTAGTGCTCCTATCCAAATTGGGCATTATTTTCCTAGGAGGATGAGCCTTGGGGGGATGGATCTATGTCTGAGAGTGTTGCCTAGGTCTCAAAAATCTAAGTTTGAGAAGCTATGGGTGGCTAAGAATTAGTGAAAGTCTAGCCAAGAAGGGTTGAGTGAGCAAGAAAGAAGACCTATAGGTTGGGTGTTATTGGTCATACCTAAGTCATCCAATTTTACACTTTATATGATTACATTCCCCCCCATTTATTATAGTGATGCATCAAAGTGAAATACCATGATAAAAGAAAAATAGAAAGCATACCTGAACTTACCTGCAAGGGAAAAGATCATGAAGTTGTGTGATGTTGGATGTATATAAAGAGATCATGTTGTGATGTGTGAATCTATAAATAAATAAAATGAAGTAGATCAGTTCTTACTATATACACTATATCTAAAATAAGAACATACAAAAGCTAAGTAAATGAATAGAGATGAATGAATATACCTCATTAGGTATGTAGACCAATATAAAACTTGTTATGATGCTAGATTATGTTGAGTATGTGATAAATCAAGAGTAATATCATGAAATTAAATGAGTGATCAATTCCCTACAATATGTCTCAATAATGCAAAGGCTATCCCTTTAGCTCCATCATCACCAACTAAGTGAAGTTATCAAATCATGCATGTGTTAATCTATGTCTAGACTATGTATCTAATCCCTCTAAATAAGTGGCTCAAGAATACAAAGGCTAGCCCTTTGGCTCCATCATTTCCTTATGAATTGAAGCTATGAAGTGATACTAGTATAGAATATATGTCATATGAGATGGGTCATGGAGCCCATGAATGTGTTGGAAATTTGACATTGTGGCATGGATAGTCGAATGTGTGTTGGAAACTAGGCCACTCTAAAAATGATGTACTAGGCTTATATGAAATTCAACTCAAGAACTCAGGTACTCAAAAAGCTAAACTTGTATGAAATTTTAACTCAAATGTGATGCCAACCACCTACAAATGGAATAAGGCACACAACTATTGAGAATGTCTAGAATAAACTAAATTTAAAAATAAAATAAGATTAATGTGCCACACACATTTCCCCCAATCACTGATGTCTATAACTTGGATTCTAATATGGAAGTTATGCCAACTACCCAATCTGAACTGAAAGTGAGATCTATCATGTCACACATGATAACCTCCTGTATCTGAGAAAACTATGCTGACTATTTTGAATGTTGCTATTTCGATTGATAGGAGGTTTTATCTCTATGAAAAAGCCCCTATTTGATGCCTCCTCTTCTGAGGGTAGTAATTATGAACCTATAATGACTACCCTTGGAAGAAAAGAGTCCTACAAGTGTGTTGATTTTGAAAAGATATATGATATAGCGTTTGATGTTTGACAATATGTTTCAAGATATAGCAATGTTTGTATCGAGATATTGTTAGATTAATAAGGGTATGCCTAGTATATATAATAATGTTAGAGCATGTAAAATGTACTGAACTAGAACTAGAAATGCTAATTTTTAGTTATTATGTTAATTAGAGGGATGGATCATGATGTACATCATGGCATCCAAGAAAGAAAATAAAATGCATGATATGGATAATGGCATTACACACTTTTGATAATCAATATGCAAACAAGTAAGAAGCATACTAAATGTTCCAAGGGGTTATGCAAACAAGGGACATGGGCATATGTCACTCAAAATAAAAACAAGCATGGAAGGCATGTTTAAATGCCTCATACACATAAAAGTGAAATAAGTAAAATTGGCACATAGGGCACAGGCACATAGAGGAGTACAAACAAAGGAAATTGGAAAATGTCCTGATTCACACACATGAAAAAGAAGCAAAAGACATTATAAAATGTCCTAAGGTACAATAAGGAGACAAAAAATAACTATAAAATGCAATCACACAATTTACGCTAAGAAAGCAAAGAAAGTATGTAATAACTGAAAGGATACAAGCACTTCTAACTAATCAAATAAAAATGTGAGTTTGAAAAACATGTGTAGTACAAGACTAGATATATGATAAAAGATACACAAGTGCTAAATACTAGTGATATGTTGATATAGTATTTTGTGTAAACTATAAAGGAATGTACATAAGCATGATAACTCAGAGTGTGTAGTGTAGGAATAACATACCCTGAATGGTGTAGTCATGTAGAAAATGCCCCTAGTGGGTATGTATAATAATGTATGTATTAAATGTATGGGTAGAATTAAGTAATCAAATATTTGGATGCCATTACACACACTCAAAGAAGATCAAGTGAAGCATGGTAATGTATAAAAATTGACATACAATAACATGAAATAGCAAATGTAAGTCCTAGCATGAGAGTAGTAATAAAAATCATGGATGATGCATATAATCAAAATGTTTTTGGTATTTTTGACATATTTGAATGTTTTTTTTTTTTTTTTTGAAAATATTTTACCTATGTACAGGAAGTGCAAGAGTTTATGTCCAATCAATGCTAAAAATAAATAATACTAACTGATGAGTCTCGAGTGAGACTCCATGTCCTGGTGTCCTATGTCAAACAACTAAATTGTGCATGATCTTGAGGCACAAGCGTATGAATAAGATTATGAAGCTAAAATGTGTGTATGTTGTAACTAATCTAAAATATTTGAATTAGAAGCTGAATGTGGGGTCCCCTTGTGACTCTATGAAGTAGATGTAACTATAGGGCTCTTAGGGACCCATCTAAAAGTAGGAAAAGAATATATGTGAATAGGTGATATTGGTATAGCTATATGAGATATTAGTGTAACTAATCTAGGTTTGAATACTATCATTGGAATTCATCTAGAATCCTAAGGCTATGGGGGTGTATGAACCCTTTGTAATGGAGATATATGTTGCAACTATGGCTGAACCTGAAGTGGAACTAGAACAAAAGCTACAGGAGAAGGCTAAACTAGTGGAAGAAATAGATTTGGTGATTGGAAGTTGGTAAATGGATTTGAAGTGGGGAGTGGTGACTCATAAGGAAATCCATTAACTATAATAACCTAATTAGCATGAACTAACTTTAGACATCTATGAACTATAGAAGGTACTACCTTGAGTTTTTAAATCCATGGTTGACCAAGTAGTATATCAAAAACTCCTATATTGGGAACCATAGTTAATGGTGTAACCACATGTGTGGGACCAACTTATAGTGGAATTAATATCTCACCCAATGAAATCTAAATATGCCCACTAAAATTACTGATAAATCTATTGGTTGGAGTGATCTTGCTCTGAATAACCCAAATGTTGTAGTAGTGTGAAGGTGCAGATATTAATAATAAAACCATTGTCAATGAGTGCATTGTGGATAGGATGATTATGGATATGTGCTCTGATAAAAATTTCATTATAACCTATATCATCCTCCATAATATCATGATCTAAAAAATATATCGAATGCCTAACTAGAACTCTAGATTCAAACACACTTATCATACCTCTCAAAGGATGTGCCTCAACTTACAGTGCCTGGTATGTAACTAGTGGAGGATGTGTATGGTATGTATGATGAGCACATGATGTGTCCTATTTATCTTGTTTTAAATGCTATGGAAATTTATTTGAAAATATTTTCAAAGCTTTATCTTGTGTTGGCTTTGTCTTTGGAGGCTCAGTTGAAGTGCCTAGATCAAGTAGATTATCATCAATCAAATCCTATATCTTATGTCACAAACTGATGTATCTATTTTTTGTGTGGCCTAGTGACCTATAAAAATCACAAAATACATGAAGATCATATCCCCATGGAATAGGCCTTGTTTGATCTACTTCTTAAATAGGTGCGAGAGTTATGATGTTGCATTTCAATAATTATTGTAGAACTTTGCCTAGAGAAATTGGGAGATTGGTAAATGCACATTGAGGAGGTGTTGATAAAACCACATAGTGAGGGGGCTCTAAAGCTGCATTGACTATTGGTTGACTCTAATTCTTGTTATCACTAATTTTAACCTTGTATGGGATTTTGCTATTACTCTTGTTTATTGTGTCTAGAGTAATTGAATACTTGAGTTTGCCCATTGAGAGTAACTTGACTTCTCTTCCCTTAAGTGTATGACATAATTTGGTGAAGGAAGAGAATATTTTAAACATAATAGATTCATGTAGTTCTGGTAGAAGGATTCTTTTGAAGATGTCCTATAGCTCTTGATCATCCATGGGGCTACTTAACTTAGCTAGAATAGTCTTGTATCTGAGAACATAATCTGTGAGGGGCTCATTTGACCTTTGTTTCTATTGTGCAATCTAATTATATGAGACCTTATCACCAATGTTGATACTAAAATGTGTTAGGAACATGTCTTTTAAAGGATTGAATGTTGTGATCGACTTATTTGGTAGACTATAAAACCATTGTAGAGCATAATCCTTTAGGCTCCATGGAAAGAGTTTGGTAAGTAGCTAGTCATTGGGTATATAATCCAAACATGTTATGTGAAAGACTCTCAAATGTTTCTTTGAATCACCCTTGCCATCATAAAGAGTAAGCTTGGGTTGAATAAATCCTTGTGACAAGTGTGTAGAAGCAATGTGATGTGCCAATGGTGTATATAAAAGTGCAAAAGAACCTAATGCCTATGTATGTCTAGTGGTACCTTTCTCAAAATGTTGCACCTTGGATTGAAGAGATTAGATCTCTTACACAAGGCCTGCTACATCAAGAGATAGGGATGCACTAACTACATCTAGTGGCATAGAAGAAGGTTGGGCTGCTATAAGGGGGTCATTGAGACATAGTTTCCCTTGTAGTGTCATTTACAACTGGCTTCTCTATGGTTTGAGAATATTCCCATTAGTTACTTTTTTTTGTTCTTCTTGTAAAATTCTAAGCATGTCATCTTACATATCGAGATGTTTGTTTAAGAGTTTTTGGAGTTCTTTTTTAGTAGTTTCATCAAAACCGGTATATTGGGCCATTGGTAAAGTAGGAAAATAATTTGAAATGCATTTAAATGTTTTGAAATATGTTTTAATAGCTAATATGCTAGAAATGGAGATTATTGGATATAATAAATGTAAAGTCCAAAAAATAGTGACTTGGGATTTGCACAAAAAGGATACTAAGTTGTCAAACATGTAAGGTGATACCTCAAAAAGCAAGTAGGTGCTAGTATATGCAACTAGGGATATGTCAGAAATATTATTTGTAAAATACTATAAATTTTTGAATTTTAAATTGATTTTTTTGAGTTAAATAGGCAACTAAATTTTCAAAAAATTACATGAAAAGTAATGAAGAATAACTAAGAATTTATTTGATGCAACTAGGGTTTTGAATGAATTTTTTCAAAATTAGTGTAGTAATTTGAAAATTTTATAGAAAATTTTTAGTTTTAATTTTTAAAAATTAAGGAAAAAACTAAAAATATTTCTAAAATTAACAAGATATTTTTCCTAGGGATTTGAAAGTACTTGTATGCAAATAGGACCTAGTATGTACAATCTAAGGTTTGAAAAGAATTTTTTTCAAAATTAGTGTGATAATTTTAAAAAATTGTTATGAATTTATAGAATTTAGCTTGAAAATTTTATTAAATTTTTGAAAATATTTCTAAAATTAGCAATATATTTTTCTTAGTGGTTTGAAAGTGTTTGTATGCAACTAGGACCTAGCATGTGCAAACTAGGGTTTGAGTGAATTTATTGAAAATATTTAAATTAATTTGTAGTTTGTTTAAATTTAAATTTAGGAAAAATTAGGAAAATATTTCAAAAAATCAAAAATAATTAACCCTAGGTTTTTTGTGTGAAATTTTGAAGTAAATGGGGTTCACCAAATGTTTTACTGTTTTGGGAATTAGGTGTTTAATTCCTAAGCAAATAAAGAGGTTGAGTAAATGTAAAACAATAATTAATGTGTCTCAATTAGCCTACTAATTTATGTAAATAGATATGTGTTTTTCATTTTCCAAAAGTAGTAAGAAGTGTAAATAAATCAAACTTAGCTTATTCTAGGCTGAAATGGATGATGTAGGATCTAGAAATTGTTGTGCAGGGGTGGCAGACTATCGTAAACATGACCTAGAACTCTATTTTTGGATCAAATAGGAGAAAAAAACTTAGGATACTCTGATACTTAGTGTTTTAGTCTAATTTTTGACACTATTTTCCACTTATAACATTGTTTTCCTGGTGGTCTAACTTTATAAGTTTTATTCGGTAGGTTTGTAACACCTTGACAGTGAAATATCAAAGCATGATTATGTGCAGAGCTCATTATTTTTCTGAATCAATCTTCAAAAACCTTAGGAACTCTTGGTACTTTAAATTTATTAGAAAACTTGGGAAAGAGAGAAGGGGTTAGTGTGTAAAGGATACGTTGGACACACTTCACACCCCATGTGTGGGCATGTTGCCTACATACCAATACTCTAAAGAGGGATCAAGCTAATGTAGTTCTCCCATTTGAAGTGCTTGGTGTAATTTTGTGATGTATTCAACTATAATGTGAAATTGGAATGTACTTTAGATGATTAGGGACTGGTATGAGTGCTTAAATAGGCTTGACTTGGTTTTGGAAGGTTGTATGCAAAGAATAGGGAAGAGTGTTTGAGTGTACTTACTTGTATTCTTGTTTCTTTCCCATGAATGAGTGCCAACCCCTATAAATGTAATTTGAATGGAATTTTATAGGGAAACTAATTATCTTGGATTAAATTAACTTATATTAAGCTGATAGGAAAAGAGATAAGGAATCAGGAAAACTTAATTATTAGAGATAAAAATGAACTTGGATAATAGCACTGAAAATAGGACACCCCTAAATTGCAGCACTCCTATCCAAATTGGGTGAGATTTTCTTATGAGGATGAGCCCTATGGGGATGAATCTAGTTTTGAGAGGGCTACTTGGGTCTCAAAAATCTAAGTTTGAGAAGTTATGGGTGATTGGGAATCAGTGAAAGTCTAACTGAGAAGGGTTAAGTAAGCAAAAAAGAAGACCTATAGGTTGGGTGCTATTAGTCATACCCAAGTCATCCAATTTTTTATTTTATATTATTATACAAACTAAAATCTAAAATAACTATGTTAATGGTCTTTAACTTTTGACTAAGGTTTTAAAAGTCCTTATATTATTATTGACCAAGTTTGACTTTTAGGCCAAATTGGGGCAGCCCTAAGTAAAAAATTGACTTTTAGGCCAAATTGGGGCAGCCCTAAGTAAAAAATTGACTTTTAGGTGTTTTATGGGTCCAATACATATGTCACAAGGTTTTTTATAGGTTAATTAAAGTTATTTAATGTTATACTAGCCTTGGTCTTTAGTCATTTTAGTCCTTTTAATCATTTTGGGTCATTTTGAGGTCAAAAAGGTGTATTTAATGACTTTTATGGATTTATTAGGAAGTTTGAGGGTAAAAAATATTATTTCACATCCTATGTGTGCTAATAGGTCTTAGGTAACTGAAACCAATTGAAAATTGAAAGGTTCTTTAGAAAAAGTGTAGTTTTCTTGAGGAAAAGAAGTCTGGCACTTGTACAACTCCTTGGGAAGTGTAACACATGGGAAAGGATCATGGTATGTCTCTTCAGATCACCCAAGCTTAGTTACACATTTTAAGATCTATAAAAGTGCCATTTTTGTCCTAAAACCATGCTACTCCTTTTTCAGTCTTCTTGACAAGCAAAAGAAACCTTTAAATTTGTGCTTAGTACAAACAGATTAGGAGGTTTCAGCTCAAACACCTTGGGGAGGTTAAAATACACTTAGAGACATTCATTTCCATATAAATATTTTGAATAATTATGGTTTTTGCTTCATGAACCATCCTCTTTAAGTTGACTATATTGTTTCTGTCTACTAATATATGTACCATATAGGCTTTGCCTTGGTTTAAGAAATACCATAAGAACCAATTGATAAGTATGATTCCAAATGATTTCAGCCTACTTATATAATTATATCTAATTTTTTTCATGTTTTAAGTTTATTTGATAGTCCAAATAACTCACTTTGCAAGAAGGTGTCACCATGTGAGGTTTCAATCAAAAATATTTGTGTGCAAAGTGTTTGGTTCTTAGAAGAAACTTCATAGGAATGTGATGTGATGTTTACTATATATTAATGATATATTTATCACCTTCCATTAAATACTAATCTCATAACATCATTTTTTTATCAAATATGCAGTCATGAACACCACACTAACCAGTTGCTATATATCTATCAGCTCTGTTCCATATGTCTACAAGTGTTTTCACATTGAATGAGATGTTTTATAAATTGTCTTAAGACTTAATTCATGTAAATAAATCAAATCTAGGAATTGGTAATGAGTTTGAGTTTACATAAGGCCATTCATCCACACTCTTGCTCCATTTCATGTTCACTATCCACACTCAGCCCATACACACATACAAGAGTTTTCACGATGATGGCATGCCATTATGAGAGCCTTAGTAGTGGTGTCAAGATCTTTGAGGTAGTAAGAGTGAATTTTAAATCATGTAGATAATTTTTTAACTCATGTAAGGATCAAATTCAATGTTCACTGCATGTTATCCTCACACATTGCATGTACTTTAAAATACTCACCTGCCTGTAAGTGATAACAGAGAATTGAAAGATCATCATGGAGCATGGAATAAATTTTGAAAGTCCTTCTTAGGATACTAGTAATATAAAATACCATGGCATACCTTATTTTGAAGACTAGATGGTTAAAAAAGTTGAGAATCACATTTCAAGATGTGATGACTGAATACAGGGACACTTTCCCTAAAAATGCAAAATAGAGGTCAGGAGGGATTTTATGAATAACTTATGACATAGTTGAAATGATGTTTATGGAATATAAACAAGTAAACCTTATATCTCTCATATATTACAAGGAATTTTCAAGGTTTAATGGGCAAGGGGTTAGTGAAACATGGTCATTTGGGGTCCTAAAATTGTCCTAAAACACATTGAAATCCTGCACTAGAATCTATAGGCTTGTAGTTGTGAATGGCCTTTTGACACCCTAAGGAGAAAAAATTAACACATTTTCATATTTAAAATGTTTAAATGGGTTTAATTATATAAAATTGGTATGAATAACATTAGTATGATATCGAAATGTAGCATTTCAGTCCTTCTAAACACCTACAGGTGTCCTTTTATGGAGAAAACAAACACCTATAGCTGAAAGGGAGTTAGTGACTCAATCAAGGGGTTTAATTATGTCTTAGATAATTAAAAGTGAATATAAGGTGAATTAAAGGGATATATGACCTTCATGGTTCATATAAAAGTTTCAAATATTATAACCAATGTAAATCAACACCTACATGGTGTCATCCACTTCAACACATTTGACTATGTTGACTGAGAAGGGTAGTGAACAAGTTTGAGATCTTAAAGAGAAAATATAGCTCAAGTATGAAATTAATGATATAATCTAAATTATATATCATCATGGAGATCCTAAGGATATTCTTACACATTGTGATTAGAGTCAAATCAAGAAAAATAAACCTACAAGAATCAATATGTAGGGTTCCACAATCAATACAAGGCTCAATTTGGTAAGTTCAAAGTGCATGTAGAGAGGATAAAGTGAAGTTAGAATTATTAAATAACATATTATCACCTTAATTAAATATATTATGACCTCCATAAGATACTAAAAATGTATAACAAACCTCACAAGCCTCCCAAAAGCATTGTATTCACCTACAGCCGGCTATAAATGATTGTGTTGGCAGTGAGCAGTATGAGGTGAGGTTTTTAAGTGTTGGTGTGATTAAAACATTAATTAATGGTTATAATAATTTTTAAATTACTATATATGTTTTAATTAAGGTTAAAAATATTTCATTAAATTCCTAGTTTATACAAAACTCTACAGCAGGGGTATTTCCAAGTGGAAACACAATCAAAGGGGGAACTCAGTCTTGTCCTAGTCAGGGAATGAGGGGTAGGCATAGGAGTTTGATTGGGTTTTTAATGTTAAAATAACCTTCATATAATTTACCAAAATCTTATTAAACTATAATTATGTATTTTTAGCAAGATACAGAGCTTAAATAAGCATAACATAGTCTAGGGTAAATTTCTTGCACAAAGTCCTTACTTGGCAGGTAAGTCTTAGATTTTTGAGAGTTTGGGTGGTCAAATCATATTTAAAAGAGATAAAAAATTTAAATAGTAAATTTATGACCTATGTAACCTATTAAAATATTCACTTTTATCTATTAAAATAGGTGAGTGCCCTCAATTTTGTCTTAGACAAAGAGCACTCCCCTCATGAACAAAATCGGTAGGTTTTGGGGAAAAGGGAATGAAGAGTGACTAAGGAGTTATTTAGGCATGGAAATAAGGTTTTTAAGGTTATAAAACACCTAATAAAACATTAATAACCAAACTATAGATGGTTAATCTCAATGGAATGGTCCAAATTATAAGGGTTGCAGTCAGGGCTATGAGGAATGGTGAAACCTAGAGCTAGATGAGGAAGTCATCTTCATTTCTAGTATTTGATATAACTTATATACTATTATAAAAAATTTATGGGATTAATAAAAGTGTTTTTTAGATATTTAAATTAAAATAAAATAATTAAAATACATTTTGAGCTTTAAGGAGCAATCAAGCTTAAGGGCAAGGTTTTGGTATAGACCCCAAATGGATGATCACCTTCACTTTCCACATGATGTGAACATTTAAAACTATTAGATCATGTTTATGAAACCAATACAAAGATGATATGCAACTTAATATCCCTCAATAGGTCATAAGTTTTAATAATATGTGAGCCCTTGTGTTGAGTCTTATTGTTTGGTTAATAGTGAAGAATGTTTTTCTTATGTTGAAGAGGAAATCTTGGATGAAGTCTTTTTGGATTCTAAGGAAGAGGTTGAAGTATATTATCTTTTTTTTACCCTTAATTATGTTTATAAAAATTAATATGTGGACTTGTTGAATAATTTTGGAAACATTTCCAATGATTTTGAGTCTCTCGAGGGGTCTGCTACTTCTTTGGAGATGATTATAAGTGATAATGAGCAAGATGACATTGTCTAATATGTCATAGATGAGCAAGAAAAAGTTATTAATCAGCCTTTGGATGACTTTTTTGAGGTCATTATATCATTATATACTCCTCTTCAAGGAGGCTACGAGCTAATCACAAATGGAGAAGGCAACATTAGCACTCAAGTAAGTATGCAAAGGAAAAGCAACCTTTCAAATTCATCCTTTCAAGAGGCATATGCATTTGATGATGATATGTTTGAATTCATCAAGATGGGATATCATCCCCTCAAAACTTTGGGATAAACACATCATCTCTTGAAGGATGGGACAAGCTCCTATTGGCCTCAATATTTTAATGAACAATAAATCACTCCTCTTGAAGCCATGCCTACCAAGAAGATCCAAGTTGACCATGAGGTGAAGAGTAGGAAGTAATATGAGGTTTGTGGACAAGTCTAAGAAGAATATATCTACATTGAATACCTATTTGAATATGATCTAATTAAAGGTAGATCAAGTTAAGTGTTAAGGAATATGTCTGATTTACAAAGCACCCAATCCAAGGAGAAACATGTTTGGTACTATGATCCATCTCATCAGGAGGATGATTCAAGAAAATTTCCTTTTGATCCTAGAAAAGAGTTATGCTTAGTTCCTATTTTTCCATAGTATTTTGTTATATGTTTTCCCTAAGTGCCTTGAGCACATGTGTGTGTGTGTGTGTGTGTGTGTGTGTGTGTGTGTGTGTGTGTGTGTGTGTGTGTGTGTGTGTGTGTGTGTGTGTGTGTGTGTGTGTGTGTGTGTGTGTTGTTAACTTATTACCTTGTTTTGTGTGTGTCTTTTGCTTTCTATGGTTGAGGTAATTAGTGGTCTTGCCTTGATGGATAATGGTCAAATTTTTCATTATTTGTCTCATAATTTAGATGACTCCTAATCCCAATGGGATTATAAGGCTATTGGTCTAATTAGTATAGCAGGCATACTACCCCTATGAGTCGCCAATTTGTTGAGCAAGTTTGACTTTTAGGTCAAATTATGGCACCCCTAAGTAAAAAAATGACTTTTAGGTGTTTTAGGGGTCTAATAAATATTTAAAAAGGTGGTTTATAGGTTAATTAATGGAATTTAATGTTATATTAGCCTTGGTCTTTAGTCATTTTAGTCCTTTTAGTCATTTTCGATCATTTTGAGGTAAAAAAAGTGAATTTAATGACTTGTACAAATTTTTTGGGAAGTGTGAGGGTCTCAAAAGATTCTCACATTACATGTGTCCTAATAGGTCTTAAGTAACTAAAACCAACTGAAAAGAGGTAGGTTCCTCAGAAAAAGGGAAGTTTTCTTGAGGAAAAGAAGAAGTTTGGCACTTACATAGCTCCTTAAGAAGTGTGATACATGGGAAAGTATCATGGTATGTATCTTCAGATTCCCCAAGCTTAGCTCCATGTTTTAATTGATTTGGAAGTGCCATTTATATCCTAAAACCATTTTACTCCTTTTTCAGTCTTCTTGGCAAGTAGAAGTGACCTTCAAGTTTGTGCTTAGTATAGATAGCTCAAAAGGTTTAAGCTCAAATTCCTTGGGGAGGTTAAAATAAAATAAGATGCCTTAATTTACATACAAATATTTTGAATAATTATTGTTTTTGATTCATGAACCATCCTCTTGAAGTTGATTGTATTTTTTATTCTTGTTAATTTGTGTACCTTATAGATTTTGCTTTGGTTTGGGTAATTCTGTATAAACCAATTGATGAGAATGATTCCAAATTATGTTTTAATCCTTATATAATTATATATATGTTTGGTTTCATGTTTTAATTTTATTTTATAGTCCAAATAACTCACATTGCATGAAGGTGTCACCATGTGAGGTTTCAGTCAAAAATCTTTGTGTGCAGAGTGTTTGGTTCTCAGAAGAAGATTTATAGGAATATGATGTGATGTTTTCCATATATTAATGTTATATTTATCACCTTAACCTCAATATTAGTCTCATAACATCATGTTTTGATCAAATATGTAGTCATAAACACCACACTAACCAACCACTAGATACATGCCATCTTTGTTCCATATGTTTGCAAGTGTTTTCACGTTGAATGAGATGTTTTGAAATTTTTATTAATAATTCCTTCATATAAATCAATAAAATTTAGTAATTGGTAATGAGTTTAAGTTTTCATAAGGCCTTTCATCCACACTCTTGCTCCATTTCATGTTCACTGTCCACACTCAGCTCATACACACATACAAGGGTTTCCATGATGATGTCATGCCATTATGAGAGCCTTAATAGTGGTGTCAAGATATTTGAGGTAGGAAAAGTTCATTTGGAATCATGGAAATAAGTTTTTAACTCATGTAAGGATCAAAGGCAATGTTCACTACCTATTATCCTCACACATTGCCTACACTTTAAAATACTCACCTACCTATAAGTGCTAAAAAAAACTGAAAGATCATCATAAAGCATGGAATCAAGTTTGAAAGTCCTTCTTGGGATCCTAGTAAGCTAAAAGACCATAACAGACCTCATTGGAAAGACTAGATGGTAAAATTATGTTGAGAATCACATTCTAAGATGTGATGACTGAATACAGGGACACTTTCCCTAAAAATGCAAAATAGAGGTCAAGAGGGATTTTTTGAATAACTTATGACATGGTTGAAATGATATTTAGGGCATATAAACAAGTAAACATTGTATCTCTCACCTAGGACAAGGACTATTCAATGTTTCAGGAGTAGAGGGTTAGTGGAATATGGTCATTTGGGGTCCTAAAATTGTCCTAAAACACACTAAAATCATGCATTACCATCTACAGGCTTGTAGTTGTGAATGGAATTTTGACACCCTAAGGAGTAATAGTGAACACATTTTCATGGATAAAATGTTTCAATGGGTTTAATGATATACAAATGGTATGAATAGTATCATCATGATATTATAGTGTAGCATTTTAGTCCTCCTAGACACAAACAGGTTTCCTTCTATGGAGAAAATAGGCACCTATAGCTGGAAGGTAGTTAGTGAATCAAGCAAGTGGTTTGATGATGGATTAGATCATTTAAAGTGAATCTAAGGTGAATTCAAGGGCTATATTACCTTCATGATTCATATAAAACTTTCAAACATTATAACCAATGTAAATCAACACCTACAGGGTTTCATCTACCTCAACATAGTTGACTCTGTTGATCAAGAAGGGCAGTGAATAAGTTTGAGATCCTAAAGAGATAGTCTAGCCCAACTATGCAATGAATGATATAAGGTCACTAATATATCATCATGGATATCCTAAGGATATTCTTACACATTTTTATTAGATCCCAATTAGTAAAAATAAACCTACAGGTATCAATATACAAGATTCCACAGTCAGTATAAGGAAGTCTCACTTTGGTAAGTTCAAAGTGCATGTAGAGAGGATAAAGTGAAATTAGAATTATGAAATAACATATGATAACCTTTATAAAATCTATTATGACCTCCATAATCTACTGAAAATTTATAATAAACCTCACAGGCCTCCTAAAAGCCCCATATTCACCTATAGCTAGCTATAAATGACTGTGTTGGCAATGAGAAGTATGAGGTGAGGTTTCTAAGTGTTGGTGTGATTAAAACATCAATATATGGGTCTCATCATGGGTAAATTACTATTTATATTTTAATTAATGTTCAAAATATTTCATTGATGGCCTAGTTCATACAAAAATCTACAACAGGGGTATTTCCAAGTGGAAACACAGTCAAAGGAGGAAACTTAGTCTTGTCCCAGTCAGGGAGTGAGGGGAAGGCATAAGAGGTTGAGTAGTTTTTTTAGGTTAAAATAACCTTCATATAATTTTATTAATACCATGAAACTATCATGATTTATTTTGAACAAGAGAAGGAGCTCAAACAAGCATAACATAGTCTAGGGTAAATTTCCTCCACATAGTCCTTGCCTGGTAGGTATGTCTTAGATTTTTGAGAGTTTAGGGGGTCAAATCATGTTTTAAAGATATAAAATTTTGTACATAGTACCTTTATGACCTGGGTAACCTCTTTAAATATTAAATTTTGTCTATTAAAATAGGGGACTGTCCTCTATTTTGTCTTAGATAGAGGGCACTCCCCTCATGCAAAAAAATTGTAGGTTTTGGGGAAAAGGGAATGAACAGTGAATAAGGAGTTGTTTGGGAATGGAAAAAATATTTTTAATGTTATAAAATGCATCATAAGACATCAATAACCAAACTATAAAGGGTTAATCTCAATGTAATGGTCCAAACCATAAGGGTTACAGTCAAGGCTATGAGGAATGGTGAAACCTAGTGCTAGATGAGGAAATCATTTTCATTTCTAGTATTTATAGGACTTATATAATATTATAACATGTGTATTATATTAATACATGTGTGTTTGAGCTATTTGGAAGCAAATAATACCATTAAAAGTCATTCTAAGCTCTAAAGTGTAGTCAATCTTAAGGGCAAGATTTTAGCATAGACCCCAAATGGATGATCACCTTCACTTTCCACATGATGTGAGAATTTAAAAATATTATATAATTTTTATTGAACTAATACATAGATTACCAAAAAATTTAAAGGTATATAAATCACAAATAATCCACTTTGTGGACCTTAGACAACATTAGTCCTGTTGGAATGGGGAAAAGCGTTGGATAGGAAAGTTTCAAATGCTCATATCTTCCTGAAGGATATGCATGGGATCCAAAGGAGTTTTTGGAATTTATTAAGTTCCTTTAACATCAAATTATTGAGTTTTTTTTTTCAATTTTAATGTGAAACTTGTATAAACAAAGCTTAAGAGTCAAAATTGTCAAAAACCCTTACAAACCCTTATTAGTGACCCAATACAGGAAATGAAGATGGATATGCATATATAATGGAATATTTTTACCATTAAACATATTTTAATTTGTATAGGAGTCACTCAATATACCTCCCATGCTTTTTTATTATATGGACCTATACGGATGGGGTGAAAAATAAGTTATTTTTGACCACTTTATGTGTTTTATAGGCTATAAGAGGAGTCTAAAGATAAAATAAAGTTTGGATGGAATAATAAATCCATATGGTAATTTAATTCCTTTAAAAAAAATATAAATTTTCAAACAATATCTCTCATTTTAGCCAGTCAAAACTGGCATAATGGACAAGCTAGTGAGAAGGATGGAAAACTTCGAGTGAGGTGAATTTAAGGTGTCTCTAATATTTATAAGGCCATGTAGGGTCTTTAAAGTTGTTATATACTCCCTCCCATAGATTTTCATGGGAAAATAATGCTAATTTTGAGTTCAAGTGTGCAGGGTGAAAGGAAGAGGAGTTTTCTTGATAATAAATGATGATAGCTGAGTTTGGGATGATTCTATATGACAAAGCCTAAAACCAATGAATAGAAAGGCATGCCTGAGACCCTTCCCATTATTTAAAATAATTATACTTGGTCCTATTTAATTATGAGGCATTCAAATAGGGCCAATCATGAAGGTAGTTTTTCTGAGCTAGAATGAGGAGTTTTATGCCACTTTGCAAGATTTTGATGACTTGGATGGACACTTATACCTCCTCACCTTGCATGGTTCATCCCATATCCTCCTATCATGTAAAATTAATTGATTTTGTGTCCTTGTGACCTTTGAACTTCTCTCTTCTTCTCTCTCTCAAGTTCTATAAGAACTAGCCATTTTGACCATTGTAACTTATGCTCCTCCTGAGTATGAAAAATACATGTTCATTTGCATACCATTTGATCAATAAGACTACTTATTTTTACCTCTTCTATGATTATTCATAGTGTGTTCAGTTGGATGATGAATCTTGCTTAGTGAAAACTATGGATTCCTTAACATATTGTTTCATTCTTTCACCTATTTACGGCATCTTCTTGCAGGGCATATGAAGTGTTCTAGGATATGTCCAAGTTTGAGTGAGTTATTATATTCACTAGTGCCATTCAAGGCCTCTTGTCTAGCCCTTCTAGTCTAAGGCATTCATCCATAACCTCATAATGTAATATTGATGTGAGAAGACATATATTGGAGAAGTGTATGTTCAGTTTGTCCCTTAATTTCATGTGTAACATGCATCTGGTTAGAATTCATCATCTATTTTGGTGTATCACCTCCCATAGGTTAGTTTTCTTTCAATTATCTCTCTCATTTTTTACCCCCAAAATTTAAGTGTAGTTGCAATCCAAAGTGGAACATCAAGGGAGCTATCCTTATCTAGAGATTCACCTCATCCTTAGGCTACCCACAAGCCTAGATGTGTTTCCATTATGTCACTTGGATGAGAAGAGCTTAGGCATCTCCTCAAAGGGTAAAAATCCAAATGACAATAATTATAAAGAGTTTAGATAAGTCACTCGCTAGTTTAAAAGTAACTAGACATAACTAAATGCAATAATGATTTAGAACACTTAGCCTTAGTGTGTTTATTCCTAACTAGGAAAAGGTTAGAGAAATGATGTATAAAATAATTACCTAATAGAGCTACTAAATTAATGTAATGTTTCACCTTATATTTAATGTCATAAAAGCATAAATAGGTCACCTAAAAAAAAATCCCAAGAAATAAACACTAAAAATATCATGGTAGAAAACAATGATTCGGAACATTAATTTTACTCTTGGTTTTTGTTTACAAAATGGGTTTGGAAATGATCTAAAATAAATTCACATGAGAAGTAATAAATGTTTCTAATAGTTTGTAGATGTTTATTAAGCTAGAGAGTATGTTTTTAACGTTAGATAATTCTTATGCATGATATAATATAATATGTACCTATTATTAAGAAGTGATTTTGACAAGGATAAAGTTTTATAGCAATTTCCCCTTTGCCAAACTAATTTAAAAACTGCCTTATTTTAATTGAAATATTTAGGAAAATAACTATTTATTTATTTTTAGTGATTTTTAGTCATTTTAAATAAGTTTTAATTATTATGTTTGATAAATTTAACCTCTAGGTATTTAATTTAGTTGCTTTCCAAACTGATTTTATAGACAAATAAAGGTACTAAAATTTTCTTCTATAAAAATCTTTCAAAATCAACTCAATTTAATTGCAATCATATGGAATAAAATTTAATCAATTGTTACATTGATATTTCATATCGAAATGAAAACTGTTCAAAGTTTTTGATTTAGAAATTTTCAATTTTAGGTATTTATTTTCTTCAATTCCAAATGAGTTTTATAAGGTTGAGAAAGGACAATAATGCATTAAAACCAATTTGTTTGATTAAATAGTCAAAAATTATTTATTTTATTAAATTTAATTGAGTATAAAAATCTATTTCTTAAACTGATAAGTTTGATTTAAATTAATTATTAAAGCTTAACATTCATTTAGAAAGTGTCAACACTTGAATCCACACAAGGCCAAGAGGCTTCTAAGGATCAAGTCGATTAAATACAATGTTTATTTATAATTAAATAATACTCTAGGTTTTATTTTAGTTTTTATATTAACATGTAAGTCACTTACGATCAAATAAAGATGTTATAATTTTAATTGTAGGTATCCTTATAAAGTTTAAGTTAAAGTCTAATAGGGGTGGCCACTAAAGTTTAATTTGAAAACCTTAATAAGCTTATAAAAAAGCATTTATTTTCAATTAATAAGGATTTACACATAAAGTAGTTAAATAAGTTTAATAATAGTCTAAAAATTATTTACCCCTACAGTTATGGATAGCTTCTTGCCTTTCAAACATTGGGAATGTGTTGGGTGATTTGTCGGTAGTAATTGCCTCAATTACTACTTTTCATCATACTACCTTCACTTGAATTTTGGTGGTGTTGGATATCTACCAAAACCTCCCAACAAATATTAATATGAAAATCAAAGATTATTCTTGGATTCAGTCTTTAGATTATGAAGGAATTCCCTTCATGGGTCAAAAGTGTTTTAAAATTGGGCATTTGGTGGCTACTTATTTTAGCTCCAATCGAAAGACAATGACATCTTGGTGGAAGGATGCCCTTCCCTCCCACCTAATAGTTTTTTCAACCAGTAATTTGATTAGCAAAATTGAGGAAGCAACACAAGGTTCTACTCCCATGAAGAATGATTGGAATCTAATTGATGGAGGTGAGATTAAGAAAGGCCCTTCAAAGAGTCATACCTTAAAAGGGGTGGACAAAGAGGTTACAAATTCCATGCAAAACACTAAGGAATGATCTATAGTCAGAAAAATAAGAAGAGACGGATGGTCCCAAAATTAACCTCCCAAATTCTGCATTCAAATAGTAAGAAAGGTGGAGGAGGACCTTTAATTGGAATTGAGAAACCCTCTTGAGGGTGATCAGTTTGTGGGGTGAACCCTCACAGTTTGTCAAGTTTTGGTCTTGTTTGGGTTTATTTTTGGTTTTGTTTTTCTCTAGAGACTAGTTTGGTCTAGAGACTTTTTGGTCTTTTTGTACACCTAGATTTTTATTTTGTTAATAAAATGAGTAAGAGACCTACCAACAATCAATCAGCTATTTTTAAAAAAAAAAATAGTCTAAAAATCAATTTGTGTTTTGAAAATATTATTCCCTCAACAAGAAGAACCATTATCCTCTCTATGATCAAAGCAATCTAAGTCATTAGATTAAAGAAACCCTAATAATTGTTTGAGTGGGTACAAAAGTATTTATCATCTTTTAATTTTTAGTTGGTCTTTTATTTGCAAGTTTGAAGAGGAAGCACAAGGAGAAAAATACATCTAAATCTAAAGTTTTTGTTTGGCCCAAATATATGTACACATTGTGTACATTCAAATATTTAAATACATATACATTTATTTTATTTATTTATTTTAATGTTTAAAATAATTTCTTCCCCATATATATATATATATATATATATATATGGGTTATTATTAATATATTATATTAATTTTTATTTTTTTAAATGTTGGATGTTTCAAGGCCTAGACAACTAAGAGCCAAAGGGCCATTGGGTTGCAACCCTTCCGGCTCTCCATAGTATGTTGGAGATGATAATGTCATCTCCAACATTTTAATTTAATATAGGGGGATAGGGATTGGGCTAGCTCAACTCCTCCCCTTCCTATAATGAAAAGTAATGAGGGGTCGTCATAGCCCATTGCTCTCCCCCCTTCATAATTTCTTCTTTTAAATTATTATTTTTTAAATAATAAAACGAAAATCTCTCTCTCTCTCTCTCTCTCTCTCTCTATATATATATATATATATATATATATAGAGGAAAGAAAATGACTTAATATATATTTTAAAATTCTAATTTTTTAATAAAATAAGGCAAGATGAAATGGTAAATTTCTAGTTCAAAATTTTCTAAAATTCTCTTTGTTCCAAAAAAATTATTTTAATGAAACAGAGTACAACTTATTCAATTATGATTTTTAAAGAGCATGTAAAGAAAGAAGATTATATTAGAGAACAAAACATATTTAATTTATTTAGAGAAAGATTTAAGAGTAAGACATTTTAATTATTCATTCATATAATTTATTTATTCATCATTTTCAAACAATAAAAATTAAAGAGAAGGATCTTATTTTATTTTTTTGACAGCTCTCTTCAAATTCCTCTCCAAACTCCTCTTCTACAACAAGTTCTTCATCAAGAATGATCAACCTCCAAAATGAGTCAAAAGTTGGTCAAATAAAGAGATTCTCTTCCCAAAATTTTCACCAAAACTATTAATTGAGTGGTACTTCTTCTTTAAAATATATTTTATTATCATACAAAGCCTATACTCTCCCTTTAACTTTACAATCCTATATAAGTTTACTTACACAAGTAAGCTCACTTTTGTACTTTTTTACAAAGTGAAATTGACTCCTTACAAGTCCATATGGGTTCTTACAAATAAATTAAATACTCTTACTAGTCTCTTTCCACACTCCAAGAGTTGCACAACCACCAATTCTAGGTTATAACTTATCTAGTAGCCTCCCTAACATCCCTTGAGTGGCTATGTATGAATTGACCAATTATTTGGATTATATAGTTTTATAAAAAAAAAAATTATTTAATTTTGATTTTTAGATTATAAAATGTTTTTATGTCTTTTTGAAATCGATCTTGTATAAGTTAAAAGATGGGTTGCGTATATACTTTAAAGATGGGGATCAAATTACAAATACCTTGAACCACCGCTGCATATCCGGGGCTCCTAATGGTATTATACCTTTTTCCTTGACGTAGACCTTACGTGGGATGGATTGGCTCTCGTGTTGGCAAAAAGCCCACTTACCCTATTTGAGTTTAGCCTTTGTCGGAAAAATCAAAACGCATTATTACCGGTTGTTGAGCTTTAAGTACGAATTCCCCTTATTATTTTAAAAAAATTAATAAATTAAAAGAAAAAAAAGACAATGAAGGTCTCTAAATGTTAACTTATCCTTGAGCATCGTTAACCAACAATTTAAGAAGCATGATTAGGGAATTACCATTGTTATCCTTTCTCATTTGAATAATTTTTTTGGCATCAACTTCTTTTCCATTATCATTTTAAGCTCTTTTGGTGCCATAGATGTCACATCCTCTAGTGTCACGTCTAATGGCAATCATGTTACCCCTTAAAAGATGGTTTTGGTACGTTGTAGCTGATTCTTAGAGCTCGAGTGGGGGCATGATGGGGTTTTTTTCTTATTTAGAGTAATGGAAATGGAATTTTTATAAAGAAGTGCCCTCCCGATTAGAGCACAAACATGACCTTTTGGAATTGGAGAGGGATAAAGTAGAGAAGAGAGGATAAGATTGTTGGAGGCAATTGTGGTATTGATAAGTTTGTTTTAGGGTTTTTTAATTTTCGATGGTATTCAATCTAAATTTTTCTCGTGTGTGTAAAAAAAGAGTTTTTATAGGATTTTAAATTTTGAAAGAAAATTTTTTATAAAGCACAGAGTTATGAATCAGTGTTGGATATAATAAGAGGCTTAAGCTTTGAAGAAACAATATTCGATAAAAATTTAATTATCTAAGCTAACAAAAGGACAAACAAAAGAGAATTAGAAAGAATACCAAACAAAAACGATGGTGAAGAAGCCCAGTCAGCGAAAAGTCAACAATTAAATAAGGAAAAATTTGAAACCAAACAACTAAAATTTAGTACTTAACAATGCAACTTAGCTAACTCTACAACAAAAATGAAAAAGGACAACACCATCTAGTAAAGACCAAAGATTGAGCCCCCAAAAAAGAAAGGAGCCATCCACATGAAGCAATCAGTGTTCCCCTGGAAATGATTTCCTCAATCGACCTCTGGGAACCATCTCTTGCTATGCCTTTAACTTATGGCATGTCTAGGGATATGTGTGGTTGACTTGTGGCTTACATGCCTCTTATATTATCTTGCCACATTTTTTTATGTTTTTGGTAGAGTCGGCCTGTGGAATAACCATAGCTAAGTAGATTATATATAGGGGGGAGTGGTTAGTATTTGATCAATATATTTTGAACTCTGTTGTTATTGCATTATTATGGAGGTTTTATCACATTGTTGTGGAGGTTTTTCCCTTGAAGTGGCTCAACAATATTTACCAAGCATTCTGCTTTTTTGTCAATTATTGTTTTGGATTTACATATTATGCTCTTATTTTTGCGATATAATATTCTATTATGTAAACATCTAAGTAATTTCATTACAAGTGGTATCAAAACTTTGATTTAGACAAGTTTCTATGATGTTTTTTTGGATCTAAGTTAGGGTCTCCTATGAGCAAAAGGATCGAAAAAACATAACTTAGGATCAGGGAATAATTTAATTTTTTTGTCACTATAGTATTATTTAAAATGTTTTTTGAAAAAAATTGTTAAAAAGAGTCTAGAAAAAATTCTTTCACCCTTGTGCAAATTAGTAATCATTAGATTCGTCTCAGCGAGATGATCTCAATGGTATAATCTGTTGTTATACTTTTTCGGTCAAAAAATTTCATCTTTGTACAAATTAGTAGTCTTTAGATTTATCTTGACGAGATGATTGTAACGATATAATCTGTCGATGCACTTTTTCAAGGCTGAAACCCTCCATCCGAAGGTTTTTGCATGGGTGGTCTTAACACTCACAAACATAAAAAAGGGTAAGAAACTTTAAAAAATCTTCACAAGGATGAAATGGAGTTCGACACCTCTGATCTGTTTATTTCTAAGACAGTTCACCAACTTCAATCATATTTATAAAACATGGTGAGGAATGATGATATCGATGCGATCAAAGGGGACATCATTGGGGTAAGAGGGAACCTGAATGTTTTGAAGGATCAATGGACACTTATAGCTAGGAAATTATCCAATCTTACAACTCATCCTTCAAAAAATAATCCTCCACCACTCCAGTTTAGCTATCCCCATTCAAACAATCACACCTCCAATCTTGGTCTGAAGCAATTGTTGTTAAAAGTGGACTTGTGCAAATATGATGGTAAAGATCCACTCATTTAGATCAATTGAATCAAAAAATATTTGATCTACATCAAACTCCATGTGCACAAAAGGTGGTCATGTCCTCTTTGTATATAAAACCTCAACAATTCATTTAGTATAGATGGTTGTGTGCTCAAAAGAAAAAGAAGGGTCTTCAGGTTACCTGGCCTATATTTTTTAAGGAGCTGCAACTTCACTATTGCAACAATGTCTCAAAAACTACTTTAGTCAGCTAACCAAACTACATCAAATAGGGAATATGAAGGATTATATTCATCAATTCTATAATCTCTCTTTAGGTGTGGATGACATCACTAAGGTAAATTTGACAAACATGTTCTTATGTGGCCTCAAAGACATCATTTAAATGGAGGTTTACATGTTTAGTCCTAGTTAGTATCTGAAGCCATACCAATGGCATGCATGGAAAAGAAAAAATATATGGTTAAATAAAGACCTTTCACTAATGTCCATGAATGTAATTTCCCAGCCTCATCACTTCTGCAGCCTATAAGATTGAACCCTTAGGAATTTGAAGAGAAGTGTGAAAAAGGTTTATGTTTTGAATATGATAGCAAATAGAGTAAAGGAAATATATGTGTTAAAAATAAGTTATTTTACATTAAAAGGACCAATGAGGATGAAGACTATGATGAGGCCTCAAGTGCAAGTCTTGAAGAACTTGAGGATGAAGCTAAAGATTCTCAACCTACTATTTCCTATCATGCACTTTTAGGTATTAGTAATCCTCAAACTCTTAAAGTGGTGGGTTTCGTCAAGAAATAAAAGGTGACTATGTTGATTGACTTTAGGAGTACACACAACTTCATCAATAATAATTTGGGTACTCATTCGAATTGTTTCATTTACCCAATTCCAAAATTTGAGGTCATGATTATAGATGGTGGTACAGTCAACTATTTTAGAAAATAGCATAGTATTAAGATTGCTATGGGAGACTACCTATTAAATTATCCTATGTTTTCTATTCCCATGGATGGGGATAACATTATTTTGGGAGTGCAACGGGTCATCACTTTCAACACAAATAAGATAAATTCCTAGGAACTATTCATGTGCTTTCATTCAGAAGGTGGGATATTTGAACTACATGGTTGATGAGTTAAACCTCCATAATTGAATAGTTCTCACTGAATGATGAAGATGCTTAGAAAAGGTGTTGAAGGATTTGTTGTGCAATTATTTTCCATAGAAATTCAGCCAACCAAGGAATCTACCCATCCTAATTTACAATTGGTGTTGGATGACCATTATGTTTTTTTTTTGTTATTCCAAAAGGAATTCCACCAAGAAGAGTACATGATCATGCCATTAGACTAATTCTAGATAGTACACCACCCAACATGAGACTCGATAAGTACCTTTATGCCCAACCAAAGTGAATATTCCTCCCTAGTGGTCATGGTGCATAAGAAAATTAACACATGGAGGATGTACCTAGACTACAAAAAACTCAATAAGTACACCGTCAAAGATACTTTTACAATTCCAATAATTGATGATTTGTTAGATGAATTGCATGGTGTTGTTTATTTTACTGAATTAGATCTTCACTCTAGGTATCATAAGATTCAAATCCATTAAGAGGAAATAACTAAAACAACTTTTCAAACTCATGAAATCCATTATGAATTTATGGTCATGTATTTTGGTCTCATAAATGTACCATATACATTTTAGAGTTTGATGAATACTTTTTTTAGGCCATTTTTGAGAAATTTTATGTTGGTGTTTTTTTATAGCATCCTCATTTACAATAAAAATTGGGAAGACCATTCAAAGCATGTAAAACAAGTACTTTTGGTTTTGAAATAACATTAGTTATAACAAACCTTCCAAATGTGATTTTGGCATCAGAGAGGTGCAATATTTGGGTTATATTATTTCACATTAAGGCATGAAAATTGATCCTAAAAATATACAAGTGATGATGGAGTGGAAAGTGCTTGAGACCCTCAAGAACCTTCAGGGATTTTTAGGGCTAACAAGTTACTACCATAGATTTGGAAAAAATTATAGTAATATTATAGCCCCACTCACATCATTTTTTAATAAATATTCCTTCCAATGGATTGAAACAACTACCAAGATGTTCAAATAGCTAAAAATGGCTATGTGCAACACTCTAGTTTTGGCTACCCTTGATTTTTATAATTTTTTTGTTGTTGAATGTGATGCATCATGATTGGCATGGGGGTTGTAATCATGAAAGAAGGTAGACAACTTACATTTGAGATTCATCAACTAAAGGGACAAAAAAGTTCAAGCCAATATAAGAGAAACATATGATAGCTATTTTTCATGTAGTCAAACAATGGAGACCTTATTTGATGGGTCAACAATTTTAGGTAAAGACTAATCATGATAGCCTTAATTTTTTTTTGAACAAAGATTGTCATCAGAAGAACAACAAAAATGGGTAAGTAAAATGTTAGGATATGATTTTGAAATAGTATGTAAGAAAATAAAAGAGAATGTGGTGGCAGATGAACTATCCAATTAGAATGAATCAATTGAGTCATTGTTATATGTAATTACCATATGACAGGCAGGTTGGCTAGAAGAAACAAGATCAGAATAGGAGAATGACAGGGATACCAATTATTTGATTCAAAATATTCATTTTGGTTCTAGGGGGTCTGAAAAAATTGCATAGAAGGGGAATGCATTATGGTATAAAGATTACTTATACCTATGTAAGCATTCTCTCCTCAAACATAAAATTCCTTAAGAACTTCATGCATTTCCAATAGGAGGTCATTCAAGATTTTAAAAACATATCATAGAATAAAGAAAGATTTATTTTGGGAAGGACTCAAGGGGAATGTCCAAATATATGTTTTTTAATGCATGATATGTAAATATAACAAAGGTGAAACTATTAAGACCCGGGTCTTTTTCAACATTTATCCATCCCTAGCCAAAGGTGGGAGGAGGTTTCCATGGATTTCATTAATAGGTTATCGTAATCTAAAGGTTAAAAATTTATCATGGTAATTGTGGATTGAATCACCAAGTATTTTCATTATTGTTACTTATAACAACTATTTGTCACCAATACAATAGCTTATGCTTTTCTTAATACAATTAAAAAAACACATGGTACTCCAAAGATTATTATAAGTGACCAAGTTCCTATATTTACTAGTAGTTTTTAGACTAAATTATTTGCATGTTTGGACATCCAAATGGATTAGAGCTCATCCTATCATCCTTAATCTAATGAAAAAATAGAGGTAGTCAAAAAAATTATAAAAGGGTATCTTTGTTGTTTTGTTTCTAACAAACAAGAAAAATGAGTTCATTGGTTGCCACTTGTTGAATGGTGGTATAAATTTTTTTTTCACACTTCTTCCAAAATGTCTCCCTTTGTGACATTGTATGGGTATCACCCCCCATCCATCACTTCATCTTTGAATATGAATCCTAATGTTTGAGATGATGAGGAACACATTCTCCGTCTATATAAGGTACTCACTAGTTTGTCAGAGAATTTAACAATGACACATAATAGAATGAAGAAGTAAGTAGATCAACACCGTAGTGAGTGAAATTTTGACATAGGTAGTTGGGAATTTGTGAATTTACATTCATATAATAATATGTATCTGAAGCAATAGAAAAAGGATAAAAAATTATCCCCTAAGTATTATGGCCCTTATCAGATCTTGCAAAAAAATGATCGTGTGGCTTAAACGTTGGAATTTCCTCTCTCCACTCGTATAGACCTAATATTTCATGTCTCTTACCTAAATAAATTAATTGGACACAATTTTTACACTCTAAATGAGTTATCTAAATTTAATGAAGAAGGCTAATTCATTCTAGAGATTGAATATATACTTCACACATGCATTAAGAAACTACAAACCAAACTGTTTAAGGAGTATTTGATCAAATTGAAGAATTTACATTTTGAAGGTCCAACATGGGAGGATGAAGTTTTCTCAAAACAACATCTTGGTTCAATTTAATGTTGAGGACAACATTGTTCAGAAGAAGATGGGCAAGCTATGCCCTTAACCTATGGCATGTCTAGGGATATGTGTGGTTGACTCATGGCTTACAGACCTCTTATATTTTCTTTCCACATCTTTTGTGTTCTTACTAGGGTTTGACTATGGAATAACCATGGTTAAGTAGAGTATATATAGGAGGTAGTGGTTAAAATTTGAACATCATATTACAGATTTTGCTCTTATTCCATTGTTTTGGAGGTTTTCCCCTCAAAGTGGCTCAACTATATTTACCAAGCATTCTACTCTTCTGTCAATTATTATTTTGGATCTCATATTATACTCTAATTAGTATGATATAATATTATATTGTGCAAACATATAATTAATTTCATTACATCTCTAATCATATGTTTAGCATCCAAGTTCTTATCTTATTTATTATCATTATTTGCTTGAATAGACAATAGAAAAAAATAATATAGGGCAAATCCCTATCATTTTTGTGGTTACTTTTTAAATTTGGTAGGCAATGATAGACTTCTTTGTGACTTTTTCTATTTGAAAAAATAATTGTGTGGTTTTTAAACCATTCTAGATAGTTTTTATGGGTATTAAACCTACATTTTCCTTTTAAAAGTAACATATTTTAAAGGCTTCATATTATATGGAATATATTAATATAGTTTACCCACTAAGGGGATGTATGCCACATTTCAAAATTTACACCCATAAATGCAAATCATAATATCATATTCCTAGGACATTACATCTCAATAAAATTCTTACAAAGTTTTAGCTATATATCGTGCATGCTTGGAATCAGATCCAATGTCGTTCTAGTGTGTGTGAATGTAATTACAAACCAGGTAAGATACAAGACTTCACCCTCACTCTATAGGTGATCAAGTTAAAACAAATGAGCATTACCCTAATCCTTATTTTCATACAAGTATGCAACTAATTAACTTTGAACTTCCTTGAGAAGTATTGAAGAGTATAAATATATAATTTGTAGTATGCCTAAGACTATATTTATCTTGATACTTTTTATTAAAATGATTATAGGAGGATTTGTACATATATACTTCTTATATTTTAATTAATAACCTATTGGTGCATAAGCCAACTAGGAAAAGGGGAAATAACTGAAAATCAAAAGTCAAAATATTAAAAATAGGAATAGGTAAAAGGGTCCACAAAATAAAAAGGGACACAATCAATAGGTCGCCAACTATGTCCATGAACATAATTGATATACCCTTGATTCTACCCCCACAAAATAAAATTTGGGGGATGAAGATAAGAAGAAAGAAAAAAATCAAGCATTGAAGGAATAGAGAAGATATAAAATAAAGGAAACAAAACATGGGACCACATGGAGAATATTGGAGAGGAAGAAAAAACATAAAAAAAACACCAATAAAACCCTAAGTTGAACCAATGATCCATACACATAAAACTATACTAAACCATATAATTAAAAATCATTGTATCAAAATTAAGTATCTACATAATTCCCCACTATGATATGTGTGTGTCAAAGTAAAAAAATAATTGAAGCATGTACTTGTACTTGCCTAGGGAAGGAAAATGAAACATTCAGATTCTATATTGGAGGTGCACCCATACTTTAATGTCTAAAAATCTAGTGTACATATAAAAAAAATTCTAACAAGTAATCAATGTCCTAGTGAATCAATGTAAATATTTTAAAATTAAATAAAAACTAAAATTAAGCATATGAATGAATACACCTAATGGTATGCAAAACATGCTTCACTCCTTATTAAATACAACTAAAAACAAAAAAAAAATAGGTAATATAAATTTTAGAATAAGTTATGACAACTAAAGTTTACTTCTTGATCAAGAAAACAAATATCTAGGTTTTTCATGACCATAGATAAAAATTAGAAAGTGACCATCCCTAAGGAAAAAAAGGTTACTGTAGAGGATGAAAAAAATATCCTTCACAACTATAACCTTCCCCACCCCCTAAATAAAACCTTGTTAGAAGCCTCACAAAGTGGCATTTCCCCCCTCACAGGTGGGTGAAGCAGAACTTTGATGGTAAGGCCAAGGGAAATCCAATTAGGGGTAAGGTTGGAGGTGTCATAAGATATGAATCAAGGGTTGTGATCATAACTTATGCAGGCCCAATGGGCACCCAAACAAACCATGTTTTGGAGGCCCAAGTGGCTTTTTGGGGCATCTAATAGGCTGTTCAACTCAAAATTTCCAACTTAGCCATTAAAGGAAATTCCTTAAACATACTCAATTCCCTCATGGGAAAAGTGAACCCCTCTCATACCATCAAACACCTCATTTCTGACTCCCTCAGCCTTATCCACTACATTAACAATTTTTCCATTAGTCACATCTTTTGAGAAGGTGACGTTATTGTAGATGGTCTTGTCAACATCAATGTCTCAAGCAATGATTTAATTATGTGGCATAAGCCCATTGAACACCCTCCCCATATCTCCCTCTTAATTAATAATGATTCACAAACTTCTAATAAGCCCTCAAGGGATGAGTACAAATGTGTGAACATGGTTAACATCTAATCGTGGACTACTCCACACTACGTGTCATGATGAAGAAACTTATTTTAAATATTGGGTTAGTTGATGTTATCCTACAAGGCATCATATTAAAAATATTTAGGCTAACTAGGACTATATCATCTTGGATCTCTATTTAAACCATTGTGTTCTATCACACTACTCAAATAAGAAGAATAATAAATCAATGAGGGTGACAAAGATAGACTTGAGCCTATATCTTGAGCTGAGATCAAAACAAATAGAAAATGATTATGGAAGCTTTGAAAAGGTAGGCTTACGAAGTTTATGTTGTGCATTAAATAACATGATGAGTTTCTCACGAAAGATTTTTCCATAGGATGGAAATAAAAGAAAGTGAATTTTAGGGGGATTATGGTTGAGATCTTAGAGGATCTGGCTAGAGAAGTTATAAGAATGATGTGCGAGGGGATGAAGGCATACAAAGATAAGAGAAGGAAGAAAGAACTCATGTAGACCTTTTTTGAATCTAACTACTCTTAGATAGAGAAAAAGGGCTTCTTGAGAACTGAACTCCCTAGGAACTGGCCAAAAATTTGTCTTCGAATGATGAAATATATAACTCTTAAGGGAAAATTTACCCACATTTTATATCATCACTTTTTTCTCCTTAATCATTTTAAGGATTACAACATTAGTTTACCATATTTCCAACTTATGTCCTTACAAAACATGCTTTTGGCCTTCCAATCAAAACCCTCCTCAAAAAAATTCATTAGGGTATTATCTTCCTTCTAGCCAAGAAAGGAAAAGCCCAAAGAGACATCAAGATCACCTATGATGAAGGCAATAAGGATAAACAATTAGGGGATGACCCTAATAATATTTTGGAAGGAACAGTGGGTAACCTTCCCCCCGACCCCCCTAAGATCTAGAAGCCCATTTGGGCTAAAGATAGGAAAGGTAAAATGAAAAACCAAGAGCCCTACCCTAGGGTAAGAAAGCCTCTAAGAAAGAAATTGGAAGCATATGTGATGCCCTGGGAATTGATAACCTTAAATTTGAACACTAAAAGTTGAAAGCTACTAAAGCTAAGAAATAAGAAGACAATAGAGTACTGGGGGAAAACCATGAAGGGTTCAGGAAGAAGTTATAGGAATTTCATGATAACTTAAAAATACTAAGGTGTCATCTAGTTTCCCTCATGGAGGAACGAAACACTATAAATTCAGAATTTGACAAACTAAAAGAAACCTAGAGTAATCCTAATATAGCTAAAGGAGTCAGTACGAGGCCAAAATTAAGTATAGGAAATAACTCAAAGGATATCATAATAATCACCCTATAAAAATCAACTTCTCCCCTAAGCATAAAAAACAAGTAGGGAACCAGAACAAAAAACACTAAAAAGGTCAATGGAGAATGGAACAAGATGGAAATATGGTATGAGGCCCCAGTGTTTTAACCAGACATAAAATCAACAACACCAAATAAAATGAGCATAGAGACAAGAACAATATTGATATGGCTGAAATACATGTATGCCACATGGATTCCTTTAAGTAAATTTAGTGTAATTTTATTGTTTGGTCTTACTTGGGTCTTTTTTTTTGGTGTCTTAGTAGAAAACTGGTAGAATTTTTTATTGGTTATTTGGACCATTTGCCTTGTCTATCTTTGGACTTATTTAATCTATCTTGTGTACTTGTTTAACTCTATAGTTTTACAATCCTTGTAAAACTTGAATTTCACCTTATCAAATAAAAAAGGAAGCAAATATCTAGTGGTCCTTGATCCATCTTTTCTCTATATTTTGTACCTTTTTCTCTATCTTCGTAAATATGTTTCATCTTGAAAAAATATGGATGTATAATATTTGGATAAAACAAGCCCTTTTGAGGTGAGGGATTGATCCTAATTCCTAAAAATCACTCGTCTCCAAATAAAGAGTTGTGTGCATCATGTATTATCATGTAAAAAAGTCATAGTTAGAATATTTGTAAGCATATAGTAAAAACATGTGTGTAATTATAGACAAATATAATAATGTAATGCTTAATATTTTGATTGGGACTAAAGTGAGAATGAAGTGATTGATAGAAAGGGAAAATAATATTATCCACTATAAGCAATAGGATAAACATGCAATATGTCTACTTGAAACCATATAGCATACACATCATCATGTAAAGATTGATAGATAGATGCAACCTCATGTGTGGATGTAATAGTAAGGTAAATAAAAAGTCCCCAATATATATTTGTGGTGGGGATTGAAGTTATGCCCCTAATGTGGAAGGATTTCCAAATATGGAAATACAGAGTAACAGATGTATCATGTTTGATAGTCATCATGCAACTAAATGTAAGTAGGTAAATGTAGTATCTTAATATACAATCAGTGTACAATCAACAAACACATGTGTGATAGGACCCATATACCCAAGATATGTATAATAATCTCAAGGAGATAGGGAAGGATATGGTGCCCCCAAATTATACAATAAAGTATAGATAGTATCCATTAATCTTATGAGATAAGTAACAATATGATGTTATTTATGGCTATAAATTATGTTGATAGACTATCAGATGATGTTGATATGATTTATCCCAAAAGAAATGGGTGGAATAGATATAAATAGTGAATCTCATGAATAGGTGTGTGTGTGTGTGTGTGTGTGTGTGTGTGTGTGTGTGTGTGTGTGTGTGTGTGTGTGTGTGTGTGTGTGTGTGTGTGTGTGTGTGTGTGTGTGTGTGTGTGTGTGTGTAATTGATAGTGTATTAGTAATATGATCTATAAACTAGGTGGATATTCCACACTAAGCTTCACCAACACAAATATTATATTCTTAGATCAACAAATGATTGATAGATGGTTGTTGTAGGGTAATTCCAATTATAAAGCAGAAATAAACAAGTGTTGGAAATGAAATTTATAACAAACTAGACATAATAAAGAGGAATAAACTAAGACAAATCATAATAAGAACATAAGATATGACCTAGAGAAACACGGTGTTGGAAAAATTTTAATGGGTGAGGTAATTACACTCTCCTTCCACTATGTAATTCAATAATTGTATAAGGTATTACTAAACATGGCCTTCATGGAAAAATATTTCACTACTACACTATCCCAAAACTTTCACATTAGACAGATTTTCACTTCTCAAACACTTCATAATGATCTAACACAATTAGAAAAACCAAACAATAGCTAGGAAATAATGAGATAATGTGAACATGGACATAAACTTGAAAACTAAAATTTAAATCTAGCTTTAATACTTCTCACAAACTTTTTAAATTTTATTTGATTTCTATAGAGGCTATGTTTATGCCCTTCTAACTTGGAACCCATCAAAGAATATAGATAACCCACTGCCAAGAAGTGTAAACATTTGAAAATGTTCCCATTCCCATGATTTGGACAATGTCCAAACTATGGATTTATGCATATCAATGGTTTCACAATCACTAATATAGACATCAAAGGTTATGTAACTTTTAGGATGGTTATATGACCAACATCTATTAATATTGTTAGTTATGAAACCACCGCTTGTAGATACCAATGGTTTCATCATCCTTGATAGAACCCTCAATTTCAAAGGCCACAAGCTACTAAATTAATCAATATAAGAATTCTCATAGCATCCCAACACTGTTTCTATCACTACAACTTAGCTTAAATTTTCACTTTATATGAAAAAACTTGAACAAGTGTCTTACATAGTGTATAACATATATAAATTACATAATTGAGTATAATGTAAATTAACTAGATGACATATATAGTAAACTAGATCCATGTTTTGTCTCATTCCTCCCTAATTTAAGACTTTTAAGTCCCTAAAAGATTCAATAATTCTATAAGTGAGGAAATATCTTCTCCTCATCCTTTGGAATACCATTTGGCTTTACCATTAGATAACCCTTTAACCCAACTAGCCAATGCTCTTGCATTCCTCTTCTTACTGCCATCTCCTTATTTTGTAGCATAACATCCTCCTCCAATTCTATCTGACTATCATGATTGGAGTCTTCAATTGAAATTATAAATAACCCTTCATCTTCATTGTCTAGCATATAAGGCTCAAAGAAACGTAAGTTCTCAACATTGACAACAAAATAAATCTTCATGTAAGGATGTAAATTAAGTATAAATTAATTCTTTCCCATTTTTTCTATAATTCCAATGAACCACACCTAAGAGGCTTAAGCTTCTTAGTCTTACTTTGGACTCTCTCTACTCAAGTACAACCATACCTTGTGTCCAACAAGGAAACTATGCTCAATCCTATGTTGAGCATGCCTTGATTTATACTTTACTTGTGACTACTCCAAAATCTCTATTTTAATTCTATTTTTGATAAGACAAAATATTTATTTAATGTATTCTAATAGATGTAAAACTTAGAATATCATAATGATAAAGATGTACAATATTTAACTATTCAAATTTTGAAAATTTTCTAAATATAAAAAGTTTTTATTTTTGAAAAGTATGTACACAAGTTTTTATTGATTATTTTGATTGCCTTTCAATGAAAAATAGAAGAAGAGATGGTTTTATAGGTTTAAAATAAAAATTAGAACATAAAAACATTTAGACATGTCCTTGATAATTGGATGACATTGCAATGCATTCTAGTCTATTAACTACAAACTTGTCCTAGTTTATTGTGATAGGTTATTAACACAAAAAATAGAGACATTGGAATTTGAGAAATGACAAATTAGAAGAAGATTTAGAAGATATCCCTATACATGACTGTATAAGTGAACAATGACATGGAATGATTTAATATTTTTACTATGAATTTGTCTCAATTGATTATGATGAATATTTGACTAACTACACCACATGTCCCTAACACAAATAGGGTTGTTGCCATAGTTTAGATCTAGAATATTGTGGGATTCACGTAAAATTCAAAAACCCTAATTTATTTCACAAAAACCAAATGGGAATAAAATTTGGGGGGGAATTGGTTCAAAGGTACTGATTTAGATTGACCTTGGTAAATTTTTATTGAATGACCAAGTGTTGCATTACATTTCCAATATTTTGCATAGGGTTCAAAATCAAATATAGTTCTCCTACTTACATGTATGTGTGAAATAGTGAATATAATTTTATATTCTCTTTCTCCTATTTTAACCTTGGAACATTTATGCATAAGATAATTTAGCTCCGAATATAACATTTAGCAAACCTATAGATAAACCATTAAATATTTTGTATAGCTTTTGAGAGTGAGGAGAGTCATCCTTAATGCCTTAGAGAATCCTTATGTTTATAGATGTTTTGATTTTGAATTTAGGACCTATTGGTGTGTGAAATTTGACTAATAAAATAACCAATGGAAATAATAATAATAATAAAATCAAATATGACTCACAATAAGTTATAAAAATTATGTATAGACAAGTCCACACTAAATGGATAGGGCTACAAGTTAGTACTATCTAGCCACTGTGGACTTGTCCAAAAGGACAAAGGAACAAAATTAGGGATCCCCATGACAATGTGGCAAGATAAATGACCAATAAAAAATCTCTCAAACCATAATAGATAAATATTCAAATAAAATGTTTCAATATATGTTTCATTCATTGTTAATAGTCTATGCAAAATTTATAATAAATGACATAAAGGGTGGACTTATACATAATTTGGATGTTTACATTTGTCCCACCTTTATTTTAGGATTTAGATAGATAGAATAAAGAAAATAACCAAAACCTAAATATGTATGACACACTTTGTCTTTTTATTAATATTTTAATTGTGCTAGATATATCATGATAGAATCTATATTCATGTTACATTATGTTACTTATGGAGAATTCCCATGTCGCCTTCGATCTTATTCATTTCCTAGTTAGGGAAAAGAATACTCCCTTAAGTGGTAAAGTGAAGATAAATATTTCGTTAGATGTCATTATACCCAAGACCATATTACCCTAATAAGAGATTGGAGAAGACATGGCCCCTTATTGAATCACTTGGAAAATGTAATTTCTTATTTTGAACTATTTGAAGATTTTAGAGTCATCAAGTCTTAGATTTTGTATATAAATAAATAAGCCCATAATTTGTAAATATAAATTATTTTAACTCTCAATAATGATGAAAAGTACTTCATATACTAATCCTAAAAAAGGTGTAATACGATGGGCTATCCAATAGTGATTCCAATGTCATTAAGTGTCACTAGACTCAAGAATACATCACCAAGAATAGAAAAGAATGGAGCCACATAATGTGTTTGATAGAAGTAATGCCAAGGCCATTGAGCATCACCAAACACCAATGCACATTACCTATATATATTTTAATCACACCACTATATACACATCTAATTTTTTTTTTCATGATCGAAAGGGAATGAGTAATAGTCACATCACCATCATGATCCCATTGTTCATATATTTAAATTGAAATGAATGTTTTTGCCCTTGAATTTGAATATTTTTCTCTTTGCAAATCTGAATTTTACAACTTTAAAATTTTTAAATGTACAGCATTAAACTTTGAAACTTTGAAGTTTGAAATTTTGAATAAGTATGAACATGAATGAGGATCATGCCCCCTAAATTTATGCCAATGATATAGAAATTTGCACATCTACATGCTCAATTGAAATTGTATTTTCAACCTAAAATTTTGATCTTGTAACTATTTTTTTTTATGCCCATACATATGCATTCAAGTGTGCAGATTGTGTACTCTGAGTTTTTTACAAGTGATTGCATATGATTGACATATGTCCTTAGAATTTGTATCAATGTGTTAATATTTGTCATATTATTTATTTTTAAATTAATTTAAATAATTGAAAAAAACCTAATATTTGTTATAAAATCTAATTTTTCATTATATGCATCTCTATACTATGTCTTGGATTTGCTTTTGAGTATACCAATATGTCATGTACCCCAAATATCATTATGTATATTTTTAAATCTACCATAAACCTATAGCATGTTATCAGTTTGAACCATTATGAATCCTATATAATGTATAATGTAATATTCTTGATAGATTCCCCCATTTTGATGTGAAACATAAGAGAGTTGAGTATGTCATATCAAAAGAATAAGATGTATGTTTTGCAATACATTTTAAATTAATGATCAATTGATTATTTGATTGGTTTAATACATTTTTACTTTGATCATTATGTTATGATGATAATTATATTTGGATAATTTTCTAAAGGCTGAAGAATATGTAGGTTATTTTGTGTATTATAAAGTAAGTATAAATTTTGTCATTTTTGAAAGGGTTGAGTGATGTAATTAAAATAATAACATGCTTAGGAGAAAATTGTGTGTGTTTTAATGTAACTTGTGGGGAACATTTTTGATATGTATTGATTGAGATATCACATGCATAAGTTTTGTATAATTAGTTAGAAATGGTTTAAATTTTTTGAAAAATAAAAAAATAACCCATATAAATAAATTGGATGAAAAATATATTATACTTCATTTGCATATTTAAAATTCATGATTTTGATCTATGAGAGAGACACAATGTCATAGAGGATATTTATTAGGTTGACTTAGTTTAAGAAAGTGAGGACCAACTTATAGTTGAAGGATGCACTACCATTAGTAAGTCAAAAAAATCAAATTTTGAATTAAGTAAAATTTGAAAAAAATATCATTTTAATGTATTTTAGGTGTTTCTTAAATGTTCTTCAATCATGTCCTCTTTTGGATGTCTTATCCAAATTGCATCAGAGTTGTCTTTAATGAGTACAGAATTATCCATGAAGCTATTTCTTTTCCTCTTATTCAATTTATACTAAACTTATTTGTAAAACTACCCAAGGGACAATGGTCATATCCCTATAAAATTTTGGATTTTATTAACTATTACACTTTGAATTTTTTGATCAAATTTATGTATAATATTTACAAGGTTGTTTTTATAAACTTATGATTGCAAGGTGATATGCAATCTAAAGATTTTCATCATGGACACACTATGGAGACCATTTAATATCTACCCTTAATTAATGATAAGAGAGCTACATTATATGAAAATAGTATTGGGCATATTGGGTGGCTTGTATTGATGTCATATGAAATTCACATGATGACCACCTTGGTTGAGTGATGGGATTCAAACACTTGTACCTTTTAACTCCAAATAGGGGAGATGATAATCACATTAGAGGGTGTGTGGAGGATCATGCAGTAACCCATTTATGGATGATGCGTGACTTTATAGGGTATTAGTGGGCCAACCCATATTTTTTAAGGTCACTTGCATATGAAAAGACACGCTCAAGGGGAAATTATGCCCTAGGGATAATACTATCTTATTGTCAGATATAATGTTGGAAAATGTTATACACTGACATAAATTTGTCTACACTTTACTCACATCAATTATTACAATTGATAGTGTGGGATTTTTATTTCATATCAAATGCATAAATTTATCTATGATATTGAGGATCACGGTAAGAGATACTCTTGGGGCCACACCATGTTGTTCCATTTTTACATGGATTTACATACGTTTACCTGAGAAGGTTTTAGAGGTACACTAGGATTAGACACTTTAGTCATATAAAATGCAAAAATTGGTAACTTGAGCATGGATAAAGACACTCAACCCTTAACTCCATCTTGCTTGCCCTCTAGACCCTCTCAGGCTTGTTTCATTAATTCCCATTCATATGTGACCTTCTAGACTTGAGCCCAGCTAATCCAAGACCCTCTCTTCATGACCAATCCATCCCCCTAGGTCTCATCTACCTAGGACAATAACACTAAAGTTAAATAGTATCGTTGGACCCTAGGGTGTCCCTTTTTTAGTGTTCCTATCCAATCACATTTTGATCCCAGGTTACCATTTTTCCCTAATTCCTCTTATCCATTATGTCAGCCTAGTCTGGTTTCATCTAACCCATGACCAATAGATCCCTATAAAATCCCATTCAAAGATCATTTGGTTTGGGTTGGAAAATAGCATTCAAGCAAGACCACTCAGAAAATATTCCCTATTTTTTGCATACAACTATCCTGTACACTTTCAAGCTAAATCAAGTATTCAAACTAGTCCCTAACCATCTCAAGCATACCTAGTTTTAGCATTTATTGCATTTCATTCACTATTGTATGAAGCACTCTTAAAGGGAGAATTACATATGGCTTGATACCTCCTTGGAGTATTGATATGTAGGTAGACATGGCATGTGAAGCACATCTAGTGCATCTTACACACACTAACCCCTTTTACCTCTTTGCCCAAGTTTATTCAATTACATATAAAATATAAGTACATGAAGAATCAACTCTATAGGGAGTTATGTCAATATCAAAAACCTGAAATTGGGTACACAGGCTCACACTGAGCATGTGAATAAAACCTAGAAAGCTCAGATATTGAGGATAACAGTGCCAAGAAAGGACTAAAATGCTAGAGCCCAGGGTGTCTAATCCAAATGCTCCTATCCAATCAATAAATGAAGTTAAAGAACCTATTTTTGATAGTGTCCCAGTCTTGCATGCAAAATTCTAGACCTTGTCTCAGTTGAAACAGTCCAGAATAAGCTAAGTTTGATTTTCTCTCTCTCACTACTACTTTTAGAAAAGGTTTAATTATTATTCAATTTCACAAATCAGTGGTTTTAATTAGGAATATTATTTATTGATTTATCCTACTTAGACTTGTTTATTAAATAGGAATAAAAGTCCATTATTTCTAAAAATAAATAATCATTTGACGAACCCGACTTACTTCAAATTTTAAATAAAAACCCTAGGGTAAATTCCTAGCTGATTTTTCCCTTTAATTTTTGAATTTTTTCATGAATATTAAAATTAAAAATTCCTCTCAAATTTTAAAATTTTGTAGTAAATTTTAAAATAAATTTATTTCAAATCCTAGTTGGATCAACTAACTCTTAGTAATTTTCTAGATCTAATCCAATAATTCCTTGATTTTTTGCTTGCACATATAAATCAGTAATTTATCTCAAATTTTAAAATTTTGTAGTAAAATTTAAAATAAATTGATTTCAAACCCTAGTTGCATCAACTAACTCCCAGTAATTTTCCAATTTTAATCCAATAATTTCTTAATTTTTTGCTTGCACATATAATTCAATAATTTATCTCAAATTTTAAAATTTTGTAGTAAATTTTAAAATAAATTTATTTTGAACCCTAGTTGCATCTACTAGGTCCCATTAAATCAAACACTTCCCCATAAATTTTTGAATTGTTTTCATGAATACTTAACTCAAAAATTCAATTTCACTAATTCATAGTATTTTGAAAAAATATTTTTTAAAAATCCTTAGTTACATGTACAAGATCCTATTTGCTTCTTGAGGTATCACCTTACACTTATAATCCAATGCCAAAATGATGCTCATTTATGTACAAAATTTTCTTACATTTCTTGCAAATAATAAGGAAACCATAATGGGTCCTATCATGTGCATGAATGATGAAGTCTATCATATGTTAGTACAAAGCTTCATACTTTGCATTTCATGCTTATTTTGCATTATATTGGATGTTGACTCATGTTGTATGGCCTATTTTTCTCTTCCCCAAGTCACTACACATTGCCAAAAAGCCCAGTTGACACCCTTTGTCCCTTGACCACCTCGACTCATTAATTATCTTCATTCTCCTCTCATAAATACTACTCCTATATAGATAGTATATAATGTGGTTAGAGCTATTACTTGACATGTTGTTATGCCTCTACCTATCCAAGAACCCTATCACTCTTCCATTCCTACCCATCCCAGGCCCAACTCACCCACATAAGCAAATTTGCACAAGGCATATGACATTGTTGATTAGATGAGAAACACTCCATTTAAGATTTCCATATGAGAACTGATTTAGAAAGTTAATGTATTCAAGGACATTCTTTATCAGGCACTCACTCAAAATTCTATGCCTATTGATTCATAATCTTCTTATTTTGCATTAGTGGTCAACAGTTTAAAAACTATAGAAGATGAAATTTATTTTGATAGTGAGGACATGCCTTCTCAAATAGTTATTGATCAAAATTTGCCACTATTCATACAAGTTCAATTCAACCAACACAATCAAGAGAGTTTTTGTTGATAGTGCTTCCAGACTGAATATATGTAATATCACATTCTTATAGGCCATGGGTGTAGATTTAGCATCCATGCAAAAATAATATAAGAACATTCAAGGGTTCGATGATATACCCTGATAGACATTAGGCACCATTACTTTAGATATCATGGTGGGACCAAAAACCCTCTTTACATAGTTCTAGGTCATGTTAGGTCCTCTCCACTATAATTTTTTACTCAAAAAAACTTGGATTCATATTATGGGGTCCATTCCTTCTACTCTCCATCGATGTATTAAATTTATCTATGAGGGATATCTATACACATGTCCAACAGACAACCAACCATTTAGATATTATTGAACTATAGAGTCATCTTCAACTATTTTGTCATATGGGACACCATATCTCACAGTATAACCATCACCTCATAGAATTTATCTTGATTAGATACATACATATGAGGTTGGAGAGACTAGAACTTCTCACACTCCTCCACTTATAGTCACACCTTTAGCTCTAGATATTTTTCCTGTCATAGTAGCTTCAACCATCCTTTCTAATCCATTAGTTATAGTTCTGACCCTTATTACACATCCACCATCATCAACAATAGTACTAGTTGTTCCAGTTTATCCCATAGTTACTCCACTAGTTACAGATACTTTTGCAGTAGTGCATCTTCTACTAATACAAATGATAGGACTCCTATATCACAATTACCCCTTATGGTAAATTCTAAGTTACCATATGTAACATGATGTTGATATAGATTCATAGGCTTCTTTAGATGATGATATGACACCACACTCATAGATGACTATTTGTGTGGATTGAGCTTTACACTAGTTAGCCCACGAGAGTACTGATATGACTCTAAATTTCTCATTCCATAACCTACATCACTTTTGGCATCTCCTACTACACTCTCAAGAGAGACTCTAAACTCATGACCATAGATAGATCACTTGGCATATACAGTTCACATGGTCACCTCTAAGGATATAGAGATAATTATTCAGACTTAGGTAGACAACACACAACATCAACTACAATTTATGTTATAGATATTACTTGATCATGGATTGATCACATTACCTACAATATGACATAGATCTATCGATCAATTATCACAACATGATGTTTGACCATTTTATACTTTTCATAAGATTATAAGCCATGATATAAATTCATGTACAACTTTACATCATAAATTGGATAAACTACATGATTGAGGTATTATTCAAATTATAGCACCACCACTAGCACCAGCTCCACCACTTCCATTGAAATCATCTACTATCAGGGCTAAACATCCCATAATAGAGTCAACATCTCCAGCACTAGAGTAACCTTGAATTCACCTTCAATGTGATGACATAATGAACACAACATCTGCAACATTTGATGATACTTATGATGACAATATCAAGGAATTTGATGATGTCCATTACCCTTTCCTCCATTTTTATCCCCATTGAAATACATCTTTGGATCCCTTCCCCCCTTCAACCTAGTCTTTTATATCTTTATGTACATATTGATTTATTTACATGTTTGTACATAATCTCTATTTAGCCTTGATTGTACATAGTTCAAATTTTCAAAAAATACAAAAACATTCAAAAATGTCAAAACACCAAAAACATTATGATTGTATGCACCCTCTATGTTTTACATTTCTAATATCATCCTAGGAATTGAATTTCTTGTTTCATGTTATTGTATGTCAATTTATCTACATTACCATGCTTCACTTGATATTTTTTGAGTGTGTACAGTGATATCTAGTTCTTTGATTACTTCACTCTACCCATTGAGGGGGCACCCTACATCTACATTTGAGACACATTTTGATATACATACCCATTAGGGGAATCTTCCACATGACTACACCATCTAGGTTATGTCATTCCTACACTACACACTCTAAGTTATCATGCTAATATACATTGTTTATTAGATTACATAGATTACTACATCGACATTTCACTAGTATCTAGCACTTGTGTATCTCTTAGCATACACTTAGTCTTGTACTAAACATGTCTTGCATAATTTCACTCTTGTTTTGATTAGTTAAATGTGATTCTATCTCTCCAGTTATTATATGTTTTCCCTTCTTGCTTAACATAGCTTGTTGGATTACATTTCCAATTCCTTTTTGTCTCTTGTATGTACCTTAGGACATTTGATAATGTCCTCTTCTATTCATGTGTGTGACTTAAGACATTTTCAAATGTCCTTTGCCTATACTCCTCTACGTGATTGTGGCTTCTCTGCCAACTCACTTGTTTCAATTATATGTGTATGTGGTATTTGAACATGCCTTGTATGCTTGTTTTCTTTTTTGAGTGACATGTGTCTATATCCCTTATTTGCTTGGCCCCTTGGCCACCCTTGTATAATATTGCTTCTTGCTTTATGTGATTTTTACTTGATTGCTTTTGATTGATTGTAATGCAATGATCCATATCACACTTTTTTTCTATTTTCTTGGATGTTATGATGGACATCATGCTTTATCCCTCCAACTAACAACTAATAAAACTAACAACTAACACTTTTAGTTATAGTTCAGTACATTGCAAATGCTACTACATTGTTATATCTATCTAGGCATACCCCTGTTGATCTACCAATCTCTCAAATCAAACCATGTTATATCTTCAGATATCTTATTGATTATCATTCATATATCATGTATATTTCTAGCTTAACACACTTGTAAGGCTTATTCTTTTGAGGGTAGTCATTATAGGGTACCTATTCCTAACCTCAGAAGAGGGGGAAATAAATAGAAGTTTTGTTATAGAGATCAAATCTCCTATCAGTTGAAAAAATATATTTTTAAAACAACCAAAATTACAACCAATCATCAAACCACTCAGAACAAACCAAGTAGATAGTCAAGATTATAGAATAGTGATCAGTTTAATCCCAAGATAATATTTTTGAGGATGGATTATAGTGTCAGACACTAGGGTGTCTTATTTTTAGTGATTTTGTCCAAATAATAGAAAAATAAGGTTTTCTAGAAGCAAGCAAAAAGGTAAGTTCAGCTACAATTTTGCACAATCAGATTAGTTCAAATCAACAATTTTCAATATAGTTTTCTTAGAGAATCTAGAGAAATGGGGCATCATACATGACATGATTAGTCCTCACTTTTATTTTTAGATATTGTAGTTGTTATAACTTCCATATCAAAATCCATGTTTCAGACACCAATGATTGGGAGCAGATTGCATAACACTTTTGCTTCTTTTCTTTTAGTTTTTAACATTACCCAAGCATTCTCAGTAGTTGTGTGCCTTATTCTATTTGTAGGTGGTTGGAATCATTTTAGAGATGCTTTCATACAAGCCTAACCTCCACATTCCTAAGTACCCAAGTTCCCAAGTGGCTTCCACATAAGCCAAATTTTAGTTTTGGAGTGGCTTTCATACAAAACTAATTTCCATCTTTTCTGAGTTGGATAACATTAGTCTAGTTTATAGTATGCATATGGCTATCCATGACACTTTTTTATATTTCCATAGCATTCATGGGATTTAAAAGACATATCATATGACATACACATTCATATATACTAGTATTAATTCTTATCTTCACTTCATGGGGCAATGATGGAGCCAAAGGGCCAACCTCTATATTCTTGAGCCACCTATTTAGAGGGATTGGACACATAGTCCAAACATTGATTATCACATGCATGATCATATAACTTCACTTAGTAGGCAATGATGGAGCCAAAGGGCTAGCCTTTGCATTCTTGATTCACTTTTTGGGGAATTGAGCACTCAGCTCCATTCTTGATATAACTTTTAGTATAACATCATCCAACACATCCAACATTACTTAGAATTACCCAATATCACAATAGGTTTTGTATTGGTTCATGTACTTGGTGAGGTGTATTCATTATTTTCTCTTCCTTTCTCTCTCTCTTACCAAACTTTGTACATTCTTATTTTATATCATATATAATAAGAATTGATCTACTCTTTGTTTTCTTTCACAGATTCACACTTGCATGACATGCTCTCTATGCACCACCCAACATTACTCAGCATCACATAAGATTCATGGGCTTCACCTTTGTAGGTAAGTTTAGGTACACTTTATATTTTCCTCTATCATAGTATTTCACTTTGCTACATCACTAGAATAAGGGGGGGGGCAAATGTAGTCATATAAAATGCAAAATTGGTAATTTGAGCATGGATAAAGACATCCAACCCTTAGGTCCCTCTTTTTTGATCTCTATACTCTCTCAAGATTGTTTTCATTGATTCTCAGTCATTTTTGGCCTTATAGAATTGACCCTAGCAGAGCCAAGCTCCTATCTTCATGACCAATCCATCCCCCTAGGTCTCATTTACACAGGATAATAGCTCCAAAGTTGGACAGTAGTACTGGACCCTAGGGCATCCCCTTTTTAGTGCTCTTGTCCAATCACATTTTGAGCCCAGGTTACCATTTTTTCCTAATTTTTCTTGTCCATTATGTCGACCTAGTCTAGTTTCATCTAACCCATGACCAACATATCCCTATAAAAGCCCATCAAATATCATTTTGTTGGGTTTAGAAAATATAATTCAATTAAGAAAGAATACAAGAAAGACAACTCAATCAGTCTTCCCTATTCTCTATATACAACTAACCTATACACTTTCAAGCTAAATCAAGTCTTCAAAATAGTCCTTATCCATATCAAGCATACCTAGTTTTAGGATTTCTTGCATTTCATTCACTATTTCACTAAGCACTCTTAAAGGGATAACTACATATGGCTTGATCCCTCCTTAGAGTATTGTTATGTAGGTAACATGCCCACACATAGGGTCTGAAGCATGTCTAGTGCATCTTATACACACTAACCCCTTTCCCCTCTTTTCCTAAGTTCCTTTAATTGCATAAAAAAGACAAGTACATGAAGAATCAGCTCTACAAGGAGATATGTCAATAATGAAGACCTAAAATTTGGTATATAGACTCACACTAAGTAGGTGAACAAAACCCTAAAAGCTCAAATCTTGAGGATAATGGCATTGAGGAAGGACTAAATCATCAAAGCCTAAGGTGTCTAGTCTTGATGCTCTTATCCAATCAAGAAATGAAGTTTAGGAACTTGTTTATGATAGTTTCCCAATATTGAATGTAAAATTTTAGACCTTGTCTTAGTCAAAATAGGCCAAAATAAGCTAAGTTTGATTTTCTCTCTCTCACTTCTATTTTTAGAAAAGGCTTAATTTTAATTCAATTTCAAAAATTAGTGATTTTAATTAGGAATATTATTTACTAATTTATCCTACTTATACTTTTTTATTAAATAGAAATAAAACTCCATTATTCCCAAAAATAAATAATCAAACACACTCTTGCATTACTGAACATATAAGTACATTATAGTTACCCAACCTTTGGGGATGCCTTGTGGTGAATGGGCACATCCACAAATATATGTGAAGGCATGGGTGAGGATGACCCAAGTAATGATAGGTGGTAAAATGAAGTGATTACAAACACTATATTGTTTATCTATTAGGGATATTGTGTGGTTACATTATAGGGATTGTGGAAGATGGTTAGAGGATAGAGTGTAGTTGATATGCATTCAAGTGATCTATTGGATTCATGACCATTTGCTTAATGTTTAAGAGTGTTTTGAGTTTGAGATATTAATAAACATTTTGGTATCACACAAGATGTGTCTCCTACACCATATGTATGGATATGATTTATGTGGGCTCCACTATGGGAGGAAGATATGGGCTGCCCTACTCTTGTAGACTAAGCTTACATCCACTAGGTGGTTATTGATCCTATGATCTAAACACCTAACATAGATGATTTTGGTTGTATACCAACCTATAAAAAATGGTGGTCATCCCATATGTGTCCTATTTTGTTTTTGGTAGTGGTAGTTAATGCTCTTATAACATAGGGTGGAGTATATGCAAGTAGTGTGGTAGTGATTGACCCTTAGGATCCTCCTGTGAGTAAGTATATGTACATTTTATAGTGTTTGTATAATTTTATTTAATGTGATAACATCAACATTGATTTTCCATATTTATTTATTTTTTAGTGGATGATGATTTTTTGGTAGGTCATAATATATACATCCCTCCACATTATCACATGACATGTGCCTAGTGAGATGGTCCCTAAATGTCTCTTGTATCATGTGACTAATGTTATAGGTGATTATGTTACTATTTTTTATCAAAAAAATATAGATACTACTATCTATGTTTCATTAGTAATAGATCATGATGATACAATAGTTGAGAGACAGAGTTATTGTTGAGTTGGATTTATGATCAACTGAGGGTATAGCTCATGAAATTTTAGATTCTCCCTCCTGATCCATTAATAGATCATGGATAGAATGTATGTTAGGAGTATGTGTAGTTGTAGTATGAACATGAAATACCACATGTGTGAGTTTCCATAGATAAGGACCATGAGAGGAGGATTTAATACCGCTTGATATCATGAGTAGCTAATAATGGAGCTTCCTATTTGCATAGAAAATTGCTAGTATAAGGTGGTGGAGATGTACATGGTAATGAGCCCACTATATATTGACATTGTATTATGTTTTAATTTTAAAATATTGTCTGTGTGTGTGTGTGTGTGTGCGTGCGTGCGTGCGTATGTGCACATGTGCACGTGTGTGCGTGTGTGTGCGCACATGTGTGTGTGTGTGTGTGTGTGTGTGCGTGCGTGTGTGCGTGTGCGTGTGTGTGTGTGTGTGTGTGTGTGTGTGTGTGTGTGTGTGTGTGTGTGTGTGTGTGTGTGTGTGTGTGTGTGTGTGTGTGTGTGTGTGTGTGTGTGTGTGCGTGTGTGTGCGTGTGTGTGCGTGTGTGTGCGTGTGTGTGCGTGTGTGTGCGTGTGTGTGTGTGTGTGTGTGTGTGTGTGTGTGTGTGTGTGTGTGTGTGTGTGTGTGTGTGTGTGTGTGTGTGTGTGTGTGTGTGTGTGTGTGTACAATATTAGAGAGTTCATGTGGCATTTTGGTATTGTACATGTACTGGATAATTTTATGGTTAACTCATGATGATATGTAGTACTTGATAAATGTTGAGATATTTGATTATGATTTTTATCAATAAATTATTTTATCAGATATATAACACATGTATATTCTTAATTTAATTAAAATATATATACTAAGATGACAACCCTAAATGGAATAAGAATTGTGTACCATGTTGAGTAAGATGTATAGTTACCTTATTATACTAAATTTTTGACTTAGAATTTTTAGATATGGTTGTACCTTGTGTCACATATATATGATACTAATCATTTGATATTACTTAATTTTAACTTTTATATTAATTATGATGGTTTTTATTTGACATCCAAGTTGGATATGTGTTAATATCATGGATATTTATGTCATCCTTATTTATTCTATTGTTTTGAAATTTAATAATCCCATGATCTATAAATTGTGTATTATTTTCTTGCAATGCATAATAATCATTATCTTGATTTCCATTAATACCATGGTAAGTTCAAAATTACTTACCTTTTATATAATCATGACATTGAGGAGGATGATAGTAAGGAGGAAGGAGAGATTAAATTATTGTCCAACAATTTATCTAGAATATCATGTGGTTGATCTTTGAATCTGTCAAATTATAACGGTTACCTCTTACTATAATTAGGTTTAATTACTTTATCCAGTGCTTTGTAAATTAATTCCTTCCCTTTATTAAGAACCTTGGTTTGTTCTTACTTTATAAGAATCATCTTTAGTGCCTCATATATCTTATGAGTGACTTGAAGTGGATTCTTTCTTTTAGATTTTAAATATAGATTCCTATGTCTATTGATATTCTTTTATTTATATGAAGATGACTCTAACTTAGTAACATTTTGTGTTGTGGAATTTAGATCACATGTATATTTGAAAAAATCCATTTATAAATTCTAAAATAGGTGTAAATTTTATGCATGTATATTTTTTCAAGTGGTGATAAGAGAGCCATACTAAAGATAAACTACATTTCCAAATTTGAGGGTTGATAAGCTAAATAATATGAAGTATTTTTCAACCATAAGATGTAGTATTTAATGAGCTCATTTGTGACCTTGTTGAATTTTTTTTAGATGTTCCAATGTTAGCTTAGGTACCATGTGCTTATGATAATTGGATAAGAATGCATCTTCTAAATTTTTGAAGTTAGATAAGGATCCACTAGGCAAACTATAAAACTATTCTAAAGTGTATCTTATAAAACTTTCATGAAAATATTTGATTAAAATACATTCATTGTTCCCTTATTCACCAAAATAAAGGCTATATTGCATAAAATGAGTACAAGGATCTCTTCAACCATAAAATAATGATAATGTAAGCATAAAAAATGATTTTAGATACAAATGCTCATATACAACTCATGTAAGGGGTTGACCCAATATAAAATTATCTTTGATTTTTGTACAACATGATCTATTTCGTAAATTGATATCAAGAACATGATTTTATAGCTCTCTAATGGCATGCATCATGTATATAATATGACTAGTAGGAATAGTAGTGGTTTTGAAAGACTCACTTATGGGTTGAAATTGATCATCCATTTTAAACATTGGTATAGGAAGATCATGATTATTTTTATTATATGGTTTGAGATTTCATTATAAGACAACATTAGTAAAAACTTGAGGTTCATTTCTTAGCTTATCACTTTTAACTTGCATAGAATTAGAAACGAGACATTTTTCCTATTTAGGTTCTTTTGACTTAGGAGAGGATAAATAATATTCACAATTAGTATCATCACACAACTCATATTGAATATGTAGAGGATGAATATCTTTATTTCATAATATTTAATTATTATTGCCTTGTAAATATAGAGCCATAATGACATTAATTTGGGTTTTTTGTTTAACTTTAGTATAATATTGTATCATTTCAAAATTTATAACATTATTCATTGCTTCCAAGGGAGGAGAGAGAATATCACAATTTTGTGTATCATTGATTATTTCTAGATTAGAATGTGGAATGTATGCATCTACATCATCTAACGTTTTAGAGAGAGGGACCAATAAATTCTTTTGTATCTTTTTTTATTTTTATGCAAGGGATATATTTGATAATATATATTTATTAATGTGATGTAATGCAAGAGATAAGTCAAAAGGTCAATAAGGTTCTTAATTATTGATATTTCACATTTTGATTCTTGTGAAAGATTAAGAAAGAGAGAATATATGTATTATCAACATGTTATTTTTTAATGATTTTCTAAAAGAGGAATACAAGGGAAGAATGGGTTGTGCAATTTATAAATTAGTTATCTCATTTACCATTCATCTTAATTTTCATAGTTATAATCATATGTATTAAATTCATATTAGTGAATAATGTGAGAGGCATCATAACTTAGACAAGTATGAACATTACTTTGTTCATTGTCATAAGCATAAAATTTACAAGTATGACCATTAATTTGTTCATTATCATAAGCATAAGGTGTAACATTGGTGTGTGTGTGTGTGTGTGTGTAGGATGAACACCATTAGGCATTTCATATTTATAAGGAATTTTAGATTCATTAACCCACAATTTAACAACTGTGAAAAATATCAAGCTCAATGTTAATAAACAACCAATCATACCACAAAAAGAAAGGATATCAATGGGTGTAACTAGACAATCTATATTTGATTTATAGGTTTTCATATCTACTAATCCTAGTCATAAGTAGTGAACACATTATATGATTCCAAAATACCCATATCCACACTTTTTTATCTCTTGGGGTATGTTGAGAGTAACTTCCCAAGGCTAATTTCTTACCTATGTACCATAAGAATAAATGGTTGAAGGCTTCCTATGGATTAAAACAAAACCCTAGGCATCTTAGATATACTTTGAGGTATTTGGAAAATAAAATATGTGAATATTTTTATCTAATGGATTGATTATTAGGGAAGTACACTTCACACCATGGATCAAGTAAAATTGATGACCACTTTGTCTAATTTGACAATCTACCATGGATTCTAAAACCTAGAACACATTTTATAGGAAAACAAAGCAAAAAATAAAAATTAAAGTGAATCAAATCATAAAAGTAAAAGATCAAAAATAATAGTTCAAGTTCACAAATATGGTTCACATTTTTTTATAAAATATTTTTTTTTAATGTGTTCTAAAAGGTGTAAAACTAGAAATATTTGAATGATAAAGATGTATAATAATAAACTATTCTAATTTTGATAAATTGATAAATACATAAAGTTGTTATTTTTCAAAAGTAATAATAAGGAATATAATTAGCTCGTACATAGGTCTTTATTGACTATTCTAACTATTTAGCAGTGAAAATCAAAAGAAAAGGTGGATGTATAAGTTCAAGATTGAAATAAAGAAGGGAAATATAATTTATATAGGTCCATTATAAGTGGACAATGGAAAATTGCATTATATTCCATTGATTGATGACTTTTCCTAGTTGACTATGACATGTTGTTGATAAGAAAAGATAGAGAAAGTAAAATTTTGGAAATAAAAGATTAGAAGCAGAAGCGTAATATATCCCTATATGTGACCATTGTCAGTGGACAATAATGTAGTGCACTCAATTTCATTAAATACAAAATTGTCTCAGTTGAGTGTGATGAATATCTTATTACTATACCAAATGTGCCTAATCAATTAGCATTTTTCACATGGCTTTGGATCTAAAATGGTACACAAAGTAATTACAATGATGAAATCCTAGTTTCCTACACATAAGCCAAACTAGAATCAAATGGGGGGAAATTAGATTAAATGGATTGAGTTGGATTAACCTTAGTCAATCCTAGTTAAATGACCAAATGTTTCACTACATTTTGAATACTCTAAAGAGGTCTTAACTCAAATCTAGTTATCCCACTTATATATATGTGTGAAAATGTAAATGTAAGTCTAGATGATCTTTCTTATATTTTACCCTTGGCATAAGTATGCAAAATATAATTCAATGTTTAATGTATATTTTATAATACCTATAGATAAAACATGATATTATTTGAATAGATTTTGAGAGTGATGATATTTGTCTTTAATCCCTTAGATAAGCCTTGTATTTATATATATTTTAATTTTGAATTTGGGAGCTATTAACACACAAACATTGACCCAAGATAATAACCAACAAATAAAAATAAAAATAAAATGAAATTTGACTCTTAATAGTTTCTAAAACTTATACCTAGATAACCCTGTGCTAAATGGACAAGAAAAAAGTAGTCTTTTCTAGTTATTGTGGACTTGTCCAGATCGATAAAGGACTAAAACTAGGGATACCAATGATGCAAGATAAATTACCAATAGCCAAACTCATAAACTATAATAGAAAAAGTTTCAATTAAAACACAGCAATAGATGCCTCATTTTCTATTGATAGTCTATGTGTACACGATTAAAATAAATGATATAAAGGACATGCTTGTACCAAATTTAGGTGTCTACATTCTCTTGCACTTGGAGGTGAATTTACTGAGTCATCTTAATAAAAAAAACTTCTTTGTGGACCTTTGGATCCACGTTACCATTTCATTTCTATGGTTATTTCAAAAAAACATCAAATACACATGGAGGTACGTAACCAAAACAAGTTTCAAAAGGAGTTTTGATAGTAAAAGAATGCACTGCCCTATTATAATAATATTAAATATACAACAAATTTTCATCCCAAGTCTTATAATGCTTCTTGTTTTACCCTCTCAAGAGCTATACCAATGTTTTATTCATAATTTTTGTTGTAAATATATTTTTTGGTAAAAATTAGCATACCATTTTAGGTTGGTATCCATCTTATCCCATAATGTGAACCAAAACATACCATCCCATCTTAAATCCTAATCTAAAATAATTAGGAAAAACAAAATAAACCCACACATTATCAAAAATCAACTCAATTGCATCATTACCTTTGAGGGTATTATTATAAAAAATAAGAATACACATCTTACTAAACTGGTACACAACTATAAAGAGATAGTCATGCCCCTTCCTTGACATAGGAAACCCACCTAAAAAATCCATGGAAACACTCTCCCATGGCATAAAAGAAACCAGTAATGGCATATACAAACCCAACTTCATGTTACTAGGCTTGCTTGTATTACAGAACACATATCCCCTTATAAACTTAGAAACATCAAACTACATATTAGGCCAATAAACATACCTATAAAAATGTGCATTAGTATTTATAACACTAAAATGTCCTACAAATTTTGATAGATTTGATTCACTCATTAACTAAACTCTTCCTTCCTTAGGCACACATAGCTTACCCAACTTGTATATCAACCCATCTTGGAGATAATACTCCCTCTTGGGCTCAAATATTTCACCTTGGGACCTCTTTGCTTGAATATATGGCTCTCCACAATCTGCATTAAACTCATATCTATCTACATAAGACTCACACATAAAAGACTCAAGAAGAATTATGGTGCCCATGGCTACAATAAAATGAGATCTAGATATAACATAACTAGTTTTTTAGTTAACCCTTTATTACATTTGATAATTAAATGAAATTTCTATAAAAAACCCATCCATATGTAGTGTCTAGCTTGTTCAACTTTATTTTATGCTTGAAAATATTGGAGAGGTTAGTGACCCATGTGGATAATAATTTTCTTACCCATATTATAGTGTTTCCATTTCTTGATCAATCAAGTAAAAGCATACATTTCCTTATCATATGTATAATAATTCAACATTTCACCATGAAAAGACTTTGAATGGTAATAACATACATGCATATCTCATCATAGTAGGAAAACCCTCATAACATAGTTACTAGCATCCATTTACACCTCAAAAGGTAGTTGTAAATCAAGCAAAGCTAATATTGGAGCATGGCTAATATTGAACATATTATATTCATATAATTACTTTGTACCCTAAATGTAAGTCTTTCCATTTGCTAAAATGGCATACAAAGGTGCAACTTTGGAAGAAAACTTCTTCATGATCTTCCTCAAATATTAAATTACACCAATAAAATTCCTTGTTTTGTTCACATTTGAAGGCTTTGGCCAATTAATGATGGCCTCTATATTTTCTAGATAAATACTCAATTCCCCATCTCAAACCACATGCCCCAAGTAGATAAGTGATTATTACTAGAGGTTCCTCAAAAACTAATTAGGAACATGTTAATGTGTGTTTATGTATGAAGTATGATATATGTTTAGAATGCAAACATAAATATAGGAAATCCCAAGTATTCATTCAATTAATTATTACATATTTATTCAAAGAAATACAAACTTGAATTATATAGAACATGTATTATTGTTAAGTAATTAAATAGATATAAGCAAAATAGGGTATACACTACACATGGAACTAATACAAAAATACGTTTGGAAAAACCATCATCTAATATCTATATTAACCTCTATATTTCTAAACTCTTTTCCTTTACAATTGATAACTATATATGAAACATACAAAGCTCTAGTGATTTGTATTTTTTCTTTTTAATTTTAGTTAAAATGATTTTTTTCACATTGTGTAGTATTTTGAAATACATACATAGGCCAAATACATATAAAATGATGTACATTACACATAATGTTCACACACTTGTCATGCATTTAAACTCTATGATTTTTTAGTCCTAGGTATACTAAAAACACTTTCCCAAACTTAAATAATTATTTCATCTTGAGAAAAAATTGCGTGAAGTGTGCCTACTACTAGATATAGTAAAATTTTCATGCATAAATGGGTTGGTCAAAAAAACATTGCTAATCATACAAGGTGTCTTTTACCAATTTTCACCTTTTGCGTACTACTTATTTGCCAATTTGGGTTTCTAACTAAGCAGCATATTAATCAACCTCCCTTACATGTTTTTAATAAATTGATATAACCAAGAGCCCACCTTTTAAAAAATTTCAACCAACTTGGCCCCATGCCTAAAGGCTAGCCTTCCTTACATCAAATTTATTTAAAATTTTATAAAAATAGGACTGCAAATACCTATAAATATGGAAGAGGCATGGAGTGTGTTGTTGTAGCTAGAGGAGGTTTACAAGATGGTGGTAAAACTTGTTTTGTGTTATAATGTGGTTCTATCAAAGAGATTAGTGTTGTATAAACCATGGTTAAAGATGATACAACTATAGAGTTAGGTATTAGAGATTATTTCGATGTTGGTTTGTCTACCTCCCTATTTTCAAAATCTTTTGTGAACTAGGTCTTTAGATGAATTATGGCTAATAAAAAATAATAACAGTCAAGTTGTCTAAGTGTGAAATATATTACATAAATTATTTATAATCAACTAATGTATCCTAGACCCTGCTCATAAAATTTCACAATAGATCTTATCATTACATGATTTCTTGTATATATTCATCCTTTATGTGGTAATGATAGATCTATTTTATGAGATATTTAATTGAGTGTCTTGTGATATTTCCTCTAGTCTATCTACATACATTGGGTTTAGATGCTAGTTAATGTATTGTGAAGCATCTCATTATACCATGAAGTAATATTTTTTTTTTCATAATTGTGTCTCTTGAGTTAAGATACTCCTTAATCACAACATCCATGAGGTTTAGTGTGGCTTTTTGATTTTATATGATGGTTTTGTCTTATCTTCCTTTGATAAATTTAAATGCACCTCATTGAGTGAATCCTACAGTTGTTACTTCTATTCTAATATACTACAAGTATTTTGGGTGGTTTATTGCATAACAATGTTTAAAAATTATTCATACTCCTCAAGGATCTAGAAGAGGATTTTTATTTCCACTTTTAGATGTTGCCTTTGCACTTGGAGATGCCAAAGTTTTTGTGTAGCTACCAAATTATTAGTGAGTTAATAAACTAACATAGTGAATAGTTTCTATTTAGACATAACTTGGTCTCCTAATACTTGGACCAATATCATTGGACAAGGATCATCCATGATTACGCATACCTTGGCCAACCAATCATGTAGATCTATGTTTTCTTCCCTTAGCTATAAGTTGTCCTATTCCATCTCAAGGGACTTTTGTGTTATGGAATCTTGAAATGTATTTATTCCTTCAACTTAATTTACTTGTGTTATCTAGGCATATCAAGTGATACCTCTTGAATTGTTTTGGTCAAATCAAAAGAAGTCATAAAAGTTATGGTTGGAGATATCTAGTGTCATATTTGTGTAATTAGAAGTGTAAATGTTATTCATCATAGGGATGGGGCTTGCACATCTCATAACCATTGGTAGGTTTTTTGAGTTCTATCATATGACATCTATTATTTTGCACCTCTTAATATTGATTTGAATCCTTTCAATGGGTTGTAAAGTTGTGGGGCATCAGGAATCGGTTGTTGTTTTAAATCCACTATTAAATTCACATGTTTCTCTAGCTACATGACCTTATTTTTATCAATTTTAACTTTAGCCTTATTATTTATCTCTATCTCTTATTTTTCCTTGGTAATTACCTATGCCTATACATTTTTTTATCTATTATACTTATTAGGTAGCATCCTTGGTAGCTTGCTCCTCAACCTTTTTCTTTATCTTTTCTTCCTAATTTAATAGGGCTTCCCTCTTTTTATTTTTCTCTCTTTTTTTGGATCAACCTTAGCCCTTTTATTCTACTCTTTCTGTGTTAACTTATCATCTTGTTATTTTTCATTTTTCACAGATTCTTTTTCTTGATTACTATTTTACTCCTCTTCTTCATCCTAATTTTTATTTTTCTATGTGGAATCTTATTATTAATCTTTTGTTTTCTTTGAAATATCTTATTCACTTTTATTATACTATGCATATTATTTCTTCCCCTGGTCTTCGTATTAAGTTTTATTCTCAAGTTCTTCTTGCTTCCTTTTCTTTTCTTCCTTTCTAGCCTTTTTCTCTACTTTATTTTGAGCCTTATCATACTTTATTTTGGCTGATGTAGCTTGTTATTGTGTTGTGATGTCATATTATTGAGGATGATATGGGGAATGGGGGAATGGAGGGGGTGAAGGAGTTGAATGATGGTAGGAAGAGTAGGGGGAGGACACCACCACTATGTGTCAGCTTAATGACACCTAATTTCAACAAGGTAGAGCAAGAACCTTCTTAAAATGCTTATAGGTGTAGATCATCTCATTAGGTTATTGTTTTGTATCGTATTCTTATTCAGTCTCATTATCATTCTCCTTTACCATTGGTGGTGTGATAAATGATCCCATGCATTATCTAATAGAATGGGAGTTCCTAGGCACTATGTGCATTATATGTTTTTACATTAGTATTTGTTGAGGGTTTGTTTTTTGTTATGTGACTTGTGTTTCCTCTAGTTATTATTGGTATTTTACACTGTATATGATCCTTATCCTACTATAACTTGGAAGATGGATGTTTTTCTCCATTTGGTCTCTTCTTCCTTTGCTACAATATTGACTATGATTGAAGCCAGAAGTGTGGAAATGTCAATCATTAGAATTTTTGGGATGATATTACACACTTGGTAATGTTTACTACTTTCTAAAAAGAATATTTTTCATTCTCCTCCTCATATAGCTTTGTGTCTATGTATTCTGACATAGACTTATATACTTCCTTCCTAGGAGATTCCAAGTTATGTGAGATCATAATCGACATCAATATTGGGATCATTCAAGTTATTGAACCATGGGTTGGTTTCATGAGACTTATTATTTAGTGTAGGAGGTGGCATTATCCTCTATGCTGATACCATTATTTTCCCCTTTATAGGTTTTATTAGGGCCATTGATGTATGAAATGTTGATTATTACTATGCTTTCACTTACTTATGTGGGTATACCACTGGATATTGTGTTTTAGGGGAAATAAAATGCATAAGTGTCACCATTATTTTAAATAAGTATTGTTACATCAAAAAATATGCTTGTGCATCTAAAATGGTGATGAATAATAGCAATGGTATGTGTGATTCTTTGGCAAGTCCATGAAGTCGCACTTGCACTCCATCATGAAGTTTGGTGATTTATACATGGAATGCAAGGTACTAAATCAAATTAATGGGCACCCTAGGTTATAATTTTATGTGCACCTACACTTCAATACACCATCAATTTAATCATTCTAACTATGCATAATACTACCCTATTTTTATCTAAGCCATATTCTATAAAGCAATTTAGGCTAAAATTGTAACAAGACCATCAAGAGACTACCATTAAGAAAATTAGAGAAATAATTTAAAAAAATTAAAAATTATGTGACACACCAAAAATGATATTTTACAAGTTAGAAATTAGATAGGCCACTAGGAACTCTATCCAAATGAAATTCTTGATCAAACTATTAATTTGATAAGTAATGCCAATTACCCATTTTATTTCCTAGTGGGTACTCTTAGTGGTGTTATATTATATCCATGAAATGATATCAGAGAACACTCAAATTATGGAATATTCTACCAAATCAAAGTGGATTCCCTTAGATCATTTGGCATAAGTATCCCTTGTGTTTGAGTGAATTGAAGGGGTATTGGTTTTATATGGTAGGAGATATTTGCATCACTTGCAAGTCTTATTGCCTTTGCCATTATTTTTGTGTTGATGTGTATGGTAATGTCCTTGGATAAATGTATTTTCCCCTAATTATATCAAATTAGTAGTGTCATTGCCACTTAATTTAGCTACCCAAAATTTGGTATCTTGATCAATCATTCAAAATCTAATCCTTGTAATTGATGTTACATGGACAAGCCTTTTGGTTCTGTAGTAGTGGTGGGATCAAGGTTGAAAAAATATTTATTAAATACAATTATTAAATAAAAGGGTTGGGATCATGGTACCTTATTTTTATTAATTCTAACCTAATTTCCATTTCCTCCTTATGTGTGTCATTCAATAATATGAGATCTGATTGACTCCTATTTGCTATGTTATGTTATAAACTTGGAGGATTTTATGCTCAAGTAAATAGTTAAAACTTAAATCATAAAATTTTTGTTTGATATAATGGTTTTGATATATGTTTCACTTTTTTTCATTATGTTAATATATATTTTATTCACTCCATACATTTGACACTTCACATTGAATTGTGTTGAGCTAGTTTCATGTCATTATTCTCATATTTTAAATGCCATTGGTTGTTGTGATGTGAACCTTTCAATTTTTTTAATAGATTAATTGATTTATATTATGGCATTCTATGATGTGACATGTTGCCTTTCTTATTATAAAAAATTCCTTTATTATACATAACTTGAGTCTAACATTATGATGTGTTTTGGGAAAGATGTAATATTTGAAGTGTTTCATCATTAACCACTTTATGAGTGACAATTTTTACCTATCCTCTGTAACTCTTTATTTGTCACTTCATTCATGAACCTAATTTCTTGGTCCCGTGTTTACCTCATGATGAATTCTCTTCATAGTTTTCCTTCATTATTTTGTTTCTTTGTTTGGATACTCTGTGATGTTGACTTTTCAAACTATGTTATGAGAGCATAAAATATAAATATCACACTATAAAAATCTAAACTACAAACCTAGAATTATTATAAAATAATAAATGAAACAAATTCCCTAACCAAATGGTGCTACTCAACACTGATCTAATTTTTATCATGAGATTAATAGAGATCATTGGTAATAAGGCTTAATCCTACAACCATTTGCATGCCCTAGAAGAATGGTTCCTTGAATTTAAACTAGTAAAATTATTCATTGTTGTAATAGTTCATGGATGGAATATGGTCATTACCACCAAATTCATAGTTTACCTAGATTTGCCTAAAATTTTCTATCATGCAATATTACTGTCTACTCTAGATAAAACTCTTTAGATCACATATTATGATCATACCATGATATTTTACTCTTCTTTTTTATTTATTATATCCAATGTACTCTCTACTAAGTTTACTCCATGCAATTTAGATATAAAAAACTTGCATGAAGTGAATCCTCATCTCCTAGCCCAATGATCAATGCAATCTATACACTTAGAACTATATATTCCATAGGAATAACTTCTTCTATTCCATAGACCAACTAGAAAGGAGTGAACCTTGAAACACTTATAATTAGTCATGTATACCTATACAATTGCAAGAATTTGATCCTCCCAATTGCCTATCTAGATGTTACATACTTTTTAAGCATTTTCTCAAACACTTTTTTGTTAGATGTTTTTGCTTTTTCATTGGCTTGATGATCATAGGTTGTGCATCAAAAATTATTTTGTCAGAGCCTTAATAGTACTATGAAATAAGTGTGTTCCTCTATCATTGACCAACCTCACTGGACATTTAAACCTATTAATAATGTTCTCATACAAAAACTTGGTTTAGTTTATTTCACTACATCTTTGTGTCATAGTAAATTCTACCAATTTGGTTAAGTAATATGTCGTAGTAAATATATACCTAACATGACTATGTTTACTTGAAAGATTAATAAGTCCTATAAATTCAATTCCCCTTTGCTTAAATGGTTGAATTTATAACATCAAATTGAAAAGAATTTCATCCCTTTAATTTGGCATGCCTTTTCTTTGACAAACATCACAATGATTTTTGACTCTGTGTATATCTAAAAATAGGGTAGGCCACCAAAGGCTAATATATAATATATTCCTCATAGTCGACTCACTTGTAAAGTGTCCTATGATTTCATGGTGTGATTCTTATAATAATTACAATTTATCATGTTTTAAGGCTACTCTTTGAAACACATCATCCTTACCCATTTTATATAGAAATCTATTCATAATACTCAAAGGTGTGGCATGTCTGATCAATTGCATTATATATTTTTTAGCATAATGTGTAGGGAAAAATCCTTGTTATATGAAATTATGGGGGCCTCTATATAACTAAACTAAACTAAAATAAAATAAAATAAACTCTATATGGCCTCCCCCAAGCCCTATCTATTTATCTATCTATCTGGGGCCTATCTAACTTTATAGGGCTAGGGGTGAGCCTCCTCTCTATATATAATGGAGTTAGATAGAGTTACAGGGTTCCTCCCTCCCCCTATATATAAACTAAACTAAACTAAATTAAACTCTATATAACTCCATATATATAGAGAGGGGCCCCCTTTAACTCTATCTTATTCTATGAAATTGACTATGTCCTCCTTATTTTATGGATTATTAGAGACTCTTAATAAGTGCACATCTGGTGACTCATATTATAATTATTATCACTCCTCACCATTCCTTATTTAGTTAGTATGATCTAGTATCACATTCTCTCTTCATAGTTTCACATTTATCTTAAACTAAAATTCTTAGAATAAGATTAGTAACCTGGATATCCTTCTACCTAGCATAGGCTAATTCACTAGGTAGTGTAGAGCTTGGTGATATTTAAATAATTAAAATGGTGTTGCTAAGAGATAGTGACTAAATTTTTGAAGTGAAAACACCATATCCAGGTCTTCCTGATTTGTTTTAGTGTAATCCTTCTTTATTGCAGACAACTTTCTAATTACAAAGTGAATGGTGTGATACAAACCTCCATCTCTTGGCTAAGACAATATAAACCCTACTATAGTTCTTGAAGCATATAAATTCACTAGTGTATTATATAACATGTTGATGATATAAATTATCACATCAATGAATCATACCTTTCACTTATTGCAAAGGTTAAGGTGAAATCATTCTAGTCTAATAGTCAAGGTTTAATAGGTCACAAAGGATCTAAAATATGTGCAAGGGGTTTTAAATATCTTTTAAAATACCAAGTATTCCAAATACTGGTCCATACTTCATTATAAATTTATAAATCAAATATTCTCTTTACGCTTAATTAAGAAAACATATGTGAATATATAATCTATCTTATCTGAAACATAAGATCTATGATTAAGATAATCTCTTGAAGGAAAGATTTTATGTTCCTTATAAATATTTCTATTCTACTTAAAATGTTTTGAAAATTTTCATACCCTATTCATAAAAGGTCAAAAGAAAAGAAACACAAAGACCTAAAAGATAAAAATAAAATATTACAATGAATGCTTAAAAAGAAATTGAAATAAAAATTAACATAATCACACAAGAATCTAAATTTGAAAAAACAAACAATAAATTAAAAGCTAAATACTAACTTAAATCTAATCTATAAATAAACTAAACTAAAAGATTCAATAATCTAATAAAACTAAATTTAATCTAATGTGAAAGAATTATAATAGAAACTAACCCTGTTCTAAAAATTTAAAATAAGCCTAAACAAAATTAAGGAAATAAAAGAATAACTTAGAAAATACAACTTTAAGATTTAAAACTAAAAAAAATCTAAAATCTAAAATAAAATTTAAGAGGAAGACTAAGAATTAAAGAAACACAATAATCTAGACTAATTAATAACTAAATCTGAAAAGAAAACTAATTAATCTAAAATAAAACTAATTATTAAAATTGAATAAAAAAATAAAATAAATAAAATCTAGAATAAAAGATTGTGAGTCGTCAGAAAAGAGTCATTTTAGCAAAGTACACTAGATTTTTTTTTGAAACAGTATGTCTAGTACAAAAATATTTGATATAATAACCAAAACAATTCGAATGGATCAACAATATGTCATATAAAATTAAGTATTAATCAATATTCAAGCTAAGTAGTTAAGATTCTACTCATATGACTGTAAATCTCTAATCATCATAAGATATCAAACCTAAAATATTTAAGATAATAAGTGTATAAATTAAAAAATGAAACCTGGATATATATGTGCTAATGAAGCATATTAATTAACCATTAGAAAATGTGTCCTTGATCTATTTTAAAATTTTTATTTATATTAGATATGCTCCATAGCAAGAGTATAATGATGAACTTTGAAATAAATAAGAGTCTTGAAAAATACTTGTGTATAGTTCCTCTCTTTGTATGTCACTTTGACCTTTTTTTATAATCCTCTCCTCAAGATATGGTTGAGGTATAAGCTATAACTAACTTTAGTTAGTTATTAGTTAAGTCCTAATTGACTTTAATTAAGTCAAATAAATTTTAGTTATAACTTAATTTAAGATTTAAAAATAAGTTTTAAGATCAAAATAAAATATTAATAGATCAAAGGGGATAGACTCTAAATGGGTGGGGGACCTTAGACATCACAAACATCTAAAATAAATATTTTATGAAAAAAATATTAAAAAAATAGAATCAATTTAAATAAAAATTACTACATCTAACATTTAACCATATGCATTATCCATAAGTTCATATATTTCACATTAAAAAAATATATTGTCTAAAATGTTTTCAACCACTATCAAGTATTAAAATAAAGTTTTAAATGGTATTAAAACATATATAGTATCTGAAAAGTGTCAAAGCAATAAAATTAAACATCACTCCAAATTTCACTCATCATCTGAATCAGAAAGCATTTCAATCAATGAATATCTCTTGTTAGTCAAATACTTTGTATAACTCATGGTTATGGAAAGAAACTTTGTTAGCTTGATAACATCTTCATTGACTTTGTCATCCACTTCCAACATAACTTTCTTTACCATCCTAGTGATAGTTGGTGAAGTTGAGGGACTCATCTCTCATCTTTTATGATTAAGAGGCACTAACATTTATTCTAGAAAATGATGAGGGAAATATGCAAGATTCAATTTTGAACAAGTTTCAATATGATTCATAGGTTTAGGAGATGGAATTTTATGGTTAAGAGTAACTAAGGCACAAGAATACAATATGTTAACTAACAACAAGTCATTTTCAAGCAATGGATGATGGTGTTATGGAGAATGATGAGAAATTAAATTATGTTTAGACTGTAGAGTTGTTTGCATACATTGAGTTGAACCACTTGTATTGTTGCATCCATGAGGATGAGCTCTCTAATGAGGCCTTCTCAATCCTTGATTTCCTTGAGTGGTTTCAAGATTAAATGGCAAAGCAACAAGAAAATCCTAAAATGTGGGATCTTTGGAATGATATTACTTCACTAAATAAACAAAATAATAGAAATATATCATACTTTTATGGAAATATAATAGAAAATATAAATAATAGATAAGCCACATTGAGGGGATAACCTCCCAAATACTTGTAATGAGAATGCATACTCAAATATGATGATGAATAATTAACCTTACCTCTTATATATAGTCTACCAAGGCCATAGACAACCCATATGCTGATATACTAAGTATATGAATGCATAGAAAAATGTAAAATAATATGCAAAAGGGTTATGCAAGACACAAGTTGGCTATACATATACCTAGACATGCCAATGGTTAAGGGCATAACTTGCACCTCCCTTTAGAATAACATTGTCCTCAATGTTGAAGCAAACTCAAAGGTTGTTATATGAAGGATTCATCCTCCTAGGTAGCATCTTCAGAAGGAAACTTCTTCTATTTGATCAGATACTCTATAATTATTCTGGACCATAGATGTCTAATGCATGTTTGAAGGATTAATTTAGTATAAAAAATAACCCTCCCTTCCTCATCTATTTCTAGTAAATTAGTTTGAGTGGAAACTCTATGTCTAATGACCTTCTTAAGGAAATATAAATGAAATATTGGATGAATGTGAGTGGATGGAGGAAATTTCATCTTGTAAGCCACACTACCAATTTTTTGCAAGATCTGATAAAGGCTATAATACTTGGGAGACAACTTGTTATCCTTTTTTTTTTTTGCTTCAAGGACATCTGCTTATATGGATAAAAATGAATAAAGACCCAAACACCAATTTAAAAATTCCTCTCACTCATGTGCCGATCTACCTATTACTTCATGTGATTATGGGCTAAAGCTAAAATTTCACGCAAAATAGCAAGGAATTTCTATTGATGTTGAAGGTGTTTCTCCATTACATGCACCTTTAGGTGGGACTTCAAGGTTGAAGTGAGGGATAGAGGATGGTATCCATATAATGACATAAAAGGATACATTTTTTATTAACCATGTACTAAATTATTATACCACCATTTAGCCAAGGGTAGCCACTGAACCCATTTATCATGTTTATATGACACAAGGCAATAAAGGTACCCTTTTAGACACTTGTTGACTACCTCAATTTTTTTGTCATATTGAGGATGATAATATGAGCTATGATCTAATTGGGTTCCCAAATATGCAAATAATTTTGTCTAAAAATTACTAGTGAGTATGGGATCTCAATCACTAACAATAATCTTGGGAATACCATGTAATTTTTCAACTACATTAAGAAAGGTAGAAGATATCATACTAGCCACTAATGGTTGAGATTAAAAAAAAATGAGCATACTTTGTGAGTATATCCATAAAAATCATGACAAAATTTCTACATTCAGATCATGGTAACCCAGTAATGAAATCCATAGATACCTCTTCCCATCATTGACTAGGGATGGATAAGGGCTATAAAAGACCTAGGGTTTTAATGGTTTCACCTTTATTTTTATGAAATACCATAAATTTGGATACATATTTATGTACATACCCATTGATTCCTTTCCAAAAAAAACCTTCTTGAATTTATGATAAGTTTTCAAAAACCCTGAGTGACTGTCAAGTGGAGATGCATGAAGTTCTTGAAGGATTTTATATTTGAGAAGAGAATTCTAACATAGATATAATCTATCTTTGTACCATAATGCATTCCCATTCCATGTAAAAATTTTAATCCCATCTAAACCCTGATGTAGATTATAAATCATTGCATGGGTAGTATTGTCATTCTCCCATTCTGACCTTGGTTCCTTGAGCCAATCTACCTACCAAATGGTTATGGAAAATAACAATGCTTTAATTGGTTCATCAAGCCTAAATATTTTATCAACCACCAGATTTTATTTTCCTTTCTTTTAGACTATTTCAAAATCAAAACCTAACATTTTTGTCACCTATTTTTTGTTCTTCAAAGGACAATTGTTGTTCTAAAAAATATTAAAGGCTATCATGATCAGTCTTTAACTAAAAGTGATGACCCAATAGATAAGGTATCCATTGTTTGACTGCATGTAGAATACCCATCATCTCTTTCTCATAGATGGGTTTGAGCTAATTTTTACCCTTCAATTTATGAATTTCAAAGGTAGTGGGTTTACCCTCTTTCTTGAGTAATGTGTTGGAGTGAGCGTTAAAACTAACTCATGGAGTTAAGATTAATTAGGATTCAATTAATTATTTGTTATGTGTCAAATATTTATACACCTATTTTATGCATGCAAATATTACATATCAACTAATATTTATTTCACACAACAAATTATTTTTTGTGCGTAACAACCATTATGCCTATTTAATAGGCTTTCCTATTGATTTTCCTAGTCTGATAGAGAGAGAAACATATGGATATTTATATTATTCATGAGGAAATAATGGAGACTACTTGTGAATAATATTTGTCGAATGGCTTTGTTATGTTTATATTAATGGTATGTAAGAGAGATTTGAGATGAATGAGAGGCATTCTCATTTATATCATAATTCACCCATACTATATCCATATGCATCACATTCAACCACAAAAATTTTAGAAAAATATGGAGTAGCCGATACTCGAGCAGTGCACCAAGCCATTTTTAGTTGTTCAAATGCTTTGGTGGCTATATCCATCCACTAGAAGGAGTCTTTATTCAACAAGGAAGTGAGCAATACTACAATACTATCATAGTGTTTGAAAAACCTATGATAGTAAATAGTTAGACCCAAAAATCCCCTTAGTTTCTTAAGTATCTTGGGAATCTACCATTCCATGATGGCTTGCATTTTCTTATGATCAATTTTTAATTCCTCATGTGATATAGTATAACCCAAATAATCCACTTCCTAGACTCCAAAATCACATTTGGATAGTTTAGAATACAAGTAATGTTTCTTAAGAACTGAGAGTACCTATTTCACATGCTACAAGTTTTCTTCCTAATTTTTTCTATAAATAAAGATGTCATCAAAAAACATAAGTATAATTTTTTTTTTAATGGCCTAAAAACCATATTCATCAAACTCTAAAAGTTGGATGGTGCATTGGTGAGACCAAAAGGCATGACCAAAAATTCATAATGACCTTTATGAGTACATAAAACTATTTTAAGAATGTCCCGATCATTCCAGATTTGATGATATCTAGTGCAAAGACATAATTCGATAAAATAAACATCACCATGTAATTCATCTAATAAATCATCAATTACAAGAATAGGAAACATATCTTTGATAGTGAACTTTTTGAGATCTCTATAATCTAGGTAGATCTTACAAGTTTCATTCTTCTTTCACTCCATGACTACTACAGAAAAATATTCACTTTGGCTATGGTGAATGGTTCCTACCTCCAACAACTCTTGTACCATTTTTTCAATTTCACTCTTTTGGGCATAAGGATATCTGTATGGTTTGATTTTAGGTGGTATACTTTCAATAATAAGTCTGATGGCATGATCATGGGTACAACTAAGAGGAAGACCTTTTACCATGGGGCCAAAAATAACTAAATGATCATCTAATATTTATTGTAATTTAGGATGGGTAAACTCCTTAGTTTGTTGAACATCAGTGGAAAAAATCATGCCACAAATCCTTTAGCACCTTTTTTCAACATCTTGGTCATCTAATGTGAACTAACCACTTGTAGAGATTTAAATCTTAATCCCCATAGTTCTATTAGCTTGATTTTTGAATAAAAAAGCATGAACATTTCATAAAAATTCATCTCAATAATACCCAATATGGTGATCCATTGTACTACCAAAATAATGGTAGTCCCACCCATAAAAATGACAAACATAGGATAATCTAGAAAATAATCCCCTTTGATAACTTAATACTATGGCATTTTATAGAATAATTAATTGTACCACCATTTACAGTCATGACTTGAAATTCTAGGGCTAGGTAGATGAAATAATTCAAACAAGAAACCAACTTATTATTGATGAAATTATGTATACTACATGAGTCAATCAACACTGTGACCTTATGTTTCTTAATGAAACCCACCACATTAATACTCTAAGGAGTAAAAATACTTACAAGGGCATAATAAGATATAGTAGGTTGAGAATCTATAGCTTCATCCTCAGGTTGTTCAAAACCCTCACCAGATGCCTCCTCATCTTATTCATCCTTGTTATCCCTTTCAATGTAAAATAACTTCTTTTCATCACATCGATGACCTCTTCTCCATTTGTTGTCACAACCCTTTAGCACATTTCTCCTCAATTTGTTACAGTGTCAATCTGGTAGGTTGAGGTAGTGATAGAATTGGGAAGTTGCATTCTCAGATAATAGTGAAAGGAAGATGTTTGTTCATATCTTTTTCTTATTATAGGTGTGCCCTTGGTATATCTTCATATATATTTGTGGGGTTAAACATATGAACCTCTAATTGAATACTATCTTTTAGTCCACCTAGATAAAGGTCAGTCAAATTTGCTTTTTTGATATACTCCATACGTAAGGATAGATTATGAAACTAATGAATATAATCCTTCTTTATTCTTGTTTTTCATAGTTTGGCTGACTAGTTAAATTATTTTTTAGAAACATTATCTTAATAATGAGATATTAGTTCATCAGAGAATACTAACCATGTAACAAGAGCACCAGTCCTCTTCTTTTGAGCACATAACTAATGATACCAAATAATGGATTTTATATATATATATATGCCATGACCACTTTATAAGATATAGGAGTTTGGTTAAAATCAAATATATTTTCAATTTGAGTGATCTAAGGGAGTGGATCCTTACCATCAAACTTGTGCAGGTCCACTTTTAGAAACATCAATTTCACACTCATATTGAAGGTGTTAGTGTTGAGAGGAGAAGGACCAAAAGGAAAAAGTGTAGGGTTGTTGAGTGGTAAATGAAATGAAATGGTATATAGTTGTGCCATGATATACTACAACTGATTGTTCATGCCATTAAGCTCCCCTTGCATTAGTGACATTTGATTTTAGACTTTCACATCTTTTTACATTAGGCCATGTATATTTAAATAAATTTGAGAAATCATATTAGAGGTTTTAGACTCCATGTTATCCCTTGATAGAGTTTTATGGGTGTCTTTACCTTTCCATCATCCATGAGTGTTAAGACCAGCCATCGAAAGGCTTAATGGTGAACCTTATTTTACCCCGTTGACCCAAATTTGATCATAATGTTTTTTAAATATGTCAGCTTAAAATCATAAATATCAAAGAATAGATCCAAACTAATTTTTCTAAGATTTATAAAAATGTAAACAAATTTGAAATTTTTTACAAATTGTGAGCTATGGAGTAAATTTATGAAAAACCCTAAAATAGTGATAACTTTTGAAAACTAGATCCAAATGAATTGAAATTTTAATATAATCTTACTTAAATTATTTCTTAACTCCAGTAAAACATTTTTAGATAAATTATCAATATTTTTTTAGATATATCCAAATCTCAATATCTAGAGATATTGACATGATTATGTCCCAAATCGATGCTCTGATACCACTTTAAATGATATTACTTTAAAAAATAAGAAGAATAATATAACTATATCATAATGATATAGAAATATAGAAGAAAATAAGAATAATAAATAATCCACTTCAAGGGGGCAACCTCCCAAATGATTGTAATAAGAATGAATACTCAAATATGATGATGAATAACTAACCTTACCTCTTATATATAGTCTACCAAGGCCATGATCAACCCATAGTCTGACCGACTAATCATATCAATTCATAGATAAATGTCAAATAATATGCAAAAGGGTTATGCAAGCCACAAGTCAGCTATACATATCTCTAGACATACCAACGGTTAAGGGTATAACAATATGAGGCATCAAAATGAATGGACATATGAGTTCCTTTATAAAAAGGTCTAGGAAAATTCCTACAAGAATTTCTACCTCTAAAATATTGATCATTAGAAGTAAAACTATGAGAAGATGAATCTTCTATATTCCAAGTCTTATCATTCCTCCATACATTACCATGGGAATTATTAGAATGAGGAAGTGTCTACCCTAACATTTTTTTAAAGATGAAACAAATCAAAAACCTTGATTACTTGCCTGTAATGAAACTGTTCTCAACCATATGTTAAATCCATATAAAATTATATCAAAAATTTAAATAGAATGATTGAAATTTGAAAAATCAACTCATTAACACATTCTAAATAAACAACATTATTTTGATAAATGACCAAGGGTTTTCTCATGAATTCTAAATAAATAAAAATATACCTGAAAGCCATCTGAAAAAACAAAATCTACTCAAGATCTCAGTGATTTTATTTTATAAATTGATATTAAAGTAACATTATCAACTGCTATAGTATAAAGTATTTAAATTTCTATCTTTGTATTTGACTGTGAATATCAAAATGAATTGAATCATGACATTACCTAACTAAATAAAATAACCTCCTCATAACCATGTATTTAAAATATAACTAGGCCAAATTAGGAGAGTTTCCTCATCTAGAAATATTCATAGTATATAAATAAAATTTTGAATAGAATAAATTTTGCATATTATGAATAAACCCTTATCTAAAAATAATGATATTTCTTTTATCAAATCTTGCATGTAAAAATGAAAACAAACACCTAAGATTCCTGTATGTATTTTCCACTTCATAATAGTTTTACCAACTTCAACTACACACAAATAAAGTAAAATCATGATAGAAATCCAAAAATTTCATGCAAACCCATTTTTTATATTTATTTGTCATAGATAGTCCCAAATAAACCAAATATAATTATCATACCAAATATGAGAATCCCAATATTTTAGAAATATACTAACACACAACACCCAAATGTCATAACTCATCAAAAAACCCAAAAATGATCAAGAATAAAAATTAGAGAGAGGTTCTCATATCAAACTACCATTATCATTTAAAATCAATATAGATAGATAACACCCTTATATCAAAAAACCATCACAAACTATAGTAAAGTTTTGACATGTATCATTTGTGTGTCATACAAATTTATTAATCACCAACAACCTATCATATTAACTTCCCAAAAACCCTAGTATCAACAAGAACAGGTATGCACTTCAAAAAATTTAACTAATATTCACTAGCCATCAACCAAACCAAACTTTTCCAAGTAACAGATAATCCAAAAACTAAAACTTATTTATACTTAACTAACTTAGAATCAAATAAATGAGTGCATGTATCTTTATCATCGTCAAATGGACAAATAAAACAATACATTTCCAAAGTCTATATTATTTCTTGATGAAACTTAAAACCAAAATTACATGCTTAGACCAATAAAACTTCACTGAAATCCTCATGTTAAGACATATAAACTAATTTAAACCCAAAATCTTTCAAAAAAATAAATACTGCGTAACCTAAAATATACCAAAATAAAATAGATATGAATCAAACTACAAATATTTCATTATAAATTTTATTTAACCATGCCTTTTAAATAAATATAAATGATTCAATATCTCATGCATATCAATGAAGATTTAAAACTTAAATCTATTCTTTAGATACCAAAATCAAAATCCATACATTGTTTTTAACTTGTCAAACTTCCTAACTTCTCTTTACTTATAGAATATGCCTTCCATAGTAAACTTGTTCAAAATGATGGTTACCAATGCAACATTTCCTTTTGTATAGTCTCAAATCCATGATAAATGATTTTGTTACATGTTCCAATCACATTAGATACCAAAATGTCAATAGTATGTCATTAACATTATATAATTGCTTTAGAGACTTTGAAAATTTAAACATGACTAGTATTACTACCAAATTCATTACTAAAACCCTTCAACTAATGCATAAACCTTAGGTTTTAATTACATAAATTATATGGGCTCAAACAATATCCAATGCATTCATCATAACCCCAATATAATATATACACATAAAGGCCAACTTAGCATGATGACAAACCATTGATTCAACCCAAAGTAAATTTATCACCTATATCACAATTATGTTTCATTTTTTCCACCCCTAAGCCTTTATTAATATTACCACTTAGATCAAATAACATTCGACCTTTAGTCATTAGTCCTTAGGATTAAATCCATGAGTATTTGACCCTTTAATATGCAATGTTCTTGACACAAAATGTTCATAGGTCATAGTGTTAATACATTAGCATCAACCCTTAATTCTTAGGTGTTAAAACCATTAGGTTTAGTAAAAATTCAAATTTTATTTCAATGGTTATATGCTTGGACAAAAAAAATTATCGATATAATGTCAACATAAATCATTCATATATAACCTTTATGACCAGAATTAAGATTTTATTTATGAATATGTGTATCAAACCATGAATGTTTAGACATTTGACCACTAGTATTGTATTCACAAGATCAAATAATTATTTCCATGTCAATTCTTATATATGCTTAATATTTTCATTGAATCTACTTATTGCTTTTGGAGCCATTTATAATGCAAAGTAATAATTTCATTAAATGCAAAGTCATAATAAAAATTCATCATAATAATGCATATTCAAATGATTCAATGAATTAAGACCCCTAGTTAGCAGTTTTAGATGTTACAACATAAGTCCTCAATATGATAGAATTGATTAAACACTTAGTTTTTATAGTAAAAAAAGAGAGGGTATCAAAAATATGTTCAACATTAGTGACCTTGCTAACTAATTTTAGAAATGAAATGAGGTATAAAAATGAAAATTTTACTATTCAAAGCCAAAAAACCTGAGAGTGTGATCCAGATTAATTATTTCTCAAGTAGTTAGACACAAACCTATTTTATAATAAGATTCTTTTTTAAAGGGACAAAATTTTCAGTTAGCATGGCATGAAGAAAATGATGGATTAGACAGTGAGTTTTGGGATGGATAAACAATCAAATGCAAAATATTTAATTATAAATTCTAAAAAATAAGTAATAATTTAAATACATTAATAATGACCTAAAGTTCATTTATAAATCAAATATGAATTATGTCATGTAAATCATCTTACCATAATTATATAGTTGTAAAAATATAACACTCTATGTGTACTTTTCCTTAATTATAATGAATAACTTTATTGATGTAACCAGAATTGATCTAATCAAAAGAAACAAAAAAAAAAGAAAATACAACCAAAATAAAAATAAAACAAAACAAACAAAAATAAAATAAAAGAGCTATTAATGAAACAATTCAAATGATACCCACTGATTAAATAACACAGCCAATTTCCTTCCATATCTTGTAAGTAAAAAGTATTTTTCTCAAGTATGGTCCCAACCAAAGTGAATCAAAATTATGATGCTTACCTATATCTTCATGGGCTTTATCCCAATAGAGAACAAGATCACAACTTTAAATATTTTTTCTAGAAACCTTTTCATCAAAAAAATTCTTTAACTTTATTTCAGCTTCTTCCAACTTTTGTAAAGAAGAAATCTTACTTTTTCTTATTTGATATAGTAAAAAACTATATTTTACATGGATCTTGGAACAATAAAAGTGAAATAAAAAATTATAAATAGGATAAAATAAGGATGTCCATCAAAAATAAATTATATTAAATCGAAAGCAAGGAAAATATAAACATTAAAGATTAGGAGGGGGTCCCTCCAACAAGTCTTCATCCTCCTTAGGATTCTTTATAGGTATATCTTTAATTTCATATAAATATATTAAATCATTAAGTATTTAATCATTTAAATTTATGTCTTTGAATAAATATTGTAAATCAGTATGAACAGATGAGATTTTTAGCTCTATTGATAATGTAGCTTCAAAACCATAAGTTAGCATTAAAGGAGAATATCTTGTATCTTATTTAACAATGGTGAAATCATCCAATAACACCTCAAATATCTTAATATGTCAATATATTTTATTCTCATAAATAATTTTCTTCATAATGTAAATCATATTTTTATTTGTAGACTCAACCTGTCCATTCTCTTGATGATAATACTTAGACAAATGACTAGAAATAATAGAATATTTTACTAGTTTTTATAAATATTCATTTGAAACAAATTGAGGACCGTTATCTAAAACAATCTCATAAGGTACACCAAATCAAGGAAAAAATATAATTTTCAAGAAATGAAATAACTTCATATGTAACTAAACTTTTTAAAGCTTTTGCTTCATGGCATTTTGTAAAATAATCAATCATAGTCTAGTGGAAGGAGGATGAATGTATGATATAAAATCAATTCCCCATTTATTAAATGTATTTTTAGGAGTTACATGATTTAAACACATTTTTGGTAATCTATCCCTACCAACAAATAATTGACAAGGCATACAAGAATGTACCAACTTATAAGTATCTTGAAACAATGTAGGCTAATAATAAACTACATGTAAAATATTATAATCTATAGTTTTTAAAGTATAATTAACACCACAAATACCTTCATGACATACCCTAAGAACTTTATGGATTTTATCATGAGTAAGACACCTTATCAATACTCTATCATGATTTCTATAAAACAAAAAGTTTTTTGGCAAGCAAAATTTTAAGTCTACACTCTCAATGATCTCCTTTGTATTTTATCTAAATTTTTAGGGCAAACCTGATTTTGAAAATAATGTAAAAGATCCTAGTACCAATCATCTTCAGCTATTAAATAGTTTTAATCTTTCATTTCAAGTCTAAACTTAAACGTTTAGAAAAAAATCAACATCCTTCATAGATTGAAAATGAGGTTTTGAATTTAACAAATAATCAATAAATAAAAGAAAAATATTAATACAAGAAGAAGCACTTTTAGCCAAAATTTTTTCTAATTCATTTTCTTTAATAATTTTATAAATTTCAAAATCAAGGTCAAACTCTTGGATTCTTAAAATCCACTTTACCAACTTTCTTTGAATGGTAGTTTGTTTTAAAAGATAAGATCAAATAGGTACATTATATCTTATGAAAACTTTATTTCCCATCAAGAGATGATGAAATTTAATTAATGAAGAAATTATAGACAGAACAAATTTTTCAATAAGAGGGCACCTGATTTCTATGTCTTTTAAAACTTGACTCATATATCCAATGGATTTTCATCATTATTTTATCTTGTTTTCATATCACAATACCTATGAATTTATCTATTACATTAATGTAGAGAAAGAAAGTCTTAGACAAATCAAGTTTAATAAGCATCAGTAGATTTGCAATAGCATTTTTCACACTATTAAAAATAGAACCAACTTCTATATCCCACACATATGACTAGTTTTTATTTAACAAAATATGCAAAGGATTTTATTTATTAGTAAAAAATGATATAAAATTACACAAAATTAAGTTTTGAAAGAAATACCTAATACCAAACTGATTTTTAGGTGGCTGCAATTCTTTGATTGTTTTAACATGTAAAAAATTAATTGAAATACCATATTTAGAAATAACATGTCCTAATATCTTGTCTTTATTAACACTAAAAATAGATTTATTAATATTAAAGGAAATACAATATTTTATACATCTTTCAAATACTTCACATAAATGATCTAAATGTTTCTTTCTCTTTTTAGAATGGATTATAAGGTCATCTAAGTAGACTTGCATGATAATGCCAATTAAATGATCAAAGGCTACATGGATAACTCTTTGAAAACTTGCACTTGCATTCATGAGACCAAAAGGCATTCTATTAAAAGTGAAAGTTCCTCTTTGAGTTGTGAAGGTTGTCTTGTGTCTATCATCTAAATTTACAAATATTTAGTTATAACTAGAAAATTCATCAAGCAAAGACATCATTTCAGATCCTACAACTTGTTATAGAATTTGATTAATACTTGAAAGAGGAAAATTATCCTTTATACTAACCTTATTAAGATATCTAAAGTTTACACAAATTTTGATATCATTTTTATTTTTATGCACAAGTACCAGATTAGCTACCCATTCATAATATGTTATAGTAAAAATGACACCACCATCAAATTTTTTATTAAACTCTTTGTTAATGGTATCTTTTAGCAAAGGGTTTATTCTTTTAATTTTCTTCCTTATGGGTTTAATATCAGGCTTAATAAGATTTTCATGTCTTATATAATTAGTATCATACCCTTTTAAATCTATGTAGGACTAAGGATATATATCAATATATATTTTTTTTAAAGTTTAGTAAATTTTACCTTTTCATCAGGTGTACAATGAACTCCAAAATAAACAAACTTTGGTTCTTCTTCAGTTCTAAGATTTATTGAGATGGTCTATCTAATAATTATCCTAGAAGGTTCTTCTATAAGTAAGATCTTAAGTTGGTCATGTGGAGTAAACATAGATTCTAAACTCATAAAATCATATGGTAACTTATTAGTATTTGAATTTAAATAGTCTCCATGGTTAAGAACATAATCATCATTATCAAAATAATTTATTTTAATAAAGTCATCAATATGTTCATCACAATAAAAATACGCCAATTTTCATTTTAAGTTAAGAATTTTAGGTCTAAAAATCTTAAAAACAAAAATTTAATAGTAGGTTCTATATAAATCATGGTAGGGTTAGAATAAAAAATAACAAGTTTATCAGCTCGTATATTGAATTCTCTAGTATATGAGTTATATTAAATATTTTAAAATTCTCAAGTAAGGACTAAACCTTTTGAGTATATTGATGAAAATGAGTTTGGTTTGTTTTATAAACTTTTCTTATCTATCTAATAATTAATTTAGAATCATGAAAGACTTCTAATTATTTAACATTAAATACTATAGACTTTTCTAAACCAAGACATTAAGCTTCAAATTTTGTTGTATTATTTGTATTAACAAAATATAATTTATAAGCATAACAAAAAATATTACTTACAAGAGAAATGAGACAAATTATTGAACCACTTCTAGCTTATGAACAAGCACCATCAAAATATAAAGTCCATAAATTACTTCTAAAAAATATGTTTTATTGTTATTATTAAAATTCATCAAGGGTTAGTAGCTCATATGTACGAATTTCTATTTCAACATAAGTAATAGTAGGTGGTATAGAGTCAATAGGATTACTAGACCAAGCTTTTCTTTGAATAAAATTTATTTCATTTATAATAGGAACCTAATTAGTATCTTTTACAATAAATTCTCCAGTTGATTTAGACCAGTCTCTACCCAAAAACATTGCATAATTGTTAAGAATATCTAGAATTTGAACATTAATCATACATCTGATCATTTCATCTTATGTAACTTTAATCATAAGATCTAAAATCTTACCACCTTTTTTGTTTGATGTGAATCAAAACTTGTGAACTTTCTATTATTCATTTCATAAGAGATACCTAACTAATCAATGATAAATTTTGGCATAATATTCCTAGATGCACCTATATATAAAATGTAGTTATTTATGACCTTATCAATAATTTTGATAAATACATAAAAAGGTGGTATGCAGTCTACATGAAGATCATATATCTAAGCAAAAAATATTGATTGGTTTTGTTCATTATTTTCCTTTTTCTCTTAAAATTCTAAAACATCTTTAGCATTTGGATTTTTAATGGTCTCATTGATTTTGTCAAGTTGTCCTAGAAAACTAACAACCTGTAATAATGAAAATGTTGCTTTAATGAAAGATAAATCATCAATGATATTATAAGCCCCTACATTTTAATGATGCATATGCATATAATTTTTAGGCTTATAAAAATTATATTGAGAGTTATTAAAACATGTTGATAAAGGATCATTATGTTTAGAATTGATTACAACATTATTTGATGCATTATTATATATATTCTTACCTTTATCTTAATTTTGATTAGATTTTTTATTACTTTTAATTGTATTAGCACTAGAATAATCTTTTTGTCTAGTATTAACAACATAAGCATTTGTGGTCTTAATGTCATCCGAAGATTGACTAATCTCACATATGTTTATATTATCACCTAGATTAGTTGAGATAATTTTATTTCCATATGTCTTTTGAATTTTTGAACAACTATATAAGTACTTAGATCATGGTCTAATTCATATACGTTACAATAAAGAACCTTTTCTACAATTTTATTTTTTTGAGTAAATGATGACTTACCTAATGAAGATGGATTATCATTTAATTTTGTCTTGACAATGACCAATTCTTTACTAAAATTATGGATGGATTTTAAATTTTTTGCATTATCTAAATTTACATCTGTTACAGTTATATCATTAAAACTAACTCATTTTAATTTTTTTTCATAATCTATATAGAAAGTTATAGTTTTATTGTAATCCTTAATATTTTTATCCTCTATAGTCATTTTATACTTTAAAGGTAAAGCATTATAAAAATATACTCTTCAAAACTTTTTTGATGGTCTAATGTTAGGTAGAATTTTCTAGTGCAATCTAATAAATCTATGTATAAACCCATAAATAGTTTCACCTAGATCAATTAAAATATTAACCAGTTCATTGATTAAATATAAATCATTTTTTAGTTTACCAAAACATAACTCTAACTAATCTTCAATATCTTTTCAAGTGTTAATAACACCTATTGGAATACTAATAAATGATTGATATGCCTGACCTTCTAAAGTCAGTGAGAAAACTCTAAGAGAAACTACTTCATTAACAATAATAAGGTTAGAACAAAATAATTTGAAAGCATCTCATTTATCCTCCCATGACTCACCAAGACTTCCAAAAAAATTAACAACATTGAGTTTTTTTAATGAAGGTAACTTAATTGGATTTCCACCAATACAAGGATTAGTTAGGGGCTGAGCAATATCTTCATATGAATCATTTTTTTCAGCTTGATCTATATTTTTTTTAAGGCCTATAATAAAATATTTAACCCTCTACCATTGTGATTGTTCATACTCCATCTAGATTTTCAATTATTTTAATCACTTGATTAGATTGATCAATAAGAGCAATAAAATCTTCAAGATGAATGGAATCTGAAAGAAAATGAATTCTAGGTCAAGGGTTAGCATAAAAAATCTCTTCAATCTCAAGTCTAATTATATGATTATTTTCTTGAATATAATTTTGTGTTTTACATGTAAGATTTGTATGAATGTTAATAATTTTTGCCTTTTCTAATTCTTCATTAAATATTTTAATAATATTATGTAAATCATAAGGCTTATTATAATAGGCAAAATGAGTTGAACTAAAAGAAATGTTGATCTTATCTTTATAAATATCAAATAATTGTTGAATGATAGGGTGTGGACCTTCAATGATCATAAGTAACTAAAAATAAAATAAATAAGAAATGAAGACTTCTAAAAAGATCCCCAACAGAATCACCAAATTTGTTGATGATCAAATTTTCATGTCAATGAATCATCCCTTTCACATATCGTGAAGATTAAGGTGGATTCATACCAATCTAATAGTCAAGGTCTAATAAATCACAAAGGATCTAAAACATGTGCACGGGGTTCTAAATATTCTAGGAAATAACAAGTATGCTAAATACTGTCCATACTTCATTATAAATTTAGAAATCAAATATTCTCTTTACGTTTGGTGAAAGACACAAATGTGAATATATAATCAATCCTATCTAATAGAAAAGACCTATGATTAATATAATCTCTTGAAATAAAGATTTTTATACCTTATAAATATATTTATTTTAATCAAATGCCTTGGAATATTCACATTACCTAGAAAAGATCAAAAGATAAGAATAAAATATTGAAATGAATGCTAAAGAAAGAAATTGAAATAAAAATTAACATAATCACACAATAAACTAAATCTAAAACAACAAAAAACTAAATTAAAAACTAAATACTAACTTAAATCTAATTTGGAAATAAACTAAACTAAAAGATTCAACAATATAATAAAAATTAATTTAATATAATGTGAAAGAAATTATAAAAGAAACTAAATTTATTCTAAAAAATAAAATAATCCTTAAAAAAATTAATAAAATAAAAGAATAACTTAGAAAATACAACTTTAATATTTAAAACTAACGAAAATATCAAATAAAATCTAATTAAGAGGAATACTAAGAATTAAAAAAACACAATAATATAGATTAACTAATAACTAAATCTGATAATAAAACTAATTATGAAACTTGAACAACCAAATAAAATAAATAAAAACCAAAATAAATAAAATTTGGAGTAAAAGATTGCAAGTCTTTAGAAAAGAGTCATCTTAGCAAAGTAAAATAGATTTTATTGAGAAACAACATATTCAGTACAAAAATATTTGATATAACAACCAATACAATTTGAATGTATCAACACCATGTCACACAGTTCAAAGTATTCATCAGTATTCAGACTAAATAGTTTAGTTTTTGCTCATATGACTAGAAATATGAAATCATCACAAAATATTAAACCTAACATCTTTTAGATAATTGATTTATAAACTAAACAATGAAACTTAGATATACTTATGATAATTAAGCATATTATTTAACCATCAGAGAATGTGTCCTTGATCTATCTGTAAAAATTACTTTATCTTAGAGATATTGCACAAAAAAGTATAATAATGAAGTTTGAAATAAATTAGAATATTCAAAAATACCTATGTAATGTTCCTCTCTTCATATGTCACTTTGATTTTATTTTATAATCATATCCTCAAGAGATGGTTGAGGGATAAGTTATAGCTAACTTTAGTTAGTTATTATTTAAGTCATAATTGACTTTAATTAAGTCATTTAGATTTCAGTTATAACTTAATTTAAGATTTAAAAATAAGTCAAGATTAAAATAAAATATTAATAGACCAAAACTCTAAATGAGTGGGGGGCTTAGACATCACAAACATCTAAAATAAAAAAATTATGTAAAAAACATTTGAAACATCAAAAAAAAATTAAATGAAAATTAATACATCTAAAATTTAGCCATATGCATTATCCATAAGTTCCTATATTCAAAATCAAAATATTTATATTGTCTAAAATGTTTTCAACCACTGTCAAACCACTATCAAATATTAAAATAAAGTCTCAAACAATATTAAACAATACATATTATTTGAAAATTGTCAAAGCAACAAAATTAAACGTCACTCAAAATTTCACTCATCATCTAAATCAAAAAGCATTTCAATCAACAAATATCTCTTGTCAGTCAAATACTCTATATAACTCATGGTTGTGGTAGGAAACTTTGTCAGCTTGATAGCTTCTTTATTATCTTTGTCATCCACTTCTAGATTAACTTTATTTACCATCCTAGTGATATTTAGTGAAGCTAAGGGACTCATCTCTCATCTTTTATAGTTAAGATCCACTAACCTTTATTCTATAAAATGATAAGGGAAATATATAAGATTCAATTTTGAACATGTTTCTACTGGATTCATGGGTTCAAGAGATAGAATTTTATAGTTAAGATGTAATAAAGCTTGAGAATGAAATTTAACAACTTGATACAAATCATTTTTAGGCAATGGCTCATGGTGTTGTAGAGAATGACAATAAACTAAATTATGTTCAAACTACAGAGCTATTTGAATACATTAAGTTAAATCACTTGGATTTTTGCATCTATGAGGATGAGTTATCCAATGAGACCTTCTCAATCCTTGATTTCCTCGAGTGTTTTTAGGATTAAATGATAAAACATCAAGAACGTACTAAAATATGGGATCTGAGGCATCAAAATGAATGGACATATGAGTTCCTCTATTAAAGGGTCTATAAAAATTCCTACCAGGTGTTCTACCTCCAAAATATTAACCTCTAAAATCAAAACTATGAGAATATGACTCTTATCTATTCTATTTATGATCATTCCTCCATACATTACCATGGAAATTATTAGAATTAGGAGGTGTCCACATTTAAATTTTATGCAAGATGAAACAAATCAAAAAATCTGATTACTTTCTTACAATGAAACTGTTCTTAACCATATATTAAATCCATATAAAATTATATCAAAATTTTTAATAGAATGATTGAAACTTAAAAAATCAAATCATTAATACATTATGAATAAACAACATAGTTCCTATAAATGACCAAGGGTTTTCTCATGAATTCTAAATTAACAAAAAATTTCCTGAAAACCATTTGAATAAATAAAATCTACTCAATATCTCATTGATTTCCTTTTAAAAACTAATATTAAAGTAACATTGTCAACTACTATTTTATAGACATTCAAATTTCTAACTTTGCATTTGACTGTGAATATAAAAATGAATTGAAGCATGGCATTATCAAACTAAAGAAACTAACCTCCTCATAACCATGTATTTAAAATATAACCAATTCAAATCAAGAGACTTTCCTCATCCCGTAAATGTTCATAGTATAGAAACAAATTTTTGAATAGAATAAATTATTCATACTATGAATAAAACCTTATCTAAAAATAGTGATTTTTCCTTTATCAAATCTTGCATGTAAAAATGAAAAGAATCACCTAAGATTATTGTATGTATTTTCCACTTCATAATAGTTTTACCAACTTCAAATATACAAAGATAAAGTAAACTCATGACAAAAATCCAAAAGTCTCATGCAAATCCATATGCTATATCTATTTGTCATAGATATTCCCAAATAAGCCAAACAGAACTATCATACCCAAATCTAAGAATTCTAATATTTTTGAAATAAACTAACACACATCACCCAAATGTCATAACTCATATCATAAAGCTCAATAATGATCAAGAAAAAAAATCAATGATCAGTTCTCATCAAACTTCCATTATCATTTCAAATCGATACAGACAAATAACATCCTTATATCAAAAACCCATAACAAAATATAGCAAAGTTTAGACATGCATCGTCTATGTGTCATACAAATTTATCAATCACTAATAAACTATCATATTAATTTTTCAAAAGCCCTAGTATCCACAAGAACATACATGCACTTCAAAATATTTATCTCATATTCACTAGCCATCAACCAAACCAAACTTTGCAAGAAACAAATAATTTAAATTCTAAAACTCATATATACTTAACTAACTTAGAATCAAATAAACCACTACATGTATATGCATCATCTTCAAATGGACAAATAAAATAATACACTACCAAAGTATGTATCATTTATTAATGAAAATTAACACCAAAATTGCACATTTAGACCAACAAAACTTCACTACAAACCTCATGTGAAGACATAAACCAATTTGAACCTAAAATATTTCTAGAAAATAAATACTATGTGACCCAAAACATACCAAAAGAAAATAAATATGAATCAAACTATAAGTATTTTATTATCAACTATATTTAACCATGCATTTTAACTAACTCAAAATGATTCAAGATATCATGCATATCAATGAAGATTTCAAACTTAAATATGTTCTTGAGATACCAAAATCAAAATACATACCTCGTTTGCAACTCACCAAACTTATTAACTTCTCCTTGCTTCTAAAATATCACTTTCATGGAAATTTTATCCAAAATGATGGTTACCAATGTAAAATTTCCTTTTTTATAGTATTGGATCCACAATAACTAACTTTTTTACATGTTCCAATCACATTGGATACCAAACTATCAATAGTCTGCCACCAACCTTATCTAATTCCTTTGTCAATTATAACAAATTTAAACATGACTAGTAGTGATACCAAATTCATTACTAAAACACTTTAATTAATGTATGTACCTTAGGTTTTAATTCCATAAATTCTATGGGCTCAAAACAATCTCCAATGCTTTCACCATAACCTCAATGAAATAAATCCACACAATGGCTAGTTTAACATGATGTCAAACCATTGACTTGACCCAAAGTAAATTTATCACATAGCTCATCATTAGGTTTCATTTACACCACCCTAAGACTTTAATAATATTACCACTTAGATCAAATAATATTCAACCTTTAGTCCTTAGTCCTTAGGTTTGAATCCATGGGTATTTAACCCTTTAATATGTAATGTTCTTGACGCAAAATGTTAATAGGTCATAGTGTTACGACATTAGAATTAAACCTTAATTCTTAGGTGTTAAAACCATTAGGTTTAGTAACAATTCAAAATTTATTGAAATGGTTATATGTTTGATCAAAAAACATTATCAATATAATTCCAACATAGATCATTCACATATAACCTTTATGATTAGAATTAACATTGATGAATCCATGTATCAAACCATGAATGTTTAGACATATGAACACTAGCATTGTATTAACAATATCAATCAAATGTTTCCCTACTAATTCTTGTACATGCTTAACATTTTCATGGAATCCACTAAATGAATTTAAAACCACTTATAATGTAGAGTAACAATTTAATTATATGCAAATTCAAAATAAACATTCATCATAATAATCCATATTCAAATGATGCAATTTACTAAGACCCCCAATTAGTAGTTTTAGATGTTATGACATAAGTAATCAATATGATAGAATCAATTAAAACATTTGGTTTTTAGAAAATAAAAAGAGGAGGTGTCAAAAATAGGCTCAACATAGCCCAAAAGGTATAACCTACCATTAATTTAACCATTTCCTTGACTTGATTGATGTCTTTTAAATGTAATTTTCTTTGATTCTCACTTGGTGATACATGTATTTGAAATCAATCTTAGTAAGATACTTAACATGTTTAATTTGATCTAGAATATCATCAATCCATGGAAGAGGGAACCTATTCTTGGTGGTAATTATTTTAAGTGTCCTATAATCAACACACATACTCCATTAACCATCTTTCTTAGTTATTAAAACAATAGAAGAACCACATGGATAAGTACTATGATAAATGTCACCTTGATAAAATAAATAGTTTAATGTTTATTGTACCTCATTATCATACTTAAAGGACTACCTTTATAACCCAAGATTTGGAAGCAAAATTTCTAGTGGCAACTAAAATTTGGCTCAATAGGTCTCACTGATGGCAACCTTGTGGGATCATGAAAGACTTCCTTAAACTACTACACCAACTCTCCCATAACTTCTATTTTTATATATAAACATGTTATAATAGGTTTTATGTGTAACCACTTTAATATTAAATATCCCTAGAAAAAAGCAAAGTAAACTTCCCACTTGCATTAACAAATCTTTTAGCTTGAGATGCACTTATCAAATAAATTTATAATCACCTTTTTAGGCTAAATAATGTATCTCTTACCATCTATTGGTCTCAACAAGTGGTGAAGTTGCTCATTGGATTAAACATTTGAGAAATCACCTAGAGATCAAACCTAATTGGACATAATCCCCTTATTTTTAGGATATGCTGGTGATCTAAGGAATAATATTCCATCAAACAAACATAGCATGGGCAAACATATGAATTATTCCACCAGAGACTCACACTTAGTTGTTACTTCTGAATATTCAATGGATTATAGGTATGGTCAAGACAATATAAATGTATTTATAGAGGATAAGGAAATCACTCATAAAAAACATAAAAGGAGCCAAATAGTGTAGGTCAAAGAATAAGTTATGTGTGAATATGCCAAACCAATTGATTGTAACAACTCATCAAGGCTCACTTGGTTGTAATAAACCACTATATCATGAGTCCAACTAATGCACAAACCATAATGATGCAACAGGCAAGCTTCTAAGGGTAGGCAAAAGGGAAAAACTTCATCCATAATATTTTATCTAATGTACATGTAATTATCAAGTATAAAATTTCACACCATAGCTATGAAAATTTTAGAGTAGAGAATAGATAAACAAAGTGAACTTAATTAAACTAATAGAGATCAATTCAATTATATTTCTAGTAGCAGTCCAAGATAATAACAATGTTGTAGCATCCATCAAAATTGTATTCAAATAATGGAAGATAAACAATTCATAAATAGATTCATAATTTTAGGTGTATTCCTGATAGAATTTAGATAAAGTCTTAGTGTAATATATCTCTTCCTTCTACAAACAAACCACTAGGCTTAAATAGACCAATTCAAGATGAAGGTCATTAATTACATTCATTTTTAGGTAGTTACAAAACTTAGATTTGAAAATGTAATTCCAAGGTTACCCTTCACTGTAAATATGATCAAATCAGCTTATCATTATTGAAATTAGTTTAAACATGACATTCTCCTTCTTATATAAGTGATTTATAGTTGAATGTCTTCTTTAACTCTCATCTCAATGAAGTTTTACATAGTCATTTAATTACTCCCAATGCTAATGTGTTTCTTTCTCTGCCACTTGGCTTCTCCACAAGATTACCACATTATTGAATGGATTGAATAATTGTTATGAAAATAATTATAGCAACCTACTACTCTAGAATTTGAAGTAACTTTTGATCAGTGTTCATTTACTAGGCAAAATAAATCATTTGGGATTACATTGGGATTGCCAATTACCCATGCTTCTATGCAATCAATTATTATGTCTCTCTATGGTTGGAATTATATTTTATGATATTTACATAATCCCACTATACACACCATGCTAATTATTCCCAGATTATTCATGATTCAACTGGTCTATGGTTTGATTCTACAAATCAAATTGAACGCATAGTTTATTCTAGGCCTTTTACAGTTTTGATAGCTAGACGGGGTATCAATTTTATGCTCATGTCTAGCTAGCTCACTGCTAGCATGTATTTTATTTTGATAGGGCCTTTTCCATGTATCTTCTCTTTTATTTTCCTTTAACATGTGATTATATTTTTATCTATGGGTCCCATTTTTTGACTTGGTAATTTGTCATTATCTGCAACTTTTGGCTTTGTTGCTCACTTTTGCCATTCCATGGCCATGTGGCCTATCCTCACTTTCCCTAGGATCTGGCAGACTAAGACACTGATAGTTATAACAATAGGGCTAATAGTACCACATGGAACTCACTAATTATTTCTTGACCTCTATCAAATTATGATGATTGTACCACATGGCTCTTTCTCAATCTCTCTTTGTTTATCTTAGGCCTCTATTTTATGATAATTGTTTCAACTTTAACATAGAAAGATCATACCATGTGGCTCAGTCCCACTTACCTAGATATTTTATTAAGATTCAAAGTTACATGAACAATCCACAAATAGTAGAATAGTGGGATTGCACAATATGGTGTGATATCATGTACCCACTTGCTCAGGTATTTGACATCATTTTTTGGTTATACAAAAACAACTAGGAGAGTAAGGTGATAGGATGATTCCACATGGCATCATCTCACCAATAGGATATCCTAGAGTCCTTGTGATAGTATGAACATATATGGGATAATTGAGTAAAAATATTTCATCATGTGGCATCATTTTATTCCTCACTATCTCAAATATTTACTAATGTGAAGACCCACCAAGCGAACTCTAAAAAATCGATTGTATCATTTGAAGCAATGGAAAAGTGTCACGTGTCCCCTAGAAACTTTCATGAAATTGACCAAGTGTCAAAAATATTTTAAAAAATACCTGAGACTATCAAGAGGTCATCATGTGGCACTAAGATCAATTTAATCACATGTGGGCAAAAGGAAAATAACCCAAGTCAATGATCTTTGAGTTGAAAAGAAAATGACTAAAGAATTTAAAAGAAAATGGCTAAGTCTTTTGAAATATAACAAAGAGGCACAAACACTTAGAAAAGAAATCCATTTTAACACAAATTTTGTCCATTTTAATGAAATCAACTAAGACAAAGGATGAACCATAAGAAACTTGTAGCCAATTTAGATCGATTCAAAGCCAAAATGGACTAAAATTACTACAAAAAAGTAGTAGAAAACTCTAAAATAGTTAGATAATTTACATTAAGCTAAGGTGAAATAGTCTAAAATGAAGCTATAAAATGTGTTTCATAACAAAATAAAATAATTAGACTATGTCATAGTAGACTAATGCAAATTCAAGCACTGAAACTAACTCATTGCGAGATAAAATATTGATCTAAACTAAAGAAATAAAAAGACATTAAAGAAAACTCATTCAATCACTTGTAATTAATAATCTAGTAGATCTCCAAGAAGTCTAATTTAAGCAAGTAACCATAATGAAATCCTGATAGGCATAAGACTAGACTCCAAATCAAAAGAGGGTCCTTGGTTTTGTCTTGGAAAGAATGGGGTGTTTTGGATCCCAATAAATGGAGACCCCTATAGAGAGTGTATTGTTTAACAATCATAACCTAGAACATGAATCTTCAAACATGAAATAAGGGAATAAACCAAAAATAATTCTTAGTACAAAATCAAAACATGAAAGTGCTAAAGCTCACCTTCCCATGGGACATACTAAGTTGATCTCATATCCATACCTCAAGTGTGTGTGTGTGTGTAGTGATTATTTAGTTATTTCTCTTTTCTGAATCTAATTAGAATCTATTAGATCTTTATGAGAAATCTAATTTTTTGAGAGGGGAATTAAGGTTAATTAGATTGTAAGGGAAGTGTCATGAGCATTTCTCCACTACTAACAAGGCATCTATAGCCCTAATGGAATTTATTTTGGATCCTTCCAAGGCCTTTTTCCATTGCCAACCAAACTAGAAATCCTATGGTGGAGTTGGCCAGACCACCCCTATATGTGGAGATATTTAGGATTTAACCTTTGGATTCTTATTTTTATTTAGGAATTTTGTAGATCCTCCCCACTAATGGTTTTAGAAACAAACCATGTGTCAAATGATGATCTCATAAGACTCATAGCTACTCAATGAACCTACATAGAACCATTATCATCATTTTGATTTAAGATGTCATTTTAAGTGTAGTTGGAAGGTGTGAAATAAAATAATCCTAGTTTCTTTTCATCCTCTTGATTTTTAAAGGATTTTGGAATTTCATATTTTCAACAATGCATCAAGAATAGATTTTTTCTATACTCCTACCTAGTCTTATTATCCATAGTCTAGACTCATCATTCTAGGAAAACACTCCTAGGCATTAATCACCAATTGGCATAATAAAACACCCTTATTATTGAACCTATACACTAAGATATCCCATCTTAACAAGATTTTTCATTATTTTTACCTTTTGATATCAACCACCAATATGAAATGGGATTGACTAAGCTAAAAATCACATACATAATTATTGTACATGACACTAGTCAACAAGTCTTACCAGTGTTTTAGGATAAGATATTAAGGAGATGCTAATCATAGAATTAGTGTTAAAATCACAAACATTTGCATTGGTGCTGTAATTGAGAACACTACTAATGGAAGCACATAGTCTATAAATTACATGATTGATTTTCATTAAAACATGAGTGGTTGAGGCATATGCACCCAACATAAAAATAAAGCCAAAACATGAACAATGAGCCTAATGAATAAATAAAATATAATGAAACAAGAAAAAACAAGAAATGAAGAAATAGATTAGGACCAAAACAAATAAAACCCACAACCAATGCAGAAAAGGAACATATATATAACCTAGAATATAGAAAGCAAGGAAACTATATACACTTATTTATGAAAAACTAAATGCTTAATCACTCAAAGTAGCATATAAAGGGGTAGCCATGAATTAATTCTTCTAGTACTACCTATTCATATGGAGAGGTAAATCATTTCCTTAATTCATTGAGCCTAAATACATTATCTCCAAGTAGCTTCAAGATCTAATATACATCGATCCATAAAGGGATGAATTTAGGATGTTGACCCCTCTTCTCATTTGCCCTATCCCATAGTATGACCATGTTTGCTAACCTAAAGATATTCACTTTGGATGATCAATCAAACCATCTCTTAATTATCATATGAGATCTACTAAAGTTATGTAGAGCCTCATCCCTTCTATCTTTAATTTGTATAAGATACAACAACCAAGATTGAGTTGTATCATTGGGCTTGAGCTAGTCTATGCTAAATTTATAGGTGGGATTCTTAAATTGTATAATGAATATGGGCTCCATGCCATAAACTAGTAAGAATGGAAAACTCTTCAAATTTTTCTTGTGTCAGGTTCTATCTTCCCATAAAGCATACTTCAGTAGGGCATGCCAACTGTTGAGATTTTGGTCATTTGCCTTCTTTATAGAGTTGATTAAATTTTTTTCTTAATGGATTCTGCAAGACCATTGCCTTGGGGAAATCTATTAGAAGAAAACTTAAGAATAAACCCATTTATGCATACCCATTCAGTCAACTTAGTAGATTGAAATGAAGGCCCATTATCACATATTAATGCAAGGGGTGTCCCAAAGTTAGTCAAAATGTGTTCTTCTAAGATTTAGATGACCTCCTTAAAATTTTTATTCATTATGGCCTTGGATTTTACCCATCTCATGTAATAGTATGTAGCATTGATAATGAAATGATGTCCCATTGAAGAGTTGGGATTTATAACCCCAATGAAGTCCAATCCCCACTAGGAAAATGGATGTTCTTTAATGATGGGATATAGAGACATGATGGGGTGGATTTATCTGTTAGTGAAGGTTTGACACTTGTGGCATGTGCATACATGAGCATGAACATATTTGAATAGAGTGGGACAACATTACCCTAATTTCAAGATCTTGTGTGCAATGACATTTCCTAAGGGATGGTCACTTCCTAACTTCTCATGAAATGTACTAATAACTTATTTCACTTATTCATATAAACAAAAACAATAAATACCCTCATTGTTCTTCCTATACATAATTTATTTCTTTAGAATGAAATGGGTAACCTTCAACCTTAGATCTCTTTGTTGCAATCTATCAAAGTTGGCATGTGGCATCACATAGAGAAATTAGTGTATGATTGGATCATACCACAAGTTGGGTTGAATCTCTTGATCATTCACATTTATCACATTACTATTAGGATCAAACTTAGTCATCAATTTAAAAATCCCTTGTCCATGTACTAGCCTTGCCAAATTTAATTTTACATCATATTATTATAAATTGGTAACCCAATGCCCTATCCTTTCATTGAGCTCATTTTACCCCAACATTTGTTTGACTACAAATTTAGGAAAAATGGCATAGACTTTATTTCAAAAAATGTAATGGTGAAAATTCTTGGTTTATTTCACTAATGCATAATCTTTCTTGTCCAATGTTAGGTATCTAAACTTAGCCTCCTTTAAGTAATTACTCTTGAAAACAATTGGATGCTCTCCATCATCAAATGTATGCATCAATAATATTATAATAGTATGATCTAAGGAAAATGAGTAAAGGTATAAGTATTTTGCATAATCAGGGATGGATAACATGTGATATTTCATCACTACATATTTAATCTCATGAAATACTTTCTTTATAGTAGCATTCTAATCCAATTTAGCACCCTATTTTAACATCAAATTCAAAGGCTTGGTTATATCTATAAATTTTGAAATGAATTTATATACAAAGTTTAGTTTTTTGAAGAAAGACTTCAATTCATTTTTACTATTATGTAATTGTAACTTAGAAATCAAATTGGAGTAGTCAGGGTCAATCGACTTACCTCTCTTCATGATCACATGGCCTAGTAACTTACCCTCTATAGTGAAAAACATACACTTCTTTGGGTTAAGAGATATACTGTAACATCTATAGTGTTATAATATATTTTCCAAATGAATAAAATGTTTATATCCATACTTATAAAATACATTCAATTCATCCATGTAAACTTGATACACTTGCCAATCAAACCTTTGAATGCAGTGTCTATTGATCATTGGAAAGTAGCCCCTACATTGTGTAAACCAAATGGCATATTATTGTAATAAAATATGCCCCATTTGGTGGTGAAGGTGGTTTTGATACAGTCAAATCCATCAACCAAAATCTAATTATATCCCAATAATCCATCCAAGAATGACACCATCTCAAATCCACTCACTTATTTAATGACTTTATTAAAGGATGGCAGAGGGCAATTGTCTTTGTTCAAAGCTTGATTGAGGTTCCTAAAGTCTACACACAAATGAATTTACCAATTATTTTTACTTATAGTCACTAAATTAGCTACCTAGGTTAAATGTTGTACTAGATAAATGATCCCTATTGATAACATTTTTGTACTTCACTAAGAATGAGAGGTTATAGGATAGGGTTGACTAGTTTTTGCCTATATCTGAAGAGATTTTGATTAGGATCCAAGGGGATACTATGGGTCATGATTTTGGGATCAAATATTTGAGATCATTATATCTCAATTCTAAGATGTCTTGGTAATGAACAAACATATTCTTAAGCTTATGAATTTCTTCACTAGTATATTGGGACCCTATCATTATGTTTTTATGCTTATTTATAGTCCTTATATTAAGCACATGGGTTATATGGGTAGGATGATTTTTATTTTCATAGGTATATATGATTTTATCTAGGTTGAAGAGACTCTCTAAGGATAACATACCCTTGGGGATTATATTTTCTTTTAGCTATATAATACTCTCATGGATGAACTAGTTATCATCTAAATCAAGCTTCTCCTCATCAATTATATTTACATAGAATACATCAAAATTAGTCATGAAGTCCAAAATATGATTTTCATCATCAAATAATTGAATTTTTTTTACATTATCTATAATTTAAGGAACAAAAATGAATTCAATAGATAATCTTTGTAGATCAAAACAATCTAGTGGTGTCAAACTTACAACTGAGACAACTAATGAGTCAACCATTGCATTTTATTCCCTAATAATAAATGAGATGTTAAATACATTAAAATATTCAATTATATCCCATGCACAATATTTTTAATTCCTCAAATAATATAGCTTAAATTATAAATGATTATGTACCTAATAAACAACTACTTTAGAATCACTGAAGACTCAACATATACACCTGATGACTAACATAAATTGAAGCCCCAAAATTAAAGCTTCATATTTTTCCATATTATTTGTGAATGGAAAATATAATATAAATTATTTCACATACATTTTTCCATTAGGTTAAATCAATATAATACCATCACCTAAACCTTTCTTGGAGTGAGCTTTGTCTATGAAGAGAGACCACATACCTAAATTTTGATCTTGATCTATAGTCTTTCTCTTTGCTACCTTGGTGGTCAAGGTATACATGCCCATGTCAATGTAAGTGTAATTAAATTTATTATTAGAATAATTATATTTAGTGATCTTAATTTCATTCTAGGCTCTTGGTTTACATAGATTTGGTTTAGAACTCCCTGCCATGGTAGCCACAAGTGAGAGAAGTCAATGGTCATGTATCCATTCAAGGAATTAAAATAGTATTTGATTTGTAACATGTCATAGCCTTCAATAATATCAACCAATTTCACATACATAGACATATGAATACCAAGGTTGACCTATAATTGTATATGCACATTCAATAAGTCACCTATGACCTTAAATTCAAATCTATCTAATTGAGCCATAATTTTATCAGATTTAACAGGAGTTAGACCTAGCCTTTTACACACTCCTAGAGGCATGAAATTTTTAGATACAACAAAATCAACTAAGTAATTATGCACATTTTTTATAAAGATCTAGATAGTGAGAAAAAAAGGGTGTACCTCTATCTTAGTTTTGTGTATGAACACATTGGCATTAGTTGGACCCTTTTGCTTAGGATGGCTACTCTGATCACTAAGAGATCTAAGGAACAAGTCTCTCTATTCCCTTATCTAAAATAGCTCATGGATCATAATATTGTCCTTAATATTCTTCATGAACTCTATGATGTTATACCTAGTCTTGCTCATGGGAGGTTGATTATCATTAGCCTTAGGTAGAGGAGGATTGTTATTTGTTTTGGATCTAAGGGAATAACAATATTATTAGGTGGAGTGGAAGTAGTTAAAGGATGATAAGTCTTGTTCCTTATGGCATAGTTAGAATTGTAAAACTATTGGAATTCTTGGACGTCATCAACATTCTCCTCTAGTTCATTGTCATCTACATTTGGGAATTTCATGGTCTCTAAAACCATAGTAGTGCTAGAAGACTTTGAGGAGTTAGGGGAATTAGTATGGGTAGAGGAATTTACGTTATTAAGGGAAATATCATACTCATCCATATCCTTTTGGAATACCTAAAAATCATGGTAAAATTTGACACATTTCATCTCTTCATGTTGGGCTATGTTATGCACTAGTTTAGGAGAGTAATCACTTATAGATTTATCTTAGGTAGCTTGTTTGTTTTTGACTCAATTTACTTCTTAGTCTTATTAGCAGGTCTAAAATTGTAGTAGTAATTATAAATTAAGGAAGGATTTTCATCAATTGAATTTCCTACTTGTCTTTTCAGATTAATAAAGTCATTTGAAAGCCTTTAGACCATTCTTTAAACAACATCCAATTCAGGTTTGGGTGGCTCTTAGGGAATGGTTTGAGTTTCATTAGTGATAAGGGACCAGATTTTGGGTATATGGTTATGGTGTATGATCATTTACCATAGGACTCAATAAACCAAGGTGTTGATTAGGATAAATTTGAGATAATGGTAACTAATTTATGATCAAGAAAGGCTAGGAACATTTTGTTGAATGTATGGAATTGTATTAAGAGTAGGCATGGGTGGCATCTAGTTTGGAAAGGGATTGAGCACATGTCACTAAATATTGAACTACCTATTCATGTTAATTAATTTTGAATATACTAATGGTATAGTGTTCACAACTAGGTTTTTATGTAGAAACATTGTAATCTATAAGTCAAGAGCATTTTTAAACATATCTAAGGTGAGTTGAGCATTAGGCCTATACAAAATAGAGACTTGGGCATACATATTTTGGAAATGGGAAATTAAATTTTAAATTGGCTCATTTTTATCTCTTCATGCTATCAAACTATTTATAGATTACAATAGGGTCCACTACCTATCCAAACTAAGCTAGCAATGTAATGTTTAACTGGTCCCAATTGGTAATGGAGCCTGGAGGAAGGTTAAAAAACCAATAATAGGTAATGTTAATTAGTGTAAAGGGGAAAAAATTACATGACACATCTTCAAGTTCAACATTTAGTAGTCTCAAAGATATCTTATAGGTGACAATATGTTCTTCTATAGTTATACACATGTTAAGGGTGAACCTTGGAAGATAGTGTTCTAGATTCCTTGGAAAATCATATATGTCACTAGGCACATTAATATCATACCCTGATAGCCAATTCACTACCATTGGAATAATTTTGTGGATAACAGGTTGAAGAAGCACTAAGGCTAAGAAGGTTTATTTTTTGGGTCTTGGTCTACCTCAATCGGATCTTAGTTTCCTATATATTCACATCTTGGAGAAAATCAATCTTCTAGAGCTTGATCTACTAGTAGAACATGTAATCCAAGAAGAAGGATCTAGAGTGACAAACCACACATATGCAAGTAATGAAATTTACCCAAAATTGAAATATCTCGAAGTACACTCTAATAGAATATTAAATAGATCATGCCATTCCAAACATTTTACATGAAGCTTAAGCAACCACCAAAACTAACTACTCAAACAAAATTAGTCTTGAATAACTAAAATATACTAAAAATTTTAAAGTCTAGGATTTTGGCCCTCATTCTAATGCCAGTAAGTGTTGGTCTTAACAAGTGACTCACCTCTGAAATTGCTCATTACATTGAATGTTTTGAAAAATAACCTAGAGATCAAACCTAGTAAGATAGAGTCCCCTTATTTTTAGGATCTATAGGTGATTCAAGGGCCAATATTTCTCCAAAAAAACATAGCATGGGAAAAGATATGAAATTTTCCACCAGAGGCTCATACTTAGTTACTACTTCAGAATCTTCAGTGGGTTATAGGTATGGTCAAGACTGTATAAACCTATTTATAGTGGGCAAGGGAATCACTTATCAAAAAAACATAAAAAACCAAGATAAGGTAGGGTAGAGAAGAAATAATGTGTGAATATGCTAAATGAGTTAGTGTTAATAACTCATCAAGGATCATTTGGATATAATAAACCACTGTATCACTAGTCTAGCTAATGCACAAACCATAATGGCACAATAGGCAAGATTCTAAGGGCACACTAAAGGGAAACACTTCATCTATAATATTTTATCTAGCATAAATATAATTAGTAAGTAGAAAAGTGTAAAGCATAGCTAATAAATTTTTATATTAGAGAGAAAAAATAAAGAGAGTGAACTTAATTAAACTAGTAGAGCATAATTTAATTGTATTTCCTGTAGTGGTTTAAGATAATTATAGGCCCAACATTACCACCTAAAACATTGAGGTTTTTATATTTTATAACGTAGCTCTATCACTTTTTTGAATTAATCTCCTATGTAGAATGAACTCTTTAATGTTTGTGGCATCAATCAAAATTGTATTCAAACAATGGAAGATAAACAAAGCATAGACAGAGTCATAATTATAAGTGTATTCCCGACAACATTTAGACATAGTCTTAGTAAAAAATCTCTCCCCTTTTATACAAACAAACCACTAGGATTAAATAGACCAATTCAAGCCCAATTTCATTAATTGCATGTAGCTTCAGGTAGTTGGAAAAATTAGATTTGAAACTATAATTCCAAGGCTACCCTTCATTGAAAATATGATCAAATCAAATTTTCATTACCATAGTTATTTTATACATGACATTCTCCTTCTTCAAAATAAATTTATAGTTGAATTTATTATCTATATCTTATCTCCATGAAGATATACGTAGTTATTTGATTACTCCCAATGATAATTTATTTCTTTCTCTACCACTTAGATTCTACATAAACTTACCATGTTCTTGAATGGATTGAATAATCATTATGAAAATATTTACAACAACCTCCTACCTTGGACTTCGAAGTCTCTCTAGATCAGTGTTCATTTAATAGGCACAAAGAAGTAGTTGGGATTACATCAAGATTACTATCTGTCCATGCTTCTATGTAATCTATTGCTACACCTCTTTAAGGTGGGGCTTATCTTTCATGCCCTTCATGTTATCCCACTATGTACACCATGCTAATTATTCTCATCTCATTCATGATTCAGTTGATCTATTATTTGATCTAAAAATAAAATTGAATACACACTCTATTATGGGACTTTAATGGTTTTGATGGCTAAATGGATCATAAATGTTAAGCTCATGCCTTGATAACTACACTATTATCATGTCATTTATTTTTATGGGGTCCTTGACACATAGCTTCTCCTTTATTTTCCTTCATCGTGTGATTGGATTTACTTATGTGGGTCCCATTTTTATAATTGTTAACTTAATGTCATCTATGGGATTTAGATTTGTTTCTCTCTTTAGTTATTCCATGTCCATGTGGCCTCTCCTTTCTCTCCCTAAGATCTATAAAATTGAGAGACTAATAACTCTAATAGTAGGGATGACAGATCTACACAACACTCATTGATTGATTCTTAACCTCTAACTAATTTTGATGATTTTACCATGTATCTCTTTATCACTCTCTAGTTGGTCAACTTGGGCCTCTATGTTATGCCAACTATTACAACTATAATGTAGTGAGATCATGCCATTTGGTTCAATCCTACATAAATTTGCTAGGTGTAGATGCATATGCATAGTATACACTAGCATATTTTGAAGATTATATACATGTAATTTGATTTTCTAATAATGTGACCTTTTCACTTAATAACTAATTTTTATTCTATAATTATTATATTAGCTGGATCATACTAATAATTTTATCCCTTAAAGTCTCACAAGTGAGCACACTAGTTATTTCTAATTGAACATGTAAACACACATCTTATAGGGGAAAGTTGTATATAGGCTGAGTATGGGCATTAGTAATAATATTATAGGTTGCTTCATCTCATGGAAGAGTGATAGCATGGACCTAGTTATAGGGTAAGTACCTATCACCCTCATGGAGATGAGGAGGAGAAGGAGATTCTTTCATATGCATAAGATATGACATTGAACTTGAAACTAGTTGTTAGCTTATGTAATAGATCCTGTATGTATGTAAGGGTTTATTTATTAATTGAATTCTACATAAAATAAAAATAACATGATATATATAGAATGAAATATGACATAAATTATAATTTATATAAATAATCATCTATACATGTGTTTATGTCTTTTTTGAGTTCATTCCCAATTAGAGGAAACAAGCATGTAAATGAAAGTATTAAACTTTGCAAAAAAAAGTGATAAACTTATTTTATCATGATTATCATAATTATATTAAAGAAAAATCATAAGTTATATGGATCTAAAATTTAAGTGTGGGTATTATAAGGCTAGAAACATAAACCCTAGGGTTATCTAGGATTAGGGTTTGTGCAATATTTGAAGTAAGGCGGGCTCACCAAATGTTTTAACCTTTTAGGACTTAGTGAATGTAAATCCTATATTTTTTAAAGAGATAAGTAATGTAAATCAAGATAATATTATGCAATAAATATAACCACTTATTTGTTACATAATTTAATAATTTGATCTTTCTAAAAGTATTAATAAACAATGCAAGTAATAACTTAGATAGAAAATCACTGAGACAGATGATCTAGAGGCTAAAAATTGAGGTAAAGGCTAGTCTAAGTGTTGTAAAGAGGATATTGGTATCAAAACCCCTCCTAGATAGTATCACCCTAATTGGATAGTGGCACCATAATTGAATATATGGTATTATCATCCCTATTTTTGTGGTAGCATCCTCTATACAAGACTATCTTGAGCTTATAGGTGTAACTATGTTTGGATATGTGAGGTCTATTCTTTCATACATGAGTTATGAAACCTTGTATATTACATTTTTTGATTGAATTTATGATTAAACCCTAATCCTACATGTTGCTAGGGTATTTAATTGATATAATCTAAAATTTTTGGTTGTTAGTGGGGTAGGTTGGACATCCTCAACACCTAGTTGTGATGAGAGTTTATTACATACCAATACTTTGAAGAGGGATCAAGCTTGATGTAGTTATCCCCACCTAAGTGTTGGTGCAAGTGCAAGTGAATCTAGTATTATAGTTGAGTTGAGTGCTTCAAATGTGTTTTAGATTAGAATTATAGGTAATCTAAGCTTACGAATGTTGTAAACGGTAGTATGTAGAAGTAGGGTAAAATATGGATTGATAACCTTAATTTTGAAAAATTTGTTTTGAGTTTGCATATGTATCTGGAATATAATTTCTACCTAGTCATTAGAGGGATAAAATTCATGTATATATATTATTTTGGTGCTTATATAGGTGATAAAAGTGGTCTAGGCTAACCTTATGAGGTCTAAGATCTAAAAAGATATCTATTTGTGAAAAAAAGAGGGAAAGGATAATAGTGTCATTATTGGGACACTAGTTGTTAGAGGTCTAATCCACTGAGGGGGGGTGAAATAATCTAATTCAATTTCCAAACCCTTACAAATACTTAAGCATTCAATACAATTATTCATGAAACATATAAATCATTCATAGTAGTGAACAATAAACATAATATAAGATCACATACAAAACACAAGATCTATGTGGGAAACCTTCTTGGGGAATAAAACCCACTCTCAATCCTACAAACACATAGACAACTATCCTATAATATGATCACAAACAAGAGACTGATTATGTCCTTTTGATTAAAAAACTTGGTCAAGTCCTTTTGACCTAATGCCTTTAGTAAAATAATAGTTTCACAAGGAGAACCTACCCCTAAGATGATAAAGTCCTTTTGACCACCTATTTATTCAAGTGTTTCTAACCTACAACCTTGATCAATTCCTTCTGACTAAAGATATTTAGTGAAACACTATTTCACGAGTAACTACCCCTAAGGAAGTTCAAATCCTTTAGACCCTCCTTGAAAATAACACATCCTCCTTAGAACTAATGTATTCAACACTTAATGATGAACCTATTATTAGTTGACAAATTTAGAAAATATCTCTCTAACTAATGTAGGCCTCTCACATAAGCATGATGTAATCTCTTTCCTTCTTCACTTAAATAATCCTCATATACACACTCAGATCTCTTCACATAACTTCAAAATTCAAGAACACTATACTGTTATCAAAAACATGACCTAAAAATCATACACATAGTCCTTAATCTCCTTTGATCATTAACCCAATAGTTGGGTACTCTCACTCTCTTCTCTTTTCCTTTTCTCTCCAACTCTCTCACATACAAGTCTCTCTCAAATATCTCCCAAGTCTCTCTCTCACAAATATATAAATCACCATCTTTGATTTCACTATTTATAAAGAATACTTAATAATCAACACTTTGGTTAGCCATTAGGCATGCCTTATCCCTTAAGGCATCTCTCACATCACTACATGGATCAAAAAAATCTTCATAGGTTAGCCATAACACCTATGGGCTACCCTTAAATAGATACACCTTTTAATAAGGCCCTTGTAGCTCTTATAGGTCTCATGGAGACCTATTCACCCATTTATAACTTTATCGAGCAAATTAATAAACAAAGGACCACTTTCAAATACATATGTCCACTCCTTATGTTCTTTAGGATATCCTAAAATTATCTCAAACAACTCAATCACTGACTTGGTACACAAGAACACTATGAACAAACACATAGTCAACTTATTAACTTTTGTTCATATAGAATAATTATTTATCGCATATAAAAAACCACACAGAGCATCCCCATGGAATTTTTAAACACTCCCAAAAGGCTAAGTCATCACGATACATCAAAATAAGCCTGCACAAACACACATAATTAACTTTGGAGCTCAAAATTTTTGTTTGTATATATAATTAGACCTTCAAATTAATATTTCTATATTTGCCTTAGAATCCTCTACAACTTTACTTTTTACACCATGAGAAAATTCTACATAGATCGAAAGCTATTTTAAAAAAACCAAACACTAGTATTTTCCTTTGAAAAATTCAAATATTCAAATTCAAATACTTACGATTAAACTTAAAACACTAAGCTTCCATATCATGTCCTCATTGTTTAGATCAATAATGCACCATTTATCTTGTCTAAAATTTAATGCATAGGTGCCAATGCTCAAACATTAAAACTCAGTCACTTTGACCTCATCTTGTGTAATCTTGAAAATTTGACTTAACGTACTCTGTCGATATCTATGGATCATTCAGGTATTTATCATGTAGATCACACCATTTTATCAATATGTACAAACACCCACTTACCATTAAATCCTTATCCTATACCTTTGCTTAGTCATTAAACATCATGCACTTGGTCCTCATTTCTCTACTTCCTAACTTTTTGGAGCAATGTGGACCATCGATCTTGCTCAAACTTTAACTTGTGCATAAATGACTATGGAAACCTTTAAAATCTGCCTAGAAGGCCAACTTTACATAGTCATCACTTTTTCCTCGCTCATTCTCATGTTCTAAAATTTGGATCATATGATCTCCTCACATAGGAGAAACCAACCATGTAAAAAAATCCTCTTTAAATATTTACATGTGAAATATATAACACCATTAAAATTCCTTCTCAAAATATTTTGTCACAAATCCAACTATGCTTAGAATTTAGCTGGGAAACCAACTTTTCTCCTACATAACTTTTTTTGCGCTTCAGTGTATGATCTCAAATTTAGCTCAAATCAACTATGAAAAAAATTGAACAAACGTATATAATCACCTTCTCCTAAAACATATACACATATAAGATATGACTTAATCAAAATTATTACTTGGATATTATTTCCATATGAAAATTTGGCTATGGGAAAACATAGTCAAACTACCTAGGAGCCCAACTTTGCACATGCATATCTTTTATCACATTTAGTCGCATGATCTAAGAACTAGCACATAAAAACTAGGCATAAAAATAAACAAACCCATATTATCATTTTTTCCTAACACCTCCAATCATGTGAATTATAACCTCATCAACATGTTTACTTGGTTCTTTCTAGCCACATGCAAATTTGGATAAGTATGGGAAAACAATGAATTCTAACTGAGAATCCAAATTTTCACCCCCATATCTTTGACTGTGACTCAATGCATGACTTGAGATTTATCACATATGAAATATGAAATAATTTTATCACAACCATATGATTGACTCCCCTTAACTCATTCCCACATGGCGATGGTGACATCATCAAACTACCTGCTCAGATCTTTTGCCACTAGACCCAAACTATCTAGATGAAAACTATGGATAATCAGATGAATTCCACTTATGCAAAAAATATCTCAAAGCATATATAGCATCTTAGGGACCTGTTTCACAAGATCCAATTTCCATACTCATCCCTAAACATCTCTAATCATGCCAAAACTAAATATCAACCAAACCTCCTTTAAGTACACTAGGACAAGCACATTGCCCACCCTCTCATTTTTACTCAGGCTATCAAATTACTTCATCCACTCACTAGGACACCTCCATGAAATTACCATAAAATCACTGACAACTTTCCAACAATCTCCCCCTTTGTCATTGATGTCAACAAACATCATAGATAGCAAAATATAACTCACCTTTTCTCTCTTCAAGCACTCCCATAACAAAAACTTTATCCCCCTTTGTCATAATGAAAAATTGGGCACCGAATGATCCTAAGGACCTAAAAATACCATAAATATGAAAGGAACATCTTATAAAGATGATAAAAACTCCCTCTTACCTTGCACCTACTTATGCTTGTCTTGACAACTTCTTCTTTCTCCATGTCAACACTCTCTTCAACCAAGCATTGTAACCAATGAAGAAAGAACACACAAAACACTAAAATATAATGGAAATTATCAAGAGACATCTGAGAGGGACTCTCTATAATATTTTTGAGAAATTTCACCACTTGAGCATCTTTAGATCTCTATACACCATGAGGAACTAACATACAAGCTTACTAGCCTTCTCTCTCTCAAGCTACCATAAGGACCATCAATAGAGCTTCATGCCACTCACTTAATAATAAAAATTATCTCAATCAACCTAATAAATCTTCATGAAACAAACATAACATTCTCTTTTGGAGTAACTATGAAAAAAATACTCTTCTTCACAATAGGCATGCCTTAGACTCCTTGTAGCCATACCTAGAACTTGAAGATCCCACACCTTTTAGTAGATACATCTTTAGGAAATAAATTTAATATCTTGAGTAGTCTCATATTCCCCTTCAAGGACACCAATTTGCAATAATGATCTCATCCTCTATAACATACTTCCTTCACAAACCTACTACCAAATTAAGCCTCCAACTTGAAAAAAACTTGAGAAACACAAACCTTAAAATCCTTGTGAAGCTTGATTTGATAACCCATTTGGCCCATTAAACATATTAAGAATCCTTAGACCTCAACTCATAAGTTATACCACTTTTCTAGTAGAGTCCAAAACCCTATAATCTTAAAACAAACAAAGTCAACATAGTACCTTCTAATAAACATCCACCTCTAAAACTTATTATACACATAGAGACACCCATCACACACTTTTAGACCAATATTTTATATTCAACACAATTGGGAACATAGAATTCTTCTAACCCATTTTAGGCTTGCTTGCCCTTATGCCGAAAACTAAGAAAACTGAGAGCACTCAAAATTTTTCAATTTGCCTTCAACATACCTTTAGACTACAAAAACACTTGAAGCACATCATAAAGAAGTGTATATACATTTATAAGCATCAAAATATTCTTGATATTTACATCAAACTCATTAAGCCACTTATAACCCCTCATTCTAACTCTGTACTACAACTCCTTCACAAACCAATGGAGCAAACTCATGAAGTTGTTGATCCTCCTTAACTAAAAATATTCTGAGATCAACACAAGTCTCTATTAAAATTGGTATTATGATCTTGAGCACACAAACCTTCTTCTCCACTGAAATGAGTCTCTTAAGAACCATAGACAGAGACCTCCTCTACACCTTAATGTTTTGCAATGGTGTGAAACCAAGAGTTGCCCATAACTCCTCATATTCCTTCTCATCCTTGATCATTTGATACTTATGGTTATTCTTAGGCTTAAGAGAAAAAACTTACTAAACCACTACATCATTCTCCTTTTATTTCATGATTAGATTGACAATACATGGAGACAACATAGATTCATGACATAACTTTCATCTATAGAATCTTCCTTGAACCTTGCAACCTCATCACTAATTACATATAATTGATTTTCTTTGCATGAAGATTGTTAAACAATAGTAGGATGTTCACTTAGATCTATACTTATGTTATAACTAACCTCAACTATTACATTTTATTCTCCTTGATCTTAGTCTCTTCATTCTCAACATGATCAGACAATGAGACCTCTTAGGACTCTTCAACTTTAGAATCATTCTCCACCATAAAAAATAGATTACTTGGACCTATAAAATTATCATAATTCCTACTTACCACGTTTGATCTCCATGAGTTCACTTGCCTTATACCTTTCACTCTAGGAGCCTAATAAAATCTATTTTGACTTAATGGCCTTTGCTTGCAGAATATAGCAATGTGACCTATTTATTCATAGTTATATCAAACCATACTCCTTGATGAAAACTTAGCTTGTCTTACCTTGTTCATAAAAAAACTATAAATGTGTTTGATGCCATGACAACTAAAATAAACTACTCTTTTTAAAGAAGACTTACCTTGCCTTTCCTTATTTGGACAATGCTTAGCAAAGTTTCCTTCATTAAGATAATTGAAGAACTTAACCTTGTTTACTCTTTTTGACTAATGAACCCCATCATAGTCCCATGAAAAATCATTTTTAACAGGTCTTATACATTCTTTAGCTCTATGCCTAAACTAATTTAAAGTATAGCAGTAACCATTGAGATTTGCATACCTCATGGCATTTGGTTGTTTGGTCTAATTTATATTTAATCTATTTGCACCTTCATTCTTTGTCTAATGATTTGTCTTCAAAGGCTTATTGTCCTAGTTCACGTTATTCTTCATCTTGTCTTGAGTTACATTCTTTTGTTTTTATTCATATCTAAGATGAGTTCTATCACTAAGATTCTTTTAAACACTCAAAATATTATATAGATCACATGAGCTCTTTTAAAATATCACAAATGTCTTCACCTTACTATATGTCTTTTATAACTCAGATTTCAAAGTCTCATTTTCAGAAACATACCTTAAACATTCATCTTCTTCATCTTTTAGACTTGTAGATGGAATTTCCAATTAACAACTGAGATGCTTGATCATATCTTCATGCTCTTTTGTGTCTTCATTAATTCTTGCCTCATATAGATTGAATTACTCCTCATAGTCCTTGAGTTTATATTTCATTTTCTTATTGATATTATTCTCAATCTTTATTTCTTTAAGAGCATTCATCAATACAGTCTCACAATCCACTTCATCTTCATCATTATCTAAATCACTCCAAGTAGACTCTTTCTAATGTGAACAACTTCCTTTTTTAGCCATGAATAGAGCTTCATCTTCAATAGGACCATCATCTTCATGATCATATTTTGAGTCATTATCTTCACTCTCATCTAATGATTTTTAATCTTCTTTGGTGTAGAGACTCTTATTATCTTTGAAGTACTTCTTGTTGTCAAACCGTCTGAATCCATTTTTGCTTTTATTAGACCTAAATGATCTCTTTCCATCATCATGACCTTGATCATGCTCTTCATCAAGATATTTCTTGTACTTATGAGGGCACTTTTTAGCAAAATGTCCCACCTCTCTACAACTAAAGCATTTGAAAGGCAGCTTACCCTTATACTTTCTTGACACTATTTTCAATTTCCTTGTAAATAAAGTAATTAGTTAATCCTCATCAATATCAAAAATGTCATCTTCCTTGGGTTTCTTACCTTAAAACTCCATTTTTAGATTCATCTTTGTTTTGAATGTTGCTTCCTTATTTGTTTGTATACCATCATTTATTTTCAAATCATATGTAGTAAGGGTGCCATGTAATTGATCCATCTTTAACTGAGTAAGATCATGACTTTCTTCTATAGCAGATACTTTTGAATCAAAATTAAGGGATAGATACCTTAATACCTTTTGAACTATAGTATCCTCTTCAAGGTTCTCTCCAAGACCTATGATGGTGTTTACAATCTCATCAATTCTCTATAGAAAGGATGCCACAAAATCTTCTTCTTTCATTTTGAGGCTCTTAAATTGCCTTAGATGAGTCTAAAAATTTACCAAATTAACCTTTGAATCTCCTTAAAAATAGTTTTCAATTTATCCCATATTTTTTTGGTATATGTGTAATGAATTAATTTAATGAACTCAGTTTTTGTAAGACCACAAGTGATGGCATTCATTTCCTTAGAGTTGTTCTCAAACAACTTATCTATAACACTAGATAGAAGAATAACAGGAGCAACATAACTAGTAAAAATATATTTCCATACATCAAACCCTAGGGAAATAATTTATTTCTTCATCCTATCACTTTAAAATGCATAATTAGAACTATTGAACATTGGTGCTTACTTAGTAGATAAACCACCTTGTAAATTCTGACTAACTATCAAGCCTTTACCAAAGGACCTTGATTTGATACCAATTTTTTATAGGTATAATCCACTAAGAGGGGAGGTGAATTAGTGGTGAAAAATAATCCAATTCAATTTCCAAACCCTTGTAAATACTTAATCATTCAATATAATCATTCATGAAGCATACAAATCATTCATAGTATTGAAAAATGAACATAATACAAGATCACATACACAACACAATATCTACATAGAAAACCCTCTTGGGGAATAAAACCCAATCTAAATATTACAACTCATGGATTAATGTCCTATAAGATGATCATAGACAAGAGACTTATCAAGTCCTTCTGACCTAAGGCCTTTAGTGAAACAACAGTTCCATAAGGATCACCTACCCCGTATCTAATCAAGTTATTTTGACCATATATTTAGTTAAGTCCTTTTTACCAAAGGTCTTTAGTGAAACCCTATTTTAGAAGGATCAACTTCCCTTAAGGAAGATCAAGTCCTTTAGACCCTCCTTGAAAATAACACTTCCACCTTAGAATTATTGTATTCAATACCTAATAATAGACCTCTGATTATCTGATAATTTCACAAAATCTCTCTCTCTAACTCATGCATGCCTCTCAAATAGGCATGCCATAATCTCTCTCCTTCTTCACTCAAATAGTCCTTATATGCACACTGAGATCTATTCACTTAACTTTAAACTGTAAGAACATTATACAGTCATCATAAACATGACCTATAGATCATACACATAGTCCTTAATCTCTTCTACTCATAAACCCATTATCTAGGCACTCTCACTCTCTTATCCTTTTCTTCACTCTCCAACTCTCTCACATACAAGACTCTCACTCAAAAATCTAAAAATCACCATCTTTGATTTCAATATTTATAGAGCATACTTGATCATCAACACCTTGGTTAGCCATTAGGCATGCCTTATCCCTTATAAAATATCTCACATCAAGACATGACTGAAAACAATATTCATAAGTTGACCATAACACCTATGGGTCACCCTTAAGTAGCTACACCTTTTAATAAGGTCCTTATAGCTCTTATAAGTCTCATGGAGACCTATTCACCCATATAGCACTTTATCAAGAAAATAAATAAACATAATACCACTTAAAAATACATATCTCCACTCCTTATGTTCCCTATGACATCCTTAAATGATCAAAATCACTTATGCTCACTTCTATGTATGTTTAAACAACTCAATCATTGACTTGGTCCACAAGAACACTATGAACAAACACATAGTCAACTTCTTAAATTTTTTTAATATATAATAATGATTGATCACACCTATAAAAACCACACATATCATCCCCATGGAGTCTAAAATATTTCCAAAATGCTAAGTCATCATTAGAAATCAAAACAACATCAAAATGAGCTCAATTACCCTTCTCGGGTTACTTGCAAAAATGCACAAACACACATTCAACTTTGAAGCTAAAAATATTTATCTTTATATATAATTATACCTTCAAATTTATATTCTTAGATGTCCTTTGAAATCTTATACAACTTTACTTTTTACACTATGAGAAAATTTTGCATAGATCAAAAGATATGGCACAAAAACTAGACATTGGTATTTTCCTTTACAAAATTCAAATATTCAAATTCAAATGGTCATGGTTAAACTTCTAACACTAAGCTCACATATTATGTCCTCAATTCTCAAATCAATTACACACTGTTGATCTTGTCAAAAATTTAATGAATAGGCAATAATTCTCAAATGTTAAACCTCAGTCACTTTGACCTCATCTCATGCAATCTTGAAACTTTGACTCAATGCACTTTGTCAATGCCTATGGATTAGTCAAGTCTTTATTATGCAACTTGAACTATTTGATCAATTTTTATGAACACCCACTCATCATTAGATCCTTATCTTATACTTTTGCTTAGTTTTTAAACATCATGCACCTATTCTCATCTCAGTGCTTCCTAACTTCTTGGAGCAATGTGCACCATGGATATTGCTCAAACTTTAACTTGTGTAGAAATGACTAAGTATGGGAACCTTTGAAATACACCTAGAAGGCTAACTTTGCATATTCATAACTTTTACCTCACTCACTTGCATGTTCTAAAATTTGGACCATATGATCTCCTCACATAGGAGAATCCAACCATGTGACAAAATAATCCTAAAACCTTTGCACATGTGAGATATAATTCCATTAAAATTCCTTCTTAAAATCTTATATCACAAATCTAACTATTCTTAGAATTTGTTTGGGAGACCAACTTTGCTCCTACATAACTTTTTCTACATTTTAGTGCATGATCTCAAATCTAGTACAAATTAACTATGTATAAAATTAAACAAACCCATATGATCACCTTCTCCTAAAAAATCCACACATTCAAGATATTCCTTCATCAAAAATTCTTACTTGGCTCTTCTTTCCATATGAAAATTTGGCCAAGTATGGGAAAACATAGTCAAACTACCTAGGAGCCCAACTTTTCACATGCATATCTTTTGTCATGCTTAGTTACATGATCTAATAATAAGCACATAAAAATTAGGCATAAAAATGAATAAACCCATATGATCATTTTATCCTGACACCTGGACTCATGTAAATGCTAACCTCATCAACATGCTTACTCAACTTTTTCTATCCACATGCAAATTTGGCTAAGTATGGGAAAATAATGAATTCTGACTGAGAATCCAACTTTCACCCTCATATCCTTGACCGTACTTTGACACTTGACTTGATATTTAGTGCATATCAATTAGGGACTAATGTGATCACAACCATATGACCATCTCCCCTTGAGTCATTCCCATGTGGCAATGGTGATTTCATCAAACTACCTACTCAGATTGTCTACCATTAGACCCAAACTATCTAGATGAAAACTATGGACAACCTAATGAATTTTAGTTATGCACACAATCTCTTAAATCATAGATAAAATCTTAGGGACCTCTTTCACATGCTTTAATCACCATACTCATCCCTAAACATCTCTAACCATGCTAAAAATGAAGATCAACCAAGCCTCCTTTGAGCTCACTAGGACAAACACATTGCACACTTTGTCATTATTACTTAGGCTATCAAATCACTTGATATACTCACCAAAACACCTCCATGACATCACCATGAAATCATTAACAACTTTCCAACACGATCACCACATGGCACTAATATCCCTATTATGGTGCTAGTGTCTAAGTGGAAAAACACTAGGCATGAAGGGCCATGATGCAAGAATGAAGGTCTGGGACTACTTTAGGGATGATTAGGGACACCTATTACCCACACAAAATCTAGATAAGTGTTAAAATAGGCTCTATAATAAGTATAGGGCTAATCTAGAGATGGGCGGTCTCAATCAGCACTCAAGTGTCACTTTTAGATGATTAGAATAATAAATAATTTATATTTTATTATTTATTTACACAAGGTTTTTACCTCATGTTAATAAATAATAAATTATTATAATTTAATTACACAACAAAGTAAACTAAGGGTCTAAAATATCCCACTTAACCATTTAATGTTCTAACACTCCCAAAATGATAAGTGGGGATAAAATGTCATAGTCACCTTAATAAAGGAATTTGTAATCACCTAAAATTGACACTTGAGTGATAAGAGTGCTACTTGAGACCATATATCCATATATTAGTCATAGACCTATCATATTGCCTATTTTCACACTTATCTAGTCTACATATGGGCCATAGGCATCCCTAGTCATCCATAAAACAGTCCCAAACCCTCATTCTTGCATCTTGGCCCTTTGTACCTTAGGTTCTTCCACTTAGAAACTAGAACCATAATAGGGATATTAGTAAAACATGGTACTAGTGTCCCAATATTGGCATTACTATAATTTTCCCTCTTTTTCTACAAATGGATATCTTTTTAAATCTTAAACCTACTAGGTTTGTTCTAGACCTCCTTTAGCACCTGTACAAGCAATATAATAGAATAAATACATGAATTTCATCCCTCTAACCATTATATGGAAGTCAAATACAAATTACATATATAAACTCAAAATAATTTGTACACAATTAAGGTTATCAATCCATATTTTACCCTAATTATACATACTACCATCTACAACATTCCTAAGTTCAAAAATCACTCAGATTTATAGTTTCAAGCACATTCAAAACATTCAAGTCAACCATCATACTAGTTTCACTTACACTTGCACCAACACTTAGGTGGGGAGAACTACATTTGTCTTGATCCCTATTTAGAGTCTTGGTATAGAGGTAACTCTCATAATAATAGGGTGTTGAGGGTGTATATCCTACCCCAAAAATAAACACACTTTTCTACTTGTATCAATTGAATGCCCTAACAACAAGGAGGATTAAGTTTTTCTCATAAAATTAGTCAAAATAAACCATATACAAGTTTTCATAACTTGTACACATAAGAACAAGCCTTATAAACCCAGATACATGTGCACCCATAAGCTTAAAAGAGTCTTGCATAGAGTAAACTATAGCCAAAATAGGGCACTAGTGTTGAATGGTGTTACTATCCAATTAGGGTGCTACTATCGAAGAGGGGTTTTGACACTTAGATCCTATTTGTGACATTCAGACTAGCCTCTACCTTAGTTTTAACCTCTATATCATCCATCACAATCATTTTCTAGCTAAATTATCATTTATATTATTTATTTTATTTTTAGAAAGATCAAATTTGGTCATTTCTATAATAAATTAGTGTTTGTATTTATTGCATATTTTTACCTTGATTTATTAAACTTGAATCTTTAACAACATAAGATTTACATTCACTAAGTCCTAAAATATTAAAACTATGGTGAAATTGACCTACTTCAAATATTACATAAATCCTAACCCTAGATAACCCTTGGGTTTATGTTTCTAACCTTCTAATACCCACACTATATTTTAGATCTTTGTATTTTATGTTTTTTATAATCATGATAATAATGATAGATGAAGTTTATCACTTTAATATAATTTTTTCTAGCTTCCTTTGCATTCTTGTTTACTTGAATTTGAAATGAATTCAAATATGACATAAACACATATGTACATGATGTTTTATATCAATTAAAATATATGGCATATTTCATTCTATCTCTAGCATGTTATTGTTCTCTTATGTAAAATTCAATTAAGAAATAAATCCTTACATACATAGAGGATCAATTAAAATATAGTTTATTGGAATTAATCCATAAATTTAATACCATAACAACCATGTTTCAAGTTTTAATGTCATATCCTATGCACAATAAATAATCTCCTTCTCCTTCTCATCTCCATGAGGGTGATAACTACTTCCCTCTACCTAGATCTATGATATCACTTCTCTATGAGATGATGAAACCTATAATATTGTTATTAATTCCTATACACATCTTGTCCATGCCTCCACCTCTCCCTTACATGGTGTTTTCATACATTTTCAATCAAAAACAACTAGGGTTTACACTTGTGAGACTTTAAGGGATCAAATTTATAATATGAGCAAGATAATATCATATATACATAATCAAAATCAATTAAAAGTGAAAGGTCACATTATTGACAAATCAAATTACATGTACAAAGTCTTTACAATATGCTATTATTCATCATGTATATGCATCTACACATAGAAAATTTGTGCATAGAACTCTTTCATATCCAAACCATAAACGACAAGATAAGCAATACAATCAAGATCAAGATGATATACAAGATGGGAATCAGGACACTCTCCCCCCATTTAACAATGAAAATCTTATAGTCAATAATGATGAGATTTTATAGAGATTTATATATCAACTTTGTTAACTTGCCCATGATCATTCATAGATTCTAAATGGTATAATGGAAATAAAGAACAAAACAAATAATGTTCAATCTTCTACTCCCCCAGGCAACAATATTGTTACACCTACTTTGGGGGAAACTCAGCATGTACAACAACCTTTTTTAACTAAATAACCTTTAGTATTAGCTACATCTCTTATGGTTAGTTCCTCCTCTCTATATGTACAATCCCTTATGCATGAGATTCATTCTTTGTAGGATAAGGTGTTACATCTTGAATATGGAGCTACTAGGCCATCACATGTATTGGATTCTCATGTTCTTTTACATACACCTTTGGCACATCACATAGTGGAAACTCCTTTGTCATAAAAATTCATGAAACCTAAGATTACATTATATTATGGTAAGGGTGACCCAGAACACCACCTATGAGATTTACGCATAGTATGTTTGGACTACATGTCCAATGATTGGTTCCTCACTAAGTTGTTCTTACACACTCTAAAGGACTATGCCTTATAGTGGTTCTATGATCTATGAAATTAGTCTATCCACACATTTAATCCATTAAAAGATATGTTTTGAGCACATTTATAAATAAACATTAGTGTTAAGATCTCATATACTCAAGTATATGTTAGTGTAGGAGCTTATTTTCCTTTCTTAGTTTATTCCTACACTCATGTTAGCTTTTTTAGTTGTGCATAAGGAGTTACTCTTCTCCATCATCATGGTTATTGGGTGTTTCTCTTCATTACTCTATCATATGAGTAGCATACCTATTCTAGGACCTTTATTAGAGGAGTTACACATTACAATCTTCTATATGTACATATTTGACAAGTGATTAATAGAGATAGTGTATTGTGTTGGAGTAATTTGTGTCTACTTGTTGCAATTACCTCATTTTTGTGATTTTAATTACTTGTAATTTATGTATTCTTGACCCACTTTGTTTTTGATAAATCTATCTTGCATCACTCATAAAACTCATGCATTCATTATATTAGTGATCTTGGCATTATTTGTGATATGGTATCAAATACAAACTATTTTTCATGATTATTTGGTTTGTTATGTTGTAAGTTTTTTTAAAAAATATCGAGATTATTTATTTTAATCTGAAAATAAGTTTGAATAAGAATTAATGCCTTGAAGGATTGTGTAACATTTTAAAGGTCATAAAACTTGGTCAAATACCCTTTTTTGTCTTGTCATTCCTTGGTCTGTGCTATAGAATAGATCCTTATAAGTTTTTTTGCCTTTCACTGGCCAACTAAGTTATTGCCTATTGATCTACATTTTGAGCACTCTATTGATGGTGTTTTACCTATCAATCTATATTTTGAGTAACCTACTATGGTGTTTTACCTATTGAAGGCATTTTGAGCACTTTGGTGATGGTGTTTCACCTATTGATCTATGTTTTGAGCAAACTACTAAGGAATTTCACATGTTGAAGGCATTTTGACCTTGCTATGAAATTTCACCTATTGATCTATGTTTTGAGCAACATGCTATGGAGTTTTACCTATTGAAGGCAATTTGATCAACCTGTTGATGGCATTTCACCTATAGATCTACATTTTGGTCAACCTATTGGTGGAATTTTACTTGATGGAAGTTTTAAATCTCCTTATTTCCCTACTAATGGTACTTCAAACTCAACTACAACCTGCTTTCTCTTTAATGGTGGTGATAATAATTTGTAAAAACCCTATGCCCATTGAGCAGAGATTTATAACCATGTTCCTTCACCTTGGAGTCACCCTATGACCTATGTTTATTTTCAAAAATCTAAGTTACAAAATATAAACTCTTTCATCCATGCCCTAATTTTTTTTAAATCAACCTAAATTTTAATTATTTAAAAAAATAGATGGTTTTACTTCTCCATAAAAATGATATTTATTCATGTAGAAGCATGTATGGGTACATAGGTGGAGTGGTTTAGACTTAACATTATTATTTAATAGGTTAAGGGTTTAATTATGATTCCAATGAGTGGTTAGAAGTATAGGTCTACCTTAGCCATTGATCTTTTTTTTAAAGTCTTAGTGCAATTTAAAAAAAATAGGCCTTATTTACGAGAAAGTAATATCATAATAATTTTTATCAGTAGCACAAAATTGAGTGTCATCTTTTTTAAAAGTTCACATTTTTTATTTACCATGCATTGGTCCTATTTACATTTTAAAACACACTAAAATATAAATTGCCAAAATCTAGGAGGGTCAAACATAATTTTAGGGGGTTTGTATCTTGTTGATTCCTTCCACATTTCTTACATTAATATTTTATACTACAATTTTAATTTTTAAAAATGGATCCTAATTCAATCATCCTACTCATGCCATTTAATTATCATGAATGGAAAGCATTTATTCAACTCACCTTAAGAAATAAGAAGTTATACATGATAATAATGGGCCTTGCAACTAAACCAACTCCTATTACATAGAAAGAGAAATCGTTTGATAAGTACAATGAATCTTTAAGTTTTCTATGCCTTTCTATGTCATCAGATCTACACTTTCACATTGAATTAGTGAAAACACCCAAGGAAGTATGGGATATCCTAGAGAAAGTTTTTGGAAAATTGGATGAGATGAGAGGGAATGAACTAGAAAATGAGTTGATTAGAAATAGCCCTAGATATTTTAACACACTTCAAGACTAATTCATCAAGTTCAAATCATTGAGATTACAATTAAAAGAATTTAAAATTGATAATAAATATTCACAATTCATCATTTCCATTCTTTTAAAACTTGGTCCTGACTATTTTATTTTCATTTCTACCTTCCATGCAACAAAGAGAACACTTGGTACTTCATGGACTATTCCCTCATTTGATGATTTTGTTATTGAATTGAATTGAGAAAAATATAAAATAATTTACATGGGTACACTAAAGTCCACTAAACCACATGATATACTTACAGGACATGACATCAAAAAGTCTTGAAAAGGGAAGAAACAAAATAACAAGGATGATGAGAGCAAGAAGGATCAACCCACCACCAAATAATTCAATGAGACCTCCTTCTCCAATTTTAATCCTAATAAAGAGAGGATCAAGTGTTGGTATTTCACTAGAAAGTGTAATGAAATCAAATTTTTGAAGAAGCAAATTGACCACCTAAAAATAATTCTTGAGAAGAATAATATAGGTGTTCTTGAGTCTATCAAACTATCTTCATCAACCCAAGAATCCTCCAAGGAAAATGACAATGGTAAATAAAATGCAAAATAAAAAAGTGAGATTAAAGTAAGAGGTAGAACCTAGGTTGTAGTTTTTTCCCTCATTCTTACATGGGTCATTGATTCTAGATCATCACATCACATGGTTTCTTATCAGATTGAGTTTACTTCCTAGGACCATTTGGCATGTCCACTATTCACTTGGGAGATGACACTTATACACAATTTTTTAGGAGAGGGTCTATTGAATTGATGGAGGAACATTCAATAATTTTATCAATATTCCCTCACTTTTAACTAATCTCTTATTAGTTTACTAGATTACTCACCTTGGTATGGGCATGTGAGTTGAGTTTAATCCAGATTCAATATATGTCAAAGAGTTTTATAGTGATACTATATTGGTATTGGGATTGGTTGATCATCATAATCAACTATATACTTTCTCATACTTTGTCCCTAACTATCCTTTAGATTTGTATTCTTTGGATTCACTTGGACATGATTATATTTCTAATCCTATATGATATTAAGGACTCTTCATCTATCATAGATGACTATGATAGTGATGAGGACACACATCCACCATCTTCTTATCACCTTCCAGATATTGAGGAGTTATTTCTTGAGTCACCTACTTTTGGTCTACTTCAAACATTATAGGGAGAAATTACTTTGATTCAGAACTCATCAGACATTGGGCAATCTTCTACTCAATTACAAGACATTCCACATTCTTTCCTTTCCTATTCTTTAGATACACCATCACTGTATGTAGTAGTTGGACCATATACTATGCATGAGGAGCATAGTTACTTATATAAGTACCACACCTTGGTTTGAGATCCATCAAGGACTTGGTGGACACATTCATTATTATAGTGTGAATCAATTTTCACTACATCTATTATTAATCCAAAGTCACTCCATAGAGCTCTTTTGTATGATTCATGGTGGCTATAGGTAGTTGTATCTTCTAGTGGGGATTTTTAGCCCTCTCTTCTTATTTTTTCTCTTTTGGGGGGAAGTTTTTACTATGAATTTTCTCCTTTTCTCCACTTTGTGAGAGTTACTTTGTACATGGGTACCTCATCAAGCCTTGTTTTTAGGACCCATTTCTTCTACCTACCTAAGTTGTGCTTATAGGGGGTATTAGTATAATAGTTTATTTTCCTTTATTGGTTTATTCCTACACTCATGTTATCTTGCTTAGCTATACATAAGGAGTTAAGATTATCCATCATCATAGTTAGTGGGCATTTCTCTTCATTACTCTATTATAGGAGTGACGTGCCTATTCTAGGCCCTTTATGTCTATTCTTGGAGGAGGTACACATTATACTCTCCTATGTGTACATCTTTGATAAGTGATAATAGAGATAATGTATTATGTTAAATTAATTTATGTCTACTTATTATAATTATCTCATTTATGTGATTTTAGTTAATTTTATCTTGTGTATGCTTGCCTTATTTTATCTCAGATCCATTTCCAAAGCACACAACAAATGACGTAGGGGCATTCTAAGTGTTAACTATACCTATCAGGCACATACACCACTAGCATCATATCACACTACTATAGAGGATACAAACCCACTACACAATATCATTGGTGTATACCATAATATAGTTCCATCTAGACTACTCATTAGTTTCTTAGATCATGATATTGCTGATGATGATTCAAATTTATATGCACTCTTTATATGATCCTACATATATCATCATCATATTTTGAGGTTATGGTTAATAATGGGTTAAGTATTAACATGTGCACTAACACACTTCGACAACATTGGAGGTACTAATAGTAGGATATATCTCCTATAAACATAGTTATTTATGGTTTTAGAGGCCATGTTCAAAGCTCCATTAAGGAGATTGTAAATCTACTACATGTTGAACTAGTACATGTGTCCATTATATTCTTAGTAGTAACTAGTGTAGGCACATTTGACATGTTATTGGGTAGGCCATGGATACAGTAGTTACAATAAATCTCATATATAGTGCACATATGCCTAAAATATATACATGAAAATTAGGTCATCACAATTGAGGGTATTTCATATGAGTATCTTCTACCTATCCCATAGGAAATTACATCGTAAGTTACCAGTTATAGCATAGTTACTAGTTACAACATAGTTACTAGTTACAGTTCTAAGCACATTTCTTATTAGTCCACCATAGATTTTAGTGGATCCATTAGTTCAAGTGATGTCTACTCTTATAGTTTCACCACGTACGCATAGTCTCCCATAGAGACCAGTATTAGAGAGACCCCTATGTTAGAGATATGTTGTTTATTCTAGAGGGCCTCCCTTTACTCATTTTCTTCTAAGATCAAAATTATTGAGTTCTCAGGGTTTTTAGAATAGATCACCTATTCCATCTACAATATCTTATACCAAATGGGTCCTTAAGACCTTTAAAATGTGTAGGACACCATAGTAAATTTCATGGATTCCTAGCACCACTTCATAGGCAAGACTAGATATAGGTCAATCAGTATAATAGGTTCTCAGACCATAGTTACCTTTTCATATATCATGCATAATCATTGTTCCTTTATTTAAAATAGGCCACATTGATAGTGAGTCTCCCATGAGACTCGTCAATTAGTATTTTTCCTCCCTTCTTGTACATAATTTCCTTCCCTATTGCTCCTTGTATATAGTTTAATTTTTATGTTACTTGTACATATCTTATATCTTAAAAATATAAAAATAATAAAATATTTCAAAAACATAAAAACATTCAAATATTTAGTCATAAAACATAAAATTATAGATTGTATGCATTGTCATGTTTACACTTCTTATATTTTATAAACTCTACATATGATATCTATATTAGTATAATAAATTTTATCATACATATATTATTCACTTGTTATTTTCAAGTACTTACAAATCGCTACAGGACTCAGTTCCACTACACCAATATAGATTTGTTATTATATATCCACTAGGGGATATACACCAATACATAGGTTCTTCATTTGACACATTCACCCATTTGCGGGCACCTTATACATGGTTTCAATTACCAAGTTAAATATTTATATACTCTACATCACATTGATCATGATACACTTACTCAATTTTGTTTTGGCTATTACTACTTTAGACTCAATATACATACATCTTAGCTCTTACGTAGATTTGTATTACATGTTCATGCATAGTTTCATTTCTAGATTTCCTAGTTTAAACTTGATTATGTCTCTATGATTATTCTATTCAAAGGAATATGAATATGTCATTACTATTTGGTTCTATGCCATGTATTTTCATAGTATGTATGCTTTGGAGATGTTCCCATGTCTTTGTGTGTGCCTTCTTAATTATGTATATGGGCATTTGAATGTGTCCTATTTTTATCAAAGACAAATTACTTATTGTTTGTGTATGTGGACATTTAAACATGCCCTTATATGTTTTATTTCTCTAATTTAGTGACATGTGCCCATGTCCCTTGTATTATGGTCCCTTGGCCTACTTTGTGTGCCTCATGTGTGTTATATGTATGCTTTCGTATATGCATAATAGCCATGAAATTTGTCTCTTGATTGTTACACACTCTTATTTTAGATGTCATGAGGGACCTCATGGATCACTCCTTCCTAATTGGGTGACATGTTAGATATCATGCCCCATTCCCCTTAGTAAATACTCAATTATTACTCAAATTTATTGTTTACATACATTATTATGTATATCTTGACAATATTAAGAATGCTAGACATAACATACATCACAAATTATAAAATTATGCTCAAATCATATTAGATTTTGATGTTATGCATGCACATTATATTGGATTATTATGCATATATTATATATGTTCCATCTAACACACATCTTATAGATATTTGTCTTTTAAGGATAGTTATTTCATAGGTTCAATAACTCCCCTCAAAATAGGAGGCATTCAAAGGTGTTTGTCATAGATATCAGGATCTCATAGTGCGCTAAATACAATTTTCAACACATAGACTTAGATTTAAAAAATTAGACTTAGGTAAAAATAGTGGAAAATAGTAACATAGAGATCAATATAATTACAAAAAAAATCAAAATAAATGGACATTAGCACCAAATTTGGATACTAGCACCATATGGCACTATTTTCCCAAATATGAAATTAATGTCTATTAGCCTTAGTTTCATAAAAATATAGATTAGATATAAAATTACATTAGTTTCAGTCTAGGTTTGAATAAGTCAAATTAAACTTTTACCAAATTTGGCTCAATTTAGCTCAGATTCATACCAACTTTCTTAGATTAGGGGCATCATGCAAGACATGACCATTTATATTTAAACTTTAGATACTCATATAAATATTATTATAACTCAATATAGAATCCATATCCTTAGATATCATATTTGGGAGCATGTGCATGGCACATTATTTTTTTATGCTCACTTGTACATCAATTGATAAGATGAAATGACAAATGCCGTGTTTTTTTATGCAAGAGCATCACTCCTAAGCTAGTTTTCAATTTAATTTTGGTTTTATTATTAAAATTTTGGATTTTTTATGGCATATGAGGTCTTATTATTCTTATACCATCCTTATTTTTCAATTATAGGTGTTATTTTTAGTGCTAGCTTTTCAAACCTTCAAATTTACACTTTCCCACCAAAACTCAGTTTATGAAAGTTTGAATGTTTTGCTTAGAATTGGTATTGAAATTATTTTTTGAGATAAATTATCAAGGTATAAAAATGTTTTAATTTCCTCTTAAAGACTCCATGAATCCTTATCATGGTTCCAAACTCATGATGGTATGGAATATCAACTTTGTATGAGTCCTTAATTCATAACTAGCTCTTTAGTGACTGTTAGAAGGTCCAAAAGGGTGGTTATAGTAGTTATAGGACATAAAAAAGGATGGTTTTTCATGTATAATAATTTATTGGAGTTTTATAAGGCTTAATTTTTTATTAAATATCAATAAATCTCCTAGTTTTGAAAAAAAAGTCACTAAATACCCTATTTTCCTATGTATGTGCATTTGAAGTGGACTGTGTGTTTTGGATCAATGAAGGAATACATAATGAAGAAAATTTTATGAAATTTTTTATGAATTGTTAAGTTTTTTTCATGTTTATTTAAATTTATTTATGTATTTTATTTTTATTTATTCATGCTTATTTATGTAAGACATAACACAAACCTTTAAAAACAACATAAACTTGCACAGTCAATCGGAGATCTTTATAGAAAGTGTAGTAGAGGAATTAAAGGGGAAAATTGGTTATTTTTAAAGGCATGTATAAGTTTCACAGAGGTTAACCATCCTTCATATTTCTTTTAAATCCATTATATAAGTCAAAAACTTAAAACAAGCCCTCTCAGGTCTACACAGAATAAAGAAACCCTGCGTTAGGGTTTTGAGACTAAAAGTCCATTTCCAAGAGTTATATCCATCAAAAAACTAAAAAAAATTGTAATAAATTATTTTTAATGGTTTTTTAATATATTTTAGTGGTTTTAGGTTTGTGCAAACAATAATTTTATGAATATAGTGTATTGTGCCCAATTAGGCTTTGAGGAGACCTAATTTGAAGAGGACATGGGCTAAAAAAGTGGTCTAAAGGTTGTTTTAAGACAAAAAAAATTGTGTAGAGACTAAAATAAATGGAAGGTGTATAAAATATTATTAAATGGAAGGTGTATAAAAGATTATTATTTTCTATAAATTAATTCTAGCTCATTTGTATAAGCAAGAAAAGCCTAAAAAAGGCTATAAGGAAGCCTATGAGGTTGTTGAAAGTGGGTTCATCTTGAAAGGTTAAAGATTTTAGAGTGTGTACTATACATAATTTTGGTATCAAATCTAAAATAATATAACTTTAAGTAAGTTCATAAGGATATGTTATGTGAGAGGAAGATAAGCCATAAATTGTTTGACAAATTTCTTAAGAGAAGAGAAGATACCACAAAGGAAGAATACAACAGGTGAGAGAACAATAACCATACATATGGGAGATGCCATATTATAAGGGTTGAGGAAAATTAGATTCATATTTTATACTAGAATCATATTATTTGAGGCCAATCAGATAATGGGATTAGTCATAGGTGATTTTAGTGGCCAAGAGGGAAAAGAACCATAGGCACCAACATTGGAAGATGAAAGAGAGAGAGAGAAAGAGACTAAAGAGTATAAGTTTAAGAGATTAAATGAAGGTGGTGAAATGGAAGGGTTTATAAGATAAAACTATATCTTCCAATATATTTAGGTAACCTTAGTGTATAATAACTCCTTGTGTAGATAGGAGAGTTAGATAAGTACTTTGATTTTTAGGATGTACGAGAAGAGCACATGTGAAGTTTACTAGGGCCAAGCTTAAGGGCCATGAATTCCTATGGTGGGATTACATAAAATATGAGAGAGAAGAAATTAAAGGCCAATATTAGGTCTTGGGCTAGAATGGTTATAAAATTAAAGATCAAATTCTTACCTAGAGACTACATCACCAACTTGTACAGGAAACTTTAAAACTTAATACAAAAAGAGATGGGGGTGAGAGAGTATACTAAATATTTATACAAACTAGGAATTAGAATAGGTCCTATGGAAGATGAAAATGACAATGTGGATAGGTATCTCAATGGTTTAAGATACAACTTGTAGGATGAGTTGAGTCTTGATAGTCTAAAGACACTAGAAGAATGCTACCAATTGGCATTGAAATTTAAAGACAAACTCAATAGGAAAAAAAACCAATAAAATAGAGGTAGAGGTAGAAGTTTTAGAGGTAGGGGTTATTAAGGAGGTAGAGGATACTCACAAATAATCCAAGAGAGTTTATTACCTCACATGAGCATCCATCTATTTCAAGAGGAGGATTTAGAGGTAGAAAGCCTTATTTCAGGGGTGGATATGCATCAAGGGGTAGAGGTTTAGGTGAATTTGTAGGAAGGTTATTCAAATTCAATAAGTTTTTTGGACATATATTATGGAAGTGCCTAGAGGATTAACTAATGGGGAGTCCAAGAATAAAAGGAAGAATTCAGATTACACAATGAGTTGAGGAGGAGAGTGTTTTTTCTCCATCACCTGTGGAAGAATCTAAGGTAGGAGAATCATTGATAATGAGGAGAGTGTTGATCAAGACACCCAAGGAGAATGAGCCACCACAAAGGAAAACTCTTTTTAGGACTTCTTGAAAATGCCAAGGTAAATTTTATAAAATGGTCATAGATTTAGGAAGTATAGATAATCTAATCTATATTTAAATGGTTAGTAAACTTGGATTAAAGATGTTTCCTCATCCTACACCATATAAAGTCTCATGGTTAAAAAAATGTCAGCAAGTTTTGGTAAGTGAGAAAATTTAGATGGAATTTCAAGTTGGAAGGTACAAGTACAAGGTCCTTTATGATGTGATCCCCATGTATGTTTTTCATGTGCTTCTTTGGAGGCCTTGGAAATATGATAGGAAAACCATTCATGATGGTAGGAGAAATATGTACACCTTGGTCAAATATGGAGTTAGTCATACATTGTTGCCTATGAAGGATGAAGATAATGACCAACAAGTTGGGTTAAATGTGATGTTGCTAAGTAGTAAAGAGTTTCTAAGTGTCATGGATGAAGAGGAGTTGGGATTTGCATTGGTATTCAACCCTAGAACTATTATGATAGCCACAAAGACTAATGAATTCCCTCAATAAATCCAAATAATGTTGGAGTATGCATAAATTATGGTTGATGAGATACCAAGTACATTTCCACCTATGAGGAACATCACTCATCATATATAATTTATTCCTAGTGCAATCTTACCTAATAAGGCAGCCTAAAAGATGACCCATAAATAAAATTTAGAGATTAATAGATAATTTCAAGATATTTTATACAAAGGATTGATCAAATAAAGTCTTAGTCCCTATATAGTACCTATAGTGTTGGTGCCTAAGTAGGAAAGTGAGTGGAGAATGTGTACTGACTCTAAGGCTATCAACAAGATAACCATTAGATATAGGTTTCCACTTCCTAAGATAGAATATTTGATGGATTTCCTGAGTAAAGCAAGCTATTTTTCCAAAATTTATCTCAAGAGTGGGTACTATCAAATTAGGATCAAACAAGGGGATGAGTGGAAAAATACTTTCAAAATCAATGAAGGGCTGTATGAATGGCTCATTATGCCATTTGGTTTGACCTATCGGGTGAATATTTTGTCATCAATTAACTGATGACAAAATGGGTATATCAACCACAATACAAGGAGATTTATGCGATAAAAAGTGTGGGTTTACCACATCATAGTGAGATAAATCTCTCCTCTCATCAAGAGGAGGTTCCCTATGCTAGAATACTTATATATTAATAAAAATTGAAAATAGACTCAGGGGTGAGATTACACCATCCATCTCTCTTTTTTAGAGATGATGTTCATAGAGAAAAAGATAAATCCTGGTTGATGACTGAAAGCATTCCTCTTCCTTCAAAAATGATGTTCAGCAAATAGCATAAAATCTTCTTGGGTATTAATTAGGTCTATGAGAAACCCATGAAAGTGCAAAGTATTTCATTGGTTCCCTCACTAATTCAAAGAATATGTAATAGTAGAGTGAAGTGGAGCTCAAAGTCTTCACCTAAAACTACAACAAAATATAAAAAGATCACAAAGGATAAAAGCAGCTCAAATTCTTTTTGATATCTTTTAGAATGTCTTTAGATAATTTCCACATACACTTTTCTTATTTAATCAAACAGATGAGAGATTATTAGGAAATAGAACATAAGAATTATCTTCTAAGTGACAAATTATTTCAACACAAAGTCTAAAAATAACTTGCTTCTCATTCATTCAAGAAAATATGATTTACAAGCTGAGATCAAAGTCTCAAGAAGTATCTCAATTTTGACAGAGTTTTTACTCTTAATTATCCAGAGATTCTTTTACAAAAGAGACTCCCTCTATATATATAGGGAAAAGCCTTCAAAATTGGAAAAAGATTTAAAAATTAAAACCTAGTCAAAGATGAGTCTCCATTGACTTTGGGACTTTTTCAGATTTATACATGTATTTACATATGACAAAAGTACATGTAAAAATGTCCCAAGTCAATTAAAAAGTACATGAGAGAAATGGAGAAGAAAAAATGGAAGAATAGTTCAACTTTTGTCACCAACCTTCTTTAGATGAGCATCATACATGGTGATGGATATCTATATTTTGATACTGTCTAGCGCAATAGTGTTTTTAAAGATCACCTTAGCTCTGACCGTAGAATATCTCACTGTTGTGATTGACTTGGCATGACTGGTTAACCTAGATCTTAGATTTCCAGTGTTAACTAATTATCTAAGATATTGTCCACTAAAGCCATTAAAAATGCTTTCTCCTCAAATTCCTTCTAGATCATACCTTTGAACTCCTGAATCATTTCATCTACTGAAATGAATTGGTTATTTCAAGAGGTGAGTCTACAAGGCAACTCCTCCAATTTGTTCAATAGACTGGTGTCACTTTCTTCACTGGCATCCTTGGAAGATTTGAGGTCACTGATTAGTTCCTTAAGTACCTAGATCCTATATATCAGTGAATCTTTAATTTCAATATAAGAATCTCTATTAGTAATGAATCTAATTGATACTAGGGTAAATTTTTTTTGCACTTTCATCTCTGTCCATTTGCTAAGATATTTATTGGTGCTTTCAATATCTTGAGAAATAGTATTTATAAGGTCTTCTAACTCTGTTCTCATTTTATTCATTTTACCTATCTTCTCAGCCACCTTTGTAAACAAGGAAATCCCCTGTGCATGCATCTTATCTAGTTAATCTTCAAGTACTTTTCTCTTTAGATAAGTCTTTTTTTCTTTTTGGATTATAGGATCATCTATAGAGAAAGCCTCTGGAGTTACTGCTTTTGGGAGCAAAAGTGAATCTCTTGATCACTGTGGTCAATTGTTCCACCTTTGCTTTGTAATGATCTTTCATTTCTCTCTCTCTCTATCAAATTTTTAAACCATGATATCCATCGTGGATTGCAAATCACTCTTGGTGCCATCATGAGCTATTTTCCCTAACTCAACTCGAGATATGGAGTAGCTACTCATATAAAAATTTTCAAGGGTCACATCCTGTGGGGGTTTGGCTATCTCCAAAAATTTATGCCCCTTATCTCCAATCATTTTCAAAAGGATTTTTGGCTTCTTGGGGGTCTTAGCTTTCACCGGTACTATCTTACCAAAGTCAAAGTCATCTAGAGAGATGGATTACATTTTCCTTTTGGGTGTGAAAGATGATAACCAAAGTGGAAGAGTAGAAGCACTTACAGTAGCAATAGTCCCTGTAGTTGGTGTCACTAGGGTAGCACCTGCACTACTAGTGAGAACAATGGGTGTAGTGGGTGTAGTAGGCATAGTATTAGTTAAAGTCACACCTGCTACTGAATGGTCAAAGGTGGGACTATCTCTAATGTTGAAAGAAGGAGATGATAGACTAGGGATGGATCTTGATGAATGGAGAACATCTCAGAAGCACCTTGAGGGTCACCAAAAATAACTCTAGAAGGAAAGGTAGCTCCAAAAGAGGGAATACTGTTGGGAGAAATGGGTGAAGGAGTTGGAACAGGTGAGTGGGTAGAGAAGAATAAATTCATGTATTTGGTTACATACCTTCTTATAGAGATTGATCTTTTGTTCCCTATTGACCCATAGGCCTATCATCAATTTCCATCTATTCAACTACTTATTCTTAGGTGCTTTGTTTCTCAACTCCCATATCTATTGACTCTAGCTCTTTCTCGGCAACCTTTGATTTCTTTGATACAAAAATTATTCTAGGCTTATGGGGCCTAAAAGGAAAAGGAACATCACTTTTATTCTTTGTCCTATTTTTTGCTCGTCTCCTTGTCTCTTCTTGGAATTTAGCGTCTGATCCCATGATGAATTCTTTTAATGTGATCCCCTTATTTGCTAACCAATCATTGGTGTTAGCTAATATTGGTTCGAATCTCATCCTCAAAGATGTCAAATTTTTTTGAGACCACTGGATTAGAGGAAGAGGAGAGTTAACAACTTATTCAACAACATATCTGATATTAACTAGATCTCTATCATATACTAGATTTGGAGGGATATTAGCGAGCCCTAGATATTCTATTTGTTTTAGAGATAGTCTGTTGTAGTCCATCTTCCTGATATCTTCTATTGTCCTTAAATCTATCAAGACATCTTCAATCATGGGCTCATAGAACTAAGTCTTCCTCCTAATCATGTCCTTAATACCTTTGTAGTCAAAATTAGGCCTCCTTTTGAAATGCTTCATGCTGACAAGTTGCATTTTGGTTTCCATTGCCCTAGCTTTCATAGTGGTCAACACTGAATACCTACTAATTTCATTGGGGAACCTAAAATTAGGTTTCTTAAGTTCTATCTACTTATTATGTATGACAATAATTTGTCTACATAGCTCCATTAAAACCAGTTTATCAAAATGAAATATAGGGAGCATATAGGGATAGGCTTGGAAAAATCCAATCCGTAGATAGCAAAAAGTAGGGAACTATAAGAACATACAGCTGAAGTCATTCAAAACATCCCAGGCTTCATTTGACACTCTCTTCTGTTCTAATTGAGGGTCAAAAAGACACAAAAATACCATGAAGAAAGTGTCATTTACCCTCCTAAAGTGATGGATTGATCCCTTCAATGTTAGCTGAGGGTAATATTGATATACAGGGGTGGTTTTTCTATCTACCTCTGACGTCAAACCTAGAAAGGTTCTCATTGAAGCTACAATGTACACCAGGTATGAAGTCATATAAAACCTTGAGGTAGTAGACACCTTTGTTAATTGCTCATGTAGAGCATTGTTGATCTATTCACCCCATAAAATGACTTCTTTCCCCTAGAGGATTATCTTGATGAAGGGATACATCCATTCATGAAATTGAGAAGAAGAGGGTAAACCTCATACTCTACTGAGAAGAGTAATTAAGTCACCAACTTCCTCTATAAAGTCACTCCTCAAAAAGTTCCGTGGCCATCTGGACAAGTTGGCTTTGGGAGATTTTAGTCATCTATTGTTGATCACCTTCTTTGCCTTCTCAAGATCTTTATCGCACTCCTTTTGTTCTTCAATGAAGTTGATCTTCAACACTTTAGTAGTAGGAGGGCACATGAAAACTTTATCAATGAACTTGGGGTCTAGTCTAATTACTATGTTGCCACTCGCATCTGACATAACTCTCATCTCTTTGTTGTAGAATTGGGTGCACTAGAGGATGAACTCTATGTGATGTGCCACCATAAGAAAAGAGGAGACAAAATAAATATTGCTCTTAATTATCCTCTTCATCTCAGAGCTTGGATTGTTCACCTTGGTTCTCTCTATGAACTCGGCCATATCTATGTGCCTGATTTTTGTATCCCTAATGTCATTGACATTAGAAGTGATCGAGGTGATTAGGAAAACACCTTGATACTAGTACTTCATCATCTTCAACTTATTTGTAGAAACTTCAATCATTAGTATGAGCCTTTGTCGAAAGTATGTTGATGAAGAAGGATGCTGAAGAGAAACTGTGATAAGAGTCATGATCGCACAATTAGGGGAAAAATTGGTAACTTTGGAAAATTGCACGTTGGGTGATCATGACCAAGGAAATTCACTTGAAAGGGCTGAGGTGAGATCAAGTTAAAAAGTGGAAGGAAAGGGAAGTGGGCTCAAAAAATGGTAAAAATAAAAATTTCTTAGAGTTAGTGAAGACAAGGAGAAGGTATGCACGGGCGGTAAAAATTGCTGCCCTTGCATGATGAGGATAGTCTTTGTGCATGGGTAGAAAAAATTGCCACCTATGCACGTGGTTGGTTTGTTATATGTGTATCAATAGAAATTTTCACCACCAATACACATTAAATAGGTTTTATGTAAGGGTGGAAAAAATTGCCACCGATACATGTCTTAGGGAAGTCAGGTGCATTGGCAGTGATTTTTACTGCCAATGCACTTGGGTCAGAGTTTGGATTGCATCGGTGGAAAAAATTTCCATTGGTACACATGATTGGAAGTTGGGGACTATGTTAGGGTGAAAAAATTTACCACCCTTCCATGTGGTAGGGAAGTAGTTGGAGGATGTGAGGGTGGTGAAATTCACCGCCCTAACATGGGTGAAATGATTAAATGGAAAGGGTAGAATGAGGAGGGTTGAGGCATAGTTAGGGGGGCTTGGATTGCCTCGTTTGGTGGGAGAAAAAGGAGGGAAGATAATAAAAAAGGGGAAAAACACTAACCTAGAAGAAAAAGAAATAAAAATAACATAAAAGGTGAAGAAAAACATAAATAAAAACAAATATGAAACCCTACCTAAAAAACAATGTGAAATGAGGCTCGAATCTAGAAAAAATGCATTTCCTCTAGCTCGCTTGATCATCCAGGGGTAGGGAGGAAAATAAATAATGGAAGAATGGATTGAAAAGAGGGAGAAAAGAGATTAAATGGGAGAAAAAATCACCCCAAACCACTTAGTGCATGTGGCCATAAATGTTGTGCATGAAAATCAAGGTCGTGCAAGGGTGGAAAAATTTGCCACCTCTATATGGGAGGTTGGAAGGAGATGTATGGGTGGTGGAATTCACTACCTCTACATGGGAGGAAACAAAGATGCAAGGGTGGCAAATTTTTCCACTCTTGCATGATGGATGCAAGGGTGGAAAAGAATGCTGCTCTTGCATGGAAAACACATAACAACATGCAGTGGTGATGAAAATTTCCGTCCCTGCATGTTATCTCAAGAAAACAACTAATTCTGAGAAACAAGGGAAAATTTTCATCATCTGGCTGCATCAAGATCATAATGATTTTTACATTTTTTGAGAAAATGCAACAAGGGAACGTCACAAACTTCAAATGCTGCCAGTTGATGAAACATGAGATCAAGAAAAACTTGTCTCGAAAGATGAACTTAGAATGAAAAAACATGAAACGGACAAGTTTCATAGGGGTTGTTTCAAAAATGAGAGTAGCTAATTTTGGGAACAACATGACCAATGCACCAAGAACTTTCATGTGGCTTATAAATGAAGTCCTCAAATATTTTATAGGAAAAATTTTAATGGTATACTTGGATGACATACTTATCTACAACCATAGCAAGGAGGAACATCTTCACCATTTTCATCTAGTCATGAGAAGGCTGCAAGAAGAAAGGTTATTAATCAACCTCAAGAAGTGTGAGTTTATGAAGTTATAACTTATATACCTTGGATTTTTCATCTCTAAAATAATGATAAAGATGGATAAGAACAAGGTGAAGGCAATCATGGAGTGGCTCACACCTAGGGCAATTGGAAAGGTAAAAAGCTTTCATGTACTTGAAAGTTTCTATAGGGAGTTTATTATAAATTTTAGTGGGATATGTGCTCCTATAATAGACACCATTAAGGGAGACAATAATAGGTTTATTTGGAGTGATAAATTTTAGTGAAGTTTCTAATGCTTGAAGCAAAGGATAATGGAACAACCTATACTAGCATTGCCAAACTTCAACAAAGTGTTTCAGATAGAATATGACGCAAGTGGAGTGGCAATAGTGGTTTTACTATGCTAAGAAGGTATACCTATAGCATATTTTAGTGAAAATTTGAATTATGTCAAGATTAATTACTCATAATATGACTTGGAATTTTATGCAATGGTGTAAGCATTGAAAAAATGGAGGAATTATATAATGCCAAAAGAGTTCATTATCTATATAGACAATCATGCACTTCATTTCATCACCAATCATCCCAAATTGAACCAAAGACAAATGATGTGGGTAGAGTACATGAAAAATTTCACCTTTACCCTCAAGCAAAAGGATAAATTAAAAAGGTAGAAAATGCATTGAATAAGAGAGTCTTGTTGGTGCATGAGATTTAATTTCAGAGTGTTGGTATTGAGTCACTCAAATAAATATATGAAGATGATGAAGATTTAAAGGAAGCACAAATGCTTACAAGCATCCAACTACACTCAACAAAGAGCCATGGTTGGAATATGTATTACAAGATGGATTGTTGTTCAATGGGGTGCATCTATGTGTGCCAACAAGTTTAATAAGAGATAATTTGATCCAAGAAAATCATAGTGTGAGTATGGTAAGCAACTTTGGGCTTGATAAGACTTTGGATCATCTCACTAGACACCATTATTGGCCTAATATGCAAGAAGTGAGGAGATATATTGAAAGATGTAAAAATTTTCAATTAGCTAAAGGTAATAACACTAATGTAGGTTTGTATCAACCTCTATTAGTCCCAAATAGGACTTGGAAATTCATAAGCATGGACTTTATTATGGGTCTGCCTAGAACACAAAGAGGTTTTGACTACATATATGTAGTTGTGGATAGATTTTCCAAAATGACACACTTCATTCCATGTAGGATTAATAATGATGCCACCCATGTGGCATTTTTTTTATAAAGAGGTAGTAAGGCTTTTACAGCAAAAATAGAGAATAAAAATAACAACTAATATGGAGACTGGATTAATTACATTTCTTGAGTATTCTATTTCTATTTCTTATCAGATATTATTACTATAGTTTAGAAATAATTCCAAAAAATGGGTATAAACTTTATCAATTAATCAAAGAGAAAATAGAAATTTAAAATATGTAGATCATCCAATTTAAGAGAAATAAACTATACATGTTAAAAATTTGTAAAAATCAGCTATTATGTAAGACTTACCAATTTTGGAAGGTGGTTATTGACTCACACAAAATATAGAGCAATATCTCTATGACACCAAAGTTTTTTCATGTTGCATTCCCATAACTATGAAAAAAATTATGTCAAGTTTGTTACATGACCCTTACTTCTATCATAATCTGCCTTGCATACAGATTCTTATTATTTTTAATTTATCTGACCCATATGGAATTTTTCTAAAATAACTTTCTATGCATGGCAATATTGCATGAAAGATTTTAAGAGGCTATATTTGTGTATTCCATCCATGAATATTTGCATGAATCTCTTCATCCATTGAATTGAATTAGTTTAGGGATTATATATATAAATCTCTCTAGGTCATGACATGAATTAGCATAAAAACCATTGAAACCATTATCACGCATACAAATTGGTCAGCCATACTAGATTAGAATGAAATCCATTCTACACATAGCATTTTCTAGTTAAACTTTCAAGTATTTTGGTTGGAGCAACAATTATTTTTCAACATATCATATAAATTTTAACCTTTCAATTTCTTGATCAAATATTTCTATATCAATCATTGCTAGAAATGAATTGTTCTTACCTAGGAGAGTGAATACCCCAACATTGTTTCATTCAGCTCAGATGTCTTACATTACATGAAATAAATTCCAAGCCATTTTCATTTGTTATAGTAGAGATCATTAGTTTGATTCTCTTTTGTAAAAGAAATTTGTAAATATCTGATTATCATGACACCATCTCCTTTAGCCACTCTTTTAGTTATCTTAGAATTTCATTTCCAACCTTCATCAATAATTAAATCTTCATGATGTTAACAATTATTTATTTCCTACACAAAAATTTTAGTATTAGGGGGTTTTGTTTTTATTTTTAATCTAAATTATAATTGCAAAAAAATAAATTCTAATATATGTTGTAGAAAATAAATTCTAAAGAGACCATTAAGTAAGTATCTCATGTCAAAAAAATTGCAAAGAGATATTCCCTCTCACTACAAATATTCCTAGACTATTCTGAATCTCCTAATAACACCATAGTTCCCAGGAAATGGCACCAAAAATGTTAAGTGCCATCAATCCCTTTTATTTAATAATTTCAATCCAAGGCTAGTATCATAAGGCTGTATGCAATAGGAGAAAGAGATATTTGGAAAATAGTTCCTTATATCACAATACACACTTGTAGGAATTGAAAATTACGCCTACATAAATTAATCCATATATTCATGAAATTAAATCATACTTGTAGAAAGTAAATGGTTGTTCAAAATAAATGACAAGCAAACAAAACACCTATAGGTTCACACAAACTATACAAAAATAACTATTTACATAACAAGGAAATAAAATAAGAATTTATAATGAAATGATAATTTATAGAAAAAAGAAATAAATAACAATACATTGATACATCTTCCTTGGAATGAGTGTCCAACTCATTTCTTAAAAGAGAATTTATTTAGATCATAAACTTTAGAAAAGGTTGCTTATAATGATAGAAAGAAAAACATATTGATTAATTCATTTGGGCATGGAAGGTTTCATTTATAATTTTATGCTTGCAATCAACACCTTATTTAGGAGTAACAATCTATATATCCTATCCTATCTCCATCTAATATGGAGAGAGATATTTATTCTAAAAATTAAATCTATTATATTATAATCTTGATCTCCACCAAATATGAGAAAGTTATTTATTAAAATAAAATTACATAAATCTATATTCAAGTATAATCTATAATAGAAAGTCTATACATAGAAAGGCTTAAAATGGAAAGCATTCTTTGTGATAGCTAGAATATACTAACCAACCATTAGAATACATTTGGAAATACTTTCCAAACAAGTCTGTAGCAATTCAATTGAATTCTATAGAAATTTTGTTGAAATTCATAACAAACCTACTAAAATCCATAGTCGCCTGATGAAATTCATAACAAACCTATTGAAATCTATAATTGCCTAATGTAATTCATAGTTGGTCTAATTTAATAATCTGTAGCTAGTCTAATATAATCTATAGCTACTGTGGGAGTCTATAGAAACCTTGCAAGAGTTTTTAGCAAGTATGTAATTTGACCAAAATATTGTATTCATTATATAAGACTCTGACACTACTCCAACATTATTCTTGAATGGTTATTGTTCATACTTTGAATTATTCTTAGTTTAGTATGAAGTATGTATGTACTCATTGACATATTTTTCCCAATAATAATTATTAATATCTAATAAATAGATAACAATTAATTATAAGGACATAACCATGATATATACTTTTTATTTTATTATAAATAAACCATAAGTTCAGAGACTACATTTAGATCTACTTCCTATGCAAGAAAAAAGATGTTATTTTATAGATATAATGAGTCATATTATGGTCTCATCAGAGTTTTTTAATTAATAAATATCAATAATATGGATAAGATAAGTGTTGAGGGTGAATATCAAAAATTTATAGTGGCTATGAAGGAGGTACATCAACAAGTAAGAAAATATTTAAAGGCTAGTATGGAAAAGTACAAGAAACAAGCAAATGTAAGCAGAAGAGAGGTTATTTTTTAGATTGAATATTTGGTTTTATCTCATCTTAAGAATTAAATTTTTCTAAGAGGTGAGTACAATAAATTGAAGATGAAGAAACTTAGGCCTTGTAAGGTACTTATAAAGTTTGCTAACAATGCCTATAAGTTGGAGTTACCTAGTGATGTAGGTATATCACCAATATTTAATGTTTCATACTTTTATCCTTAAAAAAAGAGTAAAATATGGTTATAAAGTAGAATAAACAGATAAATCAGGTCCATATTGGGTAACATAGTTGCCTCAAGATAAATTAGAGGAATTGGAATGCATTTTAGATAAGCAAGTGATCAAATAGACTAGAGACAAGTAATATTTCAAGTGTCTGGTCAAATAGAAACATAAACCAGTTGAATATGATACATGGATAACTGAACATGACATCAAAAATCATGGGATTACTTTTTAAATACTCATGGATAATAGTCCCTGAGTTCTTTTCTCTTTCCCCTGGGAGTATGATGCAAGACCATCACTCCTAGGCTAGTTTTCCTTTCAATTTTGATTTTATTCTTAAAATTTTGGATTTTTATGGTCTATAATGTCTTATTATTCTTATAAAATCCTTATTTTTCAATTCTAGGTGTTATTTTTAGTGTTGGTTTGTAAAACTTTCAAATTTAAACTTTCCCGTCAAAACTCAATTTTTGAAAATTTAAATGTTTTACTTAGAATTGGTATTACAAAGGTGTTTGATAAAAATTATCAAGGTATAATTTTTTTTAATTACCTCTTAAAGACTCCATGAATCCTTATCAGGGGTCCAAACTTATAATGGTACAGAATATCAACTTTGTCTAAGTCAATAATTCATAACTAGCTTTATAGTAATAGTTGGAAGGTCCCAAAGAGTGGTTAGAGTAGTTATATGATGTAAAAAAGGTTGGTTTTTAATTTATAATAATTTATGATAGTTTTATAAGGCTCAATTTTTTATTAAATATCAATAAAGCTCCTAGTTTTTAAGGAAAACTCACTAAATACTTTGTTTTCCTATGTATGTGCTTTTGAAGTGGACTGTGTGTATTGGATCAATAAAGGAATACATAATGAATATAAGTTTATGACTTGGTAAGGTTTTTTAATGTTTAATAAAATTTATTTTTGTGTTTTATTTTGACTTTTTCATGCTTCTTTATGTAATACATAACACACACTTGTAGAAACAACATAAACTACATAGTCAATCTTTATAGAAAAGTGTAGTTGAGGCATTAAAGGGGACAAATAGTGATTGGTTAAGGTGTTAATAAGTTTCATAGAGGTAAATCATCATTAAAATTATTTCAAATCCATTTTAAAATTCAAAAACTCAAAATAAGCCCTCTCGAGTCTACATAGAATAAAGAAACCCTGAGTTAAGGTTTTGAGACTAAAAGTCCATTTCTAAGAGTAGTATCCATCCAAAAAATACAAAAGTTTGTAATAAATTCATGTTCAAGGCATTATAATATATTTTAGTGGTTTTTGGTTTATATAGATAATTAGTGTATGGATATAGTGGATTGTGTCCAATTTGGCCTTGAGGAGACCTAATTTGAAAAGGACAAGGGCTAAAAAAGTGGTCTAAAGGTTGTTTGAAACCAAGAAATTTTTTGGAGAGACTAAAATAAATAGAGGGTGTTATAAAAGAGTCTTATTTTATATAAAATAATATTAGATCATTTTTACAAGCAACAAAATCCTTAAAAAAGGCTACAAGGAAGCATGTGAGGTTGTGGAAAGTGGGTTCATCTTATAAGGTTGAAAATTTGGAAGTGTTTACTCTCCATCATGTTCTCTATGTTATATGCATCAAATATATTATTTTAGTTTACACACTAGTTTCATGATTTACACCATCTACATTGGTTGGCATTCCCAAGTGGCCTAGAGCTACCTAATATAATTGAGTGGTTGTAGAGCTAACATCTCTAGTTAGAGATCTCCAATTAGAAATTTCTAGTTACATCACATAGTTTTAGTTTTAGATGCATCTACTACACATGGGTATAACATTATGGATTCATATCCTTTTTTTTAATCCACCTAAATGATATGGTTAGACACACCATCAATCCAATCCAAGTTATTCATAGGTCATGATCTACCAAGTAGGGGTGGACAATGATGGATTCAAAATTAGATTAAGTTCTTGAGCCACCCACACATGAGGATTGGGAAAGACATTAGCTCATTCCAATTTGTTCACCAATTTATCACTATATACACACACACAAGTTATCACTAAGTTTATGCATTAGTTCATGTACCTAGTGAAGTGTATTCATTCATTTCCTCTCTCTTATCCCTTTACTCAATTTTACTCAGATTTGATTCTTTACTAAGTTTTGTCATTACTTTTGATATCTCTTAAGAAAGGATTGATTTATGCATGTTTCAATTGTAGGATATATAATGGAGCATGCTTCACATACTCAGATCCAGACTCATAGGCTTCACCTCTTAGGTAAGTCTAGGTATGCTTCTTTTTCCTTTATCCTAGACATTTCACTTTGCTTTATTTTTAGAATAAAGGGGGGAGAATTAATCATCGAAAAGTGACACTTGAGTGCTAATTGAGACCACCTATCCATAATTTATCCCTAGACCTATCTTAGGGCCTATTTTCACACTTATCCAACTTTTGTGTAGGCCAAAATCAACCCTAGTCATCCTTAAACTAGTCCCAAACCCTCATTCTTACATCATGACTCATCATGCCTTGGCTTCTACCACTTGGACACTAGCACCATAATAAAGACAATAATACCACATGGTGCTAGTGTCCTAATTTTGGCACTACTATCATTTTTTAGTATTTTTACACAAATGGGTATATTTTCAAATTTTAGACCTCCTAAGGTCGGACTAGACCTCTTTTAGCACCCACACAAGCACCAAAATAGTATAAATACATGAATTTTATCCCTCTAACTCGTAAATGGAAATCATATGCAAATTACTTATGCAAACTTAGAATAAGTTATGCAAAATTAAGTTTATCAATCCCTATTCTTCCCTACTTCTACATACTACCATCTATAACATTCCTAAGCTCAGATTACTCAAATTTCCAATCTTAATCACATTAAAAGCACTCAATTCAACCATCATACTAGTTTCAGTTACACTTTCACTAGTACTTAGGTGGGGAGAACTACATTGAGCTTGATCCCTCTTTAAATTATTGGTGTGTAGGAAACTCTCATCATAGTGGGGTGTTGAGTATTTATAACCTACCACACTAACAAACACATTTTGCTACTTGTATCAATAAAATAACCTAGTAACATGGAGGATTACGGTTTGTTCATAAAATTAGTCAAAATAGGCCATCTATAGGGTTTGATGACTCATGTATAAAGGAACATCCCTTATAGACCCAAACATAGGTACACCTCAAAGCTTGGAATAATCTTGCATAGAGGACACTACCACCAAAACATGGATACTAGTGTCATATGACACTACTATCCAATTAGGGCACTCATGTCCAAGAAGAGTTTTGACACCTAGATCTTGTTTGTAACATTCAAACTAACATATACCTCAATTTTTAGCCTCCAGATCATTTATCTCAACCATTTTATAGCTAAGTTTTCATTTATATTCTTTATTACTATTTTAGAAATGTCAAATCTGGTCAATTTTATAAAAAATCAATGGCTTTATTTATTGTATATTTCTACCCCGATTTACTAAACTAATCTCTTTAACAACATAGGATTTACATTCAATAAGTCTTAAAAGGCTAAAATAGAAGTATACTATGTATAAATTTGAACCATTTAAAAACATTCATCATGCCAAACATCAACATTTAAAATAAGAGGAATTATAATCCATAAACTACTTAAATTTTAAGATAGTATGATCATGAGACTACATCTCACAATTTCTCATAAATAATCATCTAAGAAATATTGGATCCTTTTATAACATATGGACTTCCATTATAATATGATTTTAAGTATTTGGTTATAAAAATAAAACTTCCACATGAGTTTTACAAGAATCACATAATGTGATATATTACTATTATTTACAATGAGAAGTATAGATAAAAATAAGTTATAGTGTGAAATTTGAGATGTATGGAATTTAAACCACTCAAATCTCAAACCAGTAAGTAAAGTCTAAATCCATTAGAACTAAATGCAATTATATGAACAAGCTATTCAATCAAACACTTAAATCCTAAAGCTAAATGCTTCAAACCAAGATCAAATGAAATTAAAAGAAAGAGATTAGGATGATTGATTACCTTGAATCAGATTATGGACATTATGATGGCATGATGAGGATGCTTGATGATTAATTCAATGAAGGATTGGATTGACATGTATTTGTTATGATTTTACTACATGGCTTAATGGGAATGAAGGCTTTATGAATTTATAATATGGATCAATTGAAAGAGAAGAGTAGTTTAAATAGAAAGAGGAGGGAAATATCAATGGTGGAGATTCAAAGTTGGATGGAGGAGATCAAGGGTTGAGGTTTATTTAAGGAATTTAAAATTCCTTGGAAGCATCTATATTTAAAGGCTTCTAGATAGGAGGGGTGAGATTAAAGAAGGTTCTATATTTTAAAGGTTCTAGAATCCTTATTAGGAGTTAATTGTGATTAGATAGGGATTAGGGACTAGGGGAGTAGGATATCGTAGGCATAGGCTAGTAGGTGGGTCATTAGGAATTTAAAATTCTTAAATAATACGTAAATGAGATTAGGATGGGATAATGAGGATTTAAGATAGATTAATTTATTGATGGGGATGAATAAAGTTATTTAATGAAGAAATATTGAGGGGGGACATTAGATAAATGATTAGAAGGGGGATAAATTAGTAGGATAAATGAGATTAAGCAGAATTAGTGTCGACTAATATGAATATTAGTGACAATAATGTAGGAAAGTAAATTTATGTGCATATATTTTTTCCCTCTTTGAAATGGAATTGCAAGTGAAGTGAAGTGTAGGGATTAATGGTATTTCAAATAAAAAACATTTCATGGATGAATGTTAGTAGATGATGTTAGGGGATATGATGCCCTCTCGAGGGGACATACAGGGTAGGATGAATTGGATGATCACTTAAAAGAACAAATGAGGGGTGGGATGTGATGAATAGATTAGGGGTTGGGATGTAAAATGTGAGGTAAAAGATGAAGAAGATGAATTTGACTTGAGTCATGAGTTAAAAATTGATAATGCCACTGGTAAAGAAACATACACAGGTAGTAAAGATGATGGGTGTCATAGTTTTCACCACATCCCAATGGGGAATTAATCATAACATGATGATGATAGGATTAAAAAGCTACAAGATTTATATGTATCCCAAGAAATGAAGCATGTAAGGGAGAGATATAGTCCAAGATAAGATGATGATTTGATAATGATGGGTATAGCTCAAAGCTAAATTTAAATGATATGATGAAGATGATGATATAGAAGAATTGATATGACCATGTGACCAATAATCAAGGGGAAAAAATTAGACTAAATTATATTAAATTAATGATCCCTAATGTGATTAATGATGATTCCCCTAGCAAAGACACATATAAGGGAGTGATATAGGAGATAATGGCCGAGCTATCCTTAGGCACTAAAAAGTGGCCAAGTTTTGCTTATATAATTTAAAAAGACCTTAGGCTGATGTAGTTTTAACTTGTGGACACATGATAAGTGATAGAGGAGATGATAATGATGATTGTGAGGATTAATGATTAGAGGATGATGTTTTGATTAGAGGATATGACTCAAATGATGAGATGAGGATTATGGGGATAAAATATTAGATGTTAATTAGATGAGGTGAGAGAATTAGATTAGTTATGAGAATAAGGATGAGTAGATGAGTAGGTAAATGATGAAGGTATAAATGATCAATCCATCACAAATGTCATAAGCTTCATCATAGTCTAAGCAATCTAATAAAATATATCACTTGGAAGTATGCCCCATGATATAAGTATGACCAAGAGGATGTTGTGCCAAAGTGCATGGGTAAATGGTGAACTTTTCACCATCAAGGGCACTGATAATAATGATTGTGGCCTCATAGCATCCTTGTTAATTTCCAAATAGACAAAAAAACATGATACAAATAAAAAATAAGACAAATAATATATATACATGATAAAAGACATGAAAACAAGATAAATATAACAAACAAGTATCTACATGCAATGTCCCAATGTCTTATCTAATGATGGGATGAGTGACTAGGTGATGGGTTATATGATCATGATGTGATTGTGGACTTAGGATGGACTTATATTTGGATAGGGTAATCATGATTAGGATTTGGATAAGATGTTTCCCCTAGCTAAGGATAGAGTGATGGAGGATGTGATAAGGTCTTTGAATACTTATTTGGTCTTGAAATCAAATTAAAAAGTGGCCAAAGAAGGTGATTTATAAAATTGATGTCTAAAGATTACCAACAAATAAGGCCTTTCAAGAGTCTAATCTAGAAAGGAGACTATAAGAGGATGGGATTAAATATATTTCATACTAGAAAAGAGTGATTTTATGGGTGATAGATATTAAGAGGAAATGATAAGGAAGTGATGGGTGTCAGATTAAAGTCTGTGACAAGGTGATGTATGTCAATAAGACCTAAGCCAAAGATGAGGTTGATATGGGGATATGGGTGACCACTCCAATTTGGTTCTAAGACCAAACATAGTGTTTGAGGATGATAACTAGGATTATATGAGATGGATAGAGTTGGATATGACTAGGGGATTTCAAATAAGACAAGACATTATGGAAAAAAATTAGATTTTTCAAGTTTTATGATTTTTAGGATTTTTAACATATTTCAATTTTTAGGGATTTTTGGAATATGTATTTACACTATACAAATGGGGTTATGATCAAATGGAATACCAAGCCTAAAAATTAGGATGAGGATGGATAGGATTATGGATGAGTTTACAGAAGGATGAGGGTGATGCAGATAAGGTGATGATGAACAAGGAAAGAATGGACTAGGTATTGCCAATGACCACATCATGAAGGAACTAAATGTTTAGTTTCCTGAGTATCCATTAGATGATTTTCCAAGATATTTTTTGAATATTTATCAAAATACCTTCCATTATTTATGAAGGCCAAGATGGGAAGGAATGTGATATGATGAAAAATTATGTGTAGGAACAATGGTCTAGGGGATAAGATGGATAAGGATGACATGGATGGGTGATATAGATAATGTTGACAAGAAATGAGACCAATATATATGAATTGACAAAGGATATGAAATGGATGGATTTTTCCCCCAAGTGTTTGAGATATAATACAGACAATCAATTATTTTATCATGATTCCAAAAATTAGTTTTCACCATGGTAATTGCCTAAGGTGCCAGAAGAATAATAAAGATGAATGACTATTATTATTATTATTATTATTATTATTATTATTATTATTATTATTATTATTATTATTATTATTATTATTATTATTTGACTTTTATGGGAATATTGATTTATTAAATAAGGGAAAGATACATGAATGGTGACAATCGATGTGATCTTTAGCCAATACCTATTCTAGAGATATATGATGCTAGAATCATGTATTGAAGGCCTTTATTAATTCTTGATTTAACATCCTCTGAACATTTTAACTAAGTTTATTTATAACCCCTATGAGGGACAATGTTTCCCATGGATTTGGGGCATGGTGTGGATGGGACCATGTTATGATTGTGATGATGAGATATAGGATGTGGATGAGAGATATGATCATAATGGATGATATGATGATATGGGGGATGGAATAAGGTTAAATAGTTGCATACACCATTGAATATGTTGGACGGGATCCTTTATATTGGTTCCATGAGAGTAAGGGATTCAAGACCTTTTGATTTGTTGATTCTTTGACCAAAGCATTAAGAGGATGGTTAGTCATATGATTTTCAACTTTATTTATTGATTGGATTTGATATTGACTACAACCTAGTGCTAGTTTTTGTTCTTCACCATAGGGGATTGATTTTTGACTTGATATATAATGATTATTTTAACTTTGATATTCCTTTAGTGCCTAATTTTGAGCTTCACTAGGAGAAAGTATTTTTTGATTAGGTTGATGATTTGACTTTGTTTGATTTTGATGGATATCATCAAAGATGGTTTGATCATGATATATGAATTTTATAATAGGGTCTTAAATATTTTTATTTATGTTATATGATATTGAATGCAGATGGGAATCCAATGATGCACATTCTTATCCATCCCCTAGATGGAGTGGGATATAGGGATTATGGAGGTGAGCTGGGTGATTAATGTTGGGTGATGGATTAAAATGATAATAGCATCATAGTCCTCATAAAATTTACTAGGATCCCTATCCTTAATGTTAGAGAAAGTTTCATCAAGAATATCAAAATGATATTTAAGACACATATCCATGGTAGGATAAGATCCACTCTTACAATCTTTGATAGATAAAGCATTTAAGAATTTAGTGGTGACTTCAACATCTTGATTAGGATCAAGAGATATATCTAGTAATGGATTGGAGGTATCTTCAACAAGACAAGAATTATCAACATTTACTACAATATCAATAGGGGATGATGTTTTTGATGAGGAATCTGATTCAAATTTTAGTGTTGTACATGATATTGATGAAGATAAGACTTTTGATGCTGACTTCAATGTACAAGATGAAATGTTGTTGGTAGAAGATTCATTGTCCATAATTAACCTCTCATTATGGGGTATTTTATGTGATAGTGGAGAGGGAGATGATGGATGCATAATATACCCATGGAAAGAGGTACAATAGATGGGAGGACTAGGCTTATGGGGAAGAGACTCATCTTCAATGGAGGATTTATCAAAGTGGGGGGCTCATGGAGGAGGGGTGTGATATCTTGACCTTGGCATGGAAAGGGAAGGGCTTGATCAATAATGGATTCTTGGCACTTCTCTTCTTGTTCACCTAAAGATTGAGACTCATCTAATTCATCATTGAGTATTATGTCACCATAGTCTATGAGGTCTTGGACATAGTCTTGAAAAGGTCAACATCAATTAATGGTATGCCCCTAGGTTCAATGATATGAACAATATTGGTTTGATTTATACCAAGAAGGCTTAGGCTTAATGGAATCAAGATGTTAGATAGGTAGATAGACCATCATATTATTAGTAATGAGTTATTTGAAAAGGGATTCTAAGGATAGGCAATCATGTTAGTGGTGATGAGTTGTTTTAAAATGGCTTCCAAGGACATAGGAAGGGGAGTATAAGGACCTGCTTCATTCTATGACTTAGATGTGGAAGCATTAGAATTGAGATCAAATGGTTTTTGATATGATTCGATAGATGGATTTGTATTATTAGAGGTGGATAAGATTGGATTGCCTTTGTTAGTATTGGAATGGGCAATGGATGGTTTATGGTTATTAGGTGGAGGATTGGTACAAGACTCACATGAAGGGGCTTAGATGGGAGGCACAATGATTGGAAGGGGATCAATACCTTCAGGGAGTGGAGCACCCATCATAAGAAACATTAATAAGATCTCATCTTTATGGATGGATATATATTAGTCTATGAATTTGAGGTCTAGCTCCATGGTGATGGTTGAAGAGTGATGTATGATGGGAGGGAGGCTAAATATTAAGTATGGTTCTTTGAACAAAGTGTGTCCACTGATCAAGATATTATTTATAAGTGATAATGAAAATGAGGTGGACTAAATATGATGAGGATGATATAGGACTAAGGTTAAATTTTAGATAGATAGTTCAATAGGTGCTAACATCCTATAAATGATGCCTAGTTGTCAAGCTAGCAAAAGGGATTGGGGGTTTGATGGGTGCCTAGGTTCCAAGACTAGCAAGATGATGATTGGATTGTTGCTAGTTAGGAGTAGGAAAAGATTATTAGAATAACTTGATGATGATGGCTTTGATAGATTAATACTGATAAAGTGATAATATGCTAGTAGGCTATCAACTAGGTATGATATCTGACCAAATGATGAGTGATAGTAGATGTAGGATGATAAGAGGATGATGTGAATGATAATATTATCTCAAGACCTTAAGACTAATTTGCTCAATATGGGATAGGATTATGTGATGAATGTGATATGATGATGTGATAAGGACAAGTATAGATGATAATTGATGATACAAAGGGGGAATGTGGATAAGATGGGGATGGTTTAGACTCATCTATGACCTAAGGAGCCAACAAGGATAGACTAGATTAGTGATGAAGACAAGTTCAAGACAAAGAATTGATAATGGATAGGGTAGAATTAAGATAGGATGTGAATGACTAGATAATATGTGATTAGGGTATAAGATGAATCTAGTGATATGATGTGACTAGAGGGATATACAAAAAGATATGCACAAGAGGGTAAAACAAGGATATACAAGATGATGATTGGAATATGTAGGTGATGGGTGATGACCAATGAGGGATGGGTTAGGATAGGATATGACTAAAAGGATGTACAAGAGAAAAAAGGTTTGTATAAGAGGGTAAGATAAGTATATACAAAATAATGATTAGGATATGTAAGTGATGGGGTGAGGATGACTAGACTAAGAAAAGATAAGATGGAATAGGTCAAAGAAAATATATACAAATAGATGATGAAAAGGATGTACAAGGTAAGATGGGGGTATGAATGATGAGTGGGTATGACTACACAATATGAGATGAAGGTAAGATTGGAAATATGATAGGGTAATGATAAAGATATATAAGGATGATATGTACAATGGGATGATGACAAAGATAATATGTATATAAGGATGATGATGTGGTAAGATATACAAGATGGGTTGTTTAAATACCTAGATAGGTGTGTATAGGTTTGGGTGAAGGTTTTTAATTAGATCACAAATAATATGGGTTTAGCACAACACACAAATAAGCAAGCAATCCACAAACCCTGTGATTTGTAAACTATTAATTGTGTATAAACTAATCCCTTCACCATCCAACAGATTTATGAGTGAAATTGTAGGTCGATGACCCATTATGGTATCAACTAAACCCTCTCAACCCTACTCACACTTGATGTCTACTCTAGATTTGATATTGACTCCTACAATGGTACACCTATTATGTTTAAAGGCTCTTATTCTAGGTTTACACAAGGCTATCTAGGTGCATCCCCTATTTATGAAAAAGTATAGTGTTCCCCAAGTCTATATAGGATGTTTTCTAACCACCCTATATATTATAACTCAATCACCCCTCACTCCATATAACCCTTTAGGTGGAATTCCTCTTAGGCACATAATGATAGTTCTCCTAATTTTTAGACTCCACCAAAATACGAAGTTTGGTCAAGTGCATGGTGTTGAAATCCACATCTCTAACCCCTAGAAAAGAAAAAGAGGGAGGGTTTATAGGTGGTTTTTTATCACACAAGAATCACCACTAGGATGCAAGGGGGAGAGCATACACCAACCATAGCCCTCAAGATACAAGCAAGACAAAAATTAATGAATTGATTAAATTTAAGATGTGAGCTATATTTATAATAAGAAAGACAAGAATGTATAAATAAAGAGATATATACAAGATGATTCAAAAATGATTTTAAAAGTTCCAAAAAGAGTCTTTGATAGGTGACCTAAAATAACAAGGTTAGTGGTTTTAAAGTGGCACTTAAAAGGAGGTAACTTGCAAAACAAGGATTAGTAGTTTAATTTAAAAATCTTGAGGGGTAACCTATAAGATAAAATGTTAAACCAAAAGGTGATGTTAGCAAGATAAAATAAGCCTCTATATTTAAAGTGGCACTTAAAATAACAAGGTTAGTGGTTTTAAAGTGGCACTTAAAAGGAGGTAACCTGCAAAACAAGGATTAGTAGTTTAATTTAAAAATCTTAAGGGGTAACCTATAAGATAACATGTTAAACCAAAATGTGATGTTAGCAAGATAAAATAAGCCTCTAGATTTAAACCTACAAGAAATAATATGTGAGTCTAATATACCTTAAGAAAAACACCCTAAAAATTAGTAAATATTTTAGCATGATAAGGCCATGACACGGGGGTCTAGGTGTGGCAGCCCCCAGTGGGGTCAAGGGGAAACACCCCCTGTGAGGTCAAAGGGAAGAGCCCCTTGTGGGGTCTAGGGGTAGCACCTTAGGTGTGTTCCCTATCATGTTATATGGTAGGGTCAAAGGGTGGATCCCTCAATGCCAAAGGTAAGTTGGGCCTTGTGGGAGGCCTGGAATGACTCAAAATTTATCAAAAATGACTCTAAAATGCACTTAAAAGGACATTTTTAAAGGCCAAAAATGAATGTAAAATCATAATTACACAGGTCAAAATCACAACCAAAAAATGTAAAGTCATAAATGGGGGTCAAAATTGCTAAACACCAGTTGTGGTTTTGCAATGGCTAGTTGATTGTGATAGTTAACCCTACAAAACCGTGACTATTAGACAAAATCATGACTACAAGTGATAAAGTCACCACTGGCTCTAATATGAGAGTTGTAATTTTATGGTAAATTACAAAACCTCTATATTTTAGATTGTAGACCCAGACAAATTTTTACATAGGTTATGATAAATTATTCAAGTACCTAAAATGTTTATTTATAGATAATTTTGATAGATTAAAAACCAATTTTATAATGTATCCAAAATTTTATAAATAGAGATTTAAGATGTTTAATATAAACAATATTTTGAATAGCTTGGAAAATAAAAAGATTATTATTCTAACTCTACCCTAATGAGATACAAATATGATAAACAATAGTTAAAATAGTAAAAAATGGACAAAGTTAGGTTAAGATTACAAAATCTCTACTGGGCTTACAATACCACGATTCCACAAAACAATATTGTAACTCCTAAAATTTCATGACCTACAATTTTGTTGATGATGGAGGAAGGTTAAATTCTGAGTGTTTATCTTATTTCTAAATGATCTTCTTGTCTTGGCCTCTTCCTACTAGACCCTATCAATAGATCACATAACAAAATTCACAGAGATAAGACCTTGTTACAAAAATAGGGTTTAGTCAATAGGAAAATGTTTAAAGAAAAGCCCCCTTAGATTCAAAAATGTGAATTAGTAGATTATATGATGATAATTCCCCTATAAAAATATAAATTTTAGGATAGAACCTGTAGGATAGTGAATAGTTGTTAGTGTTATTACTAAACTTGCAATATCATGATTCTCAATCTCAATGTCACCTTTACCAAGGCAAGATCACAAGTATGAGATTAATGATATTGTGGATTTAAGTTTTTACCTAATAAACTCCTCTTTATTACCATTTTATACCTAATTCTTTCACATAGTGAGTAAAATACATACGAATACAAAATTTTAAGTACATAGGACAAAATTACAACTTGCAAGGCAAAGTCACAATTATTGAAGTCATGGATTTGTCAGAAGTTTAGAACCTGCAAGATAGATTATTTGTAGTTTACAATAAAATCATATCTCCTTATGTAAAATCATAACTATCTTAACAAATTCATGATTTTTTACTAGTGATATTGTCAAAAATTAAAACCTACATGGTTAGAGAAAATAATTAGTAGTCAAATCTAATAGTTAGGACAAAATCATGACTCTTGAAATGAAATCGTGACTGCAAGGTCATGAATACCAGAGTAAATTCAAAAATCTCTCCTATAAGTGTAAAATTTTCAAAAATCAAAATTTTATCTTGTCTAATTAACTTTCAAACTACCAAAAATAATTTTTGGATGCAAAATGATTAGATTGGGAGGGATTGGCCCACCATGGTTTCCAAAATGTAGTATGAAATTTGAGTTGTGTGGATTAAATATAACTAATTTAAACCATTCAAATCTCAAAACTACTTATTTATAATCTAGATCCATTAAGACTAAATTAAAATAGATGAAATCACAATTCAAAGTAACATTATGATCCTAAAGCTAATTGCTCCAAATCATGATCAAATGGATGAAAAATAAGAGATTGGATGAGATGTTACCTTAGATTCAAATTGGACATTATGATGGCATTATGAAGGATTTTTGATGAAGGATGCTTGAGATTATTTAAGCATGAATTTGATATGGACATTTTAGATGGATCCAATGGAGAGGAGGGAAAGATATAAGGTGGAGATTTGAAGTCAAGGGAAGGAAATCAATAGATGAGGATTATCCAAGGAATTTAAAATCCCTTGGAGGATTCTATAGGAGAGAAGTTTATAGAGGTATAAACCTATAAAATATCTTTAGGAGGATTAAACATGATTAAGAATGGATTAGATAGGTGTTTTGGGGATTTTAGAGGATGTAGGGGTGTAGGAGAGCCTAGAGAGTAGGCTAATAGGTGGGTAGGAGGGTCATGGGAATTTAAAATTCCCAAATAATTGGTAAGTGGGATTAGGATGGGATTATGAGATGATTAGGTAAATTAATTAATATATGGGATGAATAAGGTTATTAGGATGATAGATAATGAAGGGGGATATTAGATAAATGATTATGAAGGGGATAAATTAGATTAAAATGGGATGAGTGGAATTAGTATGGAATAATAGTATTATTAGTGATTTTAATGTAGGTGAGAAAATTTAGGTGCATATAGAATGAACACATGGCCATTAGGAAGTGATATTGTCATGTATAGTCCCCCTCAATAGAAATTTTGAGAGGCCCAACATTACATGAAATTGATAAAACTCAATAGTACCAAGTGGTTTGTGAAGATATCACCATTAAGGACTTTCTCTTAGATAAAATACACATAAACTTCAATATGTTTAGTTCATTGGTGTTACAATGTATTTTTCATCAAAGTGACAAAATTTTGGTTATCATAATGAATGGTGGTACTTTGAGAAACATCTAAATGAATTTATCTTAATAACCTTCACAACCATAGTGGTTTATTTAGTAGCTTCCATATAAATTATTCACTTTTATTCAATAAAATAGATAGAGATAGTGGGTTAATTTTTATTGTTCCAAGTGATAACACCTACACCAAACTTAAACACATTTCCAAAAGTAGATTTTTGATCTATAATATCACCAACATGGTTAGTATCATAATAATCATATAATTTAGCTTTATTAATGGAAGAATAAAAAAAACAAAATTAAGAGTTATTTTGATATAACAAAGTATACATTTAGATAATTTTACATGATCTTAATATGGATCATATATGAATCTATAAACAACACCAACAAGATATGAAACATTTGTCTTAGTAATGGTTAGATAAGTCAAACTACAAACAAGTTTTCTATACAAAGTAGGGTTACCTTTTTCACATGCAGGTTCTAGATCAAGTTTAACACCAACTTCAATAGGAGTAGATGTATATTTATAATAAAGAATAGTAAACATAACAAGAAGATTATGTGCATACTGATATTATGATACAATAATTAAATGTTTATCTTGAAATATAACCATTCTTAAAAAATTATGTAAAGTGCCTAAATTAGTCATGTAAAACATTTGACTTGGTTTAACCTTATATTTATGAATTAAACTAATTACATCAAAAGTAATCAGAAGATCATCAATATATAATACAATCAAGATTAACTAGCCATTTTTAATTTTAACAGATAGATAATTATCTGAACAATAATTAAAAAAACTTAGTTCTTTAAAATAAGTAGTAATTTTAAAATACCAAGTTCAAGGAGCTTATTTTAAACCATATATTTATTTATTTAACTTATACACATAATTCTTCTTGTTAGGGTCAGTGGAACCTTTAGGATGAGACATATAGATTTCTTATTCTAAGTCATTATTTCAAGAATATATTTTTAACATATATTTGGTGTATAATCCTACTATTTTGAGTTGTAAGATAATAACTAATATAATAATACTCATTTTTACTCAGGAGAAAAGGTTTCAAAATAGTCAATACTAATTTTTAAAGTAAACTCATGAGCAATTAATCTCATTTTAAACTTTTCAACTTTACCAATTGAATTATATTTAATTTTATACAGCCACATATAACCAATAATATGCCTTTTAAGCATAGGTGAGACAAGATCCCAAGGCTAATTTTTAATTAAGAAATTATACTTGTCTTGCATATTAACTTTTCATCTATCATTTTAAATGGATTACTCAAAATATTGAGGTTCATATTCATACATATTCATTAAAGCATGATAAGAATATTGACTTATAGTTAATTTATTAAGATTATCAAGACTAGAAAACTAGATTAGGTATTCTACCCATTTAGGTATTTTAGATTTAACATGAAATTTAGGGGGTTGTTCAACTCTAATTTATCTAAATATGGATCAACTTCCTCCAGGGAATTTATTTCTTCATAAGGAGGAACAAGAGAGCCAGGTTCATCAAAATAATAACATTGAGGAGGTTCCACAAAGGCCTCACAAAAATATTTTTCAAGAATAAGAACATTCATATTTTCAACAATCTATCATTTATATGGATCATATACTCTTAATCCTTTATTGTTACCTCCATAACCTAAAAAAATATAATAATAGGAAGTAGGATCAAATTTATTTCTTTTAACTTTAAGAACAAAGATGGAAGCAGGGCTAATAAAGATCCTACGATGAGCTAGACTAATTTATGTTTAGATCAAATTTATAAATGATTATAAACATGAAAATATTTAGTAGGGACTTTATTCATAATATTTAAAATAATATTTATGGCTTCGACCAATAAGAATTTAAGAAAATTTACATAATACAACATTGTTCTAGCCATCTCTATAATGGTGTGGTTTTTCTTTTTCATAGTACCATTTTTCTGAGGGGAATAGGTAGTCATTAATTCCCTTTGAATATAACAAATAATGTAAAAAAAATCAAACTCTTTACTAATATATTCACCATCATTATCAGATCTTAATCTCTTAATAACAAAACTTGAAGCATTTTCAACATCTTTAAATTTAGACAACACTTGAAATTTATTTTTAATCAAATATGACTAGATCATTCTATTATAACCATATATAAAAGTAACAAATTAAAAATAAACATTAAGAGATATAACTTCAAAATATACTACAACATCACTATGAAATAATTATAGAGGATGTGAAGAATTCACATCATGACTATTTTGAAAGGGATTAGTATGTTACTTACCATGTAAGTAACCTTCACAAGTTTCATGATGAGAGGAGATAGAAAGAATACCAATAATAATATTATGATAATACATATCATATAAGCTTCTAGAATTAAAATTTCCTAATCTTGCATGCTATAATTGAGATTCATTCTTACCATGTGATGAAAGACAACATGCAAAAGAGGTAAAAAAAAGGAATAAATCATTATTATGAACACTTTTAACAATCAAAGAACTAGATTTATTTATAATGAACTAATTATATTTAATAAATGTTACATTTATATTATCATTCATAAGTTGAGAATAATATACCATTTTTTTTTAAAGAATAGGTACATAGAAAACATCATTGATAACAACATTAACAAATTTTGCCTTTTCTTGCTTAGTTTCTTCTAAAAATTAATTATCTCCTAAATAGATATTTTCAAAAATATCTCTAGTATAAGATAAAATTTTAGATAAGTAAGTCATGTGGTGAAATTCACCGTTATCTAAAATTCATTTATTCTCATTAAAAACAAATAATGTTAGGATTGTGGAGCTAAAAGCTTCACTGATGCAGACATGGAGGAGGTTGCAGAATGAGTTGCTAAGTGTCAGAAGTGTTTGGCGTTGGTCTGGCCAACCGGCGTCGGCAGGGTAAGACAGGAAGGCAACCGACGTCGGTCATATATCGGCCGGCGTCAGCGACCCCAGGCAGACAGGGACCGACGTCGGTCGCCTGTGTGGTTTGACTGCGAGTTAATTACGGGCAGTGAGCTAACGAACCAAGTGTTTGCATGATGAGTGCTAATTTTAGACTCATAGCTGCGGATCTAATTATTGTAATTAGATGTCTAATCATTGTTTGGATGAGATCTATATAATAGACTCATGGTTGTATTGGAAAAGTGTGCTAGGGAGTAAGAGAGCATAATTATAAGCTCCTTCTGTGTGTGAGGTAGAGCTATGGTGCGTTCCTCCTAGTGCCACAGTACCAGGTGTGTTGGTGCTGGATTGGAGAGCCAGCTGGGTTCTTCAATAAGTAAGATCGTTGATCTGCAGGTGTATGTGTGTGCAAGGTCGAGGTTCACAGGTGATTGGAACCATTGCTTGATTTGCAGGTGTGCAAGGTCATACAGACAGCAACACAACAGGGAGCAGTATCAGGCATGATCTACTTGGAGTACAGGTGTGTACTCAGATAGAGCAAGAGGAAGGCAAGGCAGTTCCTTCCATAAGTATGGTCTGTTGAATTGCAGGTTGTTGCAGATTCATGGGAGATCTACTTGAAGTACCTTGAGTACTTGTGGAGTGCGTGGAGCACTTGTGTTGTGCGTGGAGCACGGGGAGGTGAACACCAACTCTGTATTTGAGTTGGGTGTTGGGACCTGTGAGAGGGAGAGCTTTGGAGAGAAGAATTACTGTTCACTTGAGGTGTGGGAAACCTCTGTAAGGTGGTGGAGAAGAAGTGGCATCTTCTTTATTGTATTCTTTTCTGTATAAAGTGTTAATACAATTTGGTATTGTCTCTCATATCATGTGTTATTCTGAATTCTAGTTACTTGGTGAATCTGGTTAATTTCCGCATATTAAGTTGCTTGGTATTAGTAATCAAATTGTGTGCTTCCGGTGTACACCCTCTCCCAACAAGTGGTATCAGAGCATGTTTGTTGTTCTAGATCCCCAACAAATAAGGTAGCATATAAAGTAATAACATCATAATTGTGTTCCTAATTATTGTTCTGATTATGGTTTTGATTCAATTTCTTCTCTTTATTATTTTATAGGTTTTATTTTTAGTTATATATTTGTTTTTATAACATTTTTCTCTTTTATGACCAAATTTACCATACATTATAATTCTCATTAAACTTAGTTTTATGATTCTTATTGCTAGATTTCTTATTCATGTTTTTGCCACTAACAAAATTAGAGTTAGTTTTTTGGTTTATATTATTATTATAAATAGTTTTGATATCAAGAAGTACCTAAGTGGAATTCTCTTTAGAATCAAAATTAGACATCATTTGATCTTCTTGATTTAGAAGAGCTGACAAGGTAGTGAAGTTAGGGATATCTTACTCTATTTGGTACTTTAAATTCAAAATTGAAATGAAATAATGAAAAAAATTATGAATATTTAATTGAATAATAAAATATAATAATTTATATTTAATTATATTATAACTACATCCATCTAACTTAGATTTAATATTTTTAATTTTAGTAAGAAAATTAACAACCATTTCATCACGTTTCATAGGTATAGTAAGTAATTCAAGAATCAACTTAATAATTTTAGAGAGACAAGTGTCCTCATGTATAGACTCAAATAATTCCCAAGCATCACTAGGATAATCTTAATTTATAATATGGAGTAGGAATTCATCCTTAACACCCCATAAGATAATCAACATAGCTTCTAATGATTTCAGTTGAAACACATTTGAAAACTCAGATGTAACATGTCATCTTAAAGAGGCTTTTTCACCCCCAACAACTATGTTCCATAGATTTTGGGCCATAAATTTCACTTTAACATGAATTTTTCATATATTTATAGTTTGATTCATTAAGCATTAGAGATTTATCTAATACAAATTTAGGCAAAGCGAATGCTTCTCTTTAATAATGATAGTATAACACTAGAAAATACTTTAAAATGAACATTTTTAATGTGAATTTTAACTTTATGTGATATTAAATCAAATTAAAAGTTGAAAAAATTATTATTTGTTCAAATATATGCTAAACAATGCAAAAAAATTGAATCAAAATACACTAATTGATGTATCACAAGTATTACACACAGAATAACTATCTAAACATAATGATTACAAAGGTGTAAAAAACTATAATATGAGACTTAAAATTAATAAAATTACCACATCAATGCATCTAAAATATGTTAAAACATAGGAAATAACTAGTCACATGACTATGCTTGACAAATGATTGTTTAGGTCAAAAGTCAAAAATAAAGGTTAAAGTTACACAAGGGTTTTACACATCAATTAATTCACACTGAAAAGATCCTTCCTGATAAAATTAGCATATAATTTAAAATATATGAAATAAACTATGAAAAATTAGCAATATATTAAATGAAACAAATAGAACTAAATTATAATAATAAAATTGTAAAATCATTGGCCTCTTTGAGGGGGAAACCTCCTTTGAGCAAGCTCAATTAAATATAATTCATGGATGTCTTCATTGGGAATTAACATTGATTTAAATATTAATTCTATTCTAACAACCATTTCATCTCATGCATGTGGGATAAAACAAATATGCTCCAGGGATGACTTACAAAGCATATGCATCCAAAGTAACTACTATTCTAATAATGTAAATAGAAGAGTAGAACATGGGTTCCTAACATTCCCTCCATCTTAGAAAAATCTTTGTCCTCAAAGCTTCAATTGTGAAAAATATTTATGAATCTGGAATAATGGTTCCCATGTGGTATCTTTGGGTTACAGTCCTTTCCACTGAATTAAAACTTATGTGATAGTGTGAGAGTAAGTTGGTGGGTACATCGAGCCAAGATTGCTTTTGGTTCGAGGAGGGAGACTTCATTATCAAGTTTTGTTGAGACTATTTATGCTTGAATGTTAGTGCTAAGAAATTTCTTCAGACATGAGACATGAAATACTAGGTGAATTTGAGAGGAAGGGTAAAGCTCCAACTTGTAAGCAATAGACCTAATCTACTAGAGAACCTTGTATGGACCATAAAACTTAGGGGAAATATTTTGACTCCCCTTTTGTTTTAGGGATTATTGTTTATATGGTTGTAGGCAAAGAAAAACCATATCACCTATTTGAAAGGTGTACTCAAAGTGGTGTTGATCAGCCTGTTGCTTCATGCAATTCTATGCCAAATGAAGATTATCCCACAAGATGTGGAGAATTTGATCTTGATGACAAAGAGTAGTGTTGACTACCTAAACTATTGAACTACCAGGTGTATATAAGAGGATTTATAAGGGTACTTTCCCACAAAATAATTCATATGGGGTCATTTTAGTAGATGTTTGGTAGGATGTATTATACCACCATTTTTCAAGAGGTAACCATTTGACCCACTGGCATGGCTGCTCTATGAAAAAATAGTCAAGATAGGTTTCTAGACATTTATTGATGATTTTGATCTAGCTATTGGTCTATGGCTGATATCCCAAACTCATTTTAAATTATGTACCTAGATGCTTGAAGATTTCTTACCAAAAATGATTACTAAAGGTGGAATAATGATCTAAAACAATAGAAGTAGGAACACCATTGAATCAAAATATGTGATCAAGAAATATATGAGCAATGGTGAAAGTAGTGTAGGGATGGGACAAAGTACAAAAATAAGAATATTTAGAGAGGAGATCCACTATGACAATAATTATTAATTTACCATTATATTTTATGAGGCCTTTAATTGAATCCATATAAATCTCAATCCAAATACATGTGGGAATGAGAAGTGGTTGGAGTAGACCAAGTGCAGCAACTATTTTTCCTTTAGTACATTGGTAGATATCACATTCAACAATAAATTATTTGATATCCTTCTTGAGTCTATGCCAAAAGAAACTATGATGAACTCTCTCATAGGTTTTTAGAAACCCTAAATAACCAACAAAAGGGGAAGCATGCATCTCCTATAAAACTAGTTGTTTGAACTTAGAACCTATTGGTAACATTAGGTGACCTTTATATCATAATGTGTGTCCATCCCAAGTATAATGATATTTAGTATATGGATTAGAAGATAGTTGAATAATGATTTTTTGGGTTGGGATATCATTATGCCACTCATTTTCAAGATCATGGAGCCAAGTGGAAATGGGAAGAGAGACTACATAAAGGTGCACTGGATCATCAAATTGGAAAGAGAGAACATCAACCACTAAGTTTTCCTTACCTTTTTTTAGGTAATTTAATAATCATATCCCATGAGTGTATAAACCCATTTTTTCTCTCTAGATAAGATACCCATTATTTTAGAAAATATTTGAGGCTTTGATGGTCAGTTTTAATGCAGAAGTGTCAACCAATCAAATAGGGATGCCATTTATGAATTACATGGAGAATATCCATCATCTATTTTTTATATGTGGAACAGACCAAATTACATCCAATTAGGGCCTTAATAGTGAAGGTGATGGGATGACCCTCCTACATAAGTATAGTACCAAGACCTATTTCACATGCATCACACTCAAGCACAAATGGCTTAGAGAAATTGGTCATGGCCAAGACTGACATGGTGCACACGGCATGTTTAAGGTCATCAAATGCTTGAGAAGATGAAGATAACCATGTAAGTGCATATTTTTTGAGCATAAATATCAATATAGCTACAATTTTCCATAATCCTTGACAAATTTTCTATAGTATCCTATCAGACCAAAAAATCCACATAAAATTTTAAGGGTCTTTGGTTGGGGCCAATTTGTCATAGCTACAATTTTGGTGGGGTCAACATGAACACCATCAGATGTGATAATATTTCCCACATACTCCACCTTTATTTTCTCAAAATAACACTTTGAATGTTTGACACATAGGTGGTTAGCAACAAGAATGCCCAAGTTGGTGTTGAGGTGGTGGAGGTGATCCTCCCATGTGGGATTGTAGATAAGAATGTCATCAAAGAAGACTAAGAAATAATTCTAAAAGAATGGATAGAATACTTTTTTCATAAAATTTTGGAAAGTGGAGGGGGAATTAGTAAGCCCAAATGGCATGAAAAGGAACTCATAGTGGCCATCATGTGTGCAAAAGGCTATCTTAGGAATGTCAGCATCATGAAGATGAATTTTTTGATACCCTAATTGTAGGTCCAATTTGGATAAAAATTGTGCACCATGGAGTTCATGAAGGATTTCATAAATGATGGGGATTATAAACTTGTCCTTGATGGTTAGTCTATTCAGATCCTGATAATCAATGCAAAGATGCTAAGAACCATCCTTCTTATGAACAAGTAATACTGGTGAAGAATACAGACTAGTGTTGGGTTAAATAACCCCAACCTATAAGAGATCATGGATGATATTTTTGATCTCAATATTTTTATGAAATAGGTATTGATAGGGTTGAATATTGGGAGGTGACCTACTAGGAATTAGTGAGATGTGATGATCTTGAGGCCAATGAGGTGGCAATCTAGTAGGTTCCTTAAAAATTGAGTCATGCTTGACCAAAAGGTTGTGCAAGTCAGAAGGTGGTTGAGAGTCTGGTGGTGAATTAATAGGAAGATAAAAGAGTTAGGAAATGATGCCATGGGATCCCCATTTAATAAGTTTCTCCATGTGATGAGAGTTGACAATACTGGTGGAGCCTGAAAGAAGGCCTTGTAGGGTGTATTTCTATCCATTCTCTAAGAATTGCATCTAAACCACTAAAAAATCCCAAAGGATGGTTCTAATTGTTCATAACCACTGGGAACTGAGAACAAAATCACATCCCCCTAAAGATAAAGAAAACATTTCAACCTAAAGGTTATAGTCACCCACTAAAATATGAACATTATGACACTTTCCCTTATAGGGTAATATGCCTCCATTGACAATCATGACCTCAAAATTGGAACATGGATGAATAAAATAATTTGCTTGCTTGGTGACCTGAGGGTCAATGAATTTGTGAGTGCTAATAGAATAAATGAGGATGGTGAGGAGTTTATTCTTAAAATAACCTTAGATACGCATCATTTATGGGTGAAGTGGCTCCCACCAAAGCATGTATGGAGATTTCTAAAGGAAAATCTAGGTGTGTAGAATCATTAGCTTCTTATGTGATCTCCTTAGTAGTATCCTCATAATCTTCAATATTTGGTGGATAATCAAAATCTAGTAGGTACAATTTTTTCTTGATGCATTTGTGCCCTAGAACCTATTTATCATCACAATTGTAAAAAATCCCTTTCTCATGATGTGTACACATTTTAGCTCCTATGAGACATTTGATGGGGGTTGTCTTGATAGTGGGTTATTAGAAAGAGGGATTGGAGGGTACCCAATTAGAAGTGTGACATTGAGTGGTGATTTTGTCTTCAATGAGTTTTGTGAGACCCAAGGCTACCATCATGGTCTGAGGTTGAAACATCTTGACCTCAGAGTGAATGGGATCTTTGAGGCCACTATTAAAAAAAATCTTGAAGAAGTCATCTAATAACCCTTCAGTGTGATTAGCCAAATTTTCAAATTCAATTTGATAATCCTGAATGGTGCCTATCTGATGAAGTTTGGTGAGGGCTTCTATAAAAACCTCAAATGTTGAGGGACCAAACCTACCCAAAATTAGGGATACAAAAGTTGTTGAATTAGGTTCATCATTAGATTTGAGATACCAATGGTATCATTGGAGTGCCTCTAGTTCAAAGTGGAAGGAAGCAATTGGAACTTTGTTGAGATGATAAGTGTTATGAAGGTTGAAATATTGCTTTGCATGATAAATCTAACTTATCAGGTCTATACCATTAAATAATGGAAATTCTAATTTGGTCCCATGTGGTGGGTGGGTGGATGATAAAGTATTCTCAGAAGAAGACTCTATCTTTTATAATCTATTGAGTAAAAGGCTATTATGTTCATTCAATCCATGCACCATATCAACTAAGTCAGTGACCTGGGTCATCAAAGCTACAATTTCTTCCTCCATGATCTTGGTACCCACACGTGTGACTACCATAACCTTTTTTTTTTTGCAATGGGTGGGAAATCTAAAGTTAAGACATGTTTAGTAAAGAATTTTTTTAATGTGTATGAAATAGAGAGGGGTAAAGGTACTTTTACTAAATTTTTTGCATAGGAGTATGATTGATGAAGACAAGGGTAGTTTTAGAGGGGAAAATGGAAAAAATAAAAAAAATATCAAAGAGAGATGAAGAAGTATAAAATGGAGATTAACACTATGTAAAATTTTTGAGGCAAATAGATAAAAACTAAAAAAGTTATGATATAACTCAAAAAAATAGAAAAATGAAATTTGTAAGAATTTAGAGTGGAATTAGGATATGGGACCTCATGGAAGAAAATGTGTAGAATTGAATTTCAAGTGTCCTGGTAAATTTTGAGAAGCAACGGGGATACAAATAGGAAGATATTATTAAAAAATTAAAATTTCTAATTTTTTTTCCTTTTAATTTATGGCTTTTTGTTGCTCTATTGATAGTCTTCTAAAACTTATATGGTTTTCTAAATCATTCTACTTTTTGATCTACCTAATAGAAATGGACCCTAGGTTTGAATGGTTGCCTAAAGGTTTTTTAAATATCACTCTAGCCACTAGTGTTGTTTGAGTGAGTACTGCTCTCCATAATTTTTTTGTCCATGGATTTACCTCTTAACAACAACTCTTGGTTTTCCTCATGGGTGAAAACTAATCAATTAGGAAGGGGTCATTACCCATTTTATGGGTAGGTCCTCTCAATGAGCCAATTACTTTGGGGTTCTTATGGTACTCCTCATAATGAGTTTTAGGCCTTTCACCCAAGCACTTCCCATAGTTATGTGGATAGGTTTTACCCTGATCTAAAATAGAAGATAAAATATAGAGTATAACATAAAGGAAATGTAGTTGAATATAAATCCATGATCTTTGGTTCCGTCTTGTTGCTAAAATGAAATTACGCATTTAGATTGTTGCACAGAAGGGATGAGAATAGATATGTTACCACTTTCTGATCACCAAGGTCCAATTACGATAAGGTGCGAACATACGGAGCGTAGTAGAAAAAATTTCTCCTTGAAAAGTGCTTTGACACCAAATGAAAAGATCCTTCTTGAGAAAATTAGCATATGATTGCAAATACATGAAATAAACTATGAAAAATAAACAATATATTAAATGAAACAAACAAAATTGAATTACAATAGCAAAATTTTAGAATCACTAGCCTCTTTGAGGGGGAAACCTCCTTTAAGAAAGCTTAATTCAATATAATTCATGGATGTCTTCATTTGTCCTTAACACTAATTTAAATACTAATTCTATTCTAACAACTATTTCATCTCATGCATGTGGGATAAAAAAAATATGCTCTAGGGATGACTTACAAAGCATATGCATCCAAAGTAACTACTATGCTAATAATGTAAATAGAAGAGTAGAACATGGGTTCTTAACACACACACAGACCAATTTTTTTTAGTTGATAAAAAAAAATTGACTTGACCAAAAAAGGAAAGAGTTAGTGGGTTCTAAACACTAGATATCTTCCTAATAAGGTTTTTGCTAAATAAATGTCACCAAATATTCTAAGAGATTATTTAGGAATTTACATTCTCAAAATAATATTTAAACCTTATTTTCTAATATTTTTAAAAAATAAAAAAATATTTAAATATATATGTTGTATTGTGCATGTAAAAAATAGAGTCATATTTTTCACTTTTTGGATTAAAAGGCTTTGAGAGGGAAGGTGAGGGCCACAATAAAAAACTAAATATTTAATAAATAATTTATTTTTTAAATAATTTTAAAAATAATTACATGCACCTAGAGAGAGTATGGTGCACCTATATAAGTTGGGTGTTGTTGGACCTTGATATAGGCCTTCTCAGGCCCTAAAATTTATAAAAACAATGTAATGGTCCTATAATGCCAAAAATGTGATAAAAACATATTTTTTATGCCTAAAAATAATTTTTCCATCCCCTCCAACTCATACAATGGAACCTCTAGCTGGGTGGATCTCCCAAAATTTCAATAAAAAGATTCAAGGGCTTTGTAATAAATATTTTAGGCCAAATTACTTTATATTTAGACACTAAATGAAGATTAACAACACTCATATTAACACAAGTTAATTTCTTGAGTTTCTTTGGGCACTCAAACCATACAAATGTGTAATGGCATTTTAGGTAAGATTTGAGTTCAAATATCATTCTATGTTTACTATTTGTTTACTCAACATGATCCAATAATGTTTTAATGGAGATTTAAGAGATTAAAAAAATCATAAAAATAATATTCTAAGATTTTTAATGTTCAATGTGCTACATAGGGTCATAAAAGTGTGAAAATGGTGTTAAAGAGGTTGAAAATTTGATCGTCATAATAAAACCAACTCTATATGCTTTGAAATTCTTCTAAGATGTTTGAATCAAGATTGAGTGCTTAAGGTCCATCCTTCCCCAAGAATAATTTAACAATAATTGTGTAAGTAAACAATTTATATTTTATTATTTATTTACATGAGGTTTTCAAATTGTGTTAATAAATAATAAATTATTATTTTTTAATTATAAACCAAGGTAAACTAAGGATATAAAATAGCCCACTTAGTTATTAAATGTTATAACACATTCTTCAATCTTTTGAAATCACGTTTTTATTATACATGCATCTTCTTCATTAGAATGGAGCATACTAATGATCTATTACTTCCATTTCCTTATGGAAATGTATTCTTCAAAGGGAACTAAGATACCTTGACCAGTAAAACTACTTTTTATATTGATGAGCGTATACTCCAATGTAGTAAAAAACACACAAATGCACCCAAAATGACTAAAATTGATAATAAACCTGGTTATGATACTAATATGATAAGTAAATTAGGTAAATATTCCACATTAGGCTTCACTAACACATATCCTAATAAATGATTGATAGATGATTATTCTAAAGTAATTACAATGTTAAAATAAAGATAAAGAAGTGTTGGAAATTAAATGTATATAAAATTGAAGATAATAAATAATTATAAACTGAGTTAAAGCATAATATTAACATAAGATATGACTTGGAGAAACCTGTTGTAGGAAAAACTTCAATGGATGAGGTAATTCCACTCTTATTCTAGTATTTAATCCAATAATTTTACAAATTATTTCCAAAAATTACCTTCATGGATAAATATTTCACTATTACACTATCCAAAACTTGCACACAATACTACTTTGCACTTTTCAAAATATCCACAATGATCTAACATAGATAAAAAAATGAGTTAACATGAATAAAGACCCAAACTTGAAAACTATAATGTGAATCTAGCTTCAAGACTTATCACCATTTTTTAATGTCAAATACCTTCCACAGAGGTTGTATTTATTCCCTTCCACCTTATAACCTTCCAAATAAACTATCACCAAGAAGTGGAAATGTTTGAAACTATTTCCATTCATATCTTTTGGTTGTTGGTGACACCATAACTTTATACATGATGGAAATTTTACAACTACCATTTGTAGACATTGATAGTTATGTGATCATTGGGTTAGTAACATTATTTTCATCTAAAAGTACTAGTTTTTATTCAACCACCACCTGTAGATACTTGTGTTTTATCATCTTAGACAAAGCCCTCAATTTCAAAGACTACAAGATACTAAATTAATCAATACAAAAATTTCTATACCAAATCGACACTAATTTTTCCATAACAACTTAGTTTAAATATTCACTTTACATGAAAAATTTAAACAAATGTCTTACATAGTGGTTTACGTATATGAACTGCATAACTGATAATAGTGGAAATGAACTAGATGACATGTATACAAAATTAGATCCATATAATGAATCATGGTAATATGTACTCATTGATGTAAGATATAACAATTTAATAAGTAATTAGGGACATGTACTTATGGATATGTGTGGCCTAATTGTGGCTTACATAGCCTTTCATATTATCTTATCACATTTCTCTATGATTCTTGTATTTTTATTAGGGTCAACCTATGAAATAACCATGGCCTGAGTAGAGTATATATGTGGTAGTGGTTATTTTTTTGGTATCATATTGATAATTCAATTCTAAATTCATTATTTTGTAGGTTTCCCCCTTGAAGTGGATCAATCATACTTATGAATTATTTTGCTCTTTTATCAATTATTTTTGTGGATCTACTTATTCTACTCATATTCATATGTTATATTATTCCATTGGTATGTATTATCTAAGTATTTCACTACAAGTAGTATCAAAAAATTAATTTGTGAAAGTTTTTGTGGAATATAATATATAGTGTAGCTGTTATCTTGAGAACTGAAGGATCAAAAAACATAGAATTTGTTTTTTATCACTAGAGTATTGTTTGAAGTTTTTTTTTGAAAATAAATTATGGGTTTTTATTATGCACCCTTGTGTAAATTAGAAGTCATTGGATTAATCTCAATGAGATAATCGTAATGGTATAATCCCTTAGTACACTTTTCTTGGTCCCAAAACCCTTAACCCTAGGGTTCATGGATGGCTATTCCAAACATTTGAGGCCAAAATAAATGACAAGACACTCTACAAACACCTTACAAGGATGACATGGAATCTGAAACTTTAAATCCTCTAGTTTTTTAGATGGTCTACCAACTTCAATCAGATATGAAAAACATGGTGAATAAAGATGATCTCGATGTGATAAAATTAGACATTATTGTGGTAAACGGGGTCATTGATGAAGTGAAGTCTCAATTGGCATCTATTAATGGAAATTTGACCACTCTTGTAGCTCATTTTCAACCAAATAATCCTCCATCACTCCATTCAATTTATCCCAAATATAACAATCAAAACTCTAATATTGGTTCAAATAGCATGATACCAAAAGTGGGAGTGCACAATTTTTATGGTAAGGATCCACTCACATAGATCAGTCAAATGGAAAATGTATTTGATCTACATAGGACCCCATGCACATAAAAGGTAGTCATGGAATCTATGTATCTTCTACCTAATTAATTCATTTGGTATATGTGGTTTTGAGCTCAAAAAAAAATAAGGGCCTTTATGTTAGCTAGTTGATATTTATCCATTAGCTACTTATGCACTATTACAACATCATCTTATAAAACTACATTCAACTATAAAAGTTGTGACAAGTAGGGCCTATTAAGGATTATTTTTATAAATTCTAGAATATATCCATACATGTGGATGACACCAATAAGGATGACATGAATGGCATGTTATTGGTTAGGTTCAAGGATAACATCCAACTTTATGTTCACATGTTTAATCCAAGTTCACTATTTGAATCCATATCATTATATCATGCAATATATATGAAATAAATATGGTTAAATAAAGGGCTTTCACTATTAGGTTGGAATGTAATTACCTACCACAATCATTTCCTCAGCCTACAAGATTGATCCCTTAGAAAATTGAAGAGAAGCCTACAAAAGGATTATGTTTCAATTGTGATATCAATTACATCAAAGGACATAAATGTGTTGAGAATTTGTTCAACATTTAAGTATCCAATGAATATGATGAAGATGGTGTGCCCTCAGGAGGATGAAGAAGAGATAGAGGAGTCATCTACATATTCCCATCCTACTATATCCTATCATGAATTTTTGGGTATTAACATGCCTCAGATCCTTAAGGTTATAGGATTCCTCAAGAAATAGAAGGTTATAGTGTTTATTGACTCAAGGAGTACACATAACCTTATCAATATTAAGTTAGCCACTCATTTAAATTTTTCCATTTACCTAAATCCATAAGCTTAGGTCATTACTGTAAATGGTAGCATAGTCAATTATTCTAGTAAATACCATAATATTAATCTTACTATGGGAGACTTTAGGATTGATTCTCCTATGTTTTTTATTTCTATGGGTGGAGCATACAATATTTTGGGAGTACAATGGCTTACAACCTTGGGCACAATAGATATTATTTTTTAATAACTATTCATACAATTTCGTTCTGAAGGTATGACATTTGAACTACATGGATTATAGGTTAAAACTCTACAATTGGTTAGTTCACATAGATGATGAAGATTCTAAAAAAGGGGGATAAATTATTTTTAGCATGGTTGTTTACCATTTAATTTAAACCAAAAAAGGTGTTTGCACATCCTAATTTAAAGATGATTATTGATGATCACCTAGCTATTTTTAATGTCATGCCAAAATGACTAACACCAAGCAAAAAACATGATCATGCCATTCACCTACTTCCAAGTAGTCAACCACTAAACATATGATCATGCATGTATCCATATACCTAAAAGAGTGAAACTAAAAATATGGTAGGTATAGTAGATGTTGCAAGTGAGTATTATCATATATATCCAAAATGAATATTCATCTCTAGTGGTCATGGTGCATAATAAATAAACACTTAGAGGATGTGTTTAAACTATAAATAACTCATAAATACACCATAAAAAGTAAGTTTTTTGTTCATAGTTGATGATTTTATAGATGAATTGCATGGAGTTATTTATTTTTTTAAAATTGATCTTTTTTTGGATATCATCAAATTTAGATTAGAGATGAGGATATCCCTAAAAAAAAATTCAAAACTCCTGAAGGCCTTAATGAGTCAGTCATGTCATTTTTTCTCATAAATGCACCATATACATTTCAAATTTTAATGAACATTAATTTTAGAAATTTTTTGAGTAAATTTATGTTTGTGTTTTTTGATATAATCCTAATATACAACTAAACTTGGAAATAACATTAACAACATGTAAAATTGGTACTATTAGTTTTAGAACAAAAGCATCTTTATGAAAAACCTTTAAATTATGTTTTTCAAGTCCAAGAGGTGGATTAATTGGGTCACATTACTTCACATTAAGGAGTCAAAGTTTACCCTCAGTAGATCAAAGATATGATGGAATGGTAGGTGAAAAAAACCCTCAAGAATATCAAGGTTTTTTGGGACTCACAGGTTACTATCATTAGCTTTTGAGAAATTATGGTAGCATAGTTGTACCACTCACAAACTTGTTAAATAAATACTATTTCCATTGGAATGATATAGCCCCAAAATCCTTTGAGAATCTTAATGATGATATTTCCACTACTCCAGTTTTTTTTACACCTAATTTTTATAAGACTTTTGTTGATGTGATGCATTAAGCTATGTCATGTGGGTAGTACTTTTGCAAGAAGGAAGATCGATTGAATTTTAGAGTCATTAATTCAAAGGTAAAAATGAGATAAATCCAATCTATGATAAAGATATATTGGTTATTATCCATGCAGTTAAGTAATGGAGACCTTATCTTATAGGTAGACACATTAAGGTAAGGACTGATCTTGATAGTCTAAAATATTTTTTAGAACAACGATTGTTATCAAACAAAATAAAAAATGGGTGACTTAAATTTTGGGATACAAATTTAAAATAATGTATAATAAATGAAAATATAATTGTGTATCCAATAAACTATCTAAGAGGTATGAATCCACTGAGGTATTGCTATGTGTAATGAACATTTGGTATGCAAATTGGTTCAAAGAGGCATGATTATAATGAGATAATGACAAGGATACATAGGTTATAATTTGGAATATCCAACATAGTTATGGTGCCTTTACCATATTTTATTGTAAAGGTAATGCATTATGGAATATCACTTATGTAATAATTATATCCTCAAGCATAAGATCATTAAGGATCTTCATGCATCTCCAATAGTGGGGCACTCAGGATTTTTTAAACTCTATCGTAAAATCAAGTGTGATTTATTTTAAGGACTCAAGGGGGATACATATAAATTTTTTTTTGAATGCATGGTGTATTGATAGAATAAAGCTGAAAAAATTAAGACACTTGGTCTTTTATAACCTTTATCCAATCTTATCCAAAGGTGGGGGGATGTCTCCATGAATTCCATTACAAGGTTGGTGGGGTATTAAGGGAAAAATATCATCATGTTAATTGTGGATAGACTCAAAAAATATGTTCATTTTTCTCATTGTCACAACCATTTGTAGATAGTAAAATAGTTTTTGATTTATTGAATACAATCCAAAAGCATCATGGTATTCCCAAGATCATTGTAAGTGATCATGATTCCATCTTTACCATTATTATTTTGATTGATTCATTCTAATTTTTGGACACTATGTTGGCTCATATATTTTCATATCATCCTCAATATGATGGTAAAATAGGGATGATAAAGAAATGGCTAGAAGGGTATCTTCAATTTTTTACATTAGATAAACAAGAACAGTGGGTTCATTGGCTACCACTATAAAATTTTTGATATAACACTTCCATTAATATTACAAAATGTCTCCATTTTTGGAAATTTATGGTTTTTATCCCCCATCCATCACTTCATCCTTACGGGTGTAACCCAAGGTTTGAGTTGTTAAATAATGCATTCAACATCAACATGGGGTACTAGCTAATCTGAGATAGAATTTAGCAATGGCACATAATAGAATGAAGTATCAGTTAGATCAAAATTGTAATGAAATGAATTTTTACATGGGTGATTTGGTTTTTATGCAATTATATCCATCTAAATAAATGTATTTGAAGTAGTAGAAAATGGGTTAAATACTTTCTCCTAAGTGTGATCAAACAATTATGAGGGAGTTAGTTTCTTTTTAGTGTGATATTGAAATGAAATGCATATACAACCTAAAAGCCCAAGAATATGTCTTCATATTTGGAAAGATCAAGATAGAGCATAAAATATCATGATAGAAGACAATTAACACAATTTTACCTTCTCCTTTGGATGTCTCTCTGTCACCAGAATAAAATTTTGATTGGCCTAGATATAGAGCTTGAGGTCTTTATCAATGGAATGGATCTATTATGAAAACATCTCCCCTTAAATTATATGTGATTTTATTTATAAATTTAATATCTTGGTGAATATTTTATTTAAGTTTTGGTAGAGTAAGTATAACACAAAAAACTTATTGAAAAATAGGGAAGCCTCCTCAATTTATATATTTTTCTATCAAATGTGAGCCATTGATCCAAGATGAATATAAATGTTTAAGTATAAATCTTATTCCTCATAAATTTTGGAGGGTGTATTTACAATAAAATCAATTAATGGAATCATGGAGTATGTAAGAGTTTTAAAGTCAAGAAGATAGTGTGTGTAAGAGGTATGTAAGAGCATGTTGAGTGTGTAAGAACACACCATACCTTTTTCTTGAAAATGTGCCTTAATGATGTCATATTTGGTGAGGCAATAATCCAATTTTGAGTTTTGAAAAATAATAAATTCAAAAAATCTATGGAATTTCCCATTAGAGAAGAATTAGGCCTAATTAACAAGATTTAATTAGCCATTGCAATTAATATGATTCTACCATGTTTTTCAATCAAACATTCTATTTAATTATCATGTGATAACATTTGTAAATTATTAACTTGATTTAAGATGTTGTTGATAATTGTGTTGTGTTATGGTGTGTTATCCCAACTAGGGATGTGTTTTCATGATTCAGGATCAAATTGATGATTTAGATCAATTAAAATTTTCTATTTAAGTTTGTGTGTTATTGTAGAAAATCTCTCTAATTGTAATTTGGATGTGGAAGTGATGAAATTAGAGTGTCTAAATTTTTTTGCTATTTTCAAGGGTATTCTAAGACACTGATAAATCAATGGATTTTCAAAAATATAAATATTAGTTAAAATGATTTGATAATGATTGAATAATCATGTGTTCTTGTATAGTCTAAATTTTGAGCTATTTGATTAAATCACATGAACATTGTAATGTAAACTCAAAAACATTAAACTATTTATTAATAAATATTGTGGAAATAAATCATAATCATAATATAAATCTTATCAAAGTCTTTGTTACAACTAGCCTCCTTCCAAGATGTTTAAGCAGATGGTTGATTGCATGTAGACTCATATTTTGACATTATGATGGAATGATGAAGGATTGTTGATGATAGATGCTTGAGATTAATTTGGGATGGAGACTCTATGGATTTATAATTTGTATTTCCATGGAGTTATTTAAATATATTTTGGAGGGAGAGATCAATGGTGGAGATTTGAAGTTCGATGAAGGAGATCAAGGGTGGAGAATTAAAAGGAATTTAAAATACATAAGAAGCATCTAGATTTAGATGATTCTAGAGAGGAGGAATGATAATAGAGGAGGTTATAGATTTGGATGGTTTTATAATCCTTCTTAGGGTTAATGATGATTATATGGGGGATTAGGTGGGTGATTAGGGACTACGGGTGTAGGAGAGCCTAGTAATAGGGTAGTAGGTAGGCCATTGGGAATTTAAAATTCCCAAATAATAGGTAAGTGTGATTAAGATGGGATAATGAATAAGTAGGGTAGGACTAATGTTAGTGAATGAATAATAATGAAGGGTAATATTATATAAATGATTAGGAAGGGGATAAATTAGTGGGATTAAATGGGATAAATTAGATAAATAAAATTAGTGTCAACTAATAGTGATATTAGTGACAATAATGTAGGTGAGAAAATTTAGATGCATACATTTTGCCCCTCTTTGAAATGGAATTATGAGTGGAGCAGAGTGGAAGGAGTAATGGTCTTTCAAAGAAAAACCATGTCATGGATGAATGTTAGTAGATGATTCCCCCTTCAGGGGACATGTGGGGAATAATGAGATGTACGGCCACTCGAAAGAAGAAATGATGGGTGGAATGTGAAATAGATGATGAAGAAGATGAATTCAAATTTAATAAAGGAGTTATATATTGGTGATGCCCTTGGTAAAGACACATGCATAAGGATTAGAGATGATCTTTGTCATGGTTATTGACACATCCCAAGGGGGAATCAATTGTAACATGATGATGATAGGATTAAAAAGGCCATAAGTTTTAGATGTATCCCAAGAAAGGATGCATGTAAATGAGAGATATTGACTGGTATAAGATGATGTTTTGATAAGATTAATGATGGGTGTACCTCAAAGCTAAATTTGATTTATATGATGAAGGTAATGATAGATAAAAAATGATATGATCGAGTGACCAAAAGATAGGACTACATTGCATCAAATCAATGAGGCATAATGTGATTAATGATGATGTACCTAGTAAGGATATATGCAAGGAATCAATAATTTATTAATTGATAAATCATTTATTTATGAGAGAAAATATGGATTTTATGACTTGTCAGGCCTAATCCATAGGTGCGAGTGATTGATGAAAATATTAAGGAGATGATGATGGTGATTGATCAATAGGTTAATTGATTGAAATTATAAATCAAGTATTTGATTGATGCAATACTTTAGGATGATTAAAATGAGAGATATGTCATGATGGATGATGAGGAAAGAGGAGATAGTGGTTGAACTATCATTGGGTGCTAAAAAGTGACCAAGTGTTGCCTACATAGTCTAAAAAGACCTCAAGTTAATGTAGTTCTAACTCAAGGATGATGATGATGATGATGATGATGATGATGGATTAAAGGAGAAATATGATGATGATTAGCAATTAGGGTATGATGTTAGTGATTAGAGTATATGACACAGATGATGGGATGAGCATAAAAGATTGAATGTTAGTCAAATGGGTTACAAGGATTAGATTAATGATGGGAATAAGGATGATGAGAGAATTAGATTAATGATGAGGGTGTAGATTATCAATCCATCACAAATATAATAAGTCTGATTATAGTCTAAGTAATTTGATAAATATGACACTTGGAAAAATACCCCATGATATAAGTATGACCAAGAGGACACGATGTCAAAGTGCATGGGCAAATAGCAAATTATGCATCATCAATGTATCCTAAAAGCATTATTATATCTTTGGGGACCTCATAACATCCTTATTAATTGTATAATATAAAAAATGAGACATGATGAAACATTGATTCAAAAGATTAAGATAATTAAATATGTACATGATAAAAGAACAGCCAAATAGAACAGACAAGTAACATATACACAATTATTTACATGCCATGTCATAATGTATTATCTAATGATGGTATGAGGGAAGGGGTTATGTTGTGATTTTTTAATAAGTTGGTTATGGTGTGATTATGTATGTATGTTATATTTACATAGATGTGGATTTGTAGGGGATGATCATGATTAGGATTAGGACTTAGGTAAAGATATGGATTTGGATATTAATGGGGTAAGGACTTGATGTGATGGGGTGTGATAATGTATTTGAATATTGATTTGGTTGAGAAAGTGAATATAAAAATTTTCAAAGAAGGTGAATTATAAAATTGATGGTTAAGATGTCCAAGTATTACTAATAGATAAGGCCCTACAAGAGTCCAATTTAACAAGGAGACTAGGAAATGATGGGATCAAATACCTTTCACACTAAAAAAATAGTGATTGGATGGATGATAGGTATGAAGAGGCAATGATAGGGAAGTGATGAAATCAAATAAATTTCACACTAATAAAATAGTAATTGGATGGGTGCTACTTATGAAGAGGCATTGATATGGAAGAGATGGGATCAAATACATTTCACACTAGTAAAATAGTAATTGGATTAGTGCTAGGTTTGAAGAGGCATTGATAGGGAAGTGATGGGTGTTAGATTAAATTCTTTGAAAAGGTTATTTTTGTTGATAATACATAGTAAAAAGGATGAGATTGAATATATGAAGGGATGGATGACCACTAGGATATGATGTCAAGACTAGATATAACATCCATGGATGATGAATGGGAAAATATGACATAGATATTAGACATGAATGTTAAGTTGTGATGGAGATGGATACAACCAGGGGTTTAGACATAAGACAAGACATCATTTTGTCTTTATCAACTTTTATTATTTTTAGGGTTTTTGACATATTTTAGTTTTTTGGGATTTTTTTGAATATGTATGTACACTATACAAATGGGGTTAATATCAAAGGAAATACCAATACTAGCAACCAATATGAGGATGGATTTAATGATGGATGAGATTAAAAAGGATGAGGGTGATGAAAAAAAGGGGAGGAGGACTAGGGAAGAAGGGACTAGGGATTACCAATGACCACATCATGAAGGAACTAGATGTTGAGTTTCCTAGGTGTCCATTGGAAAATATTCCAAGATGATTCTAGAATATTTCTAAAAAAACCTTACTCATACTTAAATATATTCAATATGGGAAAGAATTCAATGTGATGGAAGATTATGGGTAAAAACAATGGATAGAGGGGATGGACAAGGGATGGTTTAATAAGGGATATGAAGTGGATGAATTTTTCCCCCAAGTGTTGAGGTACAATGTGGATGATAGATTATTTTACCAAGATGTTGAAGATTAGTTTCATCATGTTAATCTCCAAAGGCACCATAATATTTTTTTTCACCATTGGATGAATGATTTTTTTTACTATTGACTTTTATGGTGGCATCTCAATTTATTGGAGAAGGGCAAAATGTAAGATTTTTGATGTTGTCTAGATCTTCAATTGACACCTATTATAGAGATAGATGATGATAAGATCATGTTACTAATAATATATGTATGAATGTCTTAATGGCCTTTATTTACTCTTGATTTAACATCCTCTAGACATTTTAACCAAGTGTCTTTGTAACCCTTACTAGGGACAATGTTTCCCAAGGATGTGAGATATGGTGCAGATGGGAGTATGTCATGACTATGATGATGGGGTATGGGATGTGAATGAGGGATATGATCATGATGGATGATATAATGAGAGGGGGAGTAAAAATGGGGTTTTATAGTTGCATACACCATTGGATATGGTGGAGGGAATTCTTGAGATTGGTGCCATGAGATTAAGGGATCTAAGACCTTTTTATTTGTTGATTCTTTGATTCAAACATTGAGAGGATGATTGGTCATATAATATTTACTTTTTTAATTATTTTTATTTGTGTATTGGGTTTGACTTTGACCACCTCCTAGTCCCATATTTTATGCTTCACTAGAGGAAATTAATTTTTGAATTGATGTATAATGATTGTTTTAACTTTGGTGGTCCCCTAGTGCCTAATATTAGGCTTCACTAAGGGAAGATATTTTTTATTAGGTTGATGATTTTACTTTGTTTGAATTTTAAAGATAGGATCAAATATGATTTTATCTTGATTTACTTTTGAATGATTGTCTTAGACCTTGGTAAATGTGGCACATGATGTTGAATGTAGAGGGGAATCCAATGATGCATGTTATTATTTATTCCCTTCAAGGGGTGGGATATGGGGATTAGGAGGAAAGGTGGATGATTAATGTTATGTGATGTATTAATTGCATAATGGAAAGCATAGTCCTTTCAAAGGTCACTAGGATCCCTAGCTGAAATTTCATGTAAGGTGTCCTCAAAAATCTCAAAAGGATCACTAAGAGTAGTTGTAGTATGTGATCCAAAGTGGAATCAGATCCATTATGATAATATTTGATAGATAAAGCTTGTAAAAACTTGGTTATGACTTCATCATCCTAATTAAGATCAAGATATATTCCTAGTGATTGATTGAAGGTATCTTCAAAATGGTAGGAATAGTGATCATCTACTATAATATTGATTAAGGATGATGTTTTTGATGAGGAATCTGACTTAGATACTAGTGCTACACATGATCTTAATGTACATAGATTTTATGTTGAGTATGGTTTACATGATTTCATGATACTAGTAGAAGAATGATTATTCATAAGTGTCTTCTCAATAGGGGTATTTGGTGTCATGGGTGAGAGGGAGAGGATGGAGGAACAATGGATTGAGCAAAGATAGGTCCATGAAAGGGATAATGAGATGTTATAATACTAGGCTTATAGGACTTAGACTTGTGTTTGATGGAGGATTGATTAATAATAGTAGGATCATGGAATATGGGTATGGTATCTTAATCTTGGTTTAGAAATGGAGTGTCTTGATCATGAATAGGAATGAAATCTTGGCATCCCTCTTCTTGTTCACCTAGGGAGATGGACACATCTATTTCATCCTCAATTACTATGTCACCATAGTCAATGAGATCTTGGACATAATCATGGAAATTTTGAAATAGTTTAATAGAATTCCCCCAAGTTTGATGATATTCATGGTATAATTTTGATTTATACCATGAGGGCTTAGTCTTGGTGAGATCAAGATGTCGTATGGGTTGATATAACATCATGTTGGTGATAACTAATTATTGGAAAAGGGCTTCCAAGGACATAAGAAGGGGAATATAAGGACCCACTTAACTTTGTGACTTTAATGTGGAAGCATTAGACTTTAGATCAAATGGTGTTTGACATGAATAGGTGGATGGATGGGTGGCCAAGATTGGATTCCATTTTCTAGTAGAGGAAGGGGTGGATGATGATGGGATATGACTAGGGGATGGAGGATGTACATGAGACTCATATGAAGGGGTTTATCCTCGAGTTACAATGAATTTAAGGGGTTCTACACCTTTGAGAGGTGGTAAACCCATCATAAGGAACTATAAGAGGATATCATCCTTGTTGGTAGTTATGTAGTGGTATATGAAAGTGGGGTTGAGCCTCATGGTGGTGGGTGATAAAGGATGGGGGACTTGTTGGGATAAAGTGGTGGTTTTGGAAGGATGTGATAGGGATGTCACATTATTGGGGGATGAGATTGATAAGCTAAGATTTTTTTTGTTAGTAGGATGAGGTAATGGTGGTGGATTATGATTAGTAGATGAAATATTTGACTATGGATAATATGAATTGGGGCTAAGGGGGTTTGGATAGGGCTAGTGGATGGTGAAAGGGGATGGAATGAGATAAGGTTTGATGTTGTGCTTATTTGGAAGGGGATATAAATAGATGGATTAGCCTAAATCACAAGAAATAAGATCTAATCAAGGCTAATATTATTTATGTGTTCACACCCATAGAAGAACCAAAACCACAACAAAAAGAGGATAAAGCACTAAAGAATCACAGCTTTGAAATTCAAACAATGTGATAAATGAACTTGAGTAGTTTTGAATATTTAGATCCTAAATGCATTCAAAGTTTCTCAAGTTCCACTATCACATTGTTTGAATTTAAAATTTATAATGTATTATGAAAAACATGAATAAAGTTCAAATATTTGTATCTTAAATGCATTCAAAATAGCTCAAGTTCCCATATCACATTATTTGAATTTCAAATTTATGATGGGTTATGATAAATGTGTATAAATTTTTAATCTTTGGATCTTAGGATTATGGGTTCAAAATCATCAAGAAAGTGAACACCCATCTTTCATATCCAAAAAATGAATTCATTTTTATTCTTTTTGATGTATTGATTGGTTAGGGTGATCACATCTAGGAATATTGGGATTGACTTTGATGATCTAGGGGATTGTCAATGGGGAAGGATGTGTGATGGTGACTTGGAGTGAATGGGATCAAGGTCAACATAGAGATGAGCACCCACTTATATTTCTCACAAAAATACTTCATACTTATTGGTTAATATGTATTGGTCTATGAGGATCACGTCTAAATCTATGGGGATGGGTGATGATGCAAAGGTAGACAAAGGATTAGAAACAAATTCTTTAACAAAGTAGGTCCAAAGGACTGATATAGTATATTAGGTGATGATGAGGATGATATGTTATTGGGATGATATAGGACTAAGATTAGATTTCAAACTGATAGTGTAATATATTTTAATGACCTATCAATAATGATTAGTTATCAATCTAGCAAAAGGATTAAGGATTTGATGGGTGCCTAGATTCAAACTAGTAAGAAGATGATATTATGGGTGATAGTTATGAATATGTAAGATTATTTTATCATATTTATGATTGAGGGGTTTACTAGATTGATATTTAAAAAGTGATAAAATGTTAGCAGAATATTAACTAGGTATGAGATTTGATCAAGTGTACCAGAATAATAGAATGATGTGGATGTGAAGACTAGCTCAAAACCTTAGATTATTTTTTCTCAAGATAGGATGGGATAGGATTATCTGATGGAGATGGTAGGATAAGGAAAATTATAATGGTAAGTGAGGATAAGATGATAGAGGGGTAATATGAGATGGTTTAGACATAGTTATTACCTAAGGAGCCAACTAAGATAAGATAGGATGATGTTAGACTATATGGGTGATGAGGACAAGGTCAAGCCAAGAGATTAGGTATAAAATTAAGATTGGTAAGTGATGGGAGGATGACTAATGATAGGTAGTCTAGTGATAGAATGTGACTAAGAGGATAAGTCAATGATACACAAGATGATGAATCGAATATGCAAGTGATGGGAGATGATCAATGATGAGTGAAAATGAATATAATAGGATGATATGGGATATGGGATAAGATAAAAAAAAAGGATATACAAAGCCAATATATATAATGGTATGGTGATGAGGATGTACTAAGTGACATGTATAAATGGATGATGGGATAAGGATGTATAAGATGATAGTGAGTCAAGATAATATGTACAAAGGAGGATGAGATATGATGATGTGGCTAGGATATAAAAGATGGTATGTGTAAAATCCTTCAATAAGTGTATAATTTTGGGTAAACACTAACTTGGCTCATAAATAGTATGAGTTTAGCACAACACACATCAAGCAAGCAAGCAACAAACCTATAATTAATAAACTGATGAGGGTATGTAACTCAATACATGTACCATCAAATGGCTTAATGGGTGAGGATGTAGGTTGATGACCCATTACATAATATATTGAACCCTCTCAACCTTGCTTGTATATGATGGATAATTCAGAGCTAATACTGATTCCTACAATGTTACACCTATTATGATCAAAGGTTTCTAATCTAGGTATGCACAAAGGTTTCTAGGTGTGTCCCCTATGTACATGAAGGTATAGTGGGGCATAAGTCTATATAATATGTTGTCTAACCACATTTTTTATTTAAGCTTAACCACCCCTCACTCCACAAAACCCTTTATGGGGATTTTTTCTTAGGCACATAATGATAGCTCTCCTAATATTTAGACTCCATCAGAACATGGAGTTTGGTCTAGTGTGTGGTGGTGAAATCCATGATAATTAGTCTTCTAGAAAAAGAAAAAGGGAATGGGATTTATAATTATTTTTTGATCCCCTAAGAATCACCATAAAGATACAAGGGGGAGAGCGTACATTGACTGTATCCCTTGGGATACAAATAGGTAGTTAAAAATATTAATTAATTGATTAGATTAAGATGTGTTATATATTTATAAGATGAAATAATATACAATAAAACACAATTAAAATGAAGTTATTAAAATTATTAATGATCAATATGATTTTTAATATACCAATGGGGGTCTTTAACAGGTAACCTATAAGAAAAAGATTAGTAGTTTGACTGGCACTTTTAAAGAGGCAACTTGTAAGACAAATTATTAGTAGTTTTGATTAATAATCTTGAGAGTAACCTGTAAGTCAAAATGTTAGACCAAAAAATGACCTACAAAAGGATGATGTCAATTTGATAAAATATACACTAGATTTACTCCTTCAAGAAACAAAATTTTAGTCCAATAGGCCTTACAAAAAAAACCCTAAAAATTTGCAATTTTAGCTCTACAACTCCTTTGGGTGAGTGGGCCATGATGTGGGGGTATATGGGTAGTATCCCCTAGTGGGTTCAAGGGGGAAGCACCCCTTACAGGTTCAAAGGGTAGATCCTCTTACAGGGTTTGGGGGTAGTACCCTAGGCACACTCCATATTGTGGTATAGGATAGGGTCGAGGGGTAGAGCCCTGAATGCCAAAGGAAATTTGGGCCTTGTGGGAGGCCTAAAATGACTCAAAAATAAATAAAAATAAAACTAAAAAATTCACTAAAAAAAACAATTTTGAAGACAAAAATAGTGCAAAATCATAATTACACAGGTCAATATCACAATTAGAAACTACAAAAATGCAAATCTAAAGAAAAAATATAGATCATGAGTTATGATTTTATAGTATTTATCTTAACCATGATGGTCATGCTATAAAATCATGATATTTAGACAAAATATTTACTACAAATGACAAAATTATAACTTGACAGGGCAAAATCACTACTATGTTATAGATTGAGATTAACAATTTTATTATAAACTACAAAACCTCAAAATTTTAACTATTTAACAAAATACATATCTAATAAGATTAATATTGATGGTTTCAATGCCAAATATTCCATATACATATGATCTATGATAGATTAAAATTGATTTATGATATATTAATATTTTAAGATAGATACTCAAATTTGAGCCCAAATTCTGAGCAACTAGATGAATAGATAGGTGTTTGCCAGTTAAATATTATCTTAATATTTCCATACAAATTTAAAAATTATAATTATCAGATAGAACTATTATAAAATCATAAAATAGACAAAATTTCTACGATGGACGCAATACCATGAGTCCACAGAGTAGAATTGTTATTTCTAGGATTATGTGATTTATGATTTTATAGAAAATAAGGGAAAAGTTAAGATCTTGTTTTTGGATTTATATTTTGATACTCTTGCCTTGGTATCTCCCCTACTATACCTAAAAAATGGCACAACAAAATATACAAAGATAAAAACCTAGTTACAAAATGTGGTTGGTCAATAAGTGTTATGAGCAAAAACCCATTAGATTAAAATATAAAGTAAAAAAGGTGTTATGAAAAATGAAATGCCACATTAGATGATGATGGGTCCCCTATAAAACATATAAGGTGAAGATAAACCTATAAATTAGAAGACAACAGAGGACTTGTTAGTGTTTTATGAAAAATGACAATACTATAACTTATGACCTCAATATCATACTTACTAGGGCAAAACCATGACTTTTAAAGTTATAATTTTATTAAAATATAGATACCTAAAAAATATGAAACCATTAATGGTTAGGAAAAATCATAATTTTATATTCAAATTCATAACTCTCAAAACAAGGTCATAATTTTTGAGTTACGGTATTGTCAAAAGGTCAAAAACCTATATGGTAAGAGGAAATAGTTAGTGGTTAAGTTAAATGTTTGACACAAAGTCACAAATTATGGGATAGAACTATGATTTTAAAGTCATGGACAATAGATCAATATCATAAATTGGACCTATGCATGCAAAATTTCAAAATTTTGATATTTTTCTTGATCTAATCAGACCTACAAGCTAACAAAAACACTTCTAAGATGCAAAATTGTTAGTTGGGAAGGATAGCTCCCACTGTGGTTGCCAAAATGTAGCTTAAATTTTGATATATTTGATTAAATCACATAAACATTATAATTTGAACTCAAAAACATTAAACTAATTATTAAGAAGGATTGTGGAAACAAATCAGAATCACAAGATAAATCTTATCGAACTCCTTGTTTCAGCTAGCCTCCTACAAGATGTTCAAGAATATTGTTGATTACATGTAGACTCATATTTTGACATTATGAAAAATTGTTGATGATAGATGTTTGATATTAATTTGACATGGAGACTCTATGGATTTATAATTTGGCCTTCCATGGAGTTTTTTAAATAGAGTTTAGAGGGAGAGATCAATGATGAAGATTTGAAGTTGGATGAAAGAGATCAAGGGTGGAGAATTAAAAGGAATTTAAAATTCCTTGGAATCCTATAGATTTAGAGGCTTCTAAAGAGTAGGGATGAGAATAGATAAGCTTTCAAATTTTGAGGGTTCTAAAATCCTTCTTAAGGTTAATGATGATTAGATGGGAGATTACATAGGGATTAGGTGGGTGATTAGGGACTATGGGTGTAGGAGAACCTAGGAATAGGGTAGTAGGTGGACCATTAGGAATTTAAAAATCCTAAATAATAGGAAAGTGGGATTAAGATGAGATAATGGGGATTTAGGAAAATTAATGAAGAAGTGGGGTAGGACTAATATTAGTGAATGAACTATAATGAAAGGGGATATTAGATAAATGATTAGGAAGGGGATAAATTAACAAGATTAAAGGGGATATATTAGATAAGTGGAATTAGTATCGACTAGTAGTGATATTAGTGACATAATGTATGCGAGTGAATTTAGATGCATACATCACATTTTTTATTATTATTTAATTTATTATGAATTTTTTTCATAATGATGCCCCAAATGACATTTAGGATGCCCACGATATCCCCTTGAGGGAGTGTCTAAAAATTATTTTTGATGTATGAGCCCTCAAAAGGAAGAAAATGACATGTTTTATTATAGATGAGACTAATAAAGGGATAAGAGAGGAAAATGACACTAAAATGGATAAAGTATCCATAAATAGGCCTCATAAGAAGAATAATGAAATAATGGGAGGGGTAAGGGTAAAAATTCAAATTTGACGATATAAATTAACCCTTAGGGGGTGAAAATAGTTAATTTTCACCCTCCCTACTTTGAAATCCTTACTCTGATTTTCATGCATGAGTGATTTGAGTTTTATGGCATGTATTCCTCAAAGCATGTATCTTGTAAAGTGGGTGAGAGAGTACATATGACCATCAAGTAATGGGCATTCAGTTATTACTTTGAATTTTTTTTATTTTGTTGCTTTTAATTCCATAAATTTTAGGTAGAATTAGGACAAATGACAATCTTGTCATTTTCAAAAAATGTGAAAATGATGGGATCACCCTCATAAATGGTGGGAAGATGATGAAATTAGTGGTAATGCCCATGAAATTGATGATAATACTAAAAAAATTGGCATGATTACCAAAAAAGGTATAAATTGTCAAAATAGTGGGATTGATAGCAAAAAAAAAGAAATCACCTAAATGGTGGGAGAGTCATGCTAAATAATGGAAATGCCTTATTAAATGATGATATTTTGGTCGAATTAGGGTTTGATAAAAATGGAAGGAATATCCCACTAAATTATGGTTTCACCAAAAAATGGTGAGATGGATAAATATGTGACTAAATGAAGTTAGTGTTTGGCTATAATTTGATTAGATTGATTAGAAATATTGACTTGATGATTTAGAATAAAATATAATTAATGTATGATTTGATTTAGTATCAGTGTCTAGATAGATAGAATGGACTACATTTTTTGACATGTTTTTCATTATAAGAGTGAGTCTAAGTGTTGATAGAATGGGAAAATCAATCACACATTATAAAATAACCTAGAATATAGATCGAGGAGGTTGTGTCACTTATTGAGGTGATTGGGTTGCTACATATAACATAATAAGCACAATTTAGGATGCTCATATTGATAATGTCTATTCCACTATGGGCACATCTATTAAGGTATCATGTGTAGCATGTGGCCTAATAGCTAAAATAGTAGTAAGGGTGAGTTACACCATATCTGATATAGGTATAAGGATAGAGGCATATACAGGTTACCTTACAGATATAAGCACCTCTTCAACATGTGATATAGGTAATATCATAATAGGTTGCACCTATGATTATTGATTTAATATTGCATAGTATCATTAGTAGTGGCAATAGTAATATTATTGATGGTCAATCTTTTGATCATGATGTTGATAGATAAATGAACAGGATGATAAGATAAGACTTATTATAACATGAGTGTCAGGTCATTATATTAATAGGGAATAAACTATTGAGTGGGTAGGGTCATCTAAGCTGATTATATTAGTGGTATATCAAGCCATGATATATGGATTACAATAGGATATTGATGCTATGCTATTAGACATTTCAATCCCAAAGGTTAGGGTGGCTCAATTAAAAGTGAAGTTGGCAGATGCTTAGGGTGATATAGTATCATTACAAACATAGGTTGATAGCTTGAGAGTATAGGTGATTTAGATGATAATTATTTAAGGTGAGATCACTATGAGAGATGTCAATCTAGTGATATTTATAGGTGAATGAAATAAGTCCCAAACATATGTATAAAATATTCATGGGGATCAAGATGAAGCTAGGTAGATTGTTACACATCATGAATTGACCAGGGCATTATCAATTAATGTGAATGACAAGGATGAGTCCAAATAATAAGGCATTTATATGAGATTATAATGGCATAGATTTAGATATCAACCTCTTTCAAGGGGTATAGCTATACTTAGATGAGATCATCAAGGTCACATAGCACCTTGACCTCATATATATTAGTGGCATAGCCTCCATGATAATAAGGATAGGTCCACCATCACAGCCACCATTGTCTGATGATCATAGTCAAATATGATTTTTATGGTGATAACTCTTTTTTGATTATGGGATGTATATATCTCAATGTATAAGCATTGTCTTAAGATGTACATAGATATTCATTTTGATCACATGATGTATATGAACTCTAATATTCCTTTGATACATATGATGCAGATTTTGATCTATTGATGTTGATTCATGATGTAGATTAGATGGTTGAGATTGATTTTGATTTATGACATAGATTTGCAATGTGGATATATTTCTTTGCCATGACTATTTTTTAAATTTCCATGTTGTTGTTGCACTTTATTTAGATAACAAATGTGATAAATTCATTTCATTTATTTTTTTATTAAAATGTGATTTCAATTTATATACAAATATTGATCATGATGTAAAATGTATATGACTCTCTTTATATGCTCATTTTTTAGATTTATATCATGATTAACATATATGTAGCCACCTTACTCATTTGTTTAGTTTTGATTATATAAAATGTGATGATGTTTTGATTATGCATGTTAATAGATCTTTCAAGGGGTTGTTTTCTCTTTACACATCATTGTATATAAGCCTCAAGCACTAGATTTTTAATTTTGCACATGATAGTATGCATCATAATTATAAAATGAATCATAGTATCATTATTGTTAATTTTTTTAAGGAATTATTCAAATACAAATGTTCACATCTCAAGATAAAGATATGAAAATTTAGGACCTAAGTGTAAAACATAATGCACTGAACCAAGACAAATTTAGATATAAATGTTCACAAATTGAGATCAAGATATAAAAAACTAGGACCTAAGTGTAAAACATAATTCACTATACAAATACAAAAAATTAATAAAACACAAAATCAAAAAATAAATCAATGCACACATACATTTGAAAGCAATAAATAAATCACAGTTCATCATTAGAAGCATGTGTTAAGAAGGCATTACTCTTATGTTTTTCCCCTAAGTATAGGGAACATTAGATATAGTAATGTGATAAACCTTGACAATTGTGGAATGGCATATGAAGGATGAAATGGTTGAGATAAACTGAGATACCCCATATATCCAAGAATTGCATACATAGTCCATGTGGACCTTAGGATAATGAAGTTCTCCCAAAAATGGGATTAAATGTGATGATATAATAATACATGATGCTATCATATAAGAAATATATAAATGGATCACAAAACGGTGAGAGCATATAATAGTAGACTTGTAAAATGGTGAGTCATAGATTACTTAGATCATAAAATGGAAAGAGTGTAGAATAATTAGCTCACAAAATGATAAGAGTGTAAAATGATTATCTCTTAAAATGGTGAGATCATGAAATAATTGGCTCACAAAATAGTGAGAGAGTGGAAGAATCATATTATAAAATTATTGGATCATAGAATAATTAGCTCTCAAAACTATGAGAGTAGAATAATTATCTCTCAAAATGGTGAGAGCATAGAATAATTAGCTCACAAAATAGTGAGAGCATGAAATAATTAGCTCATAAAATGGTGAGAGCATGGAATAATTAGCTCAAACAATGGAAAGAGCATGGAATAATTATGGATAGATATAAAATAAGGTAAATGATTAAAATGGGAATGAAGTAAATAGTGCGATAGTGATGGTGATGATAGAGGAATGATGGTGAGAGTAGTCAATCTATCTCTAGATATCCCATATATCAAAGCATTGCCTACATAGTCCTATGGACCTCAAGCCAATGTAGTTATCCCAAAAATGGGAGTGTAATGGATAAATGATTATATTGATTAGGATGATCATTATTAAATGAAATATACCCACCCAAGACCTAGGCAAACACCTAGGGTAATGGGATGATCAAAATGTGATTAAATTTAATGGAGAATACATTATTGGATAAGAGATTTCCCACCTATGAGATATTAAACACAAAGGGATTATATCCACATGATACTCAAATAGTTCCACTTATAACATAATGAATATTAATATCCCCTAACTAACATAATAATAAATTTAAAAAATATTATGTCGATTTATATCTCTTTTTTGGGTTTTCTAGTTTTTTTTATTTTTAGGTTTTCTGATGTTTTTGGAACTTTTAGGAAAAAGATATATAAAAGAGTATTTTAAAAGGATAATGTATAAGGAAATATGAATATAAATACTATAAAGTGTCTAAAAAATGAAGAACAACCTTGGGTAGGGTTCAAAAATAAATCAGGACATGAAAGGACTATTATTCAACATCAAATTATGATTCAAAGGAAGCGATGTGGAATAAGGGAAAGGGCTATCAAGAAGGTAAAATAAGTTGTTCCAAGTAATAATAAATCCATGCTTGAATCAAAATATACTATGATATTATGCCTATAAATATGTGTTGATGATAACCAAATCTAAATTACTTGTTGAACTACTTTTTGAATCCACTTGTAGTACTTGTAAGTCATAATCAAGATCTGGATAATATTATGACATGGGATAAAGGAAAAGGATTGAATAAATAATGGATAATGGAATTGAGAATATGAAATGATGTGGAAGAGGTTCCCTAAAATAGGGGATCTCATAGATAATGTGCAAACAAATCAAGCATAAAAACACTTGAGTTACATATGTTCATGGGTTCATCTAGCTCTTACCCATCTGGTGTGGCCAAACTGTATGCTCTAGAATCATAGTTTATTGTGATAATAAATAAACACAACCAATTTGGATCAAATTTTCCTTTATTTTATTTCAACATGACATCAACAACATTGAAGTATTTGTAAATTATATGTTTGTTACAACTACAACATATCTAATTTTAATATGATTTGAGATGGCTCAATGCGACTAGCCAGTTCTTATCTAAGAGTTATAGATCTTGTATACAAATGAATTTTTACTCTTTATCATCTATAATGTCCTTCAATTAAATACATAGAGAGGGAAACTCAATCTCAATAGGAATAATAACTTTAGAGCCAAAGACTAGGGAATAGGGTGTTGCACCTGTATGCATCCAAATATTGGTATGATAATCCCATAAGGAAAAGAATAATTGAAAATTTTAATCACATCTAGATTGTTGAAAATAATTTTATGAATTTTGATAATAATATTATTAGGTTCCTCACCTTGTTCATTATTTTTTTTGAGCTCGAGATCCTTGGGTCTAAAGATAATCATGGGTTTCAGTATTTCAGAGGGGGAAACAGGGATAATGCATGGGATAAAGACATCCCCTCATTAATTTTAGGAATAATGTTTATTTATTCTAAGGACCAAGAAATTTAACCTTGTTTTACTTAGAAAGTAGCAGTTATTACCATTGAAATCTTAAGGTATTATAGTTACACTTAGAATTCATTACTAGTTGGAGAAACCCTTAATCATTATTGATACTAAGCCAACCCATTATTTATAAAATATGGAAAGAGTTTGATTTCTAAAATAAACATATAAAGGGAGACTAGGGTTAGGTATAAAAGGGGGGTTTGGGGTTTTAATAATGTTAATGTTTATAAAAATGAAATTTGCCAAGCCATATTTATACCATTGTGTGCCTGGTTCAATGTTTGTAAAAATTTTTATCTACTCAGTGGTCAAGATTAAAAGGGACACCAACATGAATATTTCACTTGCAGATCCTTCATAGAATGATAACACCCAAAATATTTGTATCAATTAACATACAAATATTTTGAAACACTTTATAACTTAAAGTACATAAATCATAAATTATTCATAACACATTAAAACTATCATACAAGGTGTTAGATTAACATATGCAAAATCTAAAAACTATATTCACCTCTACAACCTAAGCACAAAATCACTCTTATTTCATAAACCTTCACTTAAACTTATAAAAATAGACTACACTTCATGAATAAAGAACTAAATCAAAATAAATAAAATATTCATATTTATTTAAATAGAGTTCTTTTATATAAATTATGGACCTTTACAAAGAATTGTAGTTTTTCAATATATATATATAGGATGGGGGTCACCTCCATGTAGCATGAGATTCCCATCCTTGGCCATGATGGCCTCTCAAATTTGTTACAAATGCATAAATTCAAAATAAACAAAATATTATCCATTCTCCACAAATATGCCCCAAGAGGGGACCACTAAATTAATTTATTGGTGGGTTAGAGAAGATATGCCTCCTAGTTATTTGGGATGTACTTCCTTGTTTGCCAACACATATGCCATTAAAACAAACTCTTAGTCTATCTTGGCTAAATTCATTGGTGTATATTGAAATATCACATATGATTGGGCCATCAGCTTTTGATACACCTAGAGTGGGGCTTCCTAGGACACTTTTACTTCCAAAACCTACTTGATTATTGTAATGGAATAAGTTAAAAATTCTACCACCACCTTGGTTCCAAATTTGTTTGATTTTGCTACTTTCCTCTCCATGACTTGGTCAAAATGACTTTGGTGAACTCAAAACTTGCCTCTATCTATTAAGGTGCCATTTAGGTGAAAAAACATAGTAATATTTACCTCCCTAAAGTAGGCCAACATATTTTCCTTACTTTATTCCATAGGTTCCATAATTATTTGTGCCAAGGCTATCCACTCCTCAATTGAAGTCCTTGTTCTCTTAGTGTACATCTAATGAAGACTTAGTTTTAATATGGGCATGATTTTTAGCTCTAGGACCATGCCCTTATGTATGACCATGATGATCTTTCTGAACTTTCTCTCCATGAGCTCAATTCTCTCTAGATATATGTGTGCCCTTAGGAGATGTACCCTATTATCGATCAATGTTTTGACCACCTCACCTAGAGCTGAGAAAAACTACATGAGGTCATATTTGACTCATTTTATCAATTATATAGGGAATGAATCTTCACTTGTGTTTCAAGTTATGACCTCCATCAACTTCTCTAACATCTCATGTGTGGCCCAGAACACAGAGACTAGATCCTCACTACTCTCTCTTCACTTATGGATGTTCTCATTTTGGTGAGTGAGAATAGGTTTTTTTGAGACTACAAAATGATGGGGTATCCTCCTTAAATGAAATTCTATGTTATAATACTCCCCATATCCCCTGAAGTCCTATCAAACTCCCATTATATTTCATGGTCACCTATATAATCATTTCAAGTTCTTGTGACACTAAATATATTCCCAGGGTGGATGTTGGTGGGGTGGTAGAGATGACGGTGATAGGTAGAGGAGGAATGGATGAGGTATAAGGAGTGAATGATGAGCTAAATAGAGGAGGCATGGGGGAAAAAAGAGATAGGATGAAATGAGAATCCTATGGGAACATCTGGCCTACCACTAACTTTGGGTCAACTTGACTTATGAGATAATGACACCAAATAAAAAGGCATTTAATAGGAAGGAGTAAATTAGTTGGTTAAATCCAAATACCTAGGCACCTAGGATAATGTAAAAATTAGGAATGTGAATGATATAGGGGTTAATAGGGGATTAATAACTGGAGCTACCTTCTAATTCTTCTTGGGTATCTTGCTTAGGTCATCTTGTGTTTTTATCATGAAAGGAGTCAGAGTTGAAGAGGTAGTATGTCCTGACAAAGGATCTTATTGGGTGATTATAGGTTTCACTTATATGGTCAAGGATGATTGATTTTTAAAAATAGGTGAACTTATTTTTTGGGTAGAGCTAAGTCTATTGAAGTAGGAATGTCTATAGGTGGTTTTACCTATGGAAGAACTAGTGGAAGCATAAAAGGATGGGAAACTAAACCACTTAGAAGTCTAGGATGAGCCACAAGAATCCCTACTAATGGAATGGATTAAGAAGAGGTAATTTAGGATGTAAGGATGTTTTGTATAGTTGAGGCCAAAGGTACTCAAATAAATTATGGAGAGGGAGAAATGGTAAATAAGGGGGGCACCACCTAAGTGGGTCATTGAGGGAAAGGAAAACCAATGGGTTTCCCTACTATATTTTTAAGGGACTATGAGAGCAGGGGAAAGGATATCCATAGATACATGTGGCTATTAATGTTTTAGGATCATCTCAAGGCTATTGTAGATGTCAAATATTATTCCCTACACATCCTAAGGTCAAGTTACCTAGGTTTGAGAACCCAAGTCATCTAAGCCATGGGAGGTGGAAAAAATAGATCATAGGGTCATAGAGGAGAAGCTCATATAGGATAGATTCAAGGAGGAGAAAGGGCTATCACCCATTTTAATATCCTCTTTAAAATTTTAAAAATCACTTGACCATATCTCATCCTAAGCTAACATAGGGGAAGTAGGGTTAGTTTGGGTTGATGGTCTGAGTTGAACTTCTTTTCCTTTCTTTTTCTTCTTGGAATCGAGTCTAGAGAAGACCTATTTATCATCTAGAAGGTTAAGGTAGAAACTGTACTCATCATTAGGCTACTGTTTATAGTTGATATTGGGTTGGTCTTGATATTTCATCAAATTTTCCTTGATGATTCCATGTGGATCCCAATCTTTATGCTCAACCTTACCCAAGTTATAGGAATCAAAAACCTACACCCATTTTATATAATAGTAGACTTCAATACAAATTATGCATGATGGTGATGGAGAAGACTTGGGAATCCTTTTAATAGTAGCTGATATAGTGATCAAAGATACCCTCAACTAGTTAGTTGGTAATATCTTACTCTACCAATCAGTCTAAGACTTGATAGGGTAGGTGGAGTGGAGATCTGAGGATGATAATAACCCAAATTATAGTGTCATTTATATAGTAATAATAGTCACCAATGGGGGCAAGGGAATCCCTTATTTACTTATAGAGTCAAATTATGGTTTCCTCATTGATGGAAATATAAACCATTGGGTAGAAAGGCTCACAAATATCATAGATGTGGTTCTATTAATGGTGGCCATATAATTTATATAAAACCACATCGACCACTGCAACCCTGGGAACCCATGGTGGAAAGGCTGAGGGTTTAAACTTGATGGTGTCATAAATAACATCCACAAAGTATCTCATCATATAAAAATTAATCCACTTTGAGCATCTGACATTACCTTGACAAGGTTGAAGCTGATCACACCCCCAAGGTTTGTGAATTGATCACCCTTGAGGATTATAGACAATAGGGGTACCCATAGGATGTTGGTGTGGATGTAGTTAGTTACCATAAATAATAGATCCAATAGAATCATTCCTACACAGATTCCTTCCTTGAAGGTGTAATTCATGTAAGAGTTTATATTTACCTTATTAACCCATTTTGCATCTAGGTTCTTTGCCCAGTCCTTTAATACATGATAAATTTGATATGTATTGATCCATGTATCAATTATAGTAGTGTCATAAGAGACTATGCATATAGGGAGGTTATATTAAGCTTTAAACTCACTTATAAAAATATAAATGATCTAATGTCAAGAGCCTAAAGACCACACTAGATCATAAACACCATCTTGTACTTTCTTTGTAGTGAGTAATAACTTATTTAAGATGATAGAACAAGGGAAGACTTTTGGCTTGGTAATAGATGTATATAACTCACACTTTTCATATAATCAAAGGGCATCTTTGAACTAAATCTCATCCTCATCATCATTATAATTGGGCTTAGGTGCCATCTCAATTTATTTGAATATTTCATTATAGTGTTTAAAAAGAGTTAGGCCTATTGGTAAATTGGTGTCTCTATATTTGAGTGTAGCTTTGCAGATAGAAGATGAAGCAGCCATAGTAGAAGGGATATATATCTATGATGGTGAATTTTAAGTAAGGAAGATGTGGAGGGCTTAGGAATGTAATGAAAGTGAGGTGAAAATATATGAATATGGGAATAATAATAGTAAATGAGTTTGGTCTCTAGAACTTATAGGGATTTATAGGGATCTACAATAATATCTTACATTGATGGAACTTGGTGGCTCACTCTTTATAAATTCAAATTCAAGTTGGTAGATTGATATTTCCATTTATTTCCAAATCTAGAGTTATCTTAGGGAATACAAACATGTTTTTCTTGACATATTTGTTAAATTCATGTGATGTTTTAACTTGTCCAATCAAAGTCCATTTTTTATTTAGTTAATGTTGGGAGTATGATATTCACATGACTATGTTTCCCTTGTGGTATCCTAGGTATCATTTATCTTGTGCCATGATCCATTTCCAATTAGTCAGGTTCTATAATAGATAACACCTAGGCATGCCCTAGTACCTCACCTTTACCCTTTTATAAGTAGGAGTTTAAAACTAGAGGAGTGAGGTGACATGTGGTTTCCTTTGATTAACCTTTTAAATTTAACTATAATTCACTCTAACTACTTTGGGTTTCTTGGAATTCTTCTACTGATCTATAAGGAAGTATTACATAGTGTGGTTTAGTAGGTCTAGCTCTCTTAGGCTCTGACATATCTAATAGGTCTATAAAATTGACATGCTTTAATAGAATCCACATGGTGCTCCTTTATTTATTAGGGCTATCCTAGGATTTGACATCTCTGATAGGTTTGAGAGACTAATAGCTCTATTGAGATCCATGTGGTGTTCCTTCATTTAGTCAGGTTCTCCCAGGCTCTAACATCTTTGATAGGTTTATGAGACTAACATGTTTTGACAGTGGGTCCACATGGTGATTCCTCATTTGCTTAGGCTCTGAAATCTCTAATAGGTCTATAAAAATTTCATCTTTTATAGGATCCATGTTGTTCTCCTTCATTCGATAAGGATTTCCTAAGATATGATAGGTCTAGGAGACTGACATGTTCACATAGTAAGACCATGTGTTACTTCTTCACTTGGTTAGGTTCTCTCAAGTTCTGACATTTAGAAGGTTTGATAGACTGACATGTTTGATATTAGGTCCACACAGGTCATTTCTCCTACATAAATTCATGAAAAATATACTAAGAAAGGGAAGCCACATAATCAATCAAGACATTCATCTATCTACTAATGGGGTTTGTAAGGTACCACAAAGGAATATGAGAGACTGAGGCTCTAATAACTTCAATATAAGTCCAAATCTATAAAAAAAAGTTAGTGCAAAAAACTATTCTAAGTATGAAATTGTTATGTTTTTATAAAATGCAATAAGGACCCAACTACATTTAAACTCAGAAGTTTATAAACAAGGCTAGATTATCATTATAAATACATTAGATGATTTTAAAAATCAAGGTGAAATATAAGCTTAGAGTTTTTTTAGGAAATATGATGATCAAAAGTAGACTAAAGGTCTGATAACTTCTAATTGAGAATTTTTTAGAGGGTTCCCCCACTTCTTTGAAGAAGGGGGTGTGTTGGCCACAACAAATGGTGACTTTATGAGGAAAATTTTGTCCTAGTGTTTAAAACCTAGACTGAAATCATATAATATTGAACATAAATATAATCAATTCAAACTCTATTTGATATACTTTGAATATGAAAATTGCTCAAGTCTATTCCAATAAGCAGCATACTGGGCTATGACTCCTTCAAAGGTCACTTTGTGCGTTAGTGATGGAATGGATTACTTCAATAAGATTAGGTACATCTAGAATATTAAATGTTTCTAAATGGGTATGCATTTTTTACAAAATTTTGGATAAGGAAGGAAGGCTTGAGTATTACTTTACTGCTTGTCAAGCATCCATAGCCCCAATATAGATGCTTTTGGTCTCACTTCTACACTTGTTCCATTGTCAACCAGGTTGGGAATCCTACAATGGGGGTTGTCTAAATATTCTAATTAAAAATTTAACATAAATTTTTTTAAGTTTAAACTTCCTTTAATCTAATATTTTATGTTTGATCCATGAGGGTTAGACCAATATAGCCAAGGTGTATGGTAACTTCAATAGTCTTCTATTATCCAGATGACCTTTTACTCATTTAGTAATTTATGATATCCTTGTTATTTTGATTGAGGTTTTTGTGATGACCTTGGTTAGAGTTATAAAATTTGTTTAATTTACTTAGTGTTGAATCATTGACTTTTGATTATCTTAGTACTTTTTGGATAATTATGTTTCTTATCACTATGTTCAATTCCAAAGGTTCACCTTATGTTTCCCAATCATGGTAATAATTTTCACTTGCTTGGTGATCCATTGGATGAGTCATTACTTTCCCTAAGATCAATTTTGTATTCATAAATCATGGCGTCAAAGGGTTTTCTGCAAGGTTGGTAGAATAAACATAGGGCACAAAACATAAGAAATAAGGAATAATAATATAATAACAAAAGTAAACATACCAAAAAAGTAAAATAATCTAAAAATAATATAATATATACATTACCACCTCTATATATGTTACTTTAAAATTTCATTGTAAGGTATAGCTAAGAAGTAATGATTTAGGAACTGATCATTCACAGGTAATGGGAGGTTGATACCCTTCAAATATTTGAGGAAAAAAAATTATACCAAATTAACTTATATATTTCGTATGGGTTGATCCATAATGGATCAAACATAGAATGTTGACCCTTATTTTCATGGGCTCTATCCCATAATAGCACCAGATCTAAAATACTAAAGGACTTGATCTTGGATTTCTTGTCAAACCATCACTTGATAGAGATTTTATATTTGTTAAAGTTTAATAGGAATTCATCTAGAGATTATTTTAATTGAATAATATCCAATATCCTTGAGTTAAATTTATCATTTTTTTCCTTCAATTATTGCATAAATTTGTAGGTAGGCAGTTTGAGCGTAACTAAAAAAACCCACTCTAGTCTATAGACTGGAATAAATAGTGAGCTCTTGAGTGCTTATTTGTGCTTGGTGAAATCAAACCATAGAGAAAACTTTAGTAATGAATGCCACTCTTATGGTTTCTTCTCTATATATTTATTAATAGCCTATATTATCTTCTTGTTGGTTGATTTTGCTAACCCGTTCCCTTAAGGGTAGTAATTAGATGACAATTTTAAAGTGATCTAATTGTCATATGTCTATTCAGTGAACTTCATGAATTAGAACACAAGGAAATTATTGCATACTAATGAGATAGGAGTCCCAAATTGAGTGGTCAAATTATTCTCCATGAATTTTATAGCTTTACTTATAGCTATTTTCTTTGTTTCCACTACCTCAATCCATATTATGTAGTAATCTATAGTCATAAGAAAAACCTATGGATTATTGAGGATTTGGGATTAATGACCCCCATGAAGTCTAGTCCCCATTGGGAAAATGGTGCCATTTCTATAATTGGTTACAAAAACATCACAACATGGGTTTCTCTTTTGGCAAAGGTCTAAAACTAATGGCATGTTCTAACATATGCATGGACATCTTTGAAGAGGGTTTGCTAATAATATCTCATCAAAATTATTTTGTTCATCATTACATTTACTTTAGAGTGACCAACACCCAAATTCTCATTAATGTTTGTCATTACTTATATAGCTTCAGCCTCTAATAACCATCTAAGATATACACCTTCATGATTTTTCTTGAAGATAACTTCATTCTTTAGCAGTACTAACTCTTGATCTAAATAGTGCATAAAAATTCTTGGATCAATCTCAAATATCATTTGAGTAAGCCTTTCCCTTAACTGTCTTAGTAGGATTTCTTTCTAGGTCATACTCATACACCTTAGTCATATATCTACCTCTGTAATCATCTAGTTCATTATGACCTAACATTTAATTGATATCCAAATAAGGTATGATTACATGCACTTTATTCCTAAGAATGTGGTGCCTTAATATTTGTATATTCTTAACCAATGTGCAGGCATGTTTGTCCAATGTGGAGTATCTTAGTTCTACATCTTTAATATTGGTGCTCATAAAATCAATAGTGTGTTCTTCTCCATCTTATCTTTACATGAGACATGTAATGATGTGCTAAGAGGCAAAAGGATAAATGTATAAATCCTTTATGTAGTCTTGAATAGTTAGCATGAGCACTTGCATGATGACATATTTTATGTCTTGAAAGGCTTTCTCTGATTCATCATGCCACTCCATCTCAACATCATGTTTTAACATATCATTAAGGGGATTTATAATTTCAACAAATACATAAATGAATTTTCAAAAAAAAAAAAATTCGAAATAAATATTTCAATTCTTTTTTTTTGTTGGGTTGAAGTAATTTATACATTACAACAGACCTTTTGATATTGATAGTAATACCTTCCTTTGTAATGATATGACTGAGAATCTTACCTTCTATGACTCTAAACATGCTCATTTTAGGGTTCAAAGAAATGCCATATATTCTAAACATCTCTAAGACCTTCTACAAATAGTGGACATGATTTTTAGACACCTAAATCTAGCCACCAATGACCTCCAGCTAGGATTTTGACCAATTTCCACCAAAGTGCACAATTTGGCCTAAAAACACTAAAGCACATTAAATGAGTTGAAATGTACATATTCAAGTGCCAATTTTGGATAGAGTATCATTAAGTGGGGAAATGAAATTTATGAGTTAGCTAGCTTTGATTAGATCATTCGAAGTCAAAATGCTAATTTTGCACCTGGGTACTCTGAATTGCTCTTTCCTATCAAATATTTTGCACAAAATACATACCTTTGTTATTTATTTTTAGTAACATCCTAAATGGGATAATGGATCTAATGCATCTGACATTGCTTTCCAATTCCATTCCAATTGAACTTTGAACCAATAACAAGACATTTTGATCAATTTGAGTAATTTGTGCACAATGTGCTTAAATATTCTTAAGAACTAATTAATCCAAATCAAGGCATAATTAATAATTCCATGGAAACTTGTTAGAATGAATATTGAATATCTACATCATCAAGTGACCTCATTTCTTGGAAAGATATTCCTAGGCCATAAATGCCATAAATATCAAGATTCATGCCTCCCATGCCTCTTAATTGCTCATTTATCCCAAATATTGATGAGCATCTTTATCTATTTTAATGGCATAATTGGATTAATCCTTAGTCACAGATCTCAATCTTGAGATAGATAGTTTAGGTTGATTATATATTTTATAAAAATCTATAAATAGGAGGCCTTACCACATGAATTTCAAGACATGATTATGAAAAGTTATAATGTAGAATTTGATTATAAATATTCATGCAACTAGTGTTATCATGACATATTTATCCCAAGTTAAGCCAAGCCACAAGCCAAAGGTGCCAAGGAGAGATGGAGGTAGCCAAGCTTCCATTGTCAAGGACTTCATGAGTACAAAGCCAAGGAATCCACTACAACTAGCATTTTGGAGCATCCAAGGTAAAAGAGGGTTTATTTTGCATTTTAGTTGTGTGTTTTATTCATGTTTGTTAACTAACCTCTTCTTAGTGTCTAAGCCTAGAGATGTTATGATAGTTAGTGTTTTTCTTTCATTTTGTTTTCATTTTGAAACTAACACCATACTAACCATCCTCTCTTGAGTCAAATTCTTAGATCACATACGGAACACTTGATGGGATAAAACACATCCCACACATGAAGAAGATCATTCTAAAATTTTAAAATCTTCATTTGGATCATTAAAAATCTTATAGTTTGATTTTATAACTTTATTTTGCCATTTTTATTTGTCACAGGTTTACACAATAACTGATGTTAGTTAGTAAAACCATCATCGATTGGCATAGCCATCATCAGTCACTATTGGTATAATCAATGTTGGTTAGAAAACCATCATTGGTTAGTAAGTGTAATTGATGTTGATTTTATAACTGATGATAGTCACTATGTTTTTATTAAAAACATAAAATTGAGAGCTAAATAGTCCATTTTAAAATGTTTTGTTTGGGGTCATATGGACTGCAAATTTGGATGATTTTAAAAAAAATACATGTTTTCTCCTAAATTTGTATAATTTGATATTAGTTTAGCTTCAAGTTTCATAGATTTTTCACACAATTTTGAAAATCTATTTAAAATGTTTCTAATCTAACATTTTTTTGGGTGATTCCTTAAGGGTATATAGCTAACCAACAGACTTAGAACTTGTTAAAACATGTTTAAAGCATATTTTGAATGCTTTAAAATGAACTAGGAACATTATTTTGGTACTTAATGTAAAATTTAGGTGCTTAAGTAAGTTTTTAGCATTAGTTTTCAAAGTTAAAACTAAGACTAGGGGATCAAATTAACACCACCTCATTTTTTGAATTTGGGCTTCAAAATCAACTCATCTTTCTAAAAGTTTTTGGTATTCAATAGTTTCTTGATCTAATTTTTTTAGCAAAGAGAGGGATGTTGCATGTATGCTCTTCCATTTGTCCCCTTTATGGAACCCTTGGAATCAAAATCACCATTCTTATTATAAAAATCCTAGTCCAAGGCTTAGAAATAATGTCATCTAAATCACTCCCCAAAAACTCATCAAAGTTTGGGTGACCTTGAAAATGACCCTAAAGTCTTTCTCTTAGTCTGTTATTTTCATTGCATCTTGGCTTACAAGGGGGATGTCCTTACCTCCCATGAGTTCTTTAGGGAATATTTGACCCAAGGTTTCATCTCTTGGAATTGACTTCACTTAAACTTTCTAAGTTACACATAGGACATATCTACATTTAGACATCGCACTACACTGAGCGAACAATAGGATATAGTGGTTGTAAAAAGGACTAAACATTTTTATAACTAGATAATGCCATGATCACCTAATTTATATGCTTGTCTTTTACATCATTTGACATGAAAGTCATTATGCAATTAATTCCCCTAAATACATTCAAAACTTGATAGTTTAGTCAACCCCACATTGCCATACCCTTGTTAGGATTTAGACAATTATACTTAGTGTATTTTGGTCATTTTTGCTTGGTATGTTTTGAGATTTAAAATTGTTTATTTGTTCATAAATGATGTCAAAATAATGTATTTGAGTTGAGGAGGCTGGTGTTATGCTACCCAGATCATGTCAAACCATTTGTGCTTTTGATTCACTTGAAACATAGCATTGATCACATCTTTCGATCATGCTTATGCCATTAGGCTACTCAATTTGATTCAAGACTAGTTTACCTTATATCAAAAAATATTTGTTTCAAACCATGTCATGTATACCATTTGGACCTTTGTCTTGTGCTATCATGCTATCCAATCTTGTCTAACATGTTTGGTCAAATCCTAGTTTTCAATGTTGAGTTTTCAATTAGCCTTGTCAAGTTTGGATTCAAACATTGTTTGATTTCTATTTAGGCCTTAATTTATGGGGCTAATACATATATCTTTCTCTTTTGGGATGCATAAATTTTATTAATTTATTACCCAAATTTGAAAACTATTGATGGTTTATTTGTTTAATGCTTACCCTCATCATTGTTTGTGCCTTTGTTTGGAAAAACAAAGTTTTTATGCAAAGAACCTTTTGTCTTATGCCAACTGATCATGTTTATGTTTGATTATATGTCGAGTCTATGTCAAATTTATTTTCAAACTTGTTAGATTAAATCAAATCACATCAGACTTTGTTTTAATTCTATATTTTGATGTTGTTCTTCCAAAAGTCCTAGCATATGCCTATTTGTTTGAGCCTAGATTTTGACTCTACATTTAGATAAAAGAACTAGTAACTCAACTTTTCCCTTTCCTAGTTTAGACTGTATTTGGAACACTTTAACTTAGACCTTTCACATGTCATTTTTTATTTAGATGCTTGAACTTTTGTGCGTATGACATTTGACATTAGACATTTGATGTTAGATTATTTTATGCCGAGTCTCAGTACAAATCATTTTGGAGATACAGCTCCACCTTTTGACAAAGTTAGACTAAGCCTGAACCATTTATCCTTTGGACATAATTTTTTAGATTTTATAGAACTCTAAGCCTTTTTGTTTCAGAGATTTCATAATTTACATAGATATGTCTAGATATACCTATAATGGAGTCACATACAATCCAACTTATGATATAATGGTCATACACAATCCCACTAGGAACCTCTATAGAGAAATATTTTCTAAGGATTTTTATTATTCTTCCTATAATACTCCATATGGGGAACATAGTCAAAATTCAAAAAATATAAATCAAAACCTAGATTGGTATAAAGAGGCTTGTGAGGAGGACTTTGAAGACCCAACTAAAGATAATGTTTTTTGGGATATAAATCCATAACTTCTTTGCAATAATCAATACATGGAACACAGTCAAGAACTCGCTTATGAGCCAACCCATGACTGGGATGATATGGTTTATGAGGAAGACTTAGATGCTTTGGCTTGTGCAAGCAATCAAGTTCAACAATGCCCCTTCATCATTATAAGACTTATTCCTTTGGCTTGTGTGAGCAATCATGCTCCACACTACCCTATAATTATCATATCACGACTTTGTCCTTTAACTCACACAAAAAATAATGCTCCCTAAGGCCTTACAATTATCCAACCACAAGTCATCCCATCCAAACCTCAACCCATCCAATCATTAAAATACCAATATGTATTCAAAATTGGTATTTTCCAACTCATTGGAAACCAAGGCCAAGAGAACCAACCAATCTAATATGTTTTTGTCAAACTAGCCATTTGTGATAAGTCAATCTATGATGAATCACTTATTGATCCTATACTAGTTGTTGAGGAGTCTCACACTGATGAGCTAGTCTTTGTCAAGTCACTTCTTAATGATTATAACTACCTTTGGGCATATCATTACCTCAACTATGTACCTATTATTTAAGAGCCTCTTATTGTCAATCCAATCTCTGACGAGTTGTCTCTTGACCTTTTTCCCATCCTAGAGGATTCCCACTCTGACAAACCAATTCTTGTGGAGCCCATTATGCCATCACATGATATTACTTATTCAAAACCAAATATTCAATAAGACATCATTATAATAGAGTACCCATCAGATGAAGAATCAAAGTTAGAGTCAGGTTCTATTCTTGAATCAACATTAGATTTACCATCAAAATCTAAATCAACATCAGTCTCAACATCATATTTTATGTCCCTTGAGTTAGAATCAGATTCAAAAGAAGAATATGTTCATGGTTGTTACAACATTGGTTATGCATACTTTATAGATCATTTTGAATACATTTGTGATCTTTTTATAATTTTTAAGGATGATTACATTAGCTTCAACATAAGCTATCCTATTATCTTCTACAAGGATTTTACAGCCTCTCCCCATTCCATTACCATTCTACAAGCCATTACCATCAACAAAAATAGCCATATTATTGACATTCCATCTCCCACAACTTCATTGGTGAAAACCTCTTTAAGGCACCAATAATTGAGCACAAAATCTCATCACTACTTGATGAAGATAAAATCAAAGATCAAATTAAAATAGCTTACAATTTACAACTTAATAAGATATTAGCTACTCTCAAGACCAAACAAAAAAAAATTGATGGTCCTATCGAGAGAACAAGTCTTCGACCCCATCACAACTAAAATTATGTTAAATTTGGCATCAACAATATTACGTGTGACTGCAAGTATTGATCTTCATTTATTTCCCCACCATTATACATTATATTATTATTTACCATTTCATTTCATAATCAAACCTACCATCCATTATTTGTCTCTATTTAACATCCATGGTTTCACTTTTCTTTGAAGAGGCTATAAAGATACCTTGTCTTAATGATTGAAGGAATCAAAATAAATGACCCACAAAGATCATAAAAGTATGCTTGACAACCAGATCTACATTGAGTTCTTAACAAATTAGCTATTTAGATGAGGTGTGTGCTAGCAATCAACATGATCAAGTATTCTATTTATATCATTTGTTGATTGGGACATGTATTTCCCCATCAATAAGAACAATAGAATTAGAAACCACACCTAGGCTAGAAGTATGTACCATACCATTTCATTTCCATACCATTACCATTGTTACATATCTATTTTCCATTGTCATGTATCCTACCATTCACCCCATCACTTGGGGAGGCAAACCCTCTTATCATTTTATGCATCCTATCATTTTATTCCTATCTAGATCAAAGCCTATTTTTAGTCATCCTACCCAATCCTATTTTGATGTTGGCTCATTTGGTTCTTCCTACACCTTTTCAAGGGGGGATCCTAATCAAGTTTCAATAATAAATCTAATCTATGTCTACAATGACAGTCTATGAAAGTAGTGTGATAGTTGATCTAGTAAGGTATCTTTAATTTTCCATCCTATATTAGGTTTGTTTATGTGAACCTAATTATAACCATATATGGGCAAATCAGTGTTTCACTAGTCTTGCTACTAATTATAACCACCTATGGGTAAATTAGTATCATTGATCTATGACATTGTATACTAGTTATAACTACCTATGGGTAAACTAGGGGCAACATTTATTTATCATGCATTGCTGCATCACTTTGCCATCATTTTTTTCATTTGATTGGCCATTTGCCGGATTTCAAAACTTGTTGGGACCTAGTTGGTTTTTCCTCACCTTTTATGTGGATGGAATTACTATGAATTGAGGTCATTTTAGGACTATGTGGGTTATGCTCAATTTATGTTGAGGTCACCTCAGTCCCCCTTTCCATATGATCTCACCATTTTAAGAGAAACCTAAGCCAAACACTTTCACCATTTATGAGAAGGTATCTTTTAATTCTCTAATGAGTTAAGATACCTCAAAAATCTAAAAAACATTCATAACATTTCAAAAAAACCAAAAATATTTATCCTATCTAAGCCTAGTTAGTTATCCTCGATCCACCATACTGGGGCATTGTCATTATTAGGATGCTTTCTTTTTCTTTTGTTTTTAGGCTTTATATTTATTTTTTTATTTTAGGTTGTTTGTTTGTTTGTTTTTTGGTTTTTTTGTTTGTTCACTTTCATATTTGTTTGCTTTCAGCATTATTGCCTTGACTCAATCTATATGCATTCATTGGGTGATTCCTTGAGCACATTATTCTTGAGTCTATCCATATTCATACGTAAACATTGTCATCATGGTTTTTATCATTAGTGTATTATTTTTTAGGGTTTATTGGATATCGAGAGTCAGTCCTTATGCATATATTGGCCAAGTTTTCATGGTGTTCTATCATGATGCCTACCATCACATGTTACAGTAAAAATAAACTTCAAGAAGGTCTACAATCAATGGAGCCACATAAGTTTATCCTTGGCACCTTGGCAAATCCTTCCATCCCACCCTTGATCAACTTAACCCATTAAACATTCTAATTATATCATTGCTAATAAGGATGTGCATCTCCTCATTGGTAGGTATAATTGAATCATTTACATTGATCAATCTTATTCATCTATTTTATCACTTTGCACCCACTCATCTTTAATCTGTATCATAGGTTATATCCTTGAGGTATACTTTCTAATCATCCCTAACTGGGGCACCATCAGTTTTAGCCAATTCATATCCTTGTAATGATTATAATTGCCTATGGGTAAATCATTATTTTGACATTTATTCCTAATTATAACTATCTTTAGGTAAATCAACATCTTTTTTTAAATCAATGCATGTAGGCATTTTATCATTTGGATTAATCTCAACCACAGGTTAGCTCCACCTTTCTTCTTGTTTATTTTTGAGGGACCATCTATCAACATATGTGATGGCCACTCCCTCAATGAGGCATCATCATAGGCTTCCAAAAACTATTTGGAGCTTTGTTCTTCAACCATCATCTTCTTCTTGAAATACAGGCCATCTCTCATTATTTGAGAAGACATTACTTTGCCTAAAATTTTCAACATCTTCCCAAATAGGGGCAAATTGTAGACACCTAAATCTGGCCACCAATGCCCTCCAACTAAGCATTTGACCAATTTCCATCAAAGTGCACAATTTGGCCTAAAAACACTAAATCAAATTAAATGAGTTGAAATTGACATATTAAAGTGCAAATTTTGGCTAGAGTATTATTAAGTGGGGCAATGCACTTTATGGGACATCTAGCTTTGATCAGATCATTCCAAGTCAAAATGCCAATTTTGCACTTGGGTGGTCTAAATTGCTCTTTCCTATCAAATATTTTGCATAAAACACATGCCTTTATTATTTGTTGTCAATAACATCCTAAATAAGATAACAATTTTCAACACATCTGACATCACCTTCCAACTCCAATCTAGTCAAATTTTGGACCAATAATAAGGCATTCTGATCAATTTGAGTAATTTGTGCACAAAATGCTTAAACATGCTTAATAACTAATTATTCTAAATCAGGGCATAATTAATAATTTCATGGAAACTTGTTAGAAATGAATATTAAATATATGCATCATCAGGTGAACTCATTTCTTGGGAAGACATCCTTAGGCCATAAATGCCATAAATATTAGGATTCATGCCTCCCATACCTCATCAAAGCCCTCCATACCTCTTAATTGCTTCTCTATCCCAAATATTCATGAGCATATTTATCAATTTTAATTGCATAATTGGATTAATACTTAGCCAAAAAGATAAATATATAAATCATTTGTGTAGTCTTGACTAATTAGCATGAGCACTTGCATGATGACATATTTTATGTCTTAAAAGGCTTTCTTTGTTTCATCATGACAATCCATCTCAGCATCATGTTTCAACATAGAATTAAGAGGATTTACAATTTCAACAAATACATAAATGAATTTTCAAACAAAAATATTTTTCCAAAGAAATATTACAATTCTTTTTTTCTATTGGGTTAAAGTAATTTATAAATTACATCAGAACTTTTGATATTGATAGTAATACCTTCCTATGTAATGATATGACTGAGAATATTACCTTCTATGACTCTAAACATGCTCATTTTAGGGTTCAAGGAAATGCCATATATTCTAAACCTTTTAAAGACCTTTTACAAATAGTGGACATGATCTGTAGACACCTAAATCTGGCCACCAATGACCTCCAACTAGGCTTTTGACCAATTTCCACCAAAGTGCACAATTTGGCCTAAAAATACTAAAGCACGTTAAATGATTTTAAATTGACATATTCAAGTGCCAATTTTGGCTAGATTATCATTAAGTGGGGCAATGCAATTTATGGAATAGCTCGCTTTGATCAGATCATTCTGAGTCAAAATGCTAATTTTACATCTAGGTATTCTGAATTGCTCTTTCTTATCAAATATTTTGCACAAAACACATGCCTTTGTTATGTGTTTTCAGTAACATCCTAAATGATATAATGGATCCAATGCATCTGATAGTGCCTTCTAATTCTAATCTAGTCAAATTTTGAACCAATAATAAGGCATTATGATCAATTTGAGTAATTTGTGCACAAAGTGCTTAAACATGCTTAAGAACTAATTAATCCAAATCAAGATATAATTAATAATTCCATGAAAAATTGTTGAATAACTTATTTTTAGAAATGAATATTGAATATCTGCATCATCAGGTGACCTCATTTCTTAGGAAGACATCACTAGACCATAAATGCCATAAATATTAGGATTCATGCCTCACATGCCTCATCAAAACACTCCATGCCTCTTAATTTCTCCTCTATCCCAAATATTGATGAGTCTATTTATCAATTTTAATTACATGATTGGATTAATCCTTAGCCAAAGTGGACAATTTAGCCTAAAAACACTAAAACATATTAAATGAGTTAAAATTGACATATTCAGTGCCAATTTTGGCCAGAGTATCATTAAGTGGGGCAATAAAATTTATGGGATAGCTAGCTTTGATCATATCATTTTGAGTCAAAATGCCAATTTTACACCTAAGTGCTCTGAATTACTCTTTCTTATCAAATATTTTGTACAAAACATATGCCTTTGTTATTTATTTTTAGTAACATCCTAAATGGGATAACAGATCCAATGCATCTGACATCACCTTCCAATCTAGTTGAATTTTGGACCAATAATAAGGCATTCTGATCAATTTGAGTAATTTTTGGAAAAAGTACTTAAGCATGCTTAAGAACTAATTAATCCAAATTAAGGTCTAATCTATAATTCCATGGAAACTTGTTGAATAATTTTTTTTGAAAATAAATATAGAATATTTGCATCATCAAGTGACCTCATTTATTGGAAAGACATCCCTAGGCCATAAATGTCACAAATATCAAGATTCATGCCCTCTATGCCTCATCAATGACTTTTATGATGCCCTCCATGCCTCTTAATTTCCTCTTTTTCCAATGTCATGATGAGGATAATTATAAACTTAATTCTAAAAATTGAATTAATCCTTAACCACACATCTCAATCTCAAGATGGACAATTCAAGTTGATTCTATACATTTTCAAAAATCTATAAATAGGAGGCCTTACCACATGAATTTTAAGATATTTTGGTATAAAGTTATTATGCTCAAATATCTTCAAAAAGACATGATTATGAAATTAGTGTTACCATGTGAAATTGATTCCAAGCCAAGCCAAGACTAAGCCATAAGTTGCCAAGGAGAAGAGGAGATAGCCAAGCCTCCTTTGATGAATACTTCATGAGCACAAACTAAGAAAGCCACTACAACAATCATTTTTAATCATCCAAAAAGGTAAAAGAGGGTTTATTTTGTATTTTAGTTGTGTTTTATTCATGTTTGTTAACTAAGCTCTCCCTAGTGTCTAGGCCTAGAGATGTTATGCTAGTTGGTGTGTTTCTTTCATTTTATTTTCATTTTAAAACTAACACAATACTAACCATCCTCTCTTGAGTCAAATTGTTATATCACATAATTTAAGTGTAAATTAGTCAAAATATAGGTTAGAGGTTATTTGTGGCTAGATTTAGGTGTCTATAGTTTTCTCCTATTTGGGAAGAAGTTACAAACCATAGTCAAAGTAATGTCTTCTCAAATAATGAGAGATGGCATGTATGAAAAAAAATAAGATGATGACTGAAGAACAAAGATCTAAATGGTTTTATCAAGCCTATGATGATGCCCCATTGAGGGAGTGTTTGTCACATTTGTTGATGGGCATTTCCTCAAAAAGAAATAAGAAGAAAGGTGGAATTAATCTATGGTTGAGATTTATCCAAATAATAAAATTCTTGCATGCATTGATGTAAAAAGGATGTTGATTTTCCCAAAGGTGGTTATAATCATGAATAAAATTCAAAATAATGATTTTCCCATATATAGTTATAATCATTAAGAAGACCTAGATTGGGTAAAGATGATTATGCCCCAGTTAGGGTTGATTAGCAAGTATAACTCAAGGATATAACCTAGAATATAGTTTAAATATGAATGGATATAAAGTGATGAAATAGATGAATAGAATAATAATATTTATTAGTGTGAATGATTTAATTATACATACCAATGAGGAGATACTCATCCTGATTAGTAATGATACAACTAAAATGGTTAATGGGTTGATTTGATCAGGGATGGGATGGGAGGATTTGCCAAGGTGCCAAGGAGAAACTTCTATAGCTCCATTTATTATAAACCTTTTTGAAGCTAATTTTTCTTGTAGCATGTGATGGTAGGCTTTATGATAGAGCACCATGAATATTATCACAAAATATGCATAAGGACTAACTTTTGATATCCAATAAACACTTAAAATAATACACCAATTATAAAAACCATGATGATAATATTGATGTATGAATATGGATAGACTCAAGAATAATGTGCTCAAGGAATCACCCAATGAACACATATAGACTGAGTTAAGGCAACAATTTTGAAATAAAATAAATAAGTAAGCAAATAAAAAAGAAAACAAATAGAAAAATAAATAAACATATAACTGTAGACACCGAAATCATGTCTATCCCTTGGTCATCCTCCCCATTGGTCTCCTTGGTCCACCCCCTAAACATCTCTAACCCACACACTTATTAATTTAAAATAATTAACTATTTTAAATTAATAAAACCCCCTTTGCCACCTCACCCCATGCCAAATCCTAATTACTTAAACCACATTTTAACCCTCCCATTAGCCGCTCGCGTTCCTTTAATCCACCTTGAACCGTTTTCCAATGACAGTTAGCCCTAGCAGTTGGAAGAATGAGGAAAAAGACTAAAAATAGCCTCTTTTCTCATTCTTCAGCCATCGATGTCAGTAACTATTCAGTTGACGTCGGTGGTTTTGCCAGCATCAGTTCCTTTAAGACTACATTTTTTGCTTCCATTGCCACTCTCTTACGAACGTGAATTCTCTCGCTCAAGCTTCCCATCATTCTTGCTTCTCAATTTCTTGCAGGTATTATCATTTTGACAACACCTTCCAGGCTTAAAGGATCAATACCAGTCATCCAACACCAGGTTGAAGGTTGCACGACACTCTTTCCCATCAGCCACAATGGACATAGCTTTTGCACCTTCTCCCATAGTTAAGTATCTACACTAGTTTTATATTTTTGTCTCTTTTAAATACATTAGCAATCAGATTACTATACATTTCCAAGCATTCTTAAGACAACCCAGTCTATTTTTTCTAAAGAGGCTAAAAAGCCTTCTCTCACCTTTATCTCTCTTTTTGCCTCCGTCATCCATTCGGTCCCTTTTTAGCCACACTCTCTGCCCTGCAAACCTAACACAAGCCACTAAAGACTCCCACAGACACCCCAAACTAATTTAATGACCACAAACAACCTTGAGACTCGTCCAAAGCCATATTATCAACCCAGACCTGACTTTCATCTAGACCAACCTTGACTTCCTTCTCGGAGACGCTGAGAGGCCCTTCTCCTACCCATACCCCTTTTCTGGCAACACATCCCTATCCTTCATCTGGTCCTTCTTTCAGGCCACACTCTGCAAACCCTGCATAGACTCTCAGACTATCCTGTCAACCACAGACTAGCTTGAGACTCATCCAAAGCCTCATTGCCTCAACTGATGCCAGCCACCAGGCCCATTACCCCTACCAACATTGCCAGAATAACCAACGTTGGAGACCTTAACCAACTGACGCTGGCAGAACCACCGACACCGACAACTGTAGAAGACAGATTGCCACATACAGGTATGCATTTATTTCTATTTCTTTTGTTCAGTCTTTTATCATTTCCTTTTCTAGCCACATTCTATTCTTTATCAATCAGTGGACTGACACCCTTCTAGAAAGTCTTTGTACTTCTAGGATCAATCATTGCTTGGCAGTCCACTACCTACCTATCTAACAGTCTTCTTGTTTAAGTCTCTTTCTTTTGCAAGTGTCATCCTCCATAGCCAAAGAGGAGTCCCTTCAGTCGTCTGGATATGATGCGTAGACCTCATCCGGGTATCATCTAACCCTTGTCCATTACTTTACTTTCTTTCATCTCTTTTGAATGTTGAAAAGAAAAAATAGTTAGAAACATTCTAGCACACCCGGTGGGACCCTAGGAGTTTTCCTTGGGTTTATTCTTTTCTTCTAAAAGCAAACTTTTCATATAGGTGCATTAGGTCTCTTCTTGCATCCTTTTCCTCTATCTCTTCCAAAAGACACCATTAGCAAAGTTAAAAAGAACCCTTCTTTCTTCTTGCATCTTAGACTAGTCAAAATCATACTCTTCAACCTCTTCTCACTTGTCTGCATACGAACACACATTTCTATTTGGGCTTAAAATCCATTGCATTTCATTTCTTTTTGAATGCATACTTAGCTCCCACATCTAGTAATTAAATTGCATCATGAATTAATCATAGCACACTTATGTTACACAACCAGATCACTTGCACAAAATCAAACATCTTAACATACTTGAGACAAGGTTTGACTAGGATTTCATCACCTAGCGGATACCTTATCCATCCCAGCAATCCCACTTGGACTTCACTACCAAGGGGAAAGCCCACTCTATTCTCTGGCAGAGGATAAACTCTAGGGGAAGTATATACTACCTAAGTGGCCCAGCTCGGATTTGGGTTCGTGAAGTGAGGGGAGCAAGATCCTACCACCAGGCCATGTACAAAACCTAACACAAACTCTTGAGCACTGAAACTAACCTGAAACCAACCTTAGACTACTTCTTCTAGGACCCATTCTACAAGCCAACTTCTCAAAACACATTCATCTAAGGCATAAGCCAACAGGATTCTAAAAATTATTCTTAGGAATTAACATTAGGGTCTACTTGTCTTCATCTTCTTTTCTGTCTTTATCTGGTTTTTTGATCTAGTGAGGATGTTTTCTTCTTTCTTCCAAAAACTCTCAAATTTTTTGAGTTTCTAGAAAACACAGTAACCGACATCAGTTTTACAACTGACACCGATAACATTTCTTCACCATCATCGGTTATCTGACCGACCTTGGCAACCTATTCCACCAACATCGGTTATCTGACCGACGTCGGCCACTTGTTCTCACCGACATTTATTTTTCAACCGACGTCGGTCACTATCACAATCTTTCTTCCAAAATAGCAGTTTTAAAACCTAACTTTCTTACTATCCAACATCCATTCTAGTTTTTTGAGACTGAAAAACATAGTTTCTAGAACCTGACCCTTTCTTGCCTTGAATGGTTTTGACACATATTCAAACCAAGATTCTTATTGACCACGCGAGGCAACAACTGCTTCCACCTTTGCCTTCCATAACCAGTCCTCTAATGGAGTATCATTCAGAGACCGAACGAACTCCTACCCAATCGACCCTGACTCAGCCTCCCATTATCCTTGAGGGGGACCAAGACTTTGAAAGGTTCCTTGACCTCAATTTCAAGGCCCTTCAACATTATCTCATGTGAAGTCAAACACGAGACTCCTTAGGTAACCCAATCTATGGGATGCCAACCTCTTTAGTTGAGATAGTAGCCATATCCACAACATCTGTAATTTAGTCCATAAACACCCAGGCCATTACCTCGACTAATAACCAACCCATGACTAATCTTCTAAGTGTGGCTTCTCCTTCTATCTCTGGGCCCACTTCCATTAGGGTTTTGACCCCCCATCAACCACAGACTACTCAACAAACTTCTACCCCTTTCCAAAATCTAGTTGTCTCCATCCCGCCTACTCTTGCCCCCATCAACACTAGGGTGGCTACTCATCCCTTGGTTAGTGTTTCCACAACTCAACCACCTCTGACAAAATCAAGCCTATTCATGCCTTCTACCTTCACGACACAACTACCCTTGGCCTCCACTTCTGTCCCAATGACTAGTTATCTGTATGTTATGCCCATACAAGCGCAACCGACTACGTCAAACGCCCCTTTTAGCACCTTCCAAGTGCCTTACAGCTTAGGGGGCACCCCACCCACAAATCCATCAGTTGATCTAATCAAGATGCTGATAGACAAAATATCTAATCTTGAGACCTCTGTTTTAGGCTCAAGAAATGTCCTTTCATATGACCAAATTTGTAATGAACCCATTCATCCCTCCATCCCAATCTGATCGTATCCCAGTCAGTGGGAGCTTCCTAAGTTTACTTGCTTCCAGATCAAGGAAGACCCACATCAACACCTACGAGCATTCAGACATGCTTGTTATTTGATCACACATGATGATGCATTACTGCTATGCACATTCCCCATGTCACTTTTTGGTGTTGCCCTTGATTGGTACAGCTCTCTCACCAGACATTCTCTTTTTACATTCACCAAACTGGCCCAACTTTTCCTTGACCACTTCTCGATCAATATCACCAAAAAGGTCTCCATCATAGACCTATACTCCATCAGACAGTTTGACGATGAATCCATAGCCAATTTTGTTGCCCGTTAGAGAGGCCTAATCAATCAGCTCTCCTTCTCTTTGCCTCAACCCGAACTCATCGAACTCTTTTCCCAAGCATGTGCCAAACATATTTCCTTCACCCTACAGGTCCAAACATTTTTCACCTTTGACAAAGCTTTCACGATGGCTAGGAAGCTTGAACTATGTGTCGTCAAGGAAAACAAAGTCAAATTGTGGAGTAAAAACCCCAACACCAAATCCAATGACTCTTCCTCTAAACCTTCTTCTTCTAATTCCAAATCTAAGGCGTCAGCAAATGCTATAGTCATTAGATCATCTTCTTCAACAAATAACCAATCTCAGCCTTCCACATTAGACTACATCACCAAACAATTCCAACAAAGATATGTGCAGCGTCAGTATACTCCACTAGGAGAATCATACGCATCTGTGTTGGATAAACTTGTCAAACAGGGAGTCCTCAATCTCCCCCAAATCTGATTGCCTCCTCAATTCGATCCCTCATGCACTATCCCTACGTGGTATAGGGAGAATGACTTCTGCAATTACCACCGTGTCAAAGGCCATGACACAGGCAACTGTAAGACTCTCAAGAACATCATTTAGGACATGCTTGATAAAGGTGACCTTGTCTTAGACAACCCAAACATGCCACCCAATCAAAGTATAGACATCTTTAAACAACCCTTTCCCAACCATCCTCCTAGCCAAAACAATGTGCAGACCATGACTAATGACTCCCAAGAACATAATATACGCACAGTCAACACGGTCTCGCCTCTCATCCCTAACCAATCTCTCTCACAGTCTCAAGAGGTTAGTCAACCCATCAATCCATCTCACGTGGATGAACTCTCTTCCCCTATTATTTCTCCATCGACTTCCCTTATATTGGAGGATGCCTTGACTATACTAGCACCACTAGCCTCACCTTCCTCCTTCTTGCTACTAATGGAGGACCCTACCCTTCCTACTCCTCAACCACAAGTAGAAGGCACAATCATCCCTGCCCTCTACCCTCTTGAGGAGCCACATTCTCCAGTTCATTCCCCACCAAGAGAAGAACATGTCTCTCCATCTTCTTCGACCAAAGATAATCCAGTTATGACTCCCCCACACTTTGGGTCCGAGACTACCACACCTAACACATTTTCGGCCCACAACCATCCACATCTTCTGAAGGACCAAAGCCTCATCCGACATCTTCCCAACCATTCTCTCGATTAGTAGAGAAAATAGGACTTCTCCAATCGAGGAAAGTGGAGCATCAGGCATTATGGGAGTGACTCAAAGCTCCTCATCCTGCCTAGCCTATCTCATCTCATGCCGCTAACCCTCTTGTGACAAAATCCCCAACATAGACTAGAATTCTACTTCTAAACCTTCAAAATCTCAACCATCCACATTAGAACATAAACTCTCATCCACCTTATCAAAACCAATCAAATCTCTTGGTATTCATCCCATGTCTAGCCTCATTCACCCATAAGTGAAGGTAGACTTGAACCTTGCCTCACCCAATAGTAGTCCTCAAACCAAAACAAAGAAGATTGCTAAACCATGGTGGTGAACTCCTCCTCCACTGTCATCATTACCTTCCATTTTGGGCCCTCATCCTTCTACCCTAATAGGAGTGCTCCCTACTCTAACCCCTAACCAAAACAAGTTACCGCCACTACTTCCTTTGTCCACCATAAGCCTACCACCTCTGAAAAATTTGGCACCTCTCACAAAGAGAGTGTCGTCTACCCACGTGGCCGCACCACCAAATCAAAAAGTGGTACGAAAGCCTCCTTCAACACCTCCCAAGAAGAAGTCATTAACACCTCACGCATCAACAAGCTCAGACCCTTTAGTGGGTTCATATGATTTGATATTACGCCGACTTCTACAAACCTCTAGCATAACCCTTCTACCTATCAAACCATTCCAACCTCTTGGGTCAAAACCTTCCTGGTTCGATGATACTAAGATTTGTCTATATACTCACACACCGAGACATGATACCGAGAATTGTTGTGCCCTTAAGGTTGTCATTCACCAATACATGGAGAAAGATGCCTTTCTTCTTGAGGATACTGACCACAGACCTCCAATGCCTTCCTGTATCTCTCGTACCTCCTCACCCTCATCGGTATCTCATCAACAGACTATGGTCCCTTCACATCTTTCACCCCCTCTTTTCAAAATTAATGCCATCCACATAACCACTAGGTCACAAAAAGATAAAGCAAAAGAAAAAGTTGTTATTCCTTGGACCTACCCTTTTGTCCAGCCACCTCAACCACCAAAGCCCAAGATTTCCATCCTGGATGCATCCCAACCCTCTTCTTCAGGGGCAATCCATGACTCTATGTTAAAACAGCTTCACCAAACGCCCGTGAAGATGACCTTGTATGACCTCATCCAAAGCTCACCCCAACATCGTCAAGCTCTAATCAAAGCCTTACAGGCAGCAGAGGTCCAACCCAAAGACCCCCAACCACTAGCTGCCCTAGTCCACTCGTTATCCCTCATCGCCTCTATCACTTTCAGCGATTCTAAAATTCTTACCTCTAATTTGGAAGATCAAGACGCTGCTCTTTTCATCATAGCCTATGTTGATCGTAACCACATTAAGTGAGTTATGATTGATGGAGGCACTAGCATTAACATCATTTCTACCCATGCCTTCGATCAATTGGCCCTCCTTAAGAATTGCATATCAAAAACTGACGCAATCCTTTGATCCTTTAATGACACCACTACTACCACCATTGGCACCGTCATCCTCCATATTCACATTGGCCCATGCACAGTCCCAGAGCTTTTCTACATCATCGAGGGAGAGTTCTAATATAACATGTTACTAAGATGACCCTGGATCTGTGCAATGGCTTGCATTCCTTCTACACTTCACCATTGTGTCAAATTTGAACACGACGGGCAAGTCCATGTCATTCCTGCTGACCCATCCCCTTTCAAGACTTGTAACATGACCTATCGACCAAATGGCATTCTCATTCCTCTCAAGACACCAACCCAAACACCACCCCCATCCACAAAAGCTTCAACCAATACACAAACGGCGGTCTCCTTCAGATCACCTTCTCAAGCAACAACCAAGGACCCCATGGAAGATATCTTCTAATGAATTTCACTTGGGGAATATCGCTTACTTATCTTAGACATGTTCCAGACTCCACAAGAGTATGGACAACTTCACCACAGTCCCAGCTATGACCATTGGATCAGAATGGTCATCCCTTATGGTCCCCCTAACCTTCAAACAAACCTCATCTATGGGGGGCTTGATCGAGCTCCTACTAACGGGAATCCTCTCTCCTCACCTCAACCATTCACATCTAACTTCTCCTTTCTTGGCAACCCCGCCTTTGCTCATACCTACCTTTATAGGTGTGCATGGAAGGGTTTTGGCTTTAGGCACTATGAACAAGGCTCCTATCAGCCCATCGAACCACCCAATGATGACAATGCCAAGAAATGATATGGTCTAAGTTTCCAAAAACCCACCGAGGCTTCTGCAAACCCTTATCCCGAACCCATCATAGACCAATCTCTACCAAATTTGCCTATTCCCCCATCCTCACCTACAGAGTCGGTGGCTTCCATCCCTCCTAGTTTTTTTTTTGCATAAACACCATCCACTTGGAACCCCTACCCTATCAACTAAACGGGGTATCCAGGTCTCTCCCTCTCATTTATCCCAACATGATAGACAATGACTCGGCAACCATCAACATTGTCCACTATGTAGATGAAGATGCCATTCTCACCTACATGGGTGCTGACAACTCCTTCATTCAACACTCCCTCCCTTCTAAAATGCAGGTTATGTTAAATGAATTGACCATTGACATTAACCTTCCATCTTCTGATGTTCCTCACATCTTAAAGATTGGTCAATCTTTGGATGCCCAGGAGTAGATCGACTATACCTCATTTCTTTCAGACCATAGCAAGGCCTTTGCTTGGACCTATGGTGACATGCCTGGCATTGACCCTAACATTGCCACTCATAACATCGTCATAAACCTAGAGGCTAAGCCTGTCAGGCAAAAGCTTCACAAGATGCATCCTCACGTTGTGCTCCTTCTCAAAGAGGAGCTTCAGTGTCTTCTCTTTGTCTCTTTCATCTAACCCATTGATTATCTGTAGTGGATGTCTAACATTGTCCCTGTCACCAAAGCCACTGGTGGGATCTAAATCTGCACTGACTATTACGACCTTAACCTAGCTTGCCCCAAAGATGATTTTCCTCTTCCCAATATCGACCAACTTGTTGATCTCACGGCCGGTCATGAGATGCTATCACTCATGGATGGGTTTTCAAGATATAACCAAATCTTGATTGCACCAAAAGATTAGCACAAGACTACTTTCATCACCCCATGGGGGACTTTCTGCTATCAGGTCATGCCTTTTGGCCTCAATAATGCAAGCACCACATACCAACATGCCATGACTTAAATTTTTCACGATCTCCTCCATAAAATCATGGAGGACTATGTGGATGACCTGCTAGGCAAGTCTAAGCTTCATCGTGACCATTTAACTATCCTCAAGATCATCTTCTCTCACCTTCTTTAGTATAATGTCTGCCTTAACCCCAAGAAATGCGTCTTTAGGGTCCTCTCAGGAAAGCTCTTAGGGTTCATTATTTCTCTCTGTGGCATTGAGATAGATCCTGCTAAAATATGGGCTATACTCAAGATGCCGCCTCTAACCAATCTCAAGCAACTTTGCAGCCTGTAAGGGAAGCTCCAATCCATCTATTGCTTCATCTCATAGCTCTCCGACTACTGCCAACCCTTTCATCATCTCCTCAAGAAGGATGTCTCCTTTAATTGGGATAAGGAGTGCCAAGAGGCTTTTGAAGCCCTCAAACGCTATCTGGTCTCTCTACCAATCCTCATTCCACCTAAAGATGACCAACCCTTCTACCTTTACATCTCAGCAACCAACCATTCATTAGGTGCCATGATCGCACACTGAGATGAGAAACACCATGAACAAGCGGTCTACTATATCAGTCAGACACTAGTCGATTATGAAACTCGGTATACTCATATCGAGAAACTTTGTTTGGCATTAGTCTTTGCCACTACCAAGCTCTGCCATTATCTTCTCAATCACAAAACCTTTGTCATCACTCACACTGACCCTCTTAAATACAGGTATTCCAAGCCATACCAAAACCAGCGTGTGGCTCGTTAGCTCATGCTTCTTGCTGAGTTCAACTTGGAATTCATCCAACAAAAATCCATCAAAGGGCAAATAATCACTGACCAACTAGTAGATGCCCCTCTACCTGACAATCAACCTTCTCAGTGTGAGTTCCCCAATGAATTGATCGCTACCCTCTCGACTGATGACACATTCTACCAAATGACGATGTTCTTTAATGGCTCCAAATGTCAACTTGATGGGGGTGTGGGGGTCATTCTCATCCCACACGAGGGTGAGCCCATGCCCCTGTCTTTCAAACTCGACTTTGAATATACCAATAATATGGCTGAATATAAAGCCTTAATTTTGGGACTTCAAACCACCCTTTCTTTAAGCATCAAGACCATCAACATCTTCGGTGACTCATAGCTTATTGTTAATCAAATCAACAGTTCATATCTTTGCAAAAATAAAATTTTGCAAAGGTACAAGCACTGTGTTGACACCCTCCTAGCTCTTTCAACCATTACCTCTTGCAGACTATTCCTCGATCTGTGAATAAATTTGCTGACACCATGGCTTCTCTCACCTCACATATTCCCTCTTCATCATCTTCATCAAGAATTTACATCATGGTGCATCGCGTGCCCTTGCCTTCATACATTTCTCCTAACATCAACCATGTCAACACCATAGACTCTAGTCCATGAGATGTTTGGTATAAACAACTTTTGGACTACTTATCTCATTCTATCATCCCTTCTGATCTCTCTAGCAATGCACGATGGGCCTTTATCAAATGCATGGCTCGCTATACTATGCTAGGGGGTCTTCTCTACCAAAGAGGTTTTGATGGCCTCCTTCTTCACTATCTAACCTCCACTGAATCATCTCATGCCATTAAATAGGTCCACAATGGGATTTGTGGTGGACACTTCAATGGTAACTCGGTTACCAAGTGCATCCTTCGCCTAGGCTATTATTGGCCCACTCTTCATCAAGACTGTAGCGACTATGTTTGACGTTGTATCAAGTGCTAGCAGCATGCTAACTTGTTTCACCTCCCAAGCCATGCTCTGCAAGTCACTAGGATTTTTGGCCTTTTTCACAATGGGGCTTAGATCTCATTGGTGAGATTAACCCTCATTCATCTCTTCGTCATCAGTCCATTATCACTGCCACCGAGTATTTCACTAAATGGGTGGAAGCTATTCCTCTCATCTCCACAAAAGCTGACAAAATTGTTGACTTCATCAACACCCACATCATCTGTCATTTCGGTGTACCCCACAAAATCATCACCAATAACGGCAAGTCATTCAAAAACAAAAATGTCCAAAAAGTTTGTGACTCATTTGGTATCAAACTCAGCTTCTCTTCGCCTTACCACCCACAAGCAAATGGGCAGGCTGAGGCTTCCAACAAAATCTTAACTAAAATTCTCATGAAGGTGGTCAATGACACTGGAATGGATTGGCACATTCACATTCCCTTCACTTTGTGGGCCTACCGCACTAGCATCTGAACCTCTATGGGTGTTACCCCTTTCTCTCTAGTGTACAAAATAGAGGTTGTCCTACCTCTTGAAGTATCGATCTCATCTCTCTGCATCTCATTACATGACATTATTTCTAACGATGACTTTCATCAAGATCACTTAGCTCAACTTGAGTTACTTGACGAGCGTCGTCTTGCTACCCTCAACCATCTCCATGTCTATCAAAATCGCATCAAGCAAGCCTATAACAAAAATTTGAGAGAATGAGATTTTAAAATCGAAGACCTTGTCCTCAAATAAAATCAACATGTGACCAATATGGAACAAAGTAAATGAGGCAAATTTGCTCCTAATTGGCTTAGACCTTACATCATCATGCATAGGTATGGATCAGGGACTTATCATCTGTCCTCTCTCGATAGCCGACCAGAACCTGAGCCTCTTAATGCCTTGCATCTACGACCATTCTATTGTTAGTCGAGTACTCATTCACTTGACATTTAACTTGAGCTCATCCCTTGAGCAACCCTTTCCTCTTAATCCTCATTCATTTCAACCCTATTCCCCTAAACAACACCTCTATAACCCTTTTATAAAGTATGGATGCCTTGTCCTAATAAAAGGGAGCCCTTGAACTTCTATAGTCTTGTCCATGACTACAAATTCTATCAAAAATAAATCAAGATGTCAAACTATCAAAGGTCACAAATTCAAAATACAGACTGCTCCCTCGAAGGACAACTGTACTATCATTGTTGTAGCTAATAGACTGCTCCCTTGAAGGACAGCTAATTAAAGCCCTCATATATATATAAAGCAAAAATATAGACCACTCCCTCGAAGGATGGCTATGACTAAACTCTTGCTACAAACAGCACTTTCTCAGAAGCTTCCCACATCGATCAGCTTCACAAATGACTACCAAAACAAAATGACATCTCTATGTAGACTTCCCACATTGATCAATCTGCCAAAAAAAAGGGGGGGTCATGGACTTGACTTGTAGTCATTTTCTGGGTCTCCTATAAAAGGGGAAAAGTTATCCCTACTAAAAAGGGTTACCCTCTCCTCACATATCACATCACCTACTCAAGTGATTTCGAGCTCATTTTAATGTCAAAGTAATTTGATTACTTCTCTAACACAACCAATGGTCAATGACATAATGCATGAATGGGGCTTTTGTTTCTAAAAACCCCCTACCTATGCTATCATTATGGTCCTTGTCAATGAAAGGGAAAAAATGCCTTTCACTTCCTCCTTACCTTTCGTCACATTCAACCAAATCATTTATCCAACCAAAACCCAACCAAACCAAACCAAAATATTTTCAGATCACCAACATTACATAGTCCATTTCACATAGTTTTTATGAAAACCAATACACATGGAAACTATCGACCACACAATTTATGTTAAGCATAAACCATTACTTGCTGAAGCATAAACATACTCAATTCATTTTTAGCATAAATCCATCACTAATATGGAAAATTGCTAGGGATGAAAGACCACATCACCAATGTTACAGAATACACCATCACATAATATGGAAAAGGCTGTAACATCATCTTTCCCCTCATCATTTCAAGCATGTACCCTCAGACATATGGGAAGTGTTACATCATTATCATGACCAAACCAAACACATCAACCACTTCGACCCTTTTCCTCCCTTTTGGGAGAACTACATTGGCCTGAGGCCCTTCCAACAGGGGCTATGTAGGCAGTACTCAGTTGACATGGGGTCTTCTAAGGTTAGCTCGGCCATTCCTTTTTCCATCCTCAACCAATGACCTTGGAGATCATGACTATCTCTTCTAACCACGACCACTTCCAAGACCACTTTTCCTTGGTTTTTTTTGCCCTTGCTACCTCATGCCTTGTTAGCAAATTGTCCATGACCACCATGAGTATTGGATCGCACTCCAGCTGATCCCCACTGCTTGTGGCCTTTTTCATGTTTTCCAAGAGCACTTCCTGAGCCTGGGATACTTGGAGCATGATGACCATTGGAGCTACAACTTAGATCATTTAACTCAATCAGCTATGACTAAATGCTGGGGCCTAGTTATTTCAATTTTGGCACTCCTCAACCTTTGACCATGACAATTTGACTTTCCTATCACGTGGTATGGCATATGCACAATCCCACCCTTTATAGCATTCCCACCCTAACCTTCATCCTTTCCATCTACTCTTTGTCAAATCGACACTCGATCTCAGGTTCTCTTCCCTCGACTCCCACTTTGAGGGAGAAACATCTCATCCCATACCTGGGGCAACCAACTCCTGTTTTTGTCTTGCAGTTCATCAAGAACAACCAACAAGACAAAAAGGGGCAAATGTAGACACCGAAATTGTGTCTATCCCTTGGTCATCCTCCCCCTTGGTCTCCTTGGTCCACCCCCTAAACATCTCTAACCCACACACATATTAATTTAAAATAATTAACTATTTTAAATTAATAAAACCCCCCTTGCCACCTCATCCCATGCCAAATCCTAATTACTTAAACCCCATTTTAACCCTCCCATTAGCCGCTCGCATTCCTTTAATCCGCCTTGAACCATTTTTTAATGATAGTTAGCCCTGGTAGTTGGAAGAATGAGGAAAAAGACTAAAAATAGCCTCTTTTCCCATTCTTCAGCTGCCGAAGTCGGTAACTATTCGGCCAATGTCGGTGGTTTTGCTGGCATCGGTTCCTTTAAGACTACATTTTTTGCTTTCATTGCCACTCTCTTGCGAAAGTGAATTCTCTCGCTCAAGCTTCCTAGCGTTCTTTCTTCTCGATTTCTTATAGGTATCAGCATTTTGACAACACCTTCTAGGCTTAAAGGATCAATACCAATCATCCCACACCAAGTTGAAGGTTGCACGACACTCTTTCCCATCAACCATAATGGACACAACTTCTGCACCTTCTCCCACAGTTAAGTATCTACACTAGTTTTATATTTTTGTCTCTTTTAAATACATTAGCAATCAGATTACTATACATTTCCAAGCATTCTTGACACAACCCAGTCTGTTTTTCCTGGAGAGGTTGAAAATCCTTCTCTCACCTTTATCTCTCTTTTTGCCTCTGTCATCCATTCGGTCCCTTTATAGCCACACTCTCTGCCCTGCAAACCTAACACAAGCCACTAAAGACTCCCACAGACACCCCAAACTACTTTACTGACCATAAACAGCCCTGAGACTTGTCTAAAGCCATATTATCAACCCAGACCTGACTTTCAACTAGACCAGCCTTGACTTCCTTCTTAGAGACGCTGAGAGGCCCTTCTCCTACCCATACCCCTTTTTTGGCAACACATCCCTATCCTTCATCTAGGCCTTCTTTTAGGCCACACTCTGCAAACCCTACATAGACTCTCAGACTATCACAGAATATCCCGTTAACCATAGACTGACCTGAGACTCATCCAAAGCCTTGTTGCCCCGATCGACGCCAGCCACTAGGCCCATTGCCCCTACCGATGTCGGCAGAATAAACGATGCCGGAGACCTTAACCAACTGACACCGATAGAACCACCGATGTCAAAAATTGTAGAAGACAGATTGCCACATACAGGTATGCATTTATTTCTATTTCTTTTGTTCAGTCTTTTATCATTTCCTTTTCTAGCCACATTTTGTTCTTTATCATTCAGTGGATTGACAACCTTCCAAGAAGTGTTTGTACTTCTAGGATCAAGCATTGCTTGGCAGTCCACTACCTACCTATCTAATAGTCTTCTTGTTTAAGTCTCTTTCTTTTGCAAGTGTCATCCTCCACAGCCAAAGAGGAGTCCCTTCAATCATCTGGATATGGTGCACAGACCTCATCTGGGTATCATCTAACCCTTGTCCATTACTTTAGTTTCTTTCATCTCTTTTGAATGTTGAAAATCAAAAATAGTTAGAAACAATAACCTAAAATAAACAAACAAACATAAAACCTAAAAACAAAAGCAAAAAAAAGCATCCTAATAATGGAAATGCCCCAATAAAGTGGATTGAGGATAACTAAATAGGCTTAGATAGGATAAATATTTTTGGATTTTGAAATATTATAAATGTTTTTAGCATTTTGAGGTATCTTAACTCGTTAGAGAATGACAAGATACCTACTCATAAAATGGTGAAAGTGTTTGTCTTAGGTTGCTCATAAAATGGTGAGAGCATATATAAAGGGGGACTGAGGTAACCTTAACATGAATTTACCATGACCCACATAGTCCTAAAATGACCTCAAGTTATTGCAATTCTATCCACATAAAAGGCAAGGAAAAACCAACTAAGTCCCAACAAGTTCTCAAATCTGGCAAATGGCTAGTCAAATGAAAATAGTAATGGCAAGGTGATGTTACAATACATGGTAAAAAAGTGTTTCCCATAGACTTCCCAAAGGTGGTTATAACTAGGGTAAAATAGCATAGGTCAATTATACTAATTTTCTCATTGGCAATTATAATTAGTAATAAGATTGGTGAAACACTGATTTAACCATAGGCAGTTATAATCAGGATCACATAAACAAGCTTGACATAGGATGGAAAATGAAAGATATCTTTCTAGATCAACTACCACACTACTTTCATAGATTATAATTTAAACATAGACTTGATTTATTGTTGAAACTTGATCAGAATCCCCCCACAAAAGGTATGAGAAGAATTAAATGAACCAAGAGCAAAACAAGACTGGGTAGGATGACTAAAAATAGGCTTTGGTCTAGATAGGAATGAAATGGTTAGATGGCATGGTATTTCTAAGGATAATTATGGTTTGATAAATTGGATAAAATGGTAAGAGGGTTTCCCCCAAGTGATAGGGCAAATGGAAGGATCTATGATAATGGCAATTAGGCATATGTAACAATGGCAATGGCATGGCAATGTGAAATGATATGGTACATGTTGTTGGCCTAGGTATGGTAAAATGGAATATGCTTCTATTTTTTCTGTTGATGGGGAGATGCACATCCTAACCAACAAATGATACAAATAGAATACTTGATCATGTTAATTGCTGGCCCACACCTCATCTAAATAGTTGCTCTATTAAGAATTGGAAGCTGATTTGGTTGTTGAGAATGCTTTTGTGATCTTCTTTGGTCATTGATTATAATTACTTAAAATTTTTATACAAGGTATCATTGTAGCCTCTCCAAATAATATATTTTATCATAATAACTTTTCACCAAAATAGCTTAAAATTCATGTGGTAAGGCCTCCTATTTATATATTTTTGCAAATGTCAAAAATTAACTTGAACCATCCATCCTAAGATTGAGATGTGTGGTTGAGGATTAATTCAATTTTTGGAATTAAGTTTATAATTATCCTCATCATGACATTGGAAAAAGGGGCAATTAAGAGACATGGTGGGCATCATGGAAGGCATTGATGAGGCATGGAGGGCATGAATCTTGATATTTGTGGCATTTATGGCCTAGAGATATCTTCTCAAGAAATGAGGTCACCTTATGATGCATATATTCTATATTCATTTATAAAACAAATTATTCAACAAGTTTCCATGGAATTCTTGATTAGGCCTTGATTTGGGTTAATTAATTCTTAATCATGTTTAAGTACTTTATGTATAAATTACTCAAATTGATCAAAATGCCTTTTTATTGGTCAATGTTAGATGCATTAGATTTTTTATCCCATTTAGGATGTTATTGACAATAAATAACAAAGGCATGTGTTTTATGTAAAATATTTGATAGGAAAGAGCAATTCACAGCACCCAAGTGCAAAATTGGCATTTTGACTCAGAATGATCTGATTAAAGCTAGCTATCCCATAAATTGAATTACCCCACTTAATGATACTCTTGCCAAAATTGGCACTTGAATATGTCAATTTCAACTCATTTAATGTGATTTACTATTTTTAGGCCAAATTATGCACTTTGGTGGAAATTGGTCAAAAACCTAGTTAAAGGTCATTAGTGGCCAAATTTAGGTGTCTATAGTTTTTTCTTATGTGGGAAGATGTTGAAAACAATAGTCAAAGTAATGTCTTCTCAAATAATGAGAGATGGCCTATATACCAAGAATAATATGATGGTTGAATAACAAAGCTCCAAATGGTTTTGGGAAGCCTATGATGATGCCCCCTCAAGGGAGTGACCATTGCATATGGTGATGGGTAGTCCCTAAAAAAAAACAAGAAAAAAGGTGGACTTAACCTATCATTGAGATTAATCCAACTGAGAAAATGTCTACATGCATTGATTTAAAAAAGGATGTTGATTTATCCAAAGTTGGTTATAATTAGGAATAAAAGTCAAAATAGTGATATTTCCATAGGCGGTTATAATAACTACAAGGACCTGAATTGGCTAAAATTGATTGTTCCCTAGTTAGGGATGATTAGCAAGCATAACTCAAGGATACAACCTAGAATATAGATTAAATTGAGTGCATGCAAAGTGATGAAATAGATTAATAGAAGAATAAGATTGATTAGTGTGAATGATTTAATTATACCTACCAATGAGGAGATGCATGTCCTTATTAGTAATGATATAATTAGAATGGTTAATGGGTTAAGTTAATAAAGGGTGAGATCAAAGGATTTGCCAAGGTGCCAAGGAGAAACTTCTCTAACTCCATTGATTGGAAACCTTTTTTAAGCTAATTTTTGATGTAGCATATGATGGTAGGCATAATGATAGAACACCATGAAGACTTGTTTGAATTATGCATAAGGAATAACTTATGATATAAAATAAACACTTGAAAATAATACACTAATGATAAAAACCATGATGATAATGTTTACATATGAATATGGATAGACTCAAGAATAATGTGCTTGAGGAATCACCCAATGAATGCATATAGACTGAGTCAAGGCAATAATGTTGAAAGTAAACAAAAAGGAAAGAGAACAAATATACAAACAAATAAAAAGCTTGAAAATAAAAGTAAAAGAAAGCATCCTAACAATGACAATGCCCGAGTAAGGTGGATTGAGGATAACTAACTAGGCTTAGACAGGACAAATATTTTTGGTTTTTTGAAATGTTATGAATGTTTTTTAAATTTTTGAGGTATCTTAACTTGTTAGAGAATGACAAGATACTTGCTCACAAAATGGAAAGAGAATTTGGCTTAGGATGCTTGTAAAATGGAAAGAGCATATGGAAAGGGGGACTAAAGTGACCTCAACATGAATTGAGTATAACCCACATAGTCCTAAAATGACCTCAAGTCATAGTAATTCCATCCACATATAAGGTGAGGAAAAACCAACTAGGTCCCAACAAGTTCTCAAATCTAGCAAATGACAAGTCAAATGAAAATAGCGATGGCAAAGTGATGCAACAATGCATGATAAATAAATATTACCCATAGTTTTCCCATAGCTGGTTATAACTAGGATATAATGGCATAGGTCAATGATATTAATTTACCCATAGGAAGTTATAATTAGTAGCAAGACTAGTGAAACATTGATTTGCCCATAGGTGGTTATAATTAGGCTCACATAAACAAACCTAATATAGGATGGAAAATGAAAGATACCTTATTAGAAAAACTATCACACTACTTTTATAGACTATCATTTTAAACATAGATTAGATTGATTAATGAAACTCGATCAGAATCCCTCCATAAAAAGTTGTGAGAAGAACCAAATCAACCAAAATCAAAATAGGATTGGGTAGGATGACTAAAAATAGACTTTGGTCTAGATAGGAACAAAATGATAGGATGTATAAAATGGTAAGATGGTTTGCCCCTAAGTGATGAGGTGAATTTAAAGATACATGACAATGGCAAAAGGATATGTAACAATGGCAATGAAATGGTATGGTACATGTTTTTGGCCTAGGAGTGGTTTTTAATTCTATAATTCCTATTGATGGGGAGATACACATCCTAATCAACAAATGATATAAATAAAATACTTGATCATGTTAATTACTAGCCCACACCTCATCTAAATAGCTATTCTATCAAGAACTCGATGCAGATCTAGTTGTCAAGAATGGTTTTATGATATTTTTAGGTTATTGATTTTAATTCCTTAAAACATTGAGACAAGGTATCTTTGTAGCTTCTACAATAGAAAGTGTGACCATGGATGGTAAATATTGACAAATAATGGATGGTATATTTGATTTTCAAATGGAATGGTAGATGATAATGGAATGTATAATGGTGGGGAAATAAATAAATATCAGGACTTTCAGTCACACGTAATTTTATAGATGCTAGATTTGACATAATGTTGGTTATGGTGGGGCTAAAGACTTGTTCTCTTGATAGGGCCATCATATTTTTTTGTTATTTGATCTTTAGAGTAGCTACCATCTAATTATGCTACAAATTGGAAGCTATTTTAATTTGATATTTGATTTTGTCTTCATCAAGTAGTGAAGAAGTTTTGTGCTTAGCTATTGGTGCCTTAAAGAGGTTTTCACCAATGAATTTGTCTTGATTATCCCATAGTGCGTTTGAGAAGGTTTCACTAAGGAATGTTGAATTTTGACTTTGATTATCTTTTAGAATTTTTGAAAAAGTTTCACTAGAAGATGCTAAGTTATGAATTTGATTATCCCCTAGCAAAATCAAAAAGGTTTCACTAGGAGAGTGTTCTTCTACTATATAAATATGGTCTTGGCCTCCTTTCTCTTCTTTAACTACTATGTCACCATGGATGTAGTTCAACAAAGTGTGATTCTGTCAATCCCAATCGACACTTATGGGAGATAGAATGTTAATAATATGGCTATTTTGGTTGATGGTAATAGCCTATGGAATGGTAATTGAATGGGGAGAGGCCATACAATCCTTGTAGAAGATACTAGGATAGCTGGTGTCGAAGCTAAAGTACTCATCCTCAAAAATAATAGAAAGATCACAAATATATTCAAACTGATCTATAAGGTATGTGTAACCAATGTTGTAATAGCCATGAACATATTATTCTTCTAAATTTGATTCTAACTCAAGGGACTCAGAATCTAATGTTGAGACTTGTTGGGTGAATATTTTGTTGTCAACTAACTAAAGGCAAAATGGGTATATCAACCACAACATAATGAGATAAATCTCTCCTCTTGGCAAGGGGAGGCTCCTTATAAAATATAATATAATAATATAAACTAAAAATAGACTTAGGGGTGAGATCATACCATCCATCTCTCTTTTTTTAGAGATGATGTTCACAAGGTAAAAGAAAATTCTTGTGTAATAGCTGAAAGTAATCCTCTTCTTTCAGAAATGATGTCTAGTAAATAGTAGAAAAACTTTCTGGGTAGTAACTAGATCCATGAGAAACCCATGAAAGCACAAAGTCTTTCATTACTTCCCTTACTAATTTATAATGTATATAATAGTAGAATGAAGTGCAACTCAAAATCTCCACCAAAAACTACAATAGAGTATAAGATCACAAAGGATAAAAGTAGTATAAAGCCTTTCTAATACCCTTTTCACTAAAACATATAAAAAACACAAACTAAAGGTAATCATAACAACACAAAGTCTTCATAATTAACTTCATAACATCTTCTAGATAATTTCCACACACTCTACTTATTTAATCAAATAGATGAGATATTATTAGGAAAAAGGACATAAGAACCATTTCCTAAATAACACAAGTTATTACAATGCAAAGTTTGAAAAGTAACCCATTTTCTCATTCATTCAAGAAAATATGATTTACAATCTGAGCTCAAAGTCTCAAAAGGCATCTCAATTTGGGCAGAGCTTTTGCTTCTAATCACCAAAAGATATATCTACTACAAAAGAGGCTCTCTTCTTTTATAGAGAGAAGCCTTGAGGATTTAAAAAATATTTAAATAATTTGACCTATTCAAAGATAGGAGTCTTTGTTGACTTTGGACTTTCCATATTTTTATATGTGATTACACATGACAAAATTACATGTGCCAATGTCCAAAGTGGTTACAAAAGTGCATTTTGAAAAAAAAGGAAATTAAATCAAAGGAAAGTTAATTCAATTTGTAGCCCCATCTTTCTTTACGTGATCATTGTACATGGTGATAGTTGCTTGTATCACGATACTGTTTGGAGCAACAGTATTCTTGAAAATCATATTCACCCTGACTATGGCATCTCTCACTACTGTGATTGATTTTACATGACTAGTTAACCTAGTTTTTAGATTATCTAGAGTTAATTGATTATCTAGTATATTGTCTATGGAGGTTACCTAGAATGGTTTATCTTCAAATTCCTTTTGGAGCATACCTTTAAATTTTTGAACCATTTCTTCTACTGAAAGGAATTAGTTGTCTTATGATGTAAGATTGTAAGGTAGCTCCTCCAATTTATACAAAACATTGATGTCACTTTGCTCACTGAGGTCCTTTGATGATTCGAGGTCATTGATCAATTCCTTAAGCACCTGACTCCTATATATCAATGCTTCTTTATTTTTAGTATAATTGTCTCTATCAACAATGATTCCAATTGATACTAGGGTGCTTATTTTCAATTTCTTCATATCCATCCACTTGTCAAGATATTTTTTTATGCTTTCAATATCCTAAGAAATGATATTGATAAGATCATCCATTTATGCTCTCATTTTCTTCATCTTACCCATCTTTTTAGACAACTATGTGAGCAAGGAAATTCTTTGTGTATGCATCTTGTCCAAGTACCCTTCAAGTATTTTTCCTGTGAGATAGGTCATTTCTAATTTCTAAATCATGGGGTCATTTATGGAGATAGCCTCTAGAGTTACTATTTCTGGAGTGAAAGTTATTCTCCTTATTACCACAGTCAGTTGTTCCACCATTGCTTTATAATGGTCCTTCATTTCTCTTTCTCTATCAAAATTCTAAACCAAGATGTCCATAGCTAATTGCATATCGCTCTTAGCACTTTAATGATTTATCTTTCCTAACTCAATTTAAGAAATAGAATAGTCATTTACATCAAAATTTTCAAGAGTTTAATCTTGTGGAGGTTTTTCTATTTCTAGAAATTTGTGCCCTTTATCCTCAATCATATTTGAAAAGAGTTTTAGATTTTTGGGAGTCTTGACTTTTAATGGCACCATTTTATTGAAATTGAAGTCATCTGGGGAGATGGACTATTTTTTCCTTTTGGGTGTATAAGTTGATAACCAAGGTGGGAGGGCAGAAGTACTTACATTAGTATCAATCTCCATAGTTGGCATTATTGGAGTTGCACCTAAACTGGTGGTGGAAAAAATGGGTGGATTATCAGTAAGAACTGCACCTGTTGCTGAATGATCGAAAGTAGAACTATCTCCAATATCAAAAGATGGAGATGACAAACTAGGGATTAACCTTGAGGAATGAAGAACATCTCCAAAATCACCTTGAGGGTCATAAAAATAATTTTTGAAGGAGAGGCAGCTACAAAAGAGGCAACACTAATTGGAGAAATAGGTGAAGGAGTTACAACAAGTGTGATAGGCAGGGAAGAAGAAATTCCATTTTTGGCTATACACCTTCTTGCAGAGATAGAGTTTCCTTTTCTTATTAATATGTGGGCCTATCATCAGTCTCCATTTGCTCCACTACTTGTTCTTCAGTACTTTGCTTTTCAATCTCCATGTCTGTTGTTCCTGGTTCCTTTTCTACAACTTGTGACTTCTTTGTCATGGAGATGATCTTAGGCTTATGTGGCCTATCAGAAGCAGGGAAATCACTTTTATTCTTCATCTTATATTTTACCCTTCTCCTTGTTTCCTCTTGAAATTTAGCTTCTGATCTTATGATGAACTCTTTCAAGGTGATTCCCTTATTCACTAACCAATCATTAGTGTTTGTCAATATTGGTTCAAACCTTTTCCTCAAAGAAGTCAACTCCTCCTAAGACCATTGGGTTGGGGGAAGAAGGGTATTAGAAATATATTTAGCATGTATCTATTATTGATCAAATCCCCATCATCCACTAGATTCTCAAGGATATTAGTGACTCCTAGATATTCTATCTGCTCAAGAGACAATCTACTATAGTCCATATTTCTGACATCTTCTGTAGTCCTCAAATCAACCCAAACATCTTCGATCATAGGCTTGTGAAACTAGGTACTTATCCTAGTTATGTCCTTTATGCTTCTTTAGTCTAAGTTTGGTCTCCTTTTGAAATGCTTCATGGTTATGAGTTGCATTTTAGTCTCCATAACTCTAGCTTTTCTAGCGGTCAATACTGAGAACCTGCCAATTTCAATTGGGAACCTGAAACTAGTTTTCTTGAGTTCTATATTCTTATTGTGTATGAAAATAATTTACTTGCATAGCTCCATCAAGACTAATTTATCTGAAGGGAATATTGGGAGCATTAAGGATGACCTTGGAAAAATCTAACCTGTAGATAAGAAAAAGAAGGGAACTACAAGAACATACATTTGAAGTCATTCACAACTGTCCAGGCTTCATCTAACACTCTTTTCTATTCTAATTATGGATCAAAGAGACATAAAAATACTATGAAGAAATCATCATTTATCCTCCTAGAATGATGGATAGAACCCTTCAATGTCAATTTAGAGTAATATTGATATATTGGGGTTACCTTCCTGTCTCCTTCTAATGTTAAACCTGGGAAGGTTCTCATTGACATTGTAATATATACCAGGTATGAAGTCGTGTAGAATTTGGAGGTAGTAGATACCTTCATCAATTGCTCATGCAGATCACTGCTGATTTTTTCTCTCCAAAAAATGACTTGTTTGCCTTCAAGAATTATCTTAATGAAAGGGTACATCCATTCATGAAATAGTGAGGAAGAAGGTAAACCTCTTACCCTAATGAGAAGGGTGATCAGGTCACCAACTTATTCTATAAAATCACTCCTTAGAAAGCTCCGCGGCCATCTTGACAAGTTCACCCTTGGAGTCTTAAGCCATCTATTGTTGATTACTTTCTTTGCTCTTTTAGGATCTTTGTCATATTCCATTTATGCTTTAATGAAATCAAGATTTAATACTTCAGTAATGGGAGGGAATATGAACACTTTGTCGATGAATTTAGAGTCCAGTCTAATCACCACATTACCACTAGCATCTAACATAGCCCTAGTATCCTTATTATAGAATTGAGTGCACTAGAGAATGAGCTCTATGTTGTGAGATGCTACAAGAAAATAAGATATTAGATGAATATTACTCTCAATTATCTTCTTCATTTCATGGCTGGGATTGCTCAATCTAGTTCTTTCCATGAACTCAACCATATCTGTGTGACAGATCTCTATATCCTTAATGTCATCGACATTAGAAGTAACCAAAGTGATTAGAAAAACACCATGATACTTGTACTTCATTGTCTTTAACATTTTTGTAGAAAACTCAATCATTTGGAAGGGATTTTGTCAAAAGGATGTCGATGAAGAAGGATCCTTGAGAGAAACTGCAACAAGAATCATGATCATGTAATCAGGGGAAATTTTGGCAATCTAAGAAAACTACATGTTGGTGATCATGACCATGGGAATGCACTTGAAATAGCTAAGGTGTGAGTAGGCCAGAAAGTCAAAGGGAAGTGGGCTAAAAAAAACAAAATTTCAAATTTTCCAAGAGTTAAGATTTTTAAGGGAATGTATGCAGGGGTGGTAAAAATTGTTGCCCTTGCATGTAGAGAAAATTTTGTTTCTGCATAGGTGGTAATTTTTTCCACCTTTACATGTGGACATTATATAGGGGTGGAAAAAATTTCCATCTATGCATGAACTTCATGTATGGGCTGAAAATGTGTAAGGGTGGCAAAAAATGCTGCCCATGCACAAATAGCAAGGGATAGTGTAATGGCAGCAATTTTTTCTGCCCTTACACTTGTTAGCTCAGTTTTGTGTAAGATTATAAATTTTTGCCACCATTACACTAATAATAATGGTATTTTGGTTTTTAGGGTTTTTTACGCTTTTGCCCCTAATGAGGAGGAAGGGGAGGAGAAAAAGAAGAAGAAATAAATAAAACATAAACATAAAAGGGAGAAAGGGGAAAAACCAAAAATTTTAAAGAAAAAAGGAAGAACCAAAAAAAATATAAAAAAAAAGAGGAAAGAACACAAGACCTACCTGTTAAATCAAAATCCCTTGCTTGAACCTAGAAAAATCACAATCCCACTCACATGCTTGGTCGACTAGTTACAGGAAGGAGGAGAAAACAACTTGGAATGAATAAAATGAGGCTCAAATCAGTATTTAAAAGGGTTAAAGCTGACTCCAACCACTTGACATGTGCAGTCATAAATGCCATGCATGAAAACTAAGATCATGTTGGGGTGACAAAAAATACTGCCTCTATATGACGAAGAGGAAGAAATATGCAAGATTGGCAAAAATCATTGCTTCTATAGGGAGGCACTTGAAGTATAAGGGTAGTGGTTTTCAATGCTCCTACATGGAAAGATGTAAGGGTAGTGAAAATTGCTACTTTTACATCTGAACACGAAACCACATGTAAGGGTGATAGAAAATGTTGACATTGCATGTGAATAAAAACAATATGCAAGGGTGGCAAAAAATGCCACTCCTGCATGGAAACTATAAACACTAACTCCTTAAAATTTATCAAAAACTTGACATTCTGATTGCATTGAGACCATAATGAATTTCACATTTCTTGAGAAATCGTAATGAGGGAAGGTTGTGAACTTTTTAAGGAGTTAGTTGACTATGCTTGAGATCAAGAGAAACTTGTCTCGAATGACAAACTTAGAGTAAAATGAACAAGTTTCATAGGGGTTATTCCAAAAATGAGCGTCACTAATTTAGAGAACAACAACTAGCTCATATTGGGGAAATTCCATTGATCAAACCTTAAAATGATTAAGGAGATTAGAAACTAGTCTCTAAGTGCCTTTATATAGGCCATTGGGCCATGGAGTCAAGATAATAAAGATAAATACACAAAAAACCAAATGAAAATAAATAAACGTAAGATTATACAAATATATAAATGAACTCATCTAATACTTCAAATATTAAAGTGTTTTAGATGTTGCCCACTGTGAGGCAGTGAGAATGGTGTTCCATCTTGATATCCTAGCAAGAATCTATTTTCACCATAGACCTAATGAATGGTAAATGGACCTCTCCACAAAGTATCAAATTTGTTGTGCATTCTTTTTAGTTCTCTCCTCTTGTCCCACAACAAGACTTGATCTTTGATCTAAAAATCATGAATCCTTGTTCTTTTTTCAAAGAGTTTTTTTACCTGATTTTGATGTGCAGTAATCTGGTCTACTACCATGGTTCATTGCTCATCTAGTACAGTTAGGCACATGATCCTTTTGTTAATATATTTTTTGAAAGTTTGATCTTTAATTGCCTTTAACAAATTTAGTGCCGGTAGTTCTAGGGTGATTGGTATCTCTGCATTCAAACCATATAGAAGTTAAAATGGTGACACACCTATTGCCCTTTTAGGTGTAATCATGTCTTTCCACAAAGCATCGAACAATGCTTTATGCCAAGTTCTCTGATTATCATCTACCAATTTTTTGATAATAGTAACTAGACTTTTGTTGCTTGATTTTACTTGACTATTTCCTTGCAGATAATAGTTGGAAGAGTGGGAAAGAATAATCCTATAATTGTAGTAAAACTTAGTAACCTAATGAGAAGAGAAACAAGCAGCATTATCTATTACAATCTTAGCTGGGACCCCAAATTGGGAGATGATGTTTTCTTTAAGTGAATTACATACCACTATCAAAGTAGCATGCTTAGTTGGAATAACTTCCACCCATTTGGTAAAATAGTCTGTCACGGTGAGAACATAGTCATGCCCCACACTTGAGAATGGGTTCACAGTGATAATAAAATCAATACCCCATTGTTGAAATGGTTCTTCAATCACTATTGGCTTGAGGGGTAATGCGGCCAATTTAGGTTTTCCAACAAACTATTAACACAACTCACACCTACATACCCAAGTGTACGCATCTTGAAATAGTGTAGGGCAATATTATCTAGCTCATAGAATCTTGTGAGTCATCACTAGTGCAAAAAAATGTCCTCCATAAGCAAATTATGGAAGGACTCCAAAAGTTTACTTTGTTGCACCTTATCAACGCAATAAAGAAACACCCCATCAAGGCTTCTTTTGTATAAACCATTGTCCCACAAAACATAATTATTATCCTTCAACTTAACATTCCATTTTTTTGTAGGACAGATGGGTGGGACATTCACCATAGGTGAGAAAATGAGCAATATTGGAATACCACTCATTAGTAGTAGTGACAAAGAGAACTATAGGCACATCTTCGACCTCAATTCCTTCATGTCCTATTTCCTTTGGTATGTTATCAACAATTAGTTGGCAGAGACCTTTCCCCCACACAAGCTTGGTAGGTTTGATATCAAAATCAAACTCCTAAATCTTAGCAATCCAATTGCCCCTTTTAGTGTCAAACTCTTGTTGAGTTAGAATGGACTTCAATATTGTATCAAGCACTAGAACAATAGTATGTGAATTTAGGATATAGAATCTAAAATGCTTTACTACCTCAACCACAACATAAGCATGCTTCTCCATGTTTAAATATTTCAATTCATGAGCTTTGAGAGGATAGATCATAAATGATATGAGAGATTCCACACCTTTGTTTTTTTGGACCAAAATGGTTGAAAGTAAATGTTTAGAAGTGTACCTGTATACTACGAAGTCTTTGGTATAATCTGGACAAACCAAGATTGGGGCATGGGCAATTGCTCTCTTGATATCTTCAAATGCTAACTTGCCTTTTGCAGTCCAATGGAAAGTGGCTTTACCCTTCATCATGTTGATAATGTGGTGAGTCTTCTCTATGAATTCCAGAATGAATCTTCATAGAAAATTCATCTTTCCAAAGAAAGAATGAAGTGTAGTCTTACTAGTAGGAAGAGTAAGATTTTGGATAGATTTGACTCTTTTTGAGTCAATTTTTATACCTTCTCGAGATACAATGTGACTGAGAAGTTTAGCTTTCATAACCCCAAAAACTAACTTCTTGGGATTAAGATACATACCATTTTTTTGATAGTGTTCCAGCACTTGTTGTAAATGATGTGCATGATCAAGACAATGTTTAGAAAAAATGGTCAAGTCATCAAGATATACTACAATAAACTTCCCTATTATGTCTCTGAAGGCAAGATCTATTTCTCTCTGAAAGGTGGTGTCATTATTGATTAGACCAAAAGGCATTATATGATATGCAAAAGTGCCCCACAGTGTCGTGAAAGTGGTTTTATGTTGGTCTACTTTATTGACTTCTACTTGATTATACCCAAAAAAACCATCTAATATTGATAACATTTCTGAACCAGTCACTATTTGCAACACTTGATCTATGATGGGTAAGAGATAGTTATCTTTTAGAGAAGATTGATTTAAGTTTTTAAAATCAACACAGATAAAAATTTCTCCATTCTTTTTTCTCTTCAGGACTATGTTAGAAATCCATGTGGAATGATGGATTGGAAAAATAATTCTTACATTCAACATTTTTTGGATCTCAAAAAGGATATTACTTGATATTTTAGGGTTGTATTGCCTTTGCTTCTGCTTGTGAGGTAATGACCCAACTTTAAGAGAAATCTCATTCCAAAAATCTCCAGGGCTGAAAGATTTTAGATCATCATAAAAATAGGCCAAAACATCAATATAATGGTGAAGAAGAGAAATGAATTTGAGTTTTTCATCAAAAGTGCAACAATTCTCAATGTTGACCATTTTGAGATTTTTTGTTGTACTCAAATTTACTTGATCAAACTCCTTGGAGGAACTTGAATCCATTTATTACTGATTGACATACTTGTCATGCTTATCAAATAACTTTTCAAAAGAATTAAACCTTTTAAAATTATATTCCCCTTGAGTTGAAGAAACTTTTCACCAGTTTTTGAATTTATTTCAAGAACTAATTCCCATGGTAGAGATTCACTAGCTTCAAAATAAAGCTCCTCAAAGTTGTCCATCTATTTCAAAAAAGAAATGATTTGATTATCATCATTAAACACCTACTAATGATTAGTATTATCAAGTACACTCAGTTGAAAGACTAGATCAATAGTGTACTTGTCCCCTTTGAAATCTTTATGGGGAACCATGAGGGTTGTAGAGACAACCAATGAATCTACATGATCATTGAATTCTCTTGGCACAACAAAAATATTGAAAGCATCAAAACCTTCAATATAATCCCATACTAGATTGTGATAATGTCATAATCTTTCATTTTTAGTTTGGTACAGATTCCTTACCTAACAAACTACCAATTCAACATCTCCCTGAGCATGAAGAATCTTAATACCTTTAGCATGAGCACCTTTCAATCCAAGCAGAAAAGACTCATACTTGGTGGTGTTGTTGGTATTGTTAAACTATAACTTATATGAATAAGTAAAAATTTCTTCTTGAGAGGATATCAAGACAATTCCAACTCTAGAACTGATAGAAGAGCAACTGCCATCAAATTCTAAAATCCAAACATCATTAGAATTTGATCTTTTCAAAGATTTATTTTCATTAGTAAGGGAAGATCCTTTGTTATCTAAACTTTTCTCTAACAATTCTTTTGATTTTCTATTTGAAATTTCTAAATTGTCACTTAAATAACTTTCATCTGATGAGCTAAAAACATCTTCAGTGGTCAAAAAATAGTTACCCATTCTCAATGATTCAAATAAAATTTGAGCTTCAGGGTCTGATGTTTGGGTGATAATATATTTTGACTCTTTTTCAGGAAGAAACTTTTTCATGATGCCCTTAATAGGTATCATTTCTTCAGATCGGTCCATATTCAACTCTCCACCTACATCCTTGCAAAAATTTTGCCTGAGCAGAATGTCATAAGAAGTTAGAACATCATCTACCAAGACTGTCATTTTAATCCTTTTATCTGGAAAAGTTGAGAATGCAAATTGGGCATCTTTGATTTAACCCAGGAGTGGTACTTGCTTATTCTCCATGGAAAAGCATTTACCAACAGTCTTAGTTGCTCTAGAGCCTCTGACAATATTATGCCTGCCAATTGAGAGTCTATTATATAGTTGCTCAATTTATGACCATTTATCAAAAGGCAAACATAGAAAGGTTTTATTTTCACAAGGGCAATAGGAGGAGTAGCAACAAGATTATTCTGAGTGGATGTGTTCTTTGAGGAATCATAAGTCATCTTTGGAAAATCTTACCCTGTAGGGATGGTTTTGTTTTTTATGTATTTAGCCAACCTATCAAATGTTCAAAATTGGCTTGCAAGTACTCAACTTCAGTCATTTGAATCTTGGTCTTTCTAGCATGATCAATTATGTCAAATAATTGAAATGAACTAGAAATAGAGAAAGGAAGTACATCATCTTGATCTTTATTGGGTGTGGTACTAATCTGAGGAATAGAAGTAGAAGGTATAAGATGGTTTGATGTACTTACTTTCTTATTGGTCATTGGGTCCTTTGATTGGAAAGGTAGTGAAGCTCCCTATTTAGCAATTGAAACTACTGGCTGAGGTTATTATCCCACCTTTCCCTTATCAACTTTTTGAGTCGACTGATTTTAGGATTTAGTAAAGATAGCATATGATCCATCAAACACTTCTCTTTTTTTCTTAGTTATGTCTTGGTATTGTAGAAAACCAATATTGGAGTCACCAACTAATTCTTTTTCTCCTTCCAAAACTAGATTAGCATCATCTTCTTGGTCCAACTTGGGTTGGAAAGAGAGATCATGTTCAACTTCATGATAACCAACTACTAAGTTGACTGGTGTTACTTCAATGGTGAGCTTCCCCTATGTAAAAGAAAGACAATTGGATTGTCCTTGATTTTTAGTGGTGCTACCTTGATATGAATGATTGGGAAATGTCCTCCTTGGCATCTCTTGATAAGGAGTAGACATACCTTGAGACATTTGTCTTTTCAGAGCTAACAATTTATTTGCCAACTTTTGCACCATAGCATTTGTGGTGCTCGTGGAATAACTTTTAGCAAATGAGGAAAATTTATTTTTATTAGAATTTTTTCTAATCTTACTTACCAGGATGAGATCATTTTCAACCTTGATAGCCAAATTTTGGGCTACAAAAAGATCTATAGAACCAGCCTGCCTCAACAAAAAACTTACTTCAGGAAGTTGGGAGTTGATGAAAAAGCACTTAAGATCCTCTGATGTTGGCTGAGCAATTGTAGGAATTATGTTCCTTAGCTTATTAAATTTAGCAATGAAGTCTCACATAGGTTCATGGGTTCCTTATTCATTTTCATAATCTAAGCCAACAAGGCATGTGCATCTTCAGCAGGGTTGAACCTAGCCTTGAACTTGGCTTTGAGAGTGTTCCAGTCAGTTATAGTTTGAGCTTGAAGGTGATAAAACCAATATGTGGCAGTGCCTTGCAAAGTTTCTACAAATAGTCTCACTATTATATCTTCATATTCCATGTCTATCACACCACATGCTATGCAAAAAGTAGCAATATGCTCATCAGGATGGATTTTCCCATCACCATAGAATGTGAATAAATGTTTTCTCAAACTATGAGGCAGTTCATATAAAGGTGGGGTTAGATTGAGATGGCCAAAAGTGTTACCCCAAGGACCTTGGGCTGCCATGATATAATGATTAAAGGGAGGGATAACAAATCTTGGTGGGGTATGTATGGACAAAAATCTACTAGCACTAAGACTAGAAGCATCATCTGGTATTGGAGATCTAATATGGGTAGGAGGAAAGATCCTAGTACACTGAAGGCAAGATGGTGGAAGAAAATTTTCAAAATTATTTCATTGTACCAACTCAAATATAGGATCAACAATACCTTGAGTTCTCTGGCTTCACATGTACGGTGGATCTACCAAAGTGTAAAATGAAAAAAGACTAGAAATGCTTCAATTTGAAGCTTGAGGCTTTAAAGTGCATGTTCATGTCCCTAGTGGATTTTCCAAAAGCTTTTGGGTGAATATTTTGTTATCAACTAACTAAAGGCAAAATAGGTATATCAACAATAGTATAATGAGATAAATCTCTCCTCTCAGCAAAGGGAGGCTCCCTATAAACTATAATATACTAATATAAATTAAAAATAGACTCAGGGGTGAGATCATACCATCCATCTCTCTTTTTTTAGAGATGATGTTCACAAGGTAAAGGAAAATTCCTATGTAATAGCTGAAAGCAATCCTCTTCTTTTAGAAATGATGTCTAGTAAACAGTAGAAAAACTTTCTGGGTAGTAACTAGATCTATGAGAAACCTATAAAAGCACAAAGTCTTTCATTACTTCCCTTACTAATTTATAATGTATATAATAGTAGAATGAAGTGCAGCTCAAAATCTCTACTGAAACCTACAACAAAGTATAAGATCACAAAGGATAAAAGTAGTATAAAGCCTTTCTAATACCCTTTTCACTAAAACATAAAAAAACACAAACTAAAGGTAATTATAGCAGCACAAAGTTTTCATAATTAACTTCAAAATATCTTCTAGATAATTTCCACACACTCTACTTATTTGATCAAATAGATGAGATATTATTAGGAAAAAGGACATAAAAACTATTTCCTAAATAACACAAGTTATTCCAACATAAAGTTTGAAAAGTAACCCACTTTCTCATTCATTCAAGAAAATATTATTTACAATCTAAGCTCAAAGTCTCAAAAGGCATCTCAATTTGGGCAAAGCTTTTGCTTCTAATCACCAAAAGATATATCTATTACAAGAGAGTATCTCTTCTTTTATAGGGAGAAGCCTTGTTGATTTAAAAAAGATTTAAATAATTTGACCTATTCAAAGATAGGAGTCTTTGTTGACTTTGGACTTTCCATATTTTTATATGTAATTACACATGACAAAAGTACATGTGCCAATGTTCAAAGTGGTTAAAAAAGTGCATTTTGAAAAAAAGGAAATTAAATCAAAGGAAAGTTGATTCAATTTTTATCCCCATCTTTCTTTACATGAGCATCATACATGGTGATAGTTGTTTGTATCCCAATACTATCTAGAGTAACAGTATTCTTGAAAATCATCTTTGCCTTGACTATGGCATCTCTCACTAATGTGACCAATTTTGCATGACTAGTTAACCTAAGTTTTAGATTATCTAGAGTTAACTGATTATCCATTATATTTTCCATGGAGGCTATCGAGAATGGTTTATCTTCAAATTCCTTTTAGAACATACCTTTAAATTCCTAAACTATTTCTTCTTCTAAAAAGAATTGGTTGTCTTGTGATGTAAGATTTCAAGGCATCTCCTCTAATTTATGAAAAAGATAGATTTCACTTTTCTCACTAAGGTCCTTTGATGATTTGAGGTCAATAATCAATTCCTTAAAAACCAAACTCCTATATATCAATGTTTTTTTAGTTACAGTATAAGAGTCTCTATCAAAAATGACGCTAATTGATACTAGGGTGCTTATTTTCAATTTCTTCATATCTATCCACTTGTCAAGATACTTTTTTATGCTTTCAATATCCTAAGAAATGATATTGATAATATCATCCATTTTTTCTCTCATCTTCTTCATCTTACCCATCTTCTCAGACAACTCTGTGAGCAAGGAAATTCCTTGTGTATGCATCTTATCCAAGTACTCTTCATGTACTTCTCCCTTGAGATAGGTCCTTTCTGCTTTTTGAATCATGGGGTTGTCTATGGAGATAGCCTCTAGAGTTATTATTTATGGAGTGACAGGTATTCTCCTTATTACCATAGTTAGTTGTTCCACCTTTACTTTATAATGGTCCTTCATTTCTCTTTCTCTGTCAAACTTCTAAACCAAGATGTCCATAGCTAACTGCATATTGCTCTTATCACTTTCATGAGTTATCTTTCCTAACTCAATTCAAGAGATAGAGTAGTCATTTACATCAAAAAATTTAAGAGTTGCATCTTGTGGAGGTTTTTTTATTTCCATAAATTTGTACCCTTTATCCTCAATCATCTTTGAAAGGATTTTTGGTTTTTTAGGAGTCTTGACTTTTACTGGCACCATTTTATGGAAATTGAATTCATTTGGGGAGATGTCCTATTTTTTCCTTTTGGGTGTATAAGTTGACAACCATAGTGGGAGGGCAGAATTACTTACATTATTATCAATCTCTGTAGTTGGTGTTATTGGAGTTTCACCTGCACTAGTGGTGGAAGCAATGGGCAGAGTATTAGTAAGAATTGCACCTACTGCTAAATGATCAAAAGTAGAACTATCTCCAATATCAAATAATGGAGATGACAAATTGGGAATTGACCTTGAGGAATGAATAACATCTCTAGAATTTCCTTGTAGGTCATCAAAAATAATTTTAGGAGAGGTAGCTCCAGAAGAGGGAACACTGATTGGAAAAATAGGTAAAGGAGTTACAATAGGTGTGTTAGGTAGGGAAGAAGAAATTCCCATTTCTAGTTGTACACCTTCTTTTGGAGATAGAGTTTCCTTTTCTTTTTGATTTTTGGGCCTATCATCAGTCTCCATTTGCTCCACTACTGGTTCTTCGATGCTTTTCTTTTTAACCTCTATGTCTATTGTTCCTGGCTCTTTTTCTACAACTTGTGACTTCTTTGTCACGAAGATGATCTTAGGCTTATGTGGCCTATCAAAATCATAGACATCACTTTCATTATTCATCCTATTTTCTTCCCTTCTCCTTGTTTCCTCTTAAAATTCAAATTCTGATCTTGTGATTAACTCTTTCAAGGTGATTCCCTTATTCGCTAACCAATCATTGGTATTTACCAATATTGGTTTAAACCTTTTCCTCAAAGAAGTCAACTCCTTCTGAGACCATTGGGTTTGGATAAGAGGGGTATTAGTGATCTATTCAGCATGGTATCTATTGTTGATCAAATCCCATCATCCACTAGATTCTCAGGGATATCAGTAAGTCCCAAATATTCTATCTGCTCAAGATACAATCTATTGTAGTCCATTTTTCTAACGTCTTCTATAGTCCTCAAATCAACCCAAACATCTTCAATCATAGGCTCATGAAATTAGGTCTTCCTCCTGATTATGTCCTTTACACCTCTATAGTCAAAGTTTAGTCTCTTTTTGAAATGCTTCATGGTTATGAGTTGCATTTTAGTCTCCATAACTCTAGCTTTTCCAATGGTCAATACTGAGAACCTACCAATTTCAATCGGGATCATAAAATTGAGTTTCTTGAGTTCCATCTACTTATTATGTATGATAATAATTTATTTGCATAGCTCCATCAAGACCAATTTTTTTGAAGGGAATCTTGGGATCATATAAGGATGACCTTAGAAAAAGCCAACTCACAAATAAGAAAAAGAAGGGAACTGCAAGAACATACATCTGAATTCATTCAAAACTATCCAGGCTTCGTCTGACACTCTTTTCTGTTCTAATTAGGGATCAAAGAGACATAAAAATACTATGAAGAAAGCATTATTTACCCTCCTAAAATGATGGATAGAACCCTTCAATTTCAATTGAGAGTAATATTGATATACTAGGGTTACCTTCTTATCTCCTTTTGATGTTAAACCTGGGAAGGTTCTCATTGACACCGCAATATATACCAGGTATGAAGTCAGATAGAATTTGGAGGTAATGGATACCTTTATCAATTTCTCATGCAGAGCATTACTAATTTATTCTCTCCAAAAAATGACTTGTTTACCTTGGAAAATTAACTTAATGAAAGGGTACATCCATTCGTGAAATAGTGAGGAAGAAGGTAAACCTCTTACCCTACTGAGAAGGGTGATTAGGTCACTAACTTCTTCTATAAAATCACTCCTTAGAAAGCTCCATGGCCATCTTGACAAGTTTGCCCTTGGATTCTTAAGCCATTATTGATTACTTTCTTGGCTCTTTTAGGATCTTTATCATATTCCCTTTATGCTTCAACAAAATTGAGCTTTAATACTTCAGTAGCAGGAAGGCACATGAAAAATTTGTTGATGAATTTAGAGTCCAGTCTAATCACCACATTACCACTAGCATCTAACACAACCCTGGTATCCTTATTATAGAACTGAGCACACTGGAGAATGAACTCTATGTTTTGAGTTGCTACAAAAAAAAATATACTAGATGAATATTTTTCTCAATTATCTTCTTCATTTCACGGCTGGGATTGCTCGATCTAGTTCTTTTCATGAACACAGCCATATCTACGTGACCAATCTCTATATTCCTAATGTCATTGACATTAGAAGTTATCGAGGTGATTGGAAAAACACCTTGATACTTGTACTTCATTGTCTTTAAATTTTTTGGAGAAACCTCAGTCATTTAGAAGGGCTTTTGTTAAAAAGATGTCGATGAAGAAGGATCCTTGAGAGAAATTGCAACAAGAATCATGATCGTGCAATCAAGGGAAAATTTGGCAATATGATAAAATTACATATTGGTGATCATGACCATGGGAATGTGCTTGAAAGGGCTAAGGCATGAGCAGGCTAGAAATTCAAAGGGAAGCGGGCTCAAAAAATGAAATTTCAAAATTTCCCAAAGTTATAATTTTTGAGGGAATGTATGCAAGGGTGGCAAAAATTTCTGCCCTTGCTTGTAGAGGAAAGTTTGTTTGTGCATTTGTAGCAATTTTTTCCACCTTTACATGTGGACATTGTGTAGGGGTGGCAAAAATTTATGCCTGTGCATGAACTTTGTGTATGGGTTGAAAATGTGTAAGGGTGACAAAAATTGATGCCCATGCACAAATAGCAAGGGATAGTGTAATGGTGGCAATTTTTTCTTCCCTTACACTTGTTAGATTAGTTTTGTGTAAGAGCGGCAATTTTTTTTGCCATTACACTAATAGCAATGGTATTTTGGTTTTTAGGGTTTTTTATGATTTTGCCCCTAATGAGGAGGAGGGGGAGGAGAAAAATAAGAAGAAACAAATAAAACAAAAACATAAAAGGGAGAAAGGGGAAAAATCAAACTTTTTAAAGAAAAGAGGAATAACAAAAAGAAAACCTAGAAATAAAAAGAGGAAAGAATTCAAGACCTACCTATTAAATCAAAATCCCATGCTTGAAGCTAGAAAAATTGTAATTCCACTTGCATGCTCAGTTGATTGGTTGCAAGGAGGAGGAGCAAACAACTTGGAATTAATCAAATGAGGCTCAAATGGGCATTTAAAAGGGGTAAAATTGACACCAACCACTCACCACATGTGGTCATAAATTCCATGTGTGAAAACTAAGATCATGCAGGGGTAGCAAAAATATGCCTATTTTTGCATGATGAAGAGGAATAAATATACAAGAGCAAAAAAAATTGGCACGGAGGCACTTGAAGTGCAAGGGCAGCAATTTTTGCCACTCCTACATGGAAATATGTAAGGGTGGCAAAAATCACTGCCTTTACATCTAAACATGAAACCACATGTAAGGGTGGCATTAAATGCTGACATTGCATGTGAACAAAAATAATATGCAATGGCAGCAAAAAATGCCGCTCCTACATGGAAACTAGAAACACTAACTCCTTAAAATTTATCAAAAACTTGACATTCTGATTATATCGAGACTACAACAAATTTCACAATTCTTGAGAAATCATAACAAGAGAAGATTTTGAACTTTTCAAGAAGTTAGTCGACTATGCTCGACATCAAGAGAAACTTGTCTTGAATGATGAACTTAGAGTGAAACAAACAAGTTTCATAGGGGTTGTTCCAAAAATGAGCGTAGCTAATTTTGGGAACAACAAGACTGATGTTAATTTAGATTTTAATGGCAAATCTAATTTCAGTTCAAGAATAGAACCTAACTCTAAATTTGATTCTTCATTTGATGGGTAGTTTGTTATAATGATGTCATGTTGAATTTTTGGTTTTGGAAAAGTAATAGCCTATGATGGCATAATGGGCTACATAAGAACTAGTTTGTTAGAGTGGGACTCCTCTAGGATGGGAAAAAGGTTAAGAGACAACTCCTTAGAGATTTGCTTGTCAATAGGAGGCTCTTGAAAAAAAGGCACATAGTCAAGGTAATGATTTTCCAAAAATTAGTTATAATCATTAAGAAGTGACTTGAAAAAGACTAGCTCATCAGTGTGAGACTCCTTGATAATTAGTATAGGATCAATAAGCAATTCATCATAGATTGACTTATCACAAATGGTTGGTTTAATAAAAATATCTTAGATTGGTTGGTTCTTTTGGCCTTAGTTTCTAATGAGTTGGAAAATACCAGTTTTGAATATAGCTTGGTCTTTGAATGATTGGATAGGTTGAGGTTTGGATGGGATGACTTATAATTGGATAATGGTAGGGCCTTGGGGAGTATGATTTCCAACATGAGCTAAAGGATAAATTCTTGAGATGGTAACGATAGGGTGGTGTGGAGCATTATTACTCACACGAGCCAAAAGACTAGGTCTTAGAATGATGAAGAGGTGTTGTTGAACTTAATTGCTTACACAAGCCAAAGCATCCAATTATTCCTCATAAACCATATCATCCCAGTCATGAGTTGTCTCATGAGCTGGTTCTTGAATGTGTTCCATGTACTAATTATTGTAAATAAGGTATGGATATGTATCCCAAACAATATTATCTATAGTTGGGTCTTCAAAGTCCTCCTCATAAGCCTCTTTATACCAATCTAGGTTTTGATTTGGATTTTGTGAATTTTGACTATGTTCCCCATATGGAGTATTGTAGGGAGAATAAAAAAATTCCCTAGAAAATCTTTCTCTATAGGGGTTCCTAGTGGGATTTTGTTCGACCATTCTATCATAAGTTGGATTATATGTAACTCCACCCTATGTGTAGCTAGACATATCTATGTAAATGATGAAAGGTCTAAAACAAGAAGGATTAGAGTTCTATAAACTCTAAAAAACTATGTCCAAAGGATAAATGGTTCAATATTAGTCTAACTTGGTCAAAAGGTAGAGCTATATCTTAAAAATGATTTGTGCTATGACTTGCAATAAAATAGTCTAACATCAAATGTTTAATGTCATATGCATAAAAGTTTAAGCATCAAAATAAAAATAGGCATGTCAAAGGTCTAGGTCAAAGTGTTCCAAACAAGGCATAAACTATGAAAGGGAAAATTTCAATTACTAGGTCTTTTGTCCAAACACGGAGTCAAAAGCTAGGCTCAAACAAACAAACATATACTAGGACTTTTGGCCAAATGACATCAAAAGATAGATTTAATCTAACAAGTTTGGAAACAACTTTCATATAGACCCAACACACAAAATCAAATATAAACATGATCATTTGGCATAAGGCATAAGATAAAAGGCTCTTTGAAGAAAGATTGTGTTTTCCCAAATAAAGGAATAAATAATGATGAGGATAGGCATTAAAAAAATAAACCATCAATAGTTTTCAAATTTGGGTAATCGATTAACTGAAGTTATGTAACCTAAAAGAGAAATATCTTTGTATTAACCCCATGAATTAAGGCCTAAATATAAATCAATCAATGTTTGAATCCAAACTTGACAAGGCTAATTAAAAATTCAATGTTAAAAACTAAGATTTGACCAAATAGGCTAGACAAGATTGGACAACATGATAACACAAGATAAAGGTCCAAATGGTATACATGATATGGTTTGAAACAAATGGTTTTTGATATAAAGTAAACTAGTCTTGAAACAAATTTAGTATCCTAATGGTGTAAGCATGCTCGAATGATGTGATCAATGATATGTTTCAAAAGACTCAAAGGCATAACTGGTTTAACATGATTTGGGTAGTATAACACTACCCTCCTCAACTCAAATGCATTGTTTTGACATGGCTTATGAACAAACAAACAAACAAGTTTTAGTCTCAAAACATACCAAGCAAAAATGACCAAAATATAGTAAGTATAATCGTCCAAATCCTAGCAAGGGTATGGCAATGTGTGGTTGACTAAACTATCAAGTTTTGAACATCTTTAGGGGAATCAATTGCATAATGAATTTCACATCAAATAATGAAAAATACAAGCACAAAAATTAGGTGATCATGGCATTATCTAGTTGTAAAAATTTCTAGTCCTTTTTATAACCACTACATCCTACTATTTCCTTAGTGTAGTGCGATGTCCAAATGTAGATATGTCCTATATACAACTCAGAAAGAGTAAGTGAAGTCAATGCTGGGAGATGAAACCCTAGGTCAAAGATTCCCTAAATAACTCATGGGAGGTAATGGCATCCCCATCACAAGCCAAGATGCAATGAAAATAAAAGACTAAGAGAAATCCTTTAGGGTCATTTTCAAGGTCACCCAAACTATGATGAGTTTTTGGGAAGTACTTTAGATGACATTCTTTCTAAGCCTTAGACTAGGATTTTTTCAATAGAAATGGTGCTTTTAATTCTAAGAGTTCCATAAAGGGGACAAATAGAAGATAATACAAGTAATACCCCTCTCTTTTCCAAATAAAACTAGACCAAACAACTATTAAATACTAAAATTTTTTAGAAAGATGAGTTCATTTTTAAGCCCAAATTTGAAAAATGAGGTGGTGTTTATTTTACCTCTTGGTCTTAGTTTTAACTTTTAAAACTAATGCTAAAAATTTAATTAAGCACCTAAATGTTACATTAATCACCACAATAATGTTCTTAGTTCATTTTAAATCATGTAAAAGATGTTTTAAACATGTTTTAACAAGTTCCAAGTCCATTGGTTACCTGTCTACCCTTAAGGCATCACCCCAAAAACAAATATGTTAGATTAGAAACATTTTATATAGATTTTCAAAATTTTGTGAAAAATATATGAAACTTGAAGCTAAACTAATATAAAATTCTAAAACTTTAGGACAAAACACATGGTTTTAAAAAAAATCATCCAAAATGGAGTCTATATGACCCCAAACCAAGCATTTAAAATGCCTTATTTAGCTCTCGAGTTTGTGTTTTTAAGAAAAACCTAGTGACTGACATCGGTTATATAACCGACATTAGTTAGACTTACTAATTGATGATGGTTATCTAATTGACATCATTTATACCAATAATGACCGATGATGTCTATGCCAATTGATGATGGTTTTACTTACTAACATTGGTTACTGTGTAAACCTGTGACAAAGAAAAATTGCAAAACAAAGTTAAAAATAAAATTACAAGAGTTTTAATGATCCAAATGAAGAGTTTAAAGTTATAGAATGATATTCTTCATGTGTGGGATGTATTTAGTCCCACCAAGCACACCATATGTGATCTAATAATCTGACTTAAGAGAGGATGGTTAGTGTGGTGTTAGTTTCAAAATGAAAACAAAATGAAAGAAACACACTAAATAACATAACATCTCTAGGCCTAGATACTAGGGAGAGCTTAGTTAATAAATATGAATAAAACACACAACCAAAATTCAAAATAAACCCTCTTTTACCTTCCTTGGATGCTCCAAAATGCTTATTGTAGTGGCTTGCTCAACTTTGTGCTCATGAAGTCCTTGACAATGAAAGATTGGCTACCTCCACCTCTCCTTGGCACCTTTAGCTTATGGCTTCACTTGGATTGGAATAAATTTGGCATGATAAAACCATTTGTATGAAGCTTTGTAATCAAATTCTTCATTATAACTTTGCATAATCATGTCTTAAATTTCATTTGGTAAGGTCTCATATTTATAGATTTTTGTAAATGTCTAGAATCAACCTGAACCATCCATCTCAGGATTGAGATGTGTGACTAAGAATTAATCCAATTATATAATTAAATTTGATAAATAGGCTTATCAATATTTAGGATAGAGGATCACTTAAGAGACATGGAGGGATTTAATGAGGCATGGGAGGCATGAATCTTGATATTTATGGCATTTATGGCCTAAAGATGTCTTCCCATGAATTGAGGTCACTTGATGATGTATATATTCAATATTTATTTCTAAAAACAATTTATTCAATAATTTTCCATGGAATTATTAATTATGCCTTGATTTTGATTAATTTTCTCAAGAATGTTTAAGCACTTTGTGCACAAATTACTCAAATTGATTAGAATGCCTTGTTATTGGTCCAAAATTTGACTAGTTTAGAATTGGAAGCCAATGTCAGATGCATTGGATCCATAATCCCATTTAGGATATTACTGACAAAAAATAACAAAGGCACATGTCTTGTGTAAGATATTTGATATGAAAGAGCAATCTAGAGCACCAAAGTACAAAATTGGCATTTTGACTCATAATGATCTGATCAAAGTCACCTGGCCCATAAATTGCATTGCCCCATTTAGGGATACCCTAGCCAAAATTGGCATTTGAATATGTCAATTTCAAATATTTTAATGCATTTTAGTATTTTTAGGCCAAATTATGTATTTTAAGTGAAAATTGGTGAAAATCTTGGTTGGAGGTTATTGGTGGCCAGATTTAGGTGTCTACATGATTTGATCTACATTTTAAAAACATAGTTAATCCATGTAGATTATTATGCATTTACTAATTAAACCTTCAAATGCAAAATCCATCATTCAATGAAAATTTGTTCTAGTGTTAATCTATCAAAAAGTCATTCATTTGTAGGCAAATATTCCCCACTTCATGGTGAATGCAGTCTTGGTTCAGTCATTAGAATTCACTAAAGCCTTATTATACCCAAATAATCCATCTAAAAAAATCATCATTTGGGATCCATTAACCTTTTGAATCAATTCATCAATGGAAGTAAATGGGTAATTATCTTTATTTGAAGCTTTATTAAAGTTTCAAAAGTCTATACATAGCCTAATATTTCAATTTTTATATAGACCAATACTAAATTTTCCACCCAAGTGGAATGGTAAACTGGGAAGATTATTCTAGAAGATAGGAGTTTGAGAAATTATTTATGTATCAAAGGTTCAAGGATAGGGTTCACATGTCTCTACTTATACTAGAATGGTATTTTGGGTTGGCTTGAGGGGGATGGTTGGTGTAGGTCCTATGCTTATAAATACCTCATTCATGATGTTGTCTCTAATCCTCCTCTTGATGCCTTCAATGATCTCTGATTTTACTTAAAACTTGTAGGTACTTTACTTCTCTTTTAAACTCCTCACTAATTCTTGGCTCACTAGGATCATAAGCCTTATTAAATACATATAATTCTTAGATATCTTATTACTATCTCATTATTAAACACCACCTATACTCTAATACTTCGTGAATTCATAACTATCCTTTGATCCACAAATTTCATCACTTCACTTCTAGTTCTTCCTTATATCTTACTCATCGTTTCAGATAGGCACATAGTCCTAAAAGCCTAAAACTTAGATCTAAAGTTCTTATATTTTGATGAGGAATATTATGTCCATCTCCCTATTCATTTTAACTATCTCACACATCCAAACTAATGGCACAATCTACATATCATAACTCTCAAACCAACAATAATTTCCTTCTTTAAGGCATTTTCTCTTGTAGCCCTATTTTGACATAAAGCTCCTAAGTTTGAATTATCCATAGAGTTTATATGAAATATAAAGACACATTTGGTCACCCATTAATCACTTATAACTCTCCACAAAATTTTATCTCACAACTCCTAACTCAATACTCTCCTTCATAATTAGGTTTTATTTAACTCTCATGCAAGTAGACAGTTCAAGAATATGTAATATATGGTATTAAACCACTCCAAAACCTATTTATTATTATATTAAACATAAAAACATAGTGTATTATTAATTTTTATTATTCTTTAATGGTTACAACAAACGTTATAATGGTTACAAGAATCAAAACCCTAGTTTGGTGAATGCATGTGTATACAAGGTCACAGGCATAGAAAATTAGATATTTTGAGTTACAAGACACTTAAATCATTTATTAAATATTTTAAGGTCTTCCAAAATTTCCTTCAACTCTTAAAACTACTATTTTCTCTTTATCAATCATCAAATGTTTCCAACATGCAAGGATATAGAATTTTGAGTACAAAAAGAGGACTATGTTAGTGAATTTTAAGGTTTGAAGAGAAATATTTAATTTTAAATGTATTTATGACTTTTTTATGTTATTATATAACCTATAACACCTTATCCAATAATTCTTAAACTTCAAAAAACCTTCAATGCAACTTAACAGAGTTTTGGGTTCTTCCTAGGACTATGATAAAATAGTGGGGTTTCAATAGACTTCAGATCTTATAAAGGATTTATAATTATCCAAAATAATTACTCTCAATAAATATTAACCATCCAAAAAAATTTAAATACCTCCTATCCTTGAATAAAAATCATAAAAACACACAAATAACTACTTTCTTGATTGTGTTAAGAATAGAGTTCTCCAAACTTGTCTAGACAGAGTAACATACCTTTCCCTAGTGGTTAGTAACCAAAAAAAACATATTTATTTAAAATAAAAAAACCATGTAAGATAAAAACACATATCATTAATAATTTCCATTCATAATTATATTCTTTAAATATTTTCTTATTCATTGATCTCCACAACTATATACAAAATTTAACAAGGTAGATAGGGTTCTATTAAGCTCTTGATCTTTTCTTGTCTTTTTCAATCTCCATACCTTTGTCTCCTTTAGTTTATATATGTTATCTCATTTATACTCTCCAATCTAAAATAATTTATCCCTTTTTTTATGCCAAACATGTAACAACTCCTTTCTTTCCAACTTCACATATGGAGGGCAGTTACATATATGTCATTCTTGGCTTACATTGTTATTTACATGACTTATATGTTATGACATATTTGAGACACTTATTGGATCATCTAGGATCATTTACAAATATTTTTTAACATTGGCATACCTCATAATACCTCAAAACACCTCTCAAAGTTGGTTAAGCAATTCAAATTTTCAAATTTGGGATTTTTGTGGAAAACTTGAAATGGAAATAAAAAAACTACCACAAAGACTCTAAATCACTCCAAAATAACCTAATTCTCCCTCTTATTGAGCATATTAATTGATTTCAAAGAGATCATGTGGTATTAATGCATTAATGACAAAGTGATCAAATTGATGGTTTGAAGAGATATGACACATTTTTAGGTCTATAAGGACAAAGAAGTTGTGAGGCATCCATAGATTCCTTGGTGAGGTTATAGTAAATCACTTGATCATTTGGAATGAGAAAAATGCATCTTATAGATTAAAATAATCCACACCATCACTACACATCATGCTTATATGAATGAACCAACAAGTTTGTGTATTTATTTATGGTACTCAAAAAGTCAAGTGAGGTCAAAGGTTTTCATAGAGATGTTGCCTATAGTGCCAAGAAGGTACCCTAAAATTTTGGACTCCTGAAGTGTTTTCTATCTCAAGTTATAAACCTTCAAATTTTCTCTTGTAGATTGTGATGGACCAAAGACTATCAATTTTAACTAAGTTGAAGTTTGAGGTCACTATTTAGTTGATTTAATGGTGAGCATTCATCATCTAGATCTTGATCCAATGGTGCATATTTAGTAAAAATGTCAAAAATTCTACATATTTCACACACTGGTGACAAGTGTCACTATCTAATTGAGTTGATATAAGATCAATGGTTCATGGGTGTTCATAAAAATAGATATTGATGGTACAGGTTGAGTCAAATAGTCAAATGTGTAGAAGGCATGTAGAGCTACCAAGTATCACAATCATGGGAGCTCTGATCTAAGATCAACAGTGAGTGTTAATACATAAATTATAATCTAGTTAGAAGAGATCGATGGTGTTTATTTTTTCATAGTTTATAAGAAGCACAAGATGAGGTTAAGGTGCTCGATGTTTAGTATATGAATAATGACCATTATAATTTGAATATTCAAATTAACGAAGGAAAACTAGTGTTTAGTTTTTATCTATATATTTTGAACTAGGAAAAATTTATTGATGTAGGAAAAATCAAAGCTATAGAGGAATTCAAGTTGCATATAGAGAATTTAGTTAAAAGGTCTGAATGTTTGTATAGTCAAAATTATGAAACTTTAAAGTTGATTATTTGTTCATTCATGGTGCTAATGTATAAAGAATAATGTTTGAGTAATTTTTTCTTTAGCAGAAGAGTGTTTTGGTGAGATTAATCACTTAAGAATGTCTTATAGGTTATATGGAGTGGACCCATATATTCTAAAGTGATCTTGTGTTCTTAATTTTCTCAATGAAGTGCTAAATGGGTGAATAGGTCTCCATGAGACCAATAAAGGCTATTAAGGCCTAATTGAAAGGTGTAGCTACTTAAGTGTGGCCCATAGATGTTATGGCTAACCTATGACAATGTACTCGAGCTATGTCTTAGTGTGATAGATGTATTAGGGGTTAAGGCAAGTCTTTTAGCCAACCAAGAAGATAATATTCATGAAGACTCTATAAATAGTGGAGACCAAAGCAATGGTTTTTATACTTTGATGTGGAAGAACTAAGAGAGAAGAATATAGAGATGAAGGAAAGAGATCAGAGGGAGTGTGTTGGATGGATAGAATGAAGTATAGAGTATATTGAGGATGGGAAAATAATCCTAGAGTGATCCAAAAGTGTGTTTGGATGCATCACTTACATGATCAAGTTTGAGTATGTGTGATGAGTTGAAAGAGAGAGTAAAGTAGAGCAAGTGTGGAATTGACTAAATGAGAGAAAACTTAGAAGATAAGGTATAGGTTAGTGAGGACTATCAAAGCATGATAAAGATAAAATATGTTTATATGATCAAGTTTATGAAGTTGAACACATAGGTAATTAGACTTAATAAGCCTAGAAGAGGTTGATTGAGTGAGTAAGCCCTAGAGGCTATTTGAGAGAGATACAAGGGTGAAGAAGAGTGCAATAAAGAGAATTCCATCATCAAGTGTAGAAGACATCATATCAGTGGTGGAGATCAGATCAAGGAACTGATTGGGTTTTTGGTTGCCTAGGGAGTTATTTCCTCCTTGTGGGATGAATGTCTCACTAAATTAAGGGATGGATGTTCCTTGATTAGTTGGTGATAATCTAAATTTGGATCTTGTTATTATAGGATTGTATTTCATTTTGTAGGTTCTAGTGGGTTTTATTCCCTAAGATGGTTTCCCACATATATCTTGTGTTATGTGTGTGATCTTATTTATCTTTCTTATTCATTGCTATAAATGATGTACATGCTTCATAAATGATAATGTTATTTGGTTAAGGGTTTTAAAATATTAGATTTGAAGTTTGGATTATGTAGCATCATTGATTCAACCCCCCTCTCAGTGATTTTACCTCTAAGAATTGATATCATAGTAAGACATTCATTACAACTTTAACCACTTAAAGGTGATCCAAAGTACAATATGGCAAGTCAACAGATACAAGGTTTCTCTACAAAGCAATCACTAATGTTCAATGGGTCTAATTATGTTTTTTAGAGTGCAATTATGAAGACCTACATCATTTCAATAGGATTTGACATTTGAAAATCTATTATGGATGGATATTTAGCCCTTGAAACCCCTCTAACTAGTACAACTAATAAAAATTTGTGTGAGAAAAATTAGCAATGAATGTCATTGTCTATGGTCTTTCAGAGACTGAGTACACCAAGGTAATTCATTGTAAATCTATCAAAGAGATATGGGATAAATTATATATCATTTATTAAGGGGATTAAATTTTTAATTTGTCTAATTTGTAGACTCATCAAAGACAATTTGAGATTCTCAAGATGGAGGAAGAATCTGTGGCATCCTTTTTGTAGAGAGTTAATGAGATTAGAAACATTATTAGAGGTCTTGGAGAGAAGATTGAAGAAGCTAATGTAGTAAAAAATTTATTAAGGTCTCTCTCCCTCAAGTTTGATTTTAAAGTGTCTGTTGACCCAATTTTGTCCCTCAGGCAAAATCTCGGTCACCTTCTACACCTGCTTTGCATGGCCATTCATTTTGAGTTGCAAGGTCCGCCTTCAGGTTTGACAGCTCCATTTCAGAGCATTGGCTCATTGGCCTAGTTCATTGGCATTCATAGTAGCAAGAGGTAGAGTCTTCAAATGTTCACAAGAAGAAAGGAAAAAACTAGGGCATTCGACACTTAGCAAAAAAGGAAGGGCAGACAAAATGCAGAGGGCGGAAAAATCACCACCCACTACATGGGTGGGAAAAATGAGACCAGCTACACACATGCAGAGGGCAGCGAATTTGCCACCCACAACACAAAGGAAAAAGAAAAAGGCCATCGACATCGGTCGATGTTAGCAATACTGCCACCATCGGCATCTTACATCGACCGACATCGGCAAAACTGCCACCGTCGGTAGATTATCGGCCGACGTCGGCAGAAATTCTACATGCAGTACATGCAGCAGGTGGCAAATTCACCACCCATAATAGATGGTGGAAAAAATCACTTGCAGTGCACAAGAAAAAACCTGCCCAGCCACCGGAGGAGAAGACCAACACGCAAAACAAGGCAACAAGCATGCTCTTGGTAGAATTATGACATCAGCTACAGTGTTTTTTTCACTCTTCTCAATTGACTTCTCTTGGCTCTTCTGGTATAAATATATAGACTTAGTCATTTATCAGGATCTTCCACACTTTTGTAAAGAGCACAGCTCTACAAATTCTCTACCTGAATCAATAAAAATACAGTTCTTGCCTCCATCTTGGATTGATTTGCTGTGTATGCCATGAGTATTATTTATGTTTAGTCATTATCTTCCATGCTTTCATAGGTAATACCAACATACCAGCTATCTACAGGTGCCAGTTTTGTAGCTGAAAGGAGAAGAGCAATACTTGAGAAGGACAGAACAGAGTAAGTTGCTTGCAAATTTGCATTCCATAGCACCTCAGTAAACCTCTGTTATATATTTTCCATTATAGCCTCCCTCTTAAGTCTTAGCAGCTTGGTTCCTCTACTAGATGTGTAGAGTATACTTGCATTTCACTTGATTCTGAGAGTGGATCTGGAAGGTCAACCTATTTTTGGTGTATCACCTCTTTTAGAGTAGGTTGTTTGTTCATGCTTTTTCTCTCTCTCTTTTCACCCCCCTAGTGTATACCTATATACCTATATTTTGCACTACCTGAAATAAATAAGATACATCAGAGGGAACTAGCCCATACCTAGAGACTCTCCTCTCATGCTTCACCGTCCCACAGGTGAGAGAGGGGTTTCCATGTTGCAGGGAGAGGGTAGGAATCTATTTTCCTGCCGCATGGTGCACTTTCCAGTGTCAACAGTTTTGGCACACCCGGTGGGAATCCAAGTTTTTAATCAGAAAAGTCACAGGGTTACTCACTGATCCTGTTACAGTAGAGGAACCACCAATCAACACCGTGCGTGTCAACAGTTTTGGCACGCCCGGTGGGACTATATTTTATCAAGTTTTTTTTAACGCAGTAAAGTTTTAGGATTGATGTCGGTCCTGTTACAACAAATCAAGTTTCTTCAGCATCTGGTGACTCTGAGTTAGATCCACTGGTTAAGCAGCGTGGTGCCTTCAAAAATCCAAAAAATTTCCTTGTATGTATACTTCTTTTGCACAAAATCATGGATTTTGTTCTCCTTCATATAATATTGATCAGACTCAAAATATTTATGGAATCCCCTCAAGTGGCTCTTCTAGTTGCCCTGCAACTATAAGGGAGATGGCGTTGGAATTTGAGAGACAGACAAAAGAAATCGACAGGCTGGAAGAGCAGTACAAATATCAGAAGGAGCTGATGTATATAGAGGAGTGCTTGTTTAGGCAAGCGCAGGCCATACAATCCATGAGGGAAGAGGTGCCAAAATGGAGAAATCCATCTTTTCAAGGCAGTCAGCCTTGTGTGCCCCCTCCTAACCTAAAGAAAACCCCCTCTTTTACACCAAATCTGTTTTACCAAATTGCACTTGCTCACTCCAACTCATCAAATACAATTGCTCCCAATCTCGTGCGCCTAGCTTTCCAACACCAAATGGCATCAGAGCAACCTCCCATGGAGATCAATCTTTTCAACTCCTTAGATCAAGAATCTTCCATCGAAAATAATACCACCAGCCAGCACGTCCCTCTTCTAGAGGCTCCTCCAACGCCCCAACAGTGTTTTCCTCGCATTCCTCAGCCTCCCCAAGTTTTCCACCATGATGTGCAAATTCCAAGTTGGAGGAAAGAATGCCAAGGACCAGCTCAGAGCTTTGAAGAAGATCATGCTAGCCACCTCCAAGAAAGACTCTTCTAAGAAAACCTAGCCAGACAAATTGAAAACTTAGAGGCTAGGATGAAGCTACTCCTTGAAAGGGAGTTAATTTTTTTAGACCTTACAAAAGAGCCTCAGGACCTCATGGAGAACAAAGTTGTTGCCTGTTCACAGGAGTAAAATTCAAATTCAGAGATCTTGAATTGGGGGAAGACAGTGGAATCATGGGGCAGCAAAGAGGAAGAAGAAAAGCAAGGTTTTTCTCAAAACCTTGAAGAAGCTGAAGCTGCACCTACCTGTGATGATGCTAGCAGCCTCCAAGAAAAGCTTTTCCAAGAAGATCTGGGTAAGAGAATAGCAGATTTGGAATTCAGAGAGTTTTCCCTTAGTCAATGTGTGATGGATGGTTCAAACCAAATAGCATATTCCATGCCTGAACACACCCCACCTACACATTTCCAAGAGAGTTATCAGGCTGTCCCTGATATTGATGAAGTGTTGATCAAGTGGAGAGAGGAGAATCATTTGATTCTAGCTCAAGGACTATTCCCTCTTCCACCTGCTTTCTCCACTTCACCCCTTCTCGAGGAAGAACCTATTTTGTAAGAGGCAGGCGAGGGGCACAAGATTCAATTTGCAGTCCTTCAGGAGGTTGTCATGAGTGAAAATGAAGAAGAAATCGCCATTGATGCCCCTTGTGAAGACCTTATCAGTAGTGGAAAAGATGCAGGCCTTGCGTATATGCGGATGTTCCAGCAATTCGAGGAGGAACAAATGCATGGTAAGCTCTCTTCTCCTCTGTTTGATGAACTTCCTTGCTGTATTGATGAGGGTGGCTACATTGAAGAACCTGAGAAAGAGGAAGATCAGGAGAATATTTTTGAAAATCTAGAGAACCTGATCAGCAAAGAGGAAAATGAGAGGTCCGTCTTCTTAGAGGAATGCCTTGAAGAACTGAGTTTTAAACAAAGAAGTGATGTTCTATGGGATGAGCAATCATTTTGTGAGTCCTTTTTAGACATCACCTCATTCACCCTTCTTCAAGAAGGCCAAGAGGAAGTAGAAGACAAGTCTGATAGAGTTTTCAGCGAAGCAGAGGGAAACAAATCAGACCATGATACATTGTAAAAGAATTGTGCAAATCAGAAGGCTTACGGTGATAAACTAACAGCAATTGATTTCTTGGTGAGGGGCACCAATTTTAGGTACCAACATTTAACAAGCCTCCAGGGTCAATCAGAATACATATATATTGGAGGCATGTTTGATTTCAATCCCCTCGATTCCCAGTCAACTCAGGTGACAGGTAGGAAGAGCAAGTCACCAAATCTCATTTTCTTTCAGCTACTTGCCTATCACGATAAGTCTCTTCGCCAGGAAGGAGACTTGAGAAATTTTCCTTTTGATCCAGGAGGGATGCGAACATTCCTGGTTAGCTGTATATAATAGTTTGTTTTTAGTTGTTTTCCCTATTTTCCCTAAGTGCAGTTGCATAGGTAGTTGTTTTTTTTAGTCTTGTGTGTTCCCTTTGCATGTGGGGGTAAATTCTATATATTTTGATTCTGGAATCTTTTGAGCTATTGTGAACTACCTTCAAAGTTACCATCTGACTCTGCACCCAATGGATATGCAAGGCAACTGGGTTCTAAGCATAGCAGGCACGCTTCCCCCATGAGTCACCAATTTGTTGACCCAATTTTGTCCCTCAGGCAAAATCTCGGTCACCTTCTACACCTGCTTTACATGGCCAATCATTTCAAGTTGCAAGGTCTACCTTCAGGTTCGATAGCTCTGTTTCAGAGCATTGGCTCATTGGCCTAGTTTTTTGGCATTCATAGTAGCAAGAGGCAGAGTCTTCAAACTTTCACAAGAAGAAGAGAAAAAACTGGGGCATTTGACACTTAGCAAAAAAGGAAGGGCAGACAAAATGCAGAGGGCAGCAAAATCACCACCCACTACATGGGCGGGCAAAATGAGACCACCTACACACATGCAGAGGGTGGCAAATTTGCCACCCACAACACAAAGGAAAAATAAAAAGGTCATCGACATCGGCCGACGTCTGTAATACTGCCGCCATCGGTATCTTACATCGGTCAACATCGGCAAAACTGCCACCGTCGGCAGATTATCAGCCGACGTCGATAGAAATCCTACATGTAGTACATGCAGCGGGTAGCAAATTCGCTGCCTACAATAGATGGTGGCAAAAATCACTTGCAGTGCACAAGAAAAAACCCGCCCAGCTGCCAAAGGAGAAGACCAACACACAAAACAAGGCAACAAGCATGGCCTTGGTAGAATTGTGACATTAGCTATAGTGTTTTTTTCACTCTTCTCAATTGACTTCTCTTAGCTCTTCTGGTATAAATATACAGACTTAGTCATTTATTAGGATCTTCCACACTTTTGTAAAGAGCACAGCTCTGCAAATTCTCCACTTGAATCAATAAAAATATAGTTCTTGCCTCCATCTTGGATTGATTTGTTGTGTATACCATGAGTATTATTTGTGTTTAGTCATTATCTTCCATGCTTTCACAGGTAATACCAACAGACCAACTATCTACGGGCGCTGGTTCTGCAGCTGAAAGGAGAAGAACAATACTTGAGAAGGACAGAACAGAGTAAGTTGCTTGCAAGTGTGCATTCCACAGCACCTCGATAAACCTCTGTTATGTATTTTCCATTATAGCCTCCCCCTTAAGTCTTAGCAGCCTGGTTCCTCTACCAAATGTGTAGAGTATACTTGCATTTCACTTGATTCTGAGAGTGGATCTAGAAGGTCAATCTATTTTTGGTGTATCACCTCTTTTAGAGTAGGCTGTTTGTTCATGTTTTTTCTCTCTCTCTTTTCACCCCCCCTAGTGTATACCTATATACCTATATTTTGTGCTACCTGAAACAAACAAGATACATCAGAGGGAACTAGCCCATACCTAGAGACTCTCCTCTCCTGCTTCACCATCCCATAGGCGAGAGAGGGGTTTCCATGTTGTGGGGAGAGGGTAGGAATCCATTTTCCTGCCACAGGGTGCACTTTCCAACGTCAACGGTGTCTATTATAAAATAAATTCATGATCTTACTTAGATGAAGATGGATGAATTGAATGGCATCCTTACTACCTATGAGATAAGAGTCAATGATGATAAACTACTAAAGGAGGAAGTAGCATTCAAGATAGAAATTAAGTCAAACAAGAAAAGAACTCAAGGTAAGGAAGTCAAGTATGATGAAATATATTATGATGAACTAATATATTTGTTCACAAGTAAATTAAAAGTAGGCTCTGGGAAGTATAATGGTAAACTACCCTTAAAATGTTTTAATTGTGGAGAAGTAGGACACTTTGCTCATAAGTGATATCATAAGAATAATAAAAATGATGATGAAGACCATGGTAAAATCCAAGATGAAGGAAAGAAGAAATTTAGGTCTAATAAGAGGAAGAAAGGATTCAAAAATTATGACAATAAGAATAAGTCCTTGAAGAATAATAAGAGTTTGTACACTAATAAAGATTGTAGCTCATCAAATGAGATTGAAGATAGTGATTTTGAGTTTGATAATGAAGATGATGGTTGTGTTGAAGATGAATTCCTCTACATGGCTGAGGAAGGAAGTTGCTCATATCAAAAAGAGTCTAATTGGAGTGATATAGATAATTAAGAAGACAAAGATGATTGTGAGACTGAACTGAGGAATGCTCGTTAAAAACTGAAGATTGAGAAGAAGATTAACAAGAAGATGAAGTCTTAAATCAAATACTATGAAGATTAATTTAGTGTGTTTAAGGCCAAAAAGAATGAATACACCAAGGAGCATGAATATATAATCAAACATCTTAGTTTTCAATTATAAATCCTATCTACAAGCCTAAAAGCTAAAGAAGATGAGTGTTCAAGGTATGTGATTAAAAATGAGTCATTAAAATTTGAGTTATAAAATACATCTAGTAAGATGAAGTCATTTATGATGTTTGAAAACATCTCAAGTGATCTAAACAACATTTTGAATATTTGAAATCATGCTAGTGATAGAAATGGGCTTGGTTATAAAGAAGAACAAAAGATTGCAACTCAAGACAAGATGAAGAATAAAGTAAACCAAAACAATCAGACCTTGAGGTTTAACAATAAGTCATGAAATGAATATGCTGGTAGAATGAAGATAAATCAGATCAGACAACCAAATTTCATGAGGTATGCCAAATTCAATAGTTATTTTTACATTTTCAATCAATTTGGTCATAAGGCTAGAGAGTGTAGAAGACTTGCTAAGAATGAGTGGAATTATCAATCAAGTGATGTAAGCAAGGTTGAATGCTTCAACTGTCATGATGTGGGACACTTTACAAAATGTTGTCCAAATAAAGTAAGACAATAAGGGTGTCCTTCAAGAAAAGTGGTTTGATACAACTGTGAAAAGATTGGTCACATTATTAGGTTCTGCAAGAAAAGGTTATCAATTCAAAATAAGTTTAATCAACCTCTTAAAATGCAAGGAAGAAGGCTAGTTAGCTCATGGAAACCAAAATTGGAAAGTGTGAGTCATGATGAGTCTATAGGTCTAAGTGATTTATGTATTATGGTGGAGAATGTTTTAAAAGTTGAAGAATACCAAGATCTATCATTGTTTGTTCATGTTGTTAATGAAGAGAACAAGCTCAAGGAGAAGACCAAGATGCTAGTTGAGGCTAGTCCTAAGGTGTGTATAGATCTAAGTGAACATCTTGTTATTGTTAAATAAGTTTTATGTGAAGAACATCAGTTTTTAGTGTCTAGTGAGGAGGTATGTCATGAATATTTTTTGTCTCCATGTATTGTCAATTTAGGATTGAAAGAGAAGGAGAATGTTGTATTAGATGAGCAAGTTGTTTTTCTTAAACCTAATAAGAAAAAGAAGAACAATCAATTATATAGCTACAAGATGTCTAATAAAGAGAATGAATATGAGGAGTTTTGGGCAACTCCTGGTTTCACATTGTTTGTAGACATTATGGGTTAGGGTGTCTATATATATGCTTATTAAGAGACATATTTCATGTGTGAAATCAAGTGTGTGTTATCTAGGTAATAATCAAAATGCCATTTAGTACAAAGGTATGTTCTTTTCAATTTGATAACTTACAAGATGTGTTTGGCTAAGGGGGAGCTAACTCGGTTAGCTTGAGTGGATTGAAGAAGATGTGTATGATGTAAGGGGGAGAATATGTGAAGATTATTTAATCATGATATAAATGTGATGATGTCTACTATAGTTGTGTATTCAAAAAGATTGATATGATGACTTGATTAAACTAAGTCATGTATTTTGACAAGGTATTGAATCTTTATGCATGAGAAAAAAAATCTTGTGAGTTCTGTAGGTAGACAGGTCCAAGGATCATAATATCTAAAGTTTATATTGATTTATATAAAATAATAGATGACATGATATGGAGCTTGATGTTAAGGGGAGCTTTCTAAGATTTGTGAATAGTTTGTCAAATCCAAGGATCATAGAAGTCCAAGTTTAGATTGGTGCATATCAAAGGGGGAGTAATTGATTCATATGCCTGAAAGTATGTAAGTATCCTAAACATCTTAAATAGTATTTGAATGCATACATAATGTTGAGGAATGACTGTTGGCATGTTGGGGAAGAGACCCTTTGTCATTAATGTCAAAGGGGGAGAAAGATCAAAATAAAGAATTTTAAATGAGTATGAAGTCATTCTTAGGGTGTTTTTCCATCAATGACAAAGGGGGAGATTATTGAGCATAGTCATTGATGTTTGGTTTTCATTCATGTCAAATAGAGCATGAGGTACTAATGCATTAATGACAAAGTGATCAAATTGATGATTTGGAGAGATATGACACATTCTTAGGTTTCATAAGGATAAATAGGAAGTTGTGAGGAATTCATAGATGTCTTGGTAAAGTTATAGTATGTCACTTGATAATTTATAATGAGAAACATGCATCTTCTTGCTTAAAATAAGATAAACCATCACTACACGTCATGTAGATATGAATGAACCATCAAGTTTGTGCATTTATTTATAGTACTCAAAAAATTAACTGAGGTCAAAAGTTTTCATGGAGATGTTGTCTATAGTGCTAAGAAGGTACCCTAAAATTTGGATTCTTGAAATTTTTTCTATCTCAAGTTACAAACCTTCAAAATTACTCTTGCAGACTGTGATGGGCCAGAGACTATCAATTTTAACTAATTTGAAGTCTAAGGTCACTAGTTAGTTGATCTAATGATGAGTGTTCATCATTTAGATCTTGATGCAATGGTGTATATTTAGTCAAAATTTTAGAGTCTAAAGATTGCACACACTAGTGACAAGTGTCACTATCTCATTGAGTTAATATAAGATCAATAGTTCATGAGTGTTCATACAGATAGAGATTGATGGTGTGGGTTGAGTTAAAGATTCAAATGTGTAGAAGGCATCGAGTGCTACCAAGTGGCACAATCATGGGAGATCTAATATAAGATCAATGGTGAGCATTTCAAGATAAATTCTAGTCTACTTAAAGTAGATCGATGGTATGTATTTGTCCATAGTTGATAGGAAGCATGAGATGAGGTTAAGGTACTTGATGTTTAGTGTCTGAATAGTGATTGTTAGAATTGGAATATTTAAATTAATGAAGGAAAACTAGTGTTTAATTTTTGAATTATATCTTTTAATCTAGGATGAATTTATTGATGCAGTAAAAATGAAAGTTGTAGAGGACTTCAACAAAAATCTAGAGAGTCTAGTTAAAAGGTCTGAATGTTTATATAAGAAAAATTATGGATATTCAAATTTGATTATTTTTTCATTCATGGTGCTATTATATACAAAATAATGTTTGAGCATTTTCTGCTTCAATATAAGAGTGTTTTGGTGAGCGTAATCACATTAAAATGTCTTAGAAGTTATATGAAGTGTACCCATGTATTTTAAAGTGATATTGTGTTCTTAATTTTATTGATGAAGTGTTAAATGGGTGAATATTTCTCCATGAGACCTATAAGGTATATTAAGGTCTAATTGAAAAGTGTAGCTTCTTAAGTGTGACCCATAGATGTTATGGCTGACCTATGATAATTTATTTGAGATGCATCTTAGCATGATAGATATATTAATGGCTAATTCAAGTCTTATGGCCAACCAAGAAGCTAATATTCATGAAGACTCTATAAATAGTGAAGACCAAGGTAATGGTTTCTATACTTTGATGTGGAATAATTGAGAGAGATTAATATAAAGACAAAGGAAAGAGATCAGAGGGAGTGTGCTTAGTGGATGGACTAAAGTATAGAGTAGATTAAGGATGGGAAAATAATCCTAGAGTGATCCAAAAGTATGTTTGGATGCATTACTTGCATGAGAAAGTTTGATTATGTGTGATGAGTTGAAAGAGAGAGTAGAGTAGAGAAAGTGTGGAATTGAGTGAAGGAGAGAACCTTTAGAAGAGAAGGTACAATTCAATGAGGACTATCAGAGTGTGACAAAGATCAGATATGTTTATTTGATCAAGTTGATGAAGTTAAACACATAGGTCATTATACCTAATAAGCCTAAAAGAGGTTGATTGAGTGATTAATCCCTAGAGTTTATTTGAGAGAGATAAAAGAGGTTGATTGAGTGATTAATCCCTAGAGTTTTTTTGAGAGAGATACAAGGGTGAATAAAAGTGAAAGCAAGAGAATTCCATCATTAGGTGTAGAAGACATTAGATCAGATGTGGAGATCAAATCAAGGTAACTAAGTGGGTGCTTCATTTCATAGGGGCTTAGTTCCTCCTTGTGGGATGGGTGTCTCACTAAATTAAGGGATGGGTGTTCCTTGATCAGTTGGTGGTGATCCAAATTTAGATCTTATTATTATAGGGCTGTAATCTATTTTGCAGGTTTCAATGGGTTTTATTTCCCAAAAGGGTTTCCCATGTAGATCTTGTGTTATGTGTGTGATCTTATTTATCATTCTTATTCATTGGTATAAATGATGTGCATACTTCATAAATGATATTATTATTTGGTTAAGGTTTTTAAAGGATTGGATTTGAATTTTGGATTATCTAGCATCATTAATTCATCCCCCCCCTCATTGATTGTACCTCTAACACCTCTAATACCTCTAACACCGTCATAAGACTAAAATTGGTCATAATGAACCTATAAAATATGTTTACATGCTTTGTTCCTTAGTGATGTTTTTCATCATACTCCCATAGTGGGGAAAATTTGAGCTCCTACTCAAATACTCTTTGTCTACCTTCTTCCTTGCTTTCCAATTCTTTCTCTCATGATCTTCTAAGCTTCTCTTGTTGATGCTCCTCTTTTATTTCTCTTCTCTCCTCAGTTAGTGCCTTTGTCTTTACCTTCTTGTCTTGTTTTATTTCTTTGTCAACTCATCCTCTATCTTCATGAGGTATAGGACCTACTAAAATGCATTGTTCACCTCATATTATATATTCTCTATCTCTTATTTATCTTCACCATAATTTGCATAAATTGATTGGTTATCATGTTTCACTTGCACTTCTATTCCATAGTTTCTTTCTTCATTGATCATGTTTGACTTATGCACTCTTTGTTGGTCCTATTTCTTAATCATGATTTCCCCTACATCATAATTCTCTAATGGTTTTCCATGCATTATTTCTTCTTCTGTACTTGTCATATTTTCAATAATATGTTCTCTTATTTCCTCTTCATGGCATTCCATCATTATTTGGTGAGTTTCCACATAACCTTCTTGCCCATCATGCATTGAAAATTCATTAACCAATTCATTTTTTACATAACACCACACTTCTTGGAAACTTATTCTCTTTATATCATCATGTTAAAAAAAAAACAACTCAACTATAACATTACCTATTGAATAATTTAACCTTTTACCTTGATATTGCTTCCTTTGCTTATTTTCTAGCTTACTTGCTTTCATATCTCCTTGCATGAGTCTTCATTATTCACTTCCTGGTTGACTTCTTGGACTAGTTATTGGGCTATAAATCCCCTCTCCTTGTTTTCTCCATGCTATCTCATTCTTGTTCCCTCCATGAATCTCCATAGGACTGATCTTGTCCTCTTCCCAACTTGCATTATTCCCCCTATCAACTCCTTTGTGAAGATCATGGTTTTCCTCCTATTGCATTGGCTATATTATGAGATATTTTTATTCCTTATCTCTTTCCTCCATGTTATAATGGAGTGACTCCTTATTTATCATCTTTGAGACTACACCTTCATATTTAGTGCCTCTCAAATTACACTCATGAGACATGAAAGTCTCTTCAAATACCTCATTGTCTTATTCACTCTCTTGCAATTAATTTCTTCATCTAACCCTCTTTAGGCTTCTTTATTATCTTATCAAGTTCTTTCACTTGTCCTTTATGTTCTTTTCTTACATCATCAACTTCCCATACTTGTTATTTGATCAACTCACCTAACCCATACTCAACTTACCTTGGTTGGACATTCTATTTGAATCACCTTGTTCATCTTCTTGGCTACAAGTTATGACTTGCTTCTGATTGGCTACCTTTGCATAACATGTGGGTTTATCTCCTTGAAATGCTCCAATGGGAAACATGTTCATTGTCTTTGAATTCTTCTTGCCTCTCTTTTGAATTTATGCCTCTAGTGCACTTATGACATATTTAATCCTCTCTCCACCTTGACTAATGAACTCTAATAGATCATCTTCAGCTGCTAGAATGGATGCCTCATCTCCTATGATATATAAGTAGTCTAACTCTTTCATAATCTGCTACCAAATTCTTTCTTATTACTTAGTATATTCTATCATAGGCTATTTTCTAGCTTCATATTTTTATACATATTATACACCAAATTATTTTTGGGCTTCATACTTCATGAGATTAAAATTAGACTTCTTATTCTATTGTATATCAAGTTTTCTAAGTACTTCATGAGGTTCTTCAACTTCATCTTTGCCTTTTATAAGCCTTTTTATCAATTTCATTATTTCTTTATAAAAACCATCTTCATTAGTTGACATATAAGCATATTAATAAAAAAATAACATTGAAAACCAAACCTTAAAACCCTTTAACCTCTCCAACTTCTCCTTGATTCAACTCTCTCTCTTTATTATTCCTTCCATGAGGCATTCCTTTTCGTGAAGGTCTTCTTCTCTAAAAAACTCTCCTCTTTTCAGATAACAAATCACTCTAACTTCATAAATGGTTTCCCAATAAATTTATTAATCATACACATGTTGCTCATGCTTGCTCTTCTTCATGCTTTCAACTTTGATTTCCATAACACAAACTTCTTCCTCCTTCACTCTTGTACTTGCATACACATAATAAAATAAACCCTTATATTCAAAAACTTTAGGCTTTCATGCCTCCATTTTCCATTTAATAGGTTTATTTGTTTCTATAACCATCTCCTTATTCACAAGTTGCTACTCACCTTCCTCTTGTTTACCCACCTATTCACTTGTGAACTTTTTCGTCTTCTCATGAGCTACCTACTTAGGAATCTCTTTTGCCTCTCATTGTCTTTCTTGACAATATTCTTCCTTATCTCTATGAGAAGACTTATAGGCCATTTTACCCTCTTATTATTCATAACCCATCTATACCATTTGTTCTCTTCTTATTTCATGATTTCCACCAAGAGATTTATCCTCTCCAATATTTTATCTAACTCACTCATCTCTTCTTCAACATCCAACCCCTTTCTCTTTGAGTCTTATTTCCTCTTTATCTCCTTTTGGTAGTATAACTCAACCATTACATTCTTCCCATTTTCCTTCTCAACCTTCATCTTATCACAAATAAGTGTTTTTCACCTTATTTTGGTGTCTCAACCTCTACTTAGTTTATTGACACTCTTGTCCATGTCTTTTTCACCTTGGAACTATAAATGTCACTTGGAGTCTCTCTTATCTCTCTTGAGATTTTTGATATCTCTCTTCTTAGGGATGATCTACCACAAATATTTAACTTTATCTCTTATTTTACCACCCTAAAACTTAGTTTCATTTAATCTCCATATCAACCTTTAACAATATCAAATAAAAACCTTCATTCAAAAACATAAACTAATCCAAGAGTTTACTTGCTCTAATACCACTTGGTGTAGGGTCTATGAATAATAATAATACCTCATTCATAATTTTATATCTAATATTCCTCTTGGACTTCAATTATCTTCTATTTTACTTAAAACTTGTAGGTACTTTACTTCTCTTTGACACACTTGACTAAGTTTTGGATCACTAGGCTCATAAGTCTTCTTGAATACATAGTCTTATCATCTATATTATTAATATATCATTATTTAACACCCTCTACTCTATAATACTCATTAAATTTATCACCATCCTTTGATCCATGAATTTCATCACTTCACTTTTGGTTATTTCCTATATCTTGCTCATCATTTGAGATATGCACATAGGCCTAAAAGCCGAAAACTTAAATACAAATTTATTAGCTTTTAATGAGGAATATTATGGACCTATCCCTATCCATTTTTAATCTCTCATGCATACAAACAAATGACACAATCTATAGATCATAATTCTTAAACCAACATCACTTTCCTTCTTTACGGACTTTTCTCTTGTAGCCCTATTTTGACATAAATATTCTAGGTTTGAAAGATACACAAAGTTTATAGGAAATATAAATATATATTTTTTCATTCATTATGCCCTTATATATCTCCAAAAAACTTTACCTCATAATTCCCAAGGTAGACCACCTAACTCAATGCCCTCCTTCAGAATTAGGTCTCTTTAGCCCTCATACAAGCACACATTTCAATAATCCATGATTTATGGTATTTAACCACTCAAAAATATCTATATTCCTCTATTTCACCTTAAAACATATTTTTTTGCAAATTTTTATGGTTTTTTAAGGGTGAAAACAAAATTTATAGGGGTTGCAAGAATTAAAACCTTAGTTTGGTGAAAATAAGCCTATCAAGGTTAAGGGTATATAAAATTAGATATTTTGAGTTCCAAGACACTTAAAACCTTATTTATACCTATGTGATGTCTTATTAACTTTACTTAAAATTTTCCATCCACTATTTTCTCTTGATCAATCATATAATGTCTCCAACATGCAAGCATACAGAATTCTAAGTACAAAATGAAGACTATGTTAGTGAATTTTATGAAAGAATGAGCAGGAGATACACGAGATCCACAGGATCAATCCAGGAGAAAGAACCCACAACAAATAACCTACAAATAATACCAGAGAATAAAATAAATTTGTCACACCTAAAAAATAGGTGATAATCCAAAAAATTCTCTATATTCTCTCATTAATCTCTCATTCATTTCTCATATATTGTAAAGTTTATATAATACAAATAGTTTGTTTCACGATAATAAACTATTTGTAGTGATTAAAAAATAGATAAAACAAACTATTTATTTTCTCATACTACAAACAAATATATTGTTGAGAGATTCTCAAAAATAAAATAAATTAACCTAGGTAAATAAAATTAACCCTCGGTAATAAATAACTTACCCTATTAACCCTAGGTAAGCTTGAATATGCATTATTCCAACACCCTCCCTTAAGCGAAACATAAGGAGAATGACAAACAAAGATGGGTCCCGGCTACTAGGCCTGATAAGGTACCCATGTACAAACCAATAAAAATATATGAAAAATAAAGGAAGGACTTCATGGGAAATCCCCCCAAGGACAACTTCTTTCACCCCAAGCATCGCTCGCAATCGAAGATAATGAGGAGAATCTAAAGGTTTAGTGAAGATGTTGGCAATCTATGTAGCTGTAGGCACAAACTCCAAAGAAAGAACTCCATCCTAAATAAGATGTCGAATGAAGTGCATGTGAATCTCAATGTGTTTTGTCTGTTAATGTTCAACAAGATTGCATGAAATAGAAATCACACTTTGGTTGTCACACCAAAGAGTAGTAAGACCCTGTTGTGTGAAGCCAAACTCTCCAAGAAACTATTGAAGCCAAAGTGTCTCCTAATTAGCTTTGATAGCACCTCGATACTCAGCCTTAGTAGAGGATAATGCAATAGTAGTCTGCTTTTTACATGCCCAAGCAATTGGACCTGAACCAAGTGTGAAAACAAATCCACAAGTGGACTTATGAGTGTTAACATCACCAACCCAATCAAAGTCAGTGTATCTAAAAAGCTATGTAGAACTCTGTAATGTGTAATGTATACCAAAGTGAGTTGTGCCCTGAATGTAGTGAAAAAAATGCTTGGCTACTTGCCAATGACTCTCATGAGGCTCATGTGAGAATCAAGAGACAAGGTTCATAGAGGAGTCGTATAAGTGGTAGAAAACACAATACCTGACTGATATGGAGTGGGGGTAGGCTTACAATCAACCATGCCAAATCTATGAAGAAGATCTATCACATACTTCTACTATCTAATAGAGATGCCCTCAAAAGACTGAAAAACTTGAAGACTAAGAAATAATGTAGAAGTCCGAGATATATCATATGAAACCTATCTACCAACTTGTCCTTGATGTCATGTATCAAGGAATCAAAACTACCAGTGAGGATGAGATCATTAACATATAAAAATAAAATGACAAGCTCCTCACCTTGCTTCAAGATGTATACATTGTGATCTAACTCACAATGAATAAAACTAGAATTCAAAAGAAAACTATCCATCTTCTCATACCAAGCTCTAGGAGCTTGTTTGAGGCCATAAAGAGAATGACAAAGTCTACAAACCAATGATGAGTCCTACACAAATCTTGGAGGCTACTCCATATAGATCTCCTCATGGAGATCACCATGCAAGAAAGCACTCTTCACATCCATCTAAAAAATTGACCAAGAATGTGAAGCAGCAAGAGAGAGTACAAGCTGAATAGAATCCATCTTAGCTACAGGGGAAAAGGTCTCAGAGTAATCAACCCCTTCAACCTGTGAAAAACCCTTAGCTACTAATCTATCTTTGTACTTATCTACTGATCCATCTATAGCATATTTGGTCCTATAGACCCATTTACATTTTACAAGTTTTCTTCCCTTAGGAAGAGGGACAAGATCCCAAGTATCATTCTTCATCAATGAAGAATACTTATCATACATAGCAACATCCCACTAAGGTATACCAATAGCCTTAGAAAACAACACTGGATCATCTATACAAGCTTTTCCCAAAAGAGCAACACCAGATGTCTATGAGCGAGTGTGACGAGAATCAGATGGATCACCAACAAAAGAACCAGCTACTTGTAGAGTGCTCTTTGCCCACTTGGGCAAAGGTGGTGAAGAAGATGGTTGTGGTGGCTGAACAAGTGCAACATCATCATCATCATCATCATCATCATCAATAATAGAAAGCAAATCCTCACTATCCTCGGTAGAAGAAGGAGGGGGAGAAGAAGAACTAGATGTACACTCCTGTGGAGTGGGTAGCTCATCAACTTGAACATCCCATCGAAACAACACATCATGTGTGATAGGTTCAAAAAGATGCTAGGATTTTACATCTTCACAATAGCCAACAAAAATGAGTGGTTGTCTTTTCTTCTCCAATGCTTTACGTTTGTCATCAGGAATAAATGCCCATGCTTGACTCCCAAAGATGCAAAAATCTAAAATATCAGGCTTGATCCCAGGCCAAGCTTCTTCTGGTGTCATTTTTTGCACAGCTTTGTGAGGCATACAATTTTGAATGTAGTTTGCACAATTTACAACTTCAGCCCAATATTGTGGACCCAAATTTTTAGACTGAATCATAAAATTAGCCATCTCTTTCAATGTTCGATTCTTCCTCTCTACTACACCATTTTGTTGAGGAGTGTGTGGTATAGTGAACTGGTGTTGTATCCCATGCTCAATACAAAAATCATAGAAAGCATTACTGTCATATTCCCCCCATTTTTAGTGTGTATCTTCTTAAGAGGAAGAGATGATTGTTTTTCAACAAAGGCTTTGAAGGCCTTAAAAGTCTCAAAAACTTCACTTTTCAACTTGAGAAAATATACCCAAGTTTTACAAGTGAAATCATCAATGAATGTGAGTGCATATTTATCCCCTAAAAAAGAATGAGTTGGAAAAGTCATTAAATCACTATGAACCAACCTTAAGGGTGCATTTGCACATGTGGCCTTACCAACTGGAAATGGATCCTGGTGTTGTTTACCAACTAGACAACCATGACACACCCCATCAATACATGAGACCTTAAGAAGGCCTTTTACAAGATGTTTTGTACTCATTTGTTGCATATATCCATAACTCAAATGTCCTAATCTCTCATGCCAAAATTTGTTGAGATTATTACCATGTGCTATAAGTGAAGAACTAGACGACATAAAAGACTCAAACTTATCAAAAGTATAGAGTCTTACAGTATGGTCTGCTATACCTGTAGCAACTATCTCACTAGGATCATTACATTCTCTTATTACAACATCATGTGAAGTAAACTCCATAGTTTTACCAGTACCATAATTACATATTTGATATATAGAGAGAAGATTAGAAGAAATTTGGGGTACAAGTAATACATTGTTAAAACATCCATCTTGTTTATCAATAGTACCAGATCCCAAAACTTCAATTTGTGAGGAGTTACCCATAACAATATGTGATGTGCTACAATCTGTAAGAGAAGACAATAGATCCTTAGAATGTGTGAGATGGTGAGAAGCATCTGAGTCAAAAATCCACTAATCATGACATGAAGATATAGCCCTGGCTGAAAGTGCTTTCCCTTTTCCCATAGGAGAAGTAGAAGGAGATGGAGACAAAATGGAAATTTTGTGTTGTTTGACCGCTGCCTCTAATGCTTCCATCTTCTTAAAACATCTACTTTCATCATGATTAGGACCACCACAAAAATTACATGGACCAAATGTTTTCTTCTTTTGCTTAAAGGACTTTTTGGTCTTAGTAGATTTAGAATGATGAGGTGTTTGGGTGGTGGACACTGGAGGGTTATTTGAAGGTGCTTGCTTTTGTTTAGACTTAGGTGAAGGTTTTCCTTTAGAATAAATAGCAACTAGAGCATGACTAGGACTAGGTAGAGCATCTAAGGCCATTAATTTTGTTTGCTCCCTAGTCAATCTTTCACAAAAAACTTCAAAGGAAGGCCATTTGAATTCATCACCTAATGTATCCATCATAGTATAAAAAGGAGAGGAAAAAACACTATATGGTCCTTTCAACTTTGATAAAATCATGAAAATGCACTCTTGATCACTTTTATCCTTGTCACCAGCTTTCAACTGTGACCTTACAAATTTGAATTTTGCCAAGAATTCATCTATTGAAGGGAAATATGATGGAGAGAGAGAGTACTCAATTCTACATCTAATTACAAAATTTTTAACTCATTAACTTTTCCAAATAGGTTTCTAAATTTTTCCCATACCTCTTTTGGCATAGTAGCATCTGCAATGTGAAATTGAAGATTATCTGAGATGTTGAGGCAAATCAATGCAAGAGCCTCATCTTACTTACAACCATATGCATATTTGTCTTTTTTAGTGGTGAATGCTGCAGGTGTTGTTTCAAAAAAAATTCTCCATAAGCCCTTTGATTGAAGGAGTTGTTGCATTTTTGGCTTCCAAACATGGTAATTTGTAGAATTCAAGGATTCAAATAATTGGGATTCCATTCCCAAGGAAGATGATGATGTTGACAATAACAATCTAGACATTCGTTTTTCCTCAAAAAACACCCCTCCTATTACAATTTAACATCTCCCGACGAAAAAAAAAATTTAGCCTTAGCTTATACAAAATTTAAAAAATGGATTTATGTAAAAAAATTGTAGGGGAATTTGACCCCAAGACTTCCTCCCTACAAATTTTTAACAAAATATCTCTAGTCACTTTAGCAAAGTCAAATTTGTACTTTCAAAGCTAGAGACTTGCATTTAAACCACTAAAAATTAAAAAAATTAATATAAAAAAGCCAAAATGACTCACATGTGTGAGATAATAGCTGAATAATCTTTGGCTTTATCATAAATAAATTCTTTTTCCAGCAAGGCATGGTGGTCAGGGAAATTTTTGAGAATTTTTTTAAACACTGGCCAAGGAAAACACCTCTCAGCAAATGCCGAATGGTTCCACTAGATTTGCCCAAAGGACTATATAGCCTAGTCCAAATCCATCCTTCTCAGCTGGAACTGAAAGCCTGAGAAGTCTTCTAACACATAAAATTATCAGATGTGGATTTTATGTAGCATAAGGCATTCAAAAATGAGAAATTTGTACGGTTATGCTGCAGACCAAAAAATAGATTTTAAATTCCTGTTGTAACCTTCCAAAACACTATATGGCCTGGTCCAAATTCATCATAATTTATATGGAATGAAAGATATAACAATTAGCTTTCACGAACAGGTCTTAAATTTCAAAAAAGTCAATCGTACAATCTGCCACATTAGAAAAATGAATAGGTACTGTAGTCTGCCAACAGGAACCAGTCAACAGGATTTTGAAGGAAAGATTTGTACGGCCAGCATTAAATGAAAAAATTCAAATTGAAATAGATTCTTGACTTGATTTTATACACCCCTGTGAAAAAAATATGATTTTGGAAATCTGTAAGGTCATTTAATGAGCATAAAGTACAAAAATTTTTAAAAAAAACTTGTAAATAAGAACCAGAATTTGAGAGAATAACAAATATCTATAACACATCAATAAAATAATGTTTTTGAATGTGTTAATAGATGAAAAAAATTTAGGGAAGAGGATATTCAACTGGAACTCCAGGCTCTAATACCATGAAAGAATGAGCAGGAGATACACAGGATCCACAGGGTCAATCCAGGAGAAAGAACCCACAACCAATAACCTGCAAATAATACTAGAGAATAAAATAAATTTGTCACACCTAAAAAATAGGTGATAATACACAAAATTCTATGTATTCTCTCATTAATCTCTCATTCATTTCTCATATATTGTAAAGTATATATAATGTAAATAGTTTGTTTCATGACAACAAACTATTTGTAGTGATTACAAAATACAGAAAACAAACTATTTGTTTTCTCATACTACAAACAAATATATTATTGAGAGATTCTCAACAATAAAATAAAATTAACCCTCGGTAATAAATAACTTACCCTATTAATCCTAGGTAAACTTAAATATGCATTATTCCAACATTTTAAGGTTTGGAGAAAAATATTGAATTATAATTGGAATGATTATTTGTGTCTGGTATTACCTAACCTATTACACATTATAAAATGGTTCTTAATATTCCAACAACCTTCAATGCACTCTTAAATGTAACTTAACATAGTTTTAGGTTCTTGATAGGACTGTGTGATAAAATAGTGAGGTTTCAATAGACTTTTGGTATTCTAAAGGATTTATAATTATCAAAATAATTAATATGAATAAAAATTAACCATCCAAAAAAATTTAAATACCTTTTATCCTCGAAAATAACTCACAACAACACATAGATAGTTACTTTCTTGACTGTGTTAAGAACATAGTTCTCCAAACTTGTCTAGATGGAGTAACATACCCTTAACCTAGTGGTTAGTAACCAAAACTCAATTATTTATTTCAAATAAATAACCATGTAATATTAAAACACATACCATTAATCATTTCCATTCATAATTATAATCTTGAAACATGTTTTTAGTGATTGAACTCCACAACTATATACAAAATTTAACAAGGTAGACAAGGTTCTATTGAGATCTTGATCTTTTATTATCTTTTTCAGAATTCATACCTTTGTCTCATTGAATTATATATGTTATATCACTTATATTCTCCACTATACAATCATTTCTCCTAGTTTTATGCCAAACATGCAATAACTCATTCTTTCTTGCCAGCTCCATGTATGAAGGGCAATTATGCATATGCCATTCTTGGCTTACATTGTAATTTTCATGACTTATATGTTATGAAACCTTTGAGAAACTTATAAGATCATATAGGATCATTTATAAACATTTTTTAACATTGTAATACCTCACAAGACCTCAAAACACCTCTCAAGGTTAGTTAGGCAATTCAAAGTTTTAGACTTTGGATTTTGGTGGGAAAACTTGAAATAGAAAGAAACACACTTCCACAAAGACTATAAACGACTAAAAAAAATATAATGGTCCCTATATACCTATAACACCTAAAAAGACAAAAAATGGTGATAATGAATCTCTAAAACACATTTACACGTTTTGTTCCTTAGTGATGTTATGCATCAATGGTGTGGGTGATCACTCTTTGGTTGAATAATTTAAGGTCTCCATAGGTCAAATAAATTATATCTGTATAACTTAGTGGTAGATTTTTGAGTTTTTGAATTTACATTTATATCTAATCAAGACCTATGTTAATAGTTTGGGGTCTTTCTAAGGAGCCTAGATTGATAGTTTGACTTTTTTGATCTAAAAAGTTGGGTTTCTTAATTTGGGGTATAGGCTCGAATGTGTGAAATGCATTTTCTATATAAATAATCCCCTTTGGGATTAAATTTACTTAGATATTTATAATTCCAATTTTTTCAATTTTATCTTTAGGACTATCCATTTCCTCTTCATCTATTATTTGGGCCTTGAACACCATAACACTATTAAGGAATTCGATGATGTTTTGGTAATCTTCAAAGACCTAAAAATTCATGATGTTGTCAGGAATAAAAGGGAAAGGGGAAAATTAAATAGTAAATTACTGCATATTAATTTTATCCATGGGATTTAATCTCACAACTAAGGATACTAGTGTGTCAACAACTAGATTTTATTCCCTGGGGATAGGGATGACATTGATTGCATTGAACATTTATATTAGGTCCCATGATCTATGTTTGTACTTCATAAGGTATGATATCTTACATTAAAAATTTCTCTTAAGTTGTTTTAAGACCAACTTAGAGTCACTAAACACTCTTAATTCTTTATCCTTTTTCTTCAATGTAAATTATATCTTAAGGATTAATGTTTCATACTCCACTAAGTTATTAGTGTAGGGGAACTATAACCTATATGAATTTAGGTATCTCTTTCCTTATGGTTTTATTAGTAGAACCCCTAATCCACTTATTTATTTTGAATAGGCCCCATAAATGTATAGAGACCACAAGCCTAGAAATTTAGTTTCATTTTCAGCTTTGTCTTTGGTAGGTTTCATGCTTAGCATATAAATCCCTAAGTTAAAGGATACTAAGTTCACCTTTTCATTAACAATGTTTTACTTTATTATCATATGTTGTATACTATTTTCCCTATCCACTCTAATATGATTTTTAATTCCTCTTCAAGGCAACCACATGGGATAAATCTGTATCTAGATACCCATTCAAGGACTTTAACCAATTATTTCATTAAATGTTGTTTATTTTAAGTCTAAAGGAAAATAGAAAGAAGGATGGGGATAAGTGATTAGAATGAATCTATATTTGGTTTATGCACTATATCCAAATATTGTGAGCACTCTTCTTTGGTTGGGGAGGACTACCTACAAATAAGAAATCACTACCACAAGATGTTTGTTAGTAGATAAATGAGTGGGCTGCCAAGTTACGTGCTTGTTCTAGGAAGTGTGAAACTTACCTAGAGATGAAATTTCACTTTTGAGAGGTAAAATAATAATAAATAACTAAAAGAGAGGTAAACAAAGAGTGAAAGAGAGATAAAATTATTATTATTAACAACTTGTACACAGTAGAGAGTGATAGGGTGCAAGTGAGGAACTTTATGTTTTAGAAGTTAACTGGGTAGGTTTTGAAGAGGTTAGGGAATCCACAGTCATCGACATCGATAGGGGAGTGACTAATATCAATTATACTATTGAGGTTAGTAGTGAGGTGACTAATATCGATTAGGTTATCGAGGTTGATAGGGGCAATATTTATCTAGGATCTTGTAGAAGGTTTTTCCAAGTCTGGGAAACGGTTTGGATCAGGTCAGGGAGGTTGAGAGAGTTAGGAGAGGGAGATTATGGCTTGGTTAAGTCTGGTCAAAAGTGCATAAATTATTGTAGGGTAAATATAAATAAATAGAAGAATAAATATTTAAATGACCTACAGTATGTCAGGGAAACCCCCAGAACAATAAACATGCTCCTATCCCTCTTTAGTCAGGATCTTGCTCTACCAATTAGAACACATGTGATTAATTCTTTTATTAGCAACTAAACACAGAATTATACCAGAATCAATAAGTAACTAGAAATATGAAACAACACAAGAATTAAGAGACAATACACAATTGTATTATATACATAGAAGAATATACAATAAGGAAGATGCCACTTCTTCCTCCACCTCAAAGGTTCGCCACACCTCAAGACCTTCTTCCTTCTCTCTCTCAGTCCCAACAATCAACTCTAATATAGAATTGATGTTCACCTCTCCAACCAGTCAGTAACACGCTGCCAGTTCACCAAGTACATAGCCGTACTCCAAGTAGATCCCCTGCTCTCTGCAACCTGCAAATCACTAGACCTTACTCACCATGTAGACATCTCTACACCCCTGAAGAACCCTTGACCTTGCAGACCTTGCAACTCTCCCTGATCATACACACTCAGCACCCTTTGGAACTAGGAGGAGCTACACTAGCTATCTCTAAAAGCTCTATGGCTTTCTAGCACACTTTTACAATACAATCATGAGTCCATATATAGATCTCATCCAAACAATAATTAGACAATAATACAATAATTAAATCCACAGCTCTCAGTCTAAGAATAGCTCTAAACATGCAAACACTTGGTTCATCAACCAACTGCCCGTAACATACTCGCAGCTCGAACCACAGGTGACCGACGTCAGTCCCTGGCTGCCTGGGGGTGCCGACGCCGGCTGATCCATGACCGACGTCGATTGCCTTCCTGTCTCCCTCCTCCCATCGTCGGTTGTCCTGACCGACGCCGGTGTCTGTGACACTTCACAACACTTCCTGCAACCTCCATAACTTCTCCTATTTGCATCTTGGTGAAGCTTTTAACTCCACAACCTAACAATCTCCCACTTGGAGATAAACAGCTGCACCTGTACCTGTATCTGTAGCCCGTCTAATTTGTTTCTTGGTTTGTATCCCTCTTCAAGATGAATCTTGAAGACCACCCACCACACAACCTGTGATGCTATACCTGTCATTCAAGTAACCTGCCACATCCGAACCTACACACCCATGTAGTAAAGGACTTGACCCTGCATAACAAGAATCCCTACTACTAGTCCCACTGAACTGCCCTCCAGTACTCCTTCCCCGAATTGGCTCTATACTTTTCGACAACCCCCACTAAATTGGAAAAACTCAGATCTACAATAGATCTCATGTGATTTCAAACCTTGTTTCAAGCTAAGCTTGAACTATCCAGCCATTGATGTGCTTATCGATTCTGCATCCTACGTAATAAACCTCGCCAACACCGTCTTCACATTAGCTCCCACTAGAGATAAAATCTCCATGTCTCTTATGCCAAAGAATTTCGCTACTCCAAATTCTTCATGACACACCTCTGAACTAACCTTACCTTTTAGCTCAACAAATCCCTGTATGTACAAAACCTGATAGCAAACCATCCACATACAGTAACTGGATAATGTCATGACTCATCATCCACCTGGTAAGAATAAAAAACAACACAATAGTTACACTGACATTGACTGAAGCCATGCTTAGTCATCCACCTGTCAAAACCTATACTACCATCCTGCAGCTTCTTCAAGACCATATGCCTTGGCCTTCTGTCTCATGTATCCATCCACTCTCTTCTTTAAAATGGGAATCCATCTCTCTCAGTGCTTTCTTCCAGTTGACAACTCTACCAACAAATACCTATTTGGTTCTTCTCCAAGGACTCACTCCTCATCCATGCCAAGCTCCCACTGTATCTGGACTCTACCTGCATTGCTTCTTCACATCCTCTTGGTTCTTGACCATCAGTAAGCAATATAAAGAAGGTGAACAATGAATATGAGGTTCACTTACCCTTCTAACCTCCACATGAGCGTTTGAGACTTGTTGTCTGCCCAATATCTATTCCAGTGACCGTTCTCGGTCATCTCCCAGTCTACTCCCGATTGATGTCAGTTCTCTGCACTGGCCCTGACTACCAACGTCATCTCCCTAGCCGACGCTGGTGTCCTTTCTGCCGACGTCGGTTCCCTCATGGCCAATGTTGGTCTTCCTGTTGCCGACGTTGGTTACTGTGTGACCAATGCCAGTACCTGTGTCTGTCTGTAAGTGACAACTTTTTACCCGCGAGCTCTCCATGGATCAAGGTCCTAATCAAATCAACCTTGCTCTGCTCAGAGTAAATTAGTTCTCTCCCTTGATCTCTGTCCATCATCTCCTCCATGAACACCAAGGCTTTCCAGTTCTTTAGCTTGTCAAAAACGTCTGTCTTCCGCTTCAGAACCTGCATTCTCCTTCTACATATGTAACCAAGCCTACAAGGCCACATCTCTATAACAGAAGGTGAATCAGTAATATAAGTAGATAGATAAAGGATACCTACTTTCTTACCACCATCTAATTCAAGTGTATCCGCTGTGAGAGTTACATAATATCTCCCATCACCCAAATTTCCTAAAGAAATTAGACTCATCTTCAAGACTAGTACCTGCATGACTTCCTTCAACCACTGTGTGTCGTCCATCTGCAATTTCAGCTTCACTTCCCCTTTGTCAATAATCTGACAAGGCTCTCCAGCTCCTAAACCTGGGGCTGCATGGAAAGAGGCAACATAATCTGTTATCCAAGATTCAACTTCATCCAAGAAACCTCCCAAAGCATCCTGTGCAACAACACCTGCAACATCTGCATCTTCAGTTCCTTCATGCTGATCTGCTACCAACCAATAATATCTTTTTCTCTGCTCTTTCTTTCCATCAATCAGACCATTCGTGCTATTTAGTTTCTCCATCCATAGCTTACTTCCTTCTGCCATTGCTATACTCCCACTCAATCAAAAACCCCTGTGAGCAACTTGTAATCAACAAACACTACCAGATCTGAAACCACCTGTTAGTAACCCAACCTGAAGCTCTGATACCATGTGTCAAGGAAACCCCTAGAACAATAAACATGCTCCTATCCCTCTTTAGTCAGGATCTTGCTCTACCAATTAGAACACATGTGATTACTTCTTGTATTAACAACTAAACATGGAATTATACCAGAATCAATAAGTAACTAGAAATATGAAACAACACAAGAATCAAGAGACAATACACAATTGTATTATATACATAGAAGAATATATAATAAGGAAGATGCCACTTCTTCCTCCACCTCAAAGGTTCGCCACACCTCAAGACCTTCTTCCTTCTCTCTCTCGGTCCCAACAATCAACTCCAATACAGAATTGATGTTCACCTCTCCAACCAGTCAGTAACACGCTGCCAGTTCACCAAGTACACAGCCGTACTCCAAGTAGATCCCCTGCTCTCTGCAACCTGTAAATCACTAGACCTTACTCACCATGTAGACATCTCTACACCCCTGAAGAACCCTTGTCCTTGCCTCACCAAGTCCTTATGATTCTTCAACCAGTACTCCAGTGGATTAGCTCCTTGACCTTGTAGACCTTGCAACTCTCCCTAATCATACACACTCAGCACCCTTTGGAACTAGGAGGAGCTACACTAGCTCTCTCTAAAAGCTCTATGGCTTTCTAGCACACTTTTACAATACAATTATGAGTCCATATATAGATCTCATCCAAACAATAATTAGACAATAATACAATAATTAAATCCACAGCTCTCAGTCTAAGAATAGCTCTAAACATGCAAACACTTGGTTCGTCAACCAACTGCCCGTAACATACTCGCAGCTCGAACCACAGGTGACCGACGTCAGTCCCTAGCTGCCTGGGGGTGCCGATGCCGGCCGATCCATGACCGATGTCGGTTGCCTTCCTGTCTCCCTCCTCCCATCGTCGGTTGTCCTGATCAACGCCGGTGTCTGTGACACTTCGCAACACTTCCTACAACCTCCATAACTTCTCCTGTTTGCATCCTGGTGAAGCTTTTAACTCCACAACCTAACACAGTATCAATGATATACTTAGTTATGGTGGTTTCTAAATGAAAAGTGTTAGGTTGATGATCCCTATCAAGGAGTATAAACTTGAGTGCCTAAATAGAGAGAACAAGTGGGTGTTTTTGGTCCTCAAGAGCTTAGTTACTAATTATAATTGACTTAGATAGGGTGATTATAAGCCTAGATGTCAAAGAATAAAATTTCAAGATCTTGAATGAGAGTAAGAATTGATTTTATTAATTTTTGTTGACCTAAACTATAGGTTGGAGTTTGGCTTATATTGCTAACATCGGTGATCTTGTTGATGTTGGCCATGATCCTACCAATGTCAGCCATGGGTTAATCAATGTCGATGGCACTAGAATAGGTAAACCTTTCTATTTTTGGCCTATTTTTTGTTGTTTTGCATGCTAAGTGTAATACCCATTATAAAATGGTAAAAATAAGAGGTTAGGAAGGAAGTAGTTGTCTAGGAATTTACTTTGGAAGTGGGAATAAGTCTTGGGTAGTTAGGATGAGGGGACTAGGTCTTGAGGTGACTCATCAGGGGAGAATTAGTCATAGGGTGAGGTGGCTAGGTAAGGTGGAAATAGGAGTTTTTAATTAATTTAATTAAGTATTTTAAATTAATTAAATGTGTGAGGGGTAAAAGTATGGGTTAGGGAGATTAATTGTTATTATTAAAATGGGTTTAGGGGGTTTCAACATAAGGAGTTATGAATGTGTGTGTGACATAATTTTGGTGTCTATATTTACCCCTTTTGTCTTGTAATTTGTACTAACATTTTGTAAGATAAAAATAGGAGTTAGATGCTCTAAGTATTGGATGAGGTATCCCCCTTCAAAATGAGAATTGATGGAGGAAAAACCAGAATTGGGTACTAGTTTGATAGAAAGGTAATTGGGTGACTGGTGGAGAATTAAGAATCACTTCATATGTGTAGGCCATAATGAGCTAGATTTGACAATGTCAATAATAGGCAAGGTTAAGGAGGACTTGAATAGAAGTAACCAAATCATAGCTTGTAAGTGATATCTGATAGGTCAAATCAATCAAATTTATAGCTCTAATGGTAAATGTGTCCCAGGTATCCAAGGTAGGAAGTGCCCCTAGGAAACACAAAAGGGTTGAAGGTGAGAGGATGGGCTTAGTTTCCATCCATAACACCTAAAATACATGTGTGTGCATAATAGCAAACTATAGTGGAATAGCCTAAGCAGTCAAGACAAGCAATGCACTCCTTGTGTAAAAGGGTCAATGAGTGAGGAAATATTCATGATCTCAAAGTAAAGTCATCAAGGGTGAATATTTAAGTGATATTCAATGTCATTTTGTCATGGTTGGGGGGAGATATATGTGATTTCTAGTTGCCCCAATGTATGGGTAAGGTTGTGTAAATTTGGGGGTTTTGTGTTGGAATATAGTATTAGAATGGTGTCAACATTGGTTAGATGTGCTGATATTGGTAATATAAAGTGCCAATGTTGGTAAAATTAGGGAAACATTGCTGATGTTAGTAGGCATAAGCATCGACATTGGTAGGTTAGGTCAAAAATGTTGACATTGGTAAATGACCAAACTTGATAAAAGAGGGTTTGTTGGCTGACCAAACTCATTTGAAACTTTGTGATTGGAGAGAAGATATAGAAATTTGAGATGGTAGTGCAAGGAGGAGACCCATTGGGAGGCACATGACCATAAGAGCCAACAGTCCCAGCTAAGAGGAGATGAAAAGATGAGGTAAGAGCCTACACTACTTTAATTTAGTTTTTGTAATTTTTAGGCTAAATGAGAGGTAGGGTTATAGAAAATAGGAATGTGAGGGTAGAAAATAGGTTAGGGTAGGTGTAGGATAATTTAGGGAGAGTTATGGGTAGGTTTTTATGGGAAATGTGAAAGGTTGGGTTTGGGTTGTTTGGCCCTAGGGCTGAACTAGTCACCGACATCAGTGAAGTTAATTGATGTCAACTAGTACAACACTAAGGGTGACTGAAGTTGGCTAACACAGCATCAAGGTCAATAGTTTTTTGCCAACATCAGCCATGATGTAGATTGATATATCACTGACATCAGTATTTATGCTAACATTGGTGACTATAGAAAAGTAGCACAATAGGAGAAAGGGTGAGTTTTAGATCTCCAGTGAAAGTAGTCGACTAGCCTAGTGGCTTAGCTAGCCTCAGAAGACCCCACATCATCTAAGTTTTACCTACATAGCCTAGTTTAGGGCCTCAAACCAATGTAGTTCTCCCAAAACCTAGGAAAAATATCTAAAAAGGTGTGTGTTTTTAGGGGAAAAGGTAAGTTGAGATAGCTAAGAGGTCTAGGTCTTAAAAGATAGGTCATAGTGTCAAGAGTTAAGAATATAGGTAGTGAGGCCTAGATTTGAAATAGGTGGGTAGGCCTAGGCTAGAGAGAGAGAGGTAGTGAAGCCTAGGGTAGTTAGTAAGGTGGTTATATGGCTATGCTAACCTTAGAAGACCTCATGTCATATGAGTGTTGCCTACATAGCCCAGTTTAGGGCCTCAGGCCAATGTAATTCTCCCAATGATAAGGTAAAAAGGTGGTGATATATTAGATTAAAAGGGATGTGACCTAAGTTTTTTGTGTATGGATGTAGGCAAGGATAGAGCTTAAACTATGAGATCATGTACTGAGGTTATTGACATGTATGAGGAGAGATGTTACTCCGGATGAGTGGGATCATATGGTGGTCATGGGTTTAGGAAGAGTGTGATGACACTATTGTGTTATGCAAGATGTGTCACTAATGATAGATTTGATTGAGAGGTGGGATCATACCACTAACACCTTCATCTATCAATTGGAGAGTTGACAGTGATGTAAGAGGATGTGTATAAGATTCTATGGCTACCACTCTAAGGTGAGGATATTTTCACAAGCTTGAGACAAGAGTATGATAGACACATGGTCAGTTTATATGGGGAGCATGTTAGTGAGGTGACCTACCACTCTGTGAGTTTCACATATGAGCCACTCTATATGGCTGATGAGGAATAACATCATCTAAGCATCTTCATGATGATCAAGATCATGGTGTATGCATTACCAGATGTAGATGGAGGGAGATTTTTTATTTCTTTGATATGTATGCGTATACAAATGATTGAGTAGTAGACCAATTTTTCTTTGGGTCTAGGATTTTTTGCATAATTATATAAAGAGTTGTGGAGTTTGAGGCTGTAATGGTGATATAGTTTATATGTCAAACATAGTCTACACTATTGGGTGTATGACCACATCATGATGACATGACCATTAGGGATACCTACCAATATCCTGACTAGATTCAAGGTTGGATTTAGATGATGGAGAGTTGGGATGGCACAAACCCGAGTGGATGGTGTCATGTGAGACATTGCCTATTATAGGTGCATGATCAAGGGCTTGATCCCTATAGATATCATGTGCAGATGATATCTAACATATCTAATTTTTAGAGGTCAGGTATAGTAACTTGTTGGGTTGAAAAGCTCACTATGGGTTAGGGGGAGATGTGTTGGTGAGTTACAGATGGTACCCATAGCATGAGTTAGGAGGTAGTTTGGTCTATTATAGCATATTATGCCTGTCTTCCCTTGATATAGGAGGGAAGACATAAAGGCACCTTTACCATTATCCTAAGAGACTAATGGGCTAGATTTTGAGGATATGCCAGTAGGACTAGGTGTTGGGGACCTAGAGTGTATAGTGGCCTATACAACTTGGTGGGTAGGGTTACATCTAGTGGTGGAGGTCAAAAGGCCACTAGTAGACTTATAGGGGTTAGTTAGGGAGAAAGATGCAATGCTATAGGTTTTAGATATAGTAGTACAGGACTGAGATGTAGTGGTACAAGCTCGAGAGAAAACTTAGGCATAGGTGTTAGCCTTATATGGGTAGATGGTGACATTACAAGGTCAGATTGGGACTCTATAGGGTCATGTTAAAGTATGACAAGGCCAAGTGATTGTTTTATAGGGCTAGATGATTGTAATGATAATAGAGAGAGATAGTCTACAAGTAGTAGGTTAGGCCACTCCTCTTCCACCACCACCATAGGGACCAGTATAGGTTGGGCAATCATCAGGTGATATGGTTCCTCCATAGAGTGTATCTATGGTAAGGTATTCAACTGCCCTAGATGATATAGCTTACTATGAGTGGGTGATTAGAGAGTTCCCAAAGATATTGAGATATTTGGAGTTCAGAGGGTAGGAGAGGTTGATATCACATGTAATGGCTTCAAGCTCATGTCAATGCAGATGAAAAGAGAATGGTGATGATATTGCCTCCTCATGACCACATAAAGAGCCTTAAGGACCCTAAGTATCAGATTTTTCCAATTTTTGTTTATATATGTTACATGTATACTGGCCTATGAGCTGAAGATGTGAGATGTACATTTTGAGAGAGATTTATGATGTTATGATGATGTATATGATGAACATGTATTTTGATCACATATTTTATATGATATGTTCATTTATTTCCATGTGTTTATTTGAGATGCATTACTTGTGATTATGATGATGATATGGATGTTCATTTTATGCTATATTAATTTAGACGTTAATGTTGATCATGTTATTTGAGGTTAGACTAGCCTTTCCCATTTCTGTGATAGTATATGCATAGTTGATTGGTTAGTTTCATCTTAGCATTTTTCCATATTTGTGATGGTGTATGCTTAAAATGAATAGATTGGTTATGTTATTTTATTTCAGCATTTTACCATATCTATGATGGTGTATGCATAAAATAAATAGGTTTATTAGGTTTATTTATTTTAGCATTTTTTCATATTTATGATGGTGTATACATAAAATAAAGATATCAACATTGACTTAAAATACATGTTCATCATCTAAATCATCATAACATCATAAATTTATCTCAAAATGTACATCTTACATGTTCAGCTTGTAGGCTAATATACATGTAACATATATAAACAAAAATTGACAAACTCTGATACTGAGAGTCCTCAAGGCTCTTCATGTGGTTGTAAGGAGGTAGTATCATCACCACTCTCTATCCATCTACATCAATGTGATCTTGAAGCCATTGCATATGACATTGACCTCTCCTACTCTCTAAACTTTGATTATCTTGATATCTATGAGAACTCTCTAATCACCCTCTCATAGTAATCAATCTCATCTAGGATAGTCAAATACCTCACCATAGATACACTCTATGGAGGACCCATATCACTTGATGATGGCCTAGCATGTAATGGTCCCTATGGTGGTAAAAGAGAAGGAGTGGTCTAGCCTGATACTCTTAGACTATCTCTCTCCACTATCACTATAGTCACTTGATCTTATAAAACAATCACCTAGCCATGTAGTGCTTCAACCTAACCTTGTAGATTCCCAATTCAAACCTAAAACATCACCACTTACCCCTATAAGGCTAAAACCTATGCATGGATTATCTCTTGAGCTTCCACCACTTTACCTCTCTCCCTAACTATCCCTTGTAAGTCTATTGGTGGACTTTTGAACTCCACCACTAGATATAACCCTACCCACCAAGATGTATAGGCCACTATACACCCTAGGTCCCCAACACTTGGCCCTGTTGGTAGCTCCTCAAAATTTGGCCCATCGGTATCCTAGGGAAATGGTAAAGGTGCCTCTTTGTCATCCCTCCTATATTGAGGGAAGGCAGGTAGAATATCATGTAGTAGACCAAATTACCTCTTGACCTTTACTATAATTACCATCTTTAACTCACTAACACATCTCCCCCTAACCTATAGTGAGCTTTGAAACCTAAGAAGCTACTCTACCTAATCTTTGAAAACTAGATATGTCAAATATGGTCTCCACATGATATCTATAGGGATCAAGCCCTCAATCATGTGCCTATAGTAGGCAATGTCTTGCACAACACCATCCACTTAGGTCTATGCCATCCCATCTCTCCATCATCTAAATATAACCCTGAAGCTAGCTAGGATAGTGGTAGGTAGCCCCAGTGATCATGTCACCATGATGTGCTCATATGCCCAATAGTGCAGAAGATGACTGATATATAGATTGTATCATTATCATAGCCTCAAACCCCACAACTTTCTATATAGCTATGCAAAAAATACTGCACCCCAAGTAAAAATTATCCACTACTCAATCATCTATATAATCACACCTATCAAAGTAATCATAAATCTCCCTCTATTTACATATGGTAACGCATACACCATGATCTCAATCATCATCAGGATACTCAGATGATGTTATTCCTCATCAGCCATATAGAGTGGCTTATATGCAAAACTCATAGAGTGGTAAGTCACCTCACTAACATGCTCCCCATATAAACTAACCATGTGTATATCATGATCCTCTCTTGATCATGTGAAAATATCCTCACCTTAGAGTGGTATCCATAGAATCCTATACACATCCTCTTGCATCACTGTTAACTATTTGATCAATAAATGAAAGGTGTTATGGGTATGATCCCACCTCTCAATCAAAGTTATCATCAATGACACATCCCATGTAACATGATAGTATCATTTCACTCCTCTTAAACCCATGACTACCATATACTCCCACTCATCTAAAGTAACATCTCTCCTCATGCATGTCAATAACCTCAATAGATGATCTCATAGTGTAAGCTCCATCCTCACCTGCATCCATACATAAACAACTCAAGTCACATCCCTTTTAATCTACTCTCTCACTACTTTTTTCCCTTATCACTGGGAGAACTGCATTGGCTTGAGACCCTAAATCAGGCTATGTAGGTAGCACTTAGATGATACAAGGTCTTCTGAGGTTAGCTCATCCATATACCCACCTTAATAACTACACTAGGCTTCATTACCTCTCTCTCTACCCTAGGTCTACCCACCTATTCAAACTCTAGGCCTCACTGCCATATTCTTGACTCTTGATAATATGACTTATCTTTTAAGACCTAGACCTCTCAACTATTTCAACTTACCTTTTTCCCTAAAAACACATCTTTTTAGATCTTTTTCCTAGGTTTTGGGAGAACTATAATGGCTTGAGGCCCTAAAATGGGCTATGTAGGTAGCACTCAGATGATGTGGGATCTTTTAAGGCTATCTCATCCATTAATCTAGTTGACTACTTCCACTAGAGATACAAAACTCACCCTTAGAACATGTATTGTAAATGAGTGAGTTGCCAAGCTATGTGCTTGTTATAGGAAGTGTGAAACTTTGCTAGAGATGATAGTCCACTTTTGAGAAGCAAAATAATAATAAATAACTAAAAGAGAGGTAAAGAGAGAGTGAAAGAGAGATAAAATTACCATTATTAATAGCTTGTACATAGCATAGAGTGACAAGGTGTAGGTGAGGCACTTTGTTTGTGTTTTAGAAGTTGATTGGATAGGTTTTGAAGAGGTTAGGGAATCCATAGTCACTGACATTGATATGGGAGTGATCGATATTAGTTATACTACTAAGGTTAGTAGTGAGGTGACTAATATTAGTTAGGCTACTAAGGTCAGTAGGGGCAATATTTGTTTGGGAGCTTGTAGAAGGCTTTTCTAGGTTTAGGAAATGGTTTAGATTAGGTCAAAGAGGTTGAGAGACTTAGGAGAGGGAGATTATGGCTCGGTTAAGTCTGGTCAAAAATTTGGTATATCAGGTAAAGGGGTAGTAAGAAAGGAAGCTTCATAAATCCCTCACAGGGGTACAATCAGAAGTGTGTAAAGCAGTGTAGGGTAGATATAAAAAAATAAAAGAATAAGTATTTAAATGACCTAAAATATCAGTGATATACTTAGTTATGGTGGTTTTTGAATGAAAAGTTCTATGTTGATGGTCCCTATCAGGGATTTTGAACCTAAGTGCCTAAATAGAGAGAATAAGTGGGTGTTGTTGGTCTTTAAGAGATCCATTGCTGATTTTGATTGACTTACACAAGGTGATTGTAATCCTGGATGTCAAAAGATAGAATTCCAAGAGCCTAAATTAGAGTAAGAATCAATTTTCTTAATTTTTACTAACCTGAACTACAAGTTAGAGTTTGGCTTATATTACTGATGTTGGTTGTGATCCCACTGACATTGGTCATGGGTTGATCGACATCGATGGCCCTAGAATAGGTTAACCTTTCTATTTTTGGCATGTTTTTTGTTGTTGTGTGTGCCAAGTGTGACACCCATTATAAAATTATAAAAATAAGAGGTTAGGAAGGAAGTTTTTATTTAGGAATTTAGTTTAGAAGTGGAAATAAGTCTTGGGTAGTTAGGATGAGGTGACTAGGTCTTGAGGTAACTCATCAAGGGAGAATTAGTCATGAGGAATTTAGTTTGGATCATGATTGACATCGATGGGATCATCGATGTCAATAATATAAGCCAAACTCCAACCTATAGTTCAGGTCAATAGAAATTAAGAAAATTAATTCTTACTCTCATTTAGGCTCTTAACATTCTATTTTTTGATATCCAGGCTTATAATCACCATACGTAAGTTAATCATAATTATAAAATAAGCTCTTGAGGACCAACAACACCCACTTATTCTCTCTGTTTAGGCACTCAAATTTGGACTCCCTTATAGGTACCATCAACCTGTCACTTTTAATTCAACAACCACTATAGCTAAGTATATCACCAATACTATAGGTCATTTAAACATTTATTCTTCTATTTTTTTATATCTACCCTGCACTACTTTACATACTTTTGACCATACCTTCATGAGGGAGTTACAAATATTTCTTGCTTATTACCCCTTTACTTGATGTACTAAAATTCTGACCATACTTAACTAAGCCATAATCTCCCTCTCCTAACTCTCTCAACGTCCCTAACCTGATCCAAACTATTTTCTACACTTGAAAAAGCCTTTGTAAGCTCCTAGAAAAATATTACCCATATTGACCTCTATAGTCTAACTGATATCAATCACCCCACTACCAACCTTGATAGTATAGCTGATATCGATCACTCCCTTATCGATGTCAATGACTGTGGATTCCCTAGCCTCTTCAAAACCTACCCAATTAACTTCTAAAACACAAATAAAGTGCCTCACCTATACCTTGTCACTCTCTACTATGTATAGGTTGTTAAAAATAGTAATTTTATCTCTATTTCACTCTCTCTTTACCTCTCTTTCATTTATTTATTATTCTTTTACCTCTCAAAAGTGGACTATCATCTCTACGGAAGTTTCACACTTCCTAGAACAAGTGTGTAGCTTAGTTACCCACTCATTTATCTGTTAACAAACATCTTGTGGTGGTGTTTTCTTATCTACAGGTAGTCCTCCCCAACCAAAGAGGAGTTCTCACAATGTTTGGAGACAAAATTTAGTGAAATATTTCTAGCACACTTGGTGGGACAATAAATAGTGGATCTCCATGACTTAAGGTTTTTTTTTTTTTTTTTTTTTTTTTTTTTTAAATTTTAGTCATGGATAAGACTATATAGGCTTAGGAGTTTTCCACTATGAGGATAAACCATACCACTATGTAATTTATCTAAGTGTATAGGAGTAAGGGTGAAGAGGAAGGGAAATGAATGTAAAAGGGATACTCAAGGGATGAGCTCAAGTTAAATGTGAAATAAAGTGATGTTGGTTTAACAAAAGAATTGTCATAGGTGTAATGCATTTAAAGGCTTAGGTTCTAGCCTTCCTTCAAGAGAAGACAAGTGATAAGTTCCTTAACCACTCTTGTGGGTTATTATATAAAGTCCAAGCTAATTAGGATAAAACTTACCCCATTTTCTTTTCTCCATGTTTGTCACATGTGGATTTTCTTTTAAGACAAGATCTCCTATATTGAAATCTCACTCTTTAAAGTTTTTGTTATAAGTGCATTTGATATGCTCTTGATAGATTTGGAGGTGGTTGAGGGCTATGAGACAACATTCAGCAATAAATTTAACTTAGGCCAAACATTATTGGAAAAATTAATCATTAGTAAGTATGTCATGTAGAGAAATGTGAAAATAAGGAATCTGGACCTCAAGAGGTAAAACAACCTTCATCTCATATACCAATGAAAAAGGTGTATCACCTATAGGGGTTCAAATGCTATTACAGTAAGCCCATAAAAGCAAAATAAATGTGTGTGTGTGTCAATCTTTTCCCAAATCATTGACTACCTTCATGAGAATCTTGGCCAAAGTTTTATTATAAGATTCTACCTATCCATTATCTTGGGGATAGTATGGTGATGAGAAGATTAATTTTATTTCAAATGCATCACAAAGACCTTGAATATTTTTGTTTTTAAAAGACTTGCCATTATTGGTTATAAGCATGTGAAGTATACCAAAATGATAGATGATGTAATGGTTAATGAATTCAAAAATTTTGTCAGCTCTAGTAGAAATGAGAGAGATGGCCTCGATCCACTTGGTGGAGTATTTAGTGGAAATAATGATAGAATGATGATGGAGTGATGAATGAGGGTTAATCTCTCCAATTAGATCTAATCCCCATTAGGAGAAGGGAAAAAAGTATTTTGTAACTTGTAATACATTACTAGGAATGTGAAGGAGGTTATCATGTTGTTGACACATGACATAATGCTAAACATAATCAGCACAGTCTTGATGAAGTGTGGGAGAATAATATCCAAGTTGGAGGATACATTTAGAAACTATGTGACCATTGAAATTCCCACCACAAATCCTATCATGGACTTCCTTAATAGCAAAGGGAGTCTTAGTACTAGTTAGGCATTTAAGGAGAATACCATTAAGACTTTGCTTGTAGAGAAGTCCCCCTAGTATAGTATAACAAGTGGCACATTTTATAAAGGCATGTTTCCAATTATTATAAATATGAGGAGGGGTAATAGATAAGGAAAGATAATCCATGAGTTTTTTTTACCATAAGTCTTGTGGGTTGGTTGTTACATTTTTGACAAAGAGGATGTTAGTTGAGACATAGGAGGGTAATGTTAAGCAATGAATGGTGACATATATTATTGAAGAGGAGTATGAAGAGGGTATGTGTGGAGCAAGTAAAGTCATCATGTCATCAAACTTGTTTGTAGATTGAGGAATAGTTTTCAAGAGATAAGAGTCAAATGATCCCAAGAGTGTATCTACATGATATTTATACCATTGTAAAATTTAATTTCTACATAGGTATGAACCATTAACTTAGTTAACCACTAGCTGTGAATCATTAAAAATGGTTATGGATTTGATACCCAAGAAGAGATTTGTTTGAAGTCCAAGAATCAAAGCCTCATATTCAACCATATTGTTAGTGCATTCAAAATATAGTTTAAATGACAAAGGTATAGGCTCATCATCTAGAGGAATAAGTATGACCCCCACACCCCCACCATGTTTGCATTTAGATACATAAAAGAACATCATCATTTGATAGGAAATGTCATCAGTGGAGAGTGTTGTAATAGATTCATCAAGGAATTCAAGGTTTGAAGGTTGATTATTAGGTAAAGGGGTAGAAAATAACTGGTCATCAATTGTTTGCCCCTTAATAGATTTTTGCTAAATAAACTCTAAGTCAAATTTAATAATAAATATGAGCCTCGAGCTACACATTGGTTGTGATATGGTTTGGAATGCATGAATTTGAGAGGATCAGTATGTGTGACCACATAAGTTTTGTGATTTAGGAGATAATGGTGAAGCTTAGAGGTGGAAAATATAAACACAAGGCAAAAAAAATTTAGTGTAAGTATATCAAGTCTCATAATCAATAAGTGTGTGGCTTATGTAATAAACTACCTACTCTCAATGTTGGTCATCTTGATGTGCAATCATAACACCTAGAGAATGGTATATTGTGGATATGTATAGGTAAAAAGGCTGATTTTCCTTAGGTGGAATAACAACCAGTGGGGAAAGGAGGTATTGTTTCAGTGCATCAAAGGCTTCCTGACAGTCTATATTCCATTGGAAAGAGACATCCTTTTTGAGGAGATGGTGAAAGGGTTGGTAGCGATCTGACAATTAGGAAATAAAGCATCGAATTAACTAAAGTTTTCCTTGAAGTCTATGGATTTATTTGATATTAGTAGGTGGAGGCATCTCTAGGATTGATCTAACCTTATCAGGATCAACCTTGATACCATGGAGAGAAATGATCAAATGTAAGAGTTTACCAAAAAGAACACCAAAGACACATTTATTTAGGTTTAGTCAAATGTTATATTGGAGGAGATGAGTGGATATGATTTTGAGAATTGTCAAGTGTTCTTGATGAAGTTCATAATTTCTAAGTAAGTCATCCACATAATCCTCCATAATTTTGTGTAGGAGATCATGGAAAATGTAGGTCATGGCACGTTGGTAAGTGACACCAGCATTCTTCAAGCTAAAAGGCATGACTCAATAACATAAATTCACCCATGGGGTAATAAAGGTGGTCTTATGTTGATCTTTAAGAGTGAGTAGGATTTGATTGTATCTATAGAATCTATCCATAAGTGATAGAATCTCATGTCTAGTTGTTAGATCAACAAGTTGGTCGATACTAGGTAATAGGAAATCATATTTTGGATAGGTGAGATTTAAATCATGATATTCAAGGTAAATAAAAATTCCCCTAATAGCTTTTGTTATAGGAAAAATATTATAAATCTATTGTGGATAGTCGATGGATTGGATAAATTTAATAGAAAGGAGGCATTAGAGCTCTTCTTTGACAAGGAGAGTGATATGAGGATGCATTTTGTGAAGCTTCTGTTTAATGGGTTTAGCATATTTATTGGTGAAAATATTTTGGGTGATGATAGAGGGGTCAATACTAGGCATATCATTGTAATACCAAGCAAAGGCTTTGTTATGGTCATTAAGAAATGTGGTATAATCAGCTTGCTCAGAGGAATCTAAAGATTGGCCAATCTTGAGGATGCGAGGGTTATCATGGGAGGGTAGGTTAATGTCAATGGCTAATTTATTTAACATAGCTTGAACTTTATATGGGAATGATCATTAGATATAGGAATCATCCGCACTCATGTAGGTGATAATTGCATCATCATCTTGACATTGGACAGTGTTAATAGTGGGATAATCTTAATCAATTATTTTAGGATGAATGAGAGGAAGGGACCTTGTTTCCTTACCCCAATAATAGGTGAGAGGCCCCAAATGGATGGCATTTATTTAAAAAAAATAAGGAGGTATAGATACCTCTGATTATGTAGGTGATGGTGGAGAAGGTGGAGAAGGAGAAATTAGTTCTTTGATAATTGGTTCATGGGATGTTTTAGTGAGTTTATTTAGTTCGTCATATCCCACCCCATGCATCTTTTTGGCATTTTCAACAATGTTACTAGTAGGATATTCAATAGGTGTATGGACACCTTATTCATAATGACCCAAACCAAATCCTTTCCATGCACACCTATAGAGATAGGTGTGAGTGAATCTAGGGTTACTCAATAAAAAGAAGTCATAGGTAAATAGTTGTGGTGAAGAAGACGGATTGTTGACAGAAGGAGCTTGATCAATTCCCCCATATATGAAATTGGTTTGAAGGTTAGGGGGGCCATAATGGATGTCCATCCCAATACAGGGATCATAACTTGGGTGCATGTGAAGGCTTTCATACTCTTATGGGGTATAAAACATATCAAGAATCAATAAATGATATTTACCAAGTGACAAACGTTGAAAGGTCTCCTCCATGGGATCTTTGTTAGGAATTTGCGTTATTAGTATCTATGTAACCATCAGAGTGGAGATTTTGGAAGATTTAGAAGCAACATGTGAGGAAGATGATGTTTTCAAGTGGATGAGAACATCATTGGGACTATAGGCTATATTACATGTTTTAAATACAGGTGGGTCAGTAGGTATAACATGTACTTGTCCATCATGTTCAAACTTGACACAATAGTGCAAAGTTGAGGGTACACATGTCATAGAACATATCTAAGGTCATATAAGTAGTATTTTATATTATAACTCTCTTTTTACAACATATAAGAGATCTATAATTATGTGAGGACCTATATGAATATGTAAGACAACATTGCCCATTGTAGTAGTTGTAGTATTGTTAAAAGAATGGAGTATCGTATCAGTTTGAGACATGAAATTATCAAGAAGGGATAGCTCTTTATAGGCATGGGTGGAAATAATATTAATACTATCTCTCCCATCGATCATAACTCTTTTGACATGAGTTTTATCAATATATGCGGTAATGAAAAGGGCAAAATCTTGATCTTCAAGGTATTGAAGTGGAATTTCTAAATCATTGAAAGAAATTAGGGAGATGGAATTAAGGGATCCAACCAAAGCTACAAGAGGTTGGGGATCATCTAATTATACCTCAATAACTTGAAAATCACTAATCAAATCTTGATAGTGTTGGGATGAGTTTTGGATTAACTCATATAAAGACATTTTCATAAGAGTTTGGTAAAATTGTTTCACTATTGAGTTTTGAATAACATCTAAAGATTTTGTTTTAGGAACACCCAAGATGGAAATCTTAGGATTAATATGGGGAGTTTCTTTGGTGAAGGGATAGGTCCAAGGTGTAGTGACTTTTTCCTTAGCTTTATCTTTTTGGTTTTTTGACCATGTGGCCACATTAACTGTGTTGATTTGAAACGTTGGTGAAGGAGGTGGTAAAGGGGTTACAATGACATCTTTGGGTTTAAATTTAGGTGGAATAGTAAGAGGAACTATAGATGCAAAAGGTGTAATAATAATAAATTTAATAGTAGTGTCATCAAAAAGAGTGTCAACATCAAAGTGTTACTGAATAACCACTGTGAGGGCCTTATAATTCTTAGTATCATGTCCAAGTGAGTGATGATATAAACACAATTGTGTATCATCAAACCAAGATGGATTCATTCTACAAGTACTATAAGACTTAATGGGAGGAAAATTTATTATCTAAGATTGAAATAACTGATGTATGAAAAATCTTTGAGAGCCTACAAGTGGGCTTGCGCTTGTTGTACTAATAGGAGTGGACACCTTGTTTTATTTCGGTGTTAGAAAGGTAATTTTATATGGTGTCTTGTTTGGTGATGGTAGAGTTACATGTTTTATTGTCACTATCTTAGTGTCAAATATGAGAGGCCTACTAGATGGAAAAGGTAGGAGTGGAGGTAGCTTAACCTTTTATTTGGCTTGTTTAGACAATATTCCAACTAAAGTAGAAGGATGTAGCCCCAAAATGGATGGTAAAGTTGAGGGTTGAATAAGGGATCAATGAGATCTAGGAGGCTTAACATTATTATATATTTTAGGGCAAGAAACTCCAAATTTTGGTTGAAGAGTTAATCTAATTTCACCTATGGATGAATTAAATTAGAAATTAGGCATACACCTAAAGGCTTGATCTACTTTAATGTAACAGATTCCTATGAGGATGAGGGTTCTGACATAGATGATTGAACTTTAGGTGATTTTGGTGAAGAAGATCTATATGTGTTAAATACCTTAGGGTAAAGTGTAGTAATTGGATTGGTGATAAAGGTTAACATTCATTATGTTGATATGGAGTCTTAAGCCAGTCCCAAAATGTTGCATGGTTAAGCTTCGTAGAGTTAAGAAATTCTAGACTTTTCACCAAATGTGAGAAGGGTTTTAATGAAGTTGATGTAGACCTTATAGTTGTGTCTTTATAAATCTATAGTGTTTGGGAAAGAGGGAAATGTTTGGTTTTTGCTACTTCAATCCAAAGATGAGAAAGAACCACAATGGGGTCTTCTTTGACAGAAATGGGAGAAGAGACTTGATCTTCCATGGGTAGATGGGAGGTAGGCAAAGTAGCTTCCTCAAGAGGGTAGAGAATAGGCCTTATGGCTCCCTCAACATGTGGGTGAGGCATGGGTAAAGTATGATCCTCCATAGTTAAAATAAAGGGTACGAGTGGTGCAATTGGAGTAGGCACAATAGGTCTCTCATCTATTATGGGAGTAGATGATATGGAATTTTCTAGGTGCAAAGGTGAAGTGGGTGAGGTACCACTCTCTATATGTGGAGGATAGGTTAAGGAAGAAGGTTCCTTAAGAGGGTATAATGTAGAAATGATGTTCCCTTCAACATGTGGTTGAGGAATAGGTAGGGTGTGGTCTTTAAGTGGTAGGAGGATATGTACTATTAGTGCAAATAGAATTGGGATTACAGGCTCCTTAGGTGGCAAAAAGAGTGGCAAAGGAGGTTCCTCCTCTTAAGGGAGTGGAATAGGTGAAATAGGATTTTCTACCTGAGGAGGAAGAATGGGAAAAATAAATGCCATTGAATGTGAGGGAGGAGCTGATGAAATAAATGTCTCTTGTTGAGGAGCAGGTTAAACTAAAGGTAAAGGAAAGATCATATTAACCATATGGATATTATGATCACCTAAGTTAGTTGTGGACTAGATAATATTTTGATTTGGTGAATGGTTAGGAAAAGGGTGTTTGAACACATCCATACTTTGATTAGGAGGTGTGTTAGGATTATCCAAGACAATCTCACCTCTATCAAGCATATCTTGAATAATGTTCTTGAGTGTCTTACAATTATTAAAGTTATGGCCTTTAACTCAATGGTAACCACAAAACTCATCTTCCTTATACCAGGTTGGGATAGGATGGGAAGGTCAAACTATATAGGAGGTTTAATATGAGGAAGGGTTATGACACCTTGCTATAATAATTTCTCCAAGATGGATGTATATGATTCCCCAATGGGAGTGTAATGTCTTTGTTCATACCGTTATTGGAATTGATTGGTCTGATTTTGAGAAGTTAAATATTTTGATTGGTTTGTGGCTATAGAAGAGGCTGACTTAAAAACCACCATTTTGGTGGATCCCTTACCCTTTTGTTAGAGGGTGAAGTTTTAGAGGAGGATTCATTTAACTTGGTATTGGGATTCTTATTGTGTAACTTGACTTTGCCTTCATCAATAGTGTGAACTTTGAGTTTTTGTGCCATTGTAAAAGCTTCATTAAATGTGTTAAAATTTTGTACGTAGAGTTTGGATGAGATGTGATTAGCACATACCATTGAAAAAATCTCAATAATCTTAGGTTGGGGTAAGGAGAAGGAGAGTTCATTGATCAAGCTTAGCCAATGAGTGACAAAAATTTTAATAGACTCATCATCAAATTGTCTAATAGAATATAAGTCCATTATAGAAACCTTCTTAAAAATGTTAATAGAGAAATGGTCTAAGAATATTTGTGCAAGTTGGGTAAATGAGAAAAGGGAATGTTGAGGTATAGTGCTATACCAATCTAAGGTAGCACCTGAAAGAGACATATGGAAAATGCAAAGTAGTAATGCATCATCATGTCCTATTAAATAACAAGCATATCTAAATTCTCACAAGTGTTATTGTGGGTCCTCTTTACTCTAAAAATGAGTAAATTTAGGGAGTTCCCATTGACTTGGTTAAGGGTGAATAGGCACAGAAGGATGGATTGGTTCATTGCATATCTAGTCATAAGTTGATGCATTCTTTAAACTAGAAATGGATGTCTCTAGATTAGACATCTTGTCCATTAGCATCTTAATGAGGTCTACAGGGGGATTAATTTGGGGGATTCCTCTTAAGTTATAGGGAAGTTGATAGGAAGTAAAGGGAGTGTATGACATAAATTTCTAAGGTTGTATCAGGGCAACATGAGGATAATGAGTCATAGGTTGAGGTGTAGAGAGAAAAAGTACTTGTCCCATTAGGCTGGAGATTATGCCTTAGTTGGTTGTTGTTACTGAAGGTTAAATTATTGGCATGGTTAGACTGGATGAAGGGTGAATCATAACTTGGGTAACTATAGGCATGAGGGTGGATGGAATAGGTACCACTAAATTTTGGAATGGGGTGTGACTTAGTTGAATTGGTTGTGGTTGTGAAAGTAGGAAAGTTACACCAGTGTTTAGGTGGGATTGGGTAGTTGGAGATGCCACATTTTGGACATTATTTATAGTTGGGTTACTCATCGAAGTGGTGGTTTGGGTAACCATGGGGAAAATAGTGGAAGCAACTAAAATTGAGGTTATCTCCATTAAATAGGTTGGTATACCATAGATTGGATCACCCGAAGAATTATGAGTTTGGCTCATAACAATGTAATGTTGAAGGGCTACCACATTACGATTAAGAAATTTAGCAAAATCTTGATCTCCCTTAGGTACAATGGGAATTTGGTTAGGGCTAGGAATATGCTCTGTATCTAAAGTATGCTCCATGATAGAATCAAAAGTGAGTGGGAAAGGTGGAAGTGGTTGTCAGCTTATGTAAGCGGCAAGTATTTTGGCCTGAGCTCATGTCAATATAATGCAAGAGGTGGTTTAAATAGTCTTACTACCCTATATTTGCAATAGAATAAAGAAAAACTATGTTGAGTGTAGGAAAATGCATTATTTTAGCTTGTTGTTTTGAGCAGATGAAACTACATAGTCACTGACATCAATAGGGATGATCGATATCGATAGGAATAATTTTTAAAAATTAATGAAATAACTGATGTCTATAGGTAAATTCTATTGATACCAGTAGGATTAACTAATGTCAATCACTATGAAATATTGGTAAATGGAAAATCTGATGTTTTAAGAAATTAGAGGCTAAAAATAGGTAAAATAGTGAATGTAAAAGGTCTGTGTAAGAAGGAATAACACTCAAAAAACCTGAGATAATAAGTTATAAAAACTGAGCTTTAGAAATAGTATTGATTTTGTGAATCAATACAAAATAATCCTTACCAACTCAAAAATATATAAGGTAATTGAAAATTAGAAAAAGAACATTTAGCTAGTAACTATTAAGTCCTAGAGATTAATTTTTAGTCTCATGTTGGCTTATGCCTTAATCAGATAGTGAGAAGAGAATTTGGTTATAAAAAGTACTAGAAATCAATCTAGAGCTGATTTTAGGTTAGTTTTGGTGCTCAAGAGTGAATCTATGTTAGACCAGGTATGTGTCTTGTTATAGGAGCTTGTTCTCTGCATTTCATGAACCTAAAGTATAGCTAGGCCATTTAGACAAAATATACCTTTTGTCTAGAGATTATACTTTACCAAAAAATAGAGTGGGTTCTCTCCTTGGTGGTGAAATTCAAGTAGGATAGTTGGGTAGGGTAAGGTAATCCACCAGGTGATGAAATCTTGATGGTCCTTGTCTTAGGTGATATTTGGGTAGCGTAAGGTGATCCACCAGATGATGAAATCCTGATGGGCATTTTCTCAGGTGAGTTTAGATGCTTGTTTATGTGAATGTGATTTGGTTGTGTAACTTAGGTGTATTATGATTTATTCAAAATTATTGTAATTAACTATGTGATTTAATATGCAACAAGAAAACTATGAAATATAGTAAGTTTTAAACGCAAATCTAAAATATTTAGATTCAAATGAAAATAAAGAGGAAATAGGAATAGAGTATATATTTGACTATCTTAATGTGCATGCAAGAGGAAGTAAAGAAGGGATTCTCTTTTTTTTGTAAAATAAAATGACAAATTGCTTTTAGAGGCAAGGAGAAAAGAAAGAAAATTTTAGTTTTAAATGCCTTTTAAATAAGGAATAAGCTATTAAATTTTTTGTTTTTAAGAGAAAAGAGAAGGAACAAGAAGTGCAAGAAATGTAATTTTCACTATAATGCACCTATATGAATGTTTAAAATAAGAAATGAACCCAAGGAAAACTCCAAGGTCCCACTGGGCATACTAGAAATGTTTCACCAAAATTTGTCTATTTTAAGTCTAAAGTAAAATAAAAATAAGGATGGAGATAAGTGATTAGAATGAACTTGGATTTGGTTTACGTGTCATATCTAGACATTGTGAGCACTCCTCTTTGGTTGGGTAGGACTACCTAAAAATAAGAAAGCACAACCAGAAGATATTTGTTAACAAATAAATGAGTGGGCTACCAAGCTATGCACTTTTCTAGGAAGTGTGAAACTTCACTAGAGATGATAGTCCACTTTTGAGAGGCAAAAGAATAATAAATAACTAAAAGAGAGGTAAAGAGAGTGAAAGAGTGATAAAATTACCATTATTAATAACTTGTACATAGTAGAGAGTGAGGGTACAACTGGAGCACTTTGTTTGTGTTTTATAAGTTAACTAGGTAGGTCTTGAAGAGGTTAGGGAATCCATAATCACTGATGTCAATAGGGGAGTGACTAATATTAGTTATACTACTAAGGTAGATAGTGAGGTGACTGATATTGATTAGGCTACTAAGGTAGGTAGGGGCAATATTTATCTAGGAGCTTGCAAAAGGCTTTTACAGGTCTAGGAAATGGTTTGGATCAAGCCAGGGAGGTTGAGAGAGTTAGGAGAGGGAGATTATGGCTTGGTTAAGTTTTGTCAGAAGTTTGGTATGTTATGTAAAGGGGTAGTAAGCAAGGAATATTTGTAACTCCCTCACAAGGGTACAGTCAAAAGTGCATAAAACAGTGTAGGGTATATATAAAGAAATAGAATAATAAATATTTAAATGACCTACAGTATCAGTGATATACTTAGTTATGGTGGTTGTTGAATGAAAAGTGCTAAGTTGATGGTCCTTATCATGGAGTCCAAACCTAAGTTCCTAAATAGAGAGAACAAGTGGGTGATGTTGGTCCTTAAGAGCTCAGCTATTGATTGTGATTGTAAGCCTAGATGTCAAAAAATAGAATGTCAAGAGCCTAAATGAGAGTAAGAATCAATTTTCATAATTTTTCTTGACCTAAAATATAGGTTGGAGTTTGGATTATATTATTGATGTCATTGATCCCTCTAATGTCATATGTGATCCCACTGACATCAGCCATGGGTTGACTGACATTGATGGCCCTAGAATAGGTAAACTTTTCTATTTTTGGCCTATTTTCTATTAGTGTGCGTGCCAAATGTGGTACCCATTATAAAATGGTAAAAATAAGAGGTTATGAAGGAATTAGTTAATTAGGAATTTAATTTGGAAGTGGGAATAATTCTTGGGTTGTTAGGATGATGGGACCAAGTCTTGAGGTCACTCATCAGGGAAGAATTAGTCATAGGGTGAGGTGGCCAAGTAAGGTGGCAATAGGAGTATTTAATAAATTTAAGTATTTTAAATTAATTAAATGTGTGAGGGGTAAAAGTGTGGGTTAGGGAGATTAATTTTTATTATTGAAATGTGTTTATGGGGTTTTGACACAAGGAGTTATGCACATGTGTGTGACATAATTTTAGTGTCTACACCAATATTGGCTAGGGAACATCTTATAAAGTTTGGGAATCTCCATAACATAAATTCCCATGAATTTTTGGATGTAAGGTTATAACTCTAGTTACATATGCATATTAATAATCTCTCCAACTAACTTAAACTCATATTTATCAATTTGGACTATGACTTTGTCTGACTTGATGGGCACTAAACCTAGTTTTTCACAGATGCATGTAAGCATTACATTAGTAGAAGCTCTCGATTCTAATAGGAAATTATGTAAATTATTCCCAAATAATATAATAGTTAAAATAAGTGTGTAAACCTCAGACTTATTCTTGTGAACAAGTATGTTATTATGATAAACATTTTGATTATTTTGGTTTGGCTTAGTAGGTTTATTGGTTAATGACTTTAGCAGAAGATCCCATTGCTCAGTGATTTGGGCAAACCAATGAAAATTGATATTCACTTTAATATTATTAGTGTCCTCTACTATATTTTAGAATATCTTGATTTAGAATGGTTGGGACTCCACTAGGACCTTTAGTTCTTGAGGTTTTGGAGGTAATGGGTCATTCTTAACATTATGATCTAGTTGGGTTGCTTTGTTATTGGGAGGAGTTATGGTAGTGAGGGATAGCTTTTATTTCCTATTTATAAGGGTGTAGTTTCTTATTTAAATTTTTTAAAAGGCTTGTACCTATCTAACACTTTACTCTAGTTAATTTTATTCATAGATAGGAGACTCTATGGTTTCTAATACTATGGTAGTATTAGGGACCCCACCCATGTTGGATGATTCTAGTTGGTTCGGGACAACCTAGTATTCTTTCATTTATTTTTGGAAGATGTTCATACATAACATAGTTGACCCATTTGACCTAGTTTAATAACTAGTTTGTCCTAATTTTTAGTAAGTGCTTAGCTTCCCCATTTCATCATGTAACTTTTGTATGATAATGCCACGAATAAAAATCAAACTAACATGATGAAATTTACCAATCCTAACAAACATACTAAGCCTCCTTTTTTTATAACTAACCTAGATCAAAGTAACATTCATGTCACCACTAGAACTACCAACTATGGGACTCCACCCTATTTTACATCACTCAATACCTTATTTATACAAATGGTATAATATGAAAAGGACCTTTAATACATGACTAAAATGATTCTTTTCATCAATGAAAACTTTCAACATAGAGGTAAGGATCCTTTAGTCATATATAACATCATAATGGAAACTCATTTTGTTGATCCCCCATTCACCTTCACCTAGCTTTTCCATAAGATTTGGGCCAAGTCAATTAATGATTTCTTCCATTCCATTACCCTAAATAATATATACTTATAACACTATGAAATCATCCTCCATGTCTTCTTTCACCTCTGATGCCAAGTATTTCTACTAACATGGTTGGTGTATATTTTAGTGGGTCTATCCCAAACATCCACACTAATACCCAATTTCATTAAACTCATAATGGATCTATTATATCTAGTACTTCTCATGCTACTACTACTTCCCATGCCACTATCTCTTTTCATGCCACTACTACTTCTCATGCCACTATCACTTCTCATTCCACTACTACATCTAATGGTACTAGTGCATCCCAACTTCTTAACACCTCAAAACACAATAATGCTTCCAAACCTACTACTATTCAAAATGGTTATCAAACTAATCAATTAATATTATGAACTCTCAACCAAATGGATACTTTCAAACCAATAATGTAAACCAAATGATGTAAATGTAAAACCACTTATTGCAACTCCAAAATAAACCTCAACATACTCAATGGGGAGTACCAAATCCTAATGCCCCCTCACCTCCTTTTAAGTATGCACATGTTAACCTTATACCTCAACCCCCACTCATTAATAAAACTATTAAATATTTATAATACAAACCTCTTGCACCTCAAATTTTAAACATGGACATAAGAGGTATAATTCCCATTATCACTTATAATGGATCTATAGACCCTACCTTGCACTTAAAAACTTTTAGAAACCTATAAAAATATTGCATCAAACTTAACATATTCATTATGACCAAATTATTAGCTAAAACTCTATGTAGATATGCTCTAGATTGGTATAATCAAATGAAAACTCATTCCATCACTAGTTTAGAGGACTTGGTCAATGCGTTGGTTCAAGAATTCCAAACAAATGATCTTCCCTAAAATAATTAAGCCCATTTTATCAACTGTAAATAAATATAATCCAAAATGACAAAAAAATTCATTAAATGATGGAAAGCCTTGTCTAATAAAGTTGAGCATAATATGGAAAATGAGAACCTCTTCTACTTATTTACTAATTCTCTTCATCCTAAATTACAATACCATGTTAAGACTCTTTCCCAAAAATCTTTAGAAGAGGCCATTGACCAAGTTGAATGATAATATTTCCTTATATGTCAATTTGAACCTTCCCACCCTCCAATGAGAACCCAAATTATTATAAAATTTGAAAATGGACATGCAAAAAATGATGGCATTATGGATACTTATGATTTCATACACGCCATCTAATCCATTTCTCCAAAAACTATAATGGATCATGATCCTCCATTTCCACCTAATAATAATTATCATCCTAGTTCATCATTGCATCAATAATATAATATGAATGTACATAAAAAAAAATTCCTTATAATAAATCCAAAATAATCTTCCATAACCCTCACCATTATGCCTTGACCCTACACGTCCTATGAAACATTGATATGATCCCAATGAATTTTATTGGTTTCATGCAATTTGGGGTAATTCACAGGAAAGTTGTCTTCAAGTGAGAAATCTTACTATGGACTTTCTCCTTGGACCCAAATTTGACCATGAATCACTTATATGCAAATGTCAACAAGCCTATGAAAAAACACTTAAGGCTCATGAAATCAAAACTAAAAATGGAGCTTTAAATCAAGCTAATGCTTATCTAGCTATCTATAAATATCCTCTTCCTAACCATCAAGATAACACTAATCAACCTACCCCCACCACTAATAACATTGAGAGTACCATATATTTTAATACCAATGATGAGAATGTGGTCAACATGAATAAGATGAGGAGATTAGTTTCTTATATTGAAAAATACACAACCCTAAACATAATAATTCACTGACATTATACATTGTTCAAGACACTTACTCATCACATCTCATAGACTTGGGGAATGTGGAACCAATGAAAACACATGTATTACCTCCAACAATGGAAATTGAACATAATTCTCATATAATTGATACAAGTTCTACCCTTCCTCCAACTAAGATACCTCAAGTAGATATCCCTCAAACTTCACATCACCTTTTTTCCATTCAACACAAGATAGATCAACCCAATTCAATCAAACCTAAACTAAATGTCCATTATCAACACAAATTTAAATTAATATCTAACCCTCCTTCAATTATTTATTGCAACATTATGTACATTCATCCATTAATTCTTTAATGGGTTATGATGAAAGGGAACATATAGTGGAACTTTCCCATATTCCATACAAAATTAATTTCTTAAAACTTATAGAAACTTCCCCTCATCATCATAATTGACTAAGGAAATTACTATTTAAAATTAATTTCCCTCTTCCTCCACATGTGGGGCATGAAGCTACATTATCAAGATCTGAAGATAACATTCTCTAACATTGTGAAGAGATGTCTATCCACGTTGATGAAATAGTATATGCTACTCTTTCACTCAAATTTCCTATCTCTTCCATGATTCTTGACGAGATATTACTCCATGAAAATGACCCCACTCTCTTCATTAGAATTTAAATAGGAGATATCCAAGTCAAATGTGCTTTCATCTATGAAAGATCAGGCACTTGTGTTACTTCCCTTATTTTTATTAAAATGCTTAGATATTCTGAATGTAGTCTTAAATCCACATAAGGTACATGTCAGGGATATGATAGAAGATAAAAGACTCCTCTAGGTTGTGTTTGTGTTCCTATTATCATTCCTCCCATCACTATTCATGTGAAATTTATGATATTTAACTTTACACTTTCCTATAATATATTACTCAGTTGACTTTGGACATATTGCATGAGAGAAGTTACCTCATCCACATGTCAATGTGTTAAATTTCCTGATAATGGTTCTATATATAAGATTCAAGGTGACATAAACCCTTGGAATTTTGAATAATTTTAAGAATGAGGTGTTTTAAAAATACCTACACTTTACCTTTACATAGCATTCCATTTCATGAATCACAACATTTTAATTATCCCATCAACTCTACTCGAGGTTACCATGGTCATATCAAATTAATAGGAAACATACCTCCTAACCTCATAGTCTCAGACGATGATGAACCAAATGAAATTAGATTAAAGATTAAAAATTATGATCACTCTCCTAACATTATTTCTCAATTACCCCATTCTCTCTAACCTCACTCCCATCAAAAACCTTTGGATGAACTACTAGTTACACTCACTAAAACTACACATTCTATTCACCATGATTCTTTGTCTGATAAAATAGTTGATGCATGTACTATTAACTTATATACACCTAATTATGATGAAAAATATTCTTTTGATGTCCCATTTTTATCCAAATTTATTCATTCAAAAATACATAACTGCTTAGATATCATTCTTCCTTACTATAGTCTCTCAAATGTGCTTAGATATTAGTTTTTCCTCTATTGTTCATAGGTCAAAAATGGAGCACACACTGTACCTATAGTCATTGTTAAACCTCTCTATATTATGCTTATGGATCATGCTATAATAGTAACTTACCTTTTTTCTAAATACCATAATCTTTCCAATTTGATTCCTCCTAAGATATCAACCACTCTACTTTGACATGTTGCATAACTAGCCATGCATATAGATGAGCCTAATCTAGATTTTGCTCCATATTTTTCCTTTCTTAGTGATGGCCTTATTATATTACTTAAGATAAATCTTATACCATGACAATGGCTAAATTATCCCCATTATGATATCCATATATTTTATGGTTATTAGACTAAGGATTATTGTATACTTAAGTAGCAACAGGCATCTTCTTCTACCACTTCAACTTGTAGACCTTCACCATCTACTAATAGAAATATATATTGATTTCATATTACATGTAACCATTCTTATACTCATTGATAATAACTCAAAAAATACATTGATACACTACATCTAGCCATATCACATCTTAAAGATAAAGTTATTTTACTTCTTAAGCTATTCCTAGAGTATATCACTAAATATGGGGAAGTATATTACTTTTGGCATCAATGCTTTACACACCATACCAATAGATGTCAAGTACTTTATAAAAAAATTTGGGATCTTCCATAGCATATGCCTTCATCAGCTTAGCATCCCTCTCAAGTTAATCTATGGGCAAAGGCTTTTCCTACCCTACCACCTACATCTCCTCATAGATTTTAGGACACTAGTTGCATTCTTATAATTGAGTGTCCCATACAAGAGGTGCGTTATGAGAATCATTATTCTTATACCACACCTAAGTTTTATGTAGAGATGATGTGAAATAAAGTCTCCTCATGATTTTCTATGAAGATTGATGAGACTTAGATTAATGTCAAAATTCAACTACATAAGGATGTATCAGATGTTATGGATGGTATTTTTAATGATATTTACCAATATTTGTGGACACATCTTAGTGTTCTATCACATTATTACATTATTTGGCCTTAATTTATGATTACTTATACATTAGATATGTTGATTTTCATTTCCATTGGGTCTAATTTATCTACATATTTATTTTATGATCTATTATGGATTATCTTTATAATTTTTTGCCAACTTATATTTAAGGTTTATAATTCTTTTCATATGTATTTATCTCTCTCTTTATGCTTTTAAGATTGCTTATTATCTTCAATTAAAATAAAGATAGTTATTATTATGACTTTAATATTAAACCCACATCCCCATAATATCCTTTCTTTACCATATGATCATTTAAAAAGAATAATTCTCATTTTATAACTATATGCACATATCTATTTTCATCTCCATCTATACCTTTTATTTCCCTCCTCATATTAAGGACACATGGTTTAGATTTGAGATCACATACTAGCTTATAGGAAAGCAAAAAAAATTATTCAATCATATCTCTAGATTTCTTGCTTCCTACAACCAAAACCCAAAGCTTATATGTGTGTCTCAATTTTATCATTCATGTTTTTTTATCAATAAAATCCATAAAAATTTAAATCCTAAATCATTCTAAACAAAAGGCAATGATCAAAAGGAAAAAAAATCAAAATTAAAAATTCAACATCATAATAAAAGATGTGATTCATAACACTTCTTGTATCCCTAATTGAAGCTCCATAGTTGGCCTCATACTAGATCCAAGGTCCATTAGGGTGTGATAGGCTAGTAGATTAGGATAACAGATGTTAAAATTATCTATAGTGTTACCTACTTTCTCACACAAGTACCCAATCTTCGTAGTAGACTAATGGATCTATAAGGGGTCCTAAGGAATAGGGAAAATGTTATGGGAAGGTAAGTCCATTTTAGGTTTCTTGTCTATATAACCTTCATAACTTGGTCTTAATTCTCCACTTATTTTCCCATAAAGTTGTGTCTATTATGAACAAATATCTTTTGCAGTTGTGGGTCACTAAACTTTTAGTGCATTCCTATATTCTTAGTATTCCTCAGTTTTACTAATGTTTCATTATAAATTCCTATGTCATACTTATTCCACTCCATTCATTCATTAAATCAATCCCAATATTCCTACTTGATGGATATTATTTGTTAATTTATCATACTCTTAGAGTTATTCCATTTATGAGTCATAATATAAGACCTTGATAGGACCAGGCATTCCTCACAAATTTATCTTTATTCTCTAATAATCATATTCCTTATTCCACCTTAGTGGTGTTCCCTTTGTGAGTTTTATTATAATACTATGGATAGGATTATGCATTCCTCACAAAATATTCCTAAAAACTTCTATCCCATCTGTCACACAAATAACTATCAAAATTTGTTTGTTAAGTTTTTTTATACATTTCACATGATTTCCATTTTATTAAAAATTTTAATTCTTCCCATATTGATTTAGAATGATTTATCTTGTTTTTATTTGGTGTGATTACTTTTCAAAACATTTGATATAACATTTTTTCCATGTTATTACAAAAAAAACCATACTTCATATGATTTATCTTATTTTGATTTAGTGTGATTAATTTTAAAACATTTGATATAACATATTTTTTATTTTATTACAATTTTTTTCATACCTCCCATCTTAACTGAGTATGATTTATCTTGTTTTAATTTGGTATGTTTTTCTCTCATTTTTACACTATTACAAACATTTGATATTTTGCTTCATTTTGCTTTATTTTCATCTTTTGTTTTGCAAATTTCTCATCATGATTTAGTGTATATTACATTTTATGATTATTTATCTACTTCTCCAAATCATATGTTTTCTTTTTACCCATGTATGTGTCTCACATAATTCTAGAAAGTAAATCATACATCATATCTTTTCCCATATCATATACATCAAAACTAAAATACGTGATATAATGAAAATAACTACAACCATACATACATCCATGATATAAATACAACTCATAAGACAAGAAATGTCCATATTCATATATATCAAGAGTTTGATAAAACAAAACATAATACAAAGTATAATTACAATATCAAATAGATCTAAGGTTGTGCTCTATCATACATATTTGGTGGTGATCCACACTACCCATATATGTATGTGAGTGATCCCTCTAAATCTTCCATTATAATTACGTAGTCCACAATCTAATACCTTCAATATGTCCCTATAAATTGGCCACCTAGGCCTGCACATAACCAAGTTTTATATTAGTGGCAATATGAATAACTCGCTCTTGGGCCAATGCCTTCTAGGCTTGTGCCTCTTCATATCTAACTCTAGGGGGTAGTTTTAGACCATACCCTTATTCCTATAGCTCTTGGGCCACCTCTCCAACCAATGGAAACCAACTAGAATATGTTAGGGTAGATGATATAATAAGATCCTCTATCGTATTAGTATCATGATGTAACAACACTTCATCTAAAATATCATGGTGTGTATTTTGAATTACTAAATCTTATCTAAACTCTTCCTTAGTAGTATCTACCAAACAAAAACCAAGTTTATGTTATATCTTACATATATATCAAAATATCTAAAACATCTATCTACACAAATAAAATATATAATTATACATCTAGTGATCTATCAAATACTCAAAACATAAACCATTACTTACCAACCACAGTCTCCCCCATCAGTATGTCCACCTAGCACCTCCATTGTAGTCTTCCTCCTAGTAGCTAAAAAACATAGAGTGATAACCCATGAATTTTAATATCCTCTTTGAATCCATCTCTCTATACTTCAGCTCTTTATAGCTTGAATTATAGGGTCTCCTTATACAACTGTTACCTCTTGTGTCTCTTATACCACTTGATAGCATCTCTATCTCATCCATGCTCATGGGAAAACTTGTAATACCTATTATGGATTAATAGTATCCACATCCTCACCCTCACCCTCATCATCAACCATCTCCTCATCTTCTATAACTACCTCCTTAGCCTATGATTGAGCTAGCCTCTATTTATAAGATTGACCTATATAAGGTTTCACTCAACATGGATAAATCTAAGGTATCTATACTAGTGCTCTTACACCACCTCTACCCCTCATCTCCCTATCATGTCATTCCCAAAAATTAGGAACTACTATAGGATTTGTTGGATGTGATAGGTCAAACTATCTAAGAACACAAGAAATAGGCTGTGGCTCTACCCACCTTGTATAATGCCTAGTAATGTAAACATGACATGAGCCAACTACAATAATCGACCAATATGGGAAACTATCCATAATATCTTTATGAAATTTCCATATAATCTCTTCACATGTAATTATTTATAGTGGTAGGGTATGTGACATAACATGTACCATATGGTCTTGTCTCCACCTAGTCATACAAGGAAGCCTATCATCCATAAAATGGGGAAACCCATCTAGTCGATATATTGAGAACCTCTCATATAGTCAAATACTCAATAGAATAATAGGACCCATAGTCCTCTACCCTTTAAATAACATCCCATACATATTTTTCACTATTTATTGACTACTTTCTACTCACAGGCCTAGAAAAGATTCAACCCATCTATGAGAACCTAATAACATCACTTTTGTCACCCTTAATATGTTTTATGAGGTGTTAAGATAGTCTAAAGGAAGATCATTGGTTGTCATGTCAAGGACAGTAGGTTTAATGTTTTGTCATGACATGAAAAACATAGAGGTTGTCATGTCAAGTGTTTTACTTTTGTTTAGACATGTGTGAAAGTCTATAATAGGCCTTAGGTTGATCTTAGTGGTTCAAGTTTGCTTAATGTGAAAATAATTAAATGTTTGAAGTTGATAACATTATCATGAATCCATATGGTATGATGAGGTATGGCTTGATCATAAGTTTTATAGATTTTATATAGGTATATGGGAGCCGAATTTAGGTCTTTATAATGTTATAACATATTTTAATAGGTATTGAAGTGATATACATTTGAAACATTCTCTTTAAGCCATATATATTATTAAAAAGGGGAAGTATTTGACCTTAATGTGATGGTATTTAACCTCAAAAATACACTAAGACAACCATTAACATCCTCGAAGGCCTCCATGAATTACATTATGCCATGACCAAATGATTTAATATGTTAATGTTTTCCTTTTCACAAGTCAAACACCCTCATTTACCACTAAATGGTCCCCACACATGTGAAAACATGCCCCTTAAACTCCATAAACCATACCATTTATTTTGAAATATTTTTTGACCCCTATTTCCCCTCTTCCTACTTGCCAATGATGATCCATGGTCTAAAACATGAGAAAATGTATGAACCAAGATGTTTTGTAGGAGTTGTATGGTTGTATAGATCTATACATTATGGATTTGGTTAGATGGAGTTAGGGGTCTACAAAGGGATTTAAACATAAGCATAATATGAATAAACCTAGGTGTTTTAGTTCTAAAAGATCCAAAAATTGGTTCACTTCCTCCATTGATCTCTTTGGTAGCCATGGAGAGCACTTTAGGTTTGTGCTCAGGCCATATAGGAGAGAAAAGATGAGGGTTAAAGATCTTAGCCAAAGTAAGGAGATATAATGGTATTTCAATCATGGGTAGTAGTTTCATTAGTCCTTTGTGTTTTATGAACAAATACTTATAATTTAAGCAATTTGGTTATCGTCCTCATCTGCACAAGGCCAAAAAAGGGGGATGGTTTCAATGCATTATTGGCTTATTTTATAAAACCAATGATTGTTCATGTTTTATTCAATATTTTAGAGTCTTATCATGGCATCCACCACCCCTACTTCACACATGTGAGCTTATGGGTTTAAGAAACATCTAGGCTACCACTATATGTAGACTACAAGTAGGGTTTCATTAGTGAAAAGGGGTATTCAATGCATATGTTTGAGAATGAAAAACATTTTGAGTTTAATAATGGTGTATTGAAGTTTTCAAATACCCTTAGTTTAATTTAAATGGTTAGATGCACCTCTAAATATCTCAAATTATACTTTCAAGTGAGACTACATGCATGTTTGGGCTTCATTACAAGGAAGGATAGTATTATGCATGATAATGGCTTAGGGGTCATTAAAACATAGTGAAATATAGTAGAGAATTGATATATCCATATTAAATTTCCCATATTTTAATATGAGTATACCTTATCATAATATTCATAAGCTAATAAACTAGAAACTATGCCTCCAATACTTCACAGTCTTGTTTTTTTGTAGAAACTAAGGTTGTTTATCAGAAGTTGAGGTATTTAAAGAGTCTTAGGTTTTGATTTCTAATTACATACACCTAATTAATGAACTCCAAGTGTTTTTATCTATTTGATGTGTCATTAGAGATGCCTAGGGTCATTTTAAATCATCTTGGGTCCAATTCAATCCCTTAAGGAACCTATGCCTTTTGATGGCCTCATCACTATCAAATTACTTAATTATAGGCCTTGAGTTCTAGTTTTTAAGCCTCATGTGACCTTAAAACCATCACCCATAGGTTTGAACCCTATACCCAAGTCCAAGTCATAGAATCAAGGTCTAAATACCCCATAGGGATATCAAGTTCCATTAGTACCATAAGAAAAGGACCTATGTAAGGAATAATCCTTATTGAGAAATCATAATCACCACCAATAAGAAATAATTTGTATCCACCTTTCAAATTACTTCAAAAGCATTATATGTAAATGAGCCTTGAATGTAAGGGGCCATAACTAAGAATATGTCTATCTTAAGGGGATGGATTGTAACATAAGGAAGACCATTGGGGCCTCAAATATAACTATGAGACCACTCTCCTAACTTAAAAACTTGTTCCAAAAACCTCTTATTAGCCAACATACATGATTTAGTACTCATAATACCATTGATAGTCTGTACTCTCAACCTTGAGCATGATATTGTGTGTGTGTGTGTGTGTGTCTATATATATATATATATATATATATATATATATATATATATATATATATATATATATATAGACACACACACACACACTATATATATATATATATATATATATATATAAATATATATAATGGGATAACTTAGACTAGAATAGTGATCATAACATGGAGATGATAATTCCAAAGATAAGAGGTTTGAAGAGATGATCAAGAAAATGGCTCAAGTACATACAGTGAGTTATGCTCACTTATTTTAGAATGCATGACTAGAGTAAATGTCAATGATAAGAGTATGTAAGATTTAATCTTAGGGTGATGAGGATATATGTATGTTTCAAGTAGTCATATGATGGTGATACCAATCTAGGGTGACTACCTAGTTTGGGTTTCATACCCAAGACACACAAGCTTGGATGTATGACTATGTAAATGAACCCTGATAACAAAGTTAGGGAAGATAAACCTCAAGTATATTGCTAAAACTTGAAATATGTTATTTGAAGCCTTGACTTCATCATTGTAAAGGGTTTAGAGAGATTTATCAGGTCATTTCACTAACTATTGCAAGCCTTTGTACAAGAAAGTGATGGCCTAAGTGAGCTCAAGATAGAGAATGGTTAACATGATAGTCTAAAGAAATAAGGATAAGTTAATAAGATGGAGAGTGGGATGAGGATGATGTTATGATAACATGGAGGCTACAAATGCATATACATGTGTGTTAAGGTTCCAAATCCACTCTAATCACTATAAGGCCTAAAACTAGTATGAACCCTCAAGACCCCATATTCACTTCACAAGAAATTCCAAACCTCTAATAAAATTAAAGGCCATGAAAGGATGTGTCAAGATGAATTAGTCCCTAGGTAATATATTTGAAGAAATATATTGTAAATAAATGGTCAAACTCAGTCTTAACACCTTCTTGAACTTCATTGCCTTAAGCAAACATATTGAGTTGTCAATTTAAACAATCATATATTTTATCACATAGGGACTCAAACCCATGGATGTTAGGTGAATTTTGGCACCCCTATGGACTCAATATCCATGAAGGAGTGAATGGGATTCAAGGACCCAAATCTATGAACAAACATTAATATTGTAACCTACACAAACTAATTAGTAGAGAGCTTGAAGCACACCATATTTTTCTCATATATCCACATAAATTTTGCATGGGATCCAAGGCTATTCAGGAGATATGGAGGGGTATGTATGATAAATGTCCATGGTAATAAGTTCTGGTTTAGAGGCATGTATTCTATGAACCATTGTTAAGATGGTGGACCTAAAAAACCCTCATTAAACCCTAGTTCAGACTCGATGAAGAAACTACACCTCCAAATGCATCCAAATGAGGTAATAAAGCTATGAAAAGGTCTTAATGGTCTTCCCAAGTCCCCTAAGCACTTTGATGGCCTACTATTTGGCATGTGAAAAATGTGTAATGTATGGATCAGACCTAAATGAGACTCTATAATCCTATATCCATGAGGTCAGAAGAATCTACATAATCCTTGTGCATCAAAGGCCATGAAAAGATGTACCATGATGAATTAGGCCTGAGGGATATATTTGAAGCAATATAATGCAAATAAATGGTCAAACTTAGTCTTAGGACCTTCTTGATTACCTTAAGCAGACATATTGAGTTGTCACTTTCAACACTCATATATTTCATCACATAGGGACTCAAACCCATGGATCTTCAGGGAAGTTGGGCACCCATATAGAATCAAGATCTATGAAGGAGTGAATGAGATTTATGTGCCCAACTCTATGAATAAACATTAAGATTATAAACTACATAAATTGCCTAGAAGAGAGCTCGAAGCACACCATATTATGTTCATATCTCCACGTAAATTTTACATGGTATCCAATGCTATTCAAGAGATATGAAGCGGTATATAGGATAAATTTATATGGTAAGAAGTTCTGATTTGGAGGTTCATACTCTATGAACCACCATTAATATGGTGGACCTCCAAAACACTCCTTAAACCCTAGTTTAGACCTGATAAATAAACTACACCTCCAAATACATCTAAATAAGGTAATTAAGCTATGAAAAGGTCCTAATGGTCTTCTTAGGTCCTCGACCACTCTGATGGCTTACTAGTTGGCACATGAAATATGTGCAATGTATAAATTAGACCTAAAAGAGCCACTATAATCCTATATCCATGAAGTTGAGAAGAATTTACATAATCCATATGTATCAAAGGATATGAAAGGATGTGTCATGATGAATTAGGCCCTAATGGATATATTTGAAGAAATAGAATGAAAATAAATGGTCAAACTCAATCTTAGCACCTTATTGAGCTTGATTTCCTTAAGCAGACATATTGAGTTTTCACTTTTAGCACTCATATATTTCATCACATAGGGACTCAAACCCATGGATCTTGGGGGAAGTTGGGCACATTTAAAAATCAAGATCCATGGAGTGAATGTATTTAGGGGCCCAACTCTATGAACAAAAATTAATATTGTAACCTACAAAAAGTGCCTAGTAGATAACTCAAAGTACACCATCTTTTGTTCGTATTTCCACATAAAATTTTCATGGGATCCAAAGCTATTCAGGAGATATGAAGGGGTCTATAGGGTAAATGTCCACGGCAAAAAGTTTTAGTTTGGAGGTTCATACTCTATGACTATCATTAAGATGGTGGACCTCTAAAGCCATCTTTAAACCCTAGTTCAGATTTGATGAAGAAACTATACCTTCAGATGCATCCAAATGAGGTAATTGAGTTATGAAAAGCTCATAATGGTCTTCCTAGGTCCCTTGAGCACTTTGATGGCCTATTAGTTGGCACGTGCAAGATGTACAGTGTATAGATTAGACCTAAAAGATCCAATATAATCCTATATCCATGAATTTGAGAAGAATCTACATAATCCATTGTATCTCAGATAATGACACATTGGCCACCTATAGGGGCCTCCATACCTAATAACCACCTATAAGTAGGCCTAAGTGCTTGGATGAGAGACTATATGTATACAATAGGGGATAAATATATTACTTAAGATAATGTATATGATCTAAATTCCCTAAGGAATACTTCACATCTTTATATTAGTAATAGGTGGCTAAATACTTCACATCTTTATATTAGGGTCAAAACTTAGAAACCCTGCATTCAAACATGTGATATAGCACCTTCCTTAAGTCAATGTTACTTTAAAGATGAATTATAGGATAAAAATGAATTATAAAACATATTAAAACATAATGGAGATGCTTATTATGTTGTTTTAGGTGTGTGAGCCACTTTGGTTTGCACAGGAGAAGTCATAGTTGGTCATTTTGGCCTGAAAGTATCTCAAGACTGCTCAAAATGTGCATTTTTCACCGAAGAGACAAATTAAAAAGCTCAATACTATAAAAAATAGTTACATGTGGATTTTATTACTTTATGAGAGTTAAGGGGCCTTATTTACAAAACATCAGTGGCATTGGTTCAAAGGTTATGGTCCTAACCTTTATGAACCATTACTAAGAGTCCAAAACCCCTTAAAGCTCCCTAAACCCCTAATAAGGACCCGATTGGGAATATATTGGAGAAAATGACTAAAAATGCCTTGAAATTACCTAATAAACACTTATATCACATTCACTTAGAGGAGACTTTAGCTATGGTACTAGTTTATATGGATAGTGTACGTACACCCCTAAAAACTATAATTTTATAAGGTTTTGACCACAAAATGAGGTTAAAGACTTAGTCAAGGGTTGAATACCATTTAATGTGGTGATATGGTGCTTGTTTCACCTTTTAAATTCATGAAATTTTCATAAATCTTCCTATAAGTGCTTCTACAAGACTTCACCAAATAAGTAGTATTGAAATGCAAGAATGAGGTGACCTAGTCATCTAAGTGGGGTAAGATTTCTGGTGTGATCTGATTGTAAATCCTAAATATTTGTATATTAGGTTGTTACATATGTAAATAAATCTCACTTAGTTAACTAAATTTTCAATCCAATCTCCATAACCATCTAAACAATGAATAGCCAAGAGACTAGTCTATTAGGCCCCCTTAATCAACAAAATGGGGATGCTCATGAACATATAAGGCTAATATGAAGTTAATGATTCATAATTAAACATATATAAATTCCCCCTAAGGTGATTAAGTTCCACGTCCATGATCGTTATGGAGGATTTAGGTAATTTTTTTAACATAGTCAACATGTAAGGAAGAGGTGGCCACTAGATGTTTCATCAAGGAGGCCTAATTAAACCTTTTCAATTCTTATAATTGTCATAAGGAGATTAAAATTACCATAGGTATCATTAATAGACTATTTATGGGTCAAAATTTTATAAAAATAGACTCTAACATCCCAAAGATGTTCATTTAAGACACTAGTCATCATAAGCAATGCATAGAGGAGTATGGAGTGATATTGTAACTATTGTATGAGTGAGATATGACCATTATTACCTCTTAATTAAAATTATACACCAGTATTATATAATATCTCTTTCTCATGGTCCTATATATTTAGGCTCTAAGGTATTTTTTTCATCCCTTAGCTGGGTGTAATGAAACTTTGTCAAATTATATCTTGAAAACCTTGAGAATCGATAAAGAAAAAATTGATTGCAAATTTACTTGCTAGAATTAGTGTGTATGGTTTGATGATTTACAATAAGTATGATTTTTATCCTCATTTTCAAGTCCTCTCATTCACCTATTTTTATAATATTATCTTATGTAGGTCATGTGATGTTTTATATTATTGGTAGTTGTGTTGAAGAGTAAGTTGGTTGATAGTGCCTCAAACAGACCTACCTTCCATTACCTTCAAGTTGAATGCATCCTTTATATCCTTCACATGAAATAATTATCCTTAGGATTTCATTATGAACCTTGTTTCAGTCATAAAACTTCATTTGATTCATAAAGTGTTGTTTGAAGATCAATTAAGAGTGGATAAATGAATATTGGTGCATCACCATATTTACAATAGGTTTCCTTTTCATTTTTTCACTCTATCTCTTTCCCTCACAACATAAATAGATCTTATAAAGTGATCTTAAGTTGATTTACCAAGGGATATATCCCCATAACCTATAGGTTTGGTCCTCCTATAGGTCAGCCATAACCTTTGGACCAATCCCATGTTACCCCAAGCTTGAGTAAAACTAAACCATCTTCTTCAAAGGGTTCATCTTGGAGTATTAATATTTCTATCATGCCTAGTTAGACTAAGATTCAAGTGTTTTGGAATATTCACTTAAATTCTTGGGTGACATAAAAGAGCTTCAAGTACTTTAGGGGTAGATCTGCAGTCAAGTTACATGTAAAAAGTGGTTATATGATCTTCCTCAAAAGGTGAGGAGACTAAAGTTATTGAGTTGTCATTAGACTTTGCTAGGAGAAAGAGATATCCTAGGTTTAATCCCAATCCTACACCCCCTAACTCTCCTAATTATTCTCCACTAAACACTATTACAATTACTACACCTTCAATGTCTAGGCTTAGACTTCAAGCCTTTGTGCCCTTCAATGGTGTTAGTGCCTTAAATCTTAATCAATTTGATGACATACCTATTGTTTCTCTTAAAAGCCTTCCCTTTTTCATAGGATAAAACTCAAGCAACCCTATAGAACATATTTTATACATAGCTAATTTATGCTCAATTCATAATGTGACCCAAGAGAATGTGGATATGAGAATATTGGCCACCTCCTTGAAAGGTAAGGAACTCCAATGGTATATGGGTTTAATAACTACATCCATCAATACCTAGGATGAATTTGGAGAACATTTGTGTAAACACTTTGAATAGAGGAGTGACCATATATCTTTAGTAGAGTAGTTCACCATAATTAAAATGGCTCCCCAAGAATTTATGGTAGATTTCAACTATAAGTTTCAAAAAACTTGGGATAGGATCCCCATAGTAGTTAATCCCACTCCCAATTATGCATTCTTGTACTACTTAAGAGATTTAAATTTTGATGTGGGTGTCATGATACAGTCTATGGGGGAAACCACTCAATTAGATGCTTATGAGGTGGACATAAGGGTAGAAAATTATCTAATCCAAGAAAGAAAGCTTACCCTATTACCCGTTATGACTTTATTCCTAGAGATTTAACCCCCTATGCCTACCATTTCTCCCTTACCAGCACCAATCAATCATGATTAGGTAGATGTAAATCAAGTATATAGAGTAGGTAAGATTGAAGTGCTTTTTAAGGCTCAAAATAACAAGATAATGGCCTTGGAGAGGTAGAAAATTACACTGTATAGACCCTACCAAGCCCCTATCATTCCTACTAGTATAACAAACCTCCCTATCAGCCTAATGAACAAGGTCAAGGGTAGATCACTCAAGAAAAGCCCTATAACAATTACAACCCTAATTATACTAGTAGTTTTTGATACCTAGTACCAACTCAAAATAATTATGTTCAATAGGGTCAATAGCTTGCTCAATGAAGGTAGTCATATGATATTTCAATTGCTCTAAGTGGTGATATTTGTCAAGAATTTTTCATATAACATGGTTTAGCTCCTCCAATGCATGATAATCAACCTCCTGCACAACACAAAGAAGGTCCTCCTATGCCACATGGGGACACTCGCTTCATGACTCAAGATGATATGCCAAGTTAACAAGGGATAAGTGGAAGTAAAGCACCATCTAAAACTACCTTTGTCAACTTCCAAGAAGGTGATCACTCCTTTGAACTATTAGCCAATCAAGTTCAAAATTCAGCCAAGGAAAATAATTCAATTGTAGCCTATACATGGGCTTAAATAAGTGTAATTGGTGATGGTTTAGGACTTGAAAGGGTAACCTCTCCACCATCTCAACATCTCAAATAACTACTAGTCAGATGCAACTCCTAAGACATCATCAACTCAACAAGTGCAAGATGGGAGAGGGAAGAATCATATAGGTCCTTTCATACCTCAATTCACACAAACTCTAAGTAATATTATTGCTCCTAAGTTAAAGTTTATTGTAGATATCCCTCATCTTATCATTTTGAATCATATGAAGAAGTTCCATGCTATTATCCCTATGTGGGACACCTTACTCATTTTGGGGGAAAATATCTCCTTCAAGAAGAGCTTTTCAAACTCCATGTCTTAGAGAAATAGGTAGAAAAGGTGGGTGTAATCCTAACTAATTCCAATCAACTTCACAAGCCTCAAGCACCCAATTTAATCACACCCCCTCCCTTCTATTTCTTTATCATCATAAGTTATTCCCTAATACATTATTACATGATCGATAGTGGGGCTATCACTTCTATCAGGCCTAAGTATATAGTGGATAAATTGGGGCTAAAGTATGAATCTAATGAAAAATGGGTTTTACATTTAGATGGGTCTCCTACCAAGACTATTGGTTTCCTTAAAGACCTTAAAATTATCTTGGCTACTTACCTTAATTGCACTATATCTCAAGATGTATTACTAGTTGACCTCCCTCCTTACTTTTCCTTATGCTTTTCTATGGATTTCATAGCCAAAATAGGGGTTATCTCTCTTTTAATTAGTCTTATATGGTTTTTAGGACCAAGTATGGGACAAAGGTTACCAGAAGGTCTGAACCTATCTCTAGGTTCCACTTAGAGACCTACATGCTTGACTTTTCAAATGTAAATTATACTATTCTAAATGAGGATGAGCACCCTAGTGACTAGGAGCCTATTGAAACAATTGAATGCATATCTAATTTGCTCCTTGATGAATAGGAAATAGAGAATCATGGTTATGATCCATATAAAAAATTAAAGACATAGGTTTGGGTGTGTATTATATGCATGAAGAAGGAGATGTTATACCAATTCTCACTAGCCCAAGATAAGACCATGAAGGAGAATTATACTTGTTCTTTGATAGATCTAGATCTAAGAATATAAGTTGGGTAGGTGTCATTTTAGTCTACCCTTCCAAGAAAAGGTACTTTTCTAACCTAAGGTTTCAATTTAGTTTCACTTCTAATATAACATAGTATGTGTTGGGTGAATATTTTGTCAACCAACTAACTGGTGAGCAAAATAGGTCTCTTCAACCATATCATAGGGAGATTGTTTGGCCAGGTGTGCAGGTTTACTACATCAACAGGGGACAAATCTCTCCTTTCATCAAGGGGAGGTTCCCTATAAATATAAAGGTGTTATATGCTATATATATAAGCAAAAAATAACACTCAGGGGTAGGATATACCATCCATCTCTATTCTTTCAGAGATGATGTTCACAAACAAAAGAGAAAATCCTGGTGAAAATACTGAAGGCACTTCTCTTCTTTTAGAAGTGTTCTTGCAGGGGATAACAAGAGTTCTTTCAAGTTGGATAAGTAACTGGTAACAAAGTATAGAGTAACCAACAATCTAAGATGTAGCACAAAGTCTCCACCTTGGCTACCCAAGAGTGAGATACAAAGAATAATGGGGGCACAAAGTCATCCCAAGGTCCTCTACACAAAAATAGAAAATAAACACACACTGAAGACAAATATGATAGCACAAATTTTGAAAGTCATTGGCTTCAGGACACCTTCCTTATAACTTCCATTAGCTTTGCTTGATAAATTGAATAAACAAGAATACATTTAGGAAATAGACATAAGAACAATCTCCTATAATGATACAAGCTATAACAACACAAATTCTAAAAGTACCTTGCTTTCTAATTCAAACAAAGAAATATGATAAACAATCTGAGCTCAAAGTCTCAGTGATGCCTTTCAATTTAGGCAGAGTTTTGCTTTTGGTAATGGGAAGATCTCCCTTAGAATGATATAATAGATTACAATATATAGCAGCCAAGAAAGACTTGGCACTTTGTTCCATAGAATGGCCCATGATGTGCATTCAATGCCTTGAATGCATTTCCAAGTTTGTCAAAGGACTGCATTAAAAGTAGGGTGGTTGTCTTAACTATGGCATGTCATTTCATCCCATATGTCTTCTCTTAAGGCTGGATCATCTGGTCTATCCCCTCTGATGTTTTCATAGCTATCCATTTTTTCTTTACTCCAAATGAGACCAATAGGCCATGCCTTCAATGTTTGCAATCTCAAAAATCTACTTTGTAGACTGTTCCAGCTACCAGAATAACTTTTACTCAAATATTTTTGGTCTTCTCCTCTTTCTGCTTTTGTCCTTTCTAGCTTTGTCTCTTCCCAGAATTTAAGCTCCCTAGATATCTTTTCCCCTTTTTAGTTTTGTCTTTTCTTAGAATTTGAGCCCTCAGGGCTATATTCTTAGCTTTGTTGGCTCTTTCAACTCCTTCTTCAGCTGGTCATTGAGTTTGTTTTTAGGTTTCGTGCCACATTTGAAACTTAGTAGATATTTCATTACCTTAAATTTGACATCCATGAGGATGTCATTGGTTGACTATTTCAATGGTTTGAGCAGCCTTCTTAGCTCCTTGGTTCAATCACTTTCTTGCTTCAATTGCTTTATTGGTTTAATCACTTTATTGGTTCAATCGCTTCTTTCCTTTGATCTTTAAACCAACGTTCCCTACCTTCCACAAGGGCACTTAGTCTTTTCACTTTGGGCCACTCCCTTGAACTTGTTGATTGAACTGACTGATTGAACCAACTTTGGTTCAATGGTTCAATCATTTCAATCCCTTTATTTGGCTAAGTCCTTTGTCCCCTTAAACCAACCACACATTGAACCTTTAAACCATTGAACCCGTTGAACCTTTGAACCAAAATGGTTCAATGGTTCAACGGTTCAATGGTTCAAGCCTTCTTCTCTTTGATAAGTGTTTTGAAGCCATTGAACCTTGAAGCGGTTGAAATTTGAACCTTGACAAATGCGCTTAACTCTTGCTGATGACATTGAACCTTTGAACCCATTGAACCCTCGAACCATTTTGGTTCAAGGTTCAATGGTTCAATCTTTGCTTAGAAGCTTGCTAATGGACATTTTGGTTGAACCTTGTCATTGAACCAGCTTTGAAATTGCCTAAGTGTTGAGAGCTTGCTTCTTTCCTATAGAGTCCATAGAAATCAACCTGTGAAGCCCGTAGAACTTGGCCTGTAGAGTCTGTAGATTTTCTTCCTACAGAGTCCATAGATTCAATCCTATAGAGTCTATAGATTTCTAGAAAGGCTTTGAAAAATGAAGAACTTGAATGCTCAAAACAATTTTTGAAAAGGGAAGAGAGGATTTTGGTCTGTTGAACCAAAATAGTTCATATGTTGTCAAAAATGAGTGATATTTTTGGGGGACAATAGTATGAATCCCTCATACATGGGCTACAATGGGAAAAGAAGAGAGGCATCAAGCTCTTATAAGCCATAGGAAATAGTGAGTTAGTAGTGCATCAAGTGAGAGGTAAAATTTTATTCAAGAATCCACTTTTGAAAGCCTAAAAACATAAGGTTTTGGACCTCTTGGAGGAATTTGAGGCCTTTCACATTTGCTCCATTCCTAAAGAGGCCAATCAAAATGTAGAACAATTAGCATCCATTGGAGCACAATATGACATACCAAATGGGGTCAAAGACACCAAATATTAGTCCTAAATCAAAGTGGTATGTAGACCTTCAGTCCTTGACAATGAGGTGATCTTTCAAGTGTTTGAAAATGATAATTAAATTACTTGTTTCTTGCAACATAAGGAATAATTTTGCTTACAATAATAATATAAGGACTAGATTATCTAATTGATGATAAATAAGATACCTAAGGGCTTGGTAACATTAGAAATCATATCTAATGAAGATTACCAAATAAGGAAGGATAAGGTGAGCATATCCACTAAGGAAGAACACTATGAAAAAGTCACCATATTCAAAGAGAAGCTGGTCAAACTAGGAAAGGTGAACACCAAAGAGGATAAGGTAACCTCCATAGCATTATGCCAATAATTTTCAAACATTTTTTCTTGGTAATATCATTAAATGGGTTTTACCCTAGTTTGACTCAGCATACCATAGATTTGAAGTCAACTACTAAACCTATGAGACAAAAGTAAAGACTGATCAACCCCAATATTGAGATCCTTATGAAGAAAGAGTTGAGAAAGATTATTGAATCCAACATTATATTCCCCATAAAACACTCTTTATGGTGTGAGGAATATAGAACATAAATGCTCTGATACCACTTGTCAGGATCTTACTCCATAATAAGAGTATATATGATTACCTTGTATTAGCAACTAAACACGGAATTATACCAGAATGAACAAGTAACTAGAATTCAAAAATAGCACAGAATATGAGAGACAATACACAATCTTGTATTAATACTCATCCAAAAAGAAAATACAATAAAGAAGATGCCACTTCTTCTCACACCTCTGTGAGGCTTCCCACACCTCAAGGGCTCCCAGTAATTCTCAATCAAGAGTTCACTCTCCTACCAAAAATGTTCCCAACACACAACTCAAACATATAGTTGGTGTTCACCTCCAACCAGTCAGTAATAACACTGCCAGTACACAAGTACTCAAAGTACTTCAAGTAGATCTCCCATGAACTTGCAACAACTTGCAACTCAAATGATCTTACTTACACATGTAGATCTATCATGAACTTGCAACAACCTGAAATTCAAATGATCTTACAATTGGAAGGATCTACCTTACCTTCCTCTATTACTCTTATTACAATACATGCCAATGGGTCTATAAATAGATCCCTTACTAAACAGTAACTTAGATTTCTAATTTACAATAATTAGACACGTAGCTCAAGACTCAAAATAGTCTTTACATGCAAACAATCAATTCAACAAACTAACTATTCATGCAATGAATAGTTCTAGAACCACACAGGTGACTGACATCAGTCCCTATCTGACTAGAGGTGACCAACATCGGCTGACTCCTGTCAATGTCAGCAGCTTCTTATTCACCCCTGATCAATGTCAATTATCCTGACCAATGCCGGTGACTGTGACACTCAGCAACCTCCTCCATGTTTGCATACAGTGAATCTTTTAGCTCCATAACCTAACAATCTGCCACTTGGAGATAAACAACTGCACCTTTACCTATACCTATACATCATCTAGTTTGTTCCCTGGCTTTGTATCCCTCTTCAAGATCACTTTTGAATACCAACCACCACAAATCCTGTGGTGCACCTCCTATCATCCAAATCACCTGCCACATCTGCATCTATAAATCCATGTAGAGAAGTGCTTGACCCTACATAGCATGTATACCTAATACTAGTCCCTCTCAGATATCTGAGAATCCACTGAACTGCCCTCCAGTGCTTCTTTCTCAGATTGGCTCCAAACTTGCTGACAACTCCCACTGCTTGGGAAATCTCAGGTTTAGTACACATGTACTCAACCTCATCATGTGAATCAGGACACTACTCATAGAACTGTCCAACCATTGGCGTGCTAACTGATTTCACACAATCATCTAAAGATAAAATCAACCTGTGACCTTCCATGTCTCTAGAACACACTCATGCCAAAGAATCTTACTGCTCCCAAATTCCTCATGACACACCTCTGAACTAACTTTACCTTTAGTTCAGCAACTCCCTACATATGTGACCCTACAACAAGCACAACATACAGTAACAAGATAATGTAGCTAATATTATCCAACCTGGTAAAGAAAATATAATGGTTAAACCTCTATTTTCCTACAGCTTACTCAAGACCATATACCCTGGCCTTTCGTCTCACATGTCCATTCCTGCTATTCTTTATCCTAAAAATCCATTCATCTTTCAGTGCTTTATTCAGCTGGCAACTCCACCAAAAACTCCCATTTGGTTCTTCTCCAAGGAATCACATTCCTCATCCATGCCAAGCTCCCACTATTTCCTGGATTCTACCTGCTCTGCTTCTTTAATAACTTCTTGGTTCTTGACCATCAGTGAGCAACAAGTAGTGTAAAGAAGGGAAATGATGAATTTGAGGCTTACTTACCCTTTTAGTCCTCCATATGGGTGCTTGAGACTCCTTGACAGCTTGTTGTCTACCCAAAATCTATCTTAGTGACCGATGTTGATCACATCTCAGTCTACACCTGACCGATGTCAATTCCATGCGACTGCCTCATCACTGACATTGTTTCCCCTTGATTGACACTGATGTTTATTTATCTAGAGTCATCGATGTTAGGCTGCACATAGCTGACATCAGTCCCTGTCTAGATGCTGACGTCAGTTTTCTAACTGACATCAGTCTCTATGTTTTATTTGTGAGCGATGACTTTTACCAGTGAGCTCCTTTTGGATCAAAACCCTATCCAAATCAACCTTGATCTACTCAAAATTCTTCAGCCCCTTGCATTGATCACTATCTATCATCTTCTCCTTGAAAACCAAGACTTTCCTGTTCTTGTCATGAACATCAAATTTCTCAAGAAATGTCACTTTCTTCCTTTGCTTACAGAAATCTCGATCCATGCTTTTCAAATTTGAAATCATACCCTTTGACTCAAGAACATGCATTCCCTTCATATTCATGTGACCAAGCCTATTAAGCCACATCTTTGAATCTACAGCTGAAGTAGATAAACCAAAAGGAGAATCAGTAATACAAGTAGATAGATAAAGTGTACCTACTTTCTTACCTTGCTACAACAAGTGCACCATTGAAAACTTTCCAAGATTCTGCTGTGAGAGTTACTGTGCAACCCTCATTACCCAACTTTCCAATAGAAATCAAATTCTGCTTCAGGACTGGGACATGCATGACCTCCTCCAACACCCATGTTTTGCTCGTCTGCAATTTCAGCTTCACTTTCCCTTTGCCAACCATTTGACAAGGCTTACCATCCCCTAAATAAATTTCTCCAAAGTCTCCCTGGACATATTCATGAAAAAATTCCCTATTTGGGGATGCATGGAAAGAGGCACCATAATCTAAAACCCAAGATTTTACTTTATCCAAGGAACATACCAGAGCATCCTATGCAACAAACTCTACAACATCTGCTTCTTCATGTCCTTCATGCTGATCTTCATTCACCCAGCAATCTCTCTTTACATGCCCTTACTTTCCATATTTCCAGCGGGTTATTCTACCATACCTAGATTTGGATCTCCTACCTATCTTTGACCTTGATCTCCCATGATCGATCTTCTCTCTTTGCCTTCCCCTGCTTTCAACACTCAAAGCATTCCTTGATGATTCACTTGTGCTTTTCCTGCAAATTTCTTCATTCAAGATTACACTCACAACATCATCCACTTTTAAGATTTTTGAAGTAGACGCAGTATTACTAACTGCCATTACCAAACTCTCCCAACTTTTAGGTAATGAGCATAAGATTAAGAGAGCCTTAATCTTATCATCAAAAACAATATTGACTAAATTTAACTGGTTTACCAAACCATGGAAATCACTAAGATGACTATGAATAGATTCACCTTCCAACATTTGCAAATTAAATAATTGCTTCATAAGAAATACCTTATTCAAAGCTGAGGGTTTTTCATATAAATTTGCCAAAGATTCCATCAACTCTACCATTGTCTTAGCCTGTGATAAGTTGGAAATCACAGACGATGCAAGGCTCAACCTTATAGAACCCAGAGCCTTCCGATCAAGAACATTCTATTCTTCATCCTTCATGTCCATGGGCTTACATGCAACTCCACCCAATGGTAAGTATAAATCTTTTTGATATAGATAATCTTCTATTTGCATCCTCCATAATTGATAGTTCTTTCCATTAAACTTCTCCATTCATAGCTTACTTTCTTCTGCCATTGCTATACTCCCACTCAAATATAAACCCATGTGAGTGACCTGTAATCAATAAACACTAACCAGATCTGATATAACTTGTTAGTAACCCAACTAAAAGCTCTGATACCAATTATGAGGGAATCTAAAACATAAATGCTCTGATACCACTTGTCAGGATCCTACTCCACAATAAGAGTATATATGATTACCTTATATTAGCAATTAAACACAGAATTATACCAGAATGAACAAGTAACTAGAATTCAAAAATAGCATAGAATATGAGAGACAATACACAATCTTGTATTAATACTCATCTAGAAAGAAAATACAATAAAGAATATTCCACTTCTTCTCACACCTCTGTGAGGCTTCCCACACCTCAAGGGCTCCTAGTAATTCTCAATCAAGAGTTCACTCTCCTACCAAAAATGGTCCCAACACACAACTCAAACATAGAGTTGGTGTTCACCTCCAACCAGTCAGTAGTAACACTGCCAATACACAAGTACTCAAAGTACTTCAAGTAGATCTCCCATGAATTTGCTACAACGTGCAACTCAAATGATCTTACTTACACATGTAGATATACCATGAACTTGCAACAACCTGTAATTCAAATGATCTTACAATTAGAAGGATCTACCTTGCCTTCCTCTATTACTCTTATTACAATACATGCCAATGGGTCTATAAATAGATCCCATACTAAACAATAACTTAGACTTCTAGTTTACAATAATTAGACACGCATCTCAAGACTCAAAATAGTCTTTACATGCAAAGAATTGGTTCAACAAACTAACTGTTCATGCAATGAACAGTTTTGGAACCGCTCAGGCAATCGACATTGGTCCCTATCTGACTGGAGGTGATCGACGTCGGCTGACTCCTACCGATGTCGATAGCTTCCTATTCACCCCTGACTGATGTCAATTGGCCTGACCGACGCTGGTGACTGTGACACTCAACAACCTCCTCCATGTTTGCATACAGTGAAGCTTTTAGCTCCACAACCTAACACATGGGATAAAAATATTTTTCATATGAGGAAGAAGAATGGGGAGATGAAATTGTGTGTGGACTTTAAAGATCTCAATAAGGTGTCATTAATAGATTGTTACCCTTTCTACCATCTATGGATCAGATTATTTATAGAGTTGAAATTTCACAACGGTTTTCCTTGCTTAATGGGTACTTAGGGTACAATCAAGTGTTAGTGAGGGAGGACGATCAACACATGATTTACTTCACTACTAAGTGGGGTACTTATGCTTACAAAAATATTCCCTTTGGACTATCCAAAACAAGGGATACCTTCTAAAGGGCAATGGATGTAACTTTCCAAGGGCTCATAAATGAGATGATGATCATCTACATTAATAGCATCACTATATTCTCTAAGGACCCCAATGACATTTGAGGCTAGTGTTTGATAGGTATAGGCAATTTGGGGTCTCTTTGAACCTCAAAAAATGTATATTTGTAGTCCATAAAGGCAGACTTCTAAGACATGTTATGTCAAAATATGGCCTCTCTATTGACCATAAAAGGATATATGTAATCCTTGTCTTATCACTACCCAAGCATAAGAAGGGTTTGCAAATTTCCTTGGTCAAAATCAACTTCATTAGAATATTCATACCTAGATTTGTAGAATTGGTGAGGCCTCTAACTCACATGCTTAAGAAAGACAAGGATTTATTATGGACCAAGGAAGGTAAAATAATTTTTGAGGCCATCAATCAAGATATTTCCAAATCTCCCACCCTCCTTAACCTTGATTTTAGAAAGGAATTCTTCATGTATGCCTTCTCTACAAGTGACACTTTTTCTATTATACTCATACAACAAAATAGTGAAGGCCTTGAGTAGCCCATAGCTTTATTTAGCCAAGTGTTAGAGGGGTATGAGTATAGGTATACATTTTGTTTTAAAAAATGTAATTTTAATCATGAGAGGCCTCAATAATTTAAGACACATGGTGTCTAACAAAAATATATTTGTCATGGTGGTTCACCCTTGCATTAAAGATTTCATCCTTAATAGAGACTTGAGTGATAAGAGAGTTAGTTAGGTGACCAAGTACATGGAGTATGACATAGAGGTGAATGTTACCAATTTATTCATGGGAATGGTACTATTTTAATATCTTTCATTAGATTTTAAAGAATATAAATGAGTGTTTTTGGTATTCCAAGATAACCAACAAACAACTGTAACTACATCTCCTTCTAGTTGGACCCAAGACATGGTGAGATTCCTCCAAATGGGATGATTTCCTATAGAATTAAATAGTAAAATAATGAGGTAATTCATATTTCAATCCATCCCTTATATCTTTATTGATGGAATACTCTTTAAGAAAGATCTTGATGGCATAAGTTTGAGGTGTGTAGAGACTAGTCAAGTTGACAAGCTAGGATAGTTTCATGATGGGTCTGTAGGAGGGCACTTTGTAGCCAATAACACAACATCAAAAATCATAAGAGTAGGATTTTTTTTCTAATTTTATTTAGGCACTCACATTCTTCGGTTAGAAGGTATCAAAATGTGTTATGTTCATTAAAAATCAAAGACTATCTTCCTTACCTCTAAAGCCTATTCAAGTTGAGCAACCTTTCATGCAATGGGGCCTAGACTTTATAGGTATGATTCATCCCCCATATAGTGCTATAAATAAGTGGGTTTTGACTACTAATAATTATTTTAATAGGTTGGTGGAGGTAATTGCACTCAATAAATCAAATGAGAACTTAGCCTTAGAGTTTTATGACAGTTTAATGACCAAATTTAGGGTCTATTCCGCCATCATATCAAATAATGAATTATCCTTAAATAGCTAAAAGGTTAGTGAGTGGGATCTTTATCATGGTATTTACCTCACTTCTTCATCTAATTACTATCCACAAGGTAATAGATATCAAAGTCTACCAATAAGAACTTGATCAGGATCATAAAAAGAATAATGGAGGACAACTAAAGGGAGTGGCACACCAATAAAAGGACTACCTTATGGGAAGATAGGATTCCTCCTAAGAGGTATAATAGTCACTCACCATATCTTATTATTTATGGAAAAGAAGAAATACTACCCATATCACTTGAGCTACTAGTCATAAAACTTGCACGCCATCTTAAACTCATGGAGAGTGATGCAATGGAAATGTTTATGAATGAGTTGAGGGAGATGAAAGAGACAAGGGATGATGTTATGCATGCCATGTGGTCTAAACAAGATAAATTTAAAATATCATTTGACAAGAGATCCTCTTCAAATACCTTCTAACAAGGTGACATTATACTTAAGTGAAATGATGACCATGTCAATCCAGGTACGTATTCAAAATTTGATAGTTTTTGGAGTGGGCCATATGTCATTACTAGCTACAAAGAAAATAATGACTTCCATTTGTCCAAATCGAGTGATGAATAACTCTTTATCCCTATCAATGGGATGTTCCTCAAGTATAGTTACTAAAATCACAAAAATTTCTTGTACATAGTATTTAGTTTCCTTCCTCCAAGTGTTGTAGCACATGCTTTGCTAATTATTTATTTATTCTAATTGCTTCCTAATATGTGTCATGTTTATTTCTCATATCTTGTTGTGTATTTTTTTGAGTTTATTTTAGTCAAACACCTTTATTTACCATTAAATGGGCCCCATATGTGTGGAAATGTGCCCCTTCAACTTCCCAAATTGTACCATGTGTTTTGAAATATTTTATGGACCTTATTTTACCTCCTACATGTTAATGATGATTCGTGGTCTAAAACATGAGAAAATATAGGAACTAATATAAATAGCAAGAGTTGTATAGTTGTATAGATCTATACAATATAAATTTGGTTAGATGGATTCAAGGGTATACAAAGGAAGTTAAACATAGGAATCAGATGAATAAACCCAACTATTTTGGTGCTAAAAGAACCAAAAACCAATTCACTTCCTCCATTGAGCTCTTTGGTAGCCATGGATAGCACTTCAAGTTTATGCTTAGTTTGTACAAGAGAGAGAAGATGAGGGTAGAATATTATATCAAAATTAAGGAGGTATAATTATCTTCCAATCATGGGTAGTAGTTTCAATAGTCATCCTCTATGTTGTATGAACAAACACTAAGAAGTTAAGCAATCTGGTTACCTTCATCATATGCATAGGGCCAAAAAAAGGGGATGATTTCAATGCATTATTGGCTTATTTGATGAAACTAGTGATTTTTCATGTCTTATTTAATCTTATAGGGTCTTACCATGGCATACTCAACCCCTATTTTACACATATGAACCTATGGTAGTAAGAAACATATAGGTTGCCATTATTTGCAGACTCCAATTAGGGTTCTATTAGTGAAAATGGGTATTCAGTGCATATGTCTAAGAATGAATAGTGTTTTGAGTTTAATAATAGTGTCTTGAAGTTTTCAAATCTCCTTCTTTCAAGTTTAATGGTTATATGGACCTCCAACTCTCTCAAATGATGCTTTCAAGTGAGATTGCCTACATGTTTGGGCTTCACTACAATGAAGGACAATATGTTACATGATAATGGATTAGGGGTCATTAAAACATAGTGAAAGACAGTAGAGGAGTGTTGTATCCATTTGAAAATTCCCTTATTTTAAGATGAATGGATCTTATCATAGTCCTCATAGGCCAATAAATTGCCAAATATCCCTCCAACACTTCATAGTCTTGTTTAGCAAAAACTAAGGTTGTTTAGAAAGTTTTGAGGTATTTAAAGAGTCCTAGGTTTCCATTTCTCATTACATATTCTTGATTGATGACCTCCAAGTGTTTTTATCTATTATGTGTGTGAATATAGATGACCAAGGTCCTTATAAACATCTTAGGTATGAATCAAAAGTCTAATTCAAGCCCATAAGGAACTTCTACCTTTTGATGGCCTCATCATTGTTAACTTACCTCATTATAGGCCCTAAGTTCTAGGTTTCAAGTTCCATGTGACCTTATAACCATCACCCATAGGTTTGAACCCTCTACCCAAATCCAAGGCATATAAGCAAGGTCTAAATACCCCATAGGGATATTAAGTCCCATTGGTACCAAAGGACATATGTAGGAATAAGCCCTATTGAGATAGAATAATCACCACTTATAGGAAATAACTTAGATCCACCTTTCAAAGTCCTTAAAAATCATTATATGCATGTGAGCCTTAAATGAAGGTCATCATCATCACATCTAATACCAGTATCTAGTATTATTATTATGTTTCACCTAGTGGAAGTCCCCTGATGGCCCTATCACATAAAATATCAATTTTTGGCCTAAAACCATCTTTACCAACATTACATGGACCAAGATAGGGCAATACTATGAGTAGTTGGGTTAGTTTAAAGCATGATGGGTGGAGATTCAGTGCCTCATCAATTCAAACCCTTAGGTGTGTATGGATGTCATGTAATACTTAGGATGGCATGTAGTAGTGACAAAACTCCATGACAAGATTCAAATTTGAATCCATAAACTTCATAAGGTACCAATCACATTATTTCCCTTTTTCATATCCATGTTGGATACATAGGTGTAAGTATTGTGATAAAATACCTGGTCACCAAAACTATATTGCCCCTATGATCCATGCCTCTTGGTGCATAACAACCCTTTCTACAATATCTAGATACATATCCACAAGTAGAATCATAGGCTCAATAGTAGGCACCATGAGAGACATTTTTAGCCTTTTCACAAAATGGTACAAGGTGAAGGAAGGCACCAATATAGAGAAAAACACCACCTCCACCACCAAATAAAAATACTCGCAACACCAACCCATACCTCTATGATAGGAATGTTTTAAATATTGCAATAGAGTATGATCTCACACATCTTGGATTCATTGAGGAATAAGTTTATAAGTCTATTCTAGAAGATATAGGAATACAAGTCTATAAGGAGGAAGAAAAATAATTTTTCTTTTGGAAAACCATGCGCACTTGACAAGTTTGCAATAAGGTTTTAAAGGGCATAGTGGTTGACATTCCACACCTCCTAAAATAATCATAATCAACACTATCATAGGAGGAAGAGACCAAACATATAATTTTATGTATCTAAATCTTCTAGCTTCATTTAATGTCACTAATATTCCTATTAGTCGACATTAATTCCACTCATCTCATTTATTCTAATTAAATTCATTAATTTATTCCCCCATTCCTATCCATTTATCTAATATCCCCTTCAATATTTATTCATTTACTTACCTTATTCATCCCCACTAATCAATTAATTTATCTTAAATCCCTATTATCCCATCCTAATCCCATTTACCTATTATTTGGGAATTTTAAATTCCCAATGGCCCACCTACTAGCATATGCATAGGCTCTCTTACACTCCTAGTTCCTAATCCCTACCTAACACCTATCTAATACCCATATAATCATCATTAATCCTAATAAGGATTCTAGAACCCTCCAAATCTAGAACCTTCTCTATTCTCACCCCTCCTCTTTATAAGCCTTTAAATCTAGAGGCTTCCAAGGAATTTCAAATTCCTTTTATTTCTCCACCACAGATCTCCCTCATCCAACTTTGAATCTCATCCATTGATCTCTCCCTCCAAAATATATTTAAACCACCTCAATCCTCCATTAGAGCTAACCATTCTCATGATATCTCTATGAAACTTGAATCTTCCATCTAACATCCATAATCATGCCATCATAATGTCAAAATCTAAGTATACATGCAGTCAATTATCCATTTGAACATCCTAGAAAGAGGCTAGATGAAACAAATAATTTGGTAAGATTTATCCTATCTTATGATTTTGATTTGTTTACACAATCCTTCTTAATAGGTAGTTTAATGTTTTGAGTTCAAATTGCATATTCACATGAATTAACCAAATAGCTCAAAATTTAGGCTCCATTTTTGGTGACCATGGTGGGAGATCACTCCCAATTTAAAAATTTTGGCTTGTTAGTGGTGTTTTGCTAGCTTACAAGTCTATTTAGATCAAGAAAATTTTTGAATTTTTGAAATTTTCCATGCAAAAGTGAAATTTGTAGTATTACATTAGTTTTTATGACCTTAAAATCATGGTTTTGCCCCATAAGTTATGAATTTATGCTGACTACTTAACCACTAACCATCTCCTTTAATGATGTAGGATTTTGCCTTTCAATAATATCACTAATCATGAATTACAAATTTGTTATTATATACATGGTTTTATCTAACAAGTATCAATTTTGCCCAAACCATTAGTAGTTTGTTTTCAGGTTCATCATAATCATGACTTTGTGGATCATAATTTTTACCTATACGTAGCGATTTTTCCATATTGACTTGTAGTTTTTTAGTTTTGATAAAAAAAAATCCCAATAGTTGACCATGATCCTTTGATCAATGGGGTTTTATTCTAAACCTCTCTATTTTTTAGGGACTAATATTCATCTCAAGCATCCTGTAACCCCTTTTTTGCATCCTATTTACATCATTTGGGTCTTAAGAGGAAATTTGGGCTAACCACATTCTCATAATAAATATTTTGTCTCTATGAGTTTTTGTTGTGTGGTTTACAAGGTGCAATAGGAAAGAAAGGCTAGGTAGGGAAGATTATTTGTAGACAAAAACCAAACATAGCCCTTTAACCTTTTTCCATCGTCAACAAAACTACAAATCTCAAAATTTTGAAAATCATGACTTTGTCATGTGCATTAGTGATTTTGTCTTGTGATTAGAAATTTTGTCTTACTACCATTTTGGACTTTTATTCAACTTGTAGATTATCTTTAAAAATTCTATAGGATAGATTGCGTACCAAATCTAACCAAAATCACTCTTTTAATGTTCTAGAGTCTACCCATTTTTGATAAATATTTCATCTTAATATCTTTTTTATATCTAAATTTTAATGCATCATTAGTTTTTAATCTCTCTATAAATAAATGTCTTTGGAATCTAAACCATCTATCTTCATCTGTCTAGACATCTACTCTGATCATATGTCAAAATTTTAAGGTTTTGTAGTTTATAAAAAAATTGCTAATATTGATTTGTAGTAAATAGTGATTTTATCATTTACAATCATGGTTTTATGTAACTAATTATGTTTTTGTAGGTAATCATCATGGTCAACTAATTATTGAAAAATTGTAACTCATAATCTATGATTTTGTCTTGGAGTTGTAAATTTACACTTTTTGGTTACAATTTTATAATATGTAGTTGTGATTTTGCATTGAATTATGCATTCAATTTTATCATCTTTAAGTGCATTTTTAGGGTTGTTTTTAGTGAATTTTGAGTCATTATAGGCCTCCCACAAGGCCCAAATTTCCTTTGACATCAAGGGTTTTGCCCATTCACTGCACCCTGTACTATGACAAGAAGCATGCTTGGAGCACTACCCCTTGAACCTGTTGGAAGCTATCACCCCTAAACCCCCATGTCGTGGCCCACTCACCCAAAGAAGTTATAGATCCAAATCATGATTTTTTAGGTTGTTTTTCTTAAATCCTATAGGACTAACATCTTTTTTCTTATAGGGGTGAACCTAGAGGCTATTTTTTTAGTCCAACATCTTCATTTGTAGGTCATATTTTGGTCTGACATATTTCAAGTTGTCCCTTGAGATCATCAGTTAAACTACTAATCCTTGTCCTGTAGGTTACCTCTTTTTGGATGCCCAATTCAAACTACTAACATGTGTGCTTGTAGGCCACCTATCAAATAACCCTTACGGCACTTTTAAAATCTTTTTTAAATCATTTTGCTCACTTTGTATTTTATATATCATTATAATCATGTATATTGTATATTCTTGTCTATCTTTTTATCTTTTAAATATAATCACATCATAATCTAATCAATTAATTAATTTTTTGGTTTGCCTCCTTATATCCTAAGGGTTACGATCAATGTATGCTCTTCTTCTTACATCCTTTTTATGATTCTTGGGGGATAAAAAACCACCTATAAACCCCATTTTATTTTTATTTTTTAGGGGGCTAGTGACCATGGATTTCACCATCACACAATATTCCAAACTCTATGTTCTAGTGGAGTCTAAAAATTAGGAGAGTTTTCATTCAGCACCAAATTCGAATTCCCCATAAAAGGTTTTATGGAGTGAGGGTAATTTAAGACCCAAAATATAAGGTAGTTATACAACATCCTATATAAACTTGGGCCCCACTCTACCTTCACATATATAGGGGATACACCTAGAGAGACTCATGTAAACCTAGCATAGTATCCTTCGATCATAATAAGCGTACTACTATCAAAGTTAGTATCAACTCCTAAGTTTCCATTATGTGTAGATGGGTTCAAGAACTTTTATTCAATCATATAATGAGTCACTAGCCTATAGCCTCAGCCATGAAGCTATTTGATAGTGCAATCATTAAGTTACACTCCCTTCAGTTTACTAATCATAGGTTTATGGATTGCTTGATTTGGTATGTGTTATGTTAAAATATTGTTATTTTTGAGCCAATTAAACCTTTCACCTAAACCTATACACACCTATCTAGGTCTTACACAAACTCATCTTATATATTCTTACCTCATCATCATCTTTTTGTACATAATATCTTTGTCACCATCCCGTTGTATATATTATCTTTGTATATAGCGTCTTTGTCCTATCCCATCTCATCTTGTCATTATCCCACCTTAGTCTAGTTATCCTCACCTCATCACTCACATATCCTAACAATTATCTTGTATATCCTTATATTTACCTCTCATAGTTATTATTATACATCCTTTTATCCCCTCCTATCACTAGAACCACTCATCATTAGTCATATCCCCATCACTAACATCTTGTCTTGTACATCCTTGACATCATCTTGTACATATTATCATTGCCTTAATATATTCCTTGTCTAACCATATCCATCCATCATTAATCATATCTCATCCTCCACATATTTTCCTAAGTCTATTTATCTTGACTTTACCTTCATCACCCATCTAGTCTGACCTCATCCTATCTCATCCTAGTTAGCTCTTTAGGTCATACCCACATCCAAACCATGTCCATCATTACCCCCAATAATTTCATCATCACCTATCTATACTCATCTTTGTCCCATCATCCTATCACCTTCATCATATAATCCTACCCCTATCCCACCTTGAGCAAATTAGTCCAAGGTTTTGATCTAGTCCTCTTGTAACCCATCTATATCATATTATCATCCTGATTCACTCTTGCTTATCATCTAGTCATATCTTATAACTAGTCAATATCCTACTATCATCTCATCACTTTGTCATTTTCAATCTATAAAAATCATCAATCATCAATCTAATCATCTCTCATCAAAACATCTAGCCTATTTATAAACTATTACCCATCTAATCATTACTTGCTAGTTTGTATCTAGGCACCCAACCAATCCTTTTGCTATATTGATAATTAAGCATTATTTATAGGTCATTATCACCTACTACACTATAAATCTAAAATCTAATCCTAGTGCTATATCATCCCAATCACATTCATCCTCATCATCACCTAGTATACTAGGTCAGTCCTTCAGACCTACTTTTTTCAAAAAACCATCTCTAATCCTTTGTCTGCCTCCACATCATCACCCATCCCCATGGATTTAGATCCAATCCTCATAGATTGATACATCTTAACCAATAAGGATGAAGTCCTTTTGAGATCACTTTAAGTGGGTACTCACCTACCTACTGACCTTCATCCCATTCACCCCAAATCAATATCCCACATCCTTCCCCATCCACAATCCCCTAGCTCATCAAAATCAATCCCAGTAACCCTGGATGCAATCACCCTACTCAATCAATACATCATAGAGAATAAATATGAATTCATTTTGTACATATGGAAGATGGCTACTTTCTTTCTTGATGATTTTGACCCCACAAGCCTAAAATCCCCTTTTAAACAAGTCCTCCATCAAACCTTATCCTCATTCCATCCCCTTTCACAATCCACTAGCCCTATTCAAATCCCCTTAACCCCCATTCATACTTGTCCATAGTAAAATCCTCCATCCCCTAATAACATCACTTCCAAATCCAATGCTCTAACCCAATAAGTCCCATATCCTTTGTCACCCAACACCCTGAAATTAACCCCACTCTCATAGACCAATACATAGCTGTCAACAAGGATGAGATCCTCTTTTATTTCCTTATGATGTGTGTCCCACTTATTGAATGTGTATATCTCCTTCAAATCATTTTACCTCTATGTAAAACCCCTTTATGTGAGTCTCATATACATCCTCCATCCCCTAGTCATAACCCATCATCATCCACCCCTTACTCTACTAGCAAAGGGAATCCAATCCTAGCCACATGTCCATCCACCTAGTCATGTCAAACATTATTTGATCTAAATTATAATGTTTCCACACCAAAGTCACAAAGTTAAGTGGGTCCTTATACTCCCCTTCTTATATCCTTAGAAGCCCTTTTCTAATAACTAGTCACCACTAACATGATGGTCTATCCACCCATACGACATCTTGATCCCACCGAGCCTAAACCCTCATGGTATAAAGTAAAATAATACTATGAATATCATAAAACTTAGGGGAATTCCATTAAATGATTCCAAAATTTCCATGATTATGTCTAAGATCTCATTGACTGTGGTGACAGTAATTTAGGATGAACCAGATGAGTCAATCTCCCTAGGTGAACAAGAAAAGGGATGTCAATATTTCATTCTCGATCATTATCAAACCCTTCCCTTTCTAAGCCAAGGTTAAGACACCATACCCATCTTATGTGATCCTTTTATCATCGACCAACCCTCCATCAAACACAAGTCTAAGTTTCACAATCCTAGTCCTCCAACATCTCATAATCCCTTTAATGGACCTATCTTGGCTCAATCCATTGTTCCTCTATCCTTCCCCTCTCACCCATCACATCAAATACCCATATTTAGAGTACACTTTCAAATAATCATTCTCCTACTAGTAGCATAAATTTGTGTAAACCATAGTTAGCATCAGAGCCATTTGCATTAGGATCATGTGAAGCACTAGTCTCTAAGTTAGATTCATCATCAAAAATATCATCCTTAATCAATATTAAAGTAGATGATGACTATGCCTTCCATTTTGTAGATACCTCAAATTTTTATGACAATCAATTGCTAGGTATATCTCTTTATCCTAATTAAGATGATGAATTCATAACCAAGTTTTTACGAGCTTTATTTATCAAAGATTATCAAAATGGATCTAATTCTACTTTAGATGTACATACTAAAGCTAGTCTTAGTGATCCTTTTGATATTTTTTAGGACACTTTCTCTAAAATTATAGTTATGGATCCTAGTGACCTTTGTAAGGACTATGTTACTCATTATCCCCTTAATCTATCACATAACATTAATCATCCACTTTGCCTCTATAATCCCCATATCCCACTCCTTAAAGGGAATAAATAGGAACATGAATCATTATATGCCCCTCTACATTAAACATCATGTGCCACAAATACCAAGGTTCAAGACAATCATTCAAAATTAAATCAAGATCAAATAATCTTTGATCCTATCAATCAAATTCAAATAATTAACCTAATCAAAAAATATCTCCCCCTAGTGAAGCCTAATATCTGGTACTAAGGGACAACCAAAGTTAAAATAATCATTATGTATCAAGTCAATAATCCATTTCCTTTGGTGAAGCCTAAAACCTAGCACCAAGAGATGGTCAATATCAAACCCAATCAATAATTAAATTCAAAATTAATAATCACATATCCAACCATCCTCTTAATACTTGAATCAAATAATTATCAAATCAAATGGTCTTGGATCCCTTAATCTCATGGTACCAATCTAAAGAATTCCCTCCACCCTATCTAGTGTTTTATGCAACTGTTAAATCCCCTTTCGACACTCCATCCCTTCATATCATCCATCATGATCATATCCCTCATTTATATCCTATATCCCATCATCACACTCCTAACATACTCCCATTCACATCATATCTTAAATCCCTAGGTAACATTATCCCTATTAGGGGATATATAGACACTTGGTTAAAACATAAGAAGGACATTAAGTCGAGAGTCAATGAATGCCACCAAGACATTCATACATATAACAATAGTAACATGATCCTCACATCATCTACCTCTAGAATAAGTGTTGGATGAAAATCACATAAATATCAACACTCTTACATCTCATCCCCTTCTCTAATAAATAAAGATGCCCAAAAAAAATCATTCATCTAATCGTGAAAACTAGTCTTTTGAAGCTTTGGGAAAATACTATGATGCAAATTGGTTTCTGGCATCATGGTAGAATAATCTATTATCCGTATTGTACATCAACACTTAGGGGTAGAATCCATCCATTTCATCCATAAAACCCATCCATGTCTATCTTATCCATCTATTTCATCATCATATTGTGGACCTTCCTAAGGAAGTGGAAGATGTCTTGAGAAATGTTCAAGAATCATCTTAGCATATCCTCTAATCAATGTGAATCTAGGAATTTGACTCAAGAGAGGATGGTTAGTATGGTTTTAGTTCTAATATAAAAAAAAAATTAAATAAACACACTAATAGAATAACATCTCTAGGCCTAGACACTAGGGAGAGCTTAGTTAATAAAATAAAATGACAAGCACAAGTAAAAATCAAGGGATCAAATACAAGAGTTCTTTCACCTTCCTTGGATTCTCAAAATGCCTTTGTAGTAGTGGCTTGCTCGGCTTGTGCTCATGAATTCCTTAGAAATGGAATCTTGGCTACCTCCATATCTCCTTGGCACCTTTGGCTTGTGGTTTGGATTGGATTGGAATCAATTTGGCATGGTAACACTAGTTTAATGAAGCTTTTGGAACCAATCCTGCATTATAACTTTGTATAAATTAAGCTTATAAATGAAGTTGTGAGTCCTCCTATTAATAGATTTTTGGATTTGATCATAATCAACCTCAACATTCCATCTCAAGATTGAGATGTGTTTTCAAGGATTAATTTAATTTTTAGAATTTATTTTTAATTATCCTCATCATGACATTAGAATAAGGGGAAATTAAGAGGCATGGAGGGCATCATGGAAGGCATTGATGAGGCATGGAAGGCATGAATCCTGATATCTATGGCATTTATGGCTTAGGGATATATTCCCAAGAAATGAGGTCACTTAATGATACAAATATTCAATATTAATTTCCAAAACAAAGTATTCAACAAATTTCCATGTAATTCTTGATTAGGACTTGATTTGGGATCATTAACTCTTAAGCATGATTTAAGCACTTTGTGCACAAATTACTCAGATTGATCATAATGCCTTGTTATTGGACCAAAATTTGACTGGATTGGAATTGGAAGTCTACGTCAGATGCATTAAAACTATATTCCCATTTAGAATGTTTCCAAAAAATATAACAAAGGCACAAGTCTTGTGCAAAATATTTGATAGGAAAGAAAAGTCCAGAGCACATAAGTGCAAATTTGTTACTTTGACTCAAAATGAATTGATCAAAGTTAGCTAGCTCATAATTGCATTGCCCTATTTAGTGATAACCTAGCCAAAATCAGCACTTTAATATGTTAGTTTCACATAATTTATCATGTTTTAGTGTTTTTAGGCCAAATTATGCATTTTGGGTGGAAATTGGTCAAAAGCCTAGTTGGAGGTTATCAGTGGCTAGTTTTAGGTGTCTATAGTTTACCCATATTTGGGAAGGCATTACAAACTATAGGTAAAGCAATGTCTTCTCAAAGAATGAGAAATGGCCTGTATGCCAAAAAAGTATGATGACTGAAGAATAAAGCTCCAAATGGTTTTGGGTAGCCTATGGTGATTCCCCATCGAGGGAGTGGCTGTCACATTTGTTGATGGATGGTCCCTCAAAAATAAATAACAAAAAAGGTGGAATTAATCCATGATTGAGATTAATCCAAATAAGAAAATGTTTGCATGCATTAATGTAAAAAGGATGTTGATTTGCCCAAATGTGGTTATAATCATTAAGAGGACCTAGATTGGCTAAGGATGATTATGCCTCCGTTAGGGTTGATTAGTAAGCATAACTCAAGGATATAACCTGTAATACAGATTAAAGATTAGCAGTGAAAAGTGAAGAAAGAGATAAATATAAGAGTAATATTTCTCAATGTGAATGATTCAATTATACCTACCAATGAGGAGATGATCATCCTAATTAATAATGACACAACTAGAATGGCCAATGGGTTAATTTGATCAAGGGTGGGATGGAAGGATTTTCCAAGGTACCAAGGAGAAACTTATATGGCTCCATTGATTGTAGACCTTCCTAAAGCTATGTTTTATTGTAGCATGTGATGGTAGGCTTCATGATAGAACACCATGAAGACTTGGCCAAAATATGCATAAGGACTGACTCTTGATCCAATAAACAATTGAAAACAATGCAGCAATTATAAAAACCATAATGACAATGTTGACATATGAATATGGATAAACTCAAGAATAATGTGCACAAGGAATCACCTAATGAACACTTATAGACCGAGTCAAGGCAATAGTGCTGAAAATAAATAAACAAGAAAGTGAATAAATAAACAAATAAATAGAAAGACAAATAAACAAATAACCTGAAATAAATAAACAAAAAGCTTGAAAATAAAAGTAAAAGAAAGCATCTTAACAATGACAATGCCCAAATAAAATGAATCAAGGATAACTGACTAGGCTTAGATAAGACAAATGTTTTTTTGTATTTTGAAATATTATGAATGTTTTTGAAATTTTGAGGTATCTTAACTCATTAGAGAATGACAAGATGCCTACTCATAAAATGGTGAGAGCATTTGGCTTAGGTTGCTCTCAAATGGCTAGAGCGTATGGAAAGGGGGACTAAGGTGACCTCAACATGAATTGAGCATGACCCACATAGTCCTGAAATGACCTCAAGACATATTAATTCCATCCACATAAAAGGTGAAGAAAAACCAACTAGGTCTCAATAAGTTCTAAAATCTAGCAAATGGCTAGTCAAATGAAAATAGTAATGGCAAGGTGATGCAGCAATACATGATAAACAAGTATTTCCCCTAGTTTTCTCATAGGTGATTATAACTAGGATACAATGGCATAGGTCAATAATACTAATTTACCCATAGGTGTTTATAATTAGTAGCAAGACTGGTGAGCCACTGATTTGCCCATAGGTGGTTATAATCAAGCTCACATAAATAAACGTGGTTATAAGATGAAAGATCTCTTCCCAGATCAATTATCACACTACATTTATAGATTATCATTGAAACACATATTGGATTGATTATTGAAACTTGATCAAAAATATCTCCCAAAAGGTGTGGGAAGAACCAAATGAACCAAGATCAAAATAGGATTGGGTAGGATGACTAAAAATAGGCTTTGGTCTAGATAGGAATAGAATGATAGGATGGTATAGTCTTTATTAGGATAATGATAGTCTAGATAGATTAGCTAAAATGGTAAGAAGGTTACGCCCAAGTGGTGGAGTGAATTTTTGGGATCTTTGATAATGGAAAATGGATATATAACAATGGCAATGACATGGTACATACTTTTGGCCTAGGTGTGGTCTTTGATTCTATTATTCTTTTTGATATGGAGATGCACATCATAATTAACAAATGATACAAATAGAATACTTGATCATGTTAATTTCTATCTAACACCTCATATGAATAATTGCTCTATCAAGAATGGCCTATAAATTTAGTTGTTGAGAATGATTTTTTCATCTTCATTGGTCATTGATTTTAACTCCATGTATCAAGACAAGGTATCTTTGTAGCCTCTGCAAAGGAAATCGCAACCATAGATGGTAAATAGGGATAAATAATGGATGGTAGGTTTAACTATGAAATAGAATGGTAGATGATAATGGAATGTATAATGGTGGGGAAACAAATAAAGATCAAGACTTTCAGTCACATTTAATGTTATTGATATTAGATTTGACATAATTTTGGTTATGGTGGGGCTAAAGACTTGTTCTCTCGATATGACCATAAAAAAATTATTATTTGGGCTTGAGAGTAGCTACCATCTGATTAATCTATTGATAGGAAGCTATTTTGATTTGATTTTTGATATTATCTTTAGTAAATAATGAAGAACTTTGGTGCTTAGCTAATGGTGCCTCAATGAGGTTTTCACCAATGAAGTTGTCTTGATTGTCCTGTAGTACCTTCGAGAAGGTTTCACTAAGGAATGTTGACTTTTGATTTTTATTATCTTTTAGCACTTTCAAAAAAGTTTCACTAGAAGATGTTCAGTTCTGACTTGGATTGTCCCCTAGCACCTTTAAAAAGGTTTCAGTAAGAGAGTGTTCTTCTACTATATGAATTTTGTCTTGGCCTCCTTGCTCATCTTCAACTGTTATGTCACCATGGATGTAGTTTAACAAAGTGTGATTCTATTGATCCCAATTGACACTTATGGGAGATGGAATGTCAATAATATGGCTATTTTGGTTGATGGTAATGGCTTGTGGAAGGGTAATGAAATAGGGAGAGGCTTCATAATTTTTATAGAAGATATTAGGATAAATTGTGTCAAAACTAAAGTACTCATCCTCAAAAAACATAGAACGATCACAAATGTATTCAAATTGATCTATGAGGCATGTGAAACCAATGTTGTAATAGCCATGAACATATTCTTCATCTAAATCTAATTTTAACTCAAGGGACTCTAAATCTAATGTTGAGACTGATGTTGATTCATATTCTGCTTTCAATGCTAAATATGATGTCAATCCAAGAGTAAAACCTAACTCTAACTTTGATTTTTCTTCTAATGGGTACTCTATTATAATGATGTCTTGTTGAATATTTGGTATTAGATAAGTAACAACCTGTAACGGCATGATGGGCTCCACAAATACTGATGTGTTAAAGTGAGACTCCTCTAGGATGGGAAAAAGGTCAAGAGACAACTCTTCAAAGACTGACATGTCAATAGGATGCTCTTCAAAAATAGGCACATTGTTGAGGTAATGATTTTCCCAAAGGCAGCTATAATCATTAAGAAGTGACTTGGTAAAGACTAGCTCATCAGAGTGAGACTCCTTGACAACTAATATAGGATCAATATGTAATTTATCATATGCTGACTTATCAAAAATGGTTGATTCAATAAAAACATCTTGGATTGTTGGTTCTTTTGGCCATGGTTTCTAATGAGTTGGAAAATACTAGTTTTAAACATAGCTTAGTCTTTGAATGATTAGACTGGTTGAGGTTTGGTTAGGATTGGTACTAGATGAGGAATGACTTATGGTTGGGTAATGGTAGGACCTTAGGGAGCATTATTGCTTGCATGATCCAAAGGATAAAGTCCTGAGATGGTAATGATATAGTGGTGTGGGTATTTACTACCTACACAAGCCAAAGGACTAGGTCCTAGAATGATGAAGGGGCATTATGGAGCTTGATTTCTCACATAAGCCAAAGGATGAGGTATTGGAATGGGAATGGTGTGATATTATAGTCCTGGAATAGAAATGATATGATGTGGTAGATCCTAATTACTTGCATAAGCTAAAACATCCAAGTGTTCCTCATAAACCATATCATCCTAGTCATGAGTTGGCTCATAAGTTAGTTCTTGACTATGTTTCATGTACTAATTATTACAAATATATTATGGATTCATATCCAAAAAAACATTATCTATAGTTGGATCTTCAGATTCCTCTTCACAAGCCTCTTCGTACCAATCAAAGTCTCGAGTTGCATTGTAAGTTATTTCATGACTTTGTTCCCATTAATGATTAATATGAGGTGGATATAAATCTATCTCACAAACCATATTATCATCATTGGGGTCTTGACAAAATACATAAAATTCATTTTGTGTGGTCATTCTTTCATAGTTTGGATTGTAAGTGACTCCACCATAAGTGTAGCAAGACATATCTATGCAATGATGAAAGCTCCAAAAACAAAAAGACTTAGAGTTATACAAACTCTAAAAAACTATGTCCAAAGGATAAATGGTTCAAAACTTGGTCTAAATTAGTCGAAGGGGTGGAGTTGTATCTCCAAAATGATTTGTGTTAAGACTTGTAATAAAATAGCATGATGTAAAACATCTAACGTCAAATGTCATACACACAAAAGGTTAAACATCTAAATAAAAACTGGCATGTCAAAAGTCTAGGTCAAAGTGTTCCAAACAAGGTCTAAACTATGAAAGGGAAAAGTTGAGTTTCTAGATCTTTTGTCCAAACGTGGAGTCAAAAGCTAGGCTCAAACAAATAGGCATGTGTTAGGACTTTTGGCCAAATGGTGTCAAAAGCTATACTTGAAACAAAGGTTGATGTGATTTGATTTAATCTAAGAAATTTGGAAACAAATTTGAAATAAACCTAACACATGAAATAAAACATAAACATGATCAATTGGCATAAGGCAAAAGGCAAAAGGCTTTTGGAGAAAGACTATGTTCTCCCAAATAAAGGCACAAACAATGATAAGGATAGGTATCGAATAAAAAAACCATCAATATTTTTCAAACTTGGGTAAATGATTAACCAAAGTTATGAAACTAAAAAGATAAATATCTATGTATCAACCCCATGAATTGAGGCCTAAATAGAAATCAATCAATGTTTGGATCCAAACTTGACAAGGCTAATTGAAAACTCCATGATGAAAAATAGGTTTTGGCTAAACAAGCTAGACAAGATTGGACAGCATGACAACAAAAGACAAAGGTCCAAATGGTATACATGAAATGGTTTGAAACAAATGGTTTTTGACATAAGGTAAACTAGTTTGAAACAAATGGAGCAACCTAATGATGTAAGCATTCTTGAATGATGTGGTCAATATTATGTTTCAAAAGAATCAAAGGCTCAAAAAAAATTGAAATGATTTGGGCAAAATAACACTATCCTTTACAACTCAAATTCATTTTTTTGACATGGATTATGAACAAACAAACAATTTTTAGTCTCAAAACATACCAAATGAGAAAATGACAAAAATACTCTAATTATAACCATATAAATCCTAGCAAGGGTATGGGAAAATGGGGTTGACTAAACTAGAAAGTTTTCTATCATTCTAGGGGAATCAATTACACAATGACTTTCATGCCAAATAATGCAAAAGAAAAGCATGGATTTTGGGTCCATATCACTCAACTTGTTTCAAAAAAGTCTAGTCTTTTTTACAACCACTACATCATGTTGTTCACTTAGTGTAGTGTGATGTCCAAAGTGCCACTACATCCCATGTGTAACTCCAAATGAGCCAAATTAAGTCAATGCCAAGAGATGAAACCCCACGTCAAAGCTTCCCTAAATAACTTACAAGAGGTGATGAAGTCCCCCTCACAAGCTAATATGCATAAAAACAAATAAAGCATGAAATTAGAAAGACTTTAGGGTCATTTTCAAGGTCACCCAAACTTTGATGAGTTTTTGGAGAGTGTTTTAGATGACTTTCTTTCTGAGCCTTAGACTAGGCTATTTTCAATAGGAATGGCACTTTTGATTCCAAGAGTTCCCTATAGGGGACAAATGGAAGAGCATACACGTAACATCCCTCTTTTTTCCAAACAAAATCCAACTAAACCCAAATAAAATGTTTCATGGTGTTCATTTGACCCCTTGGTCTTAGTTTCAAACTTTGAAAATATTCACCAAAAACATCTAAAAATTATTTGTTAAACACCAAAACAAGGTTCCTAATCAATTTTTAAGCATGAAAAGATAATTTAAACATGTTTTGAGAAAATTTTAAACTTGGTCCTAAAGCAAAATTGTTAGCATGTCCTTTAGCTTTGAAGTTCTTTTGAGTTTGAAATAATAATCTTTGGAAAAGTAGCTCTCAGTTCTATGTTTTTTTTAAACACAATGACCGATGTTGGTTATGGCCAACCAAGATCTAGCTGATGTTGGTTCTACTAATCGACGTTGATTAAGACATGTAACTGATGTCATTATTTCTACTAATGTTAGTTACTATGAAAAAACTATGGAAACCAAATATAGAAAAATAAAGTTAGAAAATCAATTTACAAGAGTTTTAAGAGCTCAAATAAATATTTTAGAGTTGTAAAAGGATCTCCTTCATGCATGGGATGCGTCTAATCCCATCAGGCATGCCATTATGTAAATCTAGGAATTTGACTTAAGAGAGGATGGTTAGTATGGTGTTAGTTCCAAAATGAAAAAAAAATGAAATAAACACACTAATAGAATAACATCTCTAGGCCTAGACACTAGGGAGAGCTTAGTTAACAAAAGAAAATGACAAGCACAACTAAAAATCAAGGTATAAAATACAAGAGTTCCTTCACCTTCCTTGGATGCTCCAAATCCATTTGTAGTAGTGGCTTGTTTGGCGTATTCTCTTGAATTCCTTAGTAATGGAAGCTTAGCTACCTCCACCTCTCCTTGGCACCTTTGGCTTATGATTTCGCTTGGCTTGGAATCAATTTGGCATGGTAACACAAGTTACATGAAGCTTTTTAACTAATCATACATTATAACTTTGCACAAATTAAGCTTAGAAATGATGTTGTGAGGCCTCCTACTTATAGATTTTTAGATTTGATCATAATCAACTCAACCATCCATCTCAATATTGAGATGTGTGGTTGACGATTAATTTGATTTTTAGAATTTAGTTTGTAATTATCCTCATCATGGCATTGGAATAATTGGCAATTAAGAGGCATGAAGGGCATCATGAAAGGCATTGATGAGTCATGAGAGGCATGAATCCTAATTTTTGTGGTATTTATGGCCTAGGTATGTCTTCCCAAGAAATGAGGTCACTTGATAATGTAGATATTCAATATTCATCTCCAAAACAAAGTATTCAATAAGTTTCCATGGAATTATTTATTAGGCCTTAATTTGGGCTAATTAGCTCCTAAGCATGATTTAATCACTTTATGCACAAATTACTTAGATTGATCAGAATGCCTTGTTATTGGTCCAAAATTTGACTAGATTGGAATTAGAAGTCCACATCAGATGCATTGGAACTGTATTCCCATTTAGAATTTTTCTAAAAATAAATAACAAAGGCATAAGTCTTGTGCAAAATATTTGATAAGAAAGAGTAGTCTAGAGCACGTAGGTGCAAATTTATCATTTTGACTCAAAATGAACTAATCAAAGTTAGTTGGCCCATAAATTGCATTGCCCTATTTAGTGATACCTTGGCCAAAATTAGCACTTGAATATGTTAGTTTCACATCATTTAGCATGTTTTAGTGTTTTTAGGCCAAATTGTGCATTTTGGGTGGAAATTGGTCAAAAACTTGGTTGGAGGTATTGATGGATAGTTTTAAGTGTCTACAATCAACACACAGGAAACTAGACATTAGGTTCCTTCATGATGTGGTCATTGCCAATCCCTAGTCCTTTCTTCAAGAAGGTCCTCATCCCCTTTGTCCCCATCACCCTCATCCTTTCATCATCTCATATGTCAATCCATTCATCTTTATCCTAGTTTTTAGGATTGGTATTCCCTTTGCTAGTAACCCCATTTTTATAGTGTACATACATATCCCAAAAATTCTTAAAAAGTGAAATATTCCAAAACCCCTAAAAATCATAAAATTTGGAAAAAACCAAAAATAGTCCATGATTTTTTGTCTTATGCCTAAACCCCTAATTGAATCCATCTCCATCACATCATAACATCCACTTCACCATCCTAAACCACATTTAATATCATTCTATATATCCTTTTCTCCATATCACCATCTCAAAAAAGGTCAAATATTCATCTCCTATTTTCCCATTCCTCTTCCTTGAATACTCTATTTATTCTTATCAGAATGGTCACCCATCTCTCCATTTATTCATCATCCTTTTGAATAGGTATTATTGACATACATGACCTTGCCAAAGAATTTAATCTATCACCTATCACTTCCCTATCATTGTATCTACATACCTATCACCCATCAAATCACTTCCTTGTTAGCATGAAAGGTATTTGATCCCATTATTTCCTACTCTTCTTATTAGACTAAACTCTTGCAAGGCTTTGTTTGTTAGTAATATTTAGTCATATTAAACATCACTTTTCTAAAATCATCTTCCTCAACCACTTTTTGATCCAATTTCAAGACCACATCAGTATTAAAAGACATTATCCCACCACATCACATCATCTGTCCTTCTATTATAAACTAGGGGTAAATCTAGTTTATATCTATCCTAACCCTTATCTAGGCCCCCATATCCAAATCCTCATCCACGTCCTTATCCTCATCCTAAGCCATATCCATATCCATATTTTTTTTCACATTCTTATCCTTATTCTTATCATTAATCTATATCCACATCCATATCCTTACCTAAGTCCTAATCCTAATCATGATCATCCTATTCAAAGCTAAGTCTATCCAAAGTCCACAATCACATCATGATCATCCTAATCCAAACTATCACCCAGTTATTGATTCCATCATTAGACAAGACATTGTGAAATTATATGTAGATACTTGTGTGTGTTATTTATTGTTTGTTTGTTTGACTTGTTTGTATGTCTTTTTATAATGTATGTATATGCTTTTTTGATATTCCTTTATGTCTTGCATCATGTCTCCTTTTGTCTATTGGGAAATAAAATAGGATGGTATGAGGTCACCAAAGCTATAATAATTATTATAAGTTCCCTTGAGGATGTAGAGTTCATTATTTTCCCATGCACTTTGGCACAACGTCCACTTGGTCATATTTATATCATAGGGTATACTATCAAGTATCATATTAATTGGATTGCTTAGACTATGATGAGCCCTATGACAATTTTTATGGCTTGAAACCTACACCCTCATCATCATCTCTTCATCCCTATTCTTATCACTAACATAATCTTCATGGTCCATTTGACTAGCATCTAATATTTTATCCTCATATCATCATATGAATCATATCCTTTAATCACTAACATCATCCTCTAATCACTAATCATTGTCTCCATCATCATTAACTTCTAGTTAATCATTTTCATTTATCCACTCATCATAACTAAATTAGCTTGATGTCTTTTCAGACTATGTAGGCAGCACTTGTCCATATTTTAGTGCCCAAGGATAGCTTATCCACTATCTTTCTCATCCATATTCATCCCCTAGTCTTATATCAGTCCAATCTTTGAGATATAATATCAATCATTCATTAGTATAGTAATTAATAACCATCCATTCAATCATATCCTTAATCTCTTTGTCAATCACCTACACCTATTGATTGGGCCTAACAAAATCCCAACATCCATCTTTTCTTCCAACACTCCTTGATTGGTCAATTTATCAATTATTATTCCCTTGCATGTGTTCATGCTAGGGGCATCATTATTATTAATCAATTTTTTTCTCATTTATTTGATATAATATAGTCCAATTTTTTCCCCCTAACTATTCATCACTTAATCATATTACTCTCCTCTATCATCACCTCCATCATATTGATCAATTTAGATTTAAATTATGCCTATCATTAATCTCACCAAATCAGTTTTATCCTAGCCTATAGCTCTCCCTTGTATGCATCCTTACTTGGGATACATCTAAATCTTGAATCCTTTTAATCATATCCTCATCATTTTATGATTGATTCCCCCTTAGGATGTATTGACAATTGTGACACCCATCATCTTTACTCCCTATGCATGTGACTTTTCTAGGGGCATCATCAATTTGTAGCTCACTAGTTAGGTCGATCATCTTCTTTATCTTTTATCTCACACTTAACATCCCATCCCCTAATCTAGCCATTACATCCCACCTCTTATTTCTTCTTTCAAGTGGCCATGTGTCTCATTCTTCCAAGCATATCCCCTCAAGGGGGCATCATATCCACTAACATCATCTATTAACATTTATTTATGACATGGTTCTTCTTTGAAATACCATTTATTCTTCCCATCCTTTCCACTCACAATTCCCTTTCAAAGAGGGGGAAAATGTATGCATCCAAATCCACTTGCTTCATTTAATGTCACTAATATTCTTATTAGTTGACACTAATTCTACTCATCTCATTTATCTTAATTAATTATGTTAATTTATTTCTCCCTTCCTATCCATTTATATAACATCCCCCTTAATATTTATTCATGCACTAACCTTACTCATCCCCACTAATCAATTAATTTATCTTAAATCCATATTATCCTATCCTAATCTCATTCACTTATTATTTAGGAATTTTAAATTTCCAATTACCAACCTACTTGCCTATGCCTAGGTGTTCCTACACCCCTAGTTCCTAATCCCTACCTAATCCCTATCCAATCCTCCATCTAATAATCATTAATCCTAAGAAAGATTCTATAACCCTCCAAATCTAGAACATTCTCTATTCTCACTCTTCCTCTCTAAAAGCCTCTAAATCTAGAGGCTTCCAAGGAATTTTAAATTTCTTTTAATTATCCACCCTAGATATCCCTCATCCAACATTGAATCTCATCCATTGATCTCTCCCTCCAAAATCTATTTAAACCACCTCAATCCTCCATTGGAGCTAACCATTTTCATGTTATCTCGATGTAACATTAATTCTCCATCCGACATCCATAATAATGCCATCATAATGTCAAAATATGATTCTACATGTAATCAATTATCCATTTGAACATCCTGTAAGGAGGATAAATCAAACAAAGAATTTGGTAAGATTTATCCTATCTTGTGATTTTGATTTGTTTCTAAAATCCTTCCTAATAGGTAGTTTAATGTTTTGAGTTCAAATTGCATATTCATGTTATTTAACTAAATTGGTCAAAATTTAGGCTACATTTTTGGTGACCATAATGGGATATTACTCCCAATTTAATAATTTTGGCTTGTTAGTGGTGTTTTTCTAGCTTGTAGATCTGGTTGGATCAAGAAAAATCTTGAATTTTTGAAATTTTCCATGCACATGTGAAATCTATGATATTTCACTTGTTTTTGTGACCTTCTAGTCATGGTTTTTCCTCATAAGTTATGACTTTGTGATAACCATTTAACTTAACCACTAACTATCTCCTCTAACTATGTAGGATTTTGCCTTTCAACAATATCACTAATCATGAATTGTATTTTTGTTATTAGAGTCACAGTTTTGTCTAACAATTAAAAATTTTACCCAAACCATTAACAGTCTATTTATAGGTTCATCAAAAAATCATGACTTTGTGAATCATGGTTTTGCCCTGTAAGTAGTGATTTTTCCCTGTTGACTTCAATTTTGTATTTTTGATAAAAAAAACCCCAATAGTTGACCATTATCCTCTAATCTATAGGGTTTTGTTTTGACCCTCTCTATTTTTAGGGACCAATATTCATATCAAGCATTATATAACCCCATTTTTGCTTCCTATTTACATCATTTAGGTCTTAATAAGAAATATGGGCTAACCACATTCTCATAATAAATATTTTATCTCTGTGATTTTTTATTGTGTGGTTTGCAGGGTGCAGCAGGAAAGAAAGGCCAAGTAGGAAAGATCATCTACAGGAAAAAAATAAACTTAACCCTTTAACATTTTTCCATTATCAATAAAATTACACATCTTGAAATTATGAAAATCACAACTTTATCCTATGCATTAGCCATTTTATCTTGAGATTAGCAATTTTGTCTTTCTACCATTTTGGAATTTTACTCAGCTTGCAAATTGGCTTTGAAATTTCTATAGGGAAAATTGAGGACCAAATCTAACTAAAATCACTCTTTTAACATTCTAGAGTCTACCCATTTCTGACAAATATTTCATCTTAATATCCTTTTTATATCAAAATTTTGATGCGTCATCAATTTTTAATTTCTATCAATAAACATCTTTGGCATCTAAACCATCTATCTTAATCTATCTAGACATCTATTCTGATCATATGTCAAAATTTTAAGGTTTTGTTGTTTATAACAAAATTGCTAATATCAATTTGTAGTAAATAGTAATTTTGTCATTTGTGGTCATAGTTTTGTGCAGCTAATCATGTTTTTATAGGTAACCATCATGGTCAACTAACTATTATAAAATCGTAACTCACAATCTATGATTTTATCTTGGAGTTGTAGTTTTACACTTTTTGGTTATGATTTTACACTATGTAGTTATGATTTTGCATGAAATTTTTCATTCAATTTTATCCTTTTTAAGTGCATTTTGGGCCTCCCATAAGACCCAAATTGCTTTTGTAATTAGGGTCTCCACCCATCCACCCCATCTTGTACCATGACAAGGAGCATTTCTAGGGTGCTACCCTTAGACCCCATAAGGGGATCTACCCCTTAATCCTGTAAGGGGCACTACCTCTTAACCCCACTAGGGGTTACCTCCTCTAGAACCCCCCATTATGGACCACTCATCCAAAGAAACTATAGATCCAAATCATGATTTTTTAAGTTATTTTTCTTACGGCCTATTAGACTAACATCTTGTTTCTTATAGGGGTGAACCTAGAGGCTATTTTGTTTAGTCCAATATCTTATTTTGCAAGTCATATTTTGGTATAATATCTTATTGGTTGCCCATAGAGATCATTATTTAAACTACTAATCATTGTACTATAGGTTACCTCTTTTTGGATGCCCAATTCAAACTACTAACCTATGTGTTTGTAGACTGTTGTTTCCAAAATCAGCTTAACCCATTTTTGGGAACAACCCCCTACGAAACTTGTTTGTTTCATCTTTTATCTCCCTAAGTTTGTTTTTGAGATGGGTTTTGAATTTGTTCTCATCTTGGCCTAAGAATGTGAGAGTAGTTACGATCTTGTTGCGACCAAGGAAACCCCTCCCCCAGACTGCCTCTTCCAGAGTTGGTCTTTTCTTCTATTTCCGTGCACGGGTGGAAAATTTTTTCGTCAGTGCATTTTTAACCTTTGCAATGTAAGGGTGGAAAATTTTTCTGCCCCTGCATTTTTCTTGCAAAGGTGGAAAATTTTTCCGCCCCTGCATCCTAACCTGTAAGGGTGGAAATTTTTTTTGCCCTTGCATTTGAACTAAACTGAACATGCAAGGGCGACAAATTTTGTCGCCCATGCATGCCTCAGTTTCCATGCATGACATTTATTTCCACATGTGGTGGGTTGTTGGGGTTGTTTTTCACCCCATATAATCTAATTTGGGCCTCATTTCTTCTCATTCTTCCTCCTCTCTTCTTGCCTTCTGCGTCTGGATGATTTAACGAGCGATTTGAGGTGCATTTTCACGAATTTGAGCCTATGGCGTGCGTGACTTTCTAGGTTGGTCTTGTCTTTATCATGTATTTTCTTTTGTTTTCTTTCCTTCATTTTTAGTTTTTAGAGGTTGTTTAGTGTTTCATTCTTCTTTCTTCCTTCCCTCCCCCTCCACATTGGCTTTCCCATCCTTTCTTCCCATTTTGGGGTGGCAAAAACCACCGTCCCTCTCCGTTACCCACGGGTTTCCTCCCAAGACCCGCGTGGGCGGAAAAATTTTGCCGCCCATGCCTCGACCCCCCAAACCATTTACCTATGCGGGCGGCAAATTTTTCTGCCCACGTAATCCTTACATGCTCAAGTGGTGAATTTTTCCACCCGCGTGTCCCCCTACCAATGCTTACCTAACTTGCAGGGGCAACAAAATTTGCCACCCCTACCGAAGCACACCCAATGTGCAGGGGTGGTGAAATTTGCCGCCCCTACCATGCGTTTCCAAACTGTAGGGGCAGTGAATTTTACCACCCCTACCTTCTTCCTAGTTTGAAAAGGTGGTGAAATTTGCAGCTTATGCAAGCTAATCCTACATGAGCAGCAAATTTTTTCGCCCTTACATTCTTACCATTTCTCCTGCAGTGGCAGCAAATTTTGCCACCCTTGCATTCCCTCTCTAGATTTTTCTAACTCTAGGGGATATTTTGTCCTTTCCCTTTCTTTCCCTTTCTTCCTTATTTTTCGCCACTTTTTCCAACTCGACCTTTTTAAGTGACCTCCATTGACCATGATCACTTAAAATGCATTTTCCCCAATTCGTCTACTCTCCCCTAATTTCGTGATCATGACTACAATACTTTCAGAGAACTCTTGCTCATCAACACCTGTTTGACCAAAGCTAGTTTCCATGTCAAAAACATCTCCCAAAAAGGCAAAGATGATGAAATACAAGTACCAGGGTGTATTCCCAATCACTTCAGTCACCTCTGATGTCGACAACATCTGGGACACCGAAATTGGCCACGTGGACATAGCTGAGTTCATAACTCAAATGAAGGCAATGAACCCAAGCTCTGAGATAAAGAGGATTGTTGAAAGCAACATCCACCTGGTTATCACTTTCCCAGTGGCAGCATATCATATAGAGTTCATCCTCTAATGTGCTTACTTCTACAACAAAGAGACTAGGTCAGTCTTAGATGCCAACGGCAATATGATAATTTGGCTGGATCCCGAATTCATTGACAAGGTCTTCATGTGCCCTCCAACTACTAAAGTAACCAAGATTAACTTCATAAAAGCCTAAAAGGAGTGTGACAAAGACCCTGAGAGGGCTAAGAAGGTCATGAACAATAGGTGGTTGAAGACACCTAGGTCCAGTCTAACCAAATGGCCATGGAACTTTCTGAGGAGTGACTTCATTGAAGAAGTTGGTGCCTTGATCACCCTCCTAAGTAGAGTGCGAGGCCTCCCCTCTTCCTCATAGTTCCATGAATGGATGTACCCATTTATCAAAATCATCTTCCAGGGTAAGTAGGTCATCTTTTAGGGTGAATAAATTAGTAATGCCCTTCATGAATAGCTAACCAAGGTGCAGACTTCTTCTAAGTTTTATATGACCTCGTACCTTGTGTACATAGCTGCTTCGATGTGGAACTTCCCAGGTTTAACAACTAAAGGGGATAGAAAGACCACCCTGGTCTACTCATATTACCCCCAATTGACTCTATAAGGATCAATCCACCATTTCAAAAGGGTGAATGATGCTTTCTTTGTCATATTTTAATGCCTCTTTGACCCTTAGCTTGAGTAGAAGAGAGTATCAAATGAGGCTTAAACAGTCATCAACGACTATGGGTGTATGTTACTCCAATTTTCCACCTTCTACTTATTTATAACTATTTTTGCTTTTCTACATTCAAAGGAAGTAAGAAACTAGAGAAATGGTCTAGGGTTAGATGATACCCGGATGAGGTCTGTGCACCGTTATCCAAATGTTGAGGGGACTCCTCTTTGGTTGTGGAGGATGACACCTATAGAAGAAAGAGACATAAACAAAAAGATTATTATATGGATGTAAGGTGGACTACCAAGTGATATGCTTGGTCCCAAAAGTGTAAAGACTTCCTTAAGGGATGTCAGTCCACTTGTTGATAAAAAATAATGTCAGATAGAGATAATAATGACAGACTAAGCTAGAGAAATACAAACAATGCATACCTGATGTCTATTGTCAGTCTGCCACAGTCACCAATGCCAATTGGTCTGCCGACATCAGTTGGTCAAGGTCACTGGTGTCCATTAGTCTGCTGATGTCAGTAGGGGCAATGGGCCTGGTAGCCAACACCAATCAGGGCAATGGTCTTGGACAGGGTTTGGATGGGTTCTTGGTTGATAGAATGGTCTGTGGTAGTCTAAGAGTCTGTGCAGGGTGGTAAGATAGTAGATAGAGTCTTTAGGAGGGACTAAGGTAGGGGATATGTTTTCAAAAAAGGGGTAAGGGTAGGAGAAAGGCCTCTCAGCCTCTCTGGGAAGAAGTTTATTCAGGTTTGGTCTAGTTGAAAGTCAGGGTTTGTCTGGTTGATAATACTTAAAAGTAGCAAATGGGGATTGATTATCAAAGCATTCTGAAATACTGAGATGAAACAAAAGAAGAATACTTACCTCTTGCCTACTGAAGAAGAAGTGTAGGAGACCGGTTGCTGATGCTACTGATGTAGAAGGTTACTTGTAGACTGGAGTGACTAATGCAGAATACATGTACCCTATGATGCTTGTTGTGCATCTGGGAGAGAGAGAGAGAGGTCAAAGTCTGGGTGCAAGAGGATTTTTGCATTCAGGGGAAGAAGATTCGAGGAGACTAGAATTTTCCTGCAAGTTGGTTTTAAGAAACCGATGTCAGTGATTCTACCGGCGTCGACTAACTGTAATCGATGTCATTAGCTAGAATAATGGAAAAAGGGCTAAAATTACCCTTTTGCCCATTCTTCCAACTGCCAAGGTCAATTGGTCATGGGAAAATGGTCGAAGGTGCATTAAATGAGCATGAGAGAGTTGAAATAGGTCATAAATTGGTCATAGGGTGATGGGAGGCATCCAAGGAGAGGTGAGGTGTCATGAGTGATGTGTCAAAGGGGGGATTATTAATTTAAAATAGTTAATTTATTTTAAATTAATAAGTGAGTGTGTTAGGAATGTGTTAGAAGTGGACCAAGGGGACCAAGGGGGAGAGTAGACCAAGGAGTAGACACGATTTCGGTGTCTACATTTGCCCCTTTTTATCTTTTTAGTTGTTCTTGATGAATTGCAAGACAAAAATAGGAGTTGGTTGCCCCAAGTATGGGATGAGGTGTTTTTCATCTTGTTGGTTGTTCTGATGAACTGCAAGACAAAAATGAAATAGTTGATTACCCTGATTATGGGATGAGGTATTCCCCCTCAAATCAGGAGTCGAGGGAAGAGAACCTAGAATTGGGTGTTGATTTGATAGCTAGTGGAAGGATATAGTGAAGTTTGAGTGTGAATGCTGTAAAAGTTGAGATTGTGTGCATACCACTTCACGAGATGGTCAGGTCAAATTGTCATAGGTCAAGGTCAAGGAGTGCCAAAATCAAAATAATTGGGCCCCAGCATTTAGGTGTAGCTGATTGGGTTATTCGATCCAAGCTGTAGCTCATATGGTCGTCATGCTCCAAGTATCTTGGGCTCAAGAAGTGCTCTTGGAAACTTGAAAAATGTCACAAGTAGTGGGGATCAACTTGCTCGTGATCTTATACTTGTGAGGGTCAAAATGGGGGTTGTAGACAATTTTGCTAACCATGCATGAGGTAGCATACATGCAAAAATAACCAAGGCAACATTGTCTTGTAAGTGGTCGGAGTCGAAGGAGATAGGCGCGATCTCCATGGTCTAAAGAGATAGTCACAATCTCCAAGGTCACTGGTCGAGGATGGACAAAGGAATGGCCGAGCTAACCTTAGAAGACCCCATGTCAACTAAGTGCTACCTACATAGCCCCTATTGTTAGGGCCTCAGGCCAATGTAGTTCTCCCTAAAAGGGAGGAAGAGGGTCAGTTATGGATGAGGTTGGATGATGTCAAGTCATGGTCAAAGGTTGAAATGGTTTTATCCATCAGATAGACGAACAAATGGATGTGGTCGAGCTAACCCCAAAAGATGTCATGTCATCTAAGTGATGCCTACATAGCCCCTATTATTAGGGCCTCAGACCAATGTAGTTCAGACTGGTTGAGTCAAAGTGGTTGATGATTGATTTGGTCATGAGGAGGGTATGATGATGTTACAGCCTTTTCCAAATTGTGTGATGGTGTATTCTGTAACATTGGCTATGTGGTCTTTCATCCCTAACAATTTTCCATATTAGTGATGGATGTATGCTAAAAATGAATTGAGTATGTTTATGCTTCAGCAAGTAATGGGTTATGCTTGGCATAAATTGTGTGGTCAATAGTTTCCATGTGTATTGGTGTCCATAGAAACTATGTGAAATGGACTATGTCATGTTGGTGGTCTAAAAAAAAGGTTTGGTTGGTTTGGTTGGGTATGGTTGAGAAAATGATTTGGTTGGATTGTGACCAAAGGTATGGATAAGAAGTGAAAGGCTTATTGCTCTTTCATTGACAAGGACCATAATGATAGCATAAATAAGGGTTTTGCAAACAAAAGCCCCATTCATGCATTACGTCTTTGACCATCGATTGTGTTAGAGAAGTAATCAAATCACTTTGACATTAAAATGAGCTCGAGAACCCTTGAGTAGGTGATGTGAAATGTGAGGAGAGGGTAACCATTTTTAGTAGGGATAAATTTGCCCCTTTGTATAGGAGACCCTGAGAACAACTACAAGCCAAGGCTGTGACCTTTTTTTTTTTTTTCTTTTTTGGCAGACTGATCAATGGGGGAAGTCTACATAGAGATGTCATTTCATTTTGTGAAGCTGATCGATGTGGGAAGATTCTAAGAAAGTGTTGTTTGTAGTAAGAGTTTAGGCATAGCCATCCTTTAAGGGAGTGGTCTATATTTTTGCTTTATATATAAGGGCTTTGAATAGCTGTCCTTCGAGGGAGCAGTCTATTAGTTACAGCAATGATAGTACAGCTGTCCTTTGAGGGAGTAGTCTGCATTTAGAGTTTATGACCTTTGGAGATTTTGACATCTTGATTTATTTTTGATAGACTTTTGAGTCATGGACAAGACTATAGAAGTTCAAGGGCTCCCTTTTATGAGGATAAAGCAATCATACTTTATAAAAGGGTTACATAGGGTTTGTTTTAGGGGAACAAGGTTGAAAGAAATAAGGATTAAGAGGACAAGGATTGCTCAAGGGACGAGCTCAAGTTAAATCTCAAGTGAATGAGTACTCGACTAATAGTAGAATGGTCATAGATGTAAGGCATTAAGAGGCTCAAGTTTTGATCAGCCTTTAAGAGAAGATAGACGATAAGTCCCTGATCCATACTTGTGCATGATGATGTAAGGTCCGAGCCAATTAAGAGCAAATTTGCCTCATTTGCTTCTTTTCAAATTGGTCACGTGTTGGTCGATGATTAATAAGGTTGATATTTGGTCGATGTTTGGTCGAGGCTTGGTCGAGGCCTGGTTAAGGCTTGGTCGAGACTTGGTTGAGGCTTGGTCAAGGTTTGGTTGAGGCTTGGTCGAGAATTGGTCAAGGTTTGGTCGAGGCCAGTTGATGTTAGTTGATACTTAGTTGGTTGATGTCATGATCAAAAAGTTTGGTTGATGCTTGATCGAGGCTGATTGAGGTTGATGTTTGGTCGAGGCTTGGTCAAGGTTGATGTTTGGGGTAAGGTCAAATTCCCCCAGTTGCTAGGGAGAATGTTTGATAGATTTAGTTGGAGAGGGCAAGATCTTGATCTATCAGGTTGGAGGTAGGAATCTCAAAATCATGGATGGTAATAGAAGAAATGGTTGATAATGATTTGATTAAAGTAGCTAATGGTTGGGGGTCATCGAGTTGGACCTCCATCGATTGTAAGGCTTGGATCAAAGTTTGATGATGCTATGGAGAGTTTTGTATGAGATCATACAAAGACATCTTCATAGGGGTTGTGTGGTGAGGTTATTTCACCATGGAGTCAGGGATTGTCTTTGAGGATGCTGGTTGAGATGTGCCCAAGACAGTAAGCTTGGGTTTTGGTTGTGGTGAAGGCTTGGTAGATGGGGATGTCCAAGGGATAGAAACATGTCTTTTCCCTTTATCCTTTTGGGTTGGTGGGCTGGTGGTCAAGTTGATTGTGTTGATTTCGAATAATGGGGTTAAAGGCGGTGGAGGGACCTCAGTTTGATGATGGACTCCTGATTTAGGTGATGATGTTTGTGAGGCATGTGATGGTGTCAAATATTTGGCAAAGGGGTAGTCAAGAGGATCTTTGATGAGAAGGGTATCCTTTTTTTAGTGTTGATGAATGATAGTTTTAAGAGTGAAACAATGCTCAGTGTCATGTCGTGGTGTGCGATGATAGTGACAAAATTTAGTGTTGTCAAACCAAGATGGTCTTGATCTGAGAGTTGGTGAGTGTGAAGGTGAGGAGGTATGGGAAGCATGGGATGATGTTGAAGGTTTGTTGATAATATGGTCAAGAAGAAGGGTGTCTTTCTCCAAGCATTGGCAAATGACAACCTTGAGGGCACAATAATGCTCAGTGTCATGTCCTAGCGTGCGATGATAGTGACAAAATTTAGTGTTGTCAAACCAAGATGGTCTTGATCTGAGAGTTGATGAATGTGAAAGTGAGGAGGTATGGGAAGCATGGGATGTTGTTGAAGGTTTGTTGATAATATGGTCAAGAAGAAGGGTGTCTTTCTCTAAGCATTGGCGAATGACAACCTTGAGGGCACAACAATGCTCAGTGTCATGTCTCGGCGTGTGATGATACGCACAAACTTTAGTGTCATCGAACCAGGGTGGTTTTGGTCTGAGAGATTGGTATGGTTTAAGGGGTGGAAGACTAATGTGAGAAGATTGCAACAATTGTCATAACAGCAAGGCATAAGAACCCGCCAATGGGTCTGCATGTTTTGTTGTAGTAGGGGTTGATGACTTTTATTTTGGAGGCGTAGGAGGCGTTGGTCATTTTGGAGGAAATATATGTTTAATGGGTAAAGGGGATAATGGAGGCAATTTGCCTCTGTGAGGTGTTGGAGTAGGAAGCACTCCTATTAAGGTGGATGGATGTGGGCCCAAAATAGAGGGCAATGATGAAGGTGGGGGAGGAATTCTCTGGTGTGGTTTAGTGGCCTTCTTTGGTTTGGTTTGAGGGCCACTATTGTGTGAGGCAAGATTAGATATGGGGTGAACACCAAGAGATTTAATCTCTTTTGGCATGGTCGATGCCTACATGGGTTTGGGTTCAGATGTGGATGGAGATGAGTGAGATGTAGCGATCTCAGACAAAAGGCAAGAGAAAATCATCACTGGGTCTTCCTCGGTCGAAGCGGGTGAAGAGACAGGGTCTTCTCTTGGTGGAGAAGAAATTAACAAATGTGACTCCTCAAGAGGATAGAGGGTAGGGATGATGGTGCCTTCTACTTGTGGTTGAGGAGTAGGAAGGGTATGGTCCTCCATTGGTAGGAGGAAGGATGAAGGTGGGGTTGATGGCATTGGTATGGTCAAAGCGTCCTCTAATATAAGAGAGATCGATGGAGAACTAATAGGAGAAGAAGTTCTTCTACCTATGATGGATGAATAGGAGAAGAAAGCTCTTTTACCTGTGGAGGAGGTTGGTCAGGGACAAGAGGCGAGACCGTGTTGACCATGCGTATATCATGTTCTTGGGAGCTATCGGCCATGGTCTAGACATTGTTTTGATTAGAAGGATGGTTAGGAAAAGGTTGCTTAAAGATGTTGATGTTTTGATTGGGTGGCGCATTCAGGTTATCCAAAACAAGATCCCCCTTATCTATCATGTCTTAGAAAATGTTCTTAAAGGTTTAGCAGTTGTTTGTGTCATGGCCTTGGACACGGTGATAGTGACAAAAGTCATTTTCCCTATACCATGCAGGGATAGGTTTTGAGGGTTGAATTGAGGTGGTCAGATTTGAGGGAGATTAAGGACCCCCTATTTGACAAGTTTATCCAAAATGGAAGCGTATGATTCTCCTATAAGAGTATACTGACGCTGTATGTACCGTTGTTGGAATTATTTTGTGATGCTTTGTGATGTGGAAGGTTGAGATTGGTTAGTTGTCGTTGAAGATGATGGTGATCTAAAGACCACAGTGTTTGCCACTCCTTTGGACTTAGAGTGGGAAGAAGAAGGTCTAGAAGAAGAAGGGTCATTGGTTTTTGCATTGGTATTATGCAATTTGACCCTATTTTCTTTAATAGCACAGAGTTCAAGCTTTTGGGCCATGGTGAAAGCTTCATCAAAAGTGCAAAATGTTTGAACCCACAAGGTGGATGAGATGTGCATGGCACATGCTCGAGAGAAGAGCTCAATGAGCTTGGGTTAAGGTAAAGGAAAGGAGAGTTGGTTGATTAAGCCTCTCCAACGGGCGACAAAATCAGTTATGGATTCATCATCAAATTGTTGGATACAATACAGATCTGTGATAGAGACCTTTTTGGTGATATTGATCAAGAAGTGGTCAAGAAAGAGTTGGGCTAGCTGGGTGAATGTGAAAAGAGAGTGTCTGGTGAGAGAGATGTACCAATCGAGGGTAGCACCAAAAAGTGACATGGGGAATGTGCGTAGTAATAATGCATCATCATGTGCTATGAGATAACAAGCATATTTGAATGCTCGTAGATGCTGTTGAGGGTCTTCCTTACTCTGGAAATGAGTAAACTTAGGAAGTTCCCATTGACTAGGATATAGTCGAATTGGGATGGAGAAATGGATAGGTTTGTTGCAAATTTGGTCATATGAAAGGACATTGCTTGAACCAGAAATGGAAGCCTCAAGACTAGACATTTTGTCCATCATCATCTTGATGGGATCGGCTGATGAATTGGTAGATGGTGTGCCCCCTAGGTTGTAAGGTGCTTGGAAGGTGCTAAAAGAGGCATATGATGTAGTCGGTTGCACTTGTATAGGTGTAACATATTGATAACTAGTCATTGGGATAGATGTGGAAGCCAGGAGTGGTTGTGTCATGAAGGTAGAAAACATAAGTTGACTAGATACTGCCAAAGGTGGTTGCATGGTGGCATTAGCAAAAGGGGAGGTAGACACTCCTACATTTATAGGTGCAAGAGTGTGTGGAGTCGAGATAATCGAGTTCTGATATAATGTAGAACTTGGTTGAATTGCGTGTGGTTGAGGGGGTAATGAAACCCCAATGGAGGTCAGTCCAAAAATAGATGGGGAGGCCAAACTTTGTGTATTGGCCACAGTCGGGTTAATGGTTGAGGCAATAGTCTGAGTCATAAAAGGCTGGGTAACGGATGGTGTTGATGTCATCTCCGCTTCACCCGAAAGGTCTCACATTTGGTTTCTTGCGAGATAGTGTTGGAGAGCCTTGACGTTGTGGTCAAGGAGTCTCTCAAAGTTTGGGTCCCCTTCAAGGAAAATTGAAGGTTGATTAGGAGTTGGTTGGGTAGGAGTTCATTCAGTCTCTGAATGATACTCCATTAGAGGACTAGGCATAGATGGTGAAGGCAGGAGTGGTCGTTGCCTTGCGTGGTCAAGAAGAGTTTCAGTTTGACTGCGTGTCAAAACCATTCAAGGCAAGAAGGGTCAGGTTCCAGAAACTGTGTTTTTCATTTTTTGCTTTTCTACATTCAAAGGAAGTAAGAAACTAGAGAAATGGTCTAGGGTTAGATGATACCCGGATGAGGTCTACGCATCATTATCCAGACGTTGAGGGGACTCCTCTTTGGTTGTGGAGGATGACACCTATAGAAGAAAGAGACTTAAACAAAAATATTATTAGATGGATGTAAGGTGGACTGCCAAGCGATATGCTTGGTCTCAGAAGTGCAAAGACTTCCTTAAGGGATGTCAGTCCACTTGTTGATAAAAAATAATGTCAGATAGAGATAATAATGACAGACTAAGCTAGAGAAATACAAATAATGTGTACCTACTGTCTATTGTCGGTCTGCCATAGTCACCGATGTCGGTTGGCCTATCGACATCAGTTGGTCAAGGTCACCGGCATCGGTTAGTCTGCTGACGTCGATAGGGGAAATGGGCCTGGTAGCCGGTGTCGGTTGGGGCAATGGTCTTGGACAGGGTTTGGATGGGTTTTTAGTCAATAGAATGGTCTACAAAATGGTCTGTGGTAGTTTGAGAGTCTGTGCAGGGTGGGAAGATAGTAGATAGAGTCTTTAGGAGGGACTAAGGCAGGGGATATGTTGTCAGAAAAGGGGTAAGGGTAGGAGAAAGGCCTCTCAGCCTCTCCAAGAAGAAGTTTAGTTAGGTCTAGTCTAGTTGAAAGTCAGGGTTTGTTTGGTTGATAATACTTAGAAGTAGCAAATGGGGATTGATTATCAAAGCATTCTGAAATACTGAGATGAAACAAAAGAAGAATACTTACCTCTTGCCTACTAAAGAAGAAGTGTATGAGACCAGTTACTGATGCTGTTGATGTAGAAGGTTACCTGCAGAGTGGAGTGATTGATGTAGAATACCTGTAGCCTATGATGCTTGTTATGCGTCTGGGAGAGAGAGAGAGAGAGAGAGAGAGAGAGAGAGAGAGAAAGAGAGAGAGAGGTCAAAGTCTAGGTGCAAGAGGATTTTTGCATTTGGGGGAAGAGGATTTGAAGAGACCAAAATTCACTTGCAAGTTGGTTTTAAGAAACCGACGTTAGTGTTTTCACCAATGTCGGCTGACTGTAACTGATGTCGGCAGCTAAAATAATAGAAAAAGGGCTAAAATTAACCTTTTGCCTATTCTTCCAACTTCTAGGGTCAATTTGTCATGGGAAAATGGTTGAAGGTGGATTAAATGAGCGTGAGAGGGTTGAAATAGGTCATAAACTGGTCATAGGGTGATGGGAGGCATCCAAGGAGAGGTGAGGTGTCATGGGTGATGTGTCAAAGGGGGAATTATTAATTTAAAATAGTTAATTTATTTTAAATTAATAAGTGAGTGGGTTAGGAATGTGTTAGAAGTGGACCAAGGGGACCAAGGGGGAGAGTTGACCAAGGAGTAGACATGATTTTGGTGTCTACATTGCTATCTTTGGGTTGGCTTTTTCCAAGGCTACCCCTATATGCTCCCCAGGTTCCCTTTTGACAAGTTGGTTCTAATGGAACTTTGCCGACAACTGGTTGTCATGCATACTAGACAAATGGAGCTAAAAAAGCAAGGTTTCAAGTTTCCAATTGAAATTGGTAGGTATTCTACTGCAACAGCAGCCAAAGCCAAAGTCATGGAAACAGAGATGCAGATGGTCACCCTGAAGCAGTTCAAGAGAAGAGACAAATTTGACTATAGGGGAGTCAAGGATAACATCAGGCAGAAAACTCAATTCCATGAGTCTATGATTGAGGACATCTGGATAGACCTGACAATGGCCAAAGAAATCAAAAATATAGACTATTACAGGCTGACCCTAGAGCAAATTGAATATCTGAGGCTTACAGAGATCCCCTCTAGTCTGGTCGATGATGGGAACATTATCAATAATAGGTGCCTGGCTAAAAAGGTTGCTGGCTCCCCTCTTCCTCCAACTCAGTGGTCTTAGAAGGAACTAACTTCTCTGAGAAAAATATTTGAACCAATATTGGTTAACACCAATGATTGGTTAGCAGCCAAAGGGATTGTCTTGAAATAATTTATCATGAGATCCGAGGCCGAGTACCAAGTAAAGATGAAGAAGAAGGTAGAGAACAGGACCAAGAACAAAGGTGATGTTCCTTCCCCTTCTAGGCCTCACAAGCCTAGAATCATATTTATTTCCAAAAAGCCAAAGACTACTGAGGGGTTAGAAGCAGTGGCTAAAAGGGTCACAGAACAGAGCCCTCAGACACAAGCAGCTCAACCAATGGAAATAGATGACTAGTCATCAGGACAGCCAAGCACTGAACCTCTATCTTCATAGGGAGAAGCACAATTACTTAAGAGCATCTCTCCTTCTCCACCTTAGTCTCTTGTGGCTTCCCCTTCTCCTCTCTCTCCTATTAGTGTTCCCTCTTTTGGAGCCACCTCTCCTTCCAGAGTTGTATTTGGTGATCCTTAGGGTGCTTCTGGAGTTACTCCTCGCTCCTCTGGGTCCATTCCTAGTTTGTCATCTCTCTCTTTCAATCTGGGAGAAAGTTCTGCACAAGAGTCAAAATCAGTAGTTGGTACAATTTTGCCTGTTATTCTAACTGTGACCATTATCACCACTAGCAATGTAGAAGCTACCACATTAACACCAACTGAGGGAACTATGGCTATAGTAGGTACTTCTCTCCCACCTTGGATGTCATCATTCACACCCAAAAGAAAGAAGTTAGCTATCTCTCTAGATGACTTTGACTTTGTCAAAATAGTGCCGGTGAAAGCTAAAGCTCCTAAGAGGCCAAGGATCCTCTCAAAATTGGTCAAAGAAAAAGGACAAAAATTTTTGGAAATTGCTAAGCCTCCATAGGACGCAACCCTTGAGGGTTTCAAAATGAGCAGCTATTCCATCTCTCATGTTGAACTTGGCAAAGTTACTCACGAAGGTGTGAAAAGTGACCTTCAGTCTGCTATGGACATCATGGTCTAGATGTTTGACCGAGAAAAGAAAATAAAATATTATTACAAGGCCAAGATAGAGCAGCTGACAGCAGTGATAAGGAGGTTCACTCTTCCTCCTGAAGCAGCAACTCCAGAGGCCTTCTCCATAGATGACCCTGTCATTCAAAAGGTAGAGAAAACTTACTTAAAGGGAAAATTCATGGAGGATTATATTGAAAAAATGCATACTCAGGGAGTTTCCTTGCTTACAGAGGTTGCAGGAAAAATAGACAAGATGAGGAAGGTGAGGGTAGAATTAGATGACCTGGTATCCCTTATCTCTCAAGAGACTAATAGTTCAGAAAAAGATCTTAGCAAATGGAGGGAGATGAAGGATTTGAAGAAGAGCACCTTGATATCTATTGGTGTCATCTCCAGAAAAGACTCTTACATTGAGATCAAGGAGTCACTGATCTTCAGGATCTAGGTACTCAAGGATTTAATTGAGGATCCCAAAGCTTCCAGAGATGCTAGCGAGAAGAGCGACACGGGCCTGCTCAATAAACTGGAAGAACTACCCTGCAACCTAACTTCGAGGGATAATCAATTTCTCTCCATAGAAGAAATGATTCAAAGTTTCAAAGGGATGATTCAGAGAGATTTTGAAGAAAAGGCCTTCTCAATGACCTCGGTGGACAATATCCTGGATACTCAACTGACTCTGGATAATTTAAAATCTAGGTTAACTAGTCATGCTAAAGCCATCATAGCATTGAAGGATGCCTTAATCAGAGCCAGAGTCATCTTCAAGAGCATGGTTGCACCAGACATCATAGGAATTTAGGCATCCATTACTATGTATGATGCTCATCTAAAGAAATCTGGCAGCAAGAACTAAAATTCTTTCTCCCTTCTCTCTTCTTCTTTCCTTATGCACTTTTGTTTTGTGAAAAGTGCATGTAATTTTGTAATATGTAATTACATGTAAAAAGTTCAAAAAAATATCTCAAAGTCAAAGATGAGTCATCTTTGACTAAGATATTTTTGTATTTTAATATTTTATAAATTTTGAGAATTTCTCCCTATATATAGTGGAGACCTCTTTTGTAAATGGATTTTGAATAATTGAGAGCAAAAACTCTGCTGAAATTGAGACACTTTTTTGAGACTTTGTGCTCAAACTTATAAATCATATTTTGTTGAATGAATGAGAAACAGGTTTATTTTAAATTTTGTGTTGAGATTATCTGTGTTATTTAGGAAATAGTTCTTGTGTCCTTTTTCCTGGTAAGATCTTGTTTATCTGATTTAATAAGCAAAGTGGGTGTGTTGATATTATCTGAGGGCATTTCTAAAAGGTAAAAGAGAGACTTTGGGCTAATTTTACCTTTGTGATCCTTTTATCTTTTGTAGTTTCAGGTGAAGACTTTGTGCTTCATTTCATTCTACAGTTACGTTTGTTCTGAATCAGTGAAGGAGGCTACGGAAGACTTTGTGCTTACGTGAGTGTTCTTGTGGACTTTGTTACTTCAGGTGATTTTTTGTTTCCCATTTGATGCCATTCTTAAAAGAAGAGGAATGTTATTAGATAAAGACCAGGATTTCTCTCTTTTGTTCTTTATACATTACCTCTGAAAAAAGAGAAATAGATGTTGTTATACCACCCCATGTGTTATTTTTTGCTTAATTATATATATATATATATATATATATATATATATATATATATATATTCGGCACATAAATATTCATAGGGAACCTCCCCTTGATGAGAGGAGAGATTTACCTCATATAGATCTGGTAAACTCACACTTCTCATGGAGTAAATCTCCCTATACTGTGGTTGATATACCCATTTTGTCCTCAGTTAGTTAACAATAAAATATTCACCCAATAATTTTTTGGCGACTCCGCTGGGGAGCAAACGTGCATTTTGAAGCCTCAAGCTTCAACTTGAAGCAGTTTCGGTCCCTTTTTTCATTTGAAACCTAGCAACTCCATGCTACACCAAAATCCAGAGAGCCAAGGGTATTTTTGACCCCGTGTTTGAGTTGGCACAATAGATCAATTTTGATCTATTTCCTCCACCACCTTCCCACCAACGGTCTAGGATTTTTCCTCCTGACCCTATCAAGTCACCAATGCAAGGCAGTGCTTCTTTTCCTACTGTTAACCAGGCCCTGCTTACAAATACCCTACCCAAGTTTGTTATCCCACCATTTAATCATCCTATCATAATGGCTCAAGGTCCATGGGGCAATTCCTTTGTTCCTCTTAATTTAACTACACCTTTGTATGAACTACCTCGTAGTTCTAGGAAAAATTTTCCTAAGGTTTTTGGTGATGGAAAGGTTCATCCTGACGAGCATATTAAAGCTTTCTCCATAGCATGTGGCATAATTGGTGTTGAATTTGAAGATGTAGTAGTGAGACTTTTCATGGAAACCCTGCAAGGAGCTACCGCAGATTGGTTCTATCACCTGCAAGCTGGGTCAGTAACTGACTAGGATATGCTTAAATCTAAATTCGAGGCTAGGTTTAAACCTACTAAAGATGCACACACTTTGTTAGCTCAACTAACACAGATAAAAAAATAATCTCAAGAACCTGAGGGATTTCATAGCTAAATTCAATAAGTTGAGGAACCAAATTCCAATTGTGGCTCAGCCCACTCTAGAGAATCTCAAGTGATTTTTTATCAATTCACAGCTTCCCGAAGTAAGTTTCCTATTGAGGCGAGCTGGCCCTATGGATCTAGCCTTGGCTCAAGATTTGGCTACTGAGATTGAAGATGATCTTATCTTGGTAGGTAAGATTAGAAAATACCCTAGTAAAAATAAATTCTCTTCATCTGCTGAAATTTCTTCTTTAGGCACTAGAAATCCTATGGTGTAAAAATTGACAAATAAACTAATAGCTTTGAAGAGGCAAATAGCCCAAGGTACATCTGTCCCTACCTATTGGAATATGCCCAAGATAACATTCCAGAATCAGCCATATCATGGTAATGCTACCCGAAACCAAGGGCAACCAAATCGCCTGCCTCCCCCTCTAGGGAAATTAGCCATTGAAGTAGCACCTGCCAATTCAGCAATCAGTTACTTAGAGGCTGAACACAACTATTCATTCCAACCTCAGTTAGACCAACAAGAAGATGCTAATCTCTTTGATAAGCAAGAAGAAGAATTAGCTAGTGACTCCAATATCTATTTTCTGGATTACCAAGATGAAGTTGAAAGTAATGGGGAAAATTTGGATGGATCCTACGCTATTTTCACCAGATCTCAAAATTAGTCAGCTTCACAGACTGACAAAGGAAAGGTAGAGGAAGAACCCTGGCCAGTGGTTTCCATCGCTAAATGTGGGACTCCATTGCCTCCGTAATCAAAAGATCAGGTAATTCATAAAAAATTAAGTACCTCCAACCATCCCATACCTTCCACTTCTATTGCTCAGACCAGTGTCACACCTACTAAAATTTTGGATGATGGACTCTCTTCCTCTATTGCAATTTTTTTTTAATTATTTGATATAATTGATCATGCTAGAAAGACTAAAATTTAAATGATAGAGGTTGAATATTTGAGGGCTAACCTAGAGCAATTTGATAGGTTAGCAGAATATATAAAAAATAAAGCCTTCCCCGTAGGACAAGATTCTTTGAAGGCCGTTCATGATCCTCCTAAAGATACACCAGCCCAAAACAATCTTGTTGTGACTCCCCCTATTGCTCCCAGAAAAATAGAACCTTTCTACATTTCCCTGCTTATAAATGGTTATAAATTGAGTAATTGTATTATAGATTCTGGAGCCTCAGATAATGTCATGCCCGCGAAGGTGGTAGATTCTCTTGGCCTAACTCTGACCAAAACTTTTGGGAGGTGTTTTTCTATGGAAAACAAGCAAGTTCCCCTCTTTGGTCAGATAAAAGATGCTCAATATGCTTTCACAACTTTTCCAGAAAAGCAGATAAAAATAATGGTTTTAGTGGCTAATGTTCCAGCATCTTACAGCATCTTACTCGAGTAGAATTTTTGCAAAGACATTGGAGGTGAGCTAAGTATGGACTTGTTTGAAGTAAGAATCTAAATTTAAGATGTCATGAAGAAGTTGCTTCCTGAAAAAGAAGTAAGGTATGTAGTTACCCGATCGTCGACACCAAAAGCCCAAATTTTATTTGAGTCCTCAGGCATGGGAAACTACTTCCTATCTACAGATGGGATCCATGAGGCATTTGATGAAACTCTCACAGGTGATAACTTGAGATTGTGTTCCACTGACACAACGAGAGAATCGACAAATCAAAATGAACACATGGAAGAGCCTCTTCCCCCAAATAAAGGAGTTTTTAAAAGAAAAATAGCGTCTAACGAGGTATAGACCTTAGAATTTTATGGTAGCTACTCTTATATTGGTTCAAGAGCTACGGTTGTGTTGGTATCTCCTTAGGGAGACATTATTCCTTTATCCTACAAATTGCAGTTCAATAATACCAACAACACGGCTGAGTATGAGTCCCTATTGCTTGGACTACAGGCTTCCAGAGAAAAGGGCATTAGGCTACTCCATGCTAAAGGGGACACTGAGTTGATAGTCTACCAGGTGAAGAACTTCTATCAGACAAAAAATAAAAAGTTGCGCCACTATCACAATCTAGTCTGGGATCAGATTGAAAATTTTGATGCTTTCAATATCTCCACTATTTCAAGGGAATTTAATGACCGAGCAGATGCATTAGCTATCTCTGCTACTCTCTTAGTCCCTCACCTAGACTTTAAGAGAGACAAGTACACTATTAAACTGGTCTTTTGGCCAAGTGTACCTGATAATGCCAACCATTGGCAAGTATTTAATAATGATGACCAAATCATTGCATTCTTGGAGCAAATAGACAGTTTTGAACAACTACATTTTGAAGGTAGCAAACTCTGAGAATGTGAAGCAACTCCTGAGTCAAATACAAATACAGGTGAGGATTTCCTACAGCTTAAGGGAAATAAGATTCCTAAAGGCCTGGTTTCTCTAGAGAAGTTGTTTGATAACCATGATAGGTTTATTAAACAACAACGAACAGATTCAAACTCCTCTCAAGATTTTGATCAGGTAAACTTGGGAACCAAGCAAGATCCTAAGATGATAAACATTGGGAAATGTTGCACTCCCGAGGAGAGATTTAAGCTTGCTAGTTTACTTCATTAATATATTAATGTATTGGCCTATTCTTATGATGATCTGAAATCACTCAGACTAAGTGACATTTGCCATGACATTCCTCTGAAAGCCAACTCTATACCTTACAAGCAAAAGTCCAGGCAATATAACCCAAAAATCTTAGGTACTATTTTAGCTAAGATACAAAAAATGCTTGATGCTCAGATAATTTTTCCAATCCATCACTCAACATGGATTGCCAATATAGTGCCTGTCAGGAAGAAGAATGGTGAAATTCGAATCTGCATGGATTTTAAAAATTTGAACCAGTTATCTTTATAAGATAACTACCCTCTCCCTATCATGGACCAAGTTCTGTAGATGGTAACAGGTTCAGAAATGTTATCAATGCTGGATAGTTTTTTGAGGTACAATCAGGTTGAAGTCAAAAAAGCAGATCAACATAAAATAGCATTCACCACACCTTGGGGCACAATCACTTATCGAAGAATGCCTTTTAGTCTGATAAATGTAGGTGCCACATTTCAAAGGGCGATGGATCTCGCTTTCAAGGATAAAATGGAAAAAATCATTGTAGTATACCTAGATGATCTGATAGTGTTTTCAAAGCACCATTCTGAGCATGTCCATCATTTGCAAAGGATACTAGAACGCTGTCGTCAGAACGGTATTTCTTTAAACTCAAAGAAATCTATCTTCAAAGTAACTAAAGGGAAACTTCTCAAACACATTGTGTCCCGTGAAGGTATTAAAATTGATTTAGAGAGAGTCAAGTCCTTCCAGGAACTTACTCTGCCTACCAGCAAGACTGTAGTTCACTCTTTCTTTGGAAAGGTGAACTTCCTTCGAAGGTTCATTCCTGAGTTTGTTGAGAAAACCCATCACATTGTCAACATGATGAAAGTCAATGCTACATTCAGGTGGACTGCTAAGGGCAAATCAGCATTCAAAGAAATTAAGGAAGCAATCACCCATACACCAGTCTTGGTTTGTCTAGATTATACTAAAAGTTTTAAAATATACAGTTATGCTTCCGAGCATACACTATCAGCCATTTTAGTCTAACAAAATCAAGAAGGTGTAGAATCTCCTATCTCCTTTATGAGTTGTCCACTCAAGGTTCATGAGCTAAAATATTCCCTTATGGAGAAGCACGCATACGCAGTGGTCAAAGCAGTCAAGCACTTCAGGTTTTATATCCTGAACTCTCACACTGAAGTTCTTGTACCTGACACAATAGTAAAATCCATTTTGACTCAGTAGGAGTTTGGTATGAAGAGAGGTAACTAGATTGCCAAGACTCAGAAATTTAACCTGGATATCAAACCTACCAAGCTAGTATGGGGGAAGGGTCTTTGTCAGTTGATCACCAACAACATTCCAAATGAAGCAAAAAATGAAGTAGAGATTGAAGGCGTGTCTACAGCCTTATTTGTTGCAACCACCGATGAGTGGTATTCTGACATTGCCCATTTTCTGACATATGGTGAGTGTCCTACTCATCTTTCTTATATAGAGAAATGGAATGTCAAATTAAAAGTAGTTGGTTATGTCCTATGGGATAATGGTCTTTACAAGAGAAACCTGTATGGGGCATTTCTTTGTTGTGTTGGCAAAGTACAACAAAAAAGACTTTTAGAGTCTTTCCATAATTTGTCCTGTGGAGGGCATTTTTTTGCATCGGTAATAGTACATAAAATTTTACGAGCAAGGTATTATTGGCCCACCCACATTTTTATAGGATGCCTACAAATGGGTATGTATATGTGAATTGTGCTAGCAATTCATTGGGAAGCCTAAGCTGGCCGCTTTGCCTCTCAATCCGGTTGTGATCGAGGAACCATTTCAGTAGTGGGGTATTGACTTCATTAGTGTAGTCAATCCATCTTCAAGTGCCAGACATGATTATGTCCTCATGGCAATGGATTAATTTACTAAATGGGTGGAGGCCATCTCAACCAAGCACGCTACATTTGAAGTGGTGTGTAGTTTTCTCAAAGAAAATATCATCTCTAGGTTTGGGGTCCCACTAAAGATTATAACAAATAATGAGGCTTATTTTTCATCACATGAAATTACTCAATTTTTTTTTTATTATGAGATTACCTTATCCCACACTTCAGATTATTTCCCACAAGGAAATGGCCAAGTATAATTGAGTAATAAGAACTTGGTCTCTATTATCAGGAAGTTGGTGGATGATAATCAAAGAACATGGCACAAAGCATTATATGATGCTTTATGGGCAGACAGGATAACACCCAAAAGAGCTATAGGTATGTCACATTTTTAGCTTCTATATGGATTAAATATAGAAATTCCCATCACCCTTGAACTACCAGCGCTCAGGTTAACTTAAGCAATCGAAGACTCAACCTTTAAAAGCTCAGTCGATAAAAGGATCATGTGTCTGATCGAGCTAAATGAGTGATGAGTCATGGTAGTGGATCAAATTATAGAGCATTAGAATTGGGTAAAGGCACTTTTTGATAAAAAATATAAAGTGCACAAATTCCAAGTCAGAGATCAAGTCTTGTTGTGGGACAAGAGGCGAGAACCAAAAGGGATGTACGGCAAATTTGACTCCCTATAGAGAGGCCCATTCACCATTCAACAGTGTTGTGGTGAAGGTAGCTTCTTGCTAGAGTACTAAGATGGAATGCCATTTGCACTACCTCACAGAGGGTAGCATCTGAAGCTATTCAACCCTTGAAGCATGGATAAGTCCATTTGTATATATGTGCAATTTTTACTTTTTATCTATTTTTCTTTAATTTTTAGCTTGACTCCGTAGCCCAATGGCTTGGATGAAGGCGCTTAGAGACTGGTTTCTACTCTCGCTAATCAATTTGATTAATGGAAGTTCCCCAACAGGAGCCAGCTATTATTTCCAAAATTAGCTTAGCCTATTTTTGGGAACAACCCCCTATGAAACTTGTCTGTTTCATATTTTGTCTCTCTAAGCTTGTTTTTGAGATGGGTTTTGAATTCATTCTCATCTTGGCCTAAGAATGTGAGAGTAGTTACGATCTCTTTGCAACCAATGAAACCCCTCCCCTAGACTACCTCTTCTAGAGTTGGTCTTTTCTTCCATTTTTGTGCACGAGCAGCAAATTTTGTCGCTAGTGCATTTTTAACCTTTGCAATGTAAGGGCAACAAATTTTGTTGCCCCTACATTTTTCTTGCAAAGGTGGAAAATTTTGCCGCACCTACATCCTGACCTGTAAGGGTGGAAAATTTTGTCGCCTTTGCATTTGAACTAAACCAAACATGTAAGGGCAGCAAAATTTTCCACCCATGCATACCTCAATTTCTGTGTGCAGCATTTATTATCATGCACGATGGGTTGTTGGGGTTATTTTCACCCCATATAATCCAATTTGGGCCTCATTTTTTCTCATTCTTCCTCCTCTCCTCCTACCTTCTATGTCTGGATGATCTGACAAGCGATTTGAGGTGCATTTTCATAGATTTGAGCCTATGGTGCGCGCGCTTTCTAGGTTGGTCTTGTCTTTATCATTTATTTTCTTTTGTTTTATTTTCTTCATTTTTAGTTTTTAGAGGTTGTTTATTGTTTCATTCTTCCTTCTTCCTTCCCTCCCCCTCCACATTAGCTTTCCCATCCTTTCTTCCCATTTTGGGGCGGCAAAAATCGTTGTCCCTCTTCGTTACCCATGAGTTTCCTCTCAAGACCTGCGTGGGCAGCAAAATTTTTCCACTCGTGCCTCGACCCCCCAAACCCTTTACCTACGTGGGCGGAAAATTTTTCCACCCATGCAATCCTTGCATGCTTGGACAATGAATTTTTCTGCCTGCGTGTCTCCCTGCCATGCTTGCCTAGCTTACAGGGGTGGCAAAATTTGCCACCCCTACTGAAGCACGCCCAATGTGTAGGGGCGGCAAAATTTTCCAACCCTATCATGCATTTCCAAACTATAGGGATGGAAAATTTTGCCACCCATACCTTCTTATTGGTTTGTAAAGGTGGTGAAATTCACCACCTGTGTAGGCCAATCCCGCATGGGCGGCAAATTTTGCTGCCCTTGCATTCTTCTCATTTCTCCTGTAGTGGCGGCAAATTTTGCTGCCCTTGCATTCCCTCTCTATATTTTTCTTACTCTGGGGGATTTTTCATCCTTTCCCTTTCTTTCCCTTTCTTCCTCATTTTTTTCCCCTTTTTCTAACCCAGCCTTTTTAAGTGACCTCCATTGACCATGATCACTTAAAATGTGTTTTCCCCAATTCGTCCACTCTCCCCTAATTTCATGATCATGACTACAGTACTTTCAAAAAACTCTTGCTCGTCAACACCTATTCGACCAAAGCTAGTTCCCATGTCAAAAACATCTCCAAAAAAGGCAAAGATAATGAAATACAAGTACTAGAGTGTCTTCTCGATCACTTTAGTCACCTCCAATGTCGACGACATTTAGGATACTGAAATTGGCCACGTGGACATGGCCGAGTTCGTAGCTCGAATGAAGGCAATGAACCCAAGCTCTGAGATAAAGAGGATTGTTGAAAGTAACATCCACCTAGTTGCTACTTTCCTAGTGGTAGCGCATCATATAGAGTTCATCCTCTAATGTGTCCGCTTCTACAACAAAGAGACTAAGTCAATCTCAGATGCTAGCAACAATATGATAATTTAGCTGGATCCTGAATTCATTGACAAGGTCTTCATGTGCCCTTTAGATACTAAAGTAACCAAGATTGACTTCATTAAAGCCCAAAAGGAGTATGATAAAGACCCTGAGAGGGCTAAGAAGGTCATAAACAATAGGTGGTTGAAGACACCCATGTCTAGTCTATCTAGATGGCCTGGAACTTCTCAAGGGGTGACTTCATTAAAGAAGTTGGTGACTTGATCACCCTCCTAAGTAGAGTGTGAGGCCTCCCCTCTTCCTCATAGTTCCATGAATGGATGTACCCGTTTACTAAGATTATCCTTCAGGGCAAATAGGTCATCTTTTGGGGTGAACAAATTAGTAGTGCCCTTCACGAATAGCTAACCAAGGTGCAGACTTCTTCTAAGTTTTATATGACCTCATACCTTGTGTACATAGCTACTTCAATGTGGAACTTCCTAGGTTTAACAACTGAAGGGGATAAAAAGACCACCCTGGTCTACTCATATTACCCCCAACTGACTTTACAAGGATCAATCCACCATTTCAAAAGGGTGAATGACGCTTTCTTTGCCATATTTTTATGCCTCTTTGACTCTCAGCTTGAGCAAAAGAGAGTATCAGACGAGGCTTGGATAGTTGCTAATGACTATGGGTGTATGCTCCTCCAATTTCCCACCTTTTGCTATCTTTGGGTTGGCTTTCTCCAAGGCTACCCCTATATGCTCCCCAAGTTCCCTTTTGACAAGTTGGTTCTAATGGAACTTTGCTAACAACTGGTTATCATGCATACTAGACAAATGGAGTTGAAAAATCCAGGTTTCAGGTTTCCAATTGAAATTGGTAGGTAATCTATTGCAATAGCAATCAAACCCAAAGTCATGGAAATAGAGATGCAGATGGTCACCCTGAAGCAGTTCAAGAGAAGAGACAAATTTGACTACAAGAGAGTCAAAGATAAGATCAAGTGGAAAACTCAATTCCATGAGCCTATGATTGAGGACATCTGAATAGACCTAAGGATGGCTGAAGAAATCAGTAAGATGGACTATTGCAGGATAACTCTAGAGAAAATTAAATATATGGGGCTTGTAGAGATCCCCTCCAGTCTGGTCGATGATGGGAACATTATAAATAGCAGGTACCTGGCTAAAAAAGTTGTTGGCTCCCCTCTTCCTCCAACTCAGTGGTCTCAGAAGGAACTAACTTCTCTGAGAAAAAGATTTGAACCAATATTGGCTAACACCAATGATTGGTTAACAGCCAAAGGGATCATCCTGAAAGAATTTATCATGGGATCTGAGGCTGAATACCAAGCAGAGATGAAGAAAAACACAGAGAACAGGACCAAGAACAAAGGTGATGTTCCTTCCCTTTCCAAGCCTCACAAGCCTAGAATCATCTTTGTTTCCAAAAAGCCAAAGACTACTAAGGGTTTAGAAGCAGCGGCTAAAAGGGTCATAGAACAGAGCCCTCAGGAATAGGCAGCTCAGCTAATGGAAATAGATGACCTACCATCAGGACAGCCAAGCACTGAACCTCTGCCTTCACAGAGAGAAGCACAACCACTTAAGAGCATCTCTCCTTCTCCACCTTAGTATCTTGTGGCTTCCCCTTTTCCTCTCTCTCCTATCAGTGTTCCCTCTTTTAGAGCCACCTCTCCTTCTAGAGTTGTATTTGGTGATCCTTAGGGCACTTCTAGAGGTACTCCTCACTCCTCTGGGTCCATTCCTAGTTTGTCATCTCCCTCTTTCAATTTGGGAGAAAGTTCTGCACAAAAGCCAAAATCAGTAGTTGGTATAGTTTTGCCTGTTACTTCAATTATGACCACTATCACCACTAGCAGTGTAGAAGCTACCACAGTAACACCAGCTGAGGGAACTATGGCTACAGTAGGTACTTCTCTCTTACCTTGCATGTCATCATTCACACCTAAAAGAAAGAAGTTAGCCATCTCTCTAGATGACTTTGACTTTGGCAAAATAGTGCCAGTGAAAGCTAAGGCTCCTAACAGGCCAAGGATCCTCTCGAAATTGGTCAAGGAAAAAGGAAAAAAAAATTTGGAAATTGCTAAGCCTCCATAAGATGCAACCCTTGAGGGTTTCAAAATGAGCAGCTATTCCATCTCTCATGTTGAACTTGGCAAAGTTACTCACGAAGGTGCAAAAAGTGACCTTCAGTCTGCTATGGACATCATGGTCCAAAAGTTTGACTGAGAAAAGGAAATGAAAGATTATTACAAGGCCAAGACAGAGTAGCTGACGGTAGTGATAAGGAGGTTCACTCTTCCCCCTGAAGCGGCAACTCCAGAGGCCTTCTTCGTAGATGACCCTGTCATTCAAAAGGTAGAGAAAACTTACTTGAAGGGGAAAGTCCTAGAGGATTATATTGAAAAAATGCATACTCAGGGAGTTTCCTTGCTTACAGAGGTTGCAAGAAAAATAGACAAGATGAAAAAGGTGAGGGCAGAATTAGATGACCTGGCATCCCTTATCTCTCAGGAGATTGATAGTTCAGAAAAAGATCTTAGCAAATGGAGGGGGATGAAGGAGTTGAAGAAGAGCACCTTGATATCTATTGGTGTCATCTCTAGCAAAGACTCTTACGTTGAGATCAAGGAGTTACTAATCTTTAAGATCCAGGTACTCAAAGATTTAATTGAGGATCTCAAAGCTTCCAGAGATGCTAGCGAGAAGAGCGACACGGGCCTGCTCAATAAACTGGAAGAACTATCCTACAACCTAACTTTGAGGGATAATCAATTTCTCTCTGCAAAAAAAATGATTCAGAGTTTCAAAGGGATGATTCAGAGAGATTTTGAAGAAAAGGCCTTCTCAATGACCTCAGTGGACAATATCCTGGATACTCAACTAACTCTGGATAATTTAAAATCTAGGTTAACTGGTCATGCTAAGGCCATCACAGCATTGAAGGATGCCTTAATCAGAGCCAAAGTCATCTTCAAGAACATGGTTACATCAAACAGCATAGGAATTTAGGCATCCATTACTATGTACGATGCTCATCTAAAGAAATCTGGCAGTAAGAACTGAAATTATTTCTCCCTTCTCTCTTCTTTTTTTATGCACTTTTGTTTTGTGAAAAGTGCATGCAATTTTGTAATATGTAATTACATGTAAAAATTTCAAAAAAATATCTCAAAGTCAAAGATGAGTCATCTTTGACTAAGATATTTTTGTATTTTAATATTTTATAAATTTTGAGGATTTCTCCCTATATATATTGGAGACCTCTTTTGTAAATGGATCTTGAATAATTGAGAGAAAAAACTCTGCTAAAATTGAGACACTTTTTTGAGACTTTGTGCTCAAACTTGTAAATCATATTTTGTTGAATGAATGAGAAACAGGTTTATTTCAGACTTTGTGTTGAGATTATCTGTGTTATTTAAGAAATAGTTCTTATGTCCTTTTTCTTGGTAACATCTTGTTTATCTGATTTAATAAGCAAAGTGGGTGTGTTGATATTATCTGAGGGCATTTCTAAAAGGTAAAAGAGAGACTTTGGGCTACTTTTACCTTTGTGATCCTTTTATCTTTTGTAGTTTCAAGTGAAGACTTTGTGCTTCATTGCATTCTATGGTTACGTTTATTCTGAATCGGTGAAGGAGGCTACGGAAGACTTTGCACTTACGTGAGTGTTCTCATGGACTTTGTTACTTCAGGTGATTTTCTGCTTCCCATTTGATGCCATTCCTGAAAGAAGAGGAATGTTATTAGCTAAGGACTAGGATTTCTCTATTTTGTTCTTTATACATTACCTCTGAAAAAAGAGAGGTAGATGTTGTTATACCACCCCATGTGTTATTTTCTACTTAATTATATATATATATATATATATATATATATATATATATATATATATATATGGCACATAAATATTCATAGGGAACCTCCCCTTGATGAGAGGAGAGATTTACCTCATCCAGATATAGTAAACCCACACTTCTCGTGGTGTAAATCTCCCTATGTTGTGGTTGATATACCCATTTTGTCCTCAGTTAGTTGACGACAAAATATTCACCCAACATAGACCACCTATCAAAAAGCCCTTTGGCACTTTGAAAATCATTTTGACCACTTTATATTATATATATCATTGTAATAATTTGTCTTGTACATTTTTGTCTATATTTTTATCTTGTAAATATAATCACATCTTAATCTAATTAATTAATCTTTTGGGATGTCTATTTGTATCTCAAGGGATACATTTGGTGTATGCTCTCCCCTTGCATCTTTGCAATGATTCTTGGGGGATCAAAAACTACCTATAGACCCCATTCCCTTTTTATTTTTCTATAGGGATAATGACCATAGATTTCACCACCATGCATTGGTCCAAACTCCATATTCCAACATAGTCTAAACATCAAGAGAGCTATCATCTGACACCAAATTAGAATTCCCCATAAAGGGTTCTATCAATGAGGGGCATTTAATCCCCAAGATACAAGGTGGTTAGATAGAATCTTATATATACTTGTTCCCAAATGTACCTTCATGTATATATAGGATGCACCTAGAGAGCCTTGTACAAACCTAACATAGGATCCTTCGATTGTAATAGGCATACTACTTCTAAAGTTAGTACCAGATCCTAAGTAGACATCATGTGTAAATGGGGTTGAGAGGGTTTAGTTTATTATATAATGATTCATTAGCCTAAAACCTCACCCACAAATCCATTTGATGGTGTTGGTATCGAGTTACATCCCCTTCAATTTACTAATCATAGGTTTGTGTCATGCTTGATTTTGTGTGTGTTCTGTTAAACTAGTGTTGTTTGTGAGCCAAGTCAGCCATTCACCTAAACTTGTACACACCTATCTAGGTCTTACACAAACTCATTTTGTATATTCTTACCTCATCATCATCATCATCATTTTATACATATCATCTTTAGCACCATCCTATTATACATATTATATTTGTATATATTATATTTGTCTTATCCCATCTCATCTTGTCTTCATCTCACCTTAGTCTAGTCATCCTCACCCCATCACTCACATATCCTAACCATTATCTTGTATATCCTTTCCTTTCCATCTTTTACTTATTATTTTACATCCTTTTATCCCATCCTATCACTAGAACCACTCATCATTAGTCACACCCCCATCACCAACATCTTATTTTGTACATCCTTGACATCATCTTATACATATTGTCCTTGTCTCACTCTCATCCTATTATAACCATATCCACCCATCATTAATCACCCATCTAGTCTAACCTCATCCTATTGGCTATTTAGGTCATACCCATGTCTAAACCATTTCCATCATTACCCCTAATCATTTCATCATCACCTATCTATACTCATTCTTATCCCATCATCCTATCACCTTCATCATATGATCCTACTCCCATCCCACCTTGATAAAATTAGTCTAATTTTTTGATCTAGTCTTCTTGTTACCCATACATATCATCTTATCATCCTGCTCCACCTCACTTATCATCTAGTTAGATCTTATACCTAGTCACTATCTTGATAGCATCTCATCATTTTATAATTTTCAATCTAGCAAACCCATCAATGATCAATCTAATCATCTCTCATCAAAACATCTTGCTTACTCATAAACTAACACCCATCCTATCATCACCTTGCTATTTTATATCTAGGCACCCATCTAATCCCCAATCCTTTTTATATCTTAACAACTAATCATTCTTGATAGGTCATTAGCACCTATTGCACTATTAGTGTAAAATCTGATCCTAGTCCTATATCATCCCAATCACATTTCATCCTCATCATCACCTGGTATACTATCTCAATCCTTCAAACCTACTTTGTTTAAAAATCCATAACTATTCCTTTATCTACCTATGTATCATCACCTATCTTTTATCACCCATCCCCATGGATTTGGACTTAGTCCTTGTAGACTAATACATATTAACCAATAAGTATGAATTCCTTTTATGAGTACTAAAATTGGTGCTCACCTCCTTACTAACCTTGATCCTATTTACCCATAATCACCATCCCACATCCTTTCCCATCCACAATCCCCTAGTTCATCAAAATAAATCCTAGTATTTTGGATGTGGTTACCCTACTCAATCAATACATCATATAAAATAAAGATGAATTCCTTTTGTTTCTATGGAAGATGGGTGTTTGCTTTCCTTATGATTTTGACCCCACAATCCTAAAATCCCCTCCCAAACAATTCCACCATCAAACCTTATCCTCATTTCCTCCCCTTCCATCATCTACTAGCCCTATTTAAATACCCTTATCCCCTATTCATATTTTTCCATAGTAAAATCCTCTATCCCATAATAACATCACTTCTGAATCCAATGCTTTATCCCATTAAGTCCCCCATCTTTTATCACCCACCACCCTAAATTTAGACCCCACTCTCATAGACCAATACATATCTGCCAATAAGGATGAGATCCTCTTGTAGTTCCTTATAATGGGTGTCTAACTTACTACAGGTGTATACCCCATTCAACTCATTTCACCTCCAAGGAAAACCCTTTCATGTGAGTCTCATGTACATCCTCCATCCCTTAGTCATAACCCATCACCATCCACTCCTTACTCTAATAATAAAGGGAATCTAATCCTAGCCACCTATCCATCCACCCAATCATTTCAAACACCATTTGATCTAAAGTTAAATGTTTCCACATCAAAGTCATAAATTGAAGTGGCTCCTTATGCTCCCCTTCCTATATCCTTAGAAGCCCTTTTCTCATAACTAGTCACCACCAACATGATGGTTTATCCACCCATATGACATCTTCATCCAACCAAGCCTAAACCCACATGATATAAAGCAAATTTACAATATGAATATCATTAAACTTAGGAAAATTCCATTAAATGATGTTAGAATTTTTGCAATTATGTCCAAGATCTCATTGATCATGGTGACATTGTAATCGAGGATGAACTAGATGAGCCCATCTCCTTGGGTGAATAATAATAAGGATGGCAAGAATCCATTCTCAATCATGATCAAGCCCTTCCTTTTCTAAGATAAGGTCAAGACACCATACCTATCTTCCATGATCCCTCCATCATCAACCAATCCTTTATCAAACATAAGTCCAAGTTCTAAAATCCTAGTCCTCCAACATCTCATAATCAATTTCATGGACCTATCTTTGCTTAGGTTGTTGTTCCTCCATCCTCCCCATCTCACCCATGACATAAAATACCCCTTATTGATAGGACACTTACAGATAATAATTCTCCTATTAGTAGCATAAAGTCATGTACACCATAGTTAGCATCAAATCCATCTACATCAAGATCATGTGCATCACTAATCTATCATCCTTAATCAACATTGTAGAAGATGATCACTATGTCTGCCCTTTTGAAGATACCTCCAATTTGAATGAAAATTAATCACCAAGAATATCTCTTGATCCTAATTAGGATGATGAAGTCATAACCAATTTTTTTCAAGCTCTATTTGTCAAAGATTATCAGAATGGATATGATTCTACTTTGGATGCACATACTATAGCTAGTCTTAGTGATCCTTTTGATATTTTTTAGGACACTTTCTCCAACATTATATCTAGGGATCTACGTGAAATTTATAAGGATTATGTTTCCCATTATCCCCTTAATCCATAACACAACATTAATCATCCACCTTGCATACACAATCCCTATATCCCACTCCTTGAAAGGAATAAATAAGAGCATGCATCATTAGATCCCCCTCTGCATTAAGCATCATGTTCCATAAATACCAAGGTCTAAGACAATCATTCAAAAGTAAATAAATATCAAATCATCTTTGATCTTATCAATCAAAGTCAAATAAAGTCAAATGATCATCCTAATCAAAAAATATCCTCCCCTAGTGAAGCCTAATGTCAGGCACTAGGGGACAACTAAAGTCAAAATAATCATTATGTATCATGTCAAAAATCCATTTCCTTCGATGAAACTTAAAATTTGGCACTATAAGGTCGTTAATATCAAACCCAATCAACAATTAAATTCAAAAGTAATAATTGCATGGTTGACCATCCTTTTAATACTTGGATTAAATAATTAGCAAATCAAAATGTCTTGGATCCCTTAATCTCATGGCACCAATCTAAATAATTCCCTTCACCTTATCTAATGGTGTATGTAACTATTTAACCCCTTTCAACTCCCCATCCTATCATATCATCCATCATGATCATATTTCTTATTTATATCCCATATCCCATCATCACAATCCCAACATACTCCCATTCACATCATATCTCAAATCCCTAGGTAATATTATCCCTCGTAGGGATTACATATACATTGGTTAAAATCTCAGAGGGATGTTAAGTCAAGATTCAATAAAGGCCACCAAGACATTCATACATCCAACATTAGTAACATGATCTTAGCATTATCAATCTCTAGAATAGGTGTTGGATAAAAATCACATAAATACTAGCGTTCATGCATCTTATCCCCTTCTCCAATAAATTGAGATGCCCAAAATAAACAGTGAAAACCAATATTTTGGCACCTTGGGTAAGTACCATGATGAGAACCAATTTCTAAAATCATGGTAGAATAATCTATTATCCACATTCTACCTCAACACTTAGGGGCAGAATTCATCCATTCCATCTATCAAACCCATCCATGTCTATTTTATACCACCATTTCATCATCATATCATGTACCTTCATAAGAAAGTGGAAGATGTCTTGAGAAATGTTCAAGAATCATCTTAGCGTATCCTCTATTAGACATTCATGTAACTAAACATTGAGTTCCTTCATGATGTGGTCATTGATAATCCCTAGTCCCTTCTTCTTTGGTCCTCATCTTTTTACTCCCCATCACCCTCATCCTTTTGTCATATCATATGTCAATCCATCCATGTTTGTCTTAGTTGCTAGGCTTGGTATTCCCTTTGCTTTTAACCCCATTTTTATAGTGTACACACATCCCAAAAATCATAAAATTTTAAAAAATCCAAAAATATTCCATGATTTTTTGTCTTACGCATAAAACCCTAGTTGAATCCATGTCCATCACATTATAACATCCACCTCTCGATCATAAACTATATTTAGGACCCATTCCATATATCCCTTTATCCATATCACCATCCCAAATAAAGGTCAAATATTCATCTCTTATTTTCCCATTCCTCATCTTTGGATACTCTATTTAGTCTTATCATAGTCGTCACCCATCTCTCCATTTCTTCATCATCCTTTTGACCAGGTATTATTGACATACACAACCTTGTCAAAGAATTTAATCTAGAACCCATCACTTCCCTATCATTGCCTCTTCATACCTAGCACTCATCAAATTACTTCCTTACTAGTATGAAAGGTATTTGATCCCATTATTTCCTACTCTTCTTGTTAGACTAAACTCTTGCAAGGATTTATTTATTAGTAATACTTGGTCATCTTAAACATCACTTTTCTAAAATCATCTTCCTCGACTACTTTTTGATCTAATTTAAAGACCACATTAGTATTCAAAGACATTATCCCACCACATCATTTCATCCATCCTTCTATTCTAAACTAGGGGAAAATATATTCTATATCAATCCTAACCCTTATCCAGGCCCCCATATCCAAATCATCATCCAAGTCCTTATCCTTAACCTAACCCATATCCACATCCATATCCTTTTTCACATTATTATCATTATCCACATCATATCCATATCCCTACCTAAGTCTTAATCCTAATCATGATCATCTTACTCAAATCTAAGTATATCCTAAGTCCAAAATCACATCATGATCATCTTGGTCCAACCTATCTCCCAGTTACTCATCCCATCACTAGACAAGACATTGTGACATTATATGTAGATACTTATATGTGTTTCTTATATATTGTTTTACTTATTTGTATGTATTTTTATCATATATATATATATATATATATATATATATATATATATATATATATATATATATATATATATATATATATATATATATATATATACTTATTTGATATTCTTTTATGTCTTGCATCATGTCTCCATTTGTCTATTTGGTAATGAATGAGGATGCTATAAGATCACCAAAATTATAATGATGCTTATAACTACCCTCAAGGATGCAAATTTTTCTATTAACCCATGCACTTTTGCATAATGTCCACTTGGTCATATTTATATCATGGGGCATACTATCAAGTGTCATATTTATTAGATTACTTAGACTATGATGAGCCCTATGACAATTGTGATGTCTTGATCACCTTCATCGCCATCTCATCATCCCTATTCCATCACTAACCTAATCTTCATAGTCCATCTAGATAGCATCTAATATTTTATCCTCGTATCATTATCAAAATCATATCCTTTAATCACTAACATCATCATCAAATCACTAATTATTGTCCCCATCATCAACTTCTATTTAATCATTGTCACTTATCCTCTAATCAAATATACATCATCCTAAGGTCTTTTTAGACTATGTAGGAACACTTGGCTATGTTTTAGTGCCCAAGGATAGCTTGACCACTATCTCTCATCCATCTTCATCTCCCAATAGTTCATCATTCCAATCTTTGATCTATAATATTAATCATTCTTCAGTCAAACAATCAATCACCAACCTCACAATCATCTCCTTAATTTCTTCATCAATCACATACACCTATCAATTAGGCCTGACAAAATCCCAACATCCATATTTTCTTCCATCACTCCCTAATTGGTAAATTTATAAATTATCACTCCCTTGTATGTGTCCTTACTATAGGCATCATAATTATTAATCACATTATGGCTCAATGATTTAATGCAATATAGTCCAATTCTTTCCCCATAACTTTTTGTAACTTAAACATATTGTTATCCTTTATCATCACTTACATCATATTGATCAATTTAGATTTAAGTTACACCCATCAATAACCTCATCAAAATAATCTTATCTTGGCCTAAAACTCTTCCTTGCATACGTCCTTTTTTGTGATACATCTAAATCTTGTAGCCTTTTAATCATATACTCATCATGTTACAGTTGATTCCCCCTTGGAATGTATTTATAACCATGACACCCATCATCTTTAATCCATGTGCATGTTTCTTTTCTAGGGGCATCATTAATTTGTAGCTCACTACTCAGGTTGATCATCTTCTTCATCTTATATCTCATACTTGGAATTCTATCCCCTCATCTATCCATTATATCCTACCCCTCATTCTTCTTTTGAGTGGCCATCTATCTCATTCTTCCCTAAATGTCCCCTCGAGGGGGATTCATATCCACTACAATCATCTACTAACATTCATTCATGACATGGTTCTTCTTTGAAAGACCATTAATCCTTCCTATCTTATCCATTCATGATGCCCTTTCAAAGAGGGGGAAAATCTTTACATCTAAATCCACTCACTTCATTTAATTTCATTAATATTCTTATTAATCGACACTAATTCTATTCATCTCATTTATTATAATTAATTATGTTATTTATTTCCCCCTTCCTAACCATTTATCTAACATCCCCCTTAATATTTATTCATGCACTAAAATTATTCATCCCCACCAATCAATTAATTTATCCTAAATCCCTATTATCCCATCCTAATCCCATTTGCCTATTGTTGACCCAATTTTGTCCCTCAGGCAAAATCTCGGTCACCTTCTACACCTGCTTTGCATGGCCAGTCATTTCGAGTTGCAAGGTCCGCCTTCAGGGTTCGACAGCTCCGTTTTAGAGCATTGGCTCATTGGCCTAGTTCGTTGGCATTCACAGTAGCAAGAGGCAGAGTCTTCAAATGTTCACAAGAAGAAGGGAAAAAACCAGGGCATTGGACACTTAGAAAAAAAGGAAGGGTAGACAAAATGTAGAGGGCGGTAAAATCACCGCCCACAACACGAGCAGGTAAAAAGAGACCCCCTACATGCAATGCAGAGGGTGGAAAAATCACCACCCACAATGCCGGTAGAAAAAAGGCCACTAACATCGGCCGACATCGGCAAAACTACCACCATCGGCAGCTTACATAGGCCGACATCAGCAAAACTACCACAGTCATCAGCTTATCGACTAACATCGGCAGAAGTCCTACATGCAATCCACTGTAGCAGGCGGCAAATTTGCTGCCCACAACATGAGGTGGCAAAAAACACTTTTAGAACACAGGGAAAAACTTGCCCAGCCGCCGGAGGAGAAGACCAGCATGCAAAACGAGGCAACAAGCATGGTCTTGGCAGACTTGTGATGTCAGCTACAGTGTTTTTCACTCTTTCCAATGAGACTCCTCTTGGTTTTTCCCTATAAATGGGCAAACTTGTTCATTTATCGATGGATCTTCCCCACTTTTGTAAAGAGCACTGCTCTCCAAATTTTCCACTTGAATCAATAAAATATAGTTTTACCTCTATTTGGATGGATCTTTCTATGTATGCATTGAATGTTAATCTGTGTCCAGTCATTGTCTCTTGATGCTCTCACAGGTTCAACACCAGCAAACCTGCGATCTATAAAGTGCCACTGTCTGCTGCTACCAGGAGTAGAGTTCTATTTTGGAGGTATAAAACAGGTAAGGTCACTTACAGTGTGTATTTCTCATCACCTTGGTGAGTCCCTTTTTCTTGTGCTTTCCATAAGAACCTCCCTATCATCCTAGAGACCTGGTCTTTTCTACCAGATCTGAGTGTATGTATGTTTTTCCCTGATCCTGAGTGTGGATGTGGAAGGTCAACTTGTTTTTGGTGTATCACCTCTTTTAGAGTAGGCTGTTTGTTTTCATGCTTTTTCTCTATCTCTTTTCATTCCCCCCAGTATACCTATATACCTATATTTTGTGCTACCTGAAACAAATAAGATACATCAGAGGGAACTAGCCCATACCTAGAGACTCTCCTCTCCTGCTTCACCATCCCACAAGTGAGAGAGGGGTTTCCACGTTGCAGGGAGAGGGCAGGAATCCGTTTTCCTGCCAACTGGGTGCACTTTCTAGCGTCAACAGTTTTGGCACGCCCAGTGGGACTATATTTTATCAAGTTTTTTAACGCAGTAAAGTTTTAGGACTGATGCTAGTCCTATTACAACAAATCAAGTTTCTTCAGCATCTAGCAACTCCGAGTAAATCCATTGGTTAAGCAGTCTGGTGCCACCAAGAATCATCCACTTCTTGTATGTATACTTATTTTGCACAAAATCATGGATTTTGTTCTCCTTCATATAATATCGATCAGACTCAAAATATTTATGGAATCCCCTAAAGTAGCTCTCCTAGTTGCCCTGCAACTATAAGGGAGGTGGCATTGGAATTTGAGAAGCAAACAATGGAAATCGACAAGTTGGAAGAGCAGTACAAATATCAGCAGGAGCTGATGTATAAAGAGGAGTGCTTGTTTAGGCAAGTGCAGGCCATATAATCCATGAAGGAAGAGGCACCAAAATAGACAAATCCATCTTTTCAAGGTAGCCAGCCTTGTGTGCCCCCTCCTACCCTAAAGAAAAACCCCTCTTTTGCACCAAATCTATTTTACCAAATTGCACTTGCTCACTCCAACTCATCAAATACAGTTGCTCCCAATCCCGTGCGCCTGGCTTTCCAACACCAGAGGGTATCAGGGCAACCTCCCATGGGGATCAATCTTTTCAACTCCTTAGATCAAGAATCTTCGATTGAGAATAATACCACTAGCCAGCACGTCCCTCCTCCAACGCACCAGCAGTGTTTTCCTTGCATTCCCCAACCTCCCCAAGTCCTTCAGCATAATACACAGATTCTGAGTTGGAGGAAGGAATGCCCAGGACCAGCTCAGAGCTTTGAAGAGGATCATGCTGGTGACCTCCAAGAAAGAATCTTTCAAGAAAACCTAGCTAGACAAATTGAAGATTTAGAGGCTAAGATGAAGCTTCTCCTTGAAAGAGAGTTAAAATTTCCAAACCTTGTGGAGGAGCCTCAGGACCTCGTGGAAAACAAAGTTGCTGCCTGTTCATAGGGGCAGAATTTTAATTTAGAGATCTTGAATTGGGGGAAAATAGTGGAATCATGGGGCAGCAAAGAAATAGAAGAAGAAAAGCAAGGTTTTTCTCAGAACCTTGAAGAAGCTGAAGTTGCCCCTACCTATGGTGATGCTGGCAACCTCTAGGAAAAGCTTTTCCAAGAAGATCTGGGCAAGAGAATAGCAGATTTAAAATTCAGAGAGAGTTCCCTCAGCCAATGTGTGATGGACGGTTCAGACCAAATAGCACATTCTATGTCTGAACACACCCCACTTACACATTTCCAAGAGAGTTATCAGGACGCGCTTGATATTGATGAAGTGTTGACCAAGTGGAGGGAGGAGAATCGTTCGATTCTAGCTCAAGGGCTGCCCCCTCTCCCATATGTTTTCTCCACTTCACCCCTTCTCGAAGAAGAACCTATTTTGCAAGAGGCAGGAGAGGAACAAAAGATCCAATCTACAAGTCTTCAGGAGGCTATTATGAGCGACAATGAAGAAGAAATCGTCATTGATACTCTTTGTGAAGACCTTATCAGTAGTGGAGAAGATGCAGGCCTTGCGTATATGCGAATGTTCTAGCAATTTGAGGAGGAACAAATACATGGTAAGCTCTCTTCTCCTTTATTCGATGAACTTCCTTACTGTATTGATGAGGATGACTACATTGAAGAACCTGAGAAAGAGGAAGATCAGGAGAATATTTTTGAAAATCTAGAGAGCCTGATCAGCAAAGAGGAAAAGGAGAAGTCTATCTTCATGGAGGAATACCTTGAAGAACTGAACTTTAAACAGATAAGTGAAGTCTTGTGGGATGAGCAATCATTTTGTGAGCCCCTTTTAGACATCACCACATTCACCCTTCTTCAAGAAGGCCAAGAGGAAGCAGAGGATGAGTCTAACAAAGTTTTCAACAAAGTAGAGGGAAACAAATCAGAGCATGATACATTGCAGAAGAATTGTACAGATCAGAAGGCTTATGGTGATAAACTGACAGTAATTGATTTCTTGGTGAGGGGCACCAATTTGAGGGACCAGCATCCAACAGGCCTCCCAGAACAATTAGAATACGTATATATTGGAGGCATGTTCGATTTTGATCCCCTCGATTTCCAGCCAACTCAGGTGACAGGCAGGAAGAGCAAGTCACCAAATCTCATTTTCTTTCAACTACTTGCCTATCACGATAAGTCTCTTCACCAGGAAGGGGACTTAAGAAATTTTCCTTTCGATCTAGGAGGGATGCGAACATTCCTGGTTAGCTGTATATAATAGTTTATTTTCAATTATTTTCCCTATTTTCCCTAAGTGTAGTTTGCACAATTAGTTGTTTTTAGGCTTGTGTGTTTTCCTTCATTTGTGGGGGTAAATTCTATGTATTTGATTTTGAGATCTTCAAAGCTGTTGTGAACTCTCTTCAAAGTTACCATCCAACTCTGCACCTAATGGATATTCAGAGGCAACTAGGTTTTAAGCATAGCAGGCACGCTTACCCTGTGAGTCACCAATTTGTTGACCCAATTTTATCCCTCAGGCAAAATCTTGGTCACCTTCTACACCTGCTTTGCATGGCCAGTCATTTTGAGTTATAAGGTCTGCCTTCAGGGTTCGACAGCTCCGTTTCAGAGCATTAGCTCATTGGCCTAGTTCATTGGCATTCATAGTAGCAAGAGGCAGAGTCTTCAAATGTTCAAAATAAGAAGGGAAAAAACTAGGGCATTCGACACTTAGCAAAAAAAGAAGGGCAAACAAAATGCAGAGGGTGGCAGAATCGCCACCCACAACACGGGCGGGTAAAAAGAGACCCCCTACACGCAATGCAGAGGGCGACAAAATCACCACCCACAATGCTGGCAGAGAAAAGGCCACTAACATCGGCCGACATCAGCAAAACTACCACCATCGGGAGCTTACATAGGCTGACATCGGCAAAATTGCCGCAGTCGGCAGCTTATCAGCTGACGTCGACAGAAGTCCTACATGCAATCCACTGCAGCGGGTGGCAAATTCACCGCCCACAACATGAGGCATCAAAAAACACTTGTAGAACACAGGAAAAAACCCACCCAGTCACCGGAGGAGAAGACCAGCATGCAAAACGAGGAAACAAGCATGGTCTTGGCAGACTTGTGATGTTAGCTACAGTGTTTTTCACTCTTTCCAATGAGACTCCTCTTGGATTTTCCCTATAAATGGGCAGACTTGTTCATTTATCGATGGATCTTCTCCACTTTTGTAAAGAGCACTGCTCTCCAAATTTTCCACCTGAATCAATAAAAGATAGTTTTACCTCTATTTGGATGGATCTTTCTATGTATGCATTGAATGTTAATCTGTGTCCAGTCATGTCTCTTGATGCTCTCACAGGTTCAACACCAGCAAACTTGCGATCTACAAAGTGCCACTGTCTGTTGCTGCCAGGAGTAGAGTTCTATTTTGGAGGTATAAAATAGGTAAGGTCACTTACAGTGTGTATTTCTCATCACCTTGGTGAGTCCCTATTTCTTGTGCTTTCCATAAGAACCTCCTTGTCATCCTAGAGACCTGGTCTTTTCTGCCAGATCTGAGTGTATGTATGTTTTTCCCTGATCCTGAGTGTGGATGTGGAAGGTCAACCTTTTTTTGGTGTATCACCTCTTTTAGAGTAGGTTGTTTGTTTTCATGCTTTTTCTCTATCTCTTTTCATTCCCCCCCAATATACCTATATACCTATATTTTGTGCTACCTGAAACAAACAAGATACATCAGAGGGAACTAGCCCATACCTAGAGACTCTCCTCTCCTGCTTCTTCATCCCACAGGCGAGAGAGGGGTTTCCATGTTGCGGGGAGAGGGCAGGAATCCATTTTCCTACTGCAGGGTGCACTTTCCAGCGTCAACACCTATTATTTAGAAATTCTAAATTCCCAATGGCCCATCTACTAGCCTATGCCTAGGCTTTCCTACACTCCTAGTTCTTAATCCCTACCTAATCCCTATCTAATCCCCCATCTAATCATCATTAATCTTAAGAATAATTATATAACCCTCCAAATCTATAACCTTCTCTATTCTTACCCTTCCTCTTTACAAGCCTCTAAATCTAGAGGCTTCCAAGGAATTTTAAATTGCTTTTAATTCTTTACCCTAGATCTCCCTCATCCATCTTTGAATCTCATCCATTGATCTCCCCCCCCCCAATCTATTTAAACCACCTCAATCCTCCAATGGTATCTCTATGAAACTTGAATCCTCTATCCAACATCCATAATTATGCCATCATAATGTCAAATTTTGATTCTACATGTAACCAATTATCCATTTGAACATCCTGAAAGGTGGCTAGATGACATAAATAATTTGGTAAGATTTATCCTATCTTGTGATTTTGATTTATTTTCACAATCCTTCTTAATGGGTAATTGAATGTTGTGAGTTTAAATTGTATATTCATGTGATTTAACTAAATAGCTCAAAATTTAGGCTACATAAAATAGTTTGTCAGCTAGAAACTAGCACCACATTAAGGACAATAGAGTCTATCCCTAACTTGGTGCTAGTGTCCTATAACCTAACTCTCTCAAAATGATATATTTTTAAATGTGTGCCCCTCCTAAGGTTATCCTAAGTATATTTTATTATCTGCACAAGCTACAAATATCTATAAATATAAGACTTTTTGACCTCTATTCATTAAATGGAAAATATATGCAAAAGCTTATCCAAATAAAAAACAATTTGAGAAAAGTCAAGGTATTTAATCTTTATTCTACCCTAATTCTACATACTAACATATATAGTTTCCCTGAGCTTAGATTTAAAATATTTCCAATCTCAAGCACACTCAAAGCATTCAAGACCACTTTCATTCTAGCATTCACTTGCACTTGCACCAAACACTAGGTGGGAGAACTAAATCAATCTTGATCCCTCCTTAAAGTATTGGTATATTTTCAACTATCTTTATAGTGATGTGTTGAGGATGTCCAATTTATCCTACTAATAGATACACTTTTATTGATCATTCTATACTTGTAAGGAGGATTAGGGTTTATACACTAATTCATATTTTCCAAGCACAATACAAAGTTCCAAATTTCATGTGCATAAGAACATAACCCAAAAAAATAGGTGCAACTGCTCCTATAAAATAGGAACAATCCTATAAAAGGGACACTAGTGCCATTTTGAGGACATTATATTAACATGGCACTATTTTCTAGGTGGGGTGTTACTATCCAGTGAAATCTTTGGATCACAAGACCCTATTGATGACACTTAGACCTATCTAGAACCTAATTTTTAGAACCCAAATCTTCTATGATAATCACTTTCTAGATAATCTCTATTTAAGTATATTTATTACTATTTTTAGAAATTCAAAATAATTCAAAAGTCATAAAAAATTAGTGGTTAATTATATCATATTATTTAACTAATTTGGACACCTCATACTTTTAATCTAACTTAGGAATTACATTTGTAAAATTCTAAAAGGTTAAATCATTTGGTGAATCTGACTTACTTTGAATATTGATTCAAACCCTAGTTTGAATTTTCCAAATTTTTATGCAATAAATTAGGACTGCATACTTTTGATTTTCTAATTTTTTAGACAACCTAGATAATTAAATCAATTTCATATTAGAGTTTCAATTCATTTGAATATAATTTAAATTATTTTAAAGAAACCCTAAATTTAAAAACCTTAACCCTAGATGCTCTTAGGGTTTGTATCCTTTTTTTCCTATTTTAATTAGTTGTTATCAATTTTTTAGAAATCATATAATTTATTTTAGTAGCTCTATTCCAATTTGTTTACTATATGCCATCTAAAAAAGTTATCTCTCTTCCATTAAGAAGTGTTAGACTAGGTGGTAATCCTATAAAACATATTTGTATTCATACTATCCAGACCTATAACATGGATAATGAACCTATCATAACTCTAGATATGCATCCTTCACACCCTGATTATGTGGATTTTAATGATAATGCATCCAAAGATGAACAATACAACCAAGAGTAAGATGAGGTACATATTGATAATTGGTATACTCTCCTTACACTTAATAATAATGACATAATTATAAACAAAGATGAGGTATTATAGGGATTTAGAGATATAATTTAGGAAAAACCCCTTAATCATGCACAAATCCTACAAGCCATATTGGAAATCAAGAATAAAACAAACAATGGTCAATCTTGAACTCCCCAAGTTAATAATGTTCTTACACCTCTAGTGGGTCCAACTTAGCTAACACAACCTAAGATTATAATTCAACAACCATTAGTGATAGTTACACCACTTATGACTAGTTCCTCTACTCCAAATGTACAATCCCTTATGCATGAGATTCATACTCTATAGTTTAAGGTGTTACATCTTGAGAAGGGAGTCATTAGGACATCACATGCCTTTGATTCTAACATTCTCTTACATACACCTTTGGCACATCACATAGAAAAAACTCCCTTGACATCCAATTTTGTGGCACCTAATATTACATTATATGATGGTAAGGGTGACCCAAATAATCATCTTAGAGCTTTTCACATAGCCTACTTAGATTATGTGTCTACATATTGGCTTCTTACAAAGTTATTTCCATACAGTCTCAAGGATTATACCCTATAATGGTTCCATTATTTACCAAACTAGTATATCACAACATTTAATCCTTTAGATGACATATTTCTAGCACACTTTTTTGTCAACATCACTGATAAGATATCATATGCACAAGTGGCATAGTTAAAGCAAAATTTGAATGAACTTATCACATATTATGTCTTATGATATAAGATATTTTTTTCCAAATTGACTAGCCCCATGGTAAATAAAGAGATTCAAGACATATTTAAACAAAGTCTCCTACTAGCATTACACAAAAATACCTTGTTCTAGAAGTTTCCTACATTTACCGATTTATGCCACACAATCAAGGAAAGAGAGGTTAAGTTCTTATCAATGGGAAAACTCAAGTACACAAATAGATAAGAATCAACTATTAAGAATTAAAACAAACTTCCATATAAGGTAAGGGCCATAGAGAACAAAACTGATCAAAAGGCCATAGTCAATGCAACTTCTGATCCATCTCACAGATTGGTTTTATCTGCTCCTTAGTGCAAAATTTTCACTAATATTTTAGAGTCACCAACACAAGTTCTATAATAGCTCTTGAAATTCAATGTCATATCTCTCCCTCATATTAAATAGGTTGATACAATATGGCCTCTTCTAATTAACTATGATTCAAATTCATTTTATGAATATCATAGGGTATCAGGCCACATAACCAATAGATGCATTAGCCTAAAGCAAAAGATACAAGATCTAATTGAGGCTAATATTATTTATGTGGGAACAACCACAGAGGTAAAAAATAATAGAAAAAAGAGACTAAAGAACTGAATATATTTTAAGATCCTTTCCTAAAGCATACAATGAATGAGGTAGGGGGCACATCTGGTGTTCATTATACATACTAGGCTTATCCACCACTAGATTCATGTCACACAGTTACAAAAGAGGTACATACACTACATAAGATTATTGGCATGAATCATATTATAGTTCCACCTAGACCACTTATCATATTTTCAAAGCAAGAGATTTTGGATGATGACATAGATTTACATGTGCTCTTTATATGAGCATACATAGACCACCATCGTATCTAGAGTGTTATGGTTGACAATGGGTCAATCATAAGTATGTGCACTATTTAAGTATGTGCACTATGGGTCAATCATAAGTATGTGCACTATTAGAGTGTTATGGTTGACAATGGGTCAATCATAAGTATGTGCACTATGTCAATCATTGGTTAGTATGGTTCTTACTCTTGTATATATATACCTTCTTCACTCTTGCTCTTTGTACATAGTTTTGTTTTATTTTTGCTTGTACATATCTTATATCCAAAAATTATAAAAATAATATAACATGTAAAAATAAAAAACATTTAAATATTTCAAAAATACAAAATATATAGATTGTATGCATTTTTATGTTTACATTTCTTCTACTTGCTAGATATTACATATTATTAGCTATCGTAGTATAATCTATTTTATCAAACATAGATGCTTCACTTGTTCTTATCAAGTTTTTGTATATCATATATAGGACTTTAGTCTACTACATTGATTAAAAAAATTTAGCATCTACCTGGTAGGGGCATATACACTGATCTAGGTTAATTCATTGGATACATCCACCCACTTGGGGGCATCTCCTACACAGTTGCTACTACCAGGTTCTATTCTTACATTCCATTTTATGCATTAATATATCTTGATATTAATCATTACTACTTATACCTATATTTTTTTTTGATTATCACTAGTTAGAATTAACATGTGTACATATTAGCATTTACATAGATTTATACCACATAGTTATACATGTTTTCATTTCTAGCTTTCCTAGTTTAGACTTGATTGTGTTTTCTATGATTATTTTATTTGTGGGCATTTGAATATGCCATTTTTCTTTGGATATAATCCACTTATATGTTTATATGCCTTGGACATGTGCCCATGTCCCGTGTGTGTGCTTTCCTACTTGTATATGTGGACATTTGAATATGTCTTATGTGTCTCAAAGCCAAATTGCTTATTTCTTACATATGTGGATATTTGAACATGTCCTTATATATATTATTTCTTAGATTTAGTGACATGTGCCCATGTTCCTTGTATTATGGCCCCTTGGCCTACATTTTACATGCCTCATGTGTTTTATATGTATGCTTCCTTGTATGTATCTTTACCATGACATGTGTCTTTGCTTGTTACACACACACTAGTTTTTGATGTCATGAGGGACCTCATGCATCTACCCATCCTACTTGGGTGTCATCATGCACCATCCCCCTAGGTAGCTACTCATATTTTCTAGTATACATTGATTACATTTATCTTAAAACTTTTGTGCAATGCTAGATTATAACATACATCTTACGTTACATACTTATGATCAGACATTTTTACATTATAATCTTATGTTTACACATTGTATTGGAATATCACACAATTATCATATATATGTTTTAACTAAAAAAAAATTTAGAGATACTTATTTTTAGTATAGTTATAAAATAGGTTCCACAACTACCCTCAAAAGAGGGGGAATTCATATGGGTTTGTCACAAAGATCAGTATCCTACATTGTTATTCATAGATTATTTTTAGCACATAAGCTTAGTTTCAAAAATTATACATAGGTCAGACACAAAAAAAATAGGAACTTAGAAAGTAGTTTAGATCACCCATATTTTAAACTAGATAGATATTAACACCTAGAATGAAACACTAACACCACATGGTGCTATTTTCCATTATAGGGTGTTACTATCTAGTATCCCTAACTTCAAGGTAGTCTAGATAAACTAGAATAGTAAGCCATGTATAGTATATATTTATAAAGATATAATCATAAGTTTGATAGTTATGTTTATATTTTGATCATCTACACTCATTTTATCTTAGATTCATATCATTTTCTCATTTTTTGGGGCATCATGCATAGCTTGGTCACTCCCACTTCAATTTAGATACATTGATATAGTTATTGTATACTTAGTCCAAAATCAGTATACTTAGATATCAGATTGGGGGCATTTGTGCAAAATATATTTTGCATATGATTAGTTACACATAGGTTGATCATATGGAGTGGAAAACTCCATGTCATTCATTATATAATATATACTTTTTATCATATTCTAGGTTGTCACCGATTTCATGCCTTACTCCATCTACAATGGTTATCATTCCCAGGAGGCCCAAAACTACCTAATATACATGAGTGGTTGTAGATATAACATACATAGCTAGATATACCCAATTATATAATTTTATCACTTTATGTATTTTAGTTTCATATGCATCTACTTCACATGGGTGGGTAATAATGGATTCATAGCCTACTTGAGCTCTTCATCTAGCCACTTGAGAGGGTTAGACACACAGTCTTATCCAAGCTATTCATAGATCATGATCCACCAAGTAGAGATGGGCAATGATGGAGTCAAAAATATATTGAGATCTTGAGTAATACACATATGAGGATTGAGTAAGCTATCAGCTCAAGCCAAGTTATTCAATGATTTGATCATTATGTACACTAACTCACACATAGGTTATCACCAAGTTCATGCATTAGTTTGTGTATCCAATTAGGTGTATTCATTCCTTTCCTCTTTCCTATCTCTTTACTTAGCTTTACTCTATTACTTTATTTAGCTTAGTCCTTTTATTTTGATAATCTCTTAAGGACTAATTTTTGCATGTTTCATCACCTAGTCATTATTTTAGATCATGTTTCATATATGTAGACCCAGATTTACATAGTCATATTTAATTACACAAGATTCACTTCTTAGGTAAGTCTAGGTACACTTTTTTTTCCTTTTGACTAGTTATTTCGCTTTATTATATTTCTAGCATAAGAGGGGGGGATGTAATCTCCTAAAAGTAGTATTTGGATGCTAAAAGTGTTTCTTGAGATAGCTTATTCCTAGATTATCCCTAGACCTATCCTAAAGCCTTTATCACACTTTTTCATCAATTTTGTTGACTATAAAAATATTTTATCATCTCAAACATAGTCCTAGAACAACTTTCCTAGATCCCAACCCAATGTGTCCAGTAGTCTACCAACTAGAAACTAGTGCCACATTAAGGACACTATAGCCACATGGCAATAGTATCCCTAAATTGGCATTAGTGTCCCTTATCCTGAATCTCTTGAATAAATATATTTTTAAATGTGTGCCCCTCTTAAGGTCAACCTAAGTACATTTTATTATCTTCACAAGTTGTGGATCTCTATAAATACAAGACTATTTTACCTTTATTCACTATATAGAAAAGATATGTAAAAGCCTATCCAAATAAGAAATAATTTGAGCAAAATTAAGGTATTTGATCAATATTTTTCCCTACTACTACATACTACCATCTATAGCTGCCTTAAGCCTGGATTTCAAAGATTTATAATTTCAAACACACTCAAGGAATTCAAGATCACTCTCATTCTCAAATTTACTTGCACTTGCACCAAACACTAGGTGGGAGAACTACATCAGGCTTGATCCCTCTTTTGAGTATTGGTATGTAGGTGACTTTCTTCATAGTGGGGTGTTGAGGATGTCCATCTTATCCTACTAATGAAGACAAATTTATTGCTCATGTCATACTTTCAAGGATGAGTAAATTTGCACACTGAATCAAATTGTTTAGGCACAATACATAGTTCCAAAATTCATGCACATAGGAATGGAACCCAAAAAAATAGGTGCATGTGCTCCCAAAAAATAGAAATAGTCCTACAAAGTGGACACTAACACCATTTTTGAGGACACGAGCAACATGGTGATACTATATAGGTGGGGTACTACTGTCTAGTGAAGAATCGATCCCAAAACTCTTTTGATGACATTTAAACTTTTTCAGAACCTAGATCTTCCATGATAGCCACTTTCCATATAAGTCTCTATTTATTCATATTTATTACTATTTTAGAAAGTCAAAATAAGTCAAAATCCATAACAAATTAGTGGTTAATTATTTCATATTATTTAATTAATTTAGACATATCAATCCTTTAATATAACATAGGAATCACATTTGTAAAACCTTAAAAGGTTAAATCACTGCACTAGTCTATAAGTCAACTATATTCAGGAGATTCAAATCATTTGATGAGTTATTCCATATAGTGAGTGAAAAAAAATTCAAGTTAATTTCTTTGAACAAACTTAAATACACATCAACTCCTACGACTACTTTGGTAGCAAAGTTTCAAAGTAAACCAAATGATAAAAAGAATGAGGCAAATATTATAGTCAATATAATGTCATAACCTAAAAATTAGTTACAATTGATATCTCCACCAAAGATAAAGTTTTCATGATTATCATCATCTCCTCATGTGCTACTAAAGGATTTTTTCGAGTGTAAGCTTATGACACTCCTACCTCTATAAGGGATCGATCCAAAAATACATAGACTAAGGAACTATGATATAAATTCATATTATGAGTATCACTATATTTCAAGACATTCAATGAATAAATGTTTCAAGTTAAGACATAAATTACAAGAACTTTTAGATGAAAATGTTATTGATTTGGGTACTCCCATGGAGGAATATTGATCACAACATAATAGACATCAATATTTGAAGATATTTAGTGATCCTTTTCCTAACATGAGTTAATAAAAACTAAGGGTACATTATCCATACAACATACATCCTCCATTGGTGACTTAAGATCATTCACTAGATACTCTCATTAGAACATGGTGATATTACACCTTAGTGTCCCATGATCACATTTGATGATAGAGAGAGAGTTGATGATGTTTCAAATTTGTATGTTTTTCTTGTAGAGATTATATTGATGAACTACATATACACAATATTATGATTGATAGTGGTTCAAGTGAGAAATGTTACATGATGGCACTTCTCTAATCCCTTGGATACACATGACAAGATTTAGAATATACAACAAAAGTAATTAAAGGATTTAACATAAAAATTATACCTTATGACTCATATTACTACCTCTTCAAGTGGTCTTAGCCATACTAACCACACCATCCTTACTTCTATATTGTAATGGAGTCTTCGACATGATATTAGAATTCCCATGGATGCAAATATTTTATGTAGTTTCTTATACAATACATTATTGCCTAAAGTAAGTATTATAGTAAAGTAGTCACAAAAATAGGTGTATGTTATGAATACCCTCTATAGTAACCTATATCTCCTCCTCCACCCCCACCACCACTATCATTAGTTAATACACATATTTAGGATCATTATTCATAAATGGTCAATACACATATTTAAGATCATTATTTAGAGATGGTTGATACACCTATTTGTGCTCATTATTCTAAGAGGGTTGATTCACCTATTCATGATCATTATATAGATGGTTGATACACTTATTCAAGATGAGCATATATAGTTGATTATTACACATATACAAGATCTATCTATATAGCCAGCTATTCAACATTGATCACATCAATGAGTGACTCATAGACCATATAGGCCACCATCTCCTAAAGTACACACTTAATTAGCACCACATACCTTTTATATTATCTTGTCACATTTCTCTATGTTCTTAGTAAGGATGACCTATGGAATAACCATGGATAATTAGAGTATATAACCATGGCTAAGTAGAGTATATATAGGAAGTATTGGTTAGTATTTGATCATCACATTATGAATTATGCTCTTATTATATTATTATGGAGGTTGCCCCCTTGAATTAGTTCAATTATATTTTTCAAGAATTTTATTATTCTATCAATTATTATTGTGGATTTATGTATTCTACTCTTATTTATATGATATAATATTATATTGTGTGAACATCTAATTATTTTCATTAAAAGTGGTATAATATCTTTGATTTGGGATTTTTTTTAAGTTGTTATTTTTTGGATCTAGTGTTGTAGGTCTCCTATGAGTAGAAGGATCAAAAAATATAACTTGTGATCTGAGAATTAAATTTTTTCATCACCGTAATATTTTTAGTGATTTTTTGAAAAAAAATTGTAAAAAAGGGTAGGATAAGTATCACATATAGCAAGGGGGAAAAGGCCTAGAAGAACCATGTAAAAAATTGTGTAGTTATGCACCATACATATCTAGAGTGAAATTGCACACTTCGTACAAGGAGGGTAGAATGTGATTGAACATTAGGTAGGGGAAGATGATAGATGGATGGTGTCAAGATAATATGTGTGTAATGAAATTACTTAAATTTTCACATAATATAATATTATATCATAGAAATAAGAGTAGAATATGTAGATCCATAATAATAAATGACTGAAGAGTAGAATGCTTGATAAATATGGTTGAGCCACATAAAGGGCGAACCTCCATAAAAATGCAATAAGATAAAAATTCATAATATGATGATCAAATAATAACCACTAATTCATATATATATATATATATATATATATATATATATATATATATATATATATTCTACTTATCCATGATTATTCCATAGGCCAACCTTACTAAGAACATAAAGAAATACAACAAAATAACATAAGAGGTATGTAAGCCACAAATCAAGCACACATCTCCCTAGACATACCATAGGTTAAGGGTGTAACATGCCCCTCCCCATCAGAACAATGTTATCCTTAAAATTGAATCAAACTAAGATATTTATACATTAATTCTTCATCCTCCCATGTTGCATCTTTAGAATGCATATTCTTTATTTGATCAAATACTCCTTAATCTCTCTAGTCCATAGTTACTTAGTGTATGTGTGAAAGATATCTTCAGGCTTCAAAATGACAATCTTCTTCATCCAATTTTGGTAACTCGATTTAAGTAAAAATATGTGTCCAATTACCTTATTTAGGCAAGATATATGGAATATTGGATGTATGCGAGTGGATAGGGGAAATATTAGTTTGTAGGCCATACTACCAATTTTTTGTAAGATATAATAAGGGCCATAATAATTAGGGGATAACTTATTATCCTTTTTTTTTAATTTAGATGCATTTTCTTATATTTATGTAAAGGCACAAAGACATAATCACTTATGTCAAAAAATTTCTCAATACGATGTTGGTTTTCTTGTTACTTCATTTTATTTTTGTAATTGTTAAATCCTCTCATAAACTAGTAAGTACCTCTTGTTGATGGTGAATGTGTTCCTCAATATCTCAAACCTTAAGATACACCTTCAATTCTAAAGTGATGGATGGCAGGTGATACCCATACAATGCCAAAAAGGGAGATGTTTTGGAAGAAGTGTGAAAATAAGTGTTAAACCACCATTTGGCAAGTGGCATCTAATGAACTCATTTGTCATGTTTGTTGGAAACAAAATAATGAAGATACCCTTCTAGACATTTGTTTACTAACTCTATTTTTTCATTAAATTAAGGATGAGGATGAGTTATGAACCAAATGGGTACCTAAAGATGCAAATAATTCAATCCAAAAGTTACTAGTAAATATGGGATCTCTATCACTTATAATGATCTTTGGATTACCATGCAATTTATGAAATATATTAAGAAAAACAAAAGATATTGGACTAGAGAAAAATGGTTATGATAAGGAAAAAAATGAACATACTTGGTGAGTCAATCCATAATTACTATGATAACATTTTTATCCTAAGACCATGGTAACCCAATAATGAAATCCATAGAAACCTCCTCCCACCACTAGCTATGGATGGATAAAGGATACAAAATACATGGGTTCTTAATGGTTTCAGATTTGTTTTATTGACATACCATGCATTTAGCCACATATTTATAGACATCCCTATTGGGTCCTTCCCAAAAGAAATCTCATTTGATTCTATGATATGTTTTTAAAAATCTAAAATGACCTCTTATTGGAGATGCATGAAGTTCCTGAAAGATTTTATGTTTGAGGAGAGAATGCTTATAGAGGTATAATCAATATTTATACCATATTGTTTTACCCTTACATGAAAATTTTGATGACCACCTAGAACCAAGCTATATTTTTTGAATCAATCTTAGGTATCTCTATCATTTTCATTCTGATCTTGTCTCCTCTATCCAATCTTCTTGCCAAATGGTCATTATCCATAATAAGGCCTCAATTAATTCATCTTGCCTAGATAGTACACCTACCACCATATTCTCTTTTAATTTATTATATACAATTTAAAAAATATATCCTAACATTTTATTCACTCATTTTAATTGTTCCTCTATTGATAATCAATTTTCCAAAAAACATTTGATGCTATCATGATCAGTCTTTACCTATAAGTGTTAACCCATCAGATGAAGTCTCCATTATTTGATTCCATGCAAAATATCCATCATCTCTTTCTCATATAATAGATTGAACCTATTTTTTTCCATTAATTGAGGACTCTCAAATATAAGTGGTCTACCTTATTACATGACCAAAGCCCCATGTTATATCTTGATACATTGCACTCAACAATAAAAATTTTAGAAAAAACATGGGTAGCCAAAACTAGAGTGGTGCACATAGCCATTTTTAGTTGTTTTAATGTCTTGGTAGCTATTTAAGTCCATTGGAAGGAGTCTTTATTCAAAAAATATGTGAGTGGGGCTATGATGCTACCATAATTTTTGATAAACCTATGATAGTGTTGACGCAGTGGATTGCACCCGGGGTAAGGAAGTTGAGCTCTTGCCTTCCACACACAACAATGGAAACTCTCCTCTCGCCTGTGGGACTGACGAAGCTGGAGGGGAGAGTCTCTAGGTAAGGGCTAGCTCCCTTTGATGAATATGAGTTGTTTCAATAAGTGCTAACATATATATATATATAATGGGGGGATGAAAAGGGAGAAAGATTCTAGGAAAACAAACTACTCTAAAGGAGGTGATGCACCAAAATATCTGACCTTCTCACACTCACACTTGAAATAAGACAAACACATACATACACTTCAAATTGGCAGAAAGACCAGGTTACAGGAACTTGGCAGAGAGGCTTTAATGGAATATATAGAAAATAGAGGCTCACCAAAGGTGCTGTGGAAAGGCACACTATATAGTAACTTCTTCTATTTCTGCACCTCCAAATACAGCTCTCCTTGTTAGCTACAAAAATGGCACCTTATAGACACTAGGTATGTTGGTGTTGAACCTATGGAAGCATCAAGAAGCAATGACTAAACACAAATTAACACTCAAACATACACAGAGATATCTAACCAAGATAGAGGTAAAAAATGCATTTATTGATTCAAGTGAAAAATTTGCCAGGGCTATGCCTTACAAATGTGGAAGATCCTTTCTCAAATGACAAGTCTCCAATATATAGAGGAAGAAAAGAGGCCTTTTGGAACCCTTTTTACAAGTGACCCATGTGCCTTACGAGCCTTGGGAAGAGCAGGCTACTTAAACATAAATGATGTGTCGACCCTGGCTCTGACTTCAAGTATTTTTTTACACGAGCCATGCCATTTCCCCATTAACTAAGATTTCTCCTTGAAGGCACCTATGTGATTTTTCTACTCATAAATGTGAAATGAAGAAAATGGGTTACATGGTTGGCCGTTTGTGCCTTCTAATGGTGAATTTGCAAACATTGTTTCACTTGCTAGAGTAATTTCTTGAATCGATGCCTCCCTTCACTATTTAAACTATCTGCCTACTCCTACACTTGGCACTTTTGGCTCTTTCGACCCTCGAGCTATCTCTAGGTGGGTCACTACATTCTTTGGGCTCATTCCATAACTGGTGTGCAAGCAATTTTTTTAAACCAACGGCTATTTCATAGCTTTAAATTTGATGTCCTTAGGCCCGTCACCCCTAGACTTTCCTTTGGCTTCCTGCCTTGCCCCTTTCACTAAGAGTGCATCTACCTTTGACACATGTCATAATCTACTACTTGGGCACCTAGAAGACACTTTGAAATGTGGACATTGACACGTGGCGGCTTCCACCAAGTTGATAATGGGACGTGGCAGCATTCGCTTACATTAGAGGGCCTTTTGAGAGTCAGGCAAAATTTTACATGTGGTCACTTCTATAGAGCCTTTAGCTACCTTAGAGAAACTTTTGGACCCTTTTTTGGTTCTTAGTGGATGTTGACACTTGGCACACTCCACATAGCTCCTAGCAACTCATTCGGGCCCACCATAGTCTTATTTAAAGCTAACAGGAGAAACCCACAGATGTTGCCACCTATTAGCTTCTATCGAGCCCTATAGGGGACATGTGGCACATTCTGCTACTCCTAAAAAAGCATGTTGAAGCCCTCCATGGTTTCCACTTGGTGCTTTCTACACTCTGGCTTCCCTGGTGTAATATTTCATGCTCTCGAGCCTGTTGTCGCTTCTCAACCTGATGGTTAGTTTGTGTGCTTAAATTTGATGATTTTTGGGATGTCACCATCCTTGGCAAAGTTCATCGAGCCCTTTTCCATGGCTTTTTTGCTTTGTGGGCTTTTGTTTTGGGTTTTTTTTCTCACAGACAAAGGTCTGCAGGAATTGGCCGATCTTTTTCCTTTTCTTTGGGCTCTTTGAAACTCCCTCTATCCTCCACAAGGGCTTATAGACTTTGAACTACCCTCCATAATGGATTTTAAACCCATTGTTGCCCTTTGGCTATAGGGCACACCCTTAAACCAAGCCATTGAACCAACCCATTGAACCAAAATTTGGTTCAATGGTTCAAGACTGTGTGCTGAGTTGATTGAACCATTTACTTTGAACTGAATGCCGCTTGAATCAAAATGATTAAACCAAGCCATTAAACCAATTGGTTAAACCAAAAATGGTTTAATGCTACGTGCTGAGCCCCTCTAAACTAAGACTTTGAACTCTTCTCACTCGCCTTAGTTGTTAAACCTATGCATTGAACTGGAGGCGTTGAACCAAGTGATTGAAATAAGTGATTAAAATAGTTTAATAGTTCAACATTGTGCACCGATGAACTCACTGAAAGACTGTAGATGAAAAACAAGTGATGAACTGTTCATTTAAACCTGCCGATGAACCTGCCAAAGTGCTAAGGCATTGAACCAATGAGTTGAACTAATTCATTGAATCAGTTTAATGGTTCAATAGTTCATAGTTCAAGTGAATATTGAGCCAAGATCATTGAACTCTTCACTAAACCAAGCAATGAACTTAAATATTGAACCAAGGCTTAAAAATGAAGTGATGAACTTGAAACAATGAGCCAAGGCTTAAAAATGAAAATTAGTTAAACTACCAATTAAACTAAACCATTAAACTAGTCCATTAAACTTAAGCGGATTGAACTCTACGTTGAACCAAAGCATTGAACTAAAATGTTGAACCAGTTCAACAGTTCAACACTGCACGCCAAGTCAAGTCCTTGAACTAAATGCTAAACCTGAAGCCGCTTGAACTTTTTGTTAAACTTTTCTGATGAACTAAGTGCTGAACTTAGTTGTTTAAACCAAAACTGAAGAACTCAAAGATTGAACCAAGGCTTGAAATGAATCAATGGTTTAATGGTTCAAAGATGCCAACCTTCCTTGTGAATTTCTTTAGATGAAAATCTAAAGAAGCTTTGTAAAATCTTGCCCTTTTTTGACTAGTTCTTCAACTGCTAAAAGAAAACCTACAGAGTCCGTAGAAATGTACCTACAGAGTCCGTAGAAAACCAAGCTCTATAGAGTCTATAGAAATCGCTAGATTCATGCAAAATAAAAAATGAATTGGCCTAGAATAGCAGGGGGAGAAGGGGACTAATTTTTGGCTTTTTGGGCAAAAATGGTCAACAAATTGCTGACTCCCAAGGGAAGCATGCCTACTATGCTTAGAAGCCAGTTGCCTTAAAAATCCATTGTGCACAGGGTCAGATTGTAACTTAAAGATCAGCAATAGCTCTAATAAATCTAGAACCAATCATGTAGATTCACCTCAAAAAGAAAAGAAAAAAACACACGCAAAGCTAAGAAAACTATCAGCATGTGCAGAAAGCACTTAGGGAAAGCAGGAAAAAAAATAAGGTAAAATATATACATGATGGAGAAAGGGCTCAGTGGCAGTGCTTCAAATGTATCCCATTAATTGGGATATAGAGTTCTTCACCATCCAACCTAGAGAGTTAGAATGCATTGTGTTGTTTACACTAAGTGATAATGTATGAGCCACTTCATAAGGCATCAAATTTTGCATGCTTTCCAAGCTTAGCTCAGTCTTCATCCCATTTCAAGACAATGTCTCCTTCAGAGAAACCTTTTGATGAATATTTCTTGTCAAAGTGTCTCTTCACTTGTTATTGGTGGCTAGTCATGGAAGCCATAGCTTGGTCCCTTGCCTCTTGGAGTTCCATCAGCTCACATAGTCTAACCTCCATGCTAGTTCCTTCCTCTAATTACAGGTGGCGAGTGAGATCCAAGGCTGGCAACTCAAGTGAAATGGGGACCCTAGCTTCCCTTCCATAGACGAGTGTGTATGGAAAGTTGCTAATTGCCCTCTTTAGGGTGACCCTATCTACCCATAGGGCTATTTTTAGCTTGGCATGCCAAGTCCTCTAATTTTCTTCCATGGTCCTCTTGATGATCCTAATCAAGTTCTTATTGGTGGACTCAGCTAGCCCATTCCCCTATGGGTAATAATTGGATGAAGTGCTGAGATATATACCATATTTTAGCACCCATTCACTTGTTTTGGTTCCCAAAAAAGCCAGCACATTATCTGAGATTATGGTTACTAGAACCCTGAACCTTGCCACCAAGTCTTCATAAGACTCCAAGACCACACTTTCATTTGCCTCCTTCAAAGCAATAGCCTCCACCCACCTTGTGAAATAGTCCATGGTGGTCAAAACCCACTTGTGTCTAGCACTAGAGGGAGGATTAATCATCCCTATGAAGTCCAAGCCCCACTGTATGAATAGCTAATCCACCTGAATAGACTATAGAGGCATGGTCGCCAATCGTTGCTTCCCATCAAAAATGCACACTTTTGGCACTTTCTTACCCAAGCATGGGTGTCCCTAAAAAGAGTAGGCTAGAAATAGCCAGCTCTCAATATCCTCATTGTAGTAGCCCTAGGAGTGAAATAACCACCTGATGGCCCATCATAAAACTCAGACAACACCTTGTCAGCCTGATTTGAGTCTATGCATCTTAGAAGGACCTCTGAGAGATCCTTCCTAAATAATACTCCATCAACCAAAACATAAGGTAGAGACTAGAGCCTGAAGTACCTTCTTCTAGTCCTATCAAGACCCTATGAGCACTCACCAGTGAGAAGAAAATGCCTCAAGTCCAATGTCTAATCCTTCATGATGGTTGGTTCTTCTACTGTAGCTGCATCATGAATTAGTAAGTTATCTTCCCTTTTCTACTTGAAGTCCATAGCAAGGTATTCACATAGGCTTCTTCCCCTCACCAACGTGGTGATCTTGATGTCTATGTCATACTCCATCACCTTGGTAATCCACCCCTCTCTCTTTTCATTTAGGTCTTTTTTGGTCAATAAATCCTTGACGCCAGGGTGTGGAACCATGAGGTGAATCCTGTTGTTGGATAGCATATGCCTAAATTTATTTAGGATCTATACTACTGCCAGGACTTGCTTCTCTACATATGTGTATCTGACTTTGAAATCCTCTAACCCCTGGCTGAAAAATGCAAGTGGTTGTTCAAGGTCATCACCATTTTCTTGGGTAAGCATGGTGGAGATTACCTCTTCATTGCCAAAAGTGTAGAGGTTGAAATCTTTATTGAAGTTAGGGTTGATCAAAGTAGGAGCCCAAGTTATGGCCTAATCGATGGCTTCAAAGCTGTCCTTCCTTTGTGTTATCCACTTGAACTCCTCACCCTTCCTCAGCATAGAGGTCAGTGGCTTGACTATCTCTACAAAATTTGGGATGAATATCTGAATGAAATTTATCGTATCAAAGAAGCTCTATAGGCCTTTCTTGTGCTTAGGCAGGGACATCTCCAAGATAGAATGAACTCTCTCATGGTCAATGGATAAGCCCTCCTTGGACACAATGTGGCCAAGGAGTTTTCCCCTCGTGAACAGCAAACACACATTTCTTCGGGTTGAGAGAGATGCCAAACTCTCAACACCTCTCAAAGATTTGCCTAAGGTGTTTCATGTGTTGGCTCACTTCCTTGGAGAATACCATCACATCATCAAGGTATACCAACACATTATTGTTTATCAACCCTTGAAAATCCATGTCCATGGCTCGATGAAAGGTAGCACTAGCATTAGCCAGCCTGAATGGCATCTTCTTGTAGGCAAACGTTCCACATTTATTAGTGAAGGCTATTTTGTGCTGGTCATAGCCTTACCCCAGAACCTAATTATATCCTGAATATCCATCTAGGAGGGAGAAATTCTCACTGCCTGTTACCTTCTTAAGGATCCACTCCATGCTCGGGAGAGGGTAATGGTCTTTCAAAGAGACTTTATTAAGGTCTCTAAAATCAACACATAGCCTGATCTCCCCATTCTTCTTTCGAATAGGAATAAGATTGGCCAGCTAGGAGGAATGTTTGATTGAAAATATAATCTCAAACTCAATCAATTTGGCCATTTCTTTTTGCATGAGAGGATTAATCATTGGGTTGATAGGTCTCTGCTTTTACGTGATTAGCTTGGTGCCTTCTTCTAATTTGATGGTGTGCTAGGTGAGTCTTGGGTTGAACCCCTTCAAATCATTGTAATCCCAAGTGAAAACATCTACAAACTTCTGACACAATAAAATAAAAGTCTACCTTTCTTGAATTATGTAGACTTTTCCAAGTGCAAGCAGCTTATCCTTGAAGATCTCAACCTTCTCATAATTCTCCTCCTTAGTTATGATGCATGCTTTATCACTTCTCAATTGGTCATCTCCATTGAAGATACTCTCAAGAGTGACCAAACCTTTATGGAGCTTATTGTTCTTCAATTAAATAATATGGTTGCCATATTGTTATTACAGCTTTGCCTAGTTCTTTGTAGCAAACTCAACTTCTTCTTACAAGAAAAATGCTATTTGCTGGTCATTTTTGAAGAACTACCAGTTTGTAATGTTTTTAGGGATAGAGGGCCAAACTACCACCTTTAAGTAGCTTAAACTGTAGTCTCGGCTTATCTCTTTGGAAACATCAAATTGAGCACCAATTGTTGCTAACCTATCTGCTTGTTTGTTCTACTCTCTAGGAATGGAGGTGATATTGAAAGCAAGGAAATCTTCCACCAAGTCCCAGACCCTATGCTTGTAGGACTTCAGCAAAGAATTTTTTGTTAGATTCTGGCCTTTCACTTGATTTATAATCAGCTCACTGTCTCCCAAAACTTGTAACTCCTTGATCCCTCTTTTCCTTGCCCATTCCAGACTATGGATAAGGGACTCATATTTTACAACATTGCTTATGCAAAAAAATTGGAAATGGAAAGCTAAAAAGTATCTCTCTTTTTAGGGGGAGACTAACATCACTCCACCACCCACTCCCAACCTACTTCTAGAACTATCAAAGTACAGCTACCATAGACCTTGGTCCTCTTAGCTCACCTTCATTATATTTGGCATGAAGGTACCCTCTTCATTTATGCAATAGACTTCAAGGCCTACCTCCTCTATAAACTTGTAAGGTTTATGCTCAAAGTTATCACTTCCCCACTCATCCAAGAGTAGGTCTGTAACTCCTTCGAGAGCAAAGGACAGAGATTGGTCTGTTTGGGGCTCTTCTTGGTCGATAATGGTGTAGCTAACATTTGTTGCCTTAAGCGAATATGGTTTTAGATGGTCCTTATGGAGTGGCTTGAATTCAATCTTTAGCTTGGTCCCATACTTGGTTCTAAAAACTAGATAGGACCAATTCACTACTAGATAGCCACCTATCTTGAATGTGAAGTCCCTGGATAAGCAAATTCTGAAATAAGGAGGAACATCTGCCACTACTATATCATGGGGAACTGAGAAAGTCAGGCAAGCATGTAATGTCAAGCTTAAACCCTTCATTATCCCAACTATTTTTTAGGTGTCCCATCCAGCTGCAAGACTTCCTTATTCATCTCTTCATATTTTAGTCCCATCTTGTTAGCTATGCACTTGGGCATTACTGAGGTACTAGCCCCACTGTCAATGATGCAGTTGTGCACCAAGAAATCTCCTATGACCAAGGACACATAGAAAGGGGGAATTTTCTCTTCCTTCTTTACCTGGTTTGAGGTGGAAGTTTGTCCATTCATCATCAAGACATTATCAATCTTTGTTGGGACAACTTGTCGATCTAGCTCATGCAATTCCCTTTTTAGCATGTCCTTTTGTCCTGGTAGAGACAATGAATTGCATAAGGATATGTTCATATGTAGCTTCTTCATCTAGTCCACCACATTGACTTGAGGACTGCCTCCCTTCAAGCTTTCTTTAGGGCTAATTCCAACCTGAGGTGCAGGCTGAGGGGCTGAAGGTACAAATGGCAGTCTGAAGTTTGGGACCTTTTGATTTGAATGTGATGGAGAAGGTGTTGCTACTATTTGGGTAGTAGCATGGGCTTCTCCCATTGATCTCCTCTTGAATCTTGTGTTGGCTGTAACACAGTCAGTCTGATTGTCTATAGCACCCACATAATTGATTACACAAAACTCACCTTCTAAGTGGTTCATAAGAGTAGAGTCATGCTGACTCTAATGGTTGCTTGTGTTGGGTTGCATTGGAGCTTTGAAGACCTGGGAATGAGCGGCTACCTAATTATCTACATTTGGGTAATAACACATCATCTCATTTGTATAAATAGCCTATTCTTGACCATATCCCATGGTCGAACAACTTGGTTATTCTTGTACCAAGTTATTCTAAACGGGCACCATGACCTTAGATGATGAAGTGGGGCCTCGATTATAGCATTGAAATGGTCTGGCCTAAGTAAGATGACCCTATCCTTGATTGTAGTTTTGGAAAGGGGGTCTAGGGGCTTAACCATAATGTTGGTATCGCTAATTTGGTTTGTTGCTTTGAGTTTGTTGCCTTTTAAGAGCTACAAGTTCATTTGACATACTCTGCAATAGACTCTTAACTTCACGAAGCTCATTGGATGGAGCAGCAGTTGGTTTTTCTATGCTAGATAGAGGAGCTAATGTGGGAGCAATGGCCTAAATTGGAGGTAGCATTTTTGGGAAAAGTGGCATATGGGGTCTAGGGGCTATTTTCCCAGCCTGTATTAAGAAATTTTTAGCTGCTATGGCTATGTCATAGGTAGCAAGTAGCACATGCATTCCCATGGATTGTATCATAATAGCAATATCACTATTTAATGCTCTTAAATAATATAGGAAAGCATAGATAGCAGTCGGTCTTACCAAAATGGGGATTCTATCCCATGTCTTCTGAAATCGCATGTTGAAATCTTGCATATATTTGTGTGGGGCTCTTTTCATGGTCATCAGCTGCTCAGCAAGCAAGAGGTGCTCTCTCTTTTCTCCAAAATGGTATGTCAATTGAGTACCCAATTCATTACAAGAATGGATTGAATTTATAGGCAAAGTCCCGTACCAGTCAAGAGCTTTGCCCTTGAGAGACAATGCCATCAATCTGATTACGACATTTTCCTCCATGACATTATGAATATTTCAGAGGTTAGCAATATTCCTAATGTGCTTGACAACTGTAATGGGCCCCTCTCCATTGAAAGAAGGCACATTTTTTAGGGCTGCTCCTAGAATTGGGTCATAACATGGGAGATTCAAGGGGCTCTGACCAAGAAAAGCTGCAAAGGGCAATGCCATAGTTGGGATGGGATGTAACTATAGCTCTACTATGTATGCATCCCTTATAATAGGTTTGGGAGGGTGATTTGTTGGATAAGGATGAGTCTTCTCAAACCTCAATCTTTTTGCTGAGTTTAAAGGCAATTCAATAAATTCAAAAGGGACGCCCTTAGAAGCAGACTGTGTGGTGACTTTAGGCATAGGAAGTTAAAACTGGTCTTTGATTAGGAAATGAAGTTTTTACCAGTGGAGTCACCAGATGATGTAAATAGTTGAATTACAGTAATAGGACCAGCATCAATCCTAAAACCTTACTGATCTATAAAATTGGGTCCCATCGGGCATGCCAGAAACTATTGATGCAGTGGATTACACCTGGGGCAAGGAGGTTGAGCTCTTGCCTTCCACACACAACAATGGAAACTCCCCTCTCACCTATGGGACTAGCGAAGTTGGAGGGGAGAGTCTCTAGGTAAGGGCTAGCTCCCTTTGATGCATCTGAGTTGTTTTAGTAAGTGCTAACACACACACACACATATATATATATATATAATGGGGGGATGAAAAGGGAGAAAGATTGTAGGAAAACAAACTACTCTAAAGGAGGTGATGCACCAAAATATCTAACCTTCTCACACTCGCACTTGAAATTAGACAAACACATACATACACTTCAAACTGGCAGAAAGACCAGGTTACAAGAACTTGGTAGGGAGGCTTTAATGGAATATACAGAAAATAGAGGCGCACCAAAGGTGCTATGGAAAGGCACACTATATAGTAACTTCTTCTATTTTTTCACCTCCAAATACAGATCTCCATGTCAGCTATAGAAATGGCACCTTATAAACACTAGGTATGTTGGTGTTAAACTTATAGAAGCATCAAGAAGCAATGACTAAACACAAATTAACACTCAGACATACACAGAGATATCTAACTAGGATAGAGGTAAAAATGCATTTATTGATTCAAGTGAAAAATTTGCTAGGGCTATGCCTTAAAAATGTGGAAGATCCTTTCTCAAATGACAAGTCTCCAATATATAGAGGAAGAAAAGAGGCCTTTTGGTGCCCTTTTTACAAGTGACCCATGTGCCTTACGAGCCTTGGGAAGAGTAGGTCACTTAAACATAAATGTTGTGTCAGCCCTGGCTCTGACTTCAGGCCTTTTTGACATGGGCTGTACCATTTCCTCATTAACTGAGATTGCTCCTTGAAGGCACCTATGCGATTTGTCTGTTCATAAATGTGAAATGAAGAAAATGGGTTGCACTATTGGGTATTTGTGCCTTCTAATGGTCAATTCATAGACACTGTTTCACCTGCTAGAGTAATTTCTTGAATCAACACCTCCCTTCACTATTTAGACTATCTGCCTGCTCCTACACTTAGCACTTTTGGCTCTTTTAGCCCTTAGACTATCTCTGGGCATGTTGTTGCGTTCTTTGGGCTCATTCCATAACTGGTGTGCAAGCATTTTTTAAAGAACTAATGGCTATTTCATAGCTTTAAATTTGACATCCTCAGGCCCATCACCCCTAGACTTTCCTTTGGCTTCCTGCCTTGCCCCTTTCACTAAGAGTGCATATGCCTTTGACACGTGTCGTAATCCACTACTTGGGCACCTAGAAGACACTTTAAAATGCAAAATTTTACACATGGCAGCTTCCACTGAGCTTATAATGGGATGTGGCAACATTTGCTTACATTAGAGGGCCTTTTGAGAGTCAGGTAGAAGTTGACATGTGTTCACTTTTGCAGAGCCTTTAGCTACCTTAGAGAAACTTTCAGACCCTTTTCTAGTTCTTAGCAGATGTTGACACTTGGCACACTTTGCATAACTCTTAGCAACTCATTTAGGCCCACCATAGTCTTCTTTGAAGCCAACAAGAGAAACCCATAGATTTTATGACCTGTCAGCTTCCATCGAGCCCTATAGGGGACACGTGGCACATTCCACTACTCCTAAAAAATCATGTTGAAGCCCTCCGCAGTTGCCACTTGGTGTTTTCTACGCTCTGGCTTCCCTAGTGTAAAATTTGATGCTTTTGGGCCCGTTGTCACTTCTCAACCTGATGGTTAGTTTGCATGCTTAAATTCAATGATTTTCAAGATGTCACCATCCTTGGCAAAGTTCATCAAGCCCTTTTCTATTGCTTTTTTGCTTTGTAAGGTTTTATTTCGAGATTTTTTCCCATGGACAAAGGTCCACAGGAATTGGCCACTCTTTTTCCTTTTCTTCAAGCTCTTTGAAACTCCCTCTACCCTCTACAAGGGCTTCTAGACTTTGAATTGCCCTCTATAAGGGCTTTTGAACCCATCACTGCCCTTCAGCTATAGGGCACACCCTTGAACCAACCCATTGAACCAAAATTTGGTTCAACAGTTCAATGGTTCAAGATTGCGCACTGAGCCGATTGAACCATTTTCTTTGAACTAAATGTTGCTTAAACTGAAACAATTAAACCAAGCCATTGAACCAATTGGTTGAACCAAAAATGGTTTAATGCTATGCACCAAGCCCCTCTAAATTAAACCTTTGAACTCTTCTCACTCGCCTCAGTCATTGAACCTACGCATTAAACCAAGTGATTGAACCAAGTGATTAAACTAGATCAATAGTTTAATGCTGCACATCAATGAACTCACTAAAGGACTGTAGACTGGGAACAAGTGATAAACCATTCATTTGAACCTACTGATGAACCTGTCGAAGTGCCAAGGCATTGAACCAATGCATTAAACCAACTCATTGAACCAGTTCAATGGTTTACAATTCAAGCGACTATTGAGCCAAGATCATTAAACTCTTCACTAAACCAAGCGATGAACTTAAAGATTGAACCAAGGCTTAAAAATGAAGTGATGAACTTGAAACGATGAGCCAAGGCTTAAAAATAAAGATTGGTTGAACTACTAATTAAACTAAACCATTAAACCAATCTGTTGAACTTAAGCCAATTGAACTCTGCATTGAACCAAAGCGTTGAACCAAAACATTGAACCAATTCAATGATTCAACACCGTGCATCGAGTCAAGTCCTTGAACTAAACATTGAACCTGAAGCTGCTTGAACTTTTTGTTGAACTTTTCTGATGAACTAAGCACTGAACTTAGCTGATTGAACCAAAATCAAAGAACTCAAAGATTGAACCAAGGCTTGAAATGAATTGATGGTTTAATGGTTTGAAGATGCCAACCTTCCTTGTGAATTTCTTTAGATGAAAATCCAAAGAAGCTTTGTAAAATATTGCCCTTTTTTGACTGGTTCTTCAATTGCCAAAAGAAAACCTGTAAATTCTGTAGAAATGGACCTGCATAGTCTGTAGAAAACCAAGCTCTGCAGAGTCCGTAGAAATCACTAAATTCATGCAAAATAAAAAATGAATTAGCCTAGAATAGTAGGGGGAGAAGGGGACCGATTTTTTGGCCTGTTGGGCAAAAATGGTCAATAAATAGTACCATGTTGAGCCCATAAATCCTTGAAGGTTTTTGAGGGTTTAAGCACTTGCCACTCCAACATCGCTTGGATCTTTGTAGGATTAAATTTCATGCCTTCATGTGAAATAATATTACCTAAGTAATCCACCTCTCTAATCCAAAAATCACATTTGGAAGGTTTAGCATAAATTTGATGTTGTTTCAGAATGAATAGTACCTATTTCACATGCTTTAAATGTTCTTCCCAATTTATACTATAAATGAGGATGTCATCAAAAAACACCAATATAATTTTTTCCAAAAATGGCCTAAAAATAATATTCATCAAACTATGAAATTTATATGGTGAATTTATGAAACTAAAAGGCATGACCATAAAATCATAATGACCTTTATTGGTTCAAAAAGTTGTTTTAGGTTTGTCCTCTTTACAGATTTGAATATGATGATACCCAGAGCGAAGATCTGATTTGGTAAAATAAACAATGTCATGCAATTCATTTATTAAATCATTAATTAGTAGAATTAGAAACTTATCTTTGATGGTGTACTTATTTATTTCTATATACTCTAGGCACATCCTCTAAGTTTCATCCTTCTTATGCACCATGACCATTAGGGAGAAATATTCATTTTGGTTGTCTGATAATTCTTGCCTCTAGTATCTCCTATACCATATTTTCAATTATAATCTTATGGACATAGGGATACATTTAGGGTCTAATGTTGGCCAGTGTACTACCTTGAAGTAGTCTGATGGCATGATTATGCACTCTACTTGGTAGAAGTCTATTTGGCATGGCACAAAAATATCATAATGGTCATCTAGCACCAATTGTAAATCAAAATGGGTAGACTCCTTGGTTGGTTGAATGCCTATGGAAAATAATCATGAAACAAATCTTTCAAAATATTTTTGTACCACTTTCATCATCTAGTGAGAACTAACTAATTATGGATATTTAGACCGTAAACCAAGTAGTTAAAATGTCATGCCTTATAAATGAAAGTACATGAATAATCCATAGAAATTAATCTCAAATATGACAAATTGGTGATCCATTACACTCCTAAAATAATTTCATCCCCACTCATGAGAATATAAAATATAGGAAAATCTAATAGGTAGTCTCTGATAGAAAGCTTAATACTATAACATTTGCCAGAATAATTGATTATACCATTGTTGACTAGTTTTACCCTTAGGTAAAATTAGGTCAACCCCTTGCATATTTAAAATTGTTATGGGGTCTCTTAGGTTGTAAAATGTCCACCATGGTCATTAATGAGGTCAAATAATATGTTTTTATCTTTGTCACATTTGTATAGTTTATATCATGTCATATTATGCCATCTTTTGGCCATTTGAATGAGTTGTATGGTTTTCCACTAAGGATAAGTGTGTCTAAGTGTAATCTAATGTCCCACATGTTATAAATTGTTAGGTAAATATTTTAAACTAACATTTTTCAAGTTTAATATTAAAATCAAGAAGATCACTTGAAAAAAGGGGAGTTTTTGAAGTTGTATAAACTATAGGATAGATATAGCACATGTGAAGGATTCAAGAGGGTCTCTTCAACTCCCCATAACTCATATCCAAGCTTAAGAGGCTTTTAAAACTCTAAAAATTAAAAAAAAATGCTCCATTTCTATCATCACTCTCTTAGGCAAGTTAATAAGGTCAACCAGTTTGCACTTGGTATGGATAAGAGAAGCAGAGATAAGGTGAATGCACTTAGGGGATGAAATTAGTCTCTATGTACTTATAATTCATGATCATAGTTCCAATAATGGTGGTCTTTACTCTATGAACAATCTCTAATATTTTTAATATCTCAAAAGTCCCTGCATAATCCCAATGGCTTCAATTTTCTCACATATTTGCATTGACCTGTATGAACTAAGTGATGTGTCCAGGTTGGTAAAGCATGTCCTTCATATTCATGTGGTTTTAAAATTGGTTTGAATGTGTGGCCATATAAATTTACTAGGATCATCTCCTTGTGATAAGGTTGAACACATTATAGTCTACAGAATAGTTATTTTCACAGTTGTAGATTTTGTCTTTATGTAAGTGGTTTCAAGTCAAGTAGTACACTTGTTTTTATCCCCTCAAGCCATGGAAGTTAATTTTTCCATGGAATATTTACATTTAATAACCTCAAGGTTGATTAAGATAGGTTTTTAAGGTAGTGAGTATAGATTGATCAGAACTCCAATATACAAAGTCACCTACAGCCACTTGTAGGAATGCATTGAGAATAGAAGAGCTATTCGAGCTATTCAAAACCCATGACATAGGTTATATTTAATTTCATAACTTGAATGTATTTTTAAAGTCACTTAGGGTTCATAATTCTGATCTTAAAACCATTACATAGTCTACAGTTAGTCAAAGTTGTAAAAGTTGCTTATAGGATGTTGCCATACATAGTGTTATCTTATGATGAGGATCTCTGAAGTTTGTGTTAGTATAATGACTCGCTTCTTATATCTAAGGTCTATTAATAACATGCCAATTTAGAGAGGAGGTTATTTGTTTGATAAATAATATGAATGAGTCATTTAAACTCAGTCAATTTTATACAAATGATACTCAATGAATTACAATGCTTTTGAACGTAAATGAACCTGTAACTTACAAGTGACCTATAGTCTATTAATGGTAATGGTATGAGAACATGATATCAAGTTATGATATGATTTCACCCATGTATGGAATGACCTAATAGACTTAATATAAGTAAATAAGAGTTAAACATAGTTCTCAATCACTTATCTTCACCCATAGGAAGATCTCATATCCCCAAAAAATAACATCTATAGTCTGATTTTAGACCTATAATGCATTAATAGTAGTGATTGAGAGCATGGTCTCAAGGAAAAAATGAATATGTCCAAGTGTATAATGGTCATTAGTGACATAAATAGAATATGGAGGTGTGAAAACATAGTTCTCATGCATAAATAGACACCTATAGGAATCATATATTCCCTAAGATGTAACATCTACAGGTTGGTTCATATTGTAGACTAATTTAAGCATATGAAAGGTGCACTTTTGAAAGGTAGGTAGATGATTCAAATAGATAACCATATTATCACACTTTTATGACACATTTTCATTAGACCCTTAAACATAAGGAGATAGATCAAAGACTAGGTTTTGAAATTCATACTCAGTCATCTAAAACCCTATGCACAGTCTGCAGACATATAAGCCAGTTTTGAGAATCTGTAATGTTGAGGTATCTATGAGCATAACCATGGTTTTAAACTTTGTATGGAAGGTTTAAATTAATTTAAAAAGACCTACATGGTATAATTTTTATCACAAAAATAGAGGAGATGCTCTTTTTTCTATCACAAACATAAGGCACTCTAGTAGCAACATAACATACAAACATAGTATGTGAATGAGGAAAGGGTTAAAGGGATAGTCTTAGATAATTATATAATGATTTTTAGGATATATATTGAGGATTAATATATATTTAAAAATCACCTACAGTCACTAAGACCACTCAGGTGGTCAAATACTCAAAAAACATAGTCTAGGCCTATTAGGCCCAAAACTAAGCATGAACCCTAATGGATTTGAAATTCACCCATAGCATTATGTGACCTTTCCAAACCATATGAGAACCTTCATGGGAGAGTGGATAATTTAAAATAACTATTATTTTTCAAGTAATAATACAAAATTAGACATTTTGACCTAATTTGGTCTCAAGCCTACCCAAAATGCCTAGAAGGAACTTGAGAGTTAATTTCATTTGCTCATATCTGTATGGATGGTGTGCATGGTGCCTAAAAAATCTAGGGATAGTTGAGGGAGGTCCTTATCCTGATCTCAATTTAATTTTTTTGGAGGTTAATCATATATATTCTATGAATCACTACTAAGAAGCTAAACTTCCTAAAATCCTCTTAAGAACTTGATAGAGAAAATATGAATGGAAATGCACATAGAAATGGCAAATTGGCCTTGAAAGTGTTCTGAATTTAATTGGAACTCTCCTAGGATCCTCACCATATATTAATCTATATTATCACTTGTATAGATAGGCCTAATTTATTTTTTTATACAAGTTTTGATATGTTTCACAGGTGTAGAAGGGGATTGATGATTGAAGATCACTGTGGAAAATGTTTAGGGACTTGTCCTAACTCCCCATACTCATCTCTCACCTCAGATAATCATGGAAATTTTTGAATTTATAAGTCACCCTTGGGTTGGAACAAGGCTTCCCAAGGCTCAATAAAATATATTTGCACCAATGAGGACCCAAGTATTCCAAGTAAAGCATGCATAGGTACTTCCCATCTGTACTGGAACCCAAAATAAAGGCATAGGTCTGAACAATAATGTACTAATAAATCATGTGCATATCTAAGATATAATACTTTTATGCCTAATACCTTAGACTCTTGAACCTTGTATAAGGATTTTAGGCTCATTACCCCATAGTAAAACACTCCCACACCATAGATCATCCATGGGTGCATGTTTTGAATGATAATAGAAACCTCTCCGTTAATCCATTCATTATAGGTAGTATTGGATAGATAATAATGTCATCTATGTGAGTTACATAATACCTATATAATATATTTCCTAGAGAAACTGCAAGTCACTTAAGTGACAAGTGTGAAGGTCTAATCCTAGAAGACTAATGAGTGATTGTGAATAGTGAGCAACAAATGTCCATGAGGAGTTCATTAGATTAGGGGTATATAATGACTATCACAATCAATATTTCACCTTATCAAGTTAGTGAATATGTGTCAAATACTCCTAAGTTATTTTAGGATAGCCAAGTGGACTCATCATCAATCAAGACAATTTCAAGAAGGATAGTGAAGAGTCTCTATGCCAACTTTAGGAAAAATGATGTATTTCCAATAGACACTTGTCCATGATACCTTTTTGACCTATTTTCCACTTCATTATATTGAATTTTAATTGGATTTCAAGCCTTGAAACTTATCCTTTTGACTCTTGAACTTCACTTCTTCTCTCTCCTCTCCTATGCTCTATATATGTAGGCCATTTTAGCATTTGTATCTAGTACACACCTAGTATGGTGAAGCCCTACTAGTTTGACATTTTTTTTTTCCTTTGAATAAATATTATGAAGTTTATTTAATCTCTAAAATTCTTGCTTAATTATTTCAATTAGTGTGCCTAAATGATAAGTGATGAAGATTGTTTCTCCTTGCTTCCATTATACCGTGTATGCATTATGTGATTACCATCTCTTCTAATATGTCACATGAAGTGTATTATTTGTTGATTGTGTTTTCAAGTGTGATAGGGACTATTAGGTCTAGTATTATACCTTATTTTCACCCACATCTAGATATGTATAGCAATATGACTCTATGAGAAATACTTATGCTAGAAGGACATTGAGTTAAGGTCAGTTTTAGGAGTCTTATTTCTTAGTAATAATGCAAGTATGTTGGTGGACTTATCTTTGTTGTATCACCTCTATTATTATATGTTACTTTTAGTTTACTTCTTCCCTTTTCACCCCCAAGTGATTAGTATATTATAATGTGTGATTCTAAAGGATAAATCAAGGGAGCTAGCTCTTTAATCTAGAGGTTTACCTCTGTTATAGGCAACCCATAGGCTCAAAGGTAATCCCATGTTGGCCAAATGTGGAGATTTCTAAAAAATATCATCAAAGGGTGCAATATTTGGATACAACAACCACCATCTAAAATCATGATCTAAAATTATAGAGCTAGGTAAATGAAATAGTTCAAATGAGTAGCCAACTTATTGTTGATGAAGTTATGTATACTATTAGAGTCAATAAACATAATCACCTTCTATTTGTTTAGAAACCCCACCAACTTAAGAGTTTGAGGAGTACTAATACCTAAAATTGCATGATAAGAAATAGTAGGTTGATAATCTTTAGATTATTCCTTGAGTTCTTCTAGACCTATACTTGAAGCCTCATCATCTTATTCATCCTCATTTTTGCCTTTAATATAAAATAACTCCTTTTTAGCACATCTATGCCATTTTATCCATTTCTTATCATAGCTAAAACATAACCCTTTTTCACACTTCTCTTCAATTATTTGAGGGCTTAATCTTATAGGTTGAGGAAATGATGGGGCTAGGAAATTATGTTCATGGATATTAGTGAAAGGATTTTGTTTGACTAGATATTTTTCTTCTACCATGCATACCATTAGTATGGCTTTAGATACTCAATTGGGACTAAACATGTGAACCTCCATTTAGATGTTATATTTGAGGCCACCTAAAAAGAGGTCAGTAAAATTTACCTCAATGATGTCATCCACACATAATGAGAGATTATAGAATTGATGAATATAATCCTTCATAATACCTATTTGATGAAATTTGACTAGTTTAATGAAGTAGTTTTCTGATACATTATTGTGAATTCTACTCTTACTACATTATTGTGGAAGTTGCCCCCTCAAAGTGGATCAGAGATATTTATCAAGCATTCTTCTCTTCTATCAATTATTATTGTGGATATACATATCTTATGCTTGTTTCATCGATATAATATTCTATTCTGTGAACATCCAAGTAATTTCATTTCAAGTGGTATTAGAGCTTTGATTTGGTCAAGTTTTTGATATCATTAGAGCAATGAATTTTGACCAAAAAAATTATTATATAATAATTCTATAGTGTAATTTTCTTGAGAAACTTATGATATAATGTTTTTTCTCTTTGGGCCTAATTAATTCATCAACATTGTAATTCTTTATTTAAGATATGATCAACCACCTCTTTCACATTAACCAACAACTATTCTGACTAGTATCTACTCTTGACATTTCATCCACTAGTCTAAAAGATAATACATCCTTAGATCCAAAGTATAATTATTTTGACCAACACATATATTTTTTTTAAATGAAATGAAACCTCTATTTTGGTAAAATTCAAAAGAAATTAGAGCTTTAATTGGGTCCCAATTGATCATTATTTGCACAAAATCCCAATGTTTGCTCAAATCCTGATTAGAAGGGTCTCTTAAAGTTTTTCCATTTATTATTTTTCATGTCTAAGAACCCCTCACAAATATACATATTTATAATTATAGCTTATCACATTTTACTCTTAAAATATTTCCACACTTAGTCATTTTTTGACCTAACTATGTTTTTCTATAAAGTTCCCTGACATGGGATTTTCATGGCATATTAGTCCTATAGTCTAAATTGGAACTCTCTTTAGAAGATCTTGGACTAATAATTAAGTATCCCTTACTTATGAGGCATTATTTTGTGACTTATCATGTTTTTTAACTTATCATATCCTAGAACCAATGAGGAGGTGCCATGTTCCTTCTATTAATCCCATAATGTCAAATCCCCAAGAAGTTCCACACATAAAAGTTATCAAACTTGTCAAATCCCATAACTAATGAGGCACTACATGCCTTCTATAAATTATATGGCATCAAATATGTCAGAGACTTTATAATTCATACATGTTAGAGTTATTAGACTTGTTAGATCTTCTAACTAATGAGGACACACCACCTACCTTTTATTTGTCCTAAAGTGTTAAAGTTGTCCTAACCATGAGAAGTCTCACATGTTAGAGTTGTAAAAATTGTCATATCCTAGAACCAATGAGGAGGCACCATGTGTCTTCTATACACTCAAGTGGTAAAATAGCGTATCATACTCTAGGAAGGTCAAACAAGAATACAAGCCAAGACTCCCAATCCAATGAAGAGATACCATGTGTAAAAGAGACTTCCAAGTGGCCAATAAAGTGCATGAGCTATCTAAATGTAGGTATCCTCATTGCATATAGGTGACATGGTACTAATTAGGACCACCAAACACAAATTCACATGTGGATAGCCCCAGAACCATTTGCAATGTCATGAGGGCTAGATGGGTGCATGTTGCCCACACTCCTTGCATGTATTGAAATAAACCAAAGGGTTGATCATGATTATAAATATAAAGGAGTCTCATTTCCATCAAATAAATATATATTGGGTGCTCATTTTAAAATATTGAATTAATTTAAAAATAAGAAATGGTTAACCTAGACTCATGCCATCAACTCAAACCTCAATTCACATGATGTGAGCTCACCAAAACCATTATTTCAAAATTCAATTAATATCTCTATAAGGTCATTGGATTATCTTTACCATTACCAATTGTCTATGCACCCAAATGTTTACAATCCTTTCACATCAAATTTCCTCTAGAGCCCAAAAAGTTACCCTATGCTAAAAGGAGTTCTATGTATCATACTCATGTAATTTAGTAATGGTAGCCTCATCAACAAAACTAGACTAGAGCCAAAGTATAGATACACAACTTTCTTGTAGGTCATAACCAAATTCAAGAACTATAATGAAGTGTTTAAGGTGATCAAATATATTCATAAACTAAAGCTCAAATGATAAGGGTGATGATGATGAGATCAAATATGTAGATGAGTTCATCACCATCAAAAAATCTAGGCTCTAGGTTTTTATTACCAAATTAGAGGTTTTCATGTGTGCCTATCGATTCCACAACCTATTTCTCTCTTCTATATACAATCAAGATGTCATGAGGTTGCCCAATATTGGCTTCATAATTTTAGATATCTCTACACCTATATTCAATTAGTATTATAAACTTGTGGATACACCATGAGCTATGGTAAGGAATTTTTAGATGATTGGGTAGAGACTTAAAACATTATTATGTCTTTAAGGACTGGGTAGAGGATCCAGATCATTGAGTTGACAAGGAGAACCCCAACTCATATAGTTAAAACTTTTTGAAAGGGTGGATGCATAGGTATGATCTATATCAATAGTTTGTATGGGTCAAATGGTATTATTCATGTCAACACCTACTAGGTTTCCCTTCTCAATGTCATTATTAAAGGTAAGGAAGTCCTAGATTTGGTTGGCCTTATAACATTCAACCTCACCATGTAGGCAAATAGAGTTCATGAGGTGATAATTTTACATGATGTTATATACAGTCAATGTCATTTATACCACCTTAGATTTCTAGTGCTCATCATTCCATTAATAAATTTCATTGGGATGTGTGGTGTATTTGGTCTTCTATAATATCCACATCCACTAATTCTAAAATAATATTTGGGACATCTGTGAATACTTCTACCTAGTTGACTATCAAATTATCAATAAAAGACACATGTTGAGGCTCTCAAATGAGATCCAAGATATGTTACATCCCACTAGTACTTATTGGTATTATCTAGACTACACCATAATTAGAGTGGTAGACATTCATGGTGCCCCAATTACTACATTTTATTGTCCTAGACCACCTCACAAAGTAGGAGATCACCTACCAACTATACCATGTTGTGGCTAAGCACTATCTAGGTATAAATTAGAAGCCATATCCACCATTACCCATGATTATAGGGTGTCATGAGTATAGGAATATGTTAGAAATACAATCCATGGCCCAACATAAGGACTCATATAAATTAGACTTGGTGGATAATAGGCAATGGGATCCTACAGGCAAATGTTGAGCTCATGTGGCAAGAATCCAATCAAATATCAATATCAAATATCACCTATGGTGTACCTTGATAATGAGGTCCACCTAAACCTAATTAATGAAATAGATGTGGTCATGAAGATTGAGGCCTCAGTTTTTTACTCAATCAACTTTTGAGGAGAGACTGACCACTCCATAATAAAGGCCTACACAACTAATTGTCAAGGTCATGATGACCATGAAGGGGCTCTTTAGGTGAATTTTATAGGGGGTCCAAGTAACTACCACTCCACTAGACTCAACATTTATTACACCTATACCACTACCTTAGGTAATTTAACCTTAGGTTTCCCACACCTTGTAGTTCGATAGCAGTCCTAACTCTAGCTCACCTAGAGATCAATCTCCCCTACTCCAAGACTAACCATCCTAATTTTGACACTCTATTGTAACCTTTCATAGTTATCCCAAGTTTCCATATCCTAAAAATTCCTACTAACTCCAAGACAACCCTACCCTAGTGATCTCAAGGGCCTAATTCCCTTATGTTCTTTCAATGATTAGCTCACTTTATATCCCCAGTGCTTATGTTCCCCCAGTCTAGTCAACACCCCTATTATGGGTATCATTTACCCCATTGGCATAGTTCACACCCTCCAAGACTCTTCACTTGACCTTACAAGTCAGTCAACCCTAGAAAAAGTTTAGATGCCTAGTTTTCCTTCATTCTAAGTAGCCTTGATAAGTATATTTTCCATTTTAGTAGTGGTCCCTCCAAGTATCCATGCCTTCCTAGTGACTCATGTGACTTCTAATACTCTTGTCTTCACAACTCCTGTTATTCTTATTATAGACTTAGGCTCAGTAATATCTATTTATCTCCCCTAAGCTTAATTTGGGTCTATTTTTGTTTTTTTTGCTTCAACATCTCCAGAACCAATAAACCCAAGCAAGAAACCAAAGAAGAAGCAAAACATGTTTACTCCTAGGCAAATTATGCCCCTTATATCAATATTTATATCTCCCTCTTAGATTATTCTATCCATCCCCTAATCCCCCAAGGAATTGGATTTAAATAGATAATTTCCTCATTCATCATGAATACACAACTCTCATGTGTTATTGGCCCTCCGGTCTTAATGACTTCTAAACAATGGCAATCATGTTTGTTCTATTGGGATACCTCATTTTTTGTTTTTTGTTTTTTGTTTTGTTCACATTTACCCACTCTTATGACCTTCAACCATCCCTCTTTTGACACCTAAATTTGGCCACCAATGGCTTTTTATCCTAATTTAGACCAATTCTTACCAACTATTGACCATCTAGCCTAAGAATTTCTAAATGTCTCAAATTTGGTTTTATAACCATTCAATAAATCAATTTGGCCTATTAATCAATTAAATTGAAAAAATTCACCATCAATTAATTCAAAAATATCAAAAAGCCTAAAAGGGTTAATTAGCACCAAATTATAAGCAAATCATAATCAAATCCTAATTGAATTCATCCATGATAAATTAAATCAATTATCAAAAAGTAAAATTCAAATATCAAGAACATCTTAAAAGCTAAGCATTACCTTTTATGAGTTGTCACTTTTGGAAAATATCAAAAGAATATCTTAGGAATATGCCAAACACACCTATGAAAACCTTAACATGACCATTTAGATGCCTTTTAAATTCAACCAAAGTTAATAAACTCAACCAATGTTCTAATTTAACCCATTTCAAGTGATTTTTAAGCCTATAAAAGCAAGCCTAGAGCTCTTCATTTAGAGAACTCGAAACATAATAGAGTTATAATGCTGAAGTTGATCCATAAAGCAAATGCATAGTGTTATAATGCCAAAATCAAGCCAAGACAAGCCAAACATGGTGTCAATAGGATATGGAGATAGCCAAGCCCCATTGATGAAGACCTTTTAAGCACAATCTGAGCAAGCCAATGAAGAAATCATTTGGAACTCTCAAGGAAGGTAAAGATTGTTATTCTTTGCATTTTAGTTGGGTTTTCAATTATTATTTGTTCATTAAAATCCCACTAAGATCTAAGCCTAGAGATGTTAGTATTTTAGTGTGTTGATTTCATGTTTTTTTGGACTAACACTTGATCTAAACTCTTCTCTTTATTAAATTCATTGATCACAAATAGCACACCCAATGGGACACGATTGCACACCCCACATATTTGAATAAAAATGGCTATTAAAATAGCTCTTATTTTTAATCCATTTACTTTTTTTTTGAATTTTTTTAAAAAAAACTTATTGGTTTCATACTAATTCTCTCAAAATTTAATTAAAATCTAATTTGTGTTTTAGAATTTATGACTCTTTTAGTGTTTGTCAATTTTTATTTTCTATTTTTTTGGTAAATATAGCTAGTACAAAGCTAATAACTTTTTATGTATTTACTATTTTGACCTAAATTTTTTCAGAGAGGTTTGACTTGGATTTATTAACATGTATAAATTTCATAAAAAAGTGATATATATTCTGAAATTTAAGCTTAAAATACTAACTTAAGTTTTTTATTTTTTATGTTTTATGTGTTTCATTTTATTTTTTTTAACCTTCTAACTTATTGTTTGCATGTTTCATAAAATAAATTTGAGATTTATTGAGATTTTTTATAACCTTTGCCTAATATAACATGTTTTCTTTCTTGAGGTTTTGCCTTTGGATCAATAGGTCATCCAAAATCAAGAGCATACTTTTAAAAGTTTGCTTGTCTCATTTGAAAAAAACTTCCAAACTTAACAACATGTTGATCATTTTACTGTAGGGCCTAAATAAAAAATGATCAAAATAAGCTTAATCTAGTATTTTTAACCTATTTTTGAGTGCTAAAAAGGATTAGAAACTTTAATTTTGTTCTTAAGAAACACTTAGATACTTATTTGAATGTTTTTGTGCTTGTTCTTCAAAAGTTTTCCAACCTAAAGCCAAGGGGCTAAAGAACACCACCAAACCTTTCATTTAGTGCTTTAAAATTGAACTCACTTCTAAGTTTTATATATATATATATATATATATATATATATATATATATATATATATATATATATATATATATATATATATATATAAAAGTTAATCATTGTTTGTTTAGTTAATTTTGTTTGAGAAAAAAGGAATTAGTGTGTGTATGCTCTCCCCCCGTCCCCTATAGGGAACTTGTGGGATCAAAAGTACCATCTTCATTACAAAGTGCCTTAGTCCAAAGGTGTAAAAAAGATGTTTTGAAGGCTCTCCCCAAGACCCATATGGTTTGGGTGATCTAGAAATAACCATAAATCTTTTTTACTTGGTTTTTATTTTATTATATCTTAGCTTATGAGGGGTACTTTATTACCTCCCATAAGTTCTATAGTGAAGCCTTGACCCGAGAATTCATCTCCTAGCTTTATATTAAACCCCTCTCCATGGTGGGGTATATAAATTGAGATCACCCCACTAGGATGGTGGTTTAAGTGGTTAAACCATTTCTTATAATTGGTAGCTAAATTAGGATGTTTGAGCATGTTAGACATCATACTACACTGAGTGAGTGATAGATGTAGTGATTGTAAAAAGGGTAAGACCTTTTTATAGCAAGCCATATGATGTGGACCCAATTGACAAGTGATTCTCTTGAATTTTGATGTGAAAGTCTTGTTCCTATAATCCATCTAGAATGATCAAAAATTAATTAGTTTTAGTCAACCCCACTTTGCCACACCCTTAATAGGATTTTAGGACATTATGCTTAGTTGTATTTGGTCACTTATATTTTTATTGTTTGGTGTTTTGACACTAAAAATTTTATATTTATTTAAAACTATGTCAAAAACTAATTTGTTTATATGTCACTCTTTTGCCTAAAGAGGTGTTATGTTGGCCATTTTACACCACACTTGTGTCTTACAATTTTTGTTAAACTTGTTTGTGTGTGTGTCAATTGACTGATGTAGGTACCGTTATGCTACCCAAATTAGATATCAAGTTTATGAATTTGAGTCTTTGAAACATAACATTGATCACATCATTAGAGCATGCTTACACCATTACATTGCTTGAATTATTTCAGATACTTATCTAACTTATACCAAAACCATTTTTTAAAATCATGTCACATATGCCATTTAGACCTTATTCATGCACTATCATATTTTCCAATCTTGTCTAGCTTGTTTGGCTAAATCCTAGTCTTCAATGTTGAGTTTTAAATTAACCTTATAAAATTTGGATCCAAACATTGATTGATTTCTATTTAGGCCTTGTTTCATAGGGGTTAATACATAGATATTTCTCTTTTGAGTTGCATAACTTTAGTTAATTGATTACCCAAATTTAAAGCATATTGATTGTTTATTTATTCATAGAGCCTATCCTCATCATTATTTATACCTTTGTTTTCTCTAAGAGCCTTTTGCTTTATCGATTATGCCAATTGATCATGTTTATGTCAAAGTTTTTTCCAAACTTGTTAGATTAAATAAAATTACATCAATCCTTTGTTTCAATCCTAGATTTTGATGTCATTTAGATAGAACTCCTAGCACAACCTATTTGAGCCTATCTTTTGACTCTACATTTGGATAAAAGACATAGAGACTCTTTTCCTTTTATTAGTGTAAACCTTGTTTGGAACACTTTGGCCTAGACTTTTGACATGCCAATTTTTATTCATATGCTTGACCTTTTGTGTGTAAGATATTTGACATCAGATTGTTAGATTAAATCAAATCATGGCATGCCTTTGTTTCAAGTCTAGCTTTCAATGCCATTTGGTCAAAAGGCCTAGCATATTCTATTTGAGCCTAGCTTTTGACTTCGCATTTGGACAAAAGACTTAGTGACTATTTTCCCTTTCCTAGTTTAAATCGTGTTTGGAACACTTTAGCCTAGACCTTTGACATGCTAGTTTCTATTCAGATGCTTGACCTTTTATGTGTATGACATTTGATGTTAGATTATTTTATGTCAAGTCTTATCATAAAACATTTTAGAGATACAGTTCTATGATCAAATCATCATTTGGAGATACATCTCCACCTTTTTGACTAAGTTAAACCAAGTTTGAACCATTTGTACTTTTGACATAGTTTTTCAAATTTTGTAGAACTCTAAGCCTTTTTGTTTTTAGATATTTCATCATTAATGTAGATATATCTAACTACACTTATGGTGGAGACATGTACAATCTACATTATGATAGAATGGCCACACAAAATGGCTTTGATTTTTATGGCTTTATTCATAACCCCTTTGATCATAACATGGTTTGTGAGACATAATTTTATCCACCTTTAAAAAATCAAATTAGATACCAAATTCAAGAGCTCAACTGGGATGATATGGTTGGTAAGGAGGAATTGGGTACAGACCTCTATAATGATTTTTTTTTTTTTTGAGATGGATTCTTATCCTCCTTACCATAATCAATCCAAGGAATAAATAAAATAACCCACTTATGATCTAGATCAAGTTACCAATAGGATGTTATGGTTTATGAGGAGGACTTGGATACTTTGGCTTATACAAGCAACCAAGATCTATAATGACCTAAATTTGTCTTTCCAGGACCTCATCCTTTAGATTATGTGAGCTACCAAGCTCCACAACATCTAAGGAATATCATTTCTATTTCAGGACCTTGTCTTTTGGCTTGTGTGAGTAATCAAGCTCCATGATGCCCTATTATTTCTATTCTAAGACCTCATCCTTTGGTTTGTGTGAGAAATAAAGCCCCATAATGTTGTACCATTATCTAACCTCTGATCATTATCAAACTATTTCCATCCATTCCCACTTTATAAAAATCTAACCAATCCAACCTAAACCTCAACCAATCTAATAAAAACCCAAACTAAGCTAATCATTACCTATCCAACTGAGCTAACCATTCGAGGACTAAGTTGTGTTCAAAGTTGGTAGTTTACAATTATTTTTAAACCAAGACTAAAAGAACAAACCAATCCAAGATGTTCATATTAAACCAACCATTTGTGATAATTCAACTTGTGATGAATCACCAATTATCCTTATGCTTATTTTTCAAGAGCCTCTTATTGACAAACTAGTCTTTAAGGAGTTTTATCTTAACCTTTGTCTCACCATTACAAAATCTCACTTTGATAAGCTAGTCTTTATGGATCCCATTATGCCATCATAGGTCATTACTTGTCCAAAACCAAACATTCAATAAAACATCATTGTCATATCATCCACACAAGATAAAGAATCAAAATTAGATTCAAGTTTTATACTTAAACCTAAATTAGATTTAACATCATAAGAATAATCAACATCAGTCTCAACACAAGATTTAGAGTCTATTGAGTTAGAATCAAAATATATTCATGGTTGTTACAATATTGGTTATGCATGCCTTGCAAACCAGTTTGAATACATTTGTGATCCTTCCATGGTTTTTGAGGATGATTACTTTAGCATCAACACAATTCATCCTAGTATCTTCTATGAGGATTGTGCTACCAACTCCCCTTCCATTACCATTTCACATACCATTATCATCAACCAACATAGCCATATTATTGAAATTCCATCTCTCACAAGTGTCAATTGGGACTGAGAAAATCACACCTTGTTGAACTGCATCCATGGTGACATATCAATTGAAAAACATCAGGGAGGCCAAGACCAAATTCATGTAAAAGAAGAATACTCTCCTAGTGAAACCTTTTTGGAGGTGCTAGGGGACAATCAAAGTTCAAACTCAACATCTTCTAGTAAAACATTTTTGGAGGTGATAGAAGACAATCAAATTCAAAATTCAACATTCTTTAGTGAAACATTCTTGAAGGAAGTATGGAACAATAAAGACAACTTCATTGGTGAAAATCTATCCAAGGCACCAATAACTAAGCACAAAATTTCTTCACTACTTAATGAAGATAAAATCAAAGATGAAATCAATATAACTTCCAATCTATAGCCTAATCAAATGGTAGTTACTTTTAGGCCTAAATAATAAAATAATCTAGTGGTCTTATCAAGAGAATATTTAGAAGTATTTGGCCCCACCACATCCAAAGTTATGTTGAATCTAGAATCAGCAACATTGTGTGTGCCTAAAAATCTTAATTTTCATTTATTTCCCAACCACTACACATTCCATTATCATCCACCATTACATCACCAAATCAAACCTATCATCCAATATTTATCCTTATTTACCATCCAAGGTTACACTTTTCTTTGCAAAGGCTACAAACATACCTTGTCTCAATGCTTGAAGGAATCAAAATCAATGACTAACAAAGATCAAAACAACATCATTTGCATCCAAATATGCAGCAATTTCTTGATAGAGTAGCTATTTAGATGATGTGTGGGCTATTAATTAACATAATTGAGTATTTTATTTGTATCATTTATTGATTAGGATGTACATCTCCACATCAGTAAGAACAATATAATCATAATCATATGGCATCTACCATACCCAAGCCAAACACATAAAAACAAACAACCATCATCAGCCAAAAACATGTACCATGCTATTTTCATTTACTATTCCTTTTGAGATTGTTTCATACCCATCCAATCACTATATCACTTGGGAGCAACCCTCTTACCATTATATCTAATTTACCAAACCATCATTATCCTAGAGTAAATCCATTTTATTTTACCATATCATTCATATCTAGACTAAAGCCTATTTTTAGTTATCCTATCCAATCCTATTTTGATCTTGGTTACTTTGGTTCTTCTTGCACCTTTTATGAGGGTATTTTGATCAATTTTTAATAACTAATCAAATCTGTGTGTATAATGGTAGTCTATGAAAGTAGTGTGATAGTTGATCTGGTAAGATATCTTTCATTTTTCATCCTATAACAAGTTTGTTTATGTGAGCCTGATTATATCACCTACTAGAGTAAATTAGTGTTCATCAATATTGCTAATAATTATAACCACCTATGGGAAAATTAGTATCATTGATCTAATCCATTTTATCTTAGTTATAATTACCTATGGGCAAACTAGGGGAAACATTTGTTTATCATGCATTGCCACATCACCTTGCCATTATTGTTTCTATTTGACTAGCCATTTGTTGGATTTGAGAACTTGTTAGGACTTGGTCAAGTTTCTCCCTACCTTTTGTATGGATGGAATTATTATGACTTGAGGTCACCTCAAGAATATGTAGGTTATGCTTAATTTATGTTGAGGCCACCTCAATCCCCCTTTCCATATGCTCTCATCATTTTATGAGAAATTTAAGCTAATGCTCTAACTATTTTATGATTAGGTATCTTGTCATTCTCTAATGAGTTGAGATACCTCAAAATGTTAAAAACATTTCAAAATTTTCAAAAATCTAAAAACATTTGTCCTATCTAAGTCTAGTCAGTTATCCTTGATCCGCCCTACTAGGGCATCATCATTGTTAGGATAACTTTTTTTTCTTTTTTTTTAGGATTTATATTTGTTTATTTGTGTTCTTTCTATTTGTTTTTTTTTTTTATTCACTTTCTTATTTGTTTTCTTTCATCATTTTTTCCTTGACTCAGTTTATATGCATTTATTGGGTGATTCCTTGAGCACATTATGCTTGAGTCTATCCATATTCATATATTGACATTTTCATCATGGTTTTTATCTTTGGTGTTTATTGGATCGAGAGTTATTCCTTATGTATATTTTGAGATAGTCTTCATGGTGTTCTATCATGATGCATATTGTCACGTGCTACAGCAAAAATTAGCTTGAATAAGGTCTACAAGCAATAGATCCATAGAAGTTTCTCTTTGGTACCTTATCAAATCCTTCCACCCATCTTGATCAAATCAACCCATTAACCATTCTAGTTGTATTATTACTAATAAGATGATCATCTCCTAATTGGTAGGTACAACTAAATATTTTATATTGATCAATCCCATTCTTCTATCCATCTCTTTCATCAACTTGCATCCTCTTATGTTTGGTTTTTTGTGCCTTAATTAGTCATTATACCATTGCATCTATGTTTTTACCCACTCATACTTAATCTATACAATAGATTTTATCCTTGAGTTATGCTTGCTAATCCACCCTAACTAGGGCACCACCATATCAAACATTATCTTTAGCCAATCCAAGTCCTCTTAATGATTATAACCACCTATGGGTAAATCATTATTTAGAATTTTATTCTTGATTATAACCACCTTTGGGAAAATCAACATTCTTTTTAAATCAATGCATGAAAGCATTTTCTTGTTTGTATTAAACTCACCCATGGGTTAGTTTCAACTTTCTTATTATTTATTTTCAAGGGGCCATCCATCCACATATGTGATGGCCACTCCCTTGAGGGGGCATCATCTTAGGATTCACAAACATTTTTGGGAGCTTTTTCTTCAACCATCATCTTCTTTTTGGCATATAGGCCTTTTCTCATTCTTTGAGAAGACATTATTGTACCTATAGTTTTGCAACATCTTCCCAAATATGGGCAAATTGTAGACACCTAAATTTGGCCACCAATGGCTTATTATCTGACTTTAGACAAATTATTACCAAATGTTGACCATTTATCCTAAGAATTTTTAAATTTCTCAAATTTGGCTTTATAACCATGCAATAAATCAATTTGGCCTATTAATCAATTAAATTAAACAAATGCACCATCAATTAATTCAAAATCATTGAAAAATGTCAAAAAGCCTAAAAAGGGTTAATTAGTACCAAATCCTAATCAAAGCCTAATTTAATTCATCCATGAGCAATTAAATCAATTATCAAAAAGGAAAATTCAAATATCAAGAGCATATTAAAATCTAATCATTACCTTTTGTGAGTTGTCATTTTTGGAAAATATCAAAATAATATACTAGGAATATGCCAAACATACCTATGCAAACCTAATCATGACCATTTGGACATCTTTCAAACTCAATAAAGGTTCCAATTTAACCCATTCCAAGTGATTTTGAAGCCTATAAAAGCAAGCCTATAGCTCTTCATTTAGAGAGCTTGAAACATGGTAGAGTTATAATGTTTTAGTTGATCCATAAAGTAAATGCATAGTGTTATAATGCTAAAATCATGCCAAGACAAGCCAAGCACGATTCTAATAGGATATGGAGATAGAAAATCCCCATTGATGAAGACTTTTTTAGCACAATATGAGTAAGCTAATGAAGAAATCATTTGGAGCTCTCAAGGAAGGTAAAGATTGTTGTTCTTTGCATTTTAGTTAGGTTTTCAATTATTGTTTATTCATTAATCTCTCCCTAATATCTATACCTATATATGTTAGTATGTTAGTGTGTTGATTTTGTGGTTTTATGAACTAACACTTGATATAACCTCCTCTCTTTATTAAAATCCTTGATCACACCCTCCACTTTCTACTTCAGTTACATCCGCCCCTCTTGTTCCATATTACACCACCCTAGGAATAATAATAAGATAGGGATAGACTAGGACCATTGAGTCCTCGATCATGTGTAGACCTTAAATGGTTTATCATGGAGACCCAAATGTTTGGTGGAAATTTTATTGAGCATATAGGAGTATGAAGAGGGTCCTAACTCAAAATTTTACTCAAGAGGGTTACCTAATCATATGGAGGATCGAGCATGACCTATTCCCACTCACCAAGATGAGAATTGTAAGTAGAGAGTAAAAGGTCATAAAAGATCTAGTCTCAATGTTTCAAGAAACTAATGATCTCATATAAAATCTAATAGAAGACATGAATGAACAAATTAAAGTGTTAGAGTCCAAGGCTAAGAGCACTTTCCCTATATGCTTAATTGGTAAAGTGGAGGCATCTCTCATGAATTTTTTAACCATACTCAAGGAAGTGACAAGAGATCTATCTAAAATCAAGGAGTTATTTCAAAATGCATAGCCATACCAAGATAATATTATCTAGGTGGATAATAAGTGAAAGAATTTGGTTGATATCATCAATAAGGGGATGTATCCTAAATTGAATTTCATGCCCCTCATGGATTTGAACCTATACCAAACCTTTACAAGGACCATGAGAACATACATTGAATACTGGTTGAGAATCACCCATAAACCATTGAACCACTAGATAAATTTAAGGGTCAAATCCTTACTTCAAATAAGTTAGCATCTTTGTGCTCTTCCACCCAGATGACACTCTGCTAGGAAGGGATGAGTTTGGGGTCGACTTGGCACACTTAAATGAGATTATGAAAAATAAGGTAACCAAAACTAATAGGTTTAGAGCTAATTTTATCCTAGATTTATCCACATAATACACAATAAGCATCAGCCAGGTTCAAGAGATGAAAGTCTCTTTAGAGACCCCATTCAAAGCCCATGAGAGATTGTTAACTCTATCATATATCATCTTTAGAGAACCACATGTCAACTTGTAGAAGCTTAAATGTGAGGCTTACCTCATTAATCAATCATTTTCATCTCAACAAGGATTTCCAAAGTAATTACAAAGTGGCCCACCTCCACCCTCATCTTGATTCTCTCCCAGTGGGCCTTGAGAATTTAGTTCTACTTGTTTTGAAATATGGAATATTTTTAGTATAATTATGTTGTAACCATTTCAAGCCATGATGGCCAAGAGTGGGATCTCATGCTATTGGTATATGGGTCTCACTTCTCTTCTATATATATTTATTTATAATATTTTTCAAGGTCAACTCCATTGTAAACAAGCACTTTCAAATTAATGTAGATTTGGTTTTTATTTAAATGTGTCTAGTTTTCATGGATCTCTTCTAGTTTATTTTTATTTTAATGGATTAATACTAATGCTCAGGAACTATTATTTGTGCTTTTATTCAAGTTTTATGTATTAACTAAGATGTGTTTCTTGATATATTAGTTGAGTTCTTTGATTATTTTCATTTTATTTAAAGTGTATTAGGATCTATGTGTGATTAACTACATGCCATTTTGTAGTTTATTTATTAAAGGAATCTTGGAATCAAGCATTTATCCTCCTCCTTAGACTCTTTCCTTGTCTGACTAGATCTAAATCCATCATAAAACTTATCATATAGTGGTAAAACTATAATTGAGCATGTTCTTAGTTCTTGAACCATTGATGTTGCCATTTAGTCAGAGAGTTTCCCATTTTTTCCTTAATATCTCTCCCTTTTGATGTTTATTTATTTTCAAGTGATCCCTTCCCCCATTTTTTTAAAATTATGAAGTGAAGCAAGTTATTTACCATGATTTCAATTTGTTAAAATGGGTTTAGCTAGAAGTGTATAATCTCTATGTCAGTGAGAAAACTGGTATTGAATCTATGAAGGTAGTATTACATATCTTAAAGATATATTCCAATTAATATATTTAATGTATCTCAATACATACAATAATGCCCTATATTATCTTAGTGGTAATCCTAAAATGAGAGGATGAAAGTCCTCCAATTATTCCTTGGGCTCACTTAGTTCATCTAACCCAATAGATGCAAACTAAGCATCTAATGGTGTTAGAAGGAGGGCATCCCTTCTCATGTACTAATAAATCTTAGAGATATTATCCAACCAAAGAATAAATTGGAGCCTACTATGTGGATCACTAGATCTTGATCATGAAATAAATGATTAATAATATCCCCCTACATATCCATAAGTTATTCAAAACTGTTAGAGGTAGACTAAGACCTTTGGTTACCTCGACTAGCTTATCCTCTCAATCTACCCATAACATGCCCTTACCTATGGTTGTACTTATGTAATTTTTATTTGGGTCTACCATTAATGTTCCTATAATCATTCATGACTTACCCAAGAACCCAGAGAGATACATCCCATGGTTCACACTAGGCATACAATGTACCACAAGGAACATGTGACCTTGTACAAAATTACTCTCAAGATCTTGACTTGGCCAAACTATGATAGGAATGCATGGTGCATAATCTCATTAATTACTTCTTGGGCCTCCAAAGACATGTTAGAAACACTATTGGTGAGAATTCAAATAACAAATTTACCTACCAAAGATTAAATCATCCCTACAAGTACTCTAATATCAAACCAAAGCCTTCACTCAATAAGTTTCTTGAGATCAATATCTATGAGTTGGACTTACAAAATTTATGCCATGTTTACAACATAGCCTAACATGGTAAGTTAGACTGCATCAAATTTTGCAGTGCCTTTGGTATCTTCTAAAGGGATTTGAAATAATATGAGGTGATCTTAAACCACCCCAATGTTAGTAATCAAGTTGAATTATCCAAAAATTAAAGGTCTCTAAGTATTGTTATGATGTTAGAAACCTTGGATTTCCCTAGCCAAGAGGATAATGAACCATAGGAGTCCATGACTAAGGTCCATATTTTTAAACAATTCTAAAGGAGTAACTATGCTCTTTGGAATCAGACATGGTAGTAACCCCTTATCTCATCCACTCCTAGCAATGGTGCAACCCCTTCTGATATTAGGGAAATAAATGATCCTCCACCTCTGAAAGCCAATAAATTTAAGACCCCTAAATAAATCCAACCCACTTATAGAAAAAATGGGTATTGTAGATATGGAATCCAAATATAGTTAGATCAAGCAATAGTCATGAAAACTCAAGAAAAATGCATACGAACATAACTAGCTAAGCTAACTGCTTTGATAAGGTTTGACAAATGAAAATTAAGAGATATTAAAATAAAGCATACACAATACCTTCTCAAGATCATCCCATCACCCAAATGTGGCTCAAAACATGATTTTCCCCTTGATTTGGTGCTCAAGTCTTCATCAATGATGCAAGGCAAAGCTCCTTCATCATCTTTGCTCACCAATGAAACTAGGCTCATGATATGAAATTAAATGTATGCCTATCAATGTATCTATCCTATTGCAAACTAATCATAATAAACACCACACATAAATGGATTGTGGAGAGAATTATGCGTAATAAGTTTACATAATTGAAGCTTAAAAATGGTGGTCTTAGTCATCCCTCTTATAGGTTTTTGAAATTATCCAGAATGAATCATGACCATCCATCTTGAGATCAAGATGTCTGGCCAATAATCCATTCAATTTTGGAGGCTTAAATCATAAATACCCTCATAAATATTTTGAAGGAAGGGGCATTAAAGAGGCATGGGAGGCCTTAAACTTGATAATTATTGCATTTATGGCTTATAGATGTCACCCCATAAATTATGTCATTTGATGATGTAGATATTAGATATCAATTACCAATTAAAAGATATTCAATAGCCTCCATATATTTTCCACTTAAGCTCTTAATTTTAATTAATTTGCCTAAGTGAGATTTAATCAAATTTAGGCAATTCTTTGGAAATTGATTGCACATAATCAAACTAGTCTAAATGTCATATTATTGGGTTATAATTTTACTGAATAGGAATTATAAGGTGATGTTAGTTGTGTACAGACCAATATCCCATTTAGTATGTTGTCAACACAAAATAACACATGCATGTGTTGTGTGATTCCAAATAAGAAGAAAAGAATGATCCAGACGACCAAAATGCATTTTCATCATTTTCACTCAAAATGATTTGAGAAATTTTAACAATCACATAAAATGCATTACCCCATTTACCTATACATTATTCTAAATCAACACTTTTATATGACAAGCTCAAACCATTTATCACGTTTAAGTGATTTTGGCCCAAATTGTGCATTTTCAAAAAAATTGAGTAAGATTGATAATTTCAACATAATGGTTTTAGGAATTAGATGTTTACATTTTGCCCTTGTTTGAGAAGGTGTAATAAGACATTTAGGCAAAGTAACGTCTTTTCAAATAAAATAGTTTTCAAGAATAAATTAGAAGTAAATGACCCCTAATGCTAGCTCGAAAGGACATATTAGGATGAAAGAGAAGGATGGACTCTTGAAAAGAGACAGAAAGTGAGATTAACCCATGAGATAGATTAAATATAGATGAGCTAATGCTTGAACATGTTGATTCTCAATGATCAAAACATAATTAAAATGTAATAGGCCCTAAGGATAGGGGGAAGGGAAAGATATAATCCAAAAATGTAAGTGACACACTTTGAACACACCCAAAGATAGAGTTCAAGCTACGTGCTTAGGAACTGATCAATCTTGAGACAAGTTGCACACTAAAATATTTCCAAAATGAGGGTAAAATTTTGAAAAGCTTGGAATTAGAAGAAAAAAGAGAGCATTTCTCTAGAGAAATAAAATAATAATGTGCTCCAATAGAGTGGATTTGATTAATTGATGAAGCAATTTTACTCCAATAGGGCTATTTTTTATCATTGATAATTAATTGTGCCCCTATAGGGTTGATTCAGATTACTGATTCAAAATTTTGTGCCCTATTAAGGAAAATTTTCAAGTAGAGATCAAGGATATAACCTATTACATGGATTAAAGATAAGTAGGCACAAACACAGATGTAAAGGTTTAATGACTAAAGAAGCCACAACAAACTAGGCATATGAGAATGCACAATGATGAAAGAGATGAATAGAAGAATAAATGTGGTCGAGATGGCCCAAGATAATCATGTATCCAATCACTACCTACATATTCCAAATAGACCTAAAGCCAATGAAGTTCACCCAAAATTAGGATAAAATGGAATGAGGAGTGAATAAAATAGAAGAAAACTAACCACCATTTGATTAGACTTATAATGTATTCCAAGATATGCATGTCTTACATAGATTTAGGTGTGAGATAAGTCATTGGTGTCTAGTTTCATTGGTGCACTTGAGAGCTAATCATCGTAGCTACATTAACATTGAGACTTGGATCCAAAGCACATAGTGCTTGTTATAGTAAAATGAAATTATGCATCATAAGTATAAGTAACTTATAATGACATTGTATTTCAATTATGATGAGTAGGTTGAAATGTGAATATTTATAACTAAGGATAATGATAAGAAATACCAAGACCAAAGTTACAACTATTTACATTTAAACAAAAAATAAAGACAAAGACAAAGAATACATAAATGTAACCTAAATTAAAATCAAGATATGAATAATCAAGACTTAAGTAGGAACAAAAATGTATAAAATCAAATCAAGAATAAATTAAAGGATAACATGAAATAAAGTTATGAATAATCAATCTTTATGTGTACTACCAAAATGCACTGGAAAAAGAAAACAAAAGAATAAGACAAAATAGGAACACAAAAGACTACAAATAAATAGGAAAAAATAATAAAGAGAAAGAAATAAAAGAAGAGACAATAAAACACCAATAAATATTAAATAAGCATACACAAACAAGAGTTAGTCACAATGTTAGTACAGTTTGAAAATAATCATTCGTGTACATGTAGTAAAGGCATTATTTTCCATAATAGTGTAAAAAGAACAAGGACATAAATTTGCTTCTAAGTGATATGGAAATAACATAGAATAAAATTGGGGGAAAAGAAGAAAAAGAAGGGGGTGGTCAAGCTGACTCTAGATGTATAAGACAAGTGGACATTGCCTACATAGTTCCATGGATGTAAGGTCCAACATGAACTTCAAGCCAAATGTAGTTATCCCAAAAATTGGGATAGAAGAAAAAGTGATGACAAGAAAACAAAATCTATGTTGTAGAGTAAATAAGGAAAATGGACTCATAAAAATGGTGAGAGCATTCAAATCGGTGCTTACAAAATGGCAAGAGCATGAGAAACGTAGAATAAAAAAAAGTGTAAGACAATGTTTTTGTTCTTTTTGTCAATCATTTATATTTTTGTTGTGTTTTTGGGATAAACAATAAGAATAAAATATTTACAAAATGTCCAAGGAACTAACTAATCAAGGAGATGCTCATCCCATATTATAAGTTCTAATAATAGCTAAAGATGGCTACAACAGCCCATGATCATAAATCGGTAAGAGTGAGATCTTGCTAAGGCAATAATCCTTACCAAATAGAAATAAAATATAATAGAATAATATATAACATGAGATAACTCTGAGGAACCATTCAGTAGGTAAAGATCCTAAGATGAAGGTGTATATATGTTCACTTGTTTGTAAAGGAAGCTAAAAAATATTGTTGATGCTAAATTGCTTTATAGAACAAGTGTTGAATGTGTTCAGTATGCCTGTGATTCATAGTTAGGATCATAATTGGTCAAGGGATAAAATATTTTTGGGTTACAATAGCCCATGATATAAAAATAATATGGTTGTAAAAAGAATAGTCTAGAATGAATATGTTCTAAAAGAAGATGGTCCAAGATATAATGGTAGGATAAAATAACTACAGCATGAGTTACACCCAATCAAGGGGTCTTATAGATAATGGTTCAAATTTTGTCATGCATATAACCACTTGAGATTGAAAATGTTAATGGGCTCTAGAAGTTCTTCACCACATGAAGTAGCCAGTCAGTATGCCCCTAATCCATAATTTGTTGTGATCACATATGGACCAAGCCAATTGGGTTGAAACTTACCCTTTTTCTTGAATTTAGCATTTATGTTCTTTTGGTTTTCTTTCAACACCAAATTACCAATTTAAAACTCCCAAAGGAGAATTTACTTATTGTAGCTTCTCTGAAATCTATTCTGATAGGTTTACAAGTTTTCTAGGGCAGATAAATGCTTACCATCAAGAAGTTCTAGTTCTTATAACTTGAAGAATTTGTGATCTTTGTCATCTTCAATATTCTCCAAAGAAACTCACAATGAAGGTAGTTTGATCTCAATCAAGATAATAGCTTTTGTGCCATAAACAAGTGATTATAGAGTAGCTCCTATGGGAGTTTGATGACTGGTTTGATAAGCCCAAATGGTGGGAAAATTTTTCAAGTGTCAATTACATCCAATGTCATTGGAATTCTTATTAAATATGGCTATAATTGTTTTCTTTGATGCATCGTCTTGTCTGTTTCCTTATGGATTATATGGTGTGGATTTCTTGTGTTTGATTTTGAATTTTGCATAAAGGTATTTAACATCTCTATTTATAAATGAGTTTTCATTATCAAATATAATTTAAGTTGGGATGCCATATCAACTGATGATATGGTAATGAATAAACTTGAAAATCTACCTACTATTAACATTAGTGAGAGGAATAGCCTCAATTTACTTATTAAAATACTTGGTAGTAGTTAAAATATGTTTATGGCTATTTAAAGATGTTGGGTTTATTTTCCCAATGAGATCGAGGCCCCAAGTAGAAAATGGACATGGTGTAGTGATTGACTTTAGTGGTAAAGAAGGTACATATATCAAATTTCTATGTTGTTGATAAGGAACACACTTCCTCACATAATTACAAGCATATGTCTCTATTTTGGGCCAATAGTAACCTATTCTAAGGAGATTTTCAGCTAAGACTACACTATTGGTGTGTGCTCCATGCATTCATTCATGAACCTCCTTAAGCACTTGCTTGGATTCTCTCAAAGATAAATAATAAAGTAGCATTCCATCATAGCCTTTATGATAAAACATGTTTACAAGGAGGGTGTAATGAGTTATGCAATAAAGGAAAAGTTTTTGAAAATTATTAGAAATGTTAGGTGGAAAAACATGATCATGGAAATAATTATAAAAATCTTGGAACCAAGCAAATTTAGGTAGGGTATTGGGACCAATAATGGTGCATACCCTTTTAACATCTGGCAAGACATGAGTAGGTTGTAGAATATTTTCAATAAGAAACTGATACTCTTTAACACTACTATCAATCTTGTATCATGGAGCCACTTGTTGCCATTACATCAACTGATTAGTTTTTGGCCTTTGGTACTTGTTCAAACTACAAATATTTAAAATTATCTTTGATATTATCCATGATTTGCTTGTAAGGTACAATTTTATCATCTCTAGTTTGATACTGAATAGTGGTTTGATTGATAATTAATTATGAATCACCATAAACATTAAATATTAAATATCCCATTGCACTACACGATGAAGGCCTATAATTATTGCTTCATACTCGATCATATTATTAGTATAATGAAAATTAATGTGAAATGCTTTGTAAATCAAATCCCCTTATAGTGTAATCAATAATATGTTGGCTCTAAATCCTCTAAAAGTGAAGGAACCATCAAAATATAACTTTCATTATTCAAGTTCATGTTGTACTTCTTCTATGATCATGATAGAATCATCTAGAAAGTCAAATATAAGTGGTTGAGTGTTTATAATAGGGGCCTATGTAATTTGATCAGTAATAACCTACCCCTTGATAACTATTTGATTCTAACACTCAACATAAAATTTACTTAAGAGCATGACCCATTTGGCCATGCAGCCTATGAGAGATACTTTAGATAATAAAATTTTTAGAGGATCCACCTTAGCAATAATAATTATTTTGTTACTCAGCATATTATGTCACAACTTTTGGGAAGTAAATACCATAGCTAATTGTAGCTTCTCAATAGAAATATAATTGTGTTAATAAGCCACCAGTGTGCATCTTAATTAATAAATTTCATGTTTTTTACCTTGATCATCATGTTGGGATAAAAGTTTCCCCAGTACATGTTTAGTTTTTAAAATATAAAGAAGTGATGGTTGTCCAGGTGTTGTCGATCTCAAAACTAGTGGATTGGCCAAATATGTTATGAGTTTTGCAAATGATAATTGACACTCATAAACCCATTGAAATGTGACCCCTTTCTTTAAGATATGTGTAAATGGGTGGCACTTGTCTACCAATTCAAAAATGAACCTATGAATGGACTAAATCTTTCCTTGCAGGCTTCAAAGTTATTTAATATTTGAAGGTGGAGACATTTCAACAATGGACTTGACCTTAGTATGGTTGACTTTGATCCCTCTTTTTGATACAATAAACCCTAATAATTTTCCTAAAGTGATGCCAAATACACACTTCTTAAGATTCAAGCAAACTTAATACTTACAAAATCTCTTAAAGATTTTTTGTATAACATTAGGATGTCAAGCAAGTATTCTTGATTTAGCCAGTATGTCATCAATATAGTCCTCAACAATATCATGGAAAAAAACAATCAAGGCATGATGATAAGTGGATCCAGCATTCTTCAAGCCAAATGGCATAACTTGATAATATAATGTTCCCCATGGAGTGGTGACCAAAGTCTTATGTTGATCTTCTTGGACTATCTTGATCTGATTATATCCAAAAAATCCATCCATGAGGGATATCTCGTGCCCATTAGTAAAATTAAAAATCATGTTAATGTTGGGTAGAGGAAAATCACCTTTGGAGCATGTTTTGTTGATGTCTTTAAAATTAGTACAAAGATGTATACCCTATGGCTTTTTTTACTAGAACTAAGTTTGATATCCATTTGAAATAATCTAGTGGTTTAATGAATCCTTCTCTTAATAATTTTTCCAATTTAGCTTTTACCAATAAAGTTATTTAAGGATGCATCTTTCTCAATTTTTATTTAACTGGTTTGGCATTTAGATGAACAACAAGTCCATGCATAACCAAGTCAAGGTCTAAGCCTAGTATGTCAGAATATGCCCATGCAAAAATATCAATAAAATACTTCAAAATGGATATAATGTGTTCTCACTCTACTTCAGTAAGGGAATCTCCAAGGTAAACAATTTTAGGATCCTTATATGTCTCCAAGTTCACTTCAATAATGTTTTCTACAAGAAGCATAAAATCATCTTCAATAATAGTAGACAATATATGATCATAATCATCTTGTTCTACTACAATTTCTTGTTATTCCTCCCAAAGCTCTAGATAATGTGATGAATCTAAATTTTCCAAATCATGTAATGGCAAACTAACAAAAATCTAAGGAAATTCCAAAGCAATATGATCAAAGACTTGTTGTTTTGATGTGATGTTAGTAGTAGATATAGAAGTAAGACTTGATGAACCTTGTGCATCTTTTGGGGATGAGAAGAATTTCATATCTAAGAGTGATTGAAATAGGTTTTCACTCAAGGACTTGTCTTTTTCTTTACTTTTTCCCTGACCAATAAGTGCCTCAAATAAGTTTTCACTTGAAGAACTCAATGTTTTATGTTCTTCATGATCAAGAAATTTTATTTGCTCTCCAAAGTAGGCATAAAGACCCAAAGAAAAATCAAAGCCTTGCTTATGATCACCGATGGGTAATCCATCTCTAAGGCCCATGTATTCTATAATTAATTCTTCATTTTATAATGCATCAAGGCGTATGACTAGATTTTGTTGGTCCCAATCAATGAGTTCAAGATGGAAAAGGCATAGGGAATAATGGGGTATTATGGTCATAATGGCATTTGAATCAAATAAATCTAAGTCAGTAAGCTCATCAAAAATTATATAATAGGATGCTAAATCACTACCAAGAGTCTCACCACTAGTCGACTCAGAATAATCACTATCAAAATTCATGAGGTCACCCCCAAATGGTATAAATCCAAGACTATGATTTAAATTAGGTATACCAGCTAATAAAGGTTCCAAGATTCCTTGCGCTCATGGGCTAAGGCCTTTTCATGTATAATAAAAAATTTCCATGATCTAGTTAGGGATAGGATATTTTGGATTCTAAAAAAATTATTAATGTCATTAGAATATAATCAGTGCCCTTCAGTGAAAGCCTCTAAATCCTATTTTGGTGAAGTAACAATTATAAATACCATCAATGGTTTCCATGTTTCTTTCTTCTATTTCCAAATCAAGTTGGGTCTACTAAGGATATTATAAGGTTTGGGTTTACCAAATGATTTAGGATACTTTGACAAATTATCATATGGAAGGCATCCTTAATACGTTATGTGGAAATGACCACATCTTATGTAATAACATGTTTGTAAGAGTCACAAGAAATAGATCAATCAAAATAGAAGCAAGGTTACTAGGGTTGATATTATTAGATTTTGATGGATGTGAAACTATTTCCTTGTTCTTCTTTACAACAAATTTAGAACCTATGCAATAGTTATAATTACAAAATTCAGCCTAGAGGTGTCTATAATACTGATAACTCTATAGATCAACAGGAATAGTGACCTCAATCCCATCATGGAAAAACTTAAGGCACTGATGCAAGGTGGATGGAATGGTCTGTAATTTATGGATCCAATAACCACCAAGAATTATGTTATAAGGAAACTCAATATCCATAATATTTAATAAAGTGGGATGGGAAACATACCCAACAATGATTGGCAAACAAATAGTACTGAAAGATTACCTATTGGCATTGTCATAATCCTTTATGGTGATCATCTCTGGTTGAATGTCTTTCATAGTATAGCCTAATATATATACTAGTTTTAGGGACATTGTTCATCCCTGAACCATTGTCTATAAGAACCTTCTTGATTTTATGGTTTTCAATGACTTCCTCAATATACAAGGGGTTATTATGGATCAGACCAAGAGTGGGCATGTCCTTCTGATCAAATGTGAGCTACCAAAATGAAGATAAATATCCTATAAGTGTTTAAAATTGTTTAGGATTAATATCTTAGGGAATAGTGGATTTTTCTAAAAGGTCATTCAAAATAGTTCTATAGACTTCAGATGTACGTAAGAGATCTAAAATAAAAATTTGTGTAGGGATTTTACTCAGTCAGTCCGATAGACTATAAGGATTTTCTATTATAGGATGAGATGGTTTGGCCTTGGTTGGCACAATATTTATCTTTGGATCAAAAGGCATAATGTTCACTTTAGTTTTAGTGGGATAAGAGGGCAAAGGGACCTAAAGGGTAACTTACGAGTGTCTAGTTGTGATTACACAATCTAGAGGTGGAAAAGAGCTAGTATAATTAGAAGATGAAGGAAAAAAACCTTAGAGGGTGACTCATAAGCATCTAGTTGCATTTGAGCAATTTTGAGTTAGCGAGGAGCCATTATAATTAGAGGAAGGATGAGGTCCAAAAATAGTAACCCTGTAAATAGAAGCACAACAAAATTATGTGAACTTAACGTGCCATTACTTGAGGGAAAGGGTTTTGACCTTATAACAATGGGTCTAGTATTATAAAGAGTATAAGATGATTCATGGGTTTTAACAATGACAGTGGTAATGTGGTTTGCATAAATGCATCCCATGGTATTAGTATAGTCATAAGGCATGTTGTTGTAACCTAAGTTGTTAGCATGGGTATTATGATCTTGATGATGATCATGTTGATTATGATTTTGACCTTGATTTTAATTATACCATTGATTATGTCCTTGGTTCTAATTATTTCTTAGTGTTTGTTGATTATGTCAAGGAAATGGATCTTTGTAAATTCCCATATCCAGATTAGTGTCTTGTGGAGCATATTTTATCTCAACTTCACCACTTTCAATCAAATATTTAATAAGGAGTCACAATTGAACACAATGATAAGCACCATGACCAACAACATGATGGAAGTTTCAAAATTCATTTGCCCAGTACCAATCTAGCTTGGGTTGATCTTTAGGAAATGGCCTTGGTATGGGTCATACAATTAAATTAGTTGTTATGAGCTTTTAGAACACTACCTCAATAGGATATCCTATTTTTTTTAAGACTCTAAAGTTGTTATTGAATACCCTTCATGGAGGGACTCTTTTCAAAGTGTTTGGTGGATTAGGTAGAGCTAATTGAACATTTAGAGCTAGCAAAGAATGCACCATTTGTACATGTCTTGATTTAGTTACTCCAATTTTTACCATGTTCTTATTCTTATTAAACCCTTTGGGTTTCTCTATTATAACTACTTGATTAGGATATTGGGTCTGATTTGATGTTTAACCCTATGAATAAATCTTGATAAGGCCTTTGGTGATAAGCATTAATCTATGTAGATTGGTGATAAGTATCAATCTCAACATGCACACCCTTGTCTATAATTTCTTCAAATGTGTTTGTACAAGCAAGACATAGATTATGCATCACCTCAAGGTATAGGTTTTATGAAAATATGTTGGCTAGTTGTTTGTTTGGTAAATTATGTTGAAAGTGACCAACTAATGCTCTCCATCACTGTATAAATTCTACAAAGCTTTTTCCATCTCGTTGTTTGGATTTGCACAAGTCAATAACAATCAATTCATGTTCAATATTATAAGAGAAGTGGTTGATTACTTTTTCAAGTAGGTCATTCTAATCTACAACTGATCCCTTAGGTAACTTAAAAATCCAGTCTAAGGCTTGTCCTGCTAAAATTCATAGAATTAAATGAAACAAATAAATGTTATTGTAAACTGCCTCTTGGCATAATACAAAAATTCTTGAATGTGTTCATGAGGGTCACCTTTCCCTTTGAATTTGTTGAATTTGGGTACCTCAAAATGAGGTAGAAAGGGGAATTAGAGAATACTCAAATCAAATGGATATGGACATATCTCATCAAATTTGTATTTTCTTCATTTTATTTACTGTCTCTAATCATGACATAATTTCTTTCATCAAATTTCACTCTTGCATGTTTGGTGCTTTGGCTATTGGGATATAATTTTGTTAGGGGTGTATGTGCCCCTATTACATATATTTGTTAGGGATATACACCCTATGATCTACAACCTTGTTTTTATTTGTTCCTTGAGTCAAGTAAGTAAGTCATTGATTTTTAGGTTGATAAACATTCGCTGAAGTCGACCATCTTGAATAAGTGTTCTATTAATTTTGGGGATTTAGTGGTCTATTTACCAAAGTATGTATTGGTTGAGATGAACTAGCCAAATTGTTTTGAAAATTTTCCTCAATATGCACTAAAATTTTTGGTCCTTGACTTTGTGAAGAAACAAGAGGTTCTTGATGTTTGAAAAATGTATGCTCTATGTCTGGCAAAGCATTTTATGAAATCTCTTAAGACTTAGGTTGTCTAATTAAGACATATTGATCCATTTTAGGTGTGTTCTCAACTAAATTTGCTACATTGGCTCATATATATTCCCTTGCTCCTTATAAGCATCATTATGTATAGAAGTGGCAACTAAAGAGTCTGTCAAGTCTGTGATAATTTGGTCTACATATCATTGACTTATCTTCTTGATCTTGGTGACAAGATCTTGATCATTATGTGTTGACTCTATGAATACTTAATTTCCTTTACTAGAAGAAGCAATGTTTATTTTTAAAATGTGAGTGAGGGATTGTTCTCATTGTTATTCTTCTACCCTAACCAAGGTATGTACTTATTCCATAAGAAAGTCAGATGGAAATCTAGGACCTGATTCAATCAACCTTAGGAGTATTTCATCTTTGTCCTCTAGGGGTTGATTTTCAAAGTAATCTTCCTCAGATCCTAAAGTTGTGTAAATGTCTTCAAATAACATGAAATTGTCTTATCCATCATAAAATTGCTCTTCCTCATAGGTAGGGTTGTAAGAGACCCCATTATGAATGTACCTTTGTGTCATGCCTATAAGGTTGTTCTTTACATTTGTTAAGATTTAGAAAAAAAATTTCAAATGTTATCAAGGTGTGTTTTGATTTTATCCAAATAAAGTAACAAGGTACAAAGAGACTATAATAAATAAGGTGGCATAGTACCACACAATTAGAAGAAATGGTTGACAAAATTACTCAACTTTGGTGGGTTGAAATTGTTAAATTATAAGAGGGTATAATAACTAAACAACCTATAGTGTAAACTAATACACCAAACTTTGTTTAGATATATGTCAATACTGTAAAAGTTAGTTCAACTTTGACAAGTTGCTACTATAAATCTAGAAGAATTTTTTTTGGATTAGGAAGGTAACAATGCAAACTTAAAAACTCAATATGTGAAAACATGAAAGAATTCTTAAGTATAACTAAAACCAAACAGACATCACAATGATACCACATAGTAATAGGAGATAGAATAAAATGTGTACTAGAACTTAAAGTGTGAGTGATACACTAGATAACCTAAGTTAAAAATGATCAGATGATGATGAGTCTATAAATGGCTTCCAATCCAAATGGGAAATCATACCCAAGTTAACTCAAACCAAGTGTAAATGGTAAACTAATTAAAACTTTGGCCTAGAACTTAGAAAGGTGAGATTATGAATTTGAATTAAAAAGTGAAGGACTTAAATATTTTTGGAAAATGGTTGACTTAAATGGGTATCATAATAACGTTTTTTAAGTAATAAAAACATAATGTTTCAAATGAGGATTTAAACAAGGCAAAAGATGATTTGGATTTGGCTAGTGTAATGCCTCCTTATTCAAATAAAACGGTGGAAAAAAAATGTGTTAGGTTGATGTGTTTTTTTAACAAACAAGTTTTAAACTCAATCAATACCAAGCAAGTAAATTAAAATACAAATACAACTAAGTATAACATCTTAAGCCCAAAATTGATAAGGTTACTTTGTATTGCTAAAATCTATCTATATGCATGTTCTTGGGAGGATTTTAAGTGTTAATATAAAAATAAAAGTGCATGAAGTAGTAGGGTTTTTACACCCCCTTCTCCCAAAATATTATATGGTGACATGGACCTTTGGACTACTTGTCGTGCTAGTGGGGTTATTCTAAAACTTGAATTTATTACCATCTAGATGGTCTTATATGTGATTAACACTATATATGTCTCACTTCAATTTATTTCATACTGATTAACTTACTATGTAAGGGTTTATTCCTTTGCATAGTGATTCCATTTATGTACTTATTAGTGGAATCCCCTAGTTAACCAAACTTGACTTAGGTTTTTATTACAAAAGGAGAGGTTAGCCACTCAACCCCCTAGATCTTATAGTATATATGCCCTAATTTATATATCCCACCATGGAGTGGGGTTGAAATAATGTCAAGAGATGAAACCCTAGGTCAAAGCTTCCCTAAAAAACTCATGAATAAGCTATGAACTCCCTTTCACAAGCCAAGTTACATAAAATAAAACTAAGTGAAAAGACTTTAGAGGTTACTTTTAGATCACCCAAACCATATGGGTTTTGGGGAGATCTTTGACAACATTCTTTTCATGCCTTGGACAAATACAAATTTTAAGTAAAATATGCTTTTGGTCACCAATGTTCCCTAAAGGGGATGGGGGGAGAGCATACACGCACTCTTCATTTTGCACAAAAAGAAAGAAGTAATAATGATTCAGCATAAAACAACACACTTTTAAAAACTTGAAATTTAAGTGAGTGTAAATTTTATACACCAAAAGTGAAGTGTTTTATGAATTTTTTGGCCCCTTAGCCTTAATTTCAAACTTTGAAAAACTTGCACAAAACAACTTAACTTTAAAAAAATATCTAAGTTTCTTTTAAACACCAAATGGAAGGATCAAGACTTAATCATGCTCAAATTTGTCACTCTTCCATGCGTGTGACATACAAATGTTAAAGGGTTTATTTTTGCTTTAAAACACAATCATTAATGAAACAAGAAATATTTTAAAACTTGTTCTCGATTTTACACAGTGCAAAACCATAGAACATAGAGTAAAACTACAGATCTGTAAAATCGTAACAATTAGTGAAATAATGAATTTTTTAAGAAATTAAAATTATAATATGTAAAATTAATTTTGTATTTATAAAAATGCAATTAAAACAAGCAATATTTGAAAACTTGATCTCAAGTTTACATAGTGCAAAACCATAGAACATAGATCAAAACTATAAATCTGCAAAATTGTAATAATTAGTGTAATAATACAATTTTCAAGAAAATAGAGTATAATATGCAAAATCACTACTCTATCTATAAAAAATGCAATTAATAGGATAAAATTTCAACTCTAAGAGTTGTGATATTGCAACTTAACAATAAATGGCTAGCCTAACCACTAATGGTTTAGAAGTAAAATTATAAATATTTTTGCAATAACATGATTCACAAAATTGTGATATTACAATATATCTACCTTTCCTACAAATAGAAAAATGTTAGTATAAATAGTACTAGCTAAATGCAAAATTGCTAAAATAGAGGCAAAATCATAACTATGTGAGTTGCAATATTGTAATCCCAAGATTAAATTCATGATTACACAGAGCAAACTCACGATTTCCAAAAAAAATCCCTTAGCTTGAGTTTTTCACCTATTTTGGTGATCAAGTTCAAGATTTTTCATTAAAATTGTTATTAATTTGGTTTTAAAAGCCTTAAGAGTAATTTCATGGGGTGTGTGTCCCACTAAACATGCCAACATGTAGAGATGGAATCTAAATATAGTTATATCAAGAATTAGTCATAAAAACTCAAAAAAATGCATAAGAACATAACTAGCTAATCCAACTCTTCAATGGGGTTTAGAAAATTAAAATTAAGATCTATTTAAAGAAAGCATACATAATACCTTCCCAAGAGCATCTCATCATCCAAATGTGGTTCAAAACATGATTTTCCCCTTGATTTTGTGCTCAAGTCTTCATCAATGATGTAAGGCAAAGCTCCTCCATCATATCTTGCTCACCAATGAAACTAGGCTCATGATATGAAATCAAATGTATTCCTATCAATGAAGCTATCCTATTTCAAATTAAGCATAATAAACACACCACACAAATGGTTTGCAAAGAGAATTTTGCATAATAAGCTTACACAAATAAAGCTTTAAAATGGTGGTCTTGGCCCTCATATTTATAGTTTTTTGGAATTGACCAAAATGAACCATGACCATCCATCTTAAGATTAATATGTGTGGCCAAGAATCCATTCAATTTTAGAGGTTTAAATCATAAACATCCTCATAAATATTTGGAAGGAAGGGGCATTAAAGAGGCATGGGAGGCCTTGAACCTTATGTTTGTTACATTTATGGCTTATGGATTCCACCTCACAAATGATGTCATTTGATGATGTATATATTAGAAATCAATTTCCAATTAAAATATATTCAATAACTTCCATGGATTTTCCACTTAAGCTCTTAATTTGAATTAATTTGCCTGAGTGAGATTTAATCAAATTCATGCACTTTTTTGGAAATTGGTTGTACATAATTAATGAAATTGGTTTGTATGTCATATTATTGGGTTATAATTTTACTGAAGATGAATTATAAGGTGATATTAGTTATGTACAGACCAATATCTCATATAGGATGTTGTCAACATAAAATAATACATACACATGTCACATGCTTTTGAATTGGAAGAAAAGAGTGATCCAAAGCACCAAAATGCATTTTCATCATTTTGCCTCGAAATGATTTGAGAAAAGTTAATAATCACATAAATGCATTTCCCCATTTAGGGATATATTAACCTAAATTGGCACTTGTATATGACAAGCTCAAACCATTTAGCACATTTAAGTGATTTTGGCCTAATTGTAAATTTTCACAAATTTTGAGTAAGATTGACAATTTCAACACAATGGTGTTAGGAATCGGATGTCTACAAGTATAAAATAGTAGAAGACATTAAGAAGTTCAAGGCAAAAATCACTTTATATGAGCTTACCTAGATCACTAAACAAAGAGATCTCCTCCTAAATTCCCTGATAGTCAAACCAATACATCCCAAGCCTAAGATTGCACACATTAACTTGCTTATACATAAGACTAAGCACATGGTCACCCCTTCACTTATTACTATTAGTTTATTTAGGAAGAACCTTCATAATTTTTTATTCAACTCAGAACCTCTACAAATGTCATTCCAGCTAAGATTTATAAAAAATTAAGGTTAAAAGCTATTAAGTCAAACAATATAGTGTTTCAATTAGATAAATCTAAGGTTAAGGTGGTAGGAGATATTTTAATGTGCATATGTAACTAGAATATGAGCCCAGGTTCCAACAGTTTATAAACATCCAAGTAGTGGAAATCCTAGAGGCTTATGAGGTGTTAGTAGGAATTGGTCTAAGACCTCGAATGGGTACATGTATACAAAATTTTCATGTATGTGGTTGCCTTGGAGATGTGTGACCAATAAAATATATGTAGATAGAGAACCCATAATGAAACATATGATTACTGAGTACAATGTAATCAATGAAAAGGTAAACCTAGTATCCTTTGACATAGGAATTTACACTCTATCCATAAAATATTTTGAGAACCAGGATGACAAGGGCCTGGAATAGCCAGGTTGATGGTCCCTATACTCTAATTAGGCCTATTATAAGCAATGTTTTAGAGTAGAAATCCTACTCATTAACCTACGAGGGAAGTGAAATTTAGTTGCTTATAGGTTGTAGTTCTCTTACACCAATAACCTAAATGAATATGAAGACTTGATATTAGCGATAAAATTTGATTTGAAGCATAAGGTCAAAAAACTAAATATGTTTGGAGACTCTAAACTTTTAATAAACTAAGTTAAGATCAAGTTCTAGTACAAATTTTCCTATTTGAGTAAGTACAAATGTAGGGCATGGGATTCGATAGATATGTTAAATGTTTTCAATGTCATACCCATCCCTAGAGAATAAAAATAGGTAGTTTATTCATTATAAAATGCTACAATGAACCTAACACCCCTATATGACTCATGATTATAAAGCTCTTTAGTAGAGCTCATCCCATGTCCCTCAGTTCCAAACAATGTGAAAAACTTCTAAGTCTTTGAGTATGACCACCACATTTTAGAATTCCTTAATAAATTAATGGTATTTAAATCCCAAGTTATAGATGAGGTAGAGTTTGGTGATCCCAAAGAGGGAGATTGTGACAAGAGGGCATTATAAACTTAAAAGAGAATCAAGATTGAAAGGAATGATCTTCCCTAAAAGGATATTTGACCTTGATAGGTCTAGACACAAACTTGAGAGACCCATACACCTAGAATAGAAGTTTAGGATGGTTAATTTGGGCTCACTATACCAACCTTAAAATGTCAATATTGGCCTAGATTTCACCCTAGTTTAGATTTACCAACTCAAAATGTTATTGTTATGGTATAAAGATGTTGCTTCTTGGGCCTATGGAAACTTTAAAGTCTTCAACCCAAGTGTGATCACACATACAATACCAATCAATAAAAATTATGAACCTTTCATATAGAGGCATTGATGGTGAACCCAATCTTATATATTATTATCCACAAGGAGGTTCATAGGGTCCTCTCAGTTAGGCTTATCTTTCTATTTTGTCACTAAACATAGGTAGCCAATTTGGTGCCTATTCACAAAAAGAGTGGGGAAATTATACTGTGTATGGACTTTATAAACCTAAATTGAGATTTTTAGAAATATATGTACCCAATTCCCTCCCTTGAAAATGTAATTCACATGGTGAGTGGATTTCAAATGATGTATTTCTTGGATGGATTTTTGGGATATAATTAGGTTTTGGTAAGTCTAAAAAACCAACCTAAAATTACATTCACAACCAGGTGGGGCACCTTATCTTACAAGAGGATGCCATTTGGCCTCATCAATATAGGATCTACCTTTTAGATAGCCATGGAATTCACTTTAGAATGTTTTATTGGTAAATGTATAATTATTTACATGGATGACTTGGCTATTTTTTGAATTGCAAATCTTATATATCCACCATTTTCAAAAACTATTTGAAAGGTACAAAAGGTATGGTATCTCTCTTAATCCAAAGAAGAGTGTGCTCAATGTCATGGAAGGTAATCTCCTTAGTCATATCATCACCAAGTAAGGTATTTTTATTTACCCTAAACATGCTGACATGATTTTTAAAATACATCTTCTTAATAGCAAGAAATAATTAAAGTCACTCTATGGTAAAATCAACTTTGTATGCAAATTTAGATCTAGTTTCATTAAGATTGTTAAGCCTCTAAATGCAATGTTGAGATAGGAAAAAAATGTGGAGTGGACCCCTACAACCCAGAAATCCTTCCAATAAATCAAAGAGGCCATCATGCAAGCACCAATCTTAGTTAGTTTGGACTACATGAAATATCTCCTTCTTTACTCTTTTGCTTTAGAGCATACCATAGCTACAATACTTACTCAAAAAATAGACAAGGATGAGCACCAAATAGCATTTATATACATTATTAAAAACAAGGTGTATGTTATTATCCTAGACCCATCCATAAAGCTAATACTTAGGTAAAATGAATTAGGAGAGAGTAGCGGTCAATCAATGTCCAAGATGTAAGAGTAAGACCTTGAAATAAAATTGGTTAAGCTTGTTTAAGGTAAATTCTCACTTAATTGATCACTTAAATTGACCCAAGGATCATTGTGGTGAAATTGAACCAATCAAAAATGGTTCATAAAGATGGGTATGATACGATTGTATAATATCTCCTTTATGGGAATCCTCCTCTAGGATTAAATCAAACATAGAAAATAACCCTTTGGCTTAAGGTATCCCACTAAATTTTGAATAAATTGATCCTTTACCAAAATAAATATGAATTCATATATCTCATATGTCTATTGAAAGAGGAAGCAAAAGAAGTCATTGCTAGATTCATGAGAAACTAGGTAGTGGCCACCCTTTAAGGACTACAATTGCTCACAAAATTTTGTGATATGGGTATTATTAGATCACTATCTTTGAGGATGTCCATGTTCATGTGCACACATGCCATGAATGTTATCCCTTCACCAAGAAGGGGATTCAAGAATAAATGCCCCTTCAACCTTTGATATAAGAGTGTCCTCTCACTCAATAGGGACTCAGATTCATAGGAGTCATCAACCCAAATTCTTTAATAGGCCACAAGTTCATACTTATAGCTATTGAATAATACACAAGGTAGACAAAGGTAGTGGTGAACAAGAATAACACAACTAAATAGGCCATTAAATTTCTTGATAAAAACATAACCATTTGGTTCAACACTCTAACTTATTTATTTGTGATAATGGCCCTACATTTTGAAAAATTGAGTTCATTGAATGAGCTTATGATAATGGCATCACCTTTATTTTCTCATCAAACTAATACCCACAAGGGAATGGTTTGGTTGATTCAACCAATAATAACCTAATCAATGTAATGAATAAGTTAATAGAAAAAGGACCTATAGATTTTCATTAATTATTAAAGTATATTCCTTGTCTAGACCATACTAGGTATAATCAAGCTCTCAAGAACTCTCCTTTCGTACTGGTATATAGTTTGGATCCCATCTTCTTAATAAGCCTCAAATTTCCTATGTACAATTTCATGCAAGAATACATATAAGACACTAAGAAGATAAACTTAAGGCTATTGGATATCATCTAGTTGGACGATGCATGAGAATAAGCTCTAAAAAACTTCAGTAAACATTAGAGCATCTTTAAGAAATGGTTTAAGAAAATGGTAAAGGTTAAATCCTTCCAAATATCAGACTAAGTCCTATTATGGGACAAAGCACATAAGAAGAAGGGATAGTATTTAAAACTTGACCCACTTTGGATTAGCCCATACCATATCTTTGAGTTGCTAGGGTAAAATTATTTTTGATTGAAAGACCCTGAAGGTAATGACCTCTTATTTTCTATGAATGGATAGTTCTTGATGCACTACTTCTTGGTTTTCCCCATATTAGAATAGCCCCATGGCAAAAATGTTTTTAATGTACAAATGAGTTTAGAATTAATTAGTTTTCTTTTGTTATGTGTTTGCTTCTATTTTATTTTACTTTTGTTTTGCTTATGTTTGTTTGATTTGTTTTTTCCCCATGTTGACCTTTGTTCATTTTGTATTTGTCTACCCCACTTTATAAATGAGACCTTATTCCCATAGTGAGCTAAAGTAGGCATATATTTATGGAAAGGTGAAGCTAAATCCAAGCATCGGTCCTCATACTATCAATCTTGATCACTTCAAAACTAACAAGGCACTAAAAATAGAGTCTTAGAATTGGAAGGAAGAAGGCAAAATCCCATTATTTAACAATGTGGTAAGCAAAGGGACCCCTCTTGAGACACTAAAAGGATTAGGATTCATTGATCCATGACTAAGAAATTAAATTAATAAAATCTCTATTCTAATAAAGGTCATCATATTACTTAAAAATAACATATCAATCAATGCAAAATCATTAAGCAATTAAAGGATCTTCTTGGTGCAAATATTTCATCAAACCATTCCTCCACCTTGGCTACATTGATCCTGAACCCACCTAGATTAAACTAAAGAAACATAAAAATAAAAAGAAGTCTAAATCTCATGAAAATGTAAGTTTCTTCCTACGAAAATGTAATTTTGGAAATCTCCATCATAGGCTTGTTGACTTGGTTGGCAATGGAACAAGACCTAGATTGGGACCAAAGGCATCTCTATCAAGGATATAGACACTTGGCTATTAGAAGATAAATGCTTGATCCAAATTTTAAAAATAATTATCCTTTGAGGATCTTTGAGTACCTAATACATGCCTAAGTTTACCCAATGGATTCAAAGTAATAACAAAAAAAGAATGAATCACTCTTCACACAAAATAACCCTTTGAAGAATTTAGAGCCCAATATATTATTTGTTAAAGTAGAATTAAAGAATTATTTTTTCTCTAATTTTATCTACAGGAGTTTTAGTTATTTATCTCTAAATTCAATAATGAAGGCCTGTAATTTGGATCCTAAACACTGGAAATGTTTTACTTGGATAGTCATCATTTATTATGACTAACACATCCCTTCTCACAAAAGAAAAGGGGACCTCTATTTTGGTAAAACTAAATAAATAGAACTTCAATTGGGTCTTGATTATCGTTATTTGTAAAAAAACTTGATGTCTACTCAAATATTAATCAAAAGGGTCTCCTAAATTCTACCATTTGCTACTCATCATGTCTAATAACCCCTCGTAGCTCTACATATTTAAAATTATAGATTATCACATTACGCTCTCAAAATATTTCCATGCAGTCATTTTTTAAGTTAACTATCTTTTTGTACAAAATTTCCTTGACATAGGTTTTCATCAAGTAGTAGTCTTAGAGTCCAAGTTGGGACTCTCACAAAATCCTCTTGTACTAACAGGTAATCATCCCTTACAAGGCACCTTTTTATGACTTATCACATTTTATATCTTGTTAGATCCTAGAATAAATGAGGAGGTGGCATGTACCTTCTATCAATCCTACAATATTAAAGCTATCAAAGCCCCAAGAAGTCCCACACATCAAATTTTTTAGACTCGTCAAATCTTGGAACCAATGAGGTTGTGTCGTATGCCTTATATTAATCATGCAATGTCAGATTTGCTATATCATTTTACATGTCAAAGTTGTTAAACTTGTCAGATCCCAAAACCAATGAGGAGGCATCACATTATTTTTATTAATCCTAAAGCATCAGAGCTATCAGAGCCTCAAGAAGTCCCACATGTTAGATTTTTCAAACTTGTTAGATCTTAGAACCAATGAGGAGGCACCACATGCCTTATGTCAGTCTTGCAACATCAAAGTTGTAAGAGTCCTAAGAAGTCTCATGCTTTAGAGTTGTTAGATTTTTAGATATCAAAATCAATGAGGAAGCACCACATGCCTTTCATGGAATGATATTAATTCACCAAATAAGTAATTATATAGCAGTATATCACACTGATATAGAAATATGTCAAAAAATATGAATAATATATAAGCCACTTCGAGGGGGTAACCTCCCAAATGCTTTTAATAAGAATGAATACTCAAATATGATGATTAATAACTAACCCTACCTCTTATATATAGTCTAACAAGGCCATGTACCACCCATAGGCTGACTTACTAAGTATATGAATGCATAAATAAATGTAAAATAATATTTAAAAGGGTTAAACAAGCCATAATTTAACTACACATATCCCTGGACATGCCAACGGTTAGGGCATAGCATACCCCTCCCCTTCAAAATAACATTGTCCTTAATTTTTAAGTAATCTCAAATGTTGTTGCATGAATGATTCATCCTCCCAGGTAGCATCTTCAAAAGGAAAATTCTTCCATTTAATCAAATACTCAATAATCAATCTGGATCATAGTTGCTTAGTGCATGTTTGAAGGACTGCTTCAGGATCAAAAATAATCCCCCCTTCCTCATCTAATTTTGGTAACTCAATTTGAGTGGTAAATCTCTATCCAATGACCTTATTAAGGTAAGATACATGAAATATTGGATGAATTTGAGTGGATGGAGGAAATTTCAACTTGTAGGCCATACTATGAATTTTTTGCAAGACTTGATAAGGGCCATAATACTTGGGGGATAACTTATTATCCTTTTTATATTACTTCAAGGACATATATTTATATGGATTCAAGCGAACAAACACCCAATCACTAACTTCAAAATTACTCTCACTCCTATGTTGATCTACCTGTTACTTCATGTGATTCTAGACCAAAGATAAATTTTTACACAAACTAGCAAGGACTTCCTATTGATGTTGAAGGTGTTCCTCTACTACATGTACCTTTGGGTGGGTCTTCAAGGGTGAAGTGCAGGATGGAGGATGATATCCATACAATGCCATAAAAGGAGACATTTTGGATGAACTATGCACTAAATTATATTCCACCATTCAGCTAAGGCTAGCCATTGAACCCATTTATCTTGTTTATTTGACACAAAATAATTAAGGTGCCCTTCCAAACACTTATTGAATACCTCAATTTATCCATTATATTGAGGATGATAGGATGAGATATGAGCCAATTGGGTTCCCAAACATGCAAATAATTATGTCCAAAAATTACTAGTGAATATGGGATCTCGGTCACTAACAATAATCTTGGGAATACCATGTAATTTTTGAACTATATTGAGGAAGGTAGAAGCTACTATATTAGCCACCAATGGTTGAGATAAAGAAAAAAATGAGCATACTTTATGATTCTATCCACAATAACCATGACAATGTTTCTACCTTAATCGTGTTAACCCAGTAATGAAATCCATAGATACCTCTTCTCATCATTGACTAAGGATGGATAAGGGTTGTAAAAAACTTGGGGTTTTAATGGTTTCACCTCTATTTTTTTGATAGACCATACATTTGACCAGATATTTTTGTACACCCCCCTTGAGTCCTTTCCAAAAAAATCCTTCTTGACTCTATAATAGGTTTTCAAAAACCCTGAGTGAATGTCAAGTGGAGACGCATGAAGTTATTTAAGGATTTTATGTTTGAGAAGAGAATTCTAACACAGATATAATCTATCTTTGTACCATAATGCATTCCCCTTCCATGTAAACTTTTCAATCCCATCAAAACCTTGCTATAGATTTTTAATCAATGCATGGATAATAATGTCATTCTCCCATTCTACCCTTACTTCCTTGAGCCAGTTTGCCTTCCAACTGGTCATGGCATATAACAATGCCTCAATTGGTTCATCTCACCTAGATAGTGCATCATCCACCACATTTTCTTTTCCTTTCTTGTAGACTATTTCAAAATCAAAACCTAACATTTTTGTAACCCATTTTTGTTGTTCTTTATAGGATAATTGTTGTTCCAAAAAATATTTAAGGCTATCGTGATCAGTCTTTCCCTGAAAGTGATGACCCAATAGATAAGGTCTCCAGTGTTTGAATGCATGTAGAATAACCATCATCTCTTTCTCATATATGGGTTTGAGATGATTTTTACCCTTTAGTTGATGACTTTCAAAGGTAATGGGCCTACCCTCTTTCATGAGTACTACACCCATATCATATCTAAATGCATTGCAATCAACCACAAAAGTTTTAGAAAAAATTGGATTAGCCAATATTAGGGTGGTGCACAAAGCCATTTTCATTCGTTAAAATGCCCTAGTAGCTATATCAGTCCATTGGAAGGAGTTTTTCTTCAACAAGGAAGTGAGTGGTGCTTCAATACTACCATAGTGTTTGATAAACCTATTATAATAACCAGTTAGCCCCAAAAATCCTCTTAGTTTCTTGAGTGTCTTGGGAATATGCCACTCCATGGTGGCTTGGATTTTTTTAGGATCAATTTTTACTCCCTCATGTGATACAATATGACCCAAATATTCCACTTTCTAAACTCCAAAATCACATTTGTATGGTTTAGCATACAACTAATGTTTCTCAAGAATTGAGAGTGCCTATTTCACATGATGCAAGTGGTCTTCCCAATTTTTGCTATAAATAAAGATGTCATCAAAAAACACAAGTATAAACTTTCTCAAAAATGGCCTAAAAACTGTATTCATCAAACTTTGGAAGGTGGATGGTGCATTGGTGAGACCAAAAGGCATGATCAAAATTTCATAATGTCCTTCCTGAGTACAAAAATTTGTTTTAATAATGTCCTCACGAATCTAGATTTGATGATACCTAGATTAAAGATCTAATTTGGTAAAATAAACAGCACCATGTAATTCATCTAACAAATCATCAATTACAGGAATAATAAATTTATCTTTGATAGTGAACTTGTTGATATCTCAATAATCTAGGCACATCCTCCAAGTTTTATCCTTCTTTTGCACCATGACTACTAGAGAAGAATATTCACTTTGGCTATGGTGAATGATACCTGCCTCTAATAACTCTTGTACCATTTTTTCAATTTCACTCTTTTTGGCATAAGGATATCTGTATGGTCTGATGTTGGGTGGTGTACTTCTAGGAAGGAGTCTAATGGCATGATCATGAGTATAACTAAAAGGAAGGCCTTTTGGCATGGGTCTAGAAACAACCAAATGCTCATCCAATATTTTTTGTAACTCAGGATGGGTAGATTCCTTAGTTTTTTGAACATCAATGGAAAATAAGCATGTGAAAAATCCTTTAGCATCTTGGTCATTTTATGTGAACTAACCACTTTTAGAGATTTAAATCTTAATAGTCATAGTTTCACTAGATTTCCTTCAGAATAAAAATACATGAACATTTCATGGAAATTCATCTCAATAGTACCCAATGTGGTGAGCCATTATACTCCCAAAATAATGTTAGTCCTACCCATAGGAATAGAAAACATAGGATAATTTAGAAAATAATCCCCCATTACTAACTTAATACTATGGCATTTTCTAGAACAATTAACTATACCACCATCTGCAATCATGACTTGAAATTCTTAGGATGGGTAGATAAAACAATTCAAACAAGCATCAAACTTACTATTGATGAAATTGTGTATATTACTTGAGTAAATAAACACTGTGACCTTTTGTTTCTTAATGAAACCCACCACCTTAAGAGTCTGAGGGGTATAAATACTTGCAAGGGCATGGTAGGAGATAGTAGGTTGAGAATCTACAGTTTCATCCTCAGGTCCTTCAAAACCCTCAATAGATGCCTCCTCATCTTTTTCATCCTCATCATCCCCTTCAATGTAAAATAACTTATTTTCAGCACATTGATGACCTTTTCTCCATTTACTATCACAACCATAACACAGCCCTTTGGCACACTTCTCCTCAATTTATTTTGGTGTTAATTTGGTAGGTTGAAGCCATGATGGAGTCAGGAAGGTGCATTCCTAACTAATAGTGAAAGGATGACATTTGATCATCTATTTTTCTTATACCAAGCATGTCCTTGGTATATCTTTAGATACATTTGTGGGGTTAAACATGCAAACCTATAATTGAATACTAACTTTTAGTCTACCTAGAAAAAGGTCAATCAGATTTGCCTCAATGATATCCTCCATAAGTAAGGATAGATTTTGAAATTGATGAATATAATTCTTCACTATTCCTATTTGTCATAGTTTGGCTAATTTTTTAAATTAGTTTTTAGAAACATTATCCTGATAATGAGACATCAGTTTATTAGAGAATAATGACCATGTAATAGGAGCACCAATCTTCTTCTTTTGAGCACAAAACCAACGATACCAAATGAATGGATCAAGTTATAGATATAGAGATGCCACAACCACCTTTTAAGAGCTAGTATTTTGGTGTAAATCATATATATATATATATATATATTCAATTTGAGTGATCTAAGTTAGTGGATCCTTACCATCAAACTTGTGAAAGTCTACTTCTAGCAACATTAGTTTTACCCCATATTGGCAGTGGTAGTATTGAGAGGAGGACCAAAATGAAAAAGTGGAGGGTTATTGATTGGTAAATGAGATGAAATGGTAGCCAATTGTGTCATGATTTGATGTAACTAATTGCTCATGCCATTAAGCTACCCTTACATGGCTGATATTTGAGTTTGGACTTGCACATCCTTTTACATTAGGATATGTATATTTGATTAGATTTGATAAATCATATCATATGATTCAAAATCCATGTCATCCCCTAAAGGAGTTTTAGGGGTGTCATGCCCTTTCCCCCATCTGTAGTTGTTAGGACCAGCCATACAAAGGCTTGATGGTGAACCTTATTTTGCCCCATTGACTCAAATTTAACCATTAAGTTTTTGAAATATTTAGGCCTCAAATGATTTAAGAAGATCCACATATAATCTAAGATAAAAGTTGTCAAATTACAGATTGATCATTGGCACAACATAGAGATCATATAGAGATTTTTAGCATAATTTTAATGGGTCAATTTCAAGCCTGTATTTGTAAGATATCACTCATTAAATTTTTTAGATCAATAGGATAAAATGTGGCACAAGGAGTTATGGCATAATACTAGCTTGTCAAATGAACCAATTATGTTACGACACATAGCAATGAGTTTATGTGGAAAAATATTGGTCTCTATACTTCATCTTTGTCAGGAATATATAGACAATGTAAAATAAATAGGTTAGCTATGAGACCATAGCTGATGGAGTCCACTTTTATCTTGGAAGTGGACCCTACCACTGAAATAGCTATGGAGTAACTAGTTAGATGTCAATAAGTGTTGAATTACGAATGGTCCACATTGTGGGTCTTCAATCCACCACATGGTTTGCCACCACTTCATTTCTCCATAGTTAAAAAATTTGTTTACTGCTCCATATCAACTCGAGCCTAAGTTGGAGTGTCAAGCCCTAGTTGAGAAGAAAATACTTGAGTTGGGGTGAAAACTTGAGTTGGGTTGGAGATCCCAATTTAATTAGAATGCCAACTCAACTTGGATGGACTGAATTGAGCCCGAGTGGGATGTAATGCCACAAAACATGATTTAGGTTCTATATTTTAACCTGAATGGTTGAATTATGCACGACACAATTTGAGATTATATTTAGCATGGGTAGGTCCATGAAGCATAACAAAGCCCAAGTTCATGTCAGGAACCTAGAACAATAAACATGCTTTGATGCCTACTTAGTCAGGATCTTGCTCTACCAATTAGAGCACATATGATTACTTCTTGTTTTAGTAACTAAACATGGAATTATACCAGAATCAATAAGTAACTAGAAATATGAAACAACACAGGAATTGAGAGACAATACACAATTGTATTAATAATCACTCAGAAGAATATAGAATAAGGAAGATGCCACTTCTTCCTCCACCTCAAAGGTTTGCCACGCCTCAAGACCTTCTTCCCTCTCTCTCTTGGTCACAACAATCAAATCCAATACAGAATTGATGTTCACCTCTCCAACTAGTCAGTAACACGCTGCCAGTTCACCAAGTACACAACTGTACTCCAAGTAGATCTCCTGCTCTCTGCTGCTACCTGCAAATCACTAAACCTTACTCACCATGTAGATATCTCTACACCCCTGAAGAACCCTTGTCCTTGCCTCACCAAGTCCTTATGATTCTTTAACCAGTACCCCGGTGGATCAGCTCCTTGACCTTGTAGACCTTGCAACTCTCCCTGATCATACACACTCAGCACCCCTTTGGAACTAGGAGGAGCTACACTAGCTCTCTCTAAAAGCTCTATGGCTTTCTAGCACACCTTTACAATACATCCCATGAGTCCATATATAGATCTCATGCTTACAATAATTAGACTAACCTAATTACAATAATTAGACATGCAACTCAAGACTAAGACTAGCCTTCAACATGCAAACTAACAGTCCAAAAATAGACTCTCTGGAATCAACATGCGAACTGCCTGTTCACGCACAAGCTGCCAACATCAGCTCCTCCATGACCGATATCAGCCGACTGGTAACCGATGCCGGTTGCTTCCTCACTGCCATCTAATCGACGTCAGCTGATCAAACTGACACCAGTTTCCCTACAACTAATTCTGCAACTCCCCGCAACTCTGCATCCTCCATAACTTCTCCTATTTGCATCCTGGTGAAGCTTTTAGCTCCACAACCTAACAATCTCCCACTTGGAGATAAATAGTTGCACCTGTACCTGTACCTATACATCATCTAAATTATTTCCTGGCTTGTATCCCTCTTCAAGATCCATCCTGAAGACCAACCACCACACAATCTGTGATGCCGCACCTGTCATTCAAGTAACCTGCCACATCCGAACCTACATATCCATGTAGTGAAGAACTTGACCCTGCATAACAAGAATCCCTGCTGTGAGTCCCACTGAACTGCCCTGTAGTACTCCTTCCCTGAATTGGCTCCATACTTTCCGACAACCCCCACTGATTGGAAAAACTCAGGTCTACACTAGACCTCATGTGATTTCGAACCCTGTTTCAAGCTAGGCTTGAACTGTCCAGCCATTGGTGTGCTTTTTGATTCTACATCTTGAACCTCGCCAACACCATCTTCACATCAGCTCCCACTGGAGATAAAATCTCCATGTCTCTTATGTCAGAGAATTTTGCTGCTCCAAATTCTTCATGACACACCTCTGAACTAACCTTACCCTTAGCTCAGCAAATACTTGTATGTACAAACCTACTAGCAAATCACCCACATACAGTAACAAGATGATGTTGCGACCATCATCTACCTGGTAAGATAAACACAATAATTACACTGACATTGACTGAAGCAATGCTTAGTCATCCACCTGTCAAACCTGTACCACTGTCTTGCAGCTTCCTCAAGACCATATACATTGGCCTTCTGTCTCTTGTGTCCATCCACTCTCTTCTCTAAAACAGGAATCCATTCCATCTCTCAGTGCTTTCTTTCAGCTAACAACTCTACCAAAAAATACCTATTAGGTTCTTCTCCAAGGACTCACACTCCTCATCCATGCCAAGCTCCCACTGTATCTAGATTCTACCTGCATTGCCTCTTCGCATCTTTCTAGTTCTTGACCATCAATAAGCAATATAAAGAAGGTGAATAATGAATATGAGGTTCACTTACCCTTTCTGACCTCGACATGAGTGTTTGAGACTTGTTGACAGCATGTTGTCCACCCAATATCCGTTCCAGTGATCGATCTCAGCCATCTCCCTGTCTGCTCCCGACCGATGTCAGTTTCCTGCACTAACCCTGACTGTCGATGTCATTTCCCTAGACGATGCCTGTATCCTTTCTACCGATGTCAGTTCCTTCATGACCAACGTCGGTCTTCCTATTGTCGATGTTAGTTACTATATGACCGATGTTGGTACCTATGTTCATCTGTGAGTGATAACTTTTTACCCGCGAGCTCTCCATGGATCAAAATCCTAATCAAATCAACCCTGCTCTGCTCAGAATAAATTAGTTCCCTCACCTGATCTCTGTTCATCATCTCCTCCATGAACACCAAGGCTTTCCAGTTCTTTAGCTTGTCAAAAACATATGTCTTCCACTTGAGAACCTGCATTCCCCTCCTACATATGTGACCAAGCCCATGAAGCCACATCTCTGCAATAGAAGGTGAATTAGTAATATAAGTAGATAGATAAAGGATACCTACTTTCTTACCACCATCTAATTCAAGTGTATCCACTATGAGAGTTACAGTGCATCTCTCATCACCCAAATTTCTTGAATAAATTAGACTCATCTCCAAGACTGGTACCTGCATGACTTCCTTCAACCACTGTGTGTCATCCGTCTGCAATTTCAGCTTCACTTCTCCTTTGCCAATTCTTTGTCAAGGCTTACCAGCTCCTCTCCCTGGGGCTGCATGGAAAGAGGCAACATAATCTATTATCCAAGATTCAACTTCATCCAAGAAACCTCCCAAAGCATCCTGTACAATAACACCTGCAACATTTGCATCTTCAGTTCCTTCATGTTGATCTGCTACCAACCAACAATATATTTTTCCCTGCTCTTTCTTTCCATCAATCAGACCATTCATGCTATTCAGTTTCTCCATTCGTAGCTTACTTCCTTCTACCATTGCTATACTCCCACTCAATTAGAAACCCCTGTGAGTACCCTGTAATCAACAAACACTACCAGATTTGAAACCACCTATTAGTAACCCAACCAAAAGCTCTGATACCACTTGTCAGGAACCTCGAACAATAAACATGCTCCGATGCCTACTTAGTCAGGATCTTGCTCTACCAATTAGAGCACATATGATTACTTCTTGTATTAGTAACTAAACATAGAATTATACCAGAATCAATAAGTAACTAGAAATATGAAACAACACAGGAATTGAGAGACAATACACAATTGTATTAATAATCACTCAGAAGAATATACAATAAGGAAGATGCCACTTCTTCCTCCACCTCAAAGGTTTGCCACACCTCAAGACCTTCTTCGCTCTCTCTCTCAGTCACAACAATCAACTCCAATATAGAATTGATGTTCACCTCTCCAACTAGTCAGTAACACGCTGCCAGTTCACCAAGTACACAACCGTACTCCAAGTAGATCTCCTGCTCTCTGTTGCTACCTGCAAATCACTAGACCTTACTCACCATGTAGATATCTCTACACCCCTGAAGAACCCTTGTCCTTGCCTCACTAAGTCCTTATGATTCTTCAACCATTACCCCAGTGGATCAGCTCCTTGACCTTGCAGACCTTGCAACTCTCCCTGATCATACACACTCAGCACCCCTTTGGAACTAGGAGGAGCTACACTAGCTCTCTCTAAAAGCTCTATGGATTTCTAGCACACCTTTACAATACAGCCTATGAGTGCATATATAGATCTCATGCTTACAATAATTAGACTAACCTAATTACAATAATTAGACATGCAACTCAAGACTAAGACTAGCCTTCAACATGCAAACTAACAGTCCAAAAATAGACTCTCTGAAATCAACATGTGAACTGCCTATTCACGCACAGGTTGCCGACGTCGGCTCCTCCATGACCAATATTAGCTGACTAGTAACCAATGTCGGTTGCTTCCTCACTACCATCTGACCGATGTCGGCTAATTAGACTGATGCCGATTTCCCTACAACTGATTATGCAACTCCCCACAACTCTGCATCCTCCATAACTTCTCCTATTTGCATCCTAGTGAAGCTTTTAGCTCCACAACCTAATAGTTCAACACAATGTTGAGTCACAAGTGGATCATGTTTTCTATGTTGGGTTGATCCCAACATCTAATTCCCAACATAGTTCATTACCCAAGTTGGTTAAAGACCACATCAACATGTTAAGTTTGGCATATCAAATCAAGGAAGCCACATCCTAAGCTTAGCATGGATCATGATGGATCAAACCCACTACCCAATAAACTGCCATGAAGCTTGAGCTTATCAATAATGCCCTAAATATATTTCAAATGCACATAGATGGGGAATCATCCAAAATGGTTCGAAGACCAAGCTCGAAGGTAGGTGAAAGTCTATTTAAAGAATCATGGTGGAAGCCCATGACAAATGTGGGACTAAATAGATTTGCATTAGCCACAATACACTACCTATAGATTCAAACCCTTATCATTTTGGGTAAAATGATAATGATCCCACCATTGCATCCATGGGATTAAGCACTATATAAAGTGCTTGAACTTGTATTTGAAGACAAAGTTTTTCTAAAGCATGGAGTGGGAGATTAGAACCTCTACCCCCATGTAAAATAATGAGGTTCCCCACAACTATACCACATGGTTCATAAACAATATGAAAGGGGTAAATTTGTATTTAAATGCTTTATAGCTGCAGACTGTGTATAGGCCATAGTTGATTAGTTTGCAAATATCACCCTTTTTAAATCACTTAGAAGCATTTTTATCTCTTAGTGTAAACTAGGGAATTAACCTAGACTCTAAGATGATTCCAATAGTATGTTGAAGAACCTATATTGGATTTTTTAAGCCATTTTATAAGTAAATTTTTGATACTTTTGGCATAAAATCCATAGGATTGTGAGATTTCATTGACGACATTAAGGTAGAAGGTATGTCTATGGATTCTAGGACTTTCTAAAGGCATGTTACAAATTTGTATGTATCCTTATAGTATCTATTTGATAATTTTTAGGGTTGGTTATGTACTCACTTTTCAAGGAAATAGATCGGTTCGTACTATAAGCGAACCTTGAGACATAGGCATTATCAAACTCTTTTATCAAGTGTTTATTGTGAGTTGATTTTATTTGTGCATTTTGATTAATTTTGTTTATTAATCATTATTGAATGCATAATTAGTCAAATATGACATATTAATGGAAAATTGATCACTTTAGGGTTTCCGATAAATATATATTAAAATGTTAAATTTAGTTTCATTTCCTTAAGTGTTTTTTGAAAAATTGTGTAATTTGACTAAAGGACCCAAGGTAAATTTTTTTGCACAAAAATTAGTGCCAGTTTATAGATCATGTTTGGTATCAGAGCTATTCTTGCCTATCATTCATAGATTTTTCACAATGTGTGTGGTTATTTATGACCTGCTTGAATCCATGGATTTGTACCCATAGATGCAATTTCCCATGATGATTTTGATATTAGGCATGATGATACAAATTATTGTGTCACACTAAAGAGAGTAGACATAATGGGTGGTAGAACTAAATACCATTGTGGTGAAAGTGAGTGCACATCAGTGCATACAAGATCAATGGATCATCAAACTTTAGAAAAAAGTTGATTTTAATTTGGATCAATTAGTAGAAGAATCAAGATGGAAAAAATACCATCAAGATGATCCCAGTACTTCAACCAACCCAATGTATAGTCATATCTTAAGACATGGACATGTGGCAGAACATTGTTGGTTGTGACATACTAATCGTGCACCATAATGGTTCTAATAGAGGAATGTAGGTAGAGGAAAGACTCTTGTCATCCCAAGTACTAGTCAGCATTCAAAATCCTTAATTCAATAAAGGATACCATCTAGACCTTTGGATATTATCTTATGATCTATGAGAGCCTCCAAATAGAGTATTCTAATCATTTCAGAGGGATGTGTCATTAGGCTTATTTTTTATGGAGACATTAAAATAAGTTATGTGATCATTGATGTAGTACATCGATTGGGATTACCAACATTGCCACTATTACATGCTAAAATAAATGGCATGTGAAATGGTATTTTATGAGGTATGACAACATGTTATTCCACCTTGTGATTTGTAGTTGGGAGATAGTTCTCTAACATAGTGGCTCTCAATATCATTCCATTGGAGATGGATAAGATGGTTCTAGGAAATTTATATATCATCACTCGATAAGCATCCTTTAGAGATGATGGTATAGATATTTGCTTAGATCACACTTGGATTGTGTAGTTTGAGATGGGGTAGGTCTCTAGACCTAGTCACAATGATTCCAATCAGACATTAGACTCATATGTACCAGGTGACCATTAAGAACCTGAAGGCGAGCTACATGATGATCCATAGAGTGACTACTAAAGGAGTTAGACCCATACCAAAATTCTATAGCTAGTAAGGAATCTTAGGTGTATTTTTGTATATCCATTTGTATATAGTTATAAAACTAGCATAAATAATTTTCTAGTTAAGATGTATGAATAAGACCCATACAGGCAGTATTGTGACATACACCATGCACAATTTTTAAAGACCCAAGAGGTACTATTTATATTTGTATATACATGCATAATAAAAATTGTAGTTTATTTTTTTGTGGAGTCACCTATAGAGAAGAATTGAGTGATAGGTTTATCATATTCATGTTGTCTTTTCACATTTTGGTAGACATTTTCTATGAACAATAGTATATGTAGATTAGGGTATGTTATATTCTTATTTTTTCCAAATGTTATTCTATGGAGAATAGTTTAGCAAACCCAAGAAGCATTAGGTCCACATGTATTATTTTATGTAGAGGTTGTTGAGGTTATGAAATAGAAGAGGATATTGATGGATGTGCTATTATTAATTCATACTTATGTATAGAGGCCATTAAGGCTATGCAGTAGAAGAGGACATTGATGAACATTTTATTATCCATGCATAAAATTAGTTGAAGCCATGCAGTAGAATAGGACATGGATACACATATAGAATCATAATTTTATGTAGAGGCTCATTACAACCATACAATAGTAGAGGGTTTGTGGAAGATCTGATCAATCAGTTGTTTTAAGCATTGTAGGCATAGTTGCAGAACTTGAATAGATTGATAAAGACCCATTAGAATTATTCAAAAAATGACTAGTATTTAAGAGGATCAAGTTGTGTACCAAATTTTGGTGGACCAAAAGCCTTCTTAGTAGGGACGATTGAGCCAGGAGGATCCATATACACTCTAACATAAAATTTGTCAAATTATAGATTGATCATTGGCATGATGTAGAGCTTATCAAGAGCTTTATAGCATAATTTGAATAGGTTAATTTTGAGCCCATATGCGCAAGATATCATGCATTGAAGTTTCTAGATCAATAGGGTAAAAGGTGACACAAAGTGATTTGGTAGAATCCTAGCTCACCAAATGAACCAATTATGTTGTGACACATGGCAATGAGTTTATGCGAGAAAAATATTAGTCTCTATACTTCATCTTTGTCAAGCATATATAGATGACGTAAAAAAAATAGGTTGACTACAGGATCATAGTTGATGGAGTCTATTTTTGTCTTGAAAGGGTACCCTACCACCAAAATAGATATGGAGTAACCATTTGGACATCGACAAGTGTCAAATTATGTGTAGTCTACATGGTGGGTCCTCAAGCCACCACATGGCTTGCCACCACTTCATTTCTCCATAGTCAAAAAATTTGTTTACTACTTAATGTCAACTTGAGCTTGAGTTGGGATGCTAACCTAAGTTAGAGTGTCAAGCCTGAGTTGAGAAGTAGAGACCCAAGTTGGGGTGAAGACCTAATTTGGGCTAGAGATCCCAATTCACCCTGGATTCCAACTTGACTTGAATGGGCTGAATTGAGCCTGAGTGGGATAAATGTCATGAAACATGATTTAGGTTCTATATTTTAACTCAATGGGTTGAATTATGCATGACATGATTTGGGATTAAATTTATCATGGATAGGTCAATCAAACACATAAAATCCTAGGTTAAACATAATGTTGAGTCACAAGTTGATCATGTTTGCTAAGTTGGGTTGATCCCAATGTCCAATTCCCAACATAGTTCATTACCTGAGTTGGGTCAAAACCGCATTAGTATGTTAAGTTTGGCACATTGGATAAAGGAAGCCACATTCTAAGCTTTGCATAGATCATGATGGGTCAATCCCATTAGCCACTAAACTACCACAAAGCTTGAGCTTATCAACAATGCCCTTAATAGAGTTCAAATGCACATGGATAGGGAAGCATCCAAAATGGTCCGAAGACCAAGCTCAAAGTGGGTGCAAGCCTATTTAAAGACTCACAGTGGAAGCCCATGGAAAATGTGGAACTAAATAGATTTGCATTAGCCATAATCCACTATATATGTATTCAAACCCTTATCATTTTAGTTTAAATGATAATGATCCCACCATTGCATCTGTGGGATTAAGCACTATATAAAATGCTTAAACTTGCATTTGAAGACAAGGTTTTTCTAAAGCATGGAGTAAGAGATTCAAACCTCTACCCCCATGTAAAATAATGAGGTAACATACTACTATACCACATGGTTCATAAATAATATGAAAGGGTTGAAATTTTATTTAAACTCATTATAAATGTAGATTGTGTATAGGCCATAATAGACCAATTTGCACATATCACCCTTTTTGAAGCACTTAGAAGCATTTTTAGCTCTGGGTGTAAACTACAAAATTATCTTAGACTCTGAGACAATTTAAATTATATGTTGAAGAACCTATTTTGTATTTATTAATCCATTTTATAAGTCCATTTTTTATACTTTTGGTATAAAATCCATAGGATTGCAAGATTGCATTAATGACAATAAGGTGGAATGTCTGTATGTGGATTTTGGGACTTTTTAAAGGCCTATTGTCAATTTGTATGTAGTCTTAGATTATCCATTTGACAATTTTTAGGGTTGGAAATGTACTCACTTTTCAAATAAATGGATTATTTCATATTATAAGTGAACCTAGAGACATAGGCATTGCCAAACTCCTTTATCAAGTGCTTATCGTGAGTTGATTTTATTTATGCATTCTTTTTCTGCATTTTGATTCATTTTATTTATTAATCATTATTAAATTCATAATTATTAAAATATGACATATTAATGTAAAATTGAGAACTTTGGGGTTTGAGATAAATATATATTAAAAGGTCAAATTTAGTTTCGTTTCCTTTAGTGTTTTTCAGGAAATTGTGTAATTTGACTAAAGGATCAAAGGTAAAATTTTTGAACAAAAATTAGTGTCATTTTATGGATAATAGAATAACAAATATCAAATAATATACCCAAACTAATTTTTTATAATGTTTTCAAAAATATTAAAAAAAAATTAAAAAATTCAACAAATTTTGAGCTATGGAGCAAATTTATGAAAACCCCTAAAATAGGGATAACTTTTGAAAAAAAAATACAAATGAGCTGAAATTTTAATAAAAACTTAATTGAATTATTTATCAACTCTAGTAAAAAATTTATAGATAAATTATCACCCATTTTCAAGATATATCCAAATTTCAAGATCTAGGGTTTTTGACCTGATTATGGCCCAAATCAACGCTTTGATACCACTTGGAATGATATTAATTCACCAAATAAGTAGATATACAGAATTATATCACAATGATATTGAAATATAACATAAAATATAAATAACATATAAGCCACTTTGAGGGGGAAACCTCCCAATGCTTTCAATAAGAATGAATACTCAAATATGATGATGAATAACTAACCCTACCTCCTATATATAGTATAGCAAGGCCATGTGCCACCAATAGGTCAAACTAATAAGTATTTGAATGCATAAATAAATGTAAAATAATATGAAAAATGGTTATAAAAGCCACAATTCAACCACATATATCCATAGACATGCCAATGGTTAAGGGTGTAGCATTTTATCTATCCCACAACACCAGATCTCTCAAATCCCCAAGAATTCCCATGTGTCACAGTTGTCAAACTTATTAGATGTTGGATCTAATGAGGAGGTACCATTTTTATTTTGTATACCCAAGTGGAAAAAGGTCCTAGAATGATTTGGGAAGGGCAAACAAGAGTACAGGGTGAGACTCTCAATCTAATGAAGAAAAACCACTTATATAAGGGACTTCTAAGTGGCCAGTTGAGTGCATGAGTTATCAAGGCATAGGGCTCCTCATTGCATCTAGGTGATGTGGTAATTATTGATCCCATAAACCATATATCAACATATGGACAGCCCTAGAGTTGTTTATAATTCCATAAGGTCTATATGGTTTTTTCTCTCCACACTCTTTAAATGTATTAAATTCAACCGAAGGGATGATCATGATCTAATGGCTCAAGGAGTCCCATTGCCATCAACTAAATATAAATGGGGGTTTTTTTTTTAAATCTTAAATAAATTCCAAATTGGGAAATTAATAACATATACTCACATCATCAATCAGAGCTCAATGCATATGATGTGAGCTCACCAAAATTATCATTGCAAAATTCAATTCATAGATCTATAAGGCCTCGATGGATCAGATTTACCATTACTAATTATTTGCATACCCAAATATTTTTGAGCCTTTTGCATAAAATTCACTCAATCCCAAAAATATATCTTATGCTAAAAGGATTTCTATGTATCAAACTCACATTGTTCATTAATAGAAGCCTCATCATCAAACCCTAGATTAGAGCTGGAGTACAGAGATATAACTTTCTTGCAAGGCATAACCTAATTCAAGCACTACAATGAAGTGTTTGAGGTAATAAAAGATATTCAAAAGCCAAGATCAGATTATGAATCCAATGATGATGAGATTGAATATGTATATGAGCTCATCTCCATCAGAGCATCTAATATCTATGCAGTTGTGGCCAAACTAGAGATCTTCCCATGTGCTGACCTATTATATAACCTATTTCTCTCTTCCAAGTGCAATCAATATGTTGTGAGTTCACCCAATGTTGGCTTTAGAATTACATATATCATTGGACCTACATTCAATCAGTACTATAAATTCCTAGATTACACCATGACCTATGATAAGGAATTCATGGATGCTTGGGTAAAGACCTAAAACATTTATGATGTCTTTGAGGACTGGGAGAGGATCTAGATTACTAGGTTGAAAATAACCCTAACTCATATATGGTCCAAAAAAATTGAAAGGGTATGTGCATAGGTATGACTAGTTCAATATCTCATATGGGGAAAGTGGCATTATACACATCAATACCTATTGGTTTCCCCTTCTTAGTGTCATCTTGAAGGGCAAGGATGTCTCAAATTTAGGTAGTATTATATATTTAACCTCACCATGTAGGTAAATAGGGCACATGTAGGTAGTGATTTCTATATGATGTCATATATAGTTGACATCATATATACCACCTTAGATTACTAGTGTTTTTCATTCCCTCAATGGGTAACACTAAGATCTATGATGCATGTGGTCTTCTACAAGATTTACATCCACCACTTCCAAAATAACATCCAAGATATCTGTGAAAGCTTCTACCTAGTCAATTATCAAGTGATCAATGAGAGACCCATGTCAAGGCTCTCAAATGAGATTCAAGTTATGTTACAACCCATTGGTGTTTACTTATACTAGTGGGACTACACCATAATCAAAGTGGTAGGCATTCATGGTTCCCCTCTCTTACTATCTTACATCATCCTGGACTACCTCATAGAATAGGAGATCACCAACCCATTCTATCACAAAGTGGTTGGGCACTACCTAGGTAGAAATCAAAATCCATATCCACCATTCTTCATGATCATAGGGTGATATGAGTATATGAACATAATATCACTATATTCCATGGCCTAAGATAGGGACTCATAGAAATTAAACCTAGTGGATAATAGGTAGTGGGATCCTATGAGTAAATGTTGAGTTTGTGTGATAGGAAACTAGTTAAAGCTTAATATCATGTATCACCATAAGGATCACATTGATGATGAGCTCCACCTCAACCCAATTGATGGCATAAAGGTGGTCATGAATATTTATTTTTCTTACCACTTGATGTCTTAGGCACCTACTCAACTAGTTATTGAGGAGAGACTAACCCCTCCACAACAAGGGCCTATGCAACTAACTATCAATGTCATGGTGACCATGAAGGATATTTCCAAGTGAATTTTACATAGGATCCTTTTAGTTTCCACTCCACCAACCTCAACATATATTTCACATGTTCTACCACCCTAGGTAATCCAACCTCAAGTTTTATGTGCCTTATATTTTGATAGCAATCCTAAGTCTAGCCCTCCTAGGGATCAATCTTCCCATACTCCAAGACCAACCATACCAATTGATATCACTTATGTTCAACCTTCAATATTTCCCTTGGGTTTCCCTATACCAAAAATGTTTATTACATCCATACCTCCCTTTCCCCATTCATCTCAAGGGCCTAATTCCCTTCTTTTCATTTAATGGAAACCTTTATTGGTATCCCTAATGCCCAACTTTGCTCAATCTAACCTGTACCCCAATTGTAGCCATAATCTACCACAATGTCATGGTTCATTCCCTCCATGACTCTCTACCTAACCATACAAATAATTTTGACCCCCAATCAAGTTTAGATGCCTAGTCTTCCTTCATTTTTAGTAACCTCTACAAACATAATTGCCTCTTAGTAGTGGTCCCTTTGAGTATCCCTACCTTCCCAGTGACTCCTATGAGTTATAGTGATCCTGCCTTTATGACTCTTATTATTTCTATTATAGCCTCAATATTAACTATATCTATTTATTTATCATAAGCTTCATCTAGGGCCATTTATTTTTCTTCTACCTCAACATCTCCAATGCTAACAAACCTAAGTAAAAGAGCAAAGAAGAAGTAGAAGGTGGTTACTCTTAGGTAGCTCATGGCCCCTCTCATAATATCTCTAGATCCATCTTGGACTCCTCTAGCCATCAGCCTAGTCCCCTGAGGAATTGGATTTAACTAACTAATTTCCTCATTAATCATGAATACACAACTCCTAGGTAATATTAGACTTTAGGTCTCAATGACTCCTAAATAATGGTTGTCACATTTATTCCCTTGGGATCCCTTATTCATGGTTCCTCATATTTCCCCCTTAGTATCACATCCCATTCCATGTGCCCCTTCCACTCTTACCACCTTTATCCTTCCACCTTCTACTTTAGTTGCATCCACCCCACCTATTCCACCTTACACCACCCTAGGAACCATATTATGGAAAGGATGGATTGGGCCCATCAAGTCCTTGAGTGCATGTAGATTATAAATGTTTTTCAATGGATACCTAGATGTCTAGTGATAATTATACAAAGCATTTATGAGCATGAAGAGGGTCCTCACTCAAACCTTTACTCAAGAGGGTGACCCAATCATATAAAGGACTGATCAAGACATTTTTTCACACACTAAGGTGAGAAATTTAAGTGGATAGTAAAAGTTCATATAGTATCCAATCTCAATGATTTAGGAAACTAATGATCTCACAGAGAAGTTAATGGAATACATGAAAGAACAAGTGAGAGTGTTAGAGTCCCAGGTGCATTTTCCTTATGGGATTAATTGGAAAAATGGAGGTAGTTATCACCGAATTTTTCACCATCCTCAAGGAAGTGACCATATCCCTCTCCAAAATCAAGGAGATCCTCCAAAGGATGTAGGCATACTAGGAGAGTATTATCTAGGTGGATAATTAGTGCAAGAATAGTTATCATCATTAATAAGGGGATGTTCTTGAAATTAAAATTAATGACCCTTGTGCATTTGAACCTATACCACACCTTCCTAAGGACCATGAGAACATCCATTGAGGACTGGTTGAGAATCACCTAGGCAACCATTTAACCAATAGATAAAAATAAGGGTCAAATCCTTATGTTTAACACTAAAATGAAATATGTGTTGTTTTCACTTTATATCTTAGGGTTAATAATATAGAAATGAAATTACACGAGGGTGATAATCAAATATATAATAGGTGAACTAAATGCTAAACTTAGATATAAACATACACTAAATTTATTATGTTGAGGTATTCTAAATATGGAAAGTACAACTAAGCTAGATATAGAAATGATAAATTAAATAAGTACTTAGATTATTTTGATGCTAATGTAGTTCTAGATCTAGAATAGGCTATAATTTAGTGGGAAGATAGTGCCAAAATAGTTCTCAAATTTTGGATCTGGTATCTTTGGCTATCAGACAGTTGCATCAACCCTAGATGGTTGTGTTGATGCTAATATCTAACTAATATCTAAGTCCAATGATAGTGTCTTGTAAAAAATATATATTAAAACAAGATGTGACCACATGTATGCTTATAGGTTTGGCTTCACCTTCACTCTAGTGTATTCAGATATGGGTCAAGGATAGTCTCTCGTTATGAAATTGCAAAGCCCTAGCTTTTCATCTTCAATGTAACCTTGGGAAAAAATGGGTCCATGGGCACATGGTGTCAATTTGACCTCAATGAACCCACTATCAAAGGGCATTTCCTACATAGACAATACTCTAGAAGAAAGTATCAGACTTATGTAATTCTCCCCTATGTGTTGGCTTGTGTGTGAATCATGTAATGTGTGTAAATCAAGTACAATAATGACCTAGTTTTTAACTTAGTAAATCAAGCTCTTGGGTTGCTCTTTTATTACTTTAGAACTGTAGATGTGTATTCCTTATGACTAGTTTGGAAATAGGAATAAATAGAGAAGCTTTTCTCAATCAAATTATCTTTGATTATTGTTTGGTATGAATGCTAGGTTTTATAGGTAGGTCCTAATGAATGAGGGTTAATATTATATTTATATCAATCCTATCAAGAGATAATTCTCATTAAATCACTTAGTTGACCATTGGAATATGTTTAACTTGTAAATTACATGACTTTAGGGTACTGGACACTTGAGTCAGGATAGGATAGTAATATCAATGTTATTGTTTATCCTAGACTTTAGTGTCTAAGGAGTATCAAAATAAGTAGACACTTAAAACTTGTAGAGGTGTATGATAAATACATTGTAATAATTTTGGGTAAGATAGAATGTCTATGTCATCAATATAAAACTATTCAGACTAAGAGATAAGCCAAAGTGCATAAGATAGAGTAGATGTGAGGCTTACAGAAGCAATGAGAATGTATAACTAAGAGGAACAACCAAGGTCTGAGTTTTCTAAGTGTACAAGATTGAGGTGCTATATAATCACAAAATATCATCTACATTTTCCCTCCCCTTTAATCTAGTAATAAAATTTCTAGTTTAAAGGAGAGGGATAAGTACTTGGGTGTGTATACACACCTTATCTTTACTTGAGTTAAATTTGAGTGCTTTTGTTGGTGACTAACCTGCAACTAAGAGCATGTTACAGTGTAAAATTAGTGCATATAATTTAGGTTAAAATTTCTTGAAATAGATTGAAATGAAAGAGCAAGGTTTATGAGAACACCTATGTGTTGATGTAAACACCTTTACTATTGGCAAGTTATTTTCCATAAGATGTATCATTGTAAGGATCTAAAATTGATATTAGGATAAATATAGATAAATCTTTAAAGTGTATATAACTAAGGAGATAGAGAGAGAGAGAGAGAGAAAGGCACATGCCCCCAACTTTGGAGCAAAAGTGAGTTACCACCTAGTAATTGAGATTAGCTCAACCATGAAACCCAATGATACTTATAATCTAGTGAGGCTAGATGATGAATTTCAACCTAAAAATTTGGCAAGATAGAGTGATTTTATCAGCTTAACCATACCAAAAGGTGAACCAACTAATACAATAGTTTGGCTTAATATGGTCTGTAAAATTTTGCAAGGTATTAGTATATGCAATGGTTTTGGAATTTAAAATTAATTTGTATATTTTAATATTAGGCATATGTTACATAACATATGCACCTTATATGTGTCTCTATAATGATCTTGATATTCAATATATGTAGAAATACCCTTAAGGTAGGGAAACACCATATAATACTCCTTTAGGAAGGAATAACTCCACAATGTCTCTTCGAGGGGACAACCTCCAATAGCCTCTTACAATAGAAGACTCAATGCATACTTGATATCTTTACCATAATAATCATCTCCTATATATATATATATCTAACCCATGGATGGATAACCTCTTAATCTCAATGTAGGCCAACCATTACCCAATGTACTACTTCCACAAGTTACTCTATTATCTTGATATATTGTACCCATATAACTAAGGGGATGTGTGCCACATGTCAGCATCTCCATCAACCCATATACATCAATATATCATATCCCTAGGTACATAGCATTACTTCCCTCTTTGACATGTTTCATCCCTGAAACATAGGAAGAAACCAAATAATGAGTGTGCTTCAAATCATTGCACACTTGTCTCCAATCTCGATCATCTAACCATCCATATGTGATATTGGCAGGTGATATCTCTCCAAGCTTGTGTACAAAATCCATTATGCTCCTCTAATTTCCTAAATGATCATAATTATACTGCTTTGGTGTCCTAGCATAATTACTCCTCTTTTTATTCCATGTGCCATATTTCGTTGCACTTCTCTGATTCCAACCATGACCATAGTAGGTATTCTTCCATGCATAGTCATAATGATTTCCCCATTCATTCCATGTGCCATAGTATTTTTTCTTTAGATTCCATGCATATCCATAATGATTGGAAATTTTATTTCCTGTATAGATAAAATGATTATTATTATGACACTTCCTCACCTGATTCCATGATTGTTTCCTCTCATGATGATGTGGTTGTTTATATACCTCAACCTTTTCCAAAATTTTGACCTTATCCACCTTTTCTTCTACCTCTTCCAAATTTTCCTTCTTTGTCTCTTGAGTAGATGAAGTGTTCATTTGTAGTGTGTCTTTATCTATATCATCTGAATCTTCTTCATGATCTTCATTACCTATTTCAATCTCATCCTCATGATCTACCTGGATTGTTATTGGTGCCTTTTTCACTATGATATCTTGTAAAGTGATCTTATTTTTCCTATACCAAAACTTCATGAACCTTTTCTGAATATTAATATTCATTGTTCCTAAAGTCTCTAACCATGGATGTCTAAGAACTATATCCATATCAACCGTATCCAAAGCATAAAAATCTGAATGCAAAACATATTTTTTCATAATGAGCTTCAAATCTTCAAACATTGAAATATTCTTACCATCTACTTGAACCTCTTTGATATTCTTTGCTTCAACATGTAGATGCTTGGACACATTCATGTTGATGAAGTTATATGTACTGGTAGGGTTTATGGACACAATAACCCTCTTCTTTTGAATGCATCCCTGAAATTGAAAAATTGACTTAGATTTCTTTGGAGCCAAATTATTTGAACCCTTATCATCTTCTTCTTCTTCTTCTTCTTCTTCTTCTTCTTCTTCTTCTATTGATTCTTTCTTCTATTTCTTCTTCTTCTTCTTTTTCTTCTTCTTCTTCTTCTTTATCATCATGATTTTATTCCTCTTATACATCCTATTTTTCATTTATATCCCATCAATCTAGGAAGATTTTCTCCATTGCTTCCCATGAAGAATACTGTTGCGCAAAGCTCAATTCATTAGTCCACCAATGTTTTGCAGGCCCAGACAAAGAAAAACATAATTCTATTTTCCATTAAAAAAATTTAGTATTCTTCTCCTTAAAATTGAGACACCATTATCTAGCATCAACATCATCTTCCCCTAAAAAAAATTTCAACTCCATGATCCACAAAAAAAATTAAGGTTCATGAAACCCTAAAATGTCAAAATTGATCCATAAAATCACAACAAATCACTTAAAACAACTCAAAAAATTCTAAAATTTTGTTTGTGCTTTTATTATATATGCTTACATCTCTAGTAAAAATTTAGAATAAAAATTCCTTATATTTCAGAAGATATAGTGAAATTATTATAAACCCTAAAATAGCAATAACTCCCTCAAAACAAATCAAAAAATCTCAATTTTTTTACTGTGACTTGTTTGAAATATTATTCATATCCAATAAAAAATTTGTGGAAAAATTCACAACCAATAAAAATTTATTGACGATTCAAAAAAAATTAGGGTTTCACTCCACAAATTGCCCAAATCGAAGCTCTGATACCACTTGTAACGGTCTTGATATTCAATATATGAAGAAATACCCTTAAGGTAGGGAAACACCATATAATACTCCTTTAGGAAGGAATAACTCCATAATGTCTCTTCGAGGGGACAACCTCCAATAGCCTCTTATAATAGAAGACTCAATGCATACCTGATATCTTTACCATGATAATCATCTCCTATATATATATATATATATAACTCATGTATGGATAACCTCTTAATCCTAATGTAGGCCGACCATTACTCGATGTACTACTTCCACAAGTTACTCTATTATCCTAATATATTGTACCCATATAACTAACTAAGAGGATGTGTGCCACATGTCGACATCTCCATAAACCCATATACATCAATATATCATATCCCTAGGTACATAGCAGTCTCATGTTGAAACTATGTAAAATAATAGTACCAATGTATAGAATTATGCCACAATTATGAATATGAATCATATAATTATGTGATTTAATCAATTTGATAGTTGTGTAAGTATGGAAAACATGCTTCTAAATAATTCCCCCACTATTATAGAGAAATATAAAAATTTATATAAGTACCAATGTGGAGGAAATGTTTAAAAAACATGCCCCCATTGTAAACTGGAGCTATTGAATACTAAATAGGTGTGGATAACATACTTCCAAAGCATGCCCCCACTAAATATATGAATTGATATAAGTACCATATATTGAATAAAGGTGGATAACATACTTCCCAAGCATGCCCCCACTAAATCTAAAAATTATGATTGTGTGGAATCCATGCCCATGTGACATGCCCCAACTAAATCTACAAACTGATATAAGTACCAAATACTAAATGAGTGTGGAGAACATGTTTCCCAAGCATGCCCCCATTGAATCTAAGAATTGTGCTAAGTGTGGATAACATCCTTCCCAAACATGCCCCCACTAATATGCCCCCATTTGAGGTGAGGGAAAGATAGGAACTAGGAGTTACCTCACCTCAAGAGGGAAAGATAGTTGTATAATCTATTAATGTAATCTTATAACATATAAAAGGAACATGTCTAGGTAAATATATTGTTAAAGTGCATAGAACCAATGTGATCACATGTAGGCATAAAATGCATGGCAAATATCATGGAAATGTCTAGATAGTAATATTACAAGATCAATAAATAAATAATCACACACACATTCAATCAAAATAAAGTCAACATGTAATGGTCCAAATAGACCATAAGTGAGGGGCATGTTCAAATGTTGCACAAATGAAGAGACATGACTTAGTTGAATGTCCATGAAATAAAGGATAACATACTCAAATGTCCATACAATAAGCAATGTCATATGCAAATGTCAATGAAATCATACATATGTATATGGGATATAATCAGAGGAACATATTCAAATTCTTGAATAAGCAAGGCAAGACACTTAATGAAGTGTATAAAGTAAAGCATAATCAACTAGCATAAACATGTCATAGTCACCCATAGATCCAACGTCTTAGTAAAGTATGTAAAGTGTATAGCATATGAAGTACCATGTGTAAGATATAATAATGGATAATAGGCATGAGTAAGTATATATTTAATCTCAAACATGATAGTGTATAGTGATCATTGAATCATATAACATATGTGTATCAAGATCGAAGAAACAAATGCCCCCAATGTCCATATGACATGAGTAAAGGGAGAGCCCAACATATGAAATAGGAGTGTATCATGTATCTGTGTATTCCTATATCATACCCAATTTATAAGTGTGACACCTATGTGTATGTAGGAGTAACTGAGTATGTGGTCCATCAATATGGAAGTAACATGTGGATGCCAAGGAGCCAATAGAATAGGTAAGTACCGATAGTTTTTTTTTTTTTTTCAATGTTTTGTTTTAAGTTTTTAGAGAGACTAGTCCATCTTATCCAATGGATGATCATAGCTATCTCCCCAATTCAGTGCTTTACAACCTTAAGTAGGATCTTTTACATTATTTACATCATGATTGGATAGGTTGAAAAGGTACATAACACATTCCTCCTCACGTTTTGCATGTATAGTAGAAGATATAGTGATATCATTTGGAATATATATTAATTTTCCTTCATTAGAAAAGGAAATACATTGTTGATTTGGGTCAATAATTTCTTCTATTTAGTATATCCAAAGAGATCCTAGTATAAATGCATATGGAGATGTGGTAGGCATAACCCAAGCCCATGTTTGAATCATTTTAGGACCACAAGAAATTGGTATTATTATGTTTCCATAGGATTTTTTCAAACCTCCTTTATTGTTTAAGATCTTTAGATCAAAGCTAATTTTTTATAAATGTCTTGGTGGAAATATTATTGTCATTGATGTCAAAAGGAAGATTATTGGCATTATGGATGTCATTAATGTTTAGGGATATGTATGGTGATTTGAGGATGTGTAAGGGACCCTATCAGAGGTCAAAAATGATTGGAGTGCTTGTATGTATGAGTGGAATTCATCCAGTTCTTCATTTGATCATCTAAACATTTTGGGTCTAGAAAGGAAAATATAAATAGGCAGTTTATTGATGCCACTATTACCACATGCAAACAAGTTTAGGGGAGTTGGTTATATGGTTGTGATCACATTAGTACCTAGTTGTTATGTGCCAGATTTGAAGTCATGTGATGAAGCACGATAGAAGATATGAAGATGTAAAGTCAGCTACTTAGACAAAATTCACTAAGTTTATATACTTAGCTAAATTTGCAAAAGGGTTCAAGCAGAGCCAAGTAATCATGTTGATGAGGTCAACATTTGCACACATGAAGGTGTCAAGAAAAAATGATCATATGGGTTTTGTTCATTTATGTGCCTAGTTTTTATGCATTAAATATTAAGTCACATGATTTAGCATGATAGAATATGTACATGTGTAAATTTGGGCTCTCAAGCATTTAACAATGTTTTCCCATAGTCAAAATTTGTAGATGGCAAGAAAAAGCTTAGTAAGCATTTTTATGATATCATAACTTGTACTTATGAAAGTTTTTAGAGTAGATGAATATATGGATGTAATCCTCTATGTGAGAGGATATTATGTGCTAAATTATAGGTCATGTAATAAAGCACATCAAAAGTTATGCAAAGAACAAAGTTGGTCTTCTTGGTAGTTCTAAGCATAGTTAACTCTATGATATAAGAATTTGAGTGAATAGATTAATGGTATTATATATAGCATGTATTAAAGATTCAAGAAGATATGAGCATATGGGTTTATTCACTATCATTCCTAATTTATATGATCCAAATTTTAGAATAGATGGATGAGCATAGCAAAAGATATGAAGGTACAAAGTTAGCTTTCCATTAATATTGAGATGGTCCCCATACTTAGTCAAATTTGTACAAGGTAAATTTTGAGTTTGTTAGAAGATCTAATAGTGAGTGCTTAATCATACGTTTAATACTAATGATGTATAGTGAATTCAATATGTCAAAGGTACCTATGAGTTAACGTGTTAGTGACAAGTGTCACAATCACAGAGCTTAAATAGTAAATCTATGGTATGGTTTAAAGTCAAATAGTCAATGATTAACATGAAGATGCCAAGTTTCTCAATAGTGGGAACTAATTGCAATGTGTAGAAGGTACATTTTAATTATAAGTGTCACATTCTTGAGAGCTCATCAAAGATAAATATTGAGCTTTTCAGAAGATTGAACAATGAGCAAATGATCATGTAATGAAGATCTAATGGAGTGAGTGGACTCAATGGGATCAAGTGCTCAATATTTAATGAGATAGAGGTGAGTTAAAGATCAATCTAGTTTGATGAGATCAATGAAGTGTATTCATTTCAAAGACTTAAGAAGTAGTGAGATGAGATAAAGAGCTTGATGTTTAACGATAAGATAGAAGTAAAGTTTGTGCTAGTTTGAATATCTAATGGCATGTGGGATCTCAGATCAAAGGATCTAATGGATGCATTTTAAATTTGAATCATTAAATCCTAGAAGCATATAAGGATCCAATGGAACACATAAACCTATTATAACTTGATCAAATGGATATGTTTTAAAGTTGAGCAGATTGAATGAGGTTCATTAGATTATGGCACTAAACTTAATATCAATGGTCAATATTTAAATATATGTTCATCCCAATGATCAAGCATTGAAACATGAAATAATTTGTAGTTAAGCTATAAATTAAGTCACAAATAATGAATTTGATTTTTTTAATTGATCAAATTTGTGTAATATGGCATGTGCATCAAAACTAGAGCTCGGTATATGCTAAAAAGAGTAATGAGACCAAGAATCATGGTAGTGGAGCATGATTTCAAGACATGATAAACTTTCAATTACAGACAAGAACTAAAGTCCAATAGAACTAAGCATGATGAGTTAGCAAATAAGTGTAAACATAGAGAATATATGGAACCCTAAATCAAATGTTCATTTATGTCATCTAGGATATAGTCATAAGTTGTTGCTATTAATATAGTTAAATTGTGTCAAATAGAGAAATGTAAGAGACACATAACCAAAAAAGAAGAGAAGAGAAGAGGTTATAGAGAGAGATGAAGTGTGTTTAATAAGATATATATCTAGACACAGACATAGGTGTAGAGTGAAAGAGTAGAGAGAGATAATGTGCAGAGTATGAGTAGTTACAAACTAGACCTATACTAGTGAATTGAGAATGGATTATTTTATGAATCTATATTGTAATTTTGATTTGTAGCTCCATATAGATCTAATTGGTGGGTTCCATTAGATAATTTGAATTGGTGCTCGGTTAGAGAGTGGGTGATTCCTTAGAGTTGGTGCTCTTAAATCAAGGAGTCGGTGCTTCCCTAGAGTTAGTGCTCTTAAACTAGGGGAATGGTGTCTCCTTAGGGTCAGTTCCCTTAAATGTGTAACTAGTAAGATTTTGACTGTGAGGATGGATTAGAATAGTAGATTCTATCATATATTCTCACCATGGTTTTTCCCATATTGGGTTTTCCACGTATAAATATGGTGTTATATTTTGTGTGTGTGTGATCTCTATATATATGTTTTAATCTACATATCCTTTTTAGTTTATTTTTAAAATGGATTTAAAAGGACTAATTTAGTCAATCTACTGATTCACCCTAGTAGATAGTTGTGTTCCAAAAATTGGTATTAGATCCCTGGTTCTTTAAAAGAAGCTTAATCATCTCAGGTAGATCTTGGATGGTGAACAAAAATGGCTAGCCAAGAAGGCTCTTCCTCAAATAAATCACCTCTCTTTGATGGATTAAACTATGAATTTTGGATCATTAGAATAGAAGCTTATTTATCTTCATTAGGGTTTGATTATGGATGTCTATTGTAAATGGATATATAACTCCTACTAATCAGGTTGCTAAAAAGGCATATGAGAGCAATACTAAAGGAAGGAATGATATCCTTATGGATTATTTAAATCAAAGTTTTTCAAAGTGATGCATTGTCAAAATGCACAAGATATCTAGAAAAAATTGAAGAGCATCTATGGAGGTGATGATAAGGTAAATCATGCTAAGCTACAAATATACAAAGGTATGTTTGAAAGTCTTAAAATTAATGAAGAAGATAAAATTATAGACTACCTTCTCAGAGTAGATGAAATAGTGAATGCAATCAGAGGCCTTAGAGAAGAGATGAAAGAATCAATCATTATCAAAAAGGTCCTAAGATCTTTGCATCAAGATATGACTCTAAAATATATACAACAGAGGAAGCAAGAGATCTGGATAAACTCACTATTGACAAGTTGCATGGAACCTTCACTACCTATGAGATGAGAATAGGAGAAGCATATACTTCTAAGAGAGAAGTTGCATTCAAAGCATCCAAGTAAGTAAAAGTAGAAGCATCTACATCCAGATCTGAGGAGACTGATGAAGAAGAATCCAATTTTGTTAGAAGATTAAAAAGAGGATATCGAAAGTATAAATGTAAGTTACCCTTTAAATGCTTTAACTATGGTAAGGTAGGACATTTTTTTGATAAATGCCCTTATGACAAAAAGGATAAATCTAAGCAAGAAGAGGATGGAAAAAGGATGAATCCCCACTATTCCAAGAAGAATAACTTATTTAAAAAAAATAAGGGCTTGTATATAGGAGAAGATAGTGATTCATTAGATGAGTGTGATAGCTTAGATGATGATCATGATTGTGCCTTTATGGTTGAGGGAAATGCATCCCTATTCATAGCATTAGGATCAAATTCTGTAGATATAGATCAATAAGAAGTTTAAGAATCTGATGAAGAAGAGGAAGGATAATTGGATCTAGAGTGTGAAATCCTTTGTTCTCTAAATAAGATTGGCATGCTAAGAAAAGAGATCTCAAAGGAGAAGAAGCTAGCATAAAAAGAGATTGAAAAGGTGTCCAAAAGTTGTGAGAGATCTAATCAGATGGTAGTAAGCCTAAAGACACAAGTTGAAGAAGCTAAAATAATAAAATATGTAGTAAAAATTGAACTACAATTTAAATCTGATGAATGTATGAAGCTAGAAGTAGAAATAGTCGCTTTGAGCAAAGAGGTTAAAAAGGCTAAAGAACAAATAGATAAAGGTCTAAAACTAAAAGGAGGTTCAGACATTCTCAATGAATTGATCAACTCTCAAAATCCATCAAAATGGTCTTGGTTATGAAAAGGGTAAAATTACCATAACTAGTGCATCTACAAAGTTATGATAACTTCAAAGTAGAAAGAGGATCAGGACCAAAGATAGAGAAAGCTTACAAGGATACAAAGATAGATATAAGCATTGTTGATGTACAGAAAGCTAAAGGAGAAAAGAAGCCTAAGGAAAGGAAAAATAAAAATGGTTCCATCTCTATAAACTCAAGGAAGATGAAAAAGACAAAGGTAGTTATTGCAGATGGTTACATAAGAGTGAGAGATTTGAAGAAGCCAAATTTAAAAATAACTGCCTATCCTGTATAAAGAAATGCTATGATCGGGTATTCTAAATTTTTCTATGGTTATTTTATAAATGTAAATAGTTTGATTATAAGGTTAGTGAATGTAGAGTTGTATCTAAAATGAGAATAAACTTTTTAAGCAAAAACTCATTTGCGCCCTTGTTAGATAGAAATGTAATATGCTATAATTGCAATAATTTTGGTTACATAGCTAAAAATGTAGAATAAGATTTATAAGGTCAAATACATAGTTTAAATAAAGGCATGCCTCCCAGTGTGAACAAGGGTTCAAAATTCTATAAAAAATGGAAAATAAGACATTCAAGAAACCCAAAGATGTGTGGAAAGTGAAATATCAAGTTATGATGGAGAATGATATAGAGGTTGGAGAATGTCAAGAGCTCTCAATGGCTGTTCATGTTGAGAATGAAAAGACCAAGCTCAAATTTGAGTCCAAGGTGTTGGTCAAGGATATTTTTGAAGTTTTTACATATTCAAGTGAACATATTAATATTGTTGAGCAAGTTTCATGTATAGAACATCAGTTTCTTGTGCCTAGTGATGATATTTTGAACTACAAGGAAGATTCATTAGATGAAAAGGTATGTCATGAATACATGTTATCTCCATGTATTGTTAATTCAATTATAGAAGAAAAGGATAACATTGTAGTGGATGAGCATGTTACTTATCTTAAGCCTAATAATAAGAATATAAACTCCAAGTACAAGATGAACAAGGAGGAGAAAAAATATGAGAAGTTATGGGCAACTCCTGGTTTCACATTATTTTAAGACATAATGAAGTAGGGTGTCTCTGTATATGATTTTTAAGAGACTCATTTTAGTGGAGAATTAAGTGATGTTATGGTATTATTCAAAATATTCTAGAAGGCAAGAAATGAGTGCCCCTAGTTGGAGTTGGTGTCTCAAGATGAGAAAAGTGTTGTGTATGAGGTGTCTATAGGGATAGAATGAGTGTTTCTATGTGACATAATGATACATCTCATATGTATGGTCTACAAGTTCAAATGAAGATAAATGAGCTAAAAAATGATTTATTTTGGCTTTTGGACATTATAGGGTTTCTTAGTTAAGCCCTAAGGGTTAAAGCCATGATATAGAAGGCCAAGGTTCTCAAAGGTGTGGAAGCTCAAATCTTGGTGTAGAAGAGTGTGAAGGTTATCTCCTAGTGTGAAAAAAGTATCAGATCTTGGTAAAAGGGTTCAAATGTAAGAAACCCTTGACATTGTGTATCTTGGGTTGTGTAATGAGTTAGGTCACCAAACTTGGAGAAAATGCGTAAAATGATGTTATAAAAGTGATAAATGAAGTTATGGTGTGTTATAGGTAGTCCCTTGGTACAAAGGTATGAGAATTTCAAGTTATGTATCTTTATTTGAAATGTACCTCTTTGAAGTAACCTAGGAGAGGTTATAAGGTATGAGAATTTATTATTAAAAAAAGATGTTCTTGAGGGCCAAACTTAGGAATATGGAATATGGAGTTAGGAGGAGCTAACTCAAATAGAATGAATGGATTGAAGAGTTATACATGATGTAAAGGGGAGCACATGCGAAATGCTTCAGTCATGTTGAAGATGTTGTGATGTCTGATATAAATAAGAACTCAAGCAAGTTATGATGTTGACTTGATCAAACCAAGTCAGACACTTTGACATTGTATTGAATCCTCATGCATAAACAAAGGGAGAGATTTGTAATTGGTCAAGTCCTAAGATCAAAAGATTGTGTCATTTAATATGAGATAGAAATTAGGAGTGGTGGATCCTACATCACATCACTAGATACTAGTGATAGAGCATGAGTCTAGGGGGATTATCATAGAAGTCTTGTCAATCCCTGGAAGAAGATAGAAAAGGCAACTCAGGTATGCATATATTTGCAAATTTCTAATGAATGGATGGTTTTAGATTCTTTTACAAACTTCTTTATCTGATAAAGGGGGAGAAACATTTGGATAAATAGTGAGAAAGAGCCCCTTTGCCATTGATTTCAAAGGGGGAAAAGAAGTGCAAATGATCTATGTGGGAGAAAAAGTGCAGATGCTCTCTATAAATGTTTATCAAAGAAGCAGAGCTCCAAGTTATGTTTTGGAAAATGTGTCATTGCCTAAGGGTGAGTAAATTTGGAATGAATAGTTTTAGTTCAATTTCATCAAAATCCAATGCAAGTAGTGGCAGAGGAGCAGAGTATTAAAAGATCAGAGCATCTAGTTTGCCATCAATGACAAAGGGGGAGATTGTTGGTAATATTGTTTTCATTGATGTCAAAAGGGAGATTATTGGCATTACAGATGTAATCAATGTTTACGGCAAAGTATGATGATTTGAGGATGTGTAAGGGACCTTATCAAAGGTCAAGTATGATTGGAGTGCTTGTGTGCATGAGTGTAATTCATCTAGTTATTCATATTGACCATTTAGACATTTTGGGTCTATAGAGGAAAATCTAAATAAGGAATTTATTGATGTCACCATTTCCACATGTGGACAAGTCTAGGGGAGTTGGTCATATGGTTATGATCACATTAGTCTCTAGTTATTATTATCCCAATTTGAAGTCATGTAGTAGAAGATATGAGGATGCAAAGTTAGATACTCAGACAAAATTCACTAAGTTTCTATACTTAGCTAAATTTGTAAAAGGTTTCAAGCATAGCCTAGTAATCATGTTGATGAGGTTAGCATTCGCACACATAGAGGTGTCAGGACAAAATTATCATGTGGGTTTGTTCATTTTTGTGCCTAGTTTTTATGTGTTTAATATCATGTCACATGATGTAGCTTGGCAAAATATGTGTATGTGTAAAGTTGGGCTCCCAGGCATTTTGACAGTGTTTTCCCACATAGTCAAATTTGTAGATGGAAAAAAAAGCTGAGTAGGTATTTTTATGATGTCATATCTTGCATGTATGAAGGTTTCTAGAGTATATGAATATATGAATGGAATCCTCTATGTGAGAGGATATTATGTGCTAAATTATAGGTCATGCAATGAGGATCATCAAAAGTTATGTAAGAATAAAGTTGGTCTTTAGGCAGTTCTAAGCATAGTTATCTCTGTGATAGAAGATTTTGAGTGAGAAGATTAATGGAATTATATATAACACATGTAAAGGATTAAATAATATATGAGCATATGGGTTTTTTCATTATCATTCCTAGTTTATGTGGTCCAAATTTTAGAACAAGTGGATGAGTGAAGCAAAAGATATGAAGGTGAAAATTTATCCTTCTAAGCATATTGAGATGGTCCCCATACTTAATCATATATTCACAAGATAAAGTTTGAGCTTGTTATAAGATATAATAGTGATCACTTAATCATACATTGAAGATATAATGATGTATAGAAAATTCAATATGTTAAAGGTACCTATGATTAAATGCACTCTTGACAAGTATCACAATCAGTGACCTTGAATAGTAAATCTATGGTGCAGTTCAAAATCAAATAGTCAATGATCAATGTGAGGATGCCAAGTGTCTCAATAGCAGGAACTAACATCAATGTGTTGAAGTCATGTACTAATTCAAAGTGTTACATTCTTGAGAGCTCATTAGAGATAAAGATCAAGTTTTTCAGAAGATCAAATGATGAGCAGATGATCATGCAATGAAGATCTAATAAAGAGAGTAGACTCAATGGGATCAAGTGCTTGATATTTAATGAGACAAAGGCAAGTTAAAGACTGAACTAGTTTGATGAGATCAATAGATCCTATTCATTCCAAAGACTCAATAAATAACAAGATGAGATAAAGAGCTTGATGTTTAATGAAAAGATAAAAGTAAAGTTTGTGCTAGTTTGAATATCTAACACACAAGAGATTGGATCAAAGGATCTAATAGATGAATTTTAAAGTTGAATCATTAAATCTTAAAAGTGTACAAGGATCCAATAAATTGCATAAACCTATCATAACTTGATCGAATGGATGCATTTTAAAGTTATGTAGATTGAATGAGGTTTATCAAATCATGGCACCAAAATTAAGATCAATGGTAAATATTTAAATATATGTTAATCCCAATGTTAAAGCATTGGAACATGTAATAATTTGTTGTTAATCTATAAATTACAACACATATATTAAATTTGATTGTTTTAATCGATAAAATTTGTGTAGTATGGCATGTGCATCAAAACTAGATCCTAGTATATGCTAAAATAGTAATGAGACCAAGAATCATGGTGATAGAGCATGAGTTCAAGATGTGGGAAAATTATATTTAAAGATAGGAAATAAATTCCAACAAAACTAAGCGGGATGTGTTAGCAAACAAGTGTGAACATAGAGAATTTATGGAACCCTAGATTAAATGTTTGTATATGTCATCTAGGATCAGTCATAAGTTGTTGTTGATGTTGTTGGTGTAATTTAATTATTTCAAACAAATAAATATAAGAGACACATAACCAAAATATAAGAGAAGAGAAGAGAAGACACTGTAGAAAGAGATGAAGTGTGTCGAATAAGAGATATATCTAGACACAGAGATAAAGGGGAAGAGTGAAAGAGTGGAGAGAGATAATGTGTAGAGTATGAGTAGTTACAGACTAGACCTATAATAGATAATTTATATTGGATTATTTTATTAATATATATTATAATTTGGAGTTGTAGCTCCATATAGATATGATTGGTAGCTTCCATCAGATAAGCTGAGTTGGTTCTTAGTTAGGGAGTAAGTGATTTCTTAGATTTGGTGCTCTTAAATTAGGGAGTTGGTGCTTCCTTAGAGTTGGTGATCTTAAACTAGGGGATTGGTGTCTCCTTAGGGTTAGTTACCTTAAATGTATAACTAGTGAGGTTTTGACTATGAAGCTAGATTAGAACAGTAGATTCTAGCTTTTATTCTCACCATGGTTTTTTCCATATTAATTTTTCCACATATACATATGTTGTTATGTTTTTGTGTGTGTGATCTTTTCATATATGTTTTAATCTATATATCCTTTCTAGTTTGTTTTTAAAATGGATATAAAAGGACTAATTTAGTCAATCTATTGATTTCCCCCACCTCTCAATCTATAGTTGTGTTCCAACATATATTACATTACAAGTAGTTATTGTTTGTGTAGGATCAACATGGTTATGCCAAAAATAAGTACCACCCATGTATAATTTATTTTTTAAATTTTTTTTGCATGGACCTTTTTTGTTTTATTCATTTTGAGACTCTTGCATAGGATATGGACATTGTATTGGCCCTATGTTAAGTAGTTTTTATAAACTAGTCATAAAGAGATTAGGAATACCACATTTTTGCTTATAATGTTCCTTAGGTAATTGATCTCCCTCCATTATGTGAGGGATAAAAATTTTGAATTTGGAGGGAGATATGTTGAGATCTTTTGAATGAATGATGATAAATGACGCATATATGTGCACATCATTATGTAATTGGGTAAATTATTCATATTGTTTATGCAATTATCTTTCCTTTAATTGTGAAAGAAGGCCTCTACTAAATATAAATTGTAATTCCAAATTAGAGGGTCAAAATTCTAGCTCATATGATGTAATTTTGAATCTAATGGTATAATCTTAAAAGGATTCATCATCACATTGTTTAAAATTGTGAAAATATTCTAATGTAAGTTGAGGTACCTTATGAATATTGAAATCTATGAAGAATACATCCTCTAATTGTAAAAATATGGTTAAGGAAGCCTTAGGTAAACTTTATAACCAATTATGAACCTCATTTGAAATGTTCATATGGAATACCTTAAGTATAAGTTTGTCATCTTTTACCCATTGACCAAAAGAGTGTACATAACATAACATGTGGTCTAATGGATATTTATGTGTCTCAAAAAGAGGTAAACATGGTAGATCAAAACTTGGTGGATAAGGATATTCAATTACACATTGTGTAAGATTTTGATTATTGAATGATATTACATTTGCATTGTTATTACGGAAATCCACTTGCATTTGGAGTACGAAAACTTGCTTTTGAAGATCCCCAATAGTGGTCATCATAGATATAAGACATTCCATGTGGATAGTGGTGTTTCCATGGGTGTCATCATCAGTTCCAACCATCACCTATTTTAAATATAGGCATGTGAATATCATCATCCTAATATATAATAAGTGCAAGTTCATGATCATTAAATTTAGGATATTTTGATTGTGCTATGGGATCTTTAAACTTTCATACCATTGTCATATCATTATAATGGTTTAGACCATTTTAAGGATGTTTCATGTACCTTTGGTAATGTAATAACAATATTATATTGGGATATGTTTGGTAATATAGACATTTTTGGGGTTTTAATGATTTTGCTTGAAGGCATACCCCCTACTAGCTATTTATATATTTACCATAATTTATTTATGTATTTGTCAAAAATATTGCCTATTAAATGAAAGATCCTCTTGGTCATATATACCCACTTCTTTATTAAAATTTATATGCTTGATTAATTGGTGAGTCATAGATTTGTTTGAAAATTCCAACCCTTGTCTATTTGTATTCATATTTTTGAGAGATAAAGGGTGAGTTACACCTTGAACATATTTTCCCAATCCTCATACTTGGTATCCATAATTTTTCAAGTATCAAGTGCAAAACTCATATAAAGGTGGTATAAGAATCATTGCTAAATTTTCTATATCCTCTATAAGATGGATCAATTTATCTCTTAGAATGGTGGGAGTGTGGACCTAATTAGAGGGATAATAACTATCACCATTTAATGATTTTATATTACATGCTTTAGCACTTGGGAAAATGCAAGTGTAGTCAATTTTGATTCCTTCCTTGAGGGAGATTTAAAGTGTTTCATAATCATAGTCATCAAAACAATCAATATCATCCATGATAAGGGAGATGAAAAACACAATGATTATAACCAAGTAGTAAAAAAACATAGGAAGAAATTAAAAAACCCTAAATAACCTAGGGTTTATATGTTCAGATATTGATTTCACCAAATGTTTAAAACTAATATAAAATATGTGTTGTTTTCAATTTATATTTTAGGGTTAATAATATAGAAATGAAATGGCACAAGGGTGATAATTAGATCTATAACAAGGCTATTAAATGTTAAACTCATATACAAGCATACACTATATTTACTATGCTAAAATAGTCTAAATATGGAAATTAAAAATAGGATAGATATATAAATGATAAATAATATAAGTCTTTAGCTTGGTTTAATGTTAATGCAATTCTAGATCTGGAATACGTTGAAAGCAGGTCAGAAGCTAGTTCTAAAATAGTTGTTAGATTCTATCAGGTACCTCTAGCTATTTATATAGTTGCATCAACCCTAGATAGTTATGTTGACATTATTATATGAGTCTGATGATAGTGTCCTATATAGAATATTTGATGAAATTGGATGAAACCACCTAGATGCTTCTAGATTTGGCTTCACATATGCTTTGGTACATTCAAATTTGAGTCATAGATAGTCGTTCCTTGTGAAATTTTAAAACCCTAGATTTCCATCTTTAATGTGACCTTGGGGGAAAATGGGTTAGTGGGCACACACTATCAAGTTGACACTAATGACCCCACTATTAAAGGGCACTACCTATATAGCCAATACTCTAAAATAGGGCCTCAAACTCATGTAGTTCTCCCCCTATGTGTTGGCTTGTGTGTGAATCATGTAATGTGTGTAAAAAAAGTACAATAGTGACCTAGCTTGTAATTTGGCAAATTGAGCTCTTGGGTTACTCCTTTAGTACTTCAGACCTGTAGATGTACAGTCCTTATGACTAGTTTGGAAATAGGAATAAATAAGGAAGCTTTGCTTAATTGAATTCTCTTTGAGTATTCTTTGGTTTGAATTATAGGTATTGTAGGTAGGTTCTAATGAATGAGGGTTGATATTATATTTATACCAATATTATCAATAAATAACCTGCACTAAAGAAATTAGGCCAACCATTAGAATACATTTCATTTATAAATTAGATGACTTAGGGCATTGGACACTTGCATCGAGATAGGACAATAACGTTGATGTTACTATATGTCTTGGACATTAGTGTCCAAAGAGTATCAAAATAGGTACAAGCTCAAAACTTGTAGATGTATAAGATAAGTACTTTTTAAGCATTTTGGGCAAGATAGAATGTTTATGTCATCAATATAATACTAGCCAGACTAAGAGATAGGCCAAAGGACATAAAATAGAGTATAGTCAAGGCTTGTATAATTAAGGAGAGTATATAACTAAGTGGAATATCCAAAGTCTAAGTTTTCCAAGTGTACAAGATTGAGGTGTTACATAATCATAAAATATCATTTACACCTTACTTCAAGTAAGTCAGCATTTTGGTGCTCTTCTACTCAAATTTCACTCTACTAAGAAGGGATGAGAAGTTCCAATTGGCAAAATTTAATGAGATCATGAACAAAAAGGTGACCAAAGACAACAAGGCTAGAGCTAAGGCTATCCTAGAGTTATCCATGCAATCAATAGAAGGCATCATCCAATTCTAAGAGGTGAAATTCTCTTTAAAGCCCAACTCAAATCCTAAGAGAGGATACTCACTTAATCATAGATAATATTTTAGGGTCCACCTATCAAATTACAAATACTCTATTGTAAAGCCTACCTCATTAATCAATCAATATCATCTTAATAGGGCTTACCAAAGTAGTTGGGAAGTGGCCCACCTCCACCCTCATCTTGATTCTCTCCTAATGGGCCTTAGGAATTTGATTCTACTTATATTATAATGGGGAATATTTTTGGTATAATTTTTTTGTAACCATTTAATACCATGATGGCCAAAAGTGGGATCTCATGCTATTAGGAGATGGGTACCACTTTTCTTCTATATATACTGCTTTGTCAAGGTTGACTCCATTATAAACTAGCACTTTCATATTAATGCAAATTTGGTTTTCATGGATCTCTTCCACTTTATTTCTATTTTAATGGATTAATACTAATGCTCAAGAATTGTTAGTTGTAATTTTTTGCAAAGTTTATGCATTAACTAGAATGTGCTAATTATTTTATTTGAGTTCTTTGACTCTTTTCATTTTAATTAATGTCTATGAGGATCTATGTGTGATTAATTTCAAGATTTTTTGAAGTTTATACATTAATTGAATCCTATAATTAAGTATTTACCCTCCTCTTTAGACTCGTTCCATGTGTGACTAGATCTCGATCCATGTGAAACTTATCATACAGTGGTATAACTATAATTGGGCATGTTCTCGATTCATGAAGCATTAATGTTACCATTTAGTTAGAGAGTTTCCATTTTTTCCCTTACCCTCTCTCCCTTTTAATGTTTATTTACTATTAAGTGATCATTTTTCCCCTTTTTTATAAACTATGAAGTGGAGCAAAGTAGAGCCTAGGATTTTAATCTATTGAAATCAATTTAGCTAGAAGTGTATATGTTTTGTGTTAATGACAAAATTGGTATTATATCTCTAGTGGTAGCACTACATATATTGGATATATATTCAAATAAGGATATTTAATGGATCCCAATACCTATAGTTTGTGTCCTAGATTGTCTCAATAATAATCCTAAAATGAGAGGATGTAAGTCCCCTAGTTGTTCCCCAAGCTCACTCAATGTATCTAACCCAATAGATGCATTTTGGACCTAACAAAAAAAACCAATTATTTACCCTCAAAGGGAAATCATATAGTAAATACCTAAGTATTTTCAAGTATGATAATCATTTGATATGGATATGTCATGATCCCCTTCCTAAAAATGATCATATTCATCCACTTCTAAGTCAAGGTCAAGCTAGTCAACTCATCTTTGACATTTTTATTAAATCACCCATCCTTTTTGAGTCACCTTTTAACCAAGGAATCTATCTAATGAAGGACCCATCTTTGATAATCCCATTTATAAATAACCCATTATTAACCAATAGTCTATTTTTCATCTATTATAAAGCATCCCCCATTTTATAAAACTCTTTCATCCTAAATCCCTCATTTCCAAGAAAAAAGTGAAAAGGGTACTTGTGGATAATATAATTCAATAAACCGTCTTTGTGGCCACATTCAAATCAAAATTAGATTCCATTTTTGAACCAGCATCAACTTTTGCACCATATTAATGTTTTATTTTATTACTAACATCAGAATCAGAATCCACATAAGTGTCAACATCAACATCTAAATTAGCTTCAAAATCATAATATAATAGTGTATATTATGTCATTGGCTACATAATTCTAGTAGATCCACTTAATTAAGAATCAAAATAAATTATTAGATATTATAAAATTAGTTACACACCTCTATTAGATCCACTTGAAAACATCATTGGTCCTTCCATAGATTTTGAAGGCATTTCTCTCAGCATCAAGGCATGTTATCCTAGTAGCCTATATAAGGATTATGTTTCATTTTACCCTTCCACTTCCATTATACATCCTATTCACATTATCTTATCCATTACCATGACATTTAATATCCTACAACCATCTATTAGGATGAATAGAATTGCACATTGTTTGATTTTTTCCATAACAACATATCAGTTACAAAACTTATGGGGATTTAAAAATAGCATTCAGTTAGCATAAAAGTTCCCTAGTGAAATCTTCTTTGAGGTGCTTTGGGCTGATCAAAATCAAAATTCAATGTCCCTTAGTGAAATCTTATTTGAGGTACCATGGGATAATCAAGAAGACTTCAATGGTGAAAACCTCTTTGAGGTGCCAATAGATGAGCAAATTAATTCTTCATTCTTTGATGAAGACATTATCAAAGTCAATATCAGAACTATCAATAATATAAGGATCATTCAGATTGTAATAATGCTCAGGCTTAAGGAACAAAAAAATATTGTGGCCCTATTAAGAGAATTTTTAGAGGTCAATATTATGCATCTTGTAATCCTCCATGGAGTTGAGATGCTAAAAAATCAAAAATAAATATTAAAATCAAATCAAAAATTAAAAAGAGAAAGAGAAATAATTTATCCAATAGTGAAAACCATGTTTATGGCACTTTGGGAAAGTACCATGATGAAAACCAAGTTTCTAGCATTATGTGTAAATAATTAATTGTCTACAAGTACCTTAAAACTTTGGGGCAGCCCCATTCACATTATAATATATTCCATTCAATCCTTGTTGGCTATTCAAATTTTATCTAAATTTAGAGATCATCCTTTTCTATCCTCTCATACCAATTAGTCTTCCCATTTTACCCTTGTTAAGGAAGTGGAAGAAATATTGACACATATTTTGGAAACATATTAACATATCCTTAGCATGGTGATTAAATGACTAAACACTTGGTTCTCATGTGACATGGTCCTTGGAGATTCCTATTCCCTTCCAATATCATCCATCTTTTATCTAGTATCATTAATCCATTTGTTATCATAGCCCATATTTGGTGTTAGAATAGGTTTTCCCTTTGTTAGTGACCCTTTGTATGTACTTATTCCAAAAATTCTAAACATTCAAACAATCAAAATCTTAAATAATTAGAAGAGGCTAAAAATATCCAAAAGATATATAAATCCACATAATACAAAAACATTTCTCTTATCTTAAATCTAGTCACTAATCCTTAATCAATCATTAGCACAAGCATTTTAGCAACCATTGGGATGTGCCCTTCCTAAAATCCACCCTATTTATGAATAATTTATTAATCCAATCTCATATATTTACCCTATTTGGGGGAAATCAAAGCATATTGTTAGGTTGTGGAGCTAAAAGCTTCAACTTTGCAGACATGGAGGAGGATGCTAAAGTTCCAAAAGTACCGACATCGGTAGTATGACCGACGTTGGTCATTATGAATGTAGAAGGCAACCAGCATCGGCAAGGATTCGGCCAACATCAGTCAGCACCAGTTAGACAGGGACCAATGTCAGTCACCTGTGTGTTCTAGAACTGTTCATTGCACGTATAGTTAGTTAGTTGAACAGAGTATTTGCATGTTAAAGGCTATTTCGAGTCTTGAGTTGCATGGATAATTATAGTAAACTAAGAGTCTAAGTTATTGTTTAAGTTTGGGATCTATTTATAGACCCATTTGCATGTATTGTAATGATGAGCTAGAAAGGAAGGCAAGGAATATCCTTCCATTGTAAGATCATTGAGTTGCAGGGTGTTGCAAGCTCATAGAAGATCTACATGTGTGAGTATGGTCTGTTGAATTGCAGGTTACAGGTTCATGAGAAGATCTACTTGAAGTACTGTAGAGTGCTTGGTGTACTGGCAGGGTTATTACTGACTAGTTGGAGAGGTGAACACCAATTCTGTGTGTGTTTTGTGTGTTGGGACCATTTTTGATAGGAGAGTGTTTTGAAGAAGAATTATTGTACACTTGAGGTGTGGGAAGCCTCTGTAAGGTGGAAGAGTGTGGTGGCTCTTTATTGTATTCTTTTCTATACAAGTATTAATATATAAGAGTGTATATTATCTCTCATATTATGTGCTATTTGTGAATTCTAGTTACTTATACTTTTGGATATTTTTGCATGTTTAATTGCTTATATTTGGTAATCATATTGTGATCTTTCTGAGGAGCAAGATCCTAACAAGTGAGATCAGAACAGGTGTGTTTGTTCTTATATTCCCCATCAATTGGTATCAGAGCATGTTTGTTATTCTAGGGGTACCTGACAAGTGGTATCAGAGCTTTTAGTTGGGATACTAACAGGTTGTATCAGATCTGGTTAGTGTGTTTTGATTACAGGTTACTCACAGGGATTTCTGTTTGAGTGGGAGTAGAGCAGTGGCAAAAGATAGTAAGCTAAGAATGGAGAAGTTTAATGGCAAGAGGTCCAAGTCCAGGTATGGCAGAATAACCTGCTAGAAATGTGGAAAGAAAGAGTAGGGAAAAGAAGATTGTTGGTTGATAGCAGATCAGCATGAAGGACATGAAGAAGAAGTAGATGTTGCAGATTATGTTGCACAGGATGCTCTGGTATGTTCTTTAGATAAAGTAGAATCTTAGGTTTTAGATTCTGGTGACTCTTTTCATGCATCCCCAAATAGGGAATTTTTTCATGAGTATGTCCAGGGAGACTTTGGAGAAATTTGTTTAGGGGATGGAAAGCCTTGTCAAATGGTTGGCAAAGGGAAAGTGAAGCTGAAATTGTAGATAGGTAACACATGGGTGTTAAAGGAGGTCATGCATGTCCCAATTCTGGAGCAAAATTTGATTTCTGTAAGAAGTTTGGGTGATGAGGGTTGCACAGTAACTCTCATAGTGGACTCTTGGAAGGTTACCAAGGGTGCACTTATTGTAGCAAGAGGTAAGAAAGTAGGTACGCTTTATCTATCTACTTGTATTACTGATTCTCTTTCTGGGTTATCTACTTCAGCTGTAGATTTGAAGATGTGGCTTAATAGGCTTGGTCACATGAATAAGGAGATGCATCTTCTTAAATTAAAGGGTATGCTTTCGGATTTGAAGAGCATAGATCAAGATTTCTGTATGCAGAAGAAGAAAGTGACGTTTCTTGAGGAATCTGATGTTCGTGACAAGAGCAGGAAAGCCTTGGTTTTCAAGGAGAAGATGACGGATAGGTATCATTCAAAGGGGATAAGGAATTCTAAGCAGAGCAAGGGTGATTTAGACAAGGGTTTGATCCAAAAGGAACTCATGGGAAAAAGTTAGTTCTCACAAGAAAAACACAGAGACTGATGTTGGTTAGAAAATTGACGTCGACGTCCAGATAAGGACCGACGTCGGCTATGTGCAGCCTGACATTGGTGACTCAGGGCAAATAAACATTGGCATCAGCTAGGGGGAACCGACATCGGCAGTGAGGCAGTTAAATAGAACTGACATCGGTCAGGGGCAAACTGAGATGTGACCGACATCGATCACTGAGATGGATTTTGGGTGGATAGCAAGTTGTCAAGGAGTCTCAAGCACCCATATGGAGGACTTAAAAGGTAAGTAAGCCTCAAATTCGTCATTTCCCTTCTTTACACTACTTGTTGCTCACTTATGGTAAAGAACTAGGAAGTTATTAAAGAAGCAGAGTAGGTAGATCTAGGAAACAGTGGGAGCTTGGCATGGATGAGGATGTGATTCCTTGAAGAAGAAGAACCAAACGAGAGTTTTGGGTGGAGTTGTCGGCTGGAAGAAAGCACTGAGAGATGAATGGATGTTTAGGATGAATAAGAGCGAGAATGGATACGTGAGATGAAATTCCTGGGTATATGTTCTTGAATAAGCTGTAGGACAATGGAGGTTTGATCATTGTGTTTCTCTTTACCAGGTTGGATAATATTAGCTACATTATCCTATTACTGTATGTTGTGCTTATAGTAGGGTTACAAATATAGGGAGTTGCTGAACTAAAGGTAAAGCTAGTTCAGAGGTTTGTCATGAGAAATCTAAGAGAAACAAGATTCTTTGGCATGAGTGTGTTCTAGAGACATGGAAGGTCACAGGTTGACTTTGTTTTAGGATGATTATGTGAGACTGGTTAGCACGCCGATGGTTGGACAGTTCTATGAACAGTGTCTTGATTCACATAATGAGGTTGAGTACATGTGTACTAAACCTGAGTTTTCCCAAGCAGTGGGAGTTGTCAGAAAGTTAGAGCCAATCTGGGAAAGAAGCATTGGAGGGTAGTTTAGTGGATTCTTAGAGGGACCAGTAGCAGGTGCACATGCTATGCAGGTTCAAGTTCTTTTCTACATGGTTTGTAGATGTGAATGTGGCAGGGGATTTGGATGATAGGAGGTGCACCACAATTTTTATGGTGGTTGGTCTTCAAGAGTGATCTTGAAGAGGAATACAAAGCCAAGGGAACAAACTAGATGGTGTAAAGGTATAGGTACAGTTGCAACTGTTTATCTCCAAGTGGGAGATTGTTAGGTTGTGGAGCTAAAAGCTTCAACTTTGCAGACATGGAGGAGGATGCTAAAGTTATAGAAGTATCAGCATTAGCAGTATGACTGATGTCAGTCATTATGAATGTAGAAGGTAACCAGCATCGGTAGGGAGTCAGCTGACGTCGATCAGCACCAGTTAGACAGGGACTGACATCGGTCACCTATGTGTTCCAAAACTATTTGTTACACAAACAGTTAGTTAGTTAAACAGAGCGTTTGCATGTTAAAGGCTATTTTGAGTCTTGAGCTATGTGGATAATTATAGTAAACTAAGAGTCTAAGTTATTGTTTAAGTCTGGGATCTACTTATAGACCCATTGGCATGAATTGTAATGATGAGCTAGAAAGGAAGGCAAGGAAGATCCTTCCATTGTAAGATCATTGAGCTGCAGGGTGTTACAAGCTCATAGGAGATCTACATGTGTGAGTATGGTCTATTGAATTATAGGTTGTAGGTTCATGAGAAGATCTACTTGAAGTACTATAGAGTGCTTGGTGTACTGGCAGGGTTATTACTGACTAGTTGGAGAGGTGAACACCAATTCTGTATGTGAGTTGTGTGTTGGGACCATTTTTGATAGGAGAGTGTTTTGAAGAATAATTACTGTACACTTGAGGTGTGGGAAGCCTCTGTAAGGTGGAAGAGTGTGGTGGCTCTTTATTGTATTATTTTTTGTACAAGTATTAATATATAAGAGTGTATATTGTCTCTCATATTCTGTGTTATTTATGAATTCTAGTTACTTGTACTTCTAGATATTTCTGCATGTTTAATTGCTTATATTTGGTAATCATATTGTGCTCTTTCTGAGGAGCAAGATCCTAACAAGTGGGATTAAAATAGGTGTGTTTGTTCTTGGATTCCCCATCAACTGGTATCAGAGCATGTTTTTTGTTTTAGGGGTACCTGACACATATAACTTATTTTAGGATATTTTATCCCCATCATGTCCCATTAGATGCATCCTTATATGGGGGACCCATCTAATTATTATCATTGAGCCTTCAAATGTGGAGTTTGACTTAATTAACAACATGATGCATTATGTTATTTTTATTTTAAATTTCATATGTGTGTGTGTTTGCTTGTTTGTTTTCATTTCTAGTTATGCCTTGACTCAGTCCATATATGTCTAGGGGGTCATCATGGTTTCTCCATATCATGGTGATTTCTTACACTTGTACTCAATTCCATATAGTGGCATACAAAAAAAATCTCATCTTTATTTTTCTATATCATGGTATGGTTGTGTCATTTATCTCTTAGATCAGGGGTTAGTCCTTATGCACATTGCATCTAGGTCATCATGATGTTTTATATCATGGTGCATACCATTGTGTGCTACATTAAAAATCAAGTGCTTGAGGCTTATGTATAATGTCACACTATGGTGTCAGCTTATCCCTTTAAAAAACCATTCATTATCAAATCAAATCATTTCGGTCATCCGTAACCACATCACACCATCTTAAACCTCTATGGCATTTTTCAACATCAGTTAGTCATTTATCTTCATCATTTCTCATCACATTTCTCCCATCTTTGGGGGAACTACAATGGCCTAAGGTCCATTTGGATTGTGTAGGTAGTGCTCACTTTCATCCAATTTATGGGGTTAATTTGGCCACCATAATTTATTATATATTCAACATTCCTTCATCTATCATTTCTCATCATATTTTCTCCTATCTTGGGGGAACTACAATGGCCAGAGGTCTATTTGGACAATGTAGGCATCACTTCATCACACAAAATTTATGAGGTCAACTCGACCACCCTTAATCTTATTCTTATTCATCTCTTCATCTATCTCATTTCACCTACTCTTTTCATCAATATCTTGATCCTATCAATTGGGATAAACAAAATCATGATAATTTATCTTTTCTTCATCAAATCAATAATTATTACTTCAATCATTTGTGCATCCTTATATACCTAGTTTTTTGTGGTTTTTTCATTATTTAAAAATTCATTAGATCATCACACATATTTTTTCATCATTCATCTCATCCGTAATCCATGAAATAGGTTAAATGCTTGAGATATGATTTTCAATCAATCAATTAATCTAATCATTGATCAAATCTGCCCTACTAGGGTAAATCAATTTATCAATTAATCAATCCTCCCTATTTGGGGATAACCAATCAAATATCTACCCTCTTTGGGACAAATTATCTACTCTTAGATCATCACTTTCACCCTCTTTATGGAAAGTCAAAATGTGTATCTCATTATCTTTGGATGCATCCTTCCTAAATCTAGCCTACTAGGGCAAATGAATTTTTCTTCATCATTAGAAATAAAAGCATGTGTACATTAGCTCAAGTGGCTTAACTTAGTCCACATGTTAATATATTCTTATTCTCACTTCTTCCTTCCTTTTGATATCGTATCCATCCATATTATTTTTTGGCTACTCTCTCAAGGGGGCATCCAAGGCATCCCAAACATTATTTGAGGCATCATTCTTCAATCATTTTAATGACTTTTTCATTCTTTGAAAAGTTTTTACTTCATGTAGTGTCTCACAATGCCCTTTTAAATAAGGGGCAAATGTAGACATTATGTTTTCATCACTTTCATTTCAAAATTACAATCAAAATAATTTCTAGTAATAATGCACAAATTAGATCAAAAATCATGGAAACATCCAAATTCACTTGTACATGTTATGTGCATATTCTAAAACACTTAGGTGCATCCCTAATTGGGGAATGCACTATTTTCAATCATTGGCTTCATCTAATTCATCCTAATTTAGATTATGACTTTGCAAGTAATGTTTTAGGCCAATTAGATAGAACCCTTATTTGACTTTCAAAAGTCACATCACTTTACATTAATTTAATTAACCTAATATTCCTCTAATGATAAATTACAAAGCTTTGTAGAATTACTTATTTTATTAATTCATTAATTGAATTATTCCTCCATTCACATGGTAAGTGGATTTAAATATCTTCATCATGGCATCATGTTGCAAGTGGATTCAAATTAAGCCAAAAAGTCAATCTTTGTAAAATATCAGTAAAAATAAATATAAATTTAAAATATCATCATAAATTCAATCCATTCTTAATTAAATTATTCCTCTAATTAATGAAATCTCAACTCCAAATATTAATTGCATTAGCCATCTAAATTTGATTGATCCTCCTCACACATCTTGATCATCATCTGATAATCAAAGATAATTTGGGAAATCTATAAATAAAGTGGTCATTTTCCATTATAAACATGACCAACTAGTGTATCAAATCTCTACCAAATTCTAAATGCCATCATCCATTAAGTTTTTTTGTGAAAACTTTCTCTACCAAAATCTAACAAATGCCTCATCCATTCCTTCATTGCTTAAATCAAACATGTATATTGCAAGGGGAAGTGTTACAATAATGATGCCATAACATTGACAAAGAATCCAAGCTCTACATCTGGGCCAAATAAAAATGTACACTAACAAGATAGATAAATCGAAGGTAAATTTTATTGTTTTTCTTGTTTATGCATTTTTTAGCTCTTCTTTTTCCTTTCCCAATCTGAGAACATATGCTTGGGTTTTAGGTTTTTATACATTCAATTTTGATTTCATACTAACAACAAAACTAACTCCCTTGTACTCATGTGTTTTTAATAGAATGAACCTAATTAAACTAAAATAAAACTTTGCTTATAATTGAATCTATAATCCACTTGTAGTGGTTACTTCATTTTTTTTAGCAAACTTGGCTTCATGGTTCTCTCTCTTTCCTACATATTTATTTGGGTAATCCATTATGCACTTTTCCCACAATCATGAGGTTTGGGGAATGTTGCCTTCCCAACCCAATATCCTATGTAGTTACAAAAAAATTAGGGCATGATCACCCTAAATCTTCATGTGCTTCAACAAGGAAGCATAATTCTCTAATGCATTAACAAGGAATCATCTCTAATAAGTTACATGGAAAAATGGTTTACTCACATAAAGGTGTAATCCTTCCTTGATCTTAATTTTTTTTCAAATTTTATATTTCACATGTGGACATTGACTACTTAATTTTCATTGCAGGTTTGTATGGAGCAAATATGTACATTTGAAGCCATCTCCTAAAGATAAAGTGTGTTGTACACACTCAAGTGCATTTTATATTTATTATAGCAATTATGTTACTAGAATAAAAGAGGGGCATTTATAGATCCTAAAATGTGGTCTTCGATACTTGACAATGACAAGCTTGACACACATTTACCATACATTAATTAAACACTCATACAAGGTCCTAATCCACTATTCTCTCATACATGCATGTTAACTTACGAGTCAACCCTTCCATTATTTTATATTACACACCTACCAAAACCTCACTATCTATTTCAAACATATTTAATATCATGCACAAATATATCTTGACTCTCAAATAAGTTTGCTTATACATAGGTCAGTTCTACTAGACCTAGTCAATACTACCACTTGATACTAACCAATCTAGTAAAAACCAACCCACTCTTAGAAATGAATATTTTCTAAAATAAACCCCATCCATAGGATTATCCCATTAGCCTATCATTTTGTTGGCTTGATAAATCATTAAATTAGATCCATATAAAAATTATTCAAGGTTTCAATCCAAAGGGACTTGGCATTTATCTATTATACATTTATACACTATTACACACTAAACAAATCTACCCTACTCTTCCCAATTCATAAACTATCACTAGGATAAATCATAAGCCAAGTATAAAACACTCAAAATCCAAGTCAACATAAGCATTTTCAAGTACCAAAGCCACATCATTAGCTTAATACATATAATGAAGGAGTAAAATTATATGATCACACTAGGTGGGAGAACTACATATGGATTGATTTTCCTCCTTTAAGTATTAGATATATAGGCAGTGGTCAATCATCAAACAAGGGTGATTGGGTTTATCTCATCCCATTACACCTTCCCCCATTTTTATAGGTTTTTTTCCCTCATAATCACATTTATGATTTCAAGGCAAAGGAGGTTGATTTCTAAATCTGCACATGTTAATAAGAAAAAAAGTCTCGTGTGATAGTATAATCAATGTACCCTACTTCCACACAAGTCAATACTGACTAATAGATGAGTATTGACTAATGATACTAAATTGAGCCTATGAAACTAACCTAGCATATAAAATGAATAAATTCTCAAACTAAATGAGCCATATGCCTATTATCGTTTATTTTCACTTCTAGAATATAGTCACAACTAGACAGTTAACCAAAAAATCTAGTATCTTAATCTCTTTAGTACTTTGTATATTTAGATCATGCCACTTGTCAAATCAATATAAGTATTTTAAATTCAAATGTATGCTTGAATATTGTATCTATTGATTTGAATCATATTTCAAAGTTCTATTTTAATTAGAATAATCTCACACATTAATCTAAATTAGGGTAAAACACATCCCAATATTACATGTTCAGTCCAATAAGGTGATAGCTGAGTTATGTTTTCAATATCAAATCAAAGTGTCATAAGTAATGGAAGGTTACACATATTAAATTCAACTTGATCATCTATCAAAAATCCATGTCTTGGTTTTCCTTCCATATAAACACTAATGACCAAAAGTTCCACATGTGAAAGATAAGTCTTATAAGATATTTAGGAACCTTGATTGGTACATCATCATGTTTAGGTGTCTCAACCTTAGGATTTGGGTTTTTTATTTTATAAGATGAAACATCACTTGGCATAGGTTTTTTGACATTCATATGTGTATTTGTAACTTATGGTTCTGTAATAGATATATCAAATGTAATGTCACTATTGTAAATAAGATCTTGTATTTTATTTTTTAAATCATGAAACATGTCTATGTTATCACTTATAATTTTATTATATTCCCAAAATAATCTTGAATGAAATATTTGTGTCATGTATACTCAGTAATAACATGTGATATAGGATAAAATGGCCTTCTTGTCAAGTAGCCTTTTCAATGTTGTACTTTAACTTTTTTTAAGTTTGTTAAATTATTATGATCCTCTGAGGGAAAGTTCTATTGCCAAATATTATGCATAAAATAGTTCTATTGCATGTGAATGAAATATAAACCCAAGTGAGAGATAGGTATTCACCTTCTCTTCTTAGAATAATTAAGGGAAAATATATGATTTAAATATAACCTTATTTTTTCAGAATGTATTTATGGAAAAAGGCTTGTATTTGATGTAGATGCAATGAAGGATCAATGTGTAGGATCATTAAAAAGTGTACAAATAAATGTGATCAAAGTGCAACTCAAACTTGAAGTCAAGTGTAGATGTCAGGACTAATTCATTAGGATATGTTTAAATGGATTATAATATATTTATATATGTATGGCTCTTTAGGAAACATATTACATATGATGATCATGTGGAATAATGATAAGTGAAATTCTAGGCATAAGGAATCAAGCTAAGGTGAAATAGACCATAAAAATAAGAGGGACATAATCAACAGGGCATTTATTTTGTCTAGGATAAAATTGACAGACCACAATTCTAACCCAAGAGACAAAGAGGCTTATAATGGATATCAAGTTGAATAAATAATGGGTGACTAGGATCTTAAATCTGAAAAAAAGCATGTCTGATATAATATAAGGAAATATATGTGGATAAAGGTCAGAGAGATTTTAATGTGAGTGAAATGGTGTATGAAAATAGCCAAATGTACACAAGTTAACCAAGTGTGTAAATGCATGATAAATATGTAATAAATAAGGGATTTGTATCAAAATTAGGTGTCTAAACAATCCTATTATTTTTTCCTAAATGCATCAATGCACATATATACTTATAGACTTATTAATATCAAAAATAGGGCTTATTGTCACATAAAGACAACTTATAATGATCATAAACATTTAACAAGAGGAAAAACACCAAAAAAGGTGAAAGAAGGGGTAGGAGGGCACACAAAAAAGACAACTGAGATCAAATTATCAATCTTGGTCAGAACCAAAATCAAACATCTTGATCTTAGTCAAACCAAGATTGAACAATTTAATTTCAGTAAAAACATAGGAATGAGACAAAAAGACAAAGACATAGGAGAATGGAGCTAGATACCTATAAATGAGAGAGAGAGAGAGAGAGAGAGAGAGAGAGAGAGAGAGAGAGAGAGAGAGAGTCCTAGGAGAACATAGAAATAAAGGAAAGTGAGAGGAGAAAGATTAAAAAATTTCCAATAAGAGCCTAGCCCAACAAATGATGCAAAAACACATAAATACACTAGTACCACAAAAAATAACTAGTCTTGTACCAAAATTAGTCACCTATAACTTGCACCAAATTCTTAGGAGTATATAGATACTTTAGTTTTGTAGGTTACAAGAGTTGGAATTTAAGATAAGGTATATTCTCTCCTTTTGACTTTCAAATCATTATCATTTATTATATTGACTCTAAGAACTATTATAAGTTTTAGTCACAGCATCTTCTTCAAGCCTTCCAGTGCACACTTATTTGTATTGATCTTATATGCACACACACACACACACACACACACACACACACACATATCAAAGTGAGGCATTTGATGTGAGACATTATGTAACACCTAATTTTGACATGGGGTAGTTTTAGATGTCAAATTTTATGGATACATGGTACTAGTGAATGTGTTGATTATCAATTTATATTAAGATCTCATTGACATGTGTTTCCATCTATTTTGGGATATGTTTGCCTCCCTTTTATTTTCCTTGTTCCTCCCTATTTCCCCTTGTTCCCATGTGTTCCTTTATGATTCTTGGGATTTTTCCTAGGAGCATATTCATACACTATTAGTCCCTTCCTTTTATGGGTCTTTTGACCTCTTTCTCTTTTTTATTTGGTCTTTTTGCAACATTTTGTTGACTTCCTCATCCCTTATGTGTCATCTTACACACTAATAGGTTATTTATTTGAATTTGATAAGTTTGTATATACAGATGTGCTTTAGTGAAAATAGAGATAAGATATAAGAATCGAAGAAGAAAAAGAGTGATTAAAGTAAAAAAAAGGTATAAATTGATAATGAATAGTAGAGTTAAAGGTTTATCTCAAATTTCTATTGTTGGTCTATATATTGCATTATTTCCTTTGATCATGTAGTGAAATAACATATAAGGTTTAGGACTTGCATCACCATTATTACTTATTGAATTATATAGATTGTTGGTTTCCAACTTTCCTAAGAATATGGGTTTGATTGAGGTAGGCCCCAATAACTACATCCTCTTTTAGAGGTTTTTTAAAGTTTTTGAGAGTTGATTAGGGTTTCAATAAATGAGAAGATTTTTTGAGTGATTCACAATAGATCCTAAGAAAGTGAGTGAGATTTTATAGCATAAAAGTAGAGGAACACATCACTAAATTTGTTTTGAGGCTAGATAAATTTGTTTGGAGTGTACCAACCCAATCTTAGTCAAAAAACTTAAGTTATCAAATTATTTTGAGATTTTTGGTTTTTCTCCACATTAGTTTCTAAACTTGTTTGCATATTATTTCAGCCTCCAACAATACACATGTTTGATGAAATTAATATTTATCTTAGAACCTTAGCTCTATTGATTTAATTATTATAATACTTTTCTTTATTACAATTAAGTCATTTTTTATTGTTACGTTACTATAATTTTCTTAGATCTAAATTATACACATTGTTTATTGTTTAAATCATTAGTACTTGTAAGGCATGGTACTATAGTGATCACCAGAAGTTATTAGTTTGTCTAAGAAATTGTGCCATGTAAAAACTAAAACTTGTTTCATATATTTGAAGACATGTATTTATCATATTAATGAAATAACAATAAATAAACATTTTATTTACATATAATTGGTTCAAACAAAGTGATTTAACAATTCTTATGGGGGAAAATTATTTTTTTATCTAATAAAAATACTATAATTTAAAGGTACCAACTAAATTTATTGGTGGAAATTTTTATAAAGATCCATGTTTCATTAATCTCCAACCACATCTACAATATTAATATTAATTATTGTGCAAAAGTTGTAATTTTATCACCACTACATGAAATTATAAAATGTAATTTAAAGTATAAACATATGATTTATCTTTTCCCCATACATAGACTAAATTATTAAATTGTGTCAATTAAATTCTGAATATGGAATATAACATGTTAATATTTATAATTAAATTTATTAAATACTTGATATTTGTGATACTAATTATACCAAAGGCTTTATTGATTGAATTATTAGAAAAGACAATATAGCCCATGGATCTTTAACATAGGCACCATCAACATAAATTATTTATAAAAGAGAAACATTCATCAATAAAGATACATTATATTAACTAAGTGTAATATACAATGTATGCATGCAACCAATAATGATTGCACTATTTCACTATAACATGACTATCTAAAAGACAACATCTCTAGGATTGTAAGATATGAATCCTAACTCAATTGTTGACACCTATTTTGGTACAAGTACACATATTTATAGTCGTGTTGTATGTATATACTTTTTTACTAAGAATTAGACATATAGTGATGTGGTCTCTCATGGACCTCTTTGATTCTACCTTATTTCACTTATTTTACCTTCCCCTTGGGCCTATGTGTTATGCCTATTTATATTTACCCAATGTATGTCAAGGATCCTCTCCTATTTTACTTGGTTTTTGCATTTTTTATCCCCTGAACACTTGCATCCATCCTAGGCACTATTTTTGATGTTAGTGTCCATCTTTGATGCAACTATCCAAGTTATCTTTTAAATCATATTTTGTATCTTTCATTGTGTGACCATTTTATTATCCCCCTTCTACCTATCTTATGGTCAACTTTTCACACATCACTATATTCTAATTAAAATTCAAAAGGTTCCTATATATACATAGTCTATGGTCTAATTAAAAATACCTACTAATTTGATAAGGCAATTCTCAAATGATAAAGTACTATTTTATTTCAAGCTATCAAATTGCACTACATATCTGAAACATTTAAAAGGTAAAATATACTATTACATCATTTATACTAATGATTACTAAGATAAAGAGCATATATTCACACTATTATAATTCCACACACATGCAAGGAGGGAGAACTACATGCGAGTTTGAGGCCCTCTTAGTAGTATTGGCTATGTAGGTAACACTTAGCAACAAGTAGGGTTATTATGGATATTTTTAATCACATTACTAACCCCTTTTTATTAATTCAAAAGAGGTGAAATGAAAAATAACTAGGGTTTTATATTATCTAGATTTGGCACATAGGTAAACATAATTAGAGGCACATAAAAATCATATAGGGGATAGTGTAGGCCCGGTCCAAAATAGGAGTCATTCCTATGCATATCTCTCATTAGACACCTACGTCAGAAGTGGACATAAGCATCAACATTGCTACCCTAGATTAACACAACTATCTAGAAGCCGAAAAATTTTAGAACATAGATCAAACATGGTCTAAACCTCCAAGAAAACACTATGACAAATTCTTGATCACTACCATAATCTAGAATAAAATAACAAACAAGATACACTCTCTTTATTACACATGCCAAAATGATATAGATTGTTAAAATATTATACTATATTGTTAAAAATTTAAACATTACCTAATTATATTCAAACAACTTTATTGCTTGTATGTTTCTCTTATGAATCCAAAAAAAATAAAACATTTGGTGAACCTGTCCTATGTTTATTGAACTAAAACCCTCATTTGCATATTAGGGCTTTCACCTTATTTGAAATTTCATTTTAGATTTTTATATTATATTATCATATCTGATATCTACCTCACTTATGTGGGCATAGCTTAAGTGATGGCACCAAGATCAAGAAACAATAACTCAGAATTTACATTGCATCATTTGACAAACTAGAATAATATATTATGTCTAGTTATTATTTACAAGAAGGGTAAAAAGCTATGTAGGATTTCTCAATTAGTTACGGGTCTCAACTGATTCTCTTGAACAAATTTTATTATAAACATTAAAACAAACTAAATAAAAATTAAAAAAATACTTTAGATCATTAAAATTATCCAATAAACTCCCCCTTGATCCAAAGGGTTATATAAATGAATGAACTATAGTAGTGACTTTGGATTCATCAAAGAAACTTTGTCACAACTACAACTAATGTACTGTACCTATAATACTGACTAAGAATTAATGCCACTCTATAGAGAATCTCACCTCTGTGATTTGTGGAAAAAAATGGCTGATGAACATGATCAAGGCCTACTCATCCTCGGTGATCATCATATTGTATTATATTAAAACATGATCATGCATGTCCAACTACATCAACCCACATAAGGTCCCACAAAATAACCTAAGTGATAAACATATACTTTATATGGCACATCTTCTTGATGCCCAGAAGATGTTGATGACCTTTGCTTAACACTGCTAGTGCTAACAACCCCTATCAACTCATATTGTCACTGACGACTGATCAAAGTCCAACCAATGTCTAAATATTATCCCCCTATTATGTGAGAGGTAAGAAGTTATGCATTGATAGAAACAAAACATAACTAACTTTGTCTACTCCATGTCATGAATATCAGATATAAAAATCCAAAAATGGAATTGAAATCAAGAACACAAGCCAAAATATTATTCAAGCATGAACCCAAACTCTAAGTAAATAGCTAATTGGAGAGGGTATTTGTCCTCCAACCTCCAAGGATCCTCCAACCTCCAATTGTCACTTGGTGTTAATCAAAAAGATCATGGGATATCTAATGGATGGTATTGTCTCTAAGAGCATAAACATGAAGTGATATTATGAAAATTTTCATTTTGAAGGTGTTCGATCAATCAAAAATGCACCTTTTTACATTAGTTTAATATTTTATTACATAAATCATATATAGAAGTTTCAAAACATAAAATAAACCATTCTATTATGTCAATAATATCTGAAAACCTATGGTTTGGTAGGTCATGTGACTACCTTTGCATAAAATATCTAGTCAAAAAAATTATCTCAAAAAAATGTAACTACACCCTTGTATCACCAATTTGACCCAAAATAAAATAGTTAAAGGGGATTTTAACCCTATACCTTTACTAATATAATTTACTACCAAAATTAGATTTGTCAATCCCTCTACATCTAAGTTTAGAATATATGGAAAAAATATTCTAAATAAACTTGAGTTTTCTATTTTTCACAATAAAAAATGTTTGCATATAAAAGCAAATGTGAACCGGTTTTTTCACTTGGAGGAGAAAAATCAACTGCACCTTTCTTTCTTGTTTATTCTTAATAGGACCCACTAAACCCAATTTTTTTCAAACTATATTTAAAAACATATATTTCATGAAAATTATAATTTGTCAGGTCTGTGGTATACTCACACTAGGGGCACCATACAAAATTCTTCTCTTCTTATTACTACAAGTTTACAGGTGTTTGGTTCCTATGTTCATTGCCTTCTACCATGTTTACTTGTGAAGCCCACGGTATACTTCAAAAAACCAATACAACTCTCAAAAAACAAATCATAAACTTTATATTCTATGCTCGACCATTGTTATGTTGAATTTCACTAAGACATGTTACACCATATAAGTGGATTACTCACATATAATAGATCATTATACTATTTTGATATTCTATAATCTGAATTAATAAATTGCTTTGAAGTGTTTTAGAATAGATTTGTAAATAAACTTATTATGTAATATTTTTCTTAGTTCATCATCGTACACATAGGATTATGCTTCTTTTCATGGAATGGACCAGCATTTGATGGAAATAGACTATGATGAACCCTTCTACGAGTGTCTTTAAATATTGTTAATTTCTTCCAAATATTGTCCTATTGTTTTTGATGTGTGTGTGTGATAAACTTAAAAATGTGGTTTTAATGTAGAGAAATATTTTATGAAGAAAAAAATTTCTATGCAAATATTATAATATATAATACCCAACCACATCTCTAACACCATCCACCATAAAACCTACACTTTTTTCTTCACAGACATATCTATCTTATGTGCTTTTTTGGATGATGAATGCAAATTGAAATCATTGGTGTTACTTTTTCCTCCTACCAAATTCTTCAATTTTTGCTTTCATAAAATGCTTGTCATGGCTTTGATATCACTGATGGCACCAAGACTGAGAAACAATAACTCATAGTTTATATTGCATCATTTTACAAAATAGAATAATATATTATGTCTAATTATTATTTACAAGAAGGGTAAAAAGATTTATAGGCTTTCTCAATTGGTTAGGGGTCTCATTCAATTCTCATGAACCAATTTTATTATAAACATTCAAATAAACTAATTAAAAATAAACAAAATACTTTGGATCATTAAAATAATTTAACATTAAGAATGCTTAGTTACACTCGTGTTTTGGTCATAGTGATTGTGTGCTTCATATTTATCTTCACCCTTATAGTCTTTATGGAGTTATTATAAAAATATCATGCATGGAATCAAAATTATGATAGTTTTTTTAATCCACCTGATTATCAATTCATTGCATATGAAGACCTAAAGGAACACCAAAAATAGGTTACAGCTACTTTTGCTTATAGTTATGATAATGAAAAAAAGAATTATTCAAATGAAAATCTAAATGACCAAGATAGCGATAATGACATTTATACTTATGAATTTGAATGTAACGGTATCCCTCATGAGTATGACATTTATACTATCCCTTTGTTTTTGAATGATAAAGAGCTTCAAGAGACAACAAACATTGAAAATTATACTATTCTTAATGTCGAAGATCTAGTTAGTGCACCTCTCCCTTATTTAGTTATCTCAACAAGTGAATGTGAGTTTCCCCTTTTGAATGTTTAAAAATTCAAGGAAATTGAATGCTCATCCACTATCTCTCATAATGAAAATCTTGAAAAAATCAAGTGTGTCTCCCATTCCCCAAGTAATACTAGTGTTGAAAACCCTATGTCTTCTTTGCATGATTCCCGTGAAACTAATCCAATTTGTTCTTCAACTCTAGTATATGATGAAAAAAATACATATCATGTGTCTTCCATTTTTATCCTTGACAAACATAATAGGAGTGACAATGAACATCTTAAGGAAAAACTCATAAAACTTGCATTGTTTGGGGACACAAAAATTCCCAAATCTTTTTGATGTATCTTATATAAAGGTCAAACTACATAAATTCAAGCAACAAAAAACCATGTTTCCTAAAGGTTTCCTAATAAGATATTTTCCTAAGACAAATAGAAAGGAGGAAAAATATACTTTTATCAATATTCCTTTCTTAAATACCAATGATGAACCTAAAGTAAAAAATGACATTGCATTACTTACTCATCTTTCTATAGGACCTGACATTATCACTCCAAATGAGAGTAACATCATTACATCTCTTGATTTGGTCAAGGACATAGAAAAGGTTTCTTCTCTTTCCTTCTTTGAATTTTCTTCTCCAAAGGAAAGTGTACTTGAAAATAGAATTATTAATCCCACTCCTATGGTTTATCACAAACTCACAAATAATGTAACACCTTGCAATGATATTAACCTTTGCACATTTTAAAAAGATATACCTGCGTCTTTAGACATGGGTGTTCATTTACCAAATATTGACAAAACATGTGATGAGCCTATTTCCAAGAGTGATGAAGAGTTCATAACACCTATGAACTATACAAATGGTATTTTTTAACCACTATTAAAAGCCTTGAATTCTTCTTATAAATTGTTATCTATTATGATTAACATCATATATTTATAACAAGAGGTCAATACTCTTAAGTTGCAAGTTTCTTCTCATGACGTTATTCTTGAGGAAAACACTATTTTAACTCTTAATGAATGTAAATCATATGTTTGTTAAAGAGCTAAATAAACTAAATCAGGGGGAAAATATTCAATAAATATAGCTGCTAATTTGTTGTAGAATTGACTAGATTTGAGTTTTCTAAAAATAGTAATAAATAGGGCAAGTAATGATTTAGTTGGAAAACACCTAATATAGATGATTTAGGTGTTGTAAACTAAGATGAAAGCTGGTTTAAGTGTCATAAACTAGATCTTGATGTTAGAACCCCTCTTAGACAATAGTGCCATAATTAGATAGTAACACCATTATTGTAAAAGTGGTGGTAGTGTCTTGATATTGGTAGTAGTGTCCTCTATACAGGACTATCCCAAGATTCTAGATGTACCAATGTCTAGATATATGGGGTTTGTTCTTAAGCACTCAATCTCTAAAACCCTATATTTTTCTTATAATGATTGATTTAATATGTAAACATTAATCATCCATGTAAATAGGGCATGAGCTGAAAAGTGTGTTCATTAGTAGGGTAGGTTAGACATCCTCAAAACCTTGCTAAGAAGAGAGTTCCCTATATACTAATACTCTGAGGAGGGATCAAGCTTGATTTATTTCTCCCCACCTAAGTGATGGTGTAAGTGCAAGTGATGATAATATTATAGTGGCCTTGAGTGCCTTAAATGTGCTTGAGATTAGAAATCTATAAAATATGAGCTTGATGTTGATGTAGATGATAGTATGTAGAGGTAGGACAGAATAGGGATTGATAACCTTAATTGTGCTCAACTTGTTATATGTTTGAATGTCTATTTTAAATATGATTTCCATCTAGTGGTTAGAGTGCTAAAAATCATGTATTTCTACTATTTTTTAACTTGTGAGAGTGATAAAATATGTCTAATCCAACCTTAAGAGGTTATATTTTTGAAAAGATATTTGCTTGGGAAAATATAGGGTAAAGGACATTATCACCATTTTGGGGACACTATCTCCATGTGGCACTAGTGTCTTTATTATGGTGTTAATGTCCAACTGGTAGAATACTAGGCATTAAGGGCCAAGATTGGGAAATGGGGGTCTATGATTATTTTGGGGTTGACTAGGGATGCATGTGACCTATACAAAAGATAGGTAAGTGTAACAATAGGCTCGAGGATAGGTCTAGGGCTAATCTAGGGATGGGTAGTCTCAAGTAACAATCTTATCACTTAAATAGCACTTTTGGGTGATTACATTCCCCCCCTTATTCTATAAATGCAACAAAGTGAAATGACTAGGATAAAGGAAAAAGGAGTGTACTTGGATTTACCTAAGAGGTGAAGCCCATGAAGTTAGGTTTGAGTATGTGAAGTTGGGTCCGATTATGTGAAGCATGTTCTAATACATGTCTTTCAAGTGAAACATGCATAATTTTGTCCTTAAGAGATATCAAAAGTAAAATATTAAACTGAGTAGAGAAGTAAAACTAAGTAAAGATATAGGAAAGAGGAAAGGAATGAATACACCTTACTGGGTACATGAACCAATGTATGAACCTAGTGACAACATGTGTGTGTATAGTGATCAATTAGTGAATAGTTTAGACTAAGTTGATGGCTTACTTAATCCTCATATGTGGGTGGATCAAGAACTTAATCTAGTTATGACTCCATCATTACCCACCCCTACTTGGTGGATTATGACCTATGAATAGCTTAGATTCGACTGATAGTGTGTCCAACCCTCTCATGTGGGTGGCTCAATAACTGAATTAGGTTATGACTCCATCATTACCCACCCACGTGTAGCAAATGAATTTGAAACTAAACTATACAAAGTAATATAAATGTCTAACTAGGTATATCTAACTATGTATTTTAGCTCTACATCCACTCAGGTACATTAGGCAGCTTTGGGCCACTTAGGAATGCCAACCACTAAAAATGGAATAAGGCATGAAACTAGTATGCAACCTAAAATATGATTTTAGGTGTATATAACATATAGAATGGCATGGAATTTGTCATTCCATCTAATCAACTGATGTGAAAGTGAGCATATGAAAATAATGTGTCACACACATGCCCCCAAATTTGATATTTGACTATATGAATTCTAAACTGAGTTATAATAAACTATATTTGGGTATCTAAACTAAAAATGGGAATGGTCATTTCATGCATGATGCCCCCAATCTTAGAAAATTAATAAGAATCTAAGTTGAACTAGTATGAATCTAAAAAAAATTGATTATAGATAATAAATTAATAATTGAATATTTGTGAACCTATATTGTACCTATTGTACTATTCTAGCCAATTTGGGTTTTTTTTAAAACTAAGGCTACTAAAAAGTAGCCCCATGTGGCGCTAATGTCTCCATTTGGGCATTAGTTTCCTTATACTCTACATTATGTGCAAGTATAATGCTTTCTATATGTAATCAAAAATGCATCATATCAATCCTAATTCAGAGAAGATAGATCATACCATACACTTCTAATTCAGAACACATTAGAAAATTGAGAACATGACCAATATGGGGATCTTTTAGACCTAATTAGGGGATCTCTTACCATAATAAACCATATTAGGGAGGGTTACAAAGCCTCCAGTTAAGTACAATCATGCAGTAACCCTAATTAGCTCCTATGTTTTATATTCACTAAACTAATAACAAGTAAATTAAAGTCTAAACTAGTGCTCACCTGATTTAATGATTTTGGGAATATTGGTGTATTATTCATAATTTGGTTAAGGGGTCTGAGTAGTAAAATTATGAAATAAATATGAAATAACTAAGATACTATTTTTTTTAAATTAGATTGAAATTTTGACCTTTCTAAAAATAGTAATAATATGGAGAAAATAAGACTTGGTTGGAAACTAATTGATACATGACTGAGATAGGGTCAGATATTCACTATGCAAGACTGAGACACTATCACAAACTAAGATCTAACCTTCATTTTTTTATTGGAAAAGAGTGTCAAAAGTGGATAGGAGTGGCACTGGAATTGTAATCCACCTATACCACTATTATCATGAGGATCTGAGTTTTCTAGGTTTTATTCGCTAGGGCTGTGTGACCCTATCTATGAAGTTTCAGTAGTTGGAGGTCTATAGAGCTCCTTGTAGAGTAGATTATTTATTTAAACCTTATATTCTAGTATACTTTTACCACTTTTAATAAATAATGGGGGTTAATGTGTGTAAGATTCATTGAATGTGTATCCACACCCCTTATTTGGGCACACTGCTATATACCAATACTTTAAAGAGGGATCAAGACATATGTAGTTTTCTCACTTGATGTGCTTTATGAAATTGAGTGTATGAATATTAAAAATACTCAACTAGATGTACTTAAGGTGGCTAAGTATTGGTGTAAGAATTTGAATAAGTTTGTAGGTGTATTGGCTAGATGTATGCAGAGAATAGGGAAGATTAATTGAGTAGTCTTGCTTGTATTCTTACTTGCTTAGTGATATTTTGCCAACCCTTTCCAAATGATCTTTGAATTGGTTTTTATAAAGATCTATTGGTCATGGGTTGAATGAGCTCACATTAGGTTTACAAGGATAAGGATAGGGAATCAAATGGAATTGACCATTGGAGCCAAATTTTCACTTGGATAAGAGCATCAAAATAAGATAAGAGTGGTATCAGTGTTATATTCTAAGTTTGGCACTATTTTCCTTAGTTGATGGGACTTAGGAGGATGGATTATTCATGGAAAAAGGGGTCTGGCTCAGTTGGAAACAATTATAGAAGGTTACAGATGACTAGGAATCAGTGAAAATATGCCTATGAGGGTCAAGAGAACAAAACAGAGGGACTTAAGAGTTGGGTATCATTAGCCACACTCAAGCTACTAATTTCCAAATTTTATATGACTAAATTCCCCCCTGTTTATTATAGTGATGTAGAAAAGTGAAATACTAAGATCAAGGGAAAATATAAAGTGTACTTGAACTTACCAATAAGGGTGGGGCCCATGAAGCTTGTGTGATACTAGGTGTGCATAGAGAGATCATGTTTTAAAGTATTAATCTACAAAAAAAACAAAGATTAGATCATTTCTTACTAGGTACACTATATCTAAAATAAGAATGTACAAATCTAGGTAAGAGAGAGAGGAATATAAAGGAATGAATACACCTCACCAAGTACGTGGACCAATACAAAACTTATTGTGATCTTGAGTGATGATGGATATACTTGATATGTTGAGTATGTTATACCAAGATTGATATCTCAAATGGAGTTGAGTGCTCAATTATCTGAGAGTGGCTCAAGAATGCAAAGGCTGGCCCTTTGGCTCCATCATCACCTAATAATTGAAACTAGGTGACCATGCATGTGCTAATCAATGTTTGGACTGTGTTTCTAATCCCTATGAATAAGTGGCTCAAGAATACAAAGGCTAGTTAGTCCTTTGGCTCCATCATTGCTCCATGAAGTGAAGCTATGAATGGATACTGATATTAAATGCATGTCATATGAGATGGACACTGAAGCCCATGCATGTACTATGATCTAAAAATGTTGGCATGGATAGTCAAATGTGTGCTAAAAACTAGGCCACTCCAAAAGATGGAGAATAGGCTTGTATGAAAGCCACTCAAAAACTAGTAAACTAGGCTTATATGAAAGCCACTTCAAAATATGGAATTTAGGCTTGTATGAAATCCACTCCAAAATGATGCCAACCACTTGCAAATGGAATAAGGCACATAATTACTAAGAATGCCTGGGTGATGCTGAACTTGGAAAGAAAATAAAATAAATGTGCTATGTACATTGCCCCCAATCACTAGTGTCTAAAACATGGATTTTGATATATAAGTTGTACCAACTACTGTATCTAAAACTAGAATTTAGAGCCATCATGCAATGCATAATACCCCTAAATCTAGATTCTCTGAGCAAAAGTATACTAAAAACTACTAATTTTGAACTGTTTTAGTAATGCAAAACTATAGTTGAACCTAATTTTCTACCTCCTTCTGTAAATTCTAGTTTTTCTATTATTTGGATAGGAGTGTTAAAAATAGATATTAGTGGTACTAATGTTATACTCCAATCTTGATGCTATTGTCCTAAGCCAAATCTGATGACTGTTCTGACATTTTCACTATCTATTTGGTCTATTTTGACTAGTTTGATGTCTGGTTACTAATATGGGTGTTTTGAATGCTAATTTTTTTACTATTAGGAGATTTTATCTCTATGACAAAACCCCTATTTTTTTCCCTTTCTTTTAAGGGTAGGAAAGAAGATCTTGTGATGATTACCCTCAGAAGAAAGACCCTGCAAGTGTGTTATGTTGCAAAGATACATGATATAGCAATGATAATCAACAAGATATCTCTATATAGCATGGTTTATATTGAGAGATTGTTAAATCAATAGGGGTATGCCTAGATAGATGTAGCAATGCAATATCATGTGTAATATACTAAAATAGAACTAAAAGTTTGGCTAGTTGTTAGTTGTTATTGGCTAGTTGTCATGGAGGGGTGGAGCATGATGTCCATCATGGCATCCAAGAAGGCAAGAAAATGCATGATGTATATCATGGCATTACAAACAATGAGAATCAAATAATCACATAAGCACATAAGGCAAGAATCAAGAAGAATACAAGAGTGGCCAAGGGGCCAAGCAAATAAGGGACATGGTCACACATCACTCAAACTAGACGCAAACATACAAGGCATGTTTAAATGTCACATACACATATAATTTAAAAAAACAAGGTTGGCATGAAAGCCACAATCACATGGAATATTACAGGTAAGGGACATCAAAAAATGTCTTAAGGCACACATAATACATAGAAGCAAAGGACATTGGAAAGGCACATATAGGAGACAATCAGGAACTAAGAAATGCAATCATATCTAGCTATGCAAAGCAAAAAAGGAAAGCATGTAATAATTGGAAATATAATAATACCTAACTAATCAAATCAAGAAGGAAATTATGTAATACATGTTAGTATAATACTAGGTATATGCTAATATATACATAAGTGTTATATATTAGTGAGTGTCAATAGAGTAATCTATATAAGCTGGTAAGCAATGTGCATCAACATGATAACTAGAGTGGGTGGTGTAGGAATGACATAACTTAGATGGTGTATTCATGTAGAAGATGCCCCTAGTGGGTATGTATATCGATGTAGAATTAGTATGCACCCTCAATCGGTAGAGTGAAGCAATCAAGGATCTAGATGTCATTGCACACACTCAAAGAAGATCAAGTGAAGCATGGTAATGTAGATAAATCAAGAAATAATAGCATATAATAGAAAAGGTAATTCTATCATGATAGTATAAATTTAAAGCATGGATGATGCATACAATAAAAATATTTTGGATTTTTTTAATTATTTGCATGTTTTTGTATTTTACACTATTTGAATGTTCTTATGTTTTTTGATATGTTATATTATTTTTAGATTTTTGAAATGTTATAAACTATATACAATAAATCATAAGGAGATTGTGTACAAGCAATTGAAAAGGACTATTTATAAATAAATATAATAAATTTATGTATAGACGTTGGAAAAAAGGCTATATAGAAGCATATGAATAAAGAAATATATGCATGATGACATAAAAGACTAGGCTAGAGGGAGTAAAGGGTCTAAGGATGGAGCTTCTTGGGGATGGAGATGGAAGAAGGGATCATGAACATCATCAAATACCTCAATATCATCATCATAAGTATCATCATATGTTGTATAAGTTATGTACATGGTGTCATCCTATCGAAGGTGAACTGAAGGTTGCTCTGATGGTGGAGATGTTGATTCTATTGTAGGACATTTAGCTCTGGTAGTAGATTGCTTTGATGGAAGTGGAAAAGCTAGTGATGGTGGTGTTATAATCTAAAAAATACCCTAAACGTGTAGTTTATCTAATCTCTATTATAATGTTATACATGAGTTTGTATCATGGCCTGTGATCCTATGAAAAAGACAAAATGGGTGACCATCCTACTGTGATAATCTACTAATAGATATGTGTCATATTGTAGGTAATGTGATTAATCCATGATCAAGTAACATCTATAACATAATATTTAGTTGATGTTGTGTATTATTTACCTAAATTTGAATGACTATCTCTATATTCATAGAGGTAAAAAAGTGAATTATATGTACCAAGTGATCTATCTATGGCCACAAATGTGGAATATATCCTAAGAGTGTAGTTTGAGATGCTATGAGTGATGTAGGATGTCTAATGAGAGATATAGAGTCATCTTGATACTCTCTTGGGCCAATTGGTGTAAAACTCAATCCACACAATTAGTCATCTATGAGTGTAGGTGTCATATCATCATCTAAAGAAGCCTAGGAATCTGTATCAACATCATGTACATATGGTAACTTAGAATTTACCACAAGGGATAACTATGATATGGGAGTCTCATCAACTATAGTAGTAGAATAAAATGGTGTTGTGAGAGTATCTATAATTGATGGAGTAACTGTATCTATAAAATCAATTGGTACTACTATAACTATTATTAGTGAATGTATAACTATAATAGGTGTAGGAATCATGACTGAAGGAGTAGCTAGAATAGTTGAAGCTATTATGAATAGATGAATATCTAAAGTTGAGGACACAACTATAATTGGAGGAGTGTGAGAAGTGTTAGTATCTCCAACCTCATATGTATGTATCTGATCAAGAGAAATGCAATGAGGTGGTGGCTGAACTATGATATGAGGTGTCTCATTAGGTGAAATAGTCAAAGATGACTCTATAGTTTGACAATATATGAATGGTTGGTTATTTTTTTGACATGTGTATATGTATCCTTCATGGATAAACTTAACATATTGATGAAGAGTAGAAGGAACTACCCCATAGTATGTATACAGGGTCATCTGAGTAAAAGATTATAATGAATAAGACCTAACATGACTTAGAACTGTGTACAGAGAGTTTTGGGTCCTACCATTATATCCAAAGAAATGGTACCCAATGTTTATCATGGTATATCATCAAACCCTCTAATGTTCTTATATGATTTTTTCATAGATGCCATAGCCATGCCCATGTTCTATAAGAATGTAATATTACATATATTAAGTTTGAAACAACTATCAACTAGAAGTCTCTTAATTATGCTAGTTTTGACTTGAGATTATATAAATAGTGGTAAATTTTGATCAATAACTATTTGAGATGGCATTTCATCATGATCAAAAGTAATAGCATCTTCTATAGTTTTTAGTGTGTTGACCACTGATGCAAAATAAGAAGGATATAAATCAATGGGCATAAAAGTCTGAGTGAGTTCCTGATAGAGAATGTCCTTCAATGCATTAGCTTTTTGAAGTGGTTCTAACATGGAAATCTTAGCTAGTGTGTTTCTCAATTGATCAACAATATCATATGCCTTTTACGAATCTACCTATGCTAGTGGGTTAGGCATGGGATGGGAAGGAATGGGAGGGTAGTGGGGCTCCTGACTAGGTGGAATAGGCATGGTGGCACATTGAGTAACAGCTCTAACTACATTATCTACTATCCATATAGGACTAGTAGTAGCTATGGGAGGATAGCAAAGATTATCAATAGGTCAAGCTAGTGGAGGGATAAAGGATGTCAACTAGGCTCTCTAGTGATAGGTTGTGACCTAGGAAAGAGAAAAATGGATCATGTAACATGACTCAGATTGGGATAGAGGCTCCAAGGGAGGTGATGCAAAATATATTTTAGCATGTTTAATAATAAATTTCTTAAAACCATCCCATATTATTGAAAAATAAGCATGAAATGCAAATATTAAAGCTTTGTATTAACATATGGTAAACTTCATCATTCATGTACATGATAGGACCAATGATGGTCTCTTTATTTTTTGCAAAAATGTAAGAAAAATTTGTAAATAAGTGAGATCCATTTTTGAAATTTTATTTTAGAATGTAAGGTGATATCTAAAAAATCAATAGGACCTAGTATAGGCAATCAGAGTTTTAAAGATAAATATTTTGACAAATTACATGAACTTTTGAAATTTAGAGTAGATTTCTGAGTGAAATATGCAAGTTAAGAATCAAAAATTTATTGAAAAATTAGTGATTTAAAGGGATCTAGTATATGCAACTAGGGTTTGGAAAAAATAAATATTTTTGAGAATTACTATTGAATCTTGAATTTTGAATGGATTTTCTAATTTAAGTATGCTAGTAAAAAAATTTAAAATGACTGGAAAATTATTGGGAAAATACTGCAACCTAGTATGGGCAACTAGGGTTAGAAAGATAATTATTTTAAAATTACTACAAAATTTTAAAATTTAATGCTAACTTATAATTTTATTATGTAGGTAGAAAATCAAAAAAATATAAGAAAAATTATTAGGAAAATTACCCTAGGGTTTTTAGAGTTTCTATACACAAATGAAGTAAGTTGAGTTCACCAAATGATTTAATGATTTAGAGAATATTTGTGTATTATGCCTAACTTAGTTAAAGTGTTTGAGTAGTAAAATTAGTAAATAAATATGAAATAATTAAGCTACTAATTTGTGTAAATTAGATTCTAATTTTGACCTTTCTAAAAATAGTAATAAAATGGAAAAAATAAGACTTGGTTGGAAATTAATTGATACGGCTACGATAGGGTCTAATATTCACTATGTAGGATTGGGAGACTATCACAAATTAAGATCTAACCTTAATTTTATGATTGGATAGGATTACTAGAAGTGGACAGGAGTGGCACTAATGTTGTAGTCCACATTTATCACTATTGTTTTGAAGATCTGAGCTTTTTGGGTTTTGTTCACCAGGTCTGTTTGACCTTATCCATGAAGTTTTGGTAGTTATAAGTCTATAGAGTAGATTCTTTATTCAAACCCTATATTCCATTATGTTTTGACCACTTTCAAGAAAGGGGGGGTTAGTGTGTGTAAGATTCACTCAACATGTATCCACACCCTTTGTGTGGACATGCTACCTACATATCAATACTCCAAAGAGGGATCAAGCTATATGTATTTATCCCACTTGATGTGCTTTATGAAATTGAGTGTATGAATATGCAAAATTCTAAACTAGATGTACTTGATGTGTCTAAGTACTAGTTTAAGCATTTGAATAAGCTTGTAAGTATATTGGTTGGTTGTATGAAAAGAATAGGGAAGATTGCTCGAGTAGTCTTGCTTGTATTCTTTCTTTCTTAGTGATATTTTTCCAACCCTTTCCAAATGACCTTTGAATGGGATTTTATTGGGATCTATTATTCATGGGTTGAATGAGCTCTTATTACACCAATGAGGATAAAGATAGGGAACTAGAAGGAAATAACCATTGTGGCCAGTATTGTACTTGGACAAGAGTGTTGAAAGTGGACAAGAGTGGTATCGGTGCTATATTCCAAGTGTGGTGCTATTGTCTTGAGTTGATAGGACCTGAGGGGATGGATTAGTCATGGAAAAAAGGGGTTTGGCTCAGCTGGGATCAAGTATGGAAGGCTATGGATGACTAGGAATTAGTGAAAAGATGCCTATGAGGGTCATGAGAGAGAGCAAGAGGGACCTAAGGTTTGGGTGTCATTATCCATACTAAAGTTACCAATTTTCACATTTTATATGACTACAGCACCAAAGCTTGTGGCACAAATTGGGGGTAATAAACAAGAAAATTAAACATGCATATAAGACATATACTCACATCAATGTATACAAAATATTAATACATAGAAGAGAATTAAAAATGCATATCTATCTACTCTTACAAAGGAGGAATAAATTTAGGAATACTTACCTTTGAAGATGAACCTGCTAACCCTCAATCTCTCCCTTGGCCAAGGTGTTTTGTAAGAGATTGTTGTGGTATGTAAGGATGACAAAGACAAATCAGCTCTAGGCTACAAAACCTATCAATGCATCTAAAAGACTTCTCCACAAGATAAGATTTGTATCTCTAAATAAAATATGAAACCCTAAGCTTGTTCCTCAAGTAGAATTGTCAATAAGTAGATGCATAATAGTTCTTACTTTTTCTCTTCTATAAATAATGGGAAAATGAACTTGTATATATAGGCAAATTTAACCCTAATCCCTTCTAAAAGTTTTGGATGATAAGGTTGACCCAGTTGACCTAGCACAATTATGGATAAGAAATCACTAGGTCATGAGCTAGGTTAGCCAAGAACCGACCTATACCCTAAATGATTTTTACCCAAAACTATATAGGGTTGACCCAGTTGACCTAGTATAGAATATTATCAAAAGGGGGTTAAGGCTAGGAAAAAAGGGGACAAAATTTAGGAAATGATTGAAAAATGTGTAATAGAGAAAAAAATCTTAGGAATAAGTTTTTTAGGAGACAAGTGTGTAGATAACAAGTGAAAAACTAGACAATAATTTTGCAAAGTCCCAATGGTCTACCCACCCCTTTTTTGATGTACCCCTTAAGGTGTGCACTTAGAGATATTAAGACTTGATGGGTTCCTATAAGATACAAAGTGTGATTAAGTGATAACAGTTTTAAAATATTATATGTATACATATGCCCCATTTGAATCTCATCATGTGTCATGTGAGTACAACACAGGATGGTGCTTTGGGAATAGAACATGATAACATATAACATTGATGCTAAGTAAATTAAAATAAGGAGCAAATAAGATAAATGAAAGGATAGAATTGAAAAACACATACTTTTACTTACCTTAGTATTGTAGATAAATGTTAGGCCCCTTATTTTGCTACTTAGTGAACCATGCCAACTTATCAGAACTTAGTGCGAGGTAATCATTGGTGATGGTTTCTCTTTTTGTACTTTTGGAACCAACTAAGAGGATCCTCATGGATCCTACACTAATTAGCAGGCAGTTACTTAGCATTCAGGTTTGAAGGGGAATCTCATTAAGTGATTACACATGGTAGTTGGAGAGTGAGGGTGTTATATTAGTAGATTCGATGACATAATGACCCCCAAAAATAGCTCAGCACCCAGTGTACACCCATCTAACTTGGCAAGAAGAAGATCCCCTACCTATAAAAATGAGTGTGAACTTGAAGAAGAAAAAGGTGGCATTAATGCAGTGAAGCTCTATAGGATTAGTTCTAGGATCATACATGCATTTTGGCTTGAAACCAACATGGATACTTTAAGAATCATCAAGTAATTCCAAATATCACCTATGATCCATTGGGATTGTAGTATAACTTAGATGATCATGTGTTCTAGCTTATACAAATTATACTATGTGTTGATGAACTTTGAGTTAATAGAAATGGCATTGCATATTTACTTATTTCTTAAATATTTTTCATATAGTTTAGACTATTGTATGATTGCAATTTAACTTCTATATGAATAATAATATAGTTTTCATTCTTTGAATTTATTATGACATAGAGGTTTATTCCAAGTCACTAATGATGTCATTATGCCATATAGTGACTTCAACATACCTGTAAAATCAACTAAGTGTTGAAATTGACATGCATCAAGGCCCTTATAACCATGCCTAGAGTGCTAAATTGAGAATGAGTACCTGAACATGAGCCATTCCCTTGACTTGGCTAAGCGCATGAATGACACTTAACTTGTTATCCCTATAGATTGCATCATTAAGGGTTGTACCCAACCAGACATGATCTTGTGCTAAAAGACTTGTGCCCTTAAATAAGATTATGCCTCCAGATCTATTTTAAGATGGCATGCATCATAGACCACCTATTTCCATTTTTCTAATGACTAAATCCCTTTGAGACTAAGGTTGTGCCATGTTTCAACTAGCCCAATGCAGGCCTTAATCCCTTCACTATTACACTTTGAATAAGCACACAAGGCTTGTGCCTTATGTAAAATTGATGTCAACATATTAGTGCATTAAATATTATACACCACAATATTTTACTATGTTTGTACCTAGTTATATCAAGTACAAAATTGACTTGAATTAATTTTTAAGCATGTGAGCTAAACAAGGAAACTTTTCTACAATATTTTGGTTCTGTTATTTGGACATGTTTAATTTTGTTATTGAAATGGTGAAATAGAACAATGCTTTGACTATCACTTGAGAACATCAAGTGTTAGCTAGATCAAGTAGAAGATAGTTTCATGTGGAACCATCTGACATGCCAAGGATAGAAGCCAAGAGAATGGGTGCAATCCAACCTATATGATGCTCTATATGAGGTTTTATTGTGAACTACCTAAACATGTGTACCATTGGTTGGTTGCCTATACCACCTCTAAAAGATGAAACTAAAGTTAGCACTTTGAGTGGATAAATGAGTGCTTAGAGAGGCTTGAAATCCTAGATAATAGTTGGACACATATTATAGAAAAGTGATGAACTGGCACACTAAATAGCTACATGTTAGAATTTACAATGTCGACCTTCTTTTGCCTTGAAGAATCAGAGTAAGAGTTATTTCATGAACCAAGGGGCATGTTCATAAGAGGGCTCACCACTGAACTAAAGAAATTATTGGTGGATTATGGTATTGAAATTGTAAGAATGGAAGGCTAAAATATTTGTGCATATGAACAAACATAAAAGGTGAGAAGGGGAAGTGTAGGTGAGGTTAAATGGAAAGAGATGAGAAACCTAACACTTAAGATCTCTATAGGTAGAACTATAACAAGCAAAGGCATATGTTAATAGAGGATCTAAAACCTAAAAGTGTCGAGAAGACCCATAGCAAGTAGTAAGGGCATGGGGAAGGATCCCTTGAATTGTAGTAGTACGATGAAAGAGAAGAGGAAGTAAGAGACTAAGCTCAGTAGTTGGGTGAAGAATGCCCTGGCTTCCTACAAGATGTGACAAATGAGGATGCATTGGAAGTACCTACCCCTTTAAACCTAAAGTACAAGGTCATCTACTAGATTCTCCACTAGAAGATAGAAGAATGATAATTGACCCTATTATCGACATTGACTTTGATAAACTTCAAGATTTGAACCAAGACTTTGTGATCAAATAAGTGATACCTTACAAGGAATTGAATAAAAATACCATGAAGCCAGTGAGCACCAACCCAAGAATCTATAATAAAAGCATAAGCATTCTCATTCAAAGGATATCAATTACATTAACTAGGCAACAGCCCATAAGAAGTGGTTTAATGCCACAAGTGAGTAGTATCATGCCATTGAGCTTGATGGTGTAACATACACCAATAGGGTCTGCACTCAACCCTATATTTAAAAGCATTAAAGGACTAGCTCCAACACAAACACCAAAGGGGGAAATGCCTGAGACTCTAGTACCACCCCCTCAATAAATTTATTATGAAATAGTGATGCACTTACTCAAGTATAATGGCATATAGAATGTCATAGATCATATACTCAAGTGTGAACTTAAATGGCATGCTTGGGGTATCACCCAATCAGAGTGCAAGGTGACTCAATTCACAACCACCTTATTGAATCATGCCCATACCTAGTATAAAAAAGTTGATCTAAACCAGGCTATGGTTGATTATGATATACTAAAGGAGGCTTTCTTGAAGGAATTTAACATTCTTGAATTTGAGTAATAGAGCATCATGGTTCTCAAGGAAATCAGCCAAAGGATATTCAAGAGGTTGTGCCTATATAATACATAGTTTAAGACCCTCATTTGTAAACTTCCATATGATATCCACCCTTCACAACATGTGTAATGGTTTATTGGGGGTCTGCCAGTACCTTTCAAGAGAGAATTGTCTATGAAGGCATTCATGGACCTTGAGAATATCTTGAATCTATGCTCTAGGCCAAGGTAGTAGGTAGCATTGACACCAAGATCAGCCCATTTATGGAGGTGTATATTTTTTTAATGGCCTCCTAGCTACAGAAGCTAACTATTGGTTTAGCACATGAAGCTCACAGTAGATTATGGTGTACTAACTATGAGATCAAGGGGCATAACAAGAATAATTTCCCATTGAAAAATGTCCACACCTTACTACTCAGCTATGAAGTTTATCATGGGATGTATGACTCTAAAAGGTATCCCCTATTGTAGCATGCTAGTTAAGTAAATACTAATATCTATTACAAGATGTGTGATGCCTATACTCATTAAATAATGGATTAGTAAGTCATTAATGAGATGTGCCAAAAGATAGAGAGAGGTGCATGGTAGGCAACAACCGCAGCTGGTAGGTAGGTAGGCCAAGGAAATGAAGGCTATGGTTGGTAAAATACTAGCTATGGGACTCAATGAGGTATATGCAAGCAAGGTGGAGGATACGGTGGAGGAATATTCCCACCATGATCATGTTATAAAGGTGGGTTGGGTGAGTATTACAAGTGTGAATTCCCTATGCACCCAATGTGTGGTTATTATTGGGGATCACATGTGGTCGAGGATTGCCTAGACTTGTATAAAAAGTTGACTCAAGGTCATCCTGACATAGATAAGGGTGCCTCCATGGTTAGGCATGAGAAAATTGAAGACAAATGGGATCCCAAGTAATAACAGACTCACAAGGAACTACCTAAGGTGCATACCATGACTCAAAGTGGGTTCACCACACAGCCACCTACTACACCGACAAAGGAGCTACACTTGGAATATGATGAGTCATGTCGTACCAAGTACATGACATGATCTACACCAAAATATGTGTCTTACTTTGACCCTATATGATAAAATAATGTCCTACAATAAGCCTTGAGCATAATACAAAAATTTTAGGGAGAGCTCCAATTAGCTAGAGATCTAGAGGCACAAGCAAACACCTTGCACAAAAAGCAAGAAATCCAGGAGGCTAAAGTATAGGAGTTAATCAAGATCTCATGCCTCCTACAATCTGAAGGGATGTTTCCCTTACTAAAAACTTACTTTTAGAGCATGTAGGGAAGAGACCAGAGGAAAAATCTATGTCTTAAATGATTAAAGTTGTTGCATCACATATGGAGTGGACACATGAAGTAAGCTATACTCAAAATGTAGAGTATGACCAAGAACTACTAATAAATGCCACCATCATTAGATGGTCTATTTGTGAGGTCCTTATAGACATGGGTGTCAAGGTTAACATTTTGACCAAAATCACCTAGGAGAATATGGCATGACTACCTTTAAATCCCTCCCCTCACATGTTGTTTATGGCCAACAAAACCCAAGTACAACCTATCAAGACTCTAAAGGGCACTATTGTAGATATATGGGTGCCAAATTCTAATTTGACTTTGAGGTAATCTAGTTGGTAGAGCATGATAACAATCCAATGCTCTTAGGTAGGCTATGGTGTTATATCAACAATGAGGGCATTCACTTCAAAAAGTGCTACATGACTTTCAAGAATGGTAGAGAGAGGGTGGTGATCCCCTATCTAGTTATCAAGGGCCTCTATATGTAAAAAGTGTTGATCTCAAAGATGCGATCAATCACATTTATAACTTCATGGCATGAAACATCAAGAAGCTTAACCTAAGAGACCAAGGAGTACTTAAATAGGAGGATAGACAATCAATATTTGATATAATTGATGTAGCTTTCAATCGATGGGTTGAAGAGGCTTATGAATTTACTGGCCAAAGGTGCCACCTAGTACAGGCAATTAAGCTAAGGCCAACCTAAATGGGACTGATTAGAATTAATTACACTTAGAAGAAATGGGTTCCTAATGCCATAAAGGTAGGGAAAAGGGTATTCTAGCTAAGTAAATGGAAGCTTGTAGTGCTCTCAAAATATAGAAAGAGCCAGCATGTAGAGAACTATGTATATGACATTGAACCATGCATTCCCAAGGAAATAGATAGAATATGTGCACTAGTGCATACCTTAAAGAGCATTGTTGCTCATTGGTGGGTAGTGCAAAGGCCTAGCTTTCCAAAATGGCAAGATGTGAAGGCAGCAATATGCACTAATTTTGGAAAAATTAATGAATACTTAGACATACATGCTTACTCAGGCGATTATGACCCAATCATGCATTTGTGCTTGTGTGAATAACCTTAGACTATTTGTAATGAGAACGCACCTATAAACCTATGGGTACATGGCTTCTATAGGACCTTAAAAACATGGGCATGAGTGAGGTATATGGTAAATTAAAAACACTAAGAGATGAGAGGCTAGGAGGTAATCAAGGAGAGGTTCATGCACACCTTCTCCTTCTCTTAGCAAAGCTTATAACTATCGAAGCTACTATAATTCATTCATAGGGTAGTGTTTGAGGACACTTCCATCCTAGAAGAGAACCTTAGAGACATGTTTAGGGAGAAAATACTGGTGCTCTTGAAATTTTTTAAAGAAAAGGCACTCAATAGTGACTCTAGTGAGGAGGATGATGAGACCTAGAAGGAGCAAAATTGGAAAGATCTAACAAGAAGATAAAAAATTTTGCACCTTATGGATGATAGCACCCTAAATGAAGAAGATCCAACTCATCTTAAAATTGAAATAATAGAAGGGATGAGTCAAGTTAAAGAATCTTATTAGGAGAGGAATGAACCCTATCGCATGCTAGTTAAGACCACTAAAGTATACATTAGCATAGAAAGCAAGCCAAAGATTACCACTAGAGGTGTTTATTGGTCTGAGGTAGATATGGCATGAATCATAGACCTCCTAAAGGAATTTCAATATTTATTCCCATGTAGTTATCAAGACATAAATGGCACCCACCCTTCCCTTGGTAAAATGATCATCAAGCTGGTGGATGGCACAAGGCCTGTTAATAAGCACCCCTATAGGATGAATATCAACCTCCACACCAAGGTACAAATGGATATTGATGGAATGCTAGCCATCGATATCATCTACCCTATATAATATTTTAAATGGGTGAGCTCGATGGTCATAAGCATCAATAAGGATGGGCTCATATAGATCTGCATTGATAATAAACTTTTGAACATCACCTTTATCACTGACCCATTCTCAACCCCATTCACCGATGAGGTCTTCGATGGCATCATAGGTTGTAAAGTCTATACTTTCACTGATGATTTCTTAGGCTACCATCAGGTGCAAATTGTGGAGGATAAGCCTAAGATAACCTTTGTAATTGAATGGGTTTGTTTTGCTTATAATGTGATGCCCTTTAAACTCAATAATTCATCAGTCATATTCTTTAGAGTAGTGATCACTACTTTCAAAGAATTCATCCATATGTTCCTCCAAGTCTATCTCAATGATTAGACTATATATGGCCTTGTAAAGGACTATTATGATAATATGTTCCCCATGTTTGAGAGGTGTAGGGAGTTATAGATATACTTAAACCTAAAGAAGTACATCTTCACAACCCCCTTTGGAACATTGTTCAAGCACATCATTTGTAAGGATGGTTTACTTATTAACCATATGAAGATATCCATCATAATTCATCTCAAGACTCTAACATAAAAAGACACTCACGCCTTTCTAATCCATTATAGCTACTATAAGAAGTTTATTTGAAGCTATGAGAAGATTGCATTTCCTATAGAGGGTCCTTTGTGAAAATATGGCCTATTTTATTGGGGTAGGGCATAAAAAGAGGATTTTGAAACATTAAATCTAAAATTATCTAGCAACTAATTACATAATTCCTAGACCAGACCACTCCTTTCCATGTACATGTTGATGCTTTAGGGTCCACAATTAGTGTTATATTGGCACAACTAGGTGAGGGCAAGATGTACCACCTCATCTCCTTTACAAGTAAGAAATTTATGCTAGCATAATAGAATTACACCACCACCGAGTGTCATGGTGTTGGTAATGGTCTATGCCTTATAAAAATTTAGGCAATATCTATTGCCAACCCCATTCATCTTTTTCATTGATCATGAGGCACTCAAGTACCTCATAAGCAAGCTTGTTTTACATGGGCACATATGCAGATGGATATTCCTATTCTAGGATATCTAGTTCTCCATTACTGTTAAACCTAAAAAGTAAAACTTAGGGCCAAACCATTTATCTTTCATAAATTCTAGCAATATAGTGGTTTCAATTGGGGATGACATGCCAGATGTTTAACTATATAGAGTTCATCACATCCCTGAAGACTTGGTAGATATTTCCACCTTCTTAATTTTTAGGTTTGCACCCTAGACCATGTAAAACAAGGAGAAGAATCAACTTACAGTTCATGCCACCCCCTTCCATCTCATTGATGGGGAGTTGTATAAATTAAGTAGAGATGAAGTCCTATGATTGTGTGTTCTAAAACATGAAAGGGACTCCATCTTACAAGAGGCACATGAGGGAATCATAGGTGGCCATTATGTTAGAGATGCAATGGTCCATAATATATTATAGTCACACTTGTGGTGGTCAAGCCTATTCCAAGACACAAAGGAGTACACCAAGGCATGCAATATATGCTACTGCACCGAGAAGCCTAACAATCAAGATGAGATGCCTTTTATCCCCATTCTTTCCCAGTCCCTATTCAAGATATGGGCCATTGATTTTATTATACCAATAACTCCCATAGCCTAGTGCACAAGTCCAAGCTATATTTTGGTAGCCACTAACTATTTCACTAAGTGGGCTAAGGTTACATCAACAAAAGATTGTACAACCACAACAACTACATGCTTCATCTGGGAGAAAACATAATAAGTTGATATGGGTGCCCATTAATTTTGACTAGTGATAGGGGTACTCATTTCATCAATGAGATAGTGTGCATCCTCTTAACTGAATATATGGTGGTATAACATAAGACCACTTCATATCATCCACAGGTAAATAGCATAGTTAAATCATTCAATAAGATCTTAGGAACATACCTGATAAAGATATGTGATGTTGGTCATAAGGTTTGGGATGATCACATTTCAGTGGTACTATGGGCATACCATATAACATATAAGTGCTTGAATAAATCTATATCCTTTCAAATGGTGTTTGGTGCTAAAGTAGTTCTCCTCATGGAATTTATGGCATCATCCTTATGTATTACATAGATTGGTCACTTAGATGACCAAGAACATTTGAGCATAAGGTTACAAGACTTAGAGTGCTTGGATGAAAAGTGCACTTAAGCAAGATAGAGTTAGCAAATTGAAAAGCCATGCTAGAAGCTCTGGTGTGACAAGCACATCAAGCACAAGGAGCTTATTAAAGGATTATTGGTGCTGCTCTTGACTCAAAGTACCTTAAGCACCCAGGAAAATTACAAATAAGGTGGATGGTCCCCTATATCATCCACCACATCTTGGATATAGGCATATGAAAGTTGTGCATGTTATCTAGCAAAATGTTCCCGAAGAATTTCAATGGCAATTAATTGAAGCCATATTGGTAGTAAGATGGTTTTTGTACCACAAAAACACTTACTTTTTGGTTACTAGTTAGTTTGAAGTTGAGTTGATCAGAATATAGTTTAGTGCAAGCCAAACCATTCTATTTGTTTTATTTTGTTCTTTGTATAGTGAAAAGAGGTAATAAGCAGTGCATGGTGTCTACAAAGACTTATTTTATGGTAATTCATGCATAAGTCCAACTAGGTGAGTTAAGCACTTGCACTTATTAAGCACATGAGGTCATGACACATAAGTTATGGGTCCATGAATCAAACCTAACTCTAGTGAATATGTCTAGCCTCTCATGCATAATTCCAATTAGGTGAGTCAAGTACTTGTACTTATAAACACCTAAGGTTAGACATCTAAGTGGTGGGCACATGAGACTCATCAAACTCAAAAAAGAAGCACACAAAACTCCATGCACAAGGTTCCAAATGAATTTCACTTCTAAGCCCATACATGAACTACTCTAACCTTTCACACATAATTCCAATCAGGTGAGTTGAGCACTTGTGCCCTCTAAGAACATGAGGCTAGACATCCAAGTGATGGGTACAGGAAACTTTCCAAACATAAGAAAAAGATGCATAAGATCCATGTGCACAAGGTGAACATTACAAAGGTCTTAGAGGCCCAATAACAAACTACTCTAGTGCTTCCATGCATAATACCAGTTGGGTGAATCAAGCCCATTTATTTTCTAAGCACCTAGGGTTAGACACCTAATTTTTTGGGTGTGAGGAAGTTATCAAACTTTGAATATTTGAGAACAAAATGTAAAAGGACATAATCACAAAGGTAACCTTTATGCCAAAGTTGGTGCCAAAGACCAAAGAAGAAGGTGAAGATACTCAACATGATTGGGCACAAGAAAGAACATCAAGATGTACAATCTGATCATGTGCAAGAGAACTAGAAGAGAAGATGAAGCACTAGAGGGCCAATGTAAATTATTTATATGGGGTTGGATAGGCCAAGGTAAGATAAAGTGCAAGAAACCAACCAAAATAGAAAAGCATGCTTTAAATGGAAGTGTAGCTAGAAGAGAAAGTAGAAGTAAGGAGGCTAAATTAGATGCATGTGAGGTGTTATGCCTAGGTTTCCACAAGGAAGGTGAAGGTCATGCTAAGTAAACAAGTGTAGGAGAAGAATCATCTAAGATAGCTAGCATCCACCCAGGTTTTAAAAAGAAGTGATCATTTGAACTAAACGTCACTTCACCAAATTACCATTATAGAGTATTTAATGAAATGATGGTGGAGGCACAAAGATATGCTTTTCATGTATTAATTACAAAGAATTTATGTGGATTTCACAAAATTTTGCATTTTCTAAGAAATCTATGTACCACTATGCCATAAAGCACATACATTAAAGATGGTAGATAAGGAAAGGGTATAAATTAGTAAGTAATAGACGTACTTAGGTTTAAAATTTTATACTAAATTAAGACTAAGAGCAAACGAAGTGAAAACTAGAGAGCCAAGGTGCGAAAACCGTATACTAGTGATAATTTGAGTGTTTTTAAGTAATAAGAGTGAATGATTACATACCAAGAAGGATTATACTCACAGTAAGAGTGAGTTGGAGAAGTGTGGAGAAGGGGATTCTATAGAAACTAGACATTTGGAAGAGTGAATTGATGCCCATGCTAAAATTAAAGGCCAATAAAGCTCTAGGGTTGAGGTAATAGTCACAGATCTCATGATTGTAGAAACACCACCACCATTCAAGGCTTCAGTAAACTATACCTATCATGCTTCAATACCAGTAGGTTCAAGATGGAGTAAAAATGGAAGGTATCAAGCTCTAAGTAGGTAAAAAAGGACCCAAAATAGGTACGTATAGCACCTGAAGTGGCCACTATAAAAATTGCATCACAACAAGTCAAAGCAATGAGTATGGCATAGGTCAACACCTTAAACATCAAGCTAAAAACCCAAGAACAAGACCTAAAATCACTCTTTTGTGCCTTTCAAGTAAAGGCAAGTGAGAAAGAGGACATTTTAGATGGCAAGGTGATGAGAGCTAAGGAAGGATTAGAAGTATTCAAAAAATAAATGGAGATCACAGACGTATCCCCACTTGAGGCCTTATTGACAAAAGTAGATGGTGTTATCAAAAATATCAAGCTCTCTATTTAGGGCTTCAAAAACTTCAAGGTAGAGTTACAACAGAATGCACCTGAATTTTGTGTGACAAAGGCACTGAAAGACTAGTTTGAGGGCAAACTAGCAATTTTTTATGAGGTAATGTTGGGCCCCTTGTTATACTACGTAGTGGACCAATCCAACTTAGCAAATATCAATGCAAGGAAATTATTGGTGATGATTATTCTTTTTATACTTTTGATGTTAGCTAGAAGGATCCCCATAGCTCTTGCACTAGATGGTAGGCAATTGTTTAATGCTCAGGTTTGAAGGGAATTCTCATTGAGTGCTTTCACATGGTGTTTGGAAAGTGTGGGTGTTAGAGTAGTAGATTTGGTGGCATAATGACCCTTAGAAATAGCTTAGCACTACGCGTGTACTCATCCAACTTTGCAAGATGATGTTCTATTGTCTATAAAAATGAGCATGAACCTGAAGAATAAAAAGGTGACATTAATGCAGCAAAGCTTTGTAGGATTAGTTCTAGGATCATAAATGCATTTTGACTTGAAACCAACATGACTAATTTTAAGAATCACTAGGTATTGTCCAAGCTTGCCTATGAGCCACTAGGCTTGTAGTAGAACTTAGATCAATGTGTGCTCTATGTTATATAAATTATACTCTATGTTGATAAACATTGAGTTAATAGAAATGGCGTTGTATATTTACTTGTTTTTTGAATCTTTTTCATATATTTTAGCACTATTGTATGATTATGACTTAAGTTTTATATGAATAATAATATAGTTTTCATTCTTTAAATGTATTCTGACATAGAAGCCTATTTTAGGTCACTAATGGCATCATTATGCCATATAGCGACTTTGACATACCTATAAAATTGACTAAGTGTTGAAATCAAGCTGTGTTGAGGCCCTTGTAACCATGCTTAGAGTGATAACTTGAGAATGAGTACCTGAACATGAGCCATTCCCTTGACTTGGCTAAGCGTCTAAATGACACTTAACTTGATATCCTTATGGCTTACATCGTCAAGGGCGATACCCAGTTGGACATGAACTTACACCAAAATACTTGTGACCTTGAATAGGTTTATGCCTCCTTATCTATTTTAATATGGCATGTGTTGATAGACCACATATGCTTATTTCACTAATGACTAAGTCCGTTTGAGACTAAGGTTCCACCATGTTTCAACTAACCCAATACAGACCCTGACCCCTTCACTATTGTGCTTCGAGTGAGCGCACAAGGTTTTCACCTTGTGTGAAATTGATGCTATCACAATAGTATGTTAAATATTGTGCATCATAAGCTTTTACTATGCTTGAACCTAGTCGTATCAAGTATAGAACTGACTTGAATAGATTGTTAAGCATGTGAATAAGGACATGAGCTAAACAAGGAAACTTTTCTTCAATAATAAAGAAGTAGACTGTAAGAGAAGTGAAGGCATCCAAATGTGAAGAACATTAGGTGAACCTATAGGAATTAGTGTAAAAAATAGCTAAAAATTGAATTTTTTGGAATATAGGCATATAGTAGTGGAAACTATTCTCTATGACATCATGATTCTAGAACATTTTACTATTTCAAAAATGGGTTAGTAAAAATAAAGATATAAGCAAAATAAGGAATCTGACGAAAAATATTTGAAAGGTAAAGAATTATGAAAATTAAGTTTAAATAGGGTGAAAAGGAATTCATTTTGTTATTTTTGACTTGTGTGTGAGAGAAAAAGATCTCTTGAGAGACCAAACGAGCTATATGATGGTAAGGAGACTATAGCTAAGATGAGAGGACTCTCAAGGGCAGCAACGGGTTTAGCACAAGTAGGTAACTAAGAATTTTAAACATGTTTTTTAATATTTTGTTGAAATTAAGTGTTTTAGAGAAATTTGTAGTTTAAAGCATTTCTAGGAATCAAAATGAACCTGAGAAACTTGCCAAGGGTAAATAAAACCAAGAGGGGAAATGGGTTTAATGGGACCAGAGTAATAATTATCAAAAGGTATTTATTACTGGAAATTAAAGAGGTTGGTAGGTAGAAACAATGAGGTCGACCTAGTTGACCTAATAAACTAAAAATTTGTTAAATCCAAATTGTTGACTTAGTAGGTATGTTTCGACTTAGATGATTTTCCATGTTGTCGACCTAATACATGACTACTGACTTAGTATAAAAATTCACTATGATGACTTAGTACTAAGGAGGGGGAAAGTAAAGGGTTGGCTTAGTTTTTTAAGTCAACCTGGTCAAAATGAAGAAATTTTGGTCAACTTAATGTTTGACTAGGTGACCAAAATAGTATGGAAATGCGTGAAAGAGGCCAAAAGAGTGTTAAAAAGGCCCAGAATGGTCAACTGAGTACTAAAATGGTCGATTAGGCTAAAAATAGGTCATATTGATTAAAAATGAATAAATTATAGTAATTTAAGCTTATTTTTGTTTAAAATTTGAAAAAGAATGTATTTTGATTATAAATGACATGGATGATTAATACATATTTTGTTGTTTTATGGTTACAGGGGCATCTGATATTTTGGCACTTAGTGGATGTGACATGGCTCTCAGACCTCTTAGAGTGATTGATAGTTGAGGATCATTAGAGATTGGTTGCATTAGGTCTAGGAAGGATTGTAGATATGTGTTAGATCCCAATGAGTTTGGATTTGATAGTCATATTCTAGGGAGCTTGGGAATGATTGACTAATATGTTTAGATGGGAGGTGGATGGGGATACCATAGATATGGGTATCACCCTAGAGGATATCCATGTGAGCCTTATCCATATGGGCAATGGGATTTGATAGGATATACCCTAGGCTGAGAGTTATCCTGTTTGATGTTTATACATCTGAAATTCTAGATATTTGAAAGGTTATGATAGGACTTGTGATATCACAAGTGTTGTCTCATAAGTTGGATGGTAAGGTACCACTATATATGATAGCCTTATGGCAGATTATATTTGAGCATAGGGCATTATATGATTTAGGTTCTATCATTTAGTATAGCTTATGCATGACATATATGGGATATTGTCTAGAGGGCAAAAGTCTATGGGGCTAGTTATTTTGCTAAGTGCATGGGTATATGAGAGGTTTATGATGTATTGACTAGCTAGGTTGCCCCATGTGGTTGATGATTAATTGCCTCAGGTATAAAGGTGGTGACAGGATCAGGTAGCATAGGCTATGCCCCAAATGCTAGTTATAGTCATATAAAATATCAAAATTGGTAGCTTGAGTGTGTCTTGTGATAACCAATCCATAGGTCCCTCTTGCATGCTCTCTTAACCCTTTTAGGCACCTTTTTTTTATTCACAATCATTCATAGACTATTAAGACCTAATTCTAGCTCAGTCATACCCCATTTCCCATGTTTATTCCACCCCCCCCCCACATCTTGAACCTATATGATAGGAGCATTGGGGTTGGACTATAATGTTGGACCCTAAGGTGTCCCATTTCCAGTGCTCCTATCTAATCACATTTCAAGTCCAAATGATCATTTTCTCTCGATTCCTCTTTTTTATTATGTCAGACTAGCATGAATACATTGAAATCATGACCAATAGATCTATATAAAATTCCATTTAAATTTAATTTAGAAGGTGTAGGAAAATATTACAAAAGCAAGCAAGAATACAAGCAAGACCACTAAGGCAAATTTCTTTATTCTCTACATATATCCATCCAACACAACTACCAGTATATTAAAACCCTCACACCAGTCCCTAACCACCTCAACCACTTTTAGTTTGGCATTTTTACATCCACATAACACTATTTCATAAAGCACATCAAGTGGGAGAACTACATAAGGATTGATCTCTCTTCAAAGTATTGGTATGTAAGCAGTGCCCACACAAGGGGTGTGGATACACGTTCAGTGTATCTTATACACACTAACCCCCCCACTCTTTTTCAAGTTTCATTCAAGTACAATGAAGGTCTATGGTTTAAATATTAAATTTGATCTACAAGGAGCTCTGTCAACATTCAACACTTGAAATTTCATAGGCAAGCTCATATAGGGATAGTAGACAAAACCCAAAAAACTTAGATCTCTATGACCAATTTGGACAATAATAGTAAGACCTAGACTATACCATCAGAGCCTAAAGTGTCATATTTTTGGTTTTCCTATCCTCTCATAGAATGAAATCCAGATCTAGATTCATGACATTGTCCCAATCCTGCACAACCGATATTAGCCTCTGTTTTAGTTACATCATCCCAGTTTTAAGATAACTTACATTTCTCCTCTTTTATTATTATTTTTAGAAAGATACGAAGGTCAAATAAATTATACAAATTAGTGCTCTATTTATTGCAATATTATTTAGTGATTTAGTCAACTCAAACCTTTAACTAAATTAGGAATAAGACTCCAATATTCCCAAAATAGTTAAATCATTTGGTGAACCCAACTTTGTTCGCACATAAAAACCCTAAAATCTTAGGATAAATTCATTGCTAATTTTTCCAATAATTTTATAATTTTTTTAGCATATTTTAAATCATAAATTCACATTGACTTTTTAAATTTACCTTAGTAATTTTAAAATCATTTATTCCAAACCCTAGTTAAATTTACTAGGTCCTTTTGTGCACAAAAACCATAGAAACCCTAGGGTAAATTCTTTCCTAATTTTGCCAATATTTTTTTGATTTTTTACCTCCATATTTAAATCAAAAATTCACATTAAATTTTAAAATTTATTAATAATTTTTAAAATATCATTTTTTAAAACCCTAGTTACATATACTATGTCTATTTATTTGCTTTAGGTATCACCTTACATATAAAATCAAATTCCACATAAAAACAAAAATGGATCTCACTTATTTACATATATTTATTTCATTTCTTACAAACAATAAAGAAACCATACTTGGTTCTATCATCTACATGAATGATGAAGTTGACCATATGTTAATACAAAGCTTCATTATTTGCATTTCATGCTTAAATTTCATAATATGGGATGGTATTAAGAAAGTTATTGTTAAACATAGTAAGATCCCTCTACTTCAAAGCAATGTTTACTTGTCTTTAATACAAGGTTTCATTACTTACTTTCTATTTCTCATATGGAAAAATGTTCAAGTTTATCTTGTTAAACATATTAGAAATATCTTATCACATATCAAAGTTTTTAATTAATTCATGCATAATTTCATGCTCTTTATCCCTTGCTTTCTATCTCTCATATGAAAAAACTCTCAAGTTTATCTTGCTAAACATATTAGAAATATCATATCACATATCAAAGTTCTTTATGCATTAATGCACAATTCCATGCTCTCTATCCCTTGCTTTCTATCTCTCATTTGGAATGCTCTTTATAAACATATTGTTATACCACTTATAACTCTAATGATCTTTAACATGATATCTCTATATTATGTGTAATTCAATCAAGAATAAAATCCTTACATATTTAGAGGATCCATTGCATATGCTAACAACCATCTGTCAAGTTTTAATGTCATATCTTATGCACATGAAAGAATTTCCTTCTCCTCCTCTCCCCCAAGAGGGTGATAGCTACTTTCGCTCTAACTAGGTCCATGTTATCACTCCTCCAAAAGGTGAGGCAGCCTATACTATTGTTCATAATGCATACATTCAGCCTATAGCTTCTTCAAGTTCTATTCAACATATGTGCATACATGTTCAATCAAAAGCAACTAGGGTTTGCACTTGTGAGACTCTAAGGGATAAAATCACCAATATGAGCAAGTTAATTTCAGATTGACAAGATCACAACATTGGAAAATCATTTAATAATACAAAATCCTCAAAGGTATCTTAGTGTCAATCATGTATATGCACCTTCACCTAGTCAATTGGTTGCAAGCAATATTACATATCAGAACAACAAATCACAATGAAGTAAATCTACAACTAGTGTTTCAAAAATCATTTCAAGATAAAATAAGAGTTCAAGTAAGGTACTAAGGGGAATTATTAAATCTAAGTTGATCAAACTACCTCCTTTACATCTAGTGAGAAGATCCAGATATTATTATGCATGTCATAGAATGCATGGGAATCACATAGAATCATGTTTTGCATTGAAAAAACATATATAACAAATAATTACTAATGAGAACCCTATACAAGGTAAATCAATAAAGTAATCTAAAGTGACACATAAACACATTCACAAAGGGTCAAATTCAAAAATAGTACAAAAGTAGTTACCAAAGCATAACTTAGAACAATAAAAGGATCAAAAGCAAAATCAAAGCAAGAAATAGTACCAAAATCACAAGTAAAACATGAGAAAGATGCAAATCTACCTCTCCAAAATGAGTCTCAACTTTCAAAGCAATATGGGTTTGGTCAAAAATATCTACAATAGTTTGATTATCAAGGTCAAGGGTTGGGCAAGCATGCTCAAGGCATCACTACTCCTATTCTAGTAGTTGATAATGTTGATCACCAAGGTTTGGGATTTATTGAACATCTTAATTTAAATCATTCACAAGCACAATTTATCAAAAGAAAAGATCCAGATATAATAAAAGTCAACACTAGCATTCCATTAGTTTAAGATCAAGATAATAATGATGATTGGAAAAATATAGGTTATTATGAATTCTAAGACACCAATAATGAATATGAATATTCAGAGTCATATTTATAGCCATTCCCTCATGCTTCACAGTCACACACAATTCCTTTGTTTGATATAGGACACTATGATAAGGAGTCTTTCATGAGACTCATAGGTTAGTATCATTTCTTCTCAGTCTTTATTGTACATATCTTCTTTTCAATTTCTTTTACATAGTCTCCTAATGATTGATTGTACATATACTTGTCAAAATACAAAAATAATTCAAATATTCCAAATATCCAAAAACAATATAACATTTCAAAATACAAAAACATTCAAATAATTCAAAAACACAAAAACATTTTAATGTATGCATTATCCATGCTTTACATTTTTACTACCATGCTAGACTTACATTTGTTATTTTATGCTATTTTTTGTCAATTTATCTACATTACCATGCTTCACTTGATCTTCTTTGACTATGTGTAGTGACATCCAGATCCTTGATTGCTTCACTCTACCCTTTGAGGGAGCATCATACTTCTACATTAGAGACATACATCAATATATCTACCCACTGAGGGCATCTTATACATGACTACACCACACACTTTATTTATCATGTTGATGTACATTACTTACTAGCTTACATACATTACTCTATCGACATTCACTAGTATATAGCAGTTATGTATTTCTTAGCATATATCTAGTATTGTACTCCATGTCTTGCATACTTTCACTTCTTGCTTTGATTATTTATATGTGATTATATTTCCATTATTTACATGTTTTCCTTACATGATTTACATAGCTAGATGTGATTACATTTCTTAGCTCCTTTTTTTGTCTATTATGTGTGTGCCTTAAGACATTATCCAATGACATTTAATTCTATTCTTGTGTGTGCCTTAGGACATTTGCCAATGTCCTTTTATTGTACTCTTCTATGTGTTTATGGCCCTTGTGCCAACCTTGCTTGTTTCCAATTATGTGTATATGTGGCATTTGAACATGCCTTGTATGCTTATTTTCTAGTTTGAGTGACATGTGCCCATGTCCCTTGTTTACTTGGCCCCTTGGCCACTTTCATGTGCTTCTTGCTTCTTGCCTTGTGTTTTTGTTGCTTGTTTCTTTCTCAATTATTTGCAATGTCATGATCCACATCATGCATTATCTTTCTTTATTAGATGCCATGATGGACATCATGCTTCAACCCTCCTTAAAAACTAACAACTAATAACTAACATTTCTAGTTTTAATTCAATACATTGCACATGATATTACATTGTTATATCTATCTAGGCATGCCCCTATTGATCTAACAATTTCCAATAAAAACTATGTTATATCTTGAGACATCATTTTGATAATCATTGCTATATCATATATTTCATAGCATAATACATTTATAGGATCTTTATTTTGAGGGCAGTCATTAGAGGGTCCTTATTCCTACCCTCAAAAGAGGGGGGAATAAACAAGGTTTATGTCATAAAGATCAGAGCTCCTATTGATCAAAAAATCAATTCTAAAACACTTAGAATAGCAATTAGAGGTTAAACCAAGTAGAACAGATAAAAAAATAAGTGATAATTACATAAAAACCATCAAATTCAATAAAGGACAATAGTGTTAGACATGAACAACAGCATCAGACATGGACAACGACATCGGATAGTAAGGTGTCTTATTTTTTATGCTCATGTTCAAATATCAAAAAACTAGATTTTCTATAAATAGGAAAAATATTAAGCTTAGCTATAGTTTTGTCAATACATATTAATTCAGATTCAGTATTTTCAATACAATTTTTCTCAAAGAATCTAGATATATGGGGCATCATGCATGACATGATATATCTCGCTTCCAATTTTAGATTGGGTAGTTGGTATAACTTCTAGATCAGAATCCATGTTATAGAGACCAGTGATTAGGGGTAATGTATGTGGCACATTGGTCTTCATTTCTTTATAAGTTTAGTATATTACCCAGGCATTCTTAATAGTTATATGCCTCTTGTTCCATTTATAGGTGGTTGGCATCATTTTGAAGTGGATTTCATACAATCATAACCTCCACATTTCTGAGTGGCTTCTACATAAGCCTATTTCCCAATTTCAAAGTGGTTTTCATACAAACCTAATCTCCTCCTTCTAAAGTGGCCAAGATTGGCCTAGTTTTTGGTACACATTTAACTATCGACACCACATTTTTAGATTACAAAGCATTCATGGGCTTTAGGATCCATCTCATACAACTCATATTCATATCAGTATCAGTTCATAGCTTCACTTAGTGGGTAATGATGGAGATATAGGTATAGCTAGCCTTTGTATTCTTGAGCCACCTACTCTAAGGGATTAGATACATAGTTCAAACATTGATTAACACATGCATGATCACATAGATTCACTTAGTGGGTGATGATGGAGCCAAAGGGCTATCCTTTGCATTCTTAAGCCACTCTTGGGGAATTAAGCACTTAGCTCCATTCATGGTATTACTCTTGGTAAAGTATATACCTAGCATTACTCAGCATCATCCAGCATCACTTAGCATCACAACAAGGTTTATATTGGTTTGCATACCTGATGAGGTGTATTCATTCCTTTCTCTTCATCTCTCTCTTACCCATTTGTGTATGTTATTATTTTAGATATAGTGTATCTAGTAAGAACTAATATAATCCTAATTTTATTTTATAGATTTACACTTCATGACATGTTCTCTCAATGCACACTTAGCATCACATAGTTTTATGGGCTTTATCCTTGTAGGTAAGTTTAGGTACATTTTTTATTTTTCCTTTATCCTAGTAATTAACTTTTTTGCATCACTAGAATAAAGGGGGGGCAAATGTAGTCATAAAATATATCAAAATTAGTAGCTTGAGTGTGGCTTATGACACCCGATGCATATGTCCCTCTTGCATTCTCTCTTGACCCTTCTAGGCACCTTTTTGTTGATTCCCAATCATTTGTAACTTCTAAGTGCTAATTCTAGCTCATCAAAACCCTATTTCCCATGCTTATTCCATCCCCCTAGGTCTTGAACCTATAAGACAAGATTGTTGGGGTTGGATTATAACACTAGACCCTAGGGTGTCTAATTTTCATTGCTCTTATCCAATCATATTTCAATCCCAAATGACCATTTTCTCTTGATTCCTCTTCTTCATTATGTCAGCCTAGCATGAATACATTTAATCCATGACAATAGATCTCTATAAAATCCCATTCAAAGTTCATTTAGAAGGCATGGGAAAATATTACATAAATAAGCAAAAATACAAGTAAGAACACTAAGGCAAATTTCCTTATTCTCTCCATACAACCATCTAATATAGCTATCAGTATATTAAATCCCTCACACCAATCCCTAGCCACCTCAAGCACTCTTAGTTTGGAATTTTTGCATCTGCATAACACTATTACACAAAACACATCAAGTGGGAGAAATACATATGGCTTGATCCCTCTTCAGAGTATTGGTATGTAGGTAGCATGCCCACATAAGGGGTTTGGATACACGTTTAGTGAATTTTACACACACTAACCCACCCTCTTTTGCAAGTTTCATTAAAGTGTAATGAAGTTCTAGGGTTTGAATATTAAATCTACTCTAAAATGATCTCCATAAACATTCAAGACTCAAAACTTCATAGGCATGCTCACAAAAGCACAGTGGATAAAACCCAAAAAACTCATATCTATTTAACTAGTTTGGATGATATAGGACCTGGACTATAATGTCAGACCCTAAAATGTCCTATTTTTGACAATCTTGTCCTTCTACTAAATGAAAGTCAGATCTAAATTCATGACACTATCCCATTCTTACACAGTCAATATTAACCTCTATTTTAGACATATGAACCTAGTTTTAAGATAAGTTACATTCATCCTTTTTCATTACTATTTTTATAAAGCTACGAAGGTCAAATAAATTATACAAATCAGTACTCTATTTATTGCAATATTATTTACTAATGTAGTCAACTTAGACCTTTAACTAAATTAGGAATAAGACTCCAATATTCCCAAAATAATTAAATCACCAGTGTTGTAGATATTTAGGTAGGTAGGCATTATGTGGCAGTCATATGGGCACACTGTTATGGTATAAATGAGATGAGAGACAATGGCACTAGCATTGACATGGACACATATTACAAGCCACTTACCTAGTGGATAAAGTTGCATTCATTAATGCATGTAATAGGATAGATGGGACTATTACACCCAATGGTTTTGATAGTGGTGCCCACATTTTGGGATAGACATGTGAGAGAGTTAAGCGGGAAAGGAGGATTAGGCCCACTAGTTGCTAGGCTAATGATCAAAATATGACATGAGAGACTATGGACTAGTCAAGCATGATAGGCAGTAGATAAAGAGGATATGGAGGTGGATATAAGAGTACCAAAGGTACCATAGACAACATCATAGTAGGAGGAGTGGTAACCACCTTAGTCATACCAGTAATGGAGACACCATTAGCAAGAGAGAGTAGAGATGATGGTCATCTTAGATGACCCATCAGGTAGGCCAGGATAGAGTTGGGTGATAGAGGTGCCACTCAGGTATAGCTATAGATAGGCATGAGTGGTGACCTCAAGATTTACATTTGGGTAGCAATCTACATATGAGGTACTTGAAGGATGCACTAATGGAAAGATTATGTTTGGCAGTCATGTAGATAACAAGATAGTAGTAGGCAACACATAGATTGGTAAGAATAGATGGTTTGAAATTTGCTTAAGTTATTTTAGATAGATTATAGATAGATATATTTTTTATATATATTTATGATCTAAGGTCTATCTAGTTTAATTTTTTTAGATATTATAGAGGTGGAGGCCAGATGGAGATCCTGGGTGATGGGACCACTTCATGCAATTTTTTATGAGGTACTAACCCCATATGACTCGATGACACTGAAGGATCTTGTGATAGTGTATGCTTCAAGGAGTTGGATCAAACTAGTAGGAGAGTTATCAAGGTAAGTATATGCATGCAGGGAGGAGCCATAGCTAATAGTAGGGGTGGGAGTGAGAGAGGTATAGGCATGACATGCATTGGCTCAAGAGAGAGTTATGCATATAGCTACCATGACCTAGATGGCACAAGTACACACTTAGTTAGCACAGGTATAGGCCTAGGTGGCCAACCTATAAGGATAGGTGATAGGTTTGAGATATCAAATAGCCCTTTTATAGGGTATTATTTGAAGGGGATAGTCTAAGGCATCTATGGGTAGCATGGATAGGCCATGAGATAGATAAAATAGAGCCTAGCTGTAGAGTTGGGGAAATGTATTTGGTTGTACTTTGTATCAAAAACATGGTATATATATAGATATCTCATTTTGGCATTTGGATGTTGTTTTTATATGTTTATATTATGGTTGTGCTTGTGGTTTCATGGATATATTTATTTCTAGCACATGTATTTAGCTAATTTTGTATGTGTTATGGTAAATATATGATTTGTCATTTATTTTCTAGTATTATGTAAGATACATGCATGGTTAAAAAGAAATAGATGAAAAAAGATTTGGCTAAGTATAATCAATCAAAAATTTACTACATATTCTTTCATATTGGGAAATGTTGTTGGAGCATTGTCAATGATGTCATGATGATGTCATGGAGGTGCCCTAGTGAGTGGATGGAGTGCCTTGATAGTCTAAGTGACAATGACAGATTGTGTAATGTACTTGTCCTAATGTGCTTGAAGTTGGCTTGGTTCATCTTTAGTTTTGGCATGGTTATAGATGTTTAGGGATGAGTATGGTGATTTGATCATGTGCAAAGGGTCCTATCAATGGCCAAGGATGACTGGATAGCTTGTGTTCATAATTGGAATTCATCTGGTAATCCATAGTTTTTCATCTAGACACTTTGGGTCCAGTGGCAGAAAATCTGAGTAGGCAGTTTGATGATGTCACCATTACCACGTGGGAATGAGTCAAGGGGAGTTAGTCATATGGTTGTGATCACATTAGTCCCTAGATTATTTTAACTAATTTTTAGATCATCTAACAAAGTGTGTCAAAATATATGCAAGTGAAAATTTGGGCTTCCAAACTTTTTGACAGTATTTTCCCATACATAGCCAAATTTGCATGAGGCAAGAAAGAGCCAAGTAAGTTGTTTGATGGTGGCATATCTCACACGTGTGGATTTTTTGGAAAAAGATGAATATATGGGTTTATTAATTTTTTTTCCTAGAGTATTTTCACTAATTTTTAGGTCAATCATCAAATTGTGGAAAAATATATGCATGTTTAAAGTTGTCCTTCCAAACAAGTTTTTGACATAGTTGGCTCTGTGGTAGAAAAAATTGAGTGAGAATTTTTATGTCATTATATCTCACATAGGTGAGGGTTATAGGATTAGTTTGTCACATAGTTGGATTATCCTATGTAAGGATATAATATGGTCCAAATTTGAGATCATGTGAGTGAGTGAGGTAAAAGATATGACTATGCAAAGTTGGCCTTCCAAGCAAATAAGCAAGGTTCTCATACTTAAGTCTTTTTTGCACAAGTTAAAATTTAAGTAACATCAATGAAGTGCACTACTAAAAGAAGTTAGGAATAAATGATATGGTGCCAATTTTCATAATCATATAGGTTTTTATCAAGATCAAATTATGATCACTACCTGATAAAGACCTGACTGATCTACAGAGATTGATAGAGCGTGTTGAATCAAAGTTTCTAGATTGCACGAGATGAGGTCTACATGTTCAAGGTTTAACATTTAGAATTGGCATACAGTGTGTTAAAAATTGAGATTCATATAATAACATTGATGGTGTGTATTTAATTTGATCATCAAGGACTTGAGATGTGAGAAAAGTGGTCAAGGTTTAACTATGATAGTTGCATTTAAATATTTGAATTTTATAAAGGGAAAAACTAGTATGCGGTATTTTTCCCATAACTTTTGATTCAGGATGAATTTGCTAATGGTATAAAAAATAAAGATGAATATGACTCTATGATACATCTAATGAAACTAATTTTAATATTTTAAAATTTTTATAGTCAAAGATATTAGGCTTAAAATTTTACTATGTGTTTGTGCATAGATTATAAATGACCTGAGAAGATTATTTTAGCTTGTTTTGATATTGTTTACATATCTCTTGATGAACTAGATATTGGGGAGTGTTTTAAACTCCATGAGGATGATTTTTGTGAATTATGAATGCTTTACCAATCATATTTAGTATGAATAAAGGTTTATAAGTTGATTGTATATTCATTCATGTCGACTGTGTGCATAGAATGTTATTTGAGTGAATTATGCTTAAGTAGAAGGGTACTATGTTGGTTTTTGGCACTTAAGGGGGGCCTATAGATCATATTGAATTTTTTCATGCATTTATAATTGGTATTATGTTCTTTTTTTGTTTGATTAAGTTTTAAAGGAGTGAATGGGTTCACATGAGACCTATAAGGGCTATAAGGGCCTAATTGAAAGTTGTAGTTCCTTATGGGTGACCCATAGATGCTATGGCCAACCTATGAAGATTGTATTAAACTATTTCTTGATAAGATATTTTCCTTAAGGTTTAAGGAATGCCTAATGGATGACCAATATGGTAATGTTCATGATTGCTTTATAAATAGTGAAATCAAATATGGTGATTTCTAGACTTGTAAGACTTGAGTGTAACTGGGGAGAGATTTGAGATAAGATTGTGTGTGTGAATTATGGATTGAAGGATAGGTATAGTGCCTTGTGGATGAGTTAAAGATTAGAATAGATTAAAGACTATTTATATGACCTATTGGTTATAATTTTTTTGGAAAAATAGTGCTTTTATTATTTGAGTATGAGTGAAGGTGAAGAGTGATAATCAGACATCCATCATTAGGTGTTAAAGACATCAATTCATAGGTGGATGTGTTCATGTGTGTTGTTATGGTAGATTATAATATAAAGAGATTATAGCCTCTTTTCAAGGTGAAACTTTCTAAAAGTCTGGTTGTTATTACAGCTCAACTAGACAGGTATTATAGCACCTTATTGGATTGTAGTCTTACTAAATAGGGATTGTAGTTCCTTAATCAGTTGTAGTTGGTATAAATTAGTTATTGTTATTATATAATAGTATTACAATTGTAGGTTCCAATGGTTTTTCTCCCATAAGGGGGTTTCCCACATATGTCATGTGTTATGTGATTGATCTTGCATTATCTCTCTTACTCATTGTCATGAATGTTGTGTATGCTTCATGAATGCTTGTGGTAACTGGTTAAGTGTTTGTAAAGATTTAAATTGAAGTTAGATTATTTGGGATCAATGATTCATGCCCCCCTCAATGATTTTACCTCTAAAAAATGTGTAATAACAAGAAAATATTTAAGCATAAGAAACCAAAGGGTGGTAAACAAGATGGAAAAAAGTTATTTATAAACCATGAAAAAGAGCTTTTAGCACCAAATTAAAACAAGTAAAATCACACTAAATCATGTTGGGAAGAATGAAAATAATGAAATAAAGTAGAAAGCACATGAAATAGAAATACTATAAAAACAAATCAATTAAGTCAATTAATCATACTAAATCACGTTGGGAAGTATAAAAGGAAAACAAAATTGCCAAAATTTGGTGTTAAATTTATCACACTAATTCAAGTTGGGAAGTATGAAAATTTCAAGAAATGGTTGGATTACATGCAATCAAAAAATAAAAAGATAAAAAGTGAAAGGGTAATGAAGTAAGCATAAAACATCTTAAATCAAGTTGGGAAACATGTCAATGATGTGTAACTTTGTAATCAATCAAATCTTAGCTCATATTTGATATATGTAATTTTGTTGTAACTTGGATTATTATAAATTTTGTGAGGAAGGCTAGGTTCTATATGTGGTCTTGCATTGTAACTCACAAAGGGAACACCAATGAGGTGGAATAAATGTGAAAAACTGGTAAAAGGGGGATGTTGGTAATAGGAATGTAAAATTTTGGTAATTTGTGAGGAAGGCCAGGCCCTATCCATGGTCGTACAATGCAACTCACAAATGGAATCCCTATGGGAGTGATCAGTGAACAAAGAAATATTTATCAAGCAAAAATATTAGGATTATAGGGAGTGAAATAGGGAATGTAAAAATCATAACATAGGCATCTTATGAGAAGAATTTAGGAGATAGGATGCATACAAGGATACGAGAAGACACTAAGTGACTAGTGACCATTAATGTACAAAGGAAACATGTTCGCTATAGACATAAAGTTGTGTAGGAAAATAAGTGTGCTAATAATATCAACTCATGAAGGTAGATTAGTACAATAAAATTAAAATGGACCTGCCTTACCAAAATGTGTTTTCTATTCCTCAGGACCCCTTATAGAGTTGTCGATCTATTGTGAAGATTGGGTACTTGCATGAGAAAGTAGGAAGCACTAAAAAAAATTTTACTCTCTTTTTCTAATCTAATATCTTAACACACCCCAATGGACCTTGGCTCTATCATGAGGCCAACTATAGATTTTAAGATTCGACTAGAAGGAGATGTGATTTATATCATGTCTTTTAGTGTGATTTGGGTTCTCAAAATTTTGAATGTTTTTACCTTTTTAGATGATTGCCTTTTATTAAATGATGTGGCTTTTGAATATTTTCAAGGATTTTTAAGATTCCTCCTTCATATGGACTTGGAATGACCAATCATGAGAAATAGAGTGATACACATGAATGAGCTTTAGGCTTTAGAAAAAGGAAGCTAAGTAACCAATGACAAGACTAACTAGGACACTTTGGCTAAACAATGAACCAACATGTTATCTCAAGTCTCAACCATGTATATGCTTGTTTATGAAAGGGATAAAGGGAATAAGTGAGATCCAAAGTGGACCAGTAATAGGAAAGTATAATGAGATGAATTTTTTGCTAACTGATCACATGGTATAGAAGGAATGACTAAAGTGAACAAGGTTTGTATGTTTCACTCAAATTTTACTATTATTCAAAAGAAGGTATTAAAACTAGAAATATGGGTTGTTGTAGGAATACCTAATAAAAAGTGTGTGCATTGAATCAGAAGATTGTGAAGAGCTCCTCTTTGGCTTGGGAAGATGTCTTGCATGTAAGAAAGCACTAAAGCAAACTTTTGGGTTAAACAAGTAGTTGGGTGGATTTCCTAATGCTAGCTAGATGTCAAAAGTGAGAGTTTCCTTAGGGGCTATTAATCCACCATTTTAGAAAAATTAAGTTAATAAAATAGAAATAAATTACTTGCATCAATGATCAAAAGGTACTAAAATTGATAATAAGAATTACTTGATAAAGAGATATGTTAGAATGATCAAATCAGTGATAAACTAATTAGTGCTAGTGTTAATGGGTTAAGGTATGGATCAAAAGGTCTGAAAAGGGTCTATGAACAATTATAAACTCTAAAAAATATATTTGGGGAAGTATAAGTGGGTCAAGGTATATTGTTGGTTTTTTTGCCATAAGTGATTGTCAACAGTTGGGTTAATCATCGGTGGTTAGCCCTGACCATCGATGGTTGGGCTGACCATCAATAGTTGACTATGTCTAAAATTAGGTTTGATCAATAGTAGATTGATGGGATTCATAGATGAATTTTGGGGGTTGGACAAAGGCCAAATTTATTGTGAAATGTAAATAAAGCACATGAATAGTAACAAAAAAAAACTTGTCTTATCAAAAGGGGGTTGGATGAGTAGTTGGCATAGTTGGCCTGTAGGTAGGATCTAGCTTTGTTTTCAATAGAGTAATGGTGCCTAGAAGCTTGGTTGAGAGGTGATGGAAAATTGGCTCTTAACAAAATGGCTTGATAATGTGGATGACGTTGGTTGACCTACAAAAGAAAACTCTAAGTACTTGAGCTCCTAATAATAATTACAGATGGATTGGACCTCCCAAGCCTCTCTTTTTTTATAGACACAAGCAAGAGGTAGAAGTAAAGGTGTAACTAGGGCAGCTAAATATAATTCATGCATGTACAGGCTCACAACATAATTTAGATGAAGTTATATTTAGAAATAGGTTGGTGAATGTTTGCATGCATTGATTTAAAGAGGTGGATCCTGACCATTGATAGTCAAGGTGACCATCGATGATAAAGGTCCAGAGGGAAAAGGGACCTACTTATCAAGTTTACCTTGTTTGGTAAAACAAGGTATAGATAGGTGGTTTAGATGGTCCAAAAGGGGTTATAGCTTTGATATTCAGGATCACAGGTATATAGATTTTTTATGTCTACATTTTTCCCCTTTTTGTTGTGTTGTTCTTTATGAACAAGTAGCAAAACAAAAATAGAGTATAGGTCAAGGGTCTAGTTACCCTAAGAATGGGTGGAGGTATTCCCCCTCAAACCAAGAGTTAGTGAGGTGTAGCTAAAGTGGGTATGGGTTTGATAAAGGGTAAATGTGGAGTTAAGAGTTGGTGATGTGAGTTGAGCATGTGAGGTGAAAATGTAGACACAAAATGTGATAAAAGGTGTGATAGACAATATCATGCAAAGACATATTGCCAATGTTAGTAAAAATAAGGTCAGTGTGAAGAAGACAAGTGACCAATGTATTGTGTGACTACTATAGGCATGGCAGTTGGATACACATCAGTCTCCTAAGTAATTATTTTATTTCCATTGGGTATCCAAGGCAAGAAGTGATCTCGAGGAAAACACAAATGAGTCAATTATCATAGGTATCCAAGGTAAGAAGTGCTCCCAGTGAGACACAAGTGGGTTGGTATGAGTGAGGTGGTGCAAAATAAAAAAAAATCAACAAGGCAATCTTGTCACTTTGGTCAAAAAACTAGGTAATAAGTGGTCATAAAGTTATGCACTAGAGGGACCATGAGAGTCCAACAACAAGGTGATGAGATAGTTGGTTTGGTAGGAGAAAAGCATCTCCAAAAGTAGGCAAAACCTGGTTGGATTTATGTTTTAAAATGGTAGTTTATTTTTTTAAGTGTCAAATTGGGGTGTCTTGATCATTGATGGTCAGGGTCCCTAAAGGTGACTGTCAACAATAACCCTAACCATAGATGGTTAGCGGAAACCCTAAAAATTTGCCAAGTAAAAAATAAAAATAAGAATTACTTTTACTCATTGTAATTTTTGTGATTGGTTGACTTAGCTTGGGTAATTTAAACATGCATGGAGAGAGTTCTTATTGAGTTGGTGACTACTCATTAGCTAGAGTATGGGTGTGATCTTCATGGGTCTAAGATGCAGAGAGCATATAGATGTAGTTGGGTGGCTGCTTGTGGGCTTAGACCATGGAGGAGGTCATAGAATGAGGTAGGGGTGTATGCAATTAATAGTTTTTAGTTGAAATTACTTATTTGAAGTTGTGTGGGTAGGTAAGTGTGAAATTTTGCCAATTTGACCTATATGCCCGAGGTTAAGTTTTTTGAAATGGTTGGGCAAAATGGTCGGTTGGGTGTCCAGTAAATAGGGTGGGTGGGTTGGATGGGTTGAATAAAAGTTGGGTAGGGTAGTATTTAAGAAAGAATCTAAATTTTGTGGGTGTTGGGTGATGGAGGGGGCTTGGGATTTGGGGGTTTTAGTCAACAAGCGACCATCAGTGATTAAGTCTGACCATTGATGATCAACACCCTAGGATTTAGGGGTCTCCAACTATCGATGGTTAGCATGACTATCGATGGTTAAGGAAGATAGGGTAGATTTTTATTTATTTATTGTTGTTACTCTCTTTTCTCTTTTTTTTGGAAAAAGAGTAGTGAAGGAAAAATGGGTTATGACCAAAATAGGTTAAGGCAAAATGGTATAGGGTGAGATTAGGGTAAATAAATTAGGTTTAGGTAAGATGTTATAGGGTTGATAGGTAGGTTTAAATGGGTAAGTTTGAGGTCAAAATGGGCAATTTTGATCCATCAAAATAGAAGAGTAGTGTGAGATCAAGGTTTTAGATATGGTTTTAGATGATTCCAATAAGAGATACTAAGCTAATTATATGGTTTGGTCTAGGCTAGGGATCATATCCATGTGTGTGACCACATGCCACACATCTTCCCTAAGTTTCATGAGGGGATGATCATAGAGGAATGGGCCCATATAGAAGAGGTAGGGTTTGGTGGGATGAGACACTATCAGCATGTGTTGAAAGACACATCTATGGTAGTAGCACTCATCGAGAGATGGGATCTTACTACCAATACCTTCTTTTTGTCAATTTGTAGAGATGGTTATACTCCCAAAGGATGTTCATCAGATTATTTGACTCCTATTACATGGTGAGGTGATATATTAAATCAAGTAGGAGGAGCAGGATTATTTTGTTGAGTATCTATATGGAGATGATAGTGGTTAGGTCCATTGGCACTCTAGAGGATTCAACTACTTAGTGTTATATGAGAGTCTTCATGAGGATTAATGATTGATGATGATGTTGATGATCGTAGTGACTTGCTTTGGGCTCCTAAATTCTAGTAGTGAGAGGTTTCCTTATGTTTTGTTAGGTGTATTGGATGATTTGTTATTTGGAAGGATGGTATTTGGTTGGGTGCTTATTTTATTAGTCCATATTTATAGGGAGCTATGAGGATTTAGGCACCACAAGAGATATGACATCAACATGGGGATGTTATTACACTACTAGGCTTATGAGCACATTTGAGTGTTGAGGCTGATGGGGTTACCATGGCTAGGGTATAAACAGGTTGAGTTCATTACTGGCTTTATGAGATGGAGGGATGACTATGAAACATTAGGTACAAGTAGTGGAGCACACTGTTAGGTTGTGGAGCTAAAATTTTCAACTCTTTGCAAAAATTAGGAACAAAAGGTTGCTGAGATCTAGGAGCACCGGCATTGGCAGCAAAACTGACATCGGTCGTGACCAGTGCAGAAGGCCACCGGCGACGGCAGGAAGTCAGCCGACGTCGGTAGAACCAGGCAAGCAGGGACCGGCGTCGGTCGCCTATGTGTTCCAGAACTACTCGTTGCACGGACAGTTAGTTAAGTGAATGAAGAGTTTGCATGTTAAGACCAGTTAGATTCTTGAGCTGCGAGAATAATTGTCCAAATTAAGAGTCTAAGTTATTGTTTAAGTTAGGGATCTATTTATAGACCCATTGGCATGTATTGTATAAGTATGAGATAGAAAGGAAGGCAAGGAAGAGTTCCTTCCATTGTAAGATCATTGAGTTGTAGGTTGTTGCAAGCTCATAGGGGATCTACATGTAAGTATGGTCTGTTGAATTGTAGGTTGCAGGTTCATGGGAGATCAACTTGAAGTGCTATAGAGTGCTTGGTGTACCGGCAGGGTTATTACTGACTGGTTGGAGAGGTGAACACCAATTCTGTGTGTGAGTTGGTTGTTGGGACCATTTTTTTTGTAGGAGAGTGTTGTGAGAAGAATTACTGTACACTTGAGGTGTGGGAAACCTATGTAAGGTGGAAGAGTGTGGTGGCTCTTTGTAGTATTCTTTTCTATGCTATTGTCTCTCATATTCTGTGCTATTGGTGAATTCTAGTTACTTGTGTTTCTGGTTATTTTCACATATTTAATTGCTTATATTTGGTAATCATACTATGCTCTTTCTGAGGAGTAAGATCCTAACAAGAGGAATCAAAACAGGTGTGTTTGTTCTTGGATTCCCACCCCTACAACTGGTATCAGAGCTTTTGGTTGGGATACTAACAGATTGGTTTAGATCTGGGTAGTGTGTTTTGATTACAGGTTACTCACAGGGTTTCTGTTTGAGTGGGAGTTGAGCAATGGCAGAAGACAGTAAGCTATGAATGGAAAAGTTTAATGGCAAGAACTACCAATTATGGAGGATGTAGATTGAGGACTATCTATATCAGAAAGATTTGTACTTACCGTTGGGTGCGGTTAATAGCAAACCCTCGGATATGAAGGATGAAGAATGGGAGGTTCTTGATCGGAAGGCTCTGGGATCTATTAGATTGAGTCTTGCATCATCTGTGATTTCCAGCTTATCACAGTGTAAGACAATGGTGGAGTTGATGGAATCTTTGGCAAATTTATATGAAAAACCCTCGGCTTCTAATAAGGTATTTCTTATGAAGCGTTTATTTAATTTGCAAATGTTGGAAGGTGGATCTGTTCATAGCCATCTTAGTGATTTTCATGGTTTGGTAAACCAGTTTAAGTTCAGTCAATATTGTATTTGATGATGAAATTAGAGCTCTCTTAATCTTGTGTTCATTACCTGAAAGTTGGGAAGGTTTGGTAATGGCAGTTTCTAATACTGTGTCTCCTTCAAAAGTCTTAAAAGTGGATGATGTTGTGAGTGTGATCTTGAATGAAGAGATACGTAGGAAAAGCACATGTGAATCATCAGGAGATGCTTTGAGTGTTGAAGGTAGAGGAAGGCCAAGAGAGAAGATAGAGTGTGGAAGATCAAGGTCGAAGATAGGCAGAAGATCCAAGTCCAGGTATGGCAGAATAACCTGCTAGAAATGTGAAAAGCAAGGGCACTTAAAGAGAGATTGCAGATCAGGTGAAGATTAGCATGAAGGACATGGAGAAGAAGTAGATGCTGCGGATTACATTGCACAGGATGCTCTGGTATGTTCTTTGGATAAAGTAGAATCTTGGGTTTTAGATTCTGGTGCCTCTTTTCATGCATCCCCACATAGGGAATTTTTTCATGAGTATGTCCAGGGAGACTTTGGAGAAATTTGTGTAGGGGATGGTAAGCCTTGTCAGATTGTTGGCAAAGGAAAAGTGAAGCTGAAATTGTAGACAAGTGACACATGGGTGTTAAAGGAGGTCATGCATGTCCCAGTTCTAAAGCAGAATTTGATTTCTGTTAGAAGTTTGGGTGATGAGGGTTGCACAGTAACTCTCACAGTGGACTCTTGGAAGGTTACCAAGGGTACACTTGTTGTAGCTAGAGGTAAGAAAGTAGGTACGCTTTATCTATCTACTTATATTACTGATTCTCTTTTTGGGTTATCTACTTCAGCTATAGATTCAGAGATGTGGCTTAATAGGCTTGGTCACATAGATAAAAAGGAGATGCTTGTTCTTGAATCAAAGAGTATGCTTTCAGATTTGGAAGGCATGGATCGTGGTTTATGTATGCAGAAGAAGAAGGTGAAATTTCTTGAGGAATCCGATGTTAGTGACAAGAACATGAAAGCCTTGGTTTTCAAGGAGAAGGTGACGGACAGAGTTCAGCACAAGGTGCAGAGGAATTCAGAGCAGAGAAAAGGTGATTTGGACAAGGGTTTGATCCAAAAGGAGCTCATGGGAAAAAGTTAGGTCTCACTAAAAAAACACAGAGATCGACGTCGGCAGGAAAATCAACGTCGGCATCCAGACAGGGACCGATGTCGGCTATGTGCAGCCCGACGTCGGTGACTCGGGGCAGATAACGACCAGCGTCGGCCAGGGGAAACCGACGTCGGCAAGGTGGCAGTCGCAGAGAACCAACATCGATCGGCTGCACACTGAGATGTGACCGGCATCGGTCACTGAGATGAATTTTGGGTGGACAGCTAGCTGTCATGGAGTCTCAAGCACCCATATGGAGGACTGAAGGCATAAGTAAGTTCTTAAATTCATTATTTCCCTTCTTTACACTACTTGTTGCTCACTTATGGTATAGAACCAGGAAGTTGTTAAAGAAGTCAAACAGGTAGATCCAGGAAACAGTGGGAGCTTGGCATGGATGAGGATGTGATTCCTTGGAGGAGAACCAAACAGGTGTTTTGGGTAGAGTTGCCAGCTAGAAGTAAGCACTGAGAAACGAATGGATGTTCAGGATGAAGAAGAGCAAAAATGGATACGTGAGATGGAAGATCAGGGTATATGGTCTTGTATTAGCTGCAGGACAATAGAGGTTTGATCATTGTGTTTCTCTTTACCAGGTTGGATAATATTAGCTACATTATCCTATTTCTGTATGATGTGCTTGTTGCAGGGTTACATATACAGGTATTGCTGAACTAAAGGTAAAGCTAGTTCAGGTGTGTGTCATGGAGAATCTGGGAGTAGCAAGATTATTTGGCATGAGTGTGTTCTAGAGACATGGAGGTCTTGTTGACTTTGTTTCAGGATGATTGTGTGAGACCGGTTAGCATGCCAATGGTTGGACAGTTCACAGAACAGGTGTCTTGATTCACATAATGAGGTTGAGTGCATGGTATGTACTAAACCTGAGTTTTCCCAAGCAGTGGGAGTTGTCACAAGTTTGGAGTCAATCTGGGAAAGTAATACTGAAGGGCAGTTCAGTGGGACCAACAGCAAGTGCACATGCTATGCAGGGTCAAGTTCTTATCTACATGGTTGTAGATGTGGATGTGGCAGGTAATTTGGATGACAGGTTTTGCACTACAGGATTTGTGGTGGTTGGTCTTCAAGAGTGATCTTGAGGAGGGATACAAAGCCAAGGGAACAAACTAGACGGAGTATAGGTACAGGTACAGGTTGCAGTTGTTTATCTCTAAGTGGGAGATTGTTAGGTTATGGAGCTAAAAGCTTCAACTCTTTGCAAACAGTAGGAACAGAAGGTTGCTGAGATCCAAGAGCACCAGCATCGGCAGTAGAATCGACGTCGGTCATGACTAGTGCAAAAGGCCACCGGCAATGGCAGGAAGTTGGTCGACGTCGGCAGAACCAGGCAAGCAAGGACTGGCATCGGTCGCCTGTGTGTTCCAGATCTGCTCGTTGCACAGATAGTTATTTAAGTGAACGAAGAGTTTGCATGTTAAGACCAGTTAGAGTCTTGAGCTATGAGAATAATTGTCTAAATTAAGAGTCTAAGTTATTTTTTAAGTTAGGGATCTATTTATAGACCCATTGGCATGTATTGTATAAGTATGAGATAGAAAGGAAGGCAAGGAAGAGTTCATTCCATTATAAGATCATTGAGTTGCAGGTTGTTGCAAGCTCATAGGGGATCTACATGTAAGTATGGTCTATTGAATTGCAGGTTGCAGGTTCATGGGAGATCAACTTGAAGTGCTATAGAGTGCTTGGTGTACCGGTAGGGTTATTACTGACTGGTTGGAGAGGTGAACACCAATTATGTGTGTGAGTTGGTTGTTGGGACCATTTTTTGTGTAGGAGAGTGTTGTGAGAAGAATTATTGTACACTTGAGGTGTGGGAAACCTCTGTAAGGTAGAAGAGTGTGGCAGCTCTTTGTAGTATTCTTTTCTATAAAGTGTTAATACAAGATAGTGTTTTGTCTCTCATATTCTGTGCTATTGGTGAATTCTAGTTACTTGTGTTTCTGGTTATTTTCACATATTTAATTGCTTATATTTGGTAATCATACTGTGCTCTTTCTGAGGAGCAAGATCCTAACAAGAGGAATCAGAACAGGTGTGTTTGTTCTTGGATTCCCCCCCTACACACACAACAAGGATTGATTCAAAGGTGCATTAGGTGTGTTGGTGGCTAGAGATATCACTTGGAGGCCATACCTATAGTTTCTACTTTAGCCAGGCTACAGGGGGTAGACTCTTGTATGTAGAGTTATAGATGGATAGTGGGTCACTGAGAGGGTGAGGTGGAGCTAATTCCATTTGGTCAAGTTTAATGATGGTTTAGTTTTTTATAAGGTGTACCAAGTCCACATCCATGATATAAGAGGCAAAATTTGTGGGTTCAATTATTGATTCCCCAACCTACTCAGACAATTCTAGATGGTGGGTTTGAGGAGCTTCCTATTAGGGCTCCTATAGATGTTGTAGGGTATGAAGATGGATGCATAACTTGGTACCAATCAATTTATGTAGCTACAAATTTTGGTGGAGATGATGGAGGTGTGAGGCTAATGGCTATAGATCCAGTTAACCAGGCAAGATAAGGAAGGGTGGCATTGGTTGTGGCCTAAGCTCAGATACAAGTTTTAAAAGGATAGGTTGAGATAGTGATAGTTGAGAGGGACTAGGTATGGACCCAAGTTATCACTCTGTAGGGGTATCTAGATAATTTATTGAACTAGATAGGCACATTACAAGGGTCAATTGGTGTGGGTGTGATAGGTATGGTAGTAAGACAACTACTAGATTCAGTGTCATGAGTATGATAGCTAGCTACCATACAAGAGCTTAGATACTTTGAGGTGATGGTGTTAGATCAGTTGCCCCATGTAATGAAATTTGTAAGATAGAGAGCTAGTTTAGGGGGTTGGGCTACACTAGCTACCACAAGGCAGTGGGCTACTATAGTTGATCAGACAGGGGTCCAAAAGGGACCACCATTAGGTACAGGTATAGATGGGGCTAGTGGTAGTGGTGCAGGTGGTTTAAGTGTTCCAAGGGTTTGATTGATATATAATATCAATGATATGTATATGATTTTTATTTTAGCATGCACATCGATGTAGTGAAATGTATATTTTGAGATAGAGTTGATATTGATACATTGTTACATGTATCATTTTGACTATTTGATGTATATGATATATGGCATTCAATGTTTTATGTGATGCTCATGTTTGTGATTTATCGTTATGGATACTCATGGTTTATGGCTAATTGACTTAGTAGCTTAGGCATGTGATATGTATAAAGTTAAATTATGGTGTTTTAATTCTACGCATGGTTAGATAAAATATGCTATGGATAGATACATGTTATGGCTCATGTTTATGGTTATGTGTATTGAATGGTGAATGGTGTATACTATGATATTTTGCTTATTGACTTGTTTATAATGTTATAACATATTTAGAAGCTTACATGATGTGATGGATAGGTAAATGTCTGCTACATGTTGATATTGTTATTGGCTCATTGGTGGATAGATGATGTTGCTTATTGACATAGTTTATGATGTTCATGATTTTGGTATGATGTTTTTATCATGGTTATAGGCTTACATATACTAATAAAAGATAATAAAAAGAACACAATGCCTTTTCATTAATAAAGACCAACATGAAACCCAAAATTGAATTGTCTTAGTGAACCTAAGCCTTACAAATGTTTTACATTAGCATGCCTAGGTTGATAGATAGGGATCCTGATAACATTGTGTCAACTAAGCTCATAGTCACATGCATATGATATGTGGAGGGATAATGGGTGAAATTGGAATCATTAGAGAGATCAGTATGCCTTTTTATAGGTGTCTAAAGAGGTAGTATAAACAAGTCTATGTTTCTAGACCGATCGATGTGGGAATTCTACTAAGGAGAGTTGATTGTAGTTTTTCCAATTTTATTGTTGTTTAGGAGAGATGATTGTAGCTTCGAAAGAATCTTTTTGCTTTTTATCTTTTAATTGATTTTGAATTTTTCTTGAGGGTCAGGGAAGCCTATTGATATGCGAAGCTTCCAAGAAATTGGTAGCTTTGACTAATGATTTATCCAACCATCCTTCAAGGGAGTGATTTGGATTTATATGGTTAGATCAAATGATCTTGATGGCTATCCTTCAAGGGAGTAGTCCACCTTATGTTTTACAATTTCAGAATGAGTTTCTAATAGTTGTCCTTCAAAGGAGTAGTATATGAATGCTAAGGATGACCCATAATTTGTTTTTGTTATTTGATATTGCTTTTTCTTTTATTTGAGTTTGTTTGACATGGACCTATTCATACATGCTCAGTGGATTACCTTTATGAAGGCAAAACTAAGCTAACATGGGGTGCCAGTAGGTGAAGAGGAGGTATAGGTAACAATGACCATAGGAACCAATCTCAAAGAGATGGGAAGTACTATGAGAATCATGCCATGGATAGAGTTGTGGTATCCATAGTTCAAGATTAGGATATAGTTGTGATAGATAATCACATGATTCAATTTTAGTTAATTGTCTCTAAAAAGAGGGAAATGAATATGTTTTACAAGGGATGAGCTTAAGTTAGACAAATGATAATGGTGATCCCTATCTAATAATAAAAGGGACATAGATGTGAAGCATTAAGAGGCTTAGGTTTTGGATTTCCTTCAAGAGAGGACAAATGATAAGCCCCTAATCCATATTTATGGGTTATGATGTAGGGTCCAAGCCAATTGAAGGCAAATTTGCCCCTTTCAATTTTCTCTATATTAGAGACATGTTGGTTTTCTTTGAGGACAAGATCTCCAATGTTGAATTCTTAGACTTCCAGGTGTTTATTATAGGCTCATTTGAGTTATTCTTGATAGACATGAAGATGGGAAAGGGTGGCTAAATGACGCTCATTGAGTAGCTCAAGTTGGGCTAAATGTTCTTAATGGTAATCATCTTTTGAAATGAGGTCACACAATAATATGCAAAGAGAAGGTATTTGGATTTCAAGAGGCAAGATGGCCTCAGATCCAAAGATGAGAGAAAAGGTTATAGCACTAATTGGGGTTTGAATGCTAGTATGATATGCCCATAGGTAAAAGGGGATGTGCAAGTGCCAATCCCAACTTGAGGTATTGACCATTTTGATAAGCATGTTGTTAAGGGTTTTATTAGAGGCTTCAACTTGTCCATTTGTTTATGGGCGATAAGGCGATGAAAAGCTAAGCTTACTACCAAATACATCACAAAGGCCCTGAACTTGTTTATTTTTGAAAGATTTACCATTATCAATGATGATCTTATGGGGAACACTAAAATGGTAGATGATATGATGGGTGATGAATTCGATAATCTTTTTAGCTTTTGTTAAGAAAAGGGGAATAGTTTCCACCCATTTAGTAAAATATTCAATTGTAGTAATGATATAATGATGTCATTTTGAAGAGTGGGCATTGATTTCACCAATAAGGTCTAGACCCCATTATGAAAAAGGATAAAAATATATGGATATGCAAAGGCTATTACTAGGTAAATGATGTAAATTAGCATGTTGTTGACACTTGACACACTTTTTCATGTAATTGCAATAGTCTTGGTTGAGGGTAGGCTAGTAGTAGCCCAAGAAGAGGATGCACTTGGCCATAGCAAGGCCACTAAAGTAACCCCCATAGATACCATCATGTGTCTCTTTGATGGCATGAGAGGCTTATAGAATAAGGAGGCAATAGAATAAGAGGCCATCTAAGCCTCATTTGTAGAGGATTCCTCCCATAATGGTATAATAGGAGGTGCTCTGAATAAATACCTAATCGGCATTCCTAAAAAGGATAGAGGGAACTATGCCAAGGTGAAAGTAGTCGAAGGGTTATTGCTACTAAAGGTCGAGCAAGATATCCTCCATAATAAAGATGGTTAGAGTGTTTGTCTTGGTGTAGGAGGGCTCAATGAGGTGATGGACAATGACTTATATTTTAGAGTCTGAGGGTGATGATAGGATTTAAGAAGTGGGTAAAGCCATGGTATCAGTAAATTTTTTGGTAGATTTTGGGGTGGTTTGAATATGGTAAAATTTTAATGAGGCTAAGATAAATATAACTAGTTACCTATACAATTGTAAAACCTCATTCTTACACTGGTCAGTGTCGATAACTTGGTTGACCACAAGTTAGGAGTCACCAAAGATATTGATTATTTTGAATCATAAAGCTAAAGCAGTTTGGAGACCTATTACTAGGGCCTCATATTTATCCATGTTATTAGTGTATTCAAAGTTGAGTTTAAATTATAAGGGAAGTGGTTCACTGATAAGGCAGATAAGGACAATATCAACTCCCCTACCACACTGACATTTGAAACCATCAAAAAACATGGTTACTTGATTGGTGAAATTTTCTTGAGATGAGCTTGTAATGGACTCATCTAGAAATGCAAGAGGGGGAGGTTGATTGTCTGCTAGGGGTATTTTGACCAATTGGTTGGTGATGACTTGCCCTTTGATCAATTTCTATTAGAGAAACTCAAGGTCAAATTTAGCTAAAAGCATGAGCCACTTAGCCATATGTTAGTTTTGGTATGGTTTGGAGTGCACATATTTGAGGGGGTAAATATTGGTTATGATAAGAATTTTGTGATTAAGGAGGTAATGGCAAAGTTTGGTAGCCACAAAGACTAGGGCCATACATAATTTTTAAGTATGTGTGTACTGATTTTCATATTTGACTAGTGTACAGCTAATGTAATAGATGGCTTATTCTTTGTGTTGTTCATCCTGATGGGAAAGTATTTCCCCAAGGGAGTGGTCTATGGTAGAGATACAGAGGTAGAAAGTTTGGTCATCCTTAGGAGATGTAAGGATAGGTGGAGATAGAAATTAATATTTGAGTGCATCAAAGGCCCTTTGATAATTGATGTTCCACTTGAAAGAGACATCCTTTTTCAAGAGGTGGTGGAAGGGCTAACACCGATTAAAGGGCTAGGAGATGAAGTGATGAATGGATTGAAATTTCCTTGACAAGTTGTGGAGTTGTTTAATATTAGTTAGAGGTAGCATTTTGAGGATGGCTTTAATTTTGGCTGAATCAACTTTGACTCCTCAAATGGAAATGATGAAGCCAAGAATTTTTCTTGAATGGACCCCAAAAATATGTTTCTTGGGATTGAGGCAGATGTGATGGATAAGTCACTCAAATATAATATTAAGGATGGATAAATTATCTTTACAAAGCTTGAACTTCTTGAGAAGGTCATCCACATAGTCTTCAAAGATTATTGGATAAGGTCATTCAAAATGTATGTCATGGCCCATTGGTAAGTTGTGCCAGCATTCTTAAGGCAGAAGGGCATGACTCTATTACAAAAAATCCCACATGGGGTGATAAAGGTAGTTTTGTACTGATCTTTAGGGTCAATTAGGATCTGATTATAACTCGATAATCCATTCATGAGTGATAACATCTCATGGCCTATTGTAAGATCAACAAGTTGGTCAATGTTACGTAGAGTAAAGTCATCCTTTCGGTAAGCAAGGTTGAGGCCATGAAAGTCCACATAAATACGTAGTCTTCTTATGGCTTTAGTGACATGTACAATGTTTGAAACCCATTGGGGGTAATCAATGGGTTGAATGAAGTTAACAAAAAGGAGATGTTGGAGCTCTTATTTGATAAGGAGGGCTATGTGAGGATGCATTTGGTAGATTTTATATCTAATAGGTTTGTTATCATGAGTGGTGATAATGTTTTGGGTGGTAATGGTTGGGTTAATACTAGGCTATCAGCATATGACTAAGTGAATATGATGTTATGCTCATGGAGGAAGGTCGAGAAGTCCTATAGTTTCTTAGGGGTGAGAGTTTGGCCAAGTTTGATAATGTGGGGGTTATATGGAGTGCCTATGTTAATTTCCATGGTTGATTGATTTAACATGGTTGAGGTTTTTGGAGGTAAATATTTGTGGATGGAAGAATCTAGTGCTCCAAGGTAGGTCAGAATAGTCTCATCATCTTGACACTAAATGGTGTTAATGGTAAGAGAGTCATCTCCCATGAGTTTAGGATGGCTAAAATGGATAGATATGAGTGCCCCTTCCTTTTGGTAAGTCAGGGGGCTGAGGGTAATCATATTGATGGAAAAAAAAGTTAGGTGGGATGAGGTCCTCATCCTCACTCTTAAGTTAAGGGGATGTTGGTAGGGAAGGGTTCTCTTTTATAATAATGGTGGTGGTAGGTTTGTTGGATTTCTTCTTGTTAGGTAGTATGAATTTGAGGATATGTTTCTCATGAGGTTTTCAAGTCTTGATCAAGGTCAATGTGTGTGGGCCATGCTCATACCATCCTAAACCAAATCCCTGTTAGGCACACCTATGAAGGTATAGTTTGGCAAAGTTGGGTTTATACAAGTAAGAGAAGTTAGAGGTAAATGGCTAAGGTGAAGGGTGGGTAATGGCAAGGTTAAGTGGCTTGTTGATTCCCCCATAGATGAAGTGAGTTTGATAGCTAGGAGGCCCTAAAGTGATAATGGCTCCAATGTTGGGGTCATGACCTGGGTGATGGTTGAGTTTCCCATATTCTTGGGGAGTAAGGAGAGCATCTAGGGTGAGGACATGGTATTATCCAAGGGTAAGGTGTTAGAAGGTAGACTCTAAGGGATCAATGTTGGGTATTTAGTCTATAGAAATAGACAAACTAGTAGATGCCTCTATAGGAGGGGAAGTAATGGCTTTGGCTTCCATGGGTGGTAGATTTTGTGGTACTTTGGATGGAGATAGGACAACAACATTAGGTTGGTAGGTCATATTGCATGCTACAAAAGGGCTAGGGTTAGCTAGTATGGTAATCACCTAACCTTCATGTCTAAACTTGACATAATGATGGAGGGTGGAAGGTACATAATCCATGACATAGATCCAAGGTCTCCCTAGTAAAACATTTTAGTAAAATTCACCTTTGACCACATAGAAAAGTTCAAGAAGCGTGTGAAGTCCTAAATGAATGTGAAGGACAATGGTGCTTAGGGTAGTGGTCATAGTGTCATTAAAGGATCTAAATATGGCTAAAGTTTAAAACATGACATTTTTTGATAGCTTGAGTTGGTCATAGGCATGGGAAGAGATGACGTTGATACTATCTCCCCCATCGATCATAACCCATTTGTTATGGGTTTCGTTGATATGGGCAGTGATAAAGAAGGGTGGATCTAGGTCTTTAGGGTAGATGGAAGGTATCTTTGAATCCTTGAAGGTGACAAGGGTGGAGAGTTTGAGAGTGTTGATGAAGGCCTCTATAAGTTAAAAGTCTCCTAATTTGACCTCAATAGACTTCATAACCTCTATCATGGCCTGGTGATGGTGAGGTGAGGTGGAAATGAGATCATAGAGGCTCATCTTAGCTGGAGTTTAGTGAATTTGCTTAAGAATGACCCTCCTAATGGATTTAGAAGGATTATCCTTGAAGGTGCCTATGACAGTTACTTTGGGTAGAGCTAAAGATGCATAGGGTTGGATTGAGTTTGATTTAGAATAAGTAGGTGGGTATGTTCATAGAATGGTAACCTTGGCTTTCCCTTTATCCCTTTGTTATGATCATGTGAGCACATTGATGGTATGGATAGAGGGGAATGATGTGATAATAATCTGGGTGGGTTCCTCATCATTTTGAGGTGAGAGTAGAGGATCTATTATGCATTGCCAAATGGCCAGTGGGTACCTTGGTAGAGGTGTCAAGGGAATCTCTTTTAGTTAGAGATCATCCTCATCATAGAGTTGATGGATAATGGTATAGAGAGATTTGTAGTTCTTAATGTCATGTCTAAGTTTCCTATGATAAGAATAGATTTGGCAGTCATTATACCAAGTTAGTTTCAAACCAAGGGGGTCAAAGGGTCTGATAAGAGGTAAGGTGATGTGTTGAAGATTGTAACAACCTTTGAAAAATGGTTGAATAAGATTTATCAAGAGGTGGGAAAGGCCTAGAGATTGTCATTTTGGGTGGTAAGTGGGGTGTTTTCATGGTAGTGAGTTTGGTAAGAGAAATCTTGGGTGAGGTGATGTTTCTAGGTAATGGTTTTGGTTTGGGCATGTTAGTGGTTAGAGGGTTTGAGGTGGATAGTTTAGCCACCAGTAGTTTAGTAAAAATTAGTGTATCAGATAATAATTGGGCTAGTGTAACCAATAGCAATAGATGACATATGTTAAAAGGAATTTGATTTTTGGGTAGAGTTAAAGGATGAGGACCTGATATAGAGGGTAGGGTAGAAGAAGGAACAACTCTAGGCATGTGATTATTCGATGGTTTTGCTCATTTGGTTGGTTTAGGTTGAGGTTTGAGTGGAGGTTTAGATGGGGTCAATTCTACTTTAAGAGATGGTGGACCAAAATCTGTATGAGGAAGGTATTGAGGTTTGTAATAGGCTTGTTTGGTGGTTCACTTGTTTAAGGTATGATTGCCTTGGTTGGTGGGGAACATGAGGGGTTGGGAGAAGTTTTGATTGGTTTGAGAGGTGGTGGAAAGATGATAGATTGGTTGGTTAAAGATGTGCTAGAAGGTTTGGGTTTATTGATGTAAGGTAGGCCTAAATGTTTCTAAAAGGTAGCTTGATCCATATCTAGTTTTAAGGCAAATTCCAATTTTTGCACTAATGTGTAAAAAGGTTTGTGTACTAGTTTTACTTCATGGGTAAGGGATATAAGAGATAGACTTGTAGGTTGGGGAGGTTGGTTGGTAGGTTGGTTGATTTTATGAGGTGAGGGAAGTAAGGTTAAGGTAAATGGCTCATTTATGGGAGGTGTCAATAGAAATGCTTCAACTTTAGGAACAATATCCATAGGAGTAGTGTTTTATTGGGTAACTAGTGGAGGTGGCAAATCAGGAACATTTACTTGTCTAGATATGCCTATTGGGGTAAAATGTGATGATTCCAAAGCTTCTATGAGTGTGGCTAGTGAAAAAGGAACCTCTTTAGGCTGAATATTTGAAGGAGGGGAAGATGAGTCTTCTAATTCTGTAAGTGAGGTGGGGGAAGAGTGGGTAGATTGAATGGTTGGGTCCTCATGTGTAGGTGTATCATAGACCATGTTGACCATGTGGGCATCATGAGAGAATTCAACCTATGTGTCCTCATTTATGACAGGGGCATGGTTGGGAAAGGGATTTTTGAAGATGTTCAAGGCTTGATTTTGAAGGGCATTAGGGTTATCCAATGTGATTTCCCCCTTCTCAATGAGGCTTTAAACAACATTATTGAAAGTATTGCATCAGTTGATGTCATGTCTAATCACTTGATGAAAGGCACAAAGGTCATTTTCATTATACCAAATAGGCACTAGATGAGAAGAATCAAACTGTGGGGGAGGCTTGATGGGTGGAAGTTGTATAATATTAGCTTTTAGTAACTTTTCCAACACTGAGGCATAAGATTCTCCAAGTGGAGTAAATTATTTTTGGGTGATTTGGTTTAGGTTCCACGAGCTTTTATTAGAGGGATTAGGAAAGTTTTGTTGATTAACAGTACGTGGTGGGGTAGTGTTAGGGACAACTACATTCATAGTTCCCTTAATCTTAGCCTCAGAGTTAGATTTATTGCTTACTTTGGAGGAAGAGGCTTCGTTGGTTTTGAAGGTAGAGTTCTTGTTTCATAACTTTAGTTTACCCTCATTTATAGCCCTGTTTTCTAACTTGTGTGTCATGGTAAAAGCTTCATCAAAAGTTTTAAAGCTTTGGATACATAGTGTGGAAGAAATGTACTTAGCAAAATAATGGGCAAAAAGCTTGATCAATTCAAGCTAAGGCAAGGATAATGATAATCGGTTGATCAAGATTCTCTAATGAGCCACAAAATTAGTATAGACTTATCCTCAAATTGGTGAATGGAATAAAGGTCAGTGATAGAGACTTTCTTGGATATGTTGATTAAGAAGTGATCCAAGAAGCTCTAAGATAATTGGTTAAAGGATAAGATGGAATGTTTGGTAATGGAACTATACCAATCTTGTGTCAGGCCAGAAAGAGACATAGGAAATGTGTGCAAACTTAAGGCATCATTGTAGGCAATCATGTAACAAGAATGCCTAAATGATCTTAAATGTTATTGGGGTCCTTCCTTACTATTAAACTTGGTGAATTTTGGAAGCTCCCATTGGGTTGGACAAGATTTGATAGGGATTGAAGGGTGAATGGGCTCATTATAGATTTGGTCATAAGATAAAATATTATGGGCTCTCGAAAAGGATGACCTAAGAGTTGACATTTTGTCCATGATTATTTATATTAAGTCTATTTGAGGTGGTGGATGTGAGGGGTTATAAGGCATATATTATGGTTGGGTAATATATTGATAATTGAAATAAGGTTTGGAGATGGCCCCAAAATGATAAGAGTTTATGGGAGGTTGGGTATATGACATATAAGGATAAGTAGTTGTTGGCGATTGAGTAATAGATATATACCCTTGCGGGTTAGGGGTATAACCAAATTTATATTATGATGGTAGTTTTTTGGATGTTGAGGTAGGTTGAGTTGTGGTTGGATTGGTAATTAGGGGGGTGGTTGTGACCTTTGTGTTATTGGGTGATGAGGTAGAAGGGATAGGTACCCCTAAGCTTGATAAAGAGGTATTAATCGATGGGCTAGGTTTGACAGAGGGGAGGTTGGAGACACTAGTAGAGGGTGCCCTAGATATAAGTGGGATATGATGGGTGGATGGTTGGGTTATCCTTAAGGGAGAGGATTTATTATTAGGGGTGGATGGTGTAAGGGTAATAGTTGGTTTGATAGGTTGGTTCTCAACCATAGCATCAAAGGGGTTAGTAGATGAAGATTCTTGGGTGGTCAAAGGTTGGGTGGTGACCATAGCAATAGGGATACCCTCCATAAGGTGGGATGTCATGTCATAAAGAGGCTCTTGAGGTAGAGTTGAAACTAGGATATGGTGAGAAGCGGTTTTAAGATAGTATTGAAGGGCCACTAGATTGTTGTTTAAAAAGGGAAATACCCAAGGGATAATAGGGATTCCAAATGGGCAAGGTGAATATTCTACCTTAGATACATAATCTATATATGAGGAGATAGAGGAGGTTGATTTAGGTGATGAGTTTGGTTCAGCCAGGTCTCTTCATTATTGATGAGTGAGAACCATATAAAAAGTGGGAGAGAATAGAAGAGAATAGACTCACTAATTAAATAAAAAGAAGACAAATAAAATAGTCAAGGCAATTAAGGAACACACTTAAAAGTAAATTTAAGCTTGAAGTCAGTTTTAAGATTACATTTAGCTTATGCCTTAGTTTATGAGAATGTGTGATAGAAGTTGGCTTGTAGATCATAGAAGTAGTCTATTGTTGGTTTCAAGTTATTTAGGTGCTCAAAATAACTTGTACTAAATTGGGTATGTGTCTTGGTGCTTGGTACTTGCTCCCCTCACTTCATGATCCTAGAACCAATCCAGGTCACTTAGCCAATATATATCATTTATCCAGAGTTTATACTCAGCTAGAGAACTGAGTGGGTCCTCCTCTTAGTGATGAAATCCAAGTAGGATCACTAGGAATGGGTAAGGTGACCGTTAGGTGATGAAATCCTAGTTAGGCCTTATCTCAATAAGTTATGATGTTTGATTGATTATGTGGTTTGGTTATGTAACATAAGTGTGCTATGATTAATCTTGATGCTATTAATTAAGCTAAGTGAGATACAAGAAGTAGGCAATCAATGGATGAAATATGTTTTAGACCCAAACGAAATTTTGATTTCAATTATGAACATAAATATAGAAAGAAGCATATAGATGTGGATAAAAATAAAACCCAAGTAGAGACGAGGGTCCCACCAGGTGTGCTAGAATGTTTCACTCAAATTTTGATATTGTTCTGAAGAAGGTATTAAAACTAAAAATATAGGTTGTGGTAGGAATACCTAATAAAAAGTGTGCATATTGAATCAAAAGATTGTGAAGAGCTCATCTTTGGCTTGGGAGGATGACCTACATGTAACAAAGCACTAAAGCAAACTTATGGGTTAGATAAGTAGCTGGGTGGATTACCTAATGCTAGCTAGATCCTGGAAGTGAGAGCTTCCTTAAGGGTTATCGATCCACTATTTTAGAATAATTAAGTTAACAAAATATAAAGAAAGTACTTACGTCAATGATCAAAAGGTATTGAAATTGATAACAAGAATTTCTTGATAAAGAGATATGTTATAATACTAAAATTAGTTATAAACTAATTAGTGCTAGTGTTAATAGGTCAAGGTATGGCTCATAAGTTTTGAAAGGGGTCTGTGAATAATCAAAAACTCTAAAAAATAGATTTGGGGAAGTGTAAGTGGGTTAAGGTAGCTTACTAGTTTTTTGTGCCATAGGTGACCATTGATGGTTGGGTTAAACATGAGTGATTAGGCTTGATCATTGGTGGTTGGGCTGACCATTAATGGTTGACTGTGTCCAAAACTAGGTTTGATCAATAGTAGATTGATGAGATTCACAAATGAATTTTAGGGGTTGGGCAAAGGATAAATTTATTATGAAATGGAAATAAAGCACATGAATAGTAAAAAACAAAATCTTGTCTTACCAGAAGGGGGTTGGATGAGTAGTTGGTGTAGTTGGCCTATAGGTAGGATCTGTCTTAATTTTAATAAAGTAACGATGCCTAAAAGGTTGGTTGAGAGGAAATGATAAGTTGGATCTTAACGAAATGGCTTGATAATGTGGATGATGCTAGTTGACTTGCAAAAGAAAACTCTAAGTACCTAAGCTCCTGATAATAATTTTAGATGGATTGGACTTCCTAAGCCTCTCTTTTTTTATAGGCACAAGCAAGAGGTGGAAGTGAAAGTGTAATTGGGGCTTCTAAATATAATTCATGCAAGCACAGGATCATAACACAATTTAGATAAAGTTATATTTATAAATAAGTTGATGAATTTTTTCATGCATTAGGTTAAGGAGGTGGATCTTGACTATCGAAAGTCAGGGTGACTGTCAATGGTTAGGCTAACCATCGACAGTCAAGGTCCAGATAGAAAGGGGACCTGATTGTCAAGTTTACCCTATTTGGTGAAATAAGGTATATATAGGTGGTTTAGATGGTTCAAAAGGGGTTTTAGAGGGTCCAGGGGTAACTTTTAAATTTGGGATTGTAGGTGTGCAGATTTTTGGTGTCTATATTGTATAACCAGGTCATAATGATAATTATATGTGTTTATAGAGATAAGAAAGCAAACAATCATGAAAAGAGAACAAAGGAGTTTTTAAGAAAGAAACTAAAGAAGAAAAAGAAGGAAATGATAAATAAGGTATCCATAAGCAAACATAAATGACATCATAAGTAATATAAATTGTGAAATCAAAGTCACCATGTAAGATAAATAAGAATTTGACATAGTTTCAAATGATATAACAAAGAGATAAAGATAAAGTTGGAGCACATGTCCAATACAAATTAAAATTTAAGAACATGATGTATGTGATCATAATTATTGATATATTTAACCACACACATTATCCATAACATCTGATAAGTCTCTATGAAGTTGGATGTGGACTGCAGTTAATGTTTCATCTATCTTCAGTAAAAACTAGGAAAATACTTCATGTCTAATGTCCTCAATAGAAAAGGGAGGAATGCTTTACAGATCATACTGAGGAGGGATATCATACAGGGGATTCTTAGGAGAATAAATGGGAATGGACTCTATGGGAAATGAAGGGACAATTGGTGGGGAAGGATCCATTGGTGAGGGACTCACTGGTGGAGAAGGATCCATAGGTGAGGGAAGGTCCATGGGTGAAAGATTCATAGGAGGAGGAATAGGAGGTGAAGAAGGGACCATAGGAGGATATGGAACCATAGGACATAGAACCATGGGAGAAGAAGGGGGAGCATTATTGTGGGAATGACTTATGGGAGGAATAGTAAAAGGTGCAGGAATGGTTAAAAGGTGATCTTTAAGATGTTACTGAAGGATGTGATAATGATCAGTGTGATGGGTGTCACATTGATGCCAAAGATAATACATCTCTCCATACTTTAGAATATACGTAGGTAGTACCTTTAGAAGATGTATGGCCTTGTCTAAAGACTGAGAGGTAGAAGGACACAAAGTGTCAAGATATTATCACAATTTATAACAATGCGTGTATGAATGGTTATTTGTGTCATGGAAGTAATAGATACACTTGTGAGGAGTCTTGGTAGAGGAATTCATAGGAGGAGGTGTAAAAAAAGTGAAAGGAGTTTGGGAAGGCTCATTAACCCATTTTGTGGATAATAGAGCCATATGTGGTAAAGGAATCAAACCATCACCAAGAGAAGGTGGTGGTGCTAAAGGGACTAGACTAGGCTCACCGGAAGGAGTGATGGGACCAGAAATAGGGATAGACTCAGCTAAATCAAGAGTAAGAATGGGATCTAATGTGAGCTCTACTAAGGTAGGGGTGGAGTTACAAGCAAGGATAGATTTAGATAAAGTGGAAATGAGAATGGGATCTAAAGTGGGCTCTATGAGGGAAGGGTGAGGTCTACAAAATGCTGAAGGAGAGTTTTACACATCTCAAGGATAATAAGGCTATATGGGTCATAGTACTTAGCAAAGTGATAGGGCTCAGTCATATCATGATCCATAATCATACTCCTAAGAGGTTATTTAGAAATTTAAGGTGTTTTCACCATCTCTACCCTATGATAAAGAGGAAAAATACTAAAATTAGGAACTATATACAATAGAATAAAAGAAGATACACTAAAAAACTGAAGCAAACAAGAATGATAATGGATAATCTTAACATCATGGGCATGTTCAAGACTGCCTAGGAATGGATTGTCTAAGGTATAACCATCATCATAATCATGTGTATGAAGATCAATAATGTAGGTAAGAATGACATTATCATTCGGTGAAGTGAGATGAATGGAATGTCGAGTCTTAGTCAAGATAATGGGGATATCATCACAAGGAGGTTGACAAGAATGAGGTTACAAAGAAGCAAGAAGATAAGAGATGAGATGAGGTGAGAGATCCATGTTTTAATCTTGAGATTGATCTCATTAGGCTCATCATCATCAAAATCTAGGAGGTTAGGAGAAATATTCCCAATGAGTTCAGGATGACCATTGTAACCTCGAGTGGAATTGACAAGAAAGTTAAATTATTGAGACTCACAAAATGGAACACTAGGTAGAGGTTAAAGAGTAAGAATCTTAAAAACACCATGATCTTGGAATTATTCAAAATTCTAAGGGTTCGTGTACCCTAAATCCTATAGATGGCTCCATTGGGAGGGAATTTAATGTATTGACAAGCAAAAGAAGCAATGACTCTCGTACAATGAGTCCACAGCCTACCAAGTAGAATGTTGTAAGATAGACGAAAGTTAAATATCATCACCTTCACATGAATGGTGATAGGTGGTATTATAATTGGAATCCACACACAACCTAAAGGAGGCATTTGCCTTCAATTATATCCTTGACATGTGTTGCATGTGGATTTGAGATTGCATTTAGAATATCTAAAAAATTTCATAAAATCAAGAGAGGCAATACAAGTGGTAGAACCCTCATCAATCAAGGCATGTTTGACTTAGATATCATGAATTTGGACACTAATGAATATAGGAGGATCATCCACATACAACAAAATCTCATCAGGAATCTTGGAAGCAATGGGAAATTTGAGGTAAAGATAAGTGTCCATTATTTCATCAACATGGATGGACATCTCTTTGCATTATTGCAATATGCTATCTTTATATCTAGATAAGCCTACTTCATGCCCTGTCAGGGGAGGATGAGGAATGTTCATTTCAAACAAAAGATGCATAATACAGTTTTGATGATGTGGAGAGGTCTTCATAAACTCAATAAATGGGATTTGGGATGGGAGATTATTGATTTATATGATAGGATCCCACTAATCATAACTCATAAAAAAATTGTTATAAATAGGTGCATAATGTTGAAGGAGGTCCTTAGAAGGAGGATCCAAAGTACATTGGAATTTATGTTAATAAGAGGGAGAAGTTTTAGGACAATGTTATAAACTATGTTGAGAAGATAAATCAATTCATACTAGTTGATGTTGAGATGTGTTAGAAAAGATGTTAACAGAAGCTTGAGTATCATTGGTGTTAGGTAAAGAAGATGGAGGGATGGTAAAAATAGAATGGGGAATGATATCCAAGGGAGGAGTTGGAATTGGTTCATCAAAAGTTATAAGGTCATCTTGCCCCAACTCATTTAAGTGAGTTAGAGAAGAATCCTAGATAACAAAAAATGTGCAAGACAATGGAGGTGTGTAGATGGGCTGAGGATCAATGAAAGTAACCACTCTTTACATATTAGTCATATTAACCACATTCTCTTAAGGATTTGGGTTAATAAGACTTTTGACATTATTGGAAAAAGGGGTGGGATTATCTTGGTTGTCTTAGTGATTTGGAAGAGGGTCTTTATAGATGGCCAAATGAGCATTAGCTTGATTCAAAGCTTGAGATTTAGTATTTGTTTGATGAGATTTTAAACTAATGTCATAGGCTTGTTGGAATTTTTGAATGATAGAATCATGATCAAAATTAGGACCAAAAAGAAAACCCTTAGCTAAATTATGCAATTGCCTATAGGTCTTATGAGAATAAACCCAACTAGCATGAAACCAACAAAAAATCTTGGGATCATACCAAGATTTCATAAATCGAGTTGGATCAATTTCTTGTGGAAGAGGCCTAGGTAGACATTTTAGTAATTTAGCTAAGGATAAAGGTTTGTGAACATTTATGTTATTAGGTGAAGGTAAATGAGCATTGGTGAATTGTTGAGAAGGAAGATATGGTTTTGAAGGTTGGTTAGTTACAACAGCTTGAATAGTGTGAATGGTGTCATAAGAGTCCTGACACCATCATTGGTAGCATGATGTTTCTTATTTTTAAGTAAGATACAAGTACTTGTTGAAGGTTGGGGTGGCTTTAATTGATGCATAAGGAAATATTGATGTTTATCTTGGTTAATGGCTTCCTCAAAAGTACATGGAGAGTGTGGACCCAGTATTGAAACTTGGGAAAGAGGGCATTGGTAAAGAGATGAAAATATTATCATTGGCCATGTTATGTTCACATTAGTTGGACAATGTTTTCCACCTTTCAATAAATGCTTGGGCAGTTTCATTTTCAAGTTGCTTATAATTGCTCAAGTGGGCCAAGATATTTTCAGGAAGATCACTAGTTTGGAACTCTTAGACTAGAGAATTTACTAAATCTTCCAAACTAGTAATACAATGAGTTTTAAGTTGGTTGTACCAATCTAAAGCATCGTCTATAAGAGTTTTGGCTAATAACTTGGTAGCAGAAAAGGTATTTAATTTGACCCAGTCTTTATATAGATTTCCAAATGTTTTTAAATGAAGAGTAGGACCAATTAAGCCATTATAAGAAATGGTAGGGGTGATACCTCCTATATCAATACTATCAATTTGAGATGTGAGAGGCTCATTTTGAAGATGTTTGATTTTCTTGTTGACAAGAGGAGGTTGAGGGATAAGATTACCATTGGCATCCTAATGAGGAGGTGGGGGAACATTTTGATTATGCATGCCCCATGGCATCTGTTGAGCATGGGTTTGAAGCTAAATAAGGTGGTTTTACATTCGCATCATTTGATTTGAATTATGAGCTTTAAAATTATTCATTTAATTAAGTAGTTTCAATAGAAGTTGGTGGGTTTGAGTTGAATTGTTAGCATTATTTGAGACATTATAATTAGAAGTAGTGGCTTGGGTACCACTATTGGTATTAGTAGGATCTTGAGAAGAGTTGTTAGAATGTGAGGCACTCGTGACAAAATTTTCTTGTGTAGAAAAAGATGAACTAGTAGAGAGATGAGAAGGGATAGCACTAAAAGTATGATTACCATGTGTAGTAAATGATGCACTAGTGGAAGAGTTAAGGAGAGTGGATCTTGGAAGAGGCCCACTAAATGTAGAACCTAACATGGTAGTGGAGATACTAGGCATGGAGGTAGAAGAAGTCAAATAAGAAGATGTGATGGTATGAGAAGGGGTCAAAATAGAGGGAAGGGGTTGAGAATCAAAGAAACTAGTATCCCTAAATCCATGTGAGAATGAGGGAGAAGGCAAATTAGGATCTTCATCTTGGCCACTAATCATAAGATGGTAAATGGTAGAAGGACCATTTCCTCGATGTTGAGGAAATTCAGAGATAAAGAAGATCATTTCATGGGTATACTCTTATTTGGGTTAATCTTCAAGGGATAAAAGAGGATTATAAAGTGAAGAGGATTGAGGAGGGGTCCCATAATTTTTTGTTTGAGTGGCTATGTGAACATTGATTAAATCTAAGAGAGGATCCCTAATCTGCTTATGGGAGACCCTAAAAGGGTTGGTAAAACTCATATCTATTGAATTCAACTTAGTGTTGTCTTCAAATAGGAAGTTCATGATGAAAGAGAAGGACTAGATAAAGCAAGAGTGATGTGAAAGTAAGGATATAAGAAGAGGCAGATAATAATACAGAGTCAACTGGGTAGACTTGGTACAAAAAATAGGGGTTGAAAAAGATATAGATTTGATAGGGTTGACTTGGTTCAGTATCTTGGGTAGAAAATAGGTAGGAAAAAGTGTATAGAGTCATTAGGGTTGACCTAGTTTTGTATCTTGGGTAGAAAACAGGTAAGAAAAAGATACAAAGTGGATAGGTTCAACCTAGTTTTATATTTTGGGAGGCAAAAAATAATATTATGTCGACACAGTTGACCCAATATTGTAGGCAGGGAAAATAAATAGTCTGTAAGATACTATGTTGAGAAAAATGATTGTGTACTGAAACAAGAAAAAATTTACAACTAATTTTGAAAGTAAGAAATGAAAGGAAACAAATAATCAATTGGCTCAATGTTGATGATCTAATTGAGGCACATAGCATAAAACCTTACACCACCACTGGTTAATGAAAGTTTTTGCAATACAACATATAATTGAGCAAAGAGCAAGTAATCAACTTTGGAAAGTAAATGCTAAGTGGTCATCCTAAATGTTGTTAGATTATTAGAGTATGATTTTAGATGTGATAGGAAGTTGATTGTAATCAACGAACTAGAAGTTAATCTAAGGATGGTTTCAAGACATTTATGTTGAAAGGGATCTATAGTGGCAATAGTACTAGCTTGATTGGGGCCTACCCCCTCACTTCACACACCGTAGCGATAAGGGTGTTGGGTACTTTGTCAATATATACCATTAACCACGTGTTTATACTTGGCCAAAAAACCAAGTTAGCTTCCCCCTTGGTGATGAAATCCAAGTAGGTAGGCCTTGGGTAAATAATTATTTAAATGCATTTTTAAGATTTTATGATTTGGTAGTAGTGAAAATAAATGGTATATTGAAAAACCACCTAGTTAGACTATGTGAGTTATTCTAAGCATGCAAATAACAAAAAATGAAAGTGTGAGCTAATTACTAGCATATAAGTGGTAATTACAACTTTAAAACATGGTATAATGTCATTTTAGATGATAATTTATGCATAGATTATACAATAGAGTTGAAAGTATCAATATTATATTATGGAAGAAAGGATCTAAAAACCAACTACATCGATATTGTTGACCTAGTTTTCCAGATAGAAGATAGAATACAGAACTACATCAATGGTATTGACCTAGTATACTATATAGGGGTAGTTTTAAAGACTATAAACTATGAAAAATAAAATTGTAATGAATAATAGAAATGAAAGATAAAGAGAGAAAGGAACCTTGGTGGTATTGAAGATGCTTAGATTTTTAAAATTTTCATTTAAGTTAGTTAAAAATTTTGCCAATTAAATCGACTGGGTTGACCTAGTTCTATAAAACCCTATTTTTAAAGCTTGTAAAAATAACTACATTGATGGTGTCAACCTAGTTTATAATTTGGAAGTCTGGAAGTGTACTATGTCAACAAAGTCAAACTAGTAGCCTAAACCTAGAAGTGAAAAACATGTATTGTGTTGATAGAATCGACCCTATAGCCTATATCTGATGAAGAACCTAGACATATAAAATAGATTCATATTGATGCAACTATGTGTTAAACCTACGCATAGAATTTAGAACTATACCATTACTATCGATGCAGTATTGAAAATATAGAAAAATAATAAAATGAAATGATAAAATAATGAAAAACATGAGATAAAACTTGTAAGGTTTAGATTCACATCAGGTTCACCAGAATGTATCTAATGAGAAATACATCATGTTTATATATCAATCCTAACTTAGAGAAGATAGATCATAACATACACTTTTTATTTGGGACACATTAGATAATCAATAACATGACCAATATGGGGATCCACTAGACCTAATTAAGGGATCTCTTAGCATAATAAACCATGCTAGGGAGGGTTCCAAAGCCTCTGGTGAATCACAATCAAATAGTAACCCTAATTAGCTCCTATGTTTTATATTCACTAAATTAATAACAAGTAAAGTCTAATCTAGTGTTTACCAAAGCTTGTGGCACAAAATGGGGGTAATAAACAACAAAATTAAACATGCATAGAAGACATATACTCACATCAATGTATACAAAATCCTAATGCATGGAAGAGAATTATAAATGCATATCTATCTACTCTTATAAAAGAGGAACAAAGTTAGGAATACTTACCTTTAAAAATGAACCCACCAAGCACCAATCTCTCTCTTGGCCAATGTGCTTTGCAAGAGGTTGTTGTGGTATGTATAAATGACAAAGACAAATCAGCGCTAGGCTACACAACCTATCAATGCATCCAAAAGACTTCTCCACAAGATAAGATTTGTATCTCCAATGAGAGCATGAAACCCTAAGATTGTACTTCAAGTAGAATGGTCAATAAGTAGATGCACAATAGTTCTTACTTCTTCTTCTCTTATCTAAATAATGGTGACATGAACTTGTATATATAGGCATATTTAACCCTAAGCCCTTATGAAAGTTTTGGCTGATAGGGTCGACCCAGTCAACCTAGCACAATTATGGACAAGAAATCACTAGGTCACAGACTAGGTCGACTAACAGCTGACCTAGACCCTAAATGATTTTTACCCAAAATTGTACAGGTTCAACCCAGTCAACCTAGTACAAAAGATTGTTAAAAGGGGGTTAAGGCTATAAAAAAGGGGGACAAAAGGCAGTAAATGACTGAGGAGTGTGTAATAGAGAAGAACAATCTTAGGAATAAGGTTTTCAAGAGACAAGTGTGTAGATAACAAGTGGCGTAAGGGACAACAATCCTATAAAGCACCAATGGTATGCCCATCCCTTACCCAGTGTACCCCTTAAAGTGTACACTCAAAGAGTTTGAGACTCAACAAGTTATTTCAAGATACAATGTGTCAATAAGTGATAAAAGTTTGAAAATATTATGTGAGTATACTTTCTAGCTCACTATTTTTCCACTATGTTTACATGTGTTTAATTTTATGTAACTGAGCCTATGTGCTAAAAAATGTATTGTGAGTGCAATATAGGATCCTGATCTCTATGACAAACCCATGTGAATTCCCCCTCTTTTGAGGGGAGTTGTTGAACCTATGCAAGAATTATCCTCAAAATAAAAAACTCTATAAAATGTGTGTTATTTAGAGCATTTATGATAACTATGTATTAATCCAATATGGTGTGCATACATAACATCAAAATGTAAGATGATCTAAGCATAAGTATGTAATGTAAGATGTATGTCATGTATAGCTTCACAAGTGTGTCAAGATAGACGTAATCACTATATGTAACAACAAATTTGAGAAAAATTGGGTAGCTACCTAGGGGGATGGGGCATGATGTCCATCATGGCACCCAAGTAAGAAGGGTAGATACATGAGATCCCTCATGGCATCAAAAACTAGTGTGTGTAACAAGCGAAGACAAGTGTCATGGCCATGATGCATATAAGAAAGCATACATAAAGAACACACGAATCACATAAAGTAGTCCAAGGGGCCATAATATAAGGGACATGGGCACATGTCACTAAATCTGATAAAACAAGACATACAAGGATAGATGCAAATGTCCACATATGCAAATAACAAGTAAGTTGGCATAGAGGCACATAGAAGGACATGTTCAAATGTTCACATACACAATCAAGAAAGGCACACACAAGGACATGGGCACATGCCCAAAGCATATATACTATGAATATAAGTGGAATATAGTCAAAGAACAATAGTATATTCAAATGGCCTCGAATAGAAAAAGCATAGAAATATAATCAAGTCTAAACTAGGTAAGCTAGAAGTAAAAGTATGCATGAACATGGAATACAAATCTATGTAAGAGAGAGAATGTACATATGTTGAGTCTAAAGTAATAATAGTTAGAAAAAATATGAGTAAGAGTAACAAGATTAATATCAAGATATAACAATGTTAAAGTTGGGATGTAAAGTATATAAATATAGAACCTGGTAATCGAAACTATGTATAGGATGCCCCCAAGTGGTCAAATCTATCAAGTGAAGACCCATGTACCGGTGTATATGCCCCCAGTGGGTAGATAATAGTAAGTCTAGATTGGTTTAGTGGACCTGAGTCCTGTAGTAAGCTGCAAGCACTTGATAAGAACACATGAAGCACATATGTATGATAAAATTGACTATATTAAGTTAGCTAGCATATGTAGTGTTTGGAAAGTATAATAAATGTAAACATAAATATGCATACAATCTATAATTTTGTGTTTTCTGAGTAATTATTTGAATGTTTTCATGTTTTTAAAATATTATATTGTTTTATATTTTTTATAAATAATTTATGTACAAACAATATGAAAATGGACTATGTATAAAGAAAAAGAGAGAGGGAAAGTATGTACAAGAAGAGAGAAACCATACTAATCTATGAGTCTTATGGGAGACTCACTATCATTATGGCCTACATCAAATAAGGGAACTATGATAGTGCATGTTGTGTGAAAGGGTAACTATGGTCCCATAATCTACTATACTGAGTGAGTTATATCTATATCTTCCTATGTAGTAGTGCTAGGAATCTATGACACTAATTGTGGTATCTTATGAACTATAGGGGTCTTAAGAGCCCATCTAGTAGAAGAATCCATAAGTGATATAGGTGCCCTGTGCTAAAAACCCCAATAACTCATTAATATTGATCACGATAGAAAGTGAGTAGAGGGAGGCCCTCTAGAATATGTAACATATCATTGATGCAAGGTTCTTTCTATTAATGGTCTCTGTGGGAGAGTTTGTGTACATGTTGTTGACCCATTTTGCCCACAGGCAAAATATCAGTCACCTTCTTCACCTGTTGTTTAATACCAGTCATTTTTGGGTTCAGTGAGTTCAGAGAGTTCATTTCATGCCTTGGTTCAAGTGTTTAGGTATTTTCTATTTCAACAGGTTCAAAAGGGCAGGCGCAACAACAAAGGACTCAGGGAGTTTTCAATTCAAGGCTTGTTTCTTAAGGTTTAAATATTAAAGCCCCAAATTCCTTCAAACTTTTTGCCCGAAGGAATTCCTTCGGACAAAAGTCTAAAGGAATTTAGGCACACTTGAAGCAAACACAAAGGCAGGTGTTTACAAATGCTAAGAGGGTTAGGCACGTTAAAAAATGTAAGTCAAAAGCCTGACGCAAAGCAACAAAGAGTCATTGGCAGTCCCATGCAACCCACCAATAATAAAGGAAAAGGAAGGCCATAGAGAAGCTAGCAGGCCCGATGACGTCCTACGTGGACATCAAGTTTACAAGTATGAAATAGCCATTTGCCTTCAAATGAAAAAGTGCAAACCATGGAAAAGGGCCTAAATGTAGCGACCCGCCAGTATGCTTGCCTAAGGGGGCTGATGAGACAAAATAGACAAAGCAACACGCAAGGAATGAGTAAGCAGTTAGTCCAAGTGGCAAGAAGTGGCACTAATTTGAGAAGTGACTCCAGTAGGTGGAACAGTTCCTTCAAATTGACCACGAGAGGACGCGGCAGCTAAGAAATGTAACCCATTTCTTCATTTTTCATTTAATGGTTGGACAAACCGCATTTTGCCATTTAAAAATGTGAACTTCGAAGCAGGCAGAGCAGATGGCTCATTAATATTTTGAGTGGCTTGTTTCTTTTCATGAACAGCCATTTGTAAAAAGAGTGCCAAATGAGCCTCTTGGACTTTCATATATACTTGATACTTATCATTTTGTAATCATCTTTTTGCAATTTCTATAAGGCGCAGCCCTGCTGAAATTTCTACCTGAATCTATAAAGACTATTTTTACCTATTCTTGGTTGGATTTTCTGTGTATGTCTGAGTGTTTGAGTTGTGTCCAGTCATTGTCTTTAATTCTCTCACAGTTCCAGCACCAACACACCAATTATCCACAAGGTGCCATTGTCTACTAGTGACAAGAGGAGAGTTCTATTTTGGAGATATAGAGTAGAGGAAGTCATTTATAGTATGTATTCTGCATCATCTTGGTGAGTCTCTGTTCCTGTGTTTTCATAAGAACCTCCTTGCCATTTTCTTGTAGCCTAATTTCACTGCCGAGTCTGAGTGTATGTTTGTGGTCTTTGTTCGATTCTAAGAGTAGGTGTGAGAAGATCACCTTTATTTTGGTGTATCACCGCCTTAAAGTAGTTTGTTTTCATGCACTTTCTTCCCTTTTCACCCCCCCAGTTTATATAGCTATATATATATAGGCATGTATGTATTTTTTGCACTGTCTGAAACAAACAAGATACATTAGAGGGAACTGGCCCATACCTAGAGACTCTCCTCTCTTGCTTCACCATCCCACAGGCGAGAGAGGAGTTTCCATGTTGTGGGGAGAAGGTAGGAGTGAGGCCTCCTTGCCCTAGGTGTAATCTCCAGTGTCAACAGTTCTGGCACGCTCGGTGGGACCCAAGTTTTAACACAGTAGAGTTTCAGGATTGATGATGGTCTTGTTATAGCAAATTGATTTCTTCAGCATCTAGCGACTCTAAGTTAAATCAACTGGTTAAGTAGTTCTAAAACTGTACCATCAAGAAATAGTATTCTGGTATGTGTAAATTCCATCATTTTAAGCTATGAACTCTATTTTTTTACCAGCATGGCTATAATCCTTACCAGCCTTATGGTGATCCTTATCATTCCCAATATGGCTATTCTCAACCCTACCATGAGCTATATCACCCTTGTGCTCAGTCTTCTCAGTATGTCACTTCTCCCACTCAACCCAATCTTTTCACCAATCAACCAATTTTTGCCTTCAAGTGAGCACTGCTGGGATACAACAAATATGTAATTGATCTTAACACCAAAAAGGGGTATGGCCAAGATATTCCTGATCATATCATCCATCAAGTGAGGAATGTGTTGGATCAGGTTTAGAAAGAATGGGCTCTTATTGAAAGAGCAAATTGGCACAGGCTTTCAAATGAGATGTTGGATGTGAGCGGTTTAATTGCATCTATGGAGGAGAAGCTGAGTGTGCATGAGAGGCAGCCTTACCAAGTCTATCAACCTACATACTCACTGCCTAAAGCATCATATCAGTCATATATAGCCCCTATTCTTGAGCCAAGTTGAGCCTATCAAAGTCCGTTCCCCAATCATGTTGAGGAGAATTCCAAAATAGTGAATCTTGTGTTTAAGGCTAATCTTGATAGACAGATTGAATTGGAAAACCTTCAGATGCAGCAATCCATTTTGGCAGCAAGGGAGGTAGAATCTAAGTCTTCACTACCTTCTCACATTATGGCCTCATCAACCCCAAAGGAGATGCCCAGTCTAAATTTCTTGAGCTGGAATCAAGTGGTTGAGTCACAGAACAGCAAGGGGGCGAAAGAGATTGTCCAAGAGTGCGAGGTAAAAGATCAGGTTAGTCCTTTTCAAGTTCCCTCCACCCTTCTTTAGGAAGCTCCTTACATTTCACTACAATCTTCATGCACTCCCCATCTCTATGGTGTTTCCCACGAGCTCCAAGAAGTGCAAAATGAGGATTATCTGGCTAAGCGGGTTGGGGAATTAGAGGCTAAGATAAGACTACTGAGAGAAAGAATGGTGGAGCTTTCAGACCCTACAGAGGAGCTTGTCTTGAGGGAAGCAAGTGAAGAAGAGTATGCTCAGTTCATGACTAATCAGGGAGACTCCATGAGTGTAGATGAGGAGGAGATCACCTTAGGTGACATGGAGGAGCATGGGCAATCTCTTGTTCATGTTTTAAATGATTCATTTGAAGCCATTGAGGCACGTTGCACTGTTCTTCAAGGAGGCTATGATTTGGATAAGAATGAAGAAGGTAGCATTGGGTTTTAAACAAACATGCAAGTAGGTGGCAGTTCTTCATATTTATCCCTTCAAGGGGTTGGTGAATCTGAGGACACTTTCTCCAAAATCATCAAGGAAGATGGCCATACCATGGAACCCGAGCATGAGGTAGAGGAGAACGAGCCAGTCAACGATGCATATCAGGAGGCTTCTGGTGATGAGCTAGTAGCAATTGACTTCTTGATGGGATGCACCAACCTGAAGGATCAGCATCCAATAGTCCTCCAAGAACAAGAAGAGTACGTATATATCGAAGGCATGTTTGAATGTTCACTCGATTTTCAGCAAACTCAGGTGACAGGCAGGTAGAGCAAGTCGCCATTTCTCTTTTCCATTCAAATACTTGCCTGGTGCCATAAATCTCCTTTCCAGGAAGGGGACTTAGGAAGTTTTCCCTTTGATCCAGGAGGGAATCAAAAAATGCATGGTTAATTGTATATAGTAGGTTCCTTTCAGTTTGCTTTCCCTGTTTTCCCTAAGTGTTGTTGCACAGGTAGCATTTTTTAGTCTTGTGTGTTTCCCTTTGCTTGGGGGTAAAAACTTCATGTTTGATTCTCAAATCTTTCGAGTTATTTCTTTTTTTATTTTTAAAAGCTACATCTGACTCTGTGCCCAATGGATTTTTAAGGCAACTAGATTCTAAGCATAGCAAGCATGCTTCCCCTGTGAGTCACCAATTGTTGACCCATTTTGCCCACAGGCAAAATGTCGGTCACCTTCTTCACCTGTTGTTTAATGCTAGTCATTTTTGGGTTTAGAGAGTTCAGAGAGTTCATTTCATGCCTTAGTTTAAGTGTTTAGGCAGCTTCCGGTTCAAAAGGGCAGGCGCAACAACAAAGGACTCGAACAGTTTTCAGTTCAAGGCTTGTTTCTTAAGGTTTAAATATTAAAGCCCCGAATTCCTTCAAACTTTTTGCCTGAAGGAATTCCTTCAGACAAAGGTTTGAAGGAATTTAGGCACACTCGAAGCAAACATAAAGGCAGGCATTTACAAATGCTAAGAGGGTCAGGCGCATTAAAAAATGTAAGTCAAAAGCCCGATGCAAATCAACAAAGAGCCATTGGCAGTCCCACGTAACCCACCAATAACAAAGGAAAAGGAAGGCCATAGAGAAGCTAGTAGGCCCGATGATGTCCTATATGGATGTCAAGTTTACAAGTATGAAATAGCCGTTTGCCTTCAAATGAAAAAGTGCAAACCATGGAAAAGGGCCTAAATGTAGCGACCCACTAGTATGTTCGCCCAAGGGGGATGATGAGATAGAATTAAGACAAAATTGACAAAGTGACATGCAAGGAACGAGTAAGCAGTCAGTCCAAGTGGAAAGAAGTGGTGCCAATTTGAGAAGTGACTCCAGTAGGTGGAACAGTTCCTTTGAATTGACCACGAGAGGATGCGGTAGCTAAGAAATGTAACTCATTTCTTCATTTTTCATTTAATGGGTGGACAAACCACATTTTGCCATTTAAAAATGCAAACTTCGAAGTAGGCAGAGCAGATGGCTCATTAATATTTTGAGCGGCTTGTTTCTTTTCATGAACAGCCATTTGTAAAAAGAGCGCCAAATGAGCCTCTTGGACTTTCATATATACTTGATACTTGTCATTTTGTAATCATCTTTTTGCAATTTTTGTAAGGCGCAGCCCTGCTAAAATTTCTACCTGAATCTATAAAGACTATTTTTACCTATTCTTGGTTGGATTTTCTGTGTATGTCTGAGTGTTTGAGTTGTATCCAGTCATTGTCTTTAATGCTCTCACAGTTCCAGCACCAACACACCAGTTATCCACAAGGCGCCATTGTCTGCAGGTGACAGGAGGAGAGTTCTATTTTGGAGATACAGAGTAGAGGAAGTCATTTATAGTATGTATTCCATAGCATCTTCGTGAGTCTCTGTTCCTGTGTTTTCATAAGAACCTCCCTGCCATTTTCTTGTAGCCTGGTTTCCCTGTCGAGTCTGAGTGTATGTTTGTGGTCTTTGTTCGATTCTGAGAGTAGGTGTGATAAGATCACCTTTATTTTGGTGTATCACCTCCTTAGAGTAGTTTTTTTTCATGCACTTTCTTCCCTTTTCACCCCCTCTATATATATATATATATATATATATATATATATATATATATATATAGGCATGTATGTATTTTTTGCACTGTCTGAAACAAACAAGATACATCAGAGGGAACTAGCCCATACCTAGAGACTCTCCTCTCTTGCTTCGTCATCCCATAGGCGAGAGAGGAGTTTCCATGTTGTGCGGAGAAGGCAGGAGCTAGGCCTCCTTGCCCTGGGTGCAATCTCCAGCGTCAACACATGTCAATACCATAAGAGTAGACCTCACCTACACTAGTGGCTCTAATAATCTTTGTGGTGTATCAATAGGAAATGTGTTGAGTTATAACTGAAAACTGTGTTGTATCTAGTAATATGTTGTAACTAGTAACTGTGATGTAACTATCTATGGAATAGGTAGAGGATACTCATATCAAAGACCCTCAACTTTGACCACCTGATTTGCATGTATATATTTCAAGCATCTATGTGTTATGTATGGGATGGCTCATAGCTATTGTATCCATGGCCTACCCAATAACATAGAAAACATGCTTGTATTAGGTACTATTAAGAACTAAGTAGCCACATGTGCTGGTCCAACCTATAATAGAAGCATAATCTCCCTGATGGAGTTCTAAACATGACCATTGAAACCAATAATAACTATGTCTATAGGGGATATATCTTACTTTGAATACCCCAAACATTGTTAAAGTGTCATAGTGCACATGTTAATTCTTAACCTGTTGTCAACCATAACACTCTATATAGGATAATGATCTATGTAGGATCATATAAAGAGTGTGTATAAATTTGTATCATCATCAACAATCCCCTACTCTGATAAGGTGATGAGTGGTCTAGCTAGAACTATAATGTGGTACATATTAATTATATTATGCAATGGGTATGCCTCCTCTATAATAGTATGATATGAAATTGGTGATGGATGTGCTTGATATGTGTAGTGAACACATGAAATGCTCTTTGCCTCATTTGTTATGTGCTTTGGAAATAGATCTAAGAACATCTTTAATGCCTTAGCTTCTATTTATTATACTTTTGGTAACTCTAAAGGTGTGTCCATAGTAATAATGTTAGCCTCAATCAAATCTTATATCTTATATTTCATGCCAATGCATTTGTTTATTATATGGGATAGTAGCCTGTGATACTCATAGAATGCATTGGAATCATAGTTATTTGGAAGAGGTTGTGATATATCAACCTCTTTGATGGGAGGAAAATATATGACACTGCAATCCAATAACTATTTTAAAACCCATTTTGGTGATTCTTGAAGATTGGTGAAGACTCTTTGTGGACGAGCTAGTAAAAACAAGTGAGTAGATGGATCTAAAGTCATGTTAACTATGGCCTTTTGATCACTCTTATTTTTATTATCCCTTACCTTGTATGTAGGCTTAATTAAACTCTTAGCATTTGATCCTAATTTATTAGTATATTTTAGTTTGCCCATTGATAGAAGCTTGACTTCTCTTTCTTTTACCATGTGGCACAAATCCGTGAATGTTAGAAACTTCTTAAACAAGATAGTTGCATGTAATGCTGGTAGAAGACTCTATTTGAAGATGTCCTAAAGGTTTTTATCTACCATAGGTCTAGCCAATTTAGCTAATATAGTCTTATATTGTAATATATATTCTATAATAGGTTCATTTGACTTTTGTTTCAATTATGCCACGTGAGCATATGAGATCTTGTCACTGATATTTATAGAGAAGTGTGATAAAAACATGTCTACCAAAGGATTGAATGTTGTGATAGATTTATTTGGTAAGTCATAAAACTATTTTAAGGTATAATCCTTTAAATTACATGGAAACAACTTTGTAATAAGCCAATCATTGGACATGTAATTCAAACATGCTATGTGAAAATATCAGAGATGGTGATCTGGGTCACCCTTGCCATCATACAATGTAAGCTTAGGTGTCACAAATCTAGATAGCAAAGGATTTGCCACTATGTGATGTGCCAAAGGTGTATGTAAGAGACATTAGAATCCAAGGCATGTGATGGCTTAGTGGCTCCTTTCCTAAGATGTAACACCTTATCCTATAGAGTATGAACCTCGTGCATAAGGGATTGTATATTTGGAGTGGAGGAACTAGCCATAAGATGTGTACCTATTACTAAATGTTGTTGAATTACAATTGTTGGTTGTGTTAGCTGAGTTGGCCCCACTGTAGGTGTAACAATGTTATTAGTTAGGGGAGTTAAATATTGACCATTGTTTTTTTTTTAATCTCTTTCTAAATAATAGTGATGAGGTCATCTTAAATATATAAATTTTTAGACACAAAATCTTGCAATTATTTCTTATTGGTCTCGTCAAATTGGTTGTTGAATCCTACCATTGTAGCCTAGGAATAGGAAAACAAGCTGTATAGTTTGAACCTTTAAATAATTTTAATCTTAGAAAGATTCCAAAAAATAAATATTGAAACAAATCTAAAAATTTAGAACTAAAATATAAGCACAAACACAAAAAGGATACAAACCATAAGTGCATATAGGGTTAGGGTTTGTGCAATGTTTGATGTAAGTCAGGTTCACCAAATATTTTAACATTATAGTACTTAGTGAAGGTAAATCTTATGTTTGTTAAATAATTGAATATACTAAATTAGGGAAATAATATGCAATAAATACAAACACTAATTTATTATAAAATTGACTAGCTTTGACTTTTCTAAAAATAGTAATAAATAGTGTAAGTAATCACTTAGCTAAAAAACACCTTATATAAATTATCTAGGTGATAAAAACTGAGATAAAAGTTGGTTTAAGTGTCATAAACTAGATCTCGATGTCAAAACCCATCCTAGATAGTAGTGCCACAATTGGATAGTAGTGCCCATATTAGAAAAATTGGTGGTAATGTCCTGATATTAGCAGTAGTGACCTTTGTGCAGGACTATCCTGAGCTTCTGGATGCACCTGTGTCTAGATCTTTGGGATATGTTTCTACATGCATGAGTCATATAACCCTATATTTTTCATATAATTATTTATTTATTGTGCAAGCCCTAATCTTCTATATAACTAGGACATGAGTTGAAAAGTGTGTTCATTAGTAAGGTAGGTTAGACATCCTCAACACCCCATTATGAAGAGATTTGCCTACATGCCAATCCTTTGAAGAGGGATCAAGCCCGATGTAGTTCTCCCTACCTAAGTATTGGTGCAAGTGTAAGTGATGCTATTATGATAGTGGCCTTGAGTGCCTTCAATGTGCTTGAGACTAGAAATATGAAAAAACTTAGTTTAGGGCTATAGTAGATGATAGTATATAAAAGTACGTAAAAATAGGGATTGATAACCTTAATTGTGCTCAATTTCTTTTGTGTTTGAATGTGTATTTTGCATTTTATTTCCATCTAGTGTTTATAGGGATAAAATTCATGTATTTATATTATTTTTTTACCTATGTAGGTGATAAAAAATGTCTAGGCTGACATTAGGAGATTCTAGTTTTGAAAAGATATCTATTTGGGAAAAGATAGGTAAAATGACATTAGTTCCATTTTGGAGACATTAGCACCATGTGGTGCTACTGTCCTTATTATGGTGTTATTTTCCAACTAGCAAAACACTAGGCACGAAGGGCTAGGATAAGGAAATAAGGGTCTAGGACTACTTTGGGGCTAACTAGGGATGCCTATGACCTACACGAAGGTTGAATAAGTGTGATGATTGGATCTAAGATAGTTGTAGGGATATGCTAGGGATAGGTAGTCTCAATTAGCACTCTTATCCCTCAAATACCACTTTTGGGTGATTAGAAACACATTATTAGAGCAACCTCTTGCTAAGGATGTGTTTTAGCATCCTTATCCCTCAAACTTTATTTTGCATAAATTCTCCTCCTCTAATGATCAAGGAGATTATACTATTCATTTACAAAAATATACACATTCTTTTGAACATTAGGCCCAAAATGAAAACTTGCTCCTAAAAGCCTTTGATCGCAGCTTAACTAAAGGGGCACTTGATTAGTTTTATACTTTGCCAAATGATTCATTATAAACTTTTAAACAACTTGAAAATGTATTTCTCTCATATTTTCATCTTATACCTTACCAAAATTACCATTAGAGCATTTAAAAATGTTGATACAAACATAAAATAAGCCTATACAAGATTATATCATCAGATTTAAAGATGTTTTATATTCCTCACATTATGCACCCTTGGATTTAAAGATCCAATTTATATTTAGCAGAGGTATTCTTTCTCCACTAAGAGAAAGAGCATTACATAAGCCCTTTGATTCATTCAAGATATTATATTGGGATGTGCACAAATATACATGCATACTAAAAAATACAAAAATTAAGTTGCCTATTTTTCTATTTAATCCAAAATAGGATAAAAATATTATCCCCAAAGTACATAAACAAATTATAAAAAACCTGAACCACTTCAAAAGCCTTCTACTAAACCAACACCATTTGTCACAAAACAAATAATAAAGGTATTAAATAAAGGAAAGGAACATGTTACCTCCCATAGTTAGACCAAATATTACCATAAAATGACAACCTTTTTAGTTTGATTGGTACTAAGATAAACCACATGAGATATTATGAACTTTATTGGACAAACACATGATCAGACTTCATCCTAATTCACATTACCCACCTCATAGATTTTAAAAGGTAAAAATAAAACACTTTTACACTTATCATGGTATTTGTAGCTCCAAGAATCTAAACAGAACCACTAGTATTTGGTAGGGGGTACATAGGGTACTTAAATAAACAACTAGCAAGCTAGAAGGCTTAAGGCTTTTAAAAGCTATAGGAGATCTATAGTGGCTATCTGGTTTGTTGGCTTGCACCAAGATATATATAGACTTGTAAATGAGGTTAGGCATAGCATGATCAAACACAAAAGTAAATGGGTATCTCTAGCAGATATAACCATAATAAATCAAGTAGCTAAGACTAGACAACTGATTGCATATGAATTGTAGAAATAACAATCATAAATATAGAGAGCTATCAAGTAATGCATAAACTTAGAAGCAAAGGCACTTTTAGGCCAAATAAAAGACATTTTTAAGTAATAAATACATTTTAAATCAAGGGTTTAAGAGCATGCCTAATCTAAGTTTGAGCTATCTCTTTACTAAAACACTATTATTCTCTAACAATGCAATTTTCTAGTTTAGCAAGAGAGAGAGAGATTCTTTATGCAAACTATATAGACTATTTTGAGAATTTTGAATTTTACTATGTAAATATAAATGTTTCCAAAGAGAGAATGACATGTAATAGAGGATATTTCAAGTAATGAAAGTATTCTTAACCATATACAAATGTAATAAACTTCAAAAATTATTCTACATAATGCCCTGAACATGTTAAATCACTAAACAAATCAAACCCTAGCATGTATACTACTGTAAACAAACAAGAATTTCACTTTGCAAAGAAAATTTCCCTCATATAAAACTCAAAAAATGTGTGCAAACTTTATACCAACTGATTATCCAAGTGAAAAAGCAAGAGAGGAAGAGGATCAGGCTGTGTGTGAGCTAAGTCCAGATTAAGAGCCAAAAGTTGTGGAAGAGGTGAAGGAAAAGCTACCAATTTGTGAGAGAGTCAATGCAAGGAGCACAAGAATAGGTGAAATAAAGTCTTGATGGAGTAAGGAGAAACCCACAAGCTTTAGGAACATTATATAAAGAAATGTGAATCACCAAGATAAGTTGCAATATGATAAGGCATCCCTTATCATAATGAAAGCTAAGTATGCCAAGCAAGAACTAAGAGAGATTCAAGAAGGCAACCAAGATTTGAGTGTGATGATAAAATGGGAAGACTAGAGCAATAATTCAAGAGAGAGTGAAGAGAGAGGCTCAAATGAATGATAAAGAGGCATATATCTCAACCCTAATCCACTAAAAGACCAAAAACTAGTAATTGTTAGCCATTTGGGCCCAAACAAGAACCTTTTTCACACATTCCACCTAGGCCATAAATTTTTTGAAGGAAACATGTGGCTTAGGCCATAATTTTCCTTTTTAATCTATAGTCCAGGTCATAAGGCCACCTAGGGTGGTCAAAAAGTCTCTAAAAGGGCCCCAAGAGATGCCTAGAGAGCTTGTCTAATGTGCAAAAGGTCTGAAATGGACTGAGGATGTATAGGGAGTGAAATTATGATGTGATAAATGTCCAAGAAAGTGTAAAATTTCTCCAAGTAGGATAATAGGGTTTTTAGTCTGCATGTGAACTGATGTGTAATCATAGGGAGGAGTAGGGTCACAAGAAGTATGATTACATATGCCCCTGAGGTAAAAGCAATCAGTGTTTAAATGAACAAGGAGTGTTATGCAGTACCTAAAATCCATGAAAAATAAAAATAAATAAATAACTAAAAAGATAAAAGAGAACATTACCCACACTTTCCAGATAGGATGGTAGTGGAAGAAGTCGATGACATAATCTATGGGTGAGAGTAAAAATGTTATGTAATCTAAAATTCAACTCTATATCTAGATCTAACTCTTACTCATGTGAATAAATGATATAAGTGATATCAAATCAAATCACACAATCCATAATGACATTCACCAAGGTATCAGCCCTAGTATTCTCCTTATGATAGATATGGATAAACTAGATGTCCTTAAAGAAGGAGAGCAAATTATGTGTTGCCATGAAGAGGGTGAGCAACTCAGATCTAAGGATAGCCTAGGCATCGATGAGTTGAAACATAGCTAAGAGTGAGAGAATAAGTGCACATAGCATGTACCTAACTCATAGGCATTAGTCAAGGTGTCAATGATTGTGTAATACTTGATCATGTTATTCATCTCACTGGTAAGGAAAAACCTAACTACAATAAGTTCATGGCCCTATGGATCATCGATAACCAAAGCCACAATCATAGTTCCTAGGTTGCCTTAGCTATCACCATTTGTGTGAATCACCACTGAGAGTGTACCACGATGGGGTTGAGGACGTAAGACTAGCAACTACAGAAAGGCAATCTCAAATCAAGATAAGACAAATGAGTTGCATGAGGGAAATAAATAATAAAACCAAGTCATAACCAAAATGGTTGACCAACACCATCCATGGTAAGAGGTAACAAGGGAAAGTGGAGGAAGTTTGGAGAAGATGAAGACCAATCAGCAAGACCAGAGCAAGTCCCAAACCATCATAGCCAGTTAATAACCCTACCTACAACCATGATGAAAAAGAGAGAGAGGGAATTAGAATGGATCAAATAAAAGAATTACAATAAGTAAATTATATCCTTGGGTGCCCATGAGATAGGGCACAGGCTTGAGAGGCCAAAAAGGACCCAAAAGGGATCTCAGGGACCAATAGATGGCCAGAGCGGGCCTAAGGAAGCCTTAAAATCATTGCATATCAAAAGGCATATCTAGACATGTTTCACATACTTCTCTTAGGAGTTCACCTAGGGAGGATGAGATATCCTATGTTGAGCCCTACAAGGAACGCATGGTCTATCAACCTTCATAAAGGACAACTTCTAGTAGAATTCCTCCCACCGTACTCTCTCCCAAGACTGATCTCTCCCACACTGATCCTACTAAGTAACCATTAGTTGATAAAGTCCATATAGAGGTACAAGGATGGGTTAAACTTACATAGTAGATATGGGTACCTAAATAGATACATGCATATTCATAATATATTTATATAGATAATGTAGAGATGATTATAGAAGCACAATCTATAGTACCATTTACATGTGATCATTATAGTCAAGCTTTCATATATCCATTTAGATTCCATTACATATGGTGATTTATTTATTTCTAAAAATAATACGTGTACCAAAAATACACATACTTACAAAAAATTACAACATCCAAAACATACACCATGGAAATAAAATGCAATTAAACACAATAGAATGATCAACAGAGAATAAAAAATGTAAATATATTTGATACCAAATAAGACCCATGTGAGTAACATCATATATATAAGATGATATAATGTTTATAAAAATAAGCATATCAATCATACATAGGGGGCATGTCCCCAAGAGTATAATCCTCATCACTATCAACATCTAGGAATCCAACACCTCTAAAGGTAGATGCACCAAGATCAAATTATGGTCCCCGTACATGTGATAGTGCATATATGGTCTCTTCAAAAGCACCTAGTTATTGTATTGTCTCCACATTCTCTCATATCAAATTATCATAGTTATCAATGAGAATCTACATAATCTCAGTAGATTTCCTCTGTGGTATGTTACCACCGCTCTCACAACATAACTACTCACATTCCATGGATACCATATGGTATGTTACCACCGCTCTCACAACATGATCAAATAATGGTACATGGGCGGCACCAACAATATTGACCACTCTCTATATAAATTTGTCTCTAGATACATACATAAGGACACTATGAGTAAGGGCCTGTATTGCCTAATCCACCATGGTTGCCCACTCTTAGTTGTATGCACACATTCAAGGTACCACACCAGTTAATGACATACATAAAAATAAAATAATTAATATATTATTGTAAATAAATCAAAAGTGCAAAACTTAAAATTATAGTACTTACATTGTAAGGAAATTACTTAGATGTTCGAACAAAATAATTATATATCGCACAGAATAATCAAAGATAAGAAATCACACAACAATAATTGATAACAAAGTGGAATATTGGATAATATAGCAGAGCCACTTTGAGGGGACAACCTCCACAATAATGAAATAAGATTAGAATACTTAATATGATCATCAAAGATTAACCATTACCTCCTATATATAGTATACTCAGCCATAGTTATTCCATAGGACAACCTAACTAAGAAAATAGAGAAATGTAACAAGAATATAAAAGAGGTATGTAAGCCACAAGTCAGCCACACATATCCCTAGACATGCCAAAGGTTAAGTTCATAGCATGCCCCTCCCTTTCAAAACAACATTGTCCTCAAAGTTGAATCAACTCTGGATGTTGTTACACAAAGGATTCATCCTCCCAAGTGGTATCTTCACATAGCAAATTCTTCTATTTGATAAAGTACTCCTTAATCACTCTAGACTATAGTTGCTTAGTGTGCATTTGAAGAATGTGCCTCAGGATCAAGAATATCTCTCCCTTCCTCATACTATATGAATACAAGTGGATGAAGGAAATTTTAACTTGTAGGTCACACTACCATTTTTTTGCAAGATCTAATAAGGCCCATAATACTTAGGGGATAGCTTGTTACCCTTTTTTTATGCTTCAAGGACATCTGCTTATAGGCTGCAAGCGAATAAAGACCTAATCACCAATGTCAAAATGCATCACTCCTATGTTGATCTGCTTGCTACTTCATGTGATTCTGGGTCATGGCTAAATTTTCATGAAAACTTGTAAGGACCTCTTGTTGATGGTTAATATGTTACTCAAATTCACTAACCTTAGGATGGACCATCAAGGTTGAACTGATGGATGGAGGGTGGTATCCATACAAGGCCACAAAGGGAGACATTATGGAAGAACTATGAACAAAAGTATTATATCACCATTCAGTAAGTGGTAACTAATGAACCCATTTATCCTATTTATCATAAACAAAACAATGGAGATATCCTTCCAAACATTTTTTGACTACTTCAATTTATCCATCTGATGGAGGATGATAGGATGAGATATGAGCCAACTTGGTGTCCAAACATGCAAATAATTTAGTCCAAAAATTACGAGTGAAAATGGGATCTCTATCACTAACAATGATAGGAGTACCATGCAATTTCTAAACCATATTGATAAAATCATAAGCTACTGTACTAGTAACAAAGAGTTGTGATAAAGAACAAAAATGAGCATACTTACTAAGATGATCCACAACAACCATGATGACATTTTGACCATCAGATCTCGGTAACTCTGTAATGAAATCCATAGACACCTCTTCCTAATGTTGGCTAGGGATGGATAAAGGCTACAAAAGACTTGGGGTTTTGATGGTTTCACCTTTATTTTGTTGATAGATCATACATTCATCCACATATTTCTGGACATTCCCCTTGAATCCTTCCCAAAGAAAATCTTGCTTGATTCTATGATAGGTTTTCAAAAATCCTAAATGACCCTTAAGTGGAGTTGCATGAAGTTCCTGAAGTATTTTTTATTTGAGAAGAGAATTATTACATAGGTATAATATGTCTTTATACCATAATGCATTACCCTTCCATGTGAATTTTTCAAATCCACCTAAACCCTACTAAAGATTATGAATCAAATCATAGGTATCACAGTCATTTTCCCATTTTGATCTTTCTACCTCTAACCAATATGCCTGCCAAATGGTCATGGCACATAGAAATGCCTCAATTGATTCATCCGTCCTAGGTAGTGCATCTGCCACCACATTTTCCTTGCCTTTCTTTTAGACTATTTCAAAATCATAGCCTAACATCTTGGTTACCCATTTCTATTGTTCTTCTGATGACAACCATTGTTCCAAAAAATATTTGAGAATATCCTGATTAGTCTTTACCTAAAAGTGATGACCCATCAAATAAAGTCTCCATTGTTTGATTGCATGTATAATGGCCATCATTTCCTTCTCGTAGATGGGCTTGAGCCAATTTTTACCCTTCAGTTGGTGACTTTCAAATGTAATTGGTTTGGCTTCTTGCATGAGCACAACACCCAGACCATATCCAAATGCATCATATTCAACCATAAAAGTCTTTAAAAAATTAAGAGTGGCCAACACTGGAGTGATGCACATAACTAGTTTCAATTGTTCAAATGCCCTAATAGCTATATCAATCCACTAGAAGGAGTCTTTCTTCAACAAAAAGGTGCCTTGGGTTGTAATGCTACCATAATTTTTGACAAACCTGTGATAGTAACCAATTAACCCCATCCTCTTAGTTGCTTGAGTGTCTTAGGAACTACCTAGTCCACCATTGCTTAGATTTTTTTAAGATCCACTTACACTCCATGTGAAACCATATGACCCAAATACTCAACATCATGAATTCCAAAAGTACATTTGGAAGGTTTGGCATACAACTAATGTTATTCCAAAATTGAGAGTACATGTTTCACATGTCGCAAATGGTCTTCCCAATTTTTACTATAAATGATGATATCATCAAAAAACACCAAAATAAATTTCCTTAAAAATGGCCTAAAAATAATATTCATCAAAATCTAAAAGGTAGATAGTGCATTTGTTATACCAAAAGGCATAACCATAAACTCGTAATGGTCCTCATGATTTATGAAATTTGTTTTGGGTATGTCTTCTTCATGGATCTGAATTTGATGATACCTAGAACGTAAATCTAACTTAGTAAAATAAAGAACACCATTCAATTCATATATCAAATCATCAATGATAGGAATAAGAAACTTATCTTTGATAGTGTATTTATTAAACTCTTTATAGTCGAGGTACATCCTCCAAGTGTCATCTTTCTTTCTTGCCATGACAGTTCGTAAAGAATATTCGCTTTAGTTGTGGTAAATGATCCCTGTGTCCAACATCTCATGTACCATATTTTCAATTTCATTTTTTTGGGTGTAGGGATACCTATATGGCCTGATGTTGGGTGGTGTAATAATAGGAATAAGTTTGATGGCATAATCATGCATGTGGCTGGGTGGAAGTCCTTTCAACATGTCACCAAAAATAATAGAATGGGCTTCAATCACTTTTTGTAGGTCAGAAGGTGTAGATGGCTTAGTTGGCTAGACTTCAATAGAAAATAAGTGAACCATAAATCCTTTAGCACCCTTTCAAAAAATCTTGGTCATTTGATAGGAGCTAACAAGTTGTGCAGATTTATTCCTTAATACCCTTAGCTCAAATGTCCTTCCCTCAGAATGAAAGCGCATGAATAATTCTTGGAAATTTATCTCAATAATGCCCAAAGTGGTGAGCCACTTTACTCCCAAAACAATGTCAACTCAACCCATGGGAATAGTAAACATAAGAGAATCTAATAGCCATAGCCAGCTTAATACTATGGCATTTTCTTGAACAACTGATAGTACCACCATCTACAATCATGACCTAAAATTTTGGAGTGAGATAAATGAAATAGTTCAAATGAGTAGTCAACTTACTATTGATAAAGTTGTGTATACTCCTAGAATTAATCAAAATAGTGACCTTATGTTTCTTAAGGAAACCCATCACCTTAAGATTTTGGGGAGTACTAATACCTGAAAGGGCATGATAAGAAATAGGAGGTTGAGAGTCTTGAAATTCCTCCTCTTGTCCTTTTGCATCCCCACTAATTACCTCCTCATCATCTGCATCCTCATTGGCACCTTTGATATAAAATAGCTTCTTTTCAACATAATTATGTACCTTGCTCTATGTACTTATCCTCAATTTACTGAGGTTTTAATCTGGTGGGTTGAGGAAATGATGGTGATGGAAAGGTGAAATCATGACCAGTAGTGAAATTTTTCCATTTAACCATCTCTTTTTATTCTACCATGTGTGCCTTTGAGATAGCTTCTGATACAGATGATGGATTAAACATTCAAACCTCCAATTGGATACTATCTTTGAGTCCATATAAAAAACAATCGGTTAAATTTACCTCAGTGATGTCTTCCAATCATAAGGATAGATTTTGAAATTGATGAATATAATCATGCACAGTTCTTGTTTGACACATTTTGGCTAACTGGCTGAAGTAGTTCTCAAAGACATTATTCTAATAATGAGCCAAAAACTCATCAGTGAAAACAAACCATATAATAGGAGCACCATTCTTTTTTTTACCACACAACCAATGATACCAAATGAATTGCTTAGGTTCCAGATATAGAGATGCCACTATCACCTTCTAAGAATTAAAAGTTTGGCGTAGATCAAATAAATTCTTGATTTGGTTGATCTAAGTGAGAGGATCCTTACCATCAAACTTATGCATGTCCACTTTTGACAACATCAATTTCACACTAGGATTGGATTTATTAGTATTAAGAGGAGGAGGGCCTAAATGATGAGGTGGAGGGTTATTTGTCTATAACTGAGATGAAATTGTAGCCAATTACACAATGATCTAATGTAATTGAGTGTGCACCCCATTAATCTCTCCATGCATCCTTGAAACATCAATTTGAATTACAACAAAGTCATCCTACCATACCAAGCCCTTTATGTTAGCTTTAAGTTGATAAATCATCAAATCTAAAGTTTCAAATTCCATGTCATCCCTAAAAGGAGTCTTAGGAGTTTCTTGCCCCCTTTTTTTCACTGAGTAGTAGGACCTACTATGCACAAACCCTAAGAGGGTTTTCACCCTAAAAAAAGTGCACCAAGAGATGGTACCATTATGATCACCTCACCAACATGAATCTAATGATTGCTTTTGTTTACTAGGGTGAAAAATTTTGGCACAAAAAAGTTTACTGGCAAAATATACCATTATGATAATCTCATCGAGACAAATCAAATGATTGTAAATATGCAAAGAGAAATTATTTTTCAAACTCTTTTTTTTAATTTTTTTTGAAGTTTTTTGAACAATATTGCACTAACAAAAAAAATTAATTCTTCCCAGATTGCAAGTTATGTTTTTTCACTCCTTCCACTCGTAAAAGTTGTACCTTGCCAAATTCAAAAAAATGCTACAAAAAACTTGCCCAAATCCAAGCTTCGATACCACTTGTAAAGAAATTACTTAGGTGTTTGCATAGAATAATCAAAGATAAGAGATCACATAGCAATAATTAATAGTAGAGTAGAATACTGGATAATATAGAAGAGCCACTTCGAGGGGGAAACCTTCACAACAATTCAATAAGAGCAAAATACTTAATATGATCATAATATACTTGTTGGTTGAATATTTTGTCTATCAGCATACTGGTAAACAAAATAGGTCTTATCAGCCAAAGCAAGAAGATTAGTCATCCTAATGTGTAAGTTTATCACATCAGAAGGAGACTGCTCTCTCCTCTCATCAAGGGGAGGTTCCCTATGGATATGCTATGTATATGTATGAACAAAAAATAATACTCAAGGGTAGGACCAAACATCCATCTCTCTTTCTTCAGAGATGATGTAAACAAAACAAAAGAAAAACTCAAGAGAATGACAGACAACACTCCTCTTCTTTCAGAAGAACTATTCAACCAGCCACAAGAATACTCCTGGAAATAAAAGCAGAATATGACTAAAAGTATGGTAACCAGCAAATCAAGACACAGCACAAAGTCTGCACCTGAAATACTCAAGAGTGATATACGAAGGGCAATGAAAGCTCAAAGTCTTTTACACAGCAATGAAAAAAGCAAACACACTGAAGGCATCTATGAGGGCACAAAGTCTCTTCACAGTTGATTCTTCAAGACAGCTTCTTGACAAATTTACTAATCCTGCTTATTAGATTAATGAAACAAAAAAGATATCACAGCACAAAGTCTGAAAAATTCCCTTGTTTTCATTAAAAGAATATGATAAATAGACTGAGCACAAAGTCTCAATGATGCCTCTCAATTTCAACAGAGTTTCATTCTAATTGTCCAAAAAAGAGATCCATTTACAATGAAAGAAAGTCCCTTATATAGTCACTTCAAGAAGGACTCGAGAATAGTAATACATCATGATGCATTGGGAAATGTTAGGAAGATAAGCTAGAACTTTGGGGCATTTTACCCATTTTATCTTCTCAATGTAGATAAACAAGTCGTGCTATTGAAAGTTTACAACTTTCAATGTCTGTCTGGAGGTCTAATCTTATCTTCATCATTCCTCCTTTTCTGATGAATTGAATCGGGTCCTAGATTCAGCTTGTTGTTTTGTTCCTTCCCCACTTTCTGTTGGTCTTAGCCTTGAAATCTATGAATGTATTCTATTATGTATGTTCAAAGGATCAATAGTTATTTTATTGTCTTCAATTTGACGTTCGCGCGCCCGTCACTATGTTTCCAACGGCTAGTTGATTGTGTTGAATTTGACGTCTTCAAGCGCGTCACCCCTTGGTCTTCTTTTGGCTTTTCACTTGGAAATTTTCTAGATTGGGCTTTCCCTTTCAGGCATTCGAGCTTCTTCGAGTGACCCTTCAGCTTCAGGAAGTGTCTTCAAATTGACGACCAAGAGTCCCCCGCAAGGGCACTTGCCCTTTGGGGTCCTTCGTTGGCCCTTCGCAAATTCCCCCTGGGATTTTCCCTGGGCTATTCCCTGTGAACGTTTCTCACGGACATTTTCCCTGGAGAAAATTCCCATGAACAAAAATTCTGGGGAAAATTCCCGTAGATAAAAAGTTTGGGGAAAATTCTCGTGGACAAAAAGTTCGTGAAAAATTTTGCCAAATATTTGAACAAGTCTTTTGAAAATCCGAAGGGTGCTTTGGTCGATGAAGTGTCCTCCACAAGGGCACTTGTCCTTCAAAAAAGTTCTTTTCATCATTGAACCGCCCCTTTGAACTTGGACGTTGAACCATTTGTTAAACTGGTTCAAAGGTTCAATGAAGCACGCAAAGCACCTTTGAACCAAAGAGCCAATGAACCATGCAATGAACTTGAACGTTGAACCAATCGGTTGAACCAAGGCTTTGAACCAAAATGGTTCAAGTTAATGGTTCAATGAATAAAATAAGCTGATAAAATAAGCATTGAACCAAGATGTTGAACTTGCCTTTGAACCAACAGTGGAACCATTTGATCGAACCAATCCGTTGAACCAATCTATTGAAATGGTTCAATGGTTCAATGAAGCGCGCCGAGCCCCTATTGTTGAACTTGTAGACATTGAACCAAAAGATGAACTAAAATAATGAAACAACTGAATGAAATAAAGTGTTGAACTGCTTGGTTGAACCTATCATTAAACCTTGAACCTGTTGAACCTTTGAACCAAAATGGTTCAATGGTTCAGTTCAATGGTTCAATTGAATGATTTGGCCAAATGTCCTTGAAGCTGATGAACCAATTGAAGCGAATGAACTTTGAACCATTTTGAAGTGCTTAACTCTTACTGAACATGAACTTGTTGAACCTTAAACCCGTTGAACCTTTAAACCAAAATGGTTCAATGGTTCAAGCCTCTTTTTGTGTTCAGATGCTTGTCGATGAAGATTTCTGATTGAACGAAGGCACTGAAACAATCCCAAAAAATGAACAAATGTTGAAAATCAATTCTTTTAACTGAAAACCACCTGCAGAAGTCTTTGAACCTGCATAAATGACACTGCCTGTAGAAACTAAAAATACAAAGTCTGTAGAAATCAACATGTAAAATCCATTGAACTTGACTTGCAAAGTATGTAGATTTTTTGAAAAGCTCTGAAAATGAGAAATCTGAATATCTAAGACAAATTTTTGAAAATACAATTTTGGTCTATAGGACCAAAATAATTCAAATGTTGTCTCAAAAATGACTGTTATTTTTGGGAGACAACAGCTGGCTCCAGATGGGGAAAATCTGTCAATTGCAAAATGAATTGGAAGGAGTAGAGTTCAGAATCTCTAGTGTCTTCAAGTATGTCATTAGGTTGCAGAGTCATGCTTTCCAAAAATGAAAACAAACAAAACAAAATATAATTTAAAATTATACAAATATACATATATATGGAGGCAATGATCTGATACTTCAAGAATTGAAGTGTTTCAGATGCTGCCCATTATGGGGCAGAGAAAAGAGCATGACATCTTGGTATTTCAACAAAAAGTTGTTTTCACCCAATTGTTGATGAATTATGAATGGGCGTCTCTAAAGGGAGTCAAATTTTCCATGCATCCCTTTTGGCTCTCTTCTTTTGTCCCACAGTAGGACTTTATCTCTAATCTGAAAATCATGATTTCTAGCCTTCTAATCAAAAAAATTCTTTACCAGACTTTGATGAACAGCAATTCTGTCAACTACCATTGTTCTCTATTCATCCAACTGAGTCAGGTACATGATTCTTTTGTCAAGAGAGCTCTCATATGTTTGATTTTCAATGGCCTTCACCAATTTTAATGCTGGTAACTCTAAAGTGATTAGTATCTCAGCATTAATCCCGTAGAGAAGTTGAAAAGGAGACATAACAATTGCCCTTTTTGGCATGATCCTGTCAGCCCACAGAGCATCTACCAATGCTTTGTGCCACATCCTTTGATTATCATCTGCAAGTTTCTTGATAATAGTTACCAAATTTTTATTGCTGGACTCAACTTGTCCATTCCCTTGCAAAAAATAATTAGAAGAATGAGAGAGTGTAATTCCATAATAAAAATAGAATTGCATAATTTCTTGAGAGGTGAAATAAGCTACATTGTCAATAACAATTTTGAGTGGGACTCCAAATCTGGAAATGATATTCTCTTTCAGGAAGTTGCATACAACTTCTGAAGTAGCATGCTTTGTCGGGATTGCTTCCACCCACTTAGTGAAATAATCAGTCACTGTAAGGACATAATCATGTCCAGCACTTGAAGATGGATTTATTGTCCTAATAAAATTGAGTACCCACTACTGGAAAGGTTCCTCTATGATTACTGGCTTGAGAGGTAGAGCAGCCAACTTGGGTTTTCCAACAAATTGTTGGCAAAGTTCACATTTCCTTACCCACTTATGTGCATCTTGGAAGAGAGTCGGCTAATAATACCTAGCTCGCAGAATTTTGTGAATAGTCACAGGGGTAGAAAAATGTCCTCCACAAGCTAGATTATGGAAATATTTCAAGAGTTGGGTCTGTTGTTCTTTATCTACACAGCGAAGGAAAACTACATCTATGTTTCTTTTATACAGGCCGTTATCCCAAAAGACAAAATTGGCAGCTTTCAATCTGATAGTTCTCCTCTCTTTGTAAGACAAATGAGCAAGACATTCTCCATAAGTCAAAAAATAGGGAATATCTGAATACAAAAAGGACTATTGGAGAAACAAAAAGGACTATTGGCGTATTGGCTACTTTAGCTTCTTCACGCTGTGTATCTTTTGGCTTATTGTCAGCCATTAATTGACAAAGACCTTTACCTTTGACCAGCTTTGTTGGCTTGATATCCAGATCAAATTCTTGGATCTTTGCAATCTAATTACCTCTCTTTGTGCCAAACTCTTGCTAAGTTAATATAGACTTGACTTTACTATCAGGAACTAAGGCAGTAGTATGTGAATTCAGAATATAGAAGCGAAAATGTTTGACTGCTTTTACCAAGGCATAGGCATGCTTCCTGAATACTTCATTTCATAAATTTTTAGAGGGCAGTGCATGAAAGAGATGGGGGATTCCATACCTTCTTTATCTTGTTGGACAAGAATCGCTAAAAGAGTATGCTCAGATGCATAGCTGTATATAATGAAATCTCTATGGTAATCTAGGCAGACCAAGGTAGGGGCATGAGCAATAGCGACCTTGATATCTTGAAATGTTGCTTTGCCTTCTTTGGTCCAGCTGAAGGTAGTCTTTCCTTTCATCATGTTTACAATGTGTCTTGTCTTCTTAACAAATTTAGGGATGAATCTCAGTAAGAAATTCACTTTTCCAAAGAAAGAGTGAACAGCATTATTACTTGCACGTAAATTTAGCTCTTGAATAGACTTGACTCTGTCTGAGTCAATCTTTATGCCTTCTTTGGACACAATGTGTCCAAGGAGTTTCCCTTCTGTCACTCCAAAAATAGACATTTTAGGATTCAAAGAAATACCATTCTATCGGTAGCACTCTAGCACTTATTGCAAATGACGTACATGATCAGATCGACGCTTTGAAAAGATAGTTAAATCATCAAGATATACATCTATGAATTTGCCAATTTCATCTTTAAAAGTCATGTCCATAGCTCTCTGAAAGATAGCGCCAACATTTATTAAGCCAAAAGGCAGTTTTTTGTATGCAAATATGCTCCAAGGCATGATGAATGTAGTCTTGTGTTGGTCAACTTCAGCAACTTCAACTTGGTTATAGCCTGAGAAGCCATCCAATATTGATAACATTTCTGATCCTGTTACTATTTGAAGCACTTGGTCCATGATTGGCAAAGGATAATTGTCTTTCAGATAAGACTGATTTAGATTTCAAAAATCAACACAAATGTGGATTTCACCATTTTTCTTCCTTACAGGAACTATATTCGCAATCCATGTAGAATGATGGATTGGAAAAGTAATTCTAGCATTTAACATTTTTTGAATCTTAGACATAATTGTACTTGAGATTTTTGGATTGTATTCTCTGGATTTCTACTTATAAGGCATTGAATCAACCTTGAGAGGAATATGATGGTAGATTTCATCAAGACTGAGAGACTTTAGATCTTTTTATGAATATGCCAAGACATCAATGTATTGACAGAGCAAAGAAGTAAATTTGAATTTTTCTTCATGTGTACAGCACTTACCAATGTTGACCATTTTTGGATTTTTTTTATTGGTCAGATTCACTTGGTCAAATCCCTGAGAGAAATTTGAATCTGTTTGTTGTTGCTTGATGAATCTATCATGCTTGTCGAATAGCTTTTCAAGAGAAACTAGGCCTTTAAGAATTTTGTTTCCTTTTAGCTGTAAGAACTCTTCATTGACATTTGAACTAGATTCAGAAATTAATTCAGACTTCTGAGATTCACTACCTTCAAAATACAGTTGTTCAAAATTATCTTTTATTTCCAAAAAGGCAATGATTTGATTATCATCATTGAAAATTTGCCAATGATCAGCATTGTCAGGAACACTCGGCCTATAGACCAGCTCATTAGTATATTTGGCTTCTTTAAAATCAAAATGAGGAACTAAAAGAGTTCCTGAAATAGCAAGTGCATCAGCTCTATCATTGGATTCTCTTAGAATGGAAGAAATGTTGAAAGCATCAAAGCTTTCAATTTGATCCCAAACAAGATTACGATAATGGCACAGCCTCTCATTCTTAGTCTGATATGAATTTCTCACTTGGCAGACCATTAATGCGGCATTCCCTTTACCATGAAGAAACTTAACGCCTCTTTCTTGAGCAGCCTTCATGCCCAGCAACAGTGATTCATATTCAGTTGTATTATTTGTATTGCTAAACTGTAACTTATATGATGAAGGGAACATATCTCTTTGAGGAGATATCAAAACAATTCTAGCTCTAGAACAAGTAGAGGAGCAACTACCGTCAAATTTTAGAGTCTAAATCTCATCAAACATTGGCTTTACTTTAGACTTTCGCTCATCAGAGATGGAAGGTCTTTCTTCATGATCTGTATATAAAAAGTAATTACCCATACCTGCATTCAAAGAGGATTTGGGCTTCAGGAGCTGACGTATTGGTAACTACATACTTTGCTTCCTTTTCAGGAAGTAATCTCTTCATCACGCCTTGGACAGGGATCCTTGCCTCAGATAGATTCATGTTTAGTTCTCCTCCCACGTCTTTACAAAAATTCTATCCAAGTAAAATACCATAAGATGTTGGGACGTCAGCCACTAATACAGTCATTTTAATCTTTTTGTCCGAAAAGGCTACGAATGCAAATTAGGCATCTTTGATTTGCCCCAGCAATAGCACTTGCTTATTCTCCATGGAGAAACATCTAGCAAATGTCTTGGTCAATGTGAGACCAAGAGACTCAGTGACTTTGGCAGGCATAACATTGTCAGATGCACCTGAGTCTATTATATAGTTACTCAGCTTGTGGCCATTGATTAATAGGGAAACATAGAAGGGTTCTATTTTTCCAAGAGTAGTTGGAGGAGTAATAATCATATTATTTGGAATAGGCATATTTATTGGGGAATCAAAAGTCACTTTTTTGACCTTTTGTCCTATAGGGATGGTCTGATTTTTAACATATTGGACCAGCTTATTTAGTTGATCCGAATTGGACTGCAAGTACTCAAATTTAGAGATCTGTATTTTTGTCTTTTTGACATGATCAATTATGTCAAATGGTTGAATCGAGCTAGGTACAGATAAATGTATTTCAACTTTATGAGTTTTAGAAGGGATGAGAGGTGGACTGGTTTGCAAATTAGAAGTAGAAGGGGAAGGCGCAGCAGATATATTTACCTTTTGAGTGATTACCAGATCTTTTGGTTGAAAGGGCAGATCTGTCCCACGCTTGGAAATTGTGACTGTTGGATGTGGTTGTTCTTCTATCTTTTCTTTATCATCCTGCTAGGTTGATTGATTTTTAGACCTGGTAAAGACTATATATGATCCATCTGAAGCTTCTCCTTTACTTTTGAGTTCATTCTGATCATTCAGAAAACCAATATGGGAGTCACCAGCTGATTCTTCTTGACTGTCTTCAATGATATCAGTATCATTTTTTTGATTTAATTCAGGCTGATAAGAAAATTTTGATTCTATCTCAAGATATCCCATTGCTGAATTAGTTGGAGGAGCTTCCAAGGCATGTTTTCCTTGTGGAGGAGGAAGGCGATTTTGTTGTCCTTGATTTATGTCAACATTGCCCTAATATCACTAATTTGGGAATGCCCTTCTGTATGTAGGAGTAGAAGACATTCCTTGAGCCATTTGCTTTTTGAGGGCAAGGAGTTCATTTGCTAATTTTTGCACCATTGGATCTGTGGTACTTGTAGATGCAAATTCAAAAGATGATGAAGCTCTATTTTTATTGGGATCTCTTCTTTATTTTTTCTGCTAAGATGAGATCATCTTCTACTTCAGTGGCCAAAAGTTGAACTACAGCGAGATCTATTTGGCCAGCACGTCTCAAGAGCAAACTAACTTTAGGTAGCTAAGAATTAATGAAAAAGCATTTGAGATTTTCAGCTGTAGGTCTGGCAATCATAAGAATTTTATTTCTCAACTTGTCAAATTTAGCTATAAAGTCTCTCATAAGCTCATGCGGCTCTTTTTTCATTTGTGTAAGTTGAGACAGAAGTGTATGTGCATCTTCTGCAAGTTTGAATCTAGCTTCAAACATAGCTTTCAAAGTATTCCAATCAGTCACAGATCGAGCCTATAAATGGTAAAACCAATCTGCAACAGGACCTTGTAGTGTTTCAACAAAAAGCCTGACTGCTACATCTTCAAACTCTACTCTGATTACTCCACAAGCTATACTGAATGCTGTAATGTGTTCATCAGGATGAACTTTACCATCACCATAGAATTTAGGGAAATTCTTCCTGGAATTGTGTGGAAGCTCATGTAGAGGAGGATTAAGATTGAGAGGGCCAAAAGCATTACCCAAGGGGCCTTGAACTACCATTATAGGATACTAAAAAGGAGGGATAACAAATCTCAAAGGGGTAATTATAGGCACAGCTTTATTAATAGCAGAAGTAGATACTTCATTTGATAATAGAGATTTGGCTTTAGTAGGGGGAAAGCTCTTGGTTCGTTGTAGACTAGATGGTGAAGGAAAAAGATCAAAATCACTTTGTTGTACCAACTCAAACATAGGATCAATGACACCTTTAGCCCTTTGGCTTCGTGTATACCTTGAATCTGCCAAATTGTAAAACAAAAATTAAAAAAAATTGACTTTGCTTCAGTTAAAACTTGAGGCTTTAAACTATGAGTTCTTTTCCTATTGATGTAGAGGTGAATGGAATGGATAGACTATAAATGGATAATGGGTATATCCCCAGCAGAGTCACCAAAAATAGTTGGTTGAATATTTTGTCTATCAGTGTACTGGTAAACAAAATAGGTCTTATCAGCCAAAGCAAGAAGATTAGTCATCCTAATGTGTAAGTTTATCACATCAGAAGGAGACTGCTCTCTCCTCTCATCAAGGGGAGGTTCCCTATGGATATGCTATGTATATGTATGAACAGAAAATAATACTCAAGGGTAGGACTAGACATCCATCTCTCTTTTATCAGAGATGATGTAAACAAAACAAAATAAAAACTCAAGAGAATGACAGACAGCACTTCTCTTCTTTCATAAGAACTGTTCAACCAGCCACAAGAATACTTCTGGAAATAAAAGCAAAAGATGACTAAAAGTATGGTAACCAGCAAATCAAGACACAACACAAAGTCTGCACCTGAAATACTCAAGAGTGATATATGAAGGGCAATGAAAGCTCAAAGTCTTTTCAAATTCCTTTACACAGCAATGAAAAAATCAAACACACTGAAGGCAGCTATGAGGGCACAAAGTCTCTTCACAGTTGATTCTTCAGGACAGCTTCTTGACAAATTTACTAATCTTGCTTATTAGATTACTGAAACAAAAAAGATATCATAGCACAAAGTCTGAAAAAGTCCCTTGTTTTCATTAATAGAATATGATAAATAGACTGAGCACAAAGTCTCAATGATGCCTCTCAATTTTGGCAGAGTTTCGTTCTAATTGTCCAAAAAAGAGATCCATTTACAATGAAAGAAAGTCCCTTATATAGTCACTTCAAGAAGGACTCGGAAATAGTAATACATCATGATGCATTGGGAAATGTTAGGAAGATAAGCTGGAACTTTGGGGCATTTTACCCATTTGATCTTCTCAATGTAGATAAACAAGTCATGCAATTGAAAGTTTACAACTTTCAATGTCTATCTGGCGGTCTAATCTTATCTTCAGCATTCCTCCTTTTCTGATGAATTGAATCGGGTCTTGGATTCAGCTTGCTATTATGTTCCTTCCCCACTTTTTGTTGGTCTTGGCCTTGAAATCTATGAATGTATTATGTTATGTATGTTCAAAGGATCAATAGTTATTTTGTTGTCTTCAATTTGACATTCGTGCGCCTGTCACTATGTTTCCAACGGCTAGTTGACTGTGTTGAATTTGACATCTTCAGGCGCATCACCCCTTGGTCTTCTTCTGGCTTTTCGCTTGGTGATTTTCTAGATTGGGCTTGCCCTTTTAGGCATTTAGGCTTCTTCGGGCGACCCTTCAGCTTCAGGAAGTGTCTTCAAATTGATGACCAAGAGTCCCCCGCAAGGGCACCTGCCCTTCGAGGTCCTTCGTTGGCCCTTCGCAAATTCCCCCCAGGCTTTTCCCTGAGTTATTCCCTGTGAACGTTGCCACAGACATTTTCCCCAGGGAAAATTCCCATAGATAAAAAATCTGGGGAAAATTCCCGCGGACAAAAAGTCTGGGGAAAATTCCCGTGGACAAAAAGTCCAAGGAAAATTCTGCCAAATATTTGAACAAGTCTTTTGAAAATCTGAAGGGTGCTTTGGTCAATGAAGTGTCCTCCGCAAGGGCACTTGTCCTTTGGAAAAGTTCTTTTCATCATTGAACCACCCCTTTGAACTTAGACATTGAACCATTTGTTGAACTGGTTCAAAGGTTCAATGAAGCGCGCCAAGCACCTTTAAACCAAAGAGCCAATGAACCATGCAATGAACTTAAACGTTGAACCAATCGGTTGAATCAAGGCTTTGAACCAAAATGGTTCAAGCCAATGGTTCAATGAATAAAATACACTGATAAACTAAGCATTGAACCAAGATGTTAAACTTGCCTTTAAACCAATAGTTGAACCATTTGATCAAACCAATCTATTGAACCGATTCAATGGTTCAATGAAGCGCGTTGAGCCCCTATTGTTGAACCTATAGACGTTGAACCAAAAGATGAACAAAGAATGAACCAACTGAATGAAATAAAGTGTTGAACTACTTGGTTGAACCTGTCATTGAACCTTGAACCTGTTGAATCTTTGAACCAAAATGGTTCAATGGTTCAGTTCAATGGTTCAATTGAATGATTTGGCCAAATGTCCTTGAAGCTGATGAACCAAATGAAGCGAATGAACTTTGAACCATTTTGAAGCACTTAACTCTTACCGAACATGAACTTGTTGAACCTTGAACCCGTTGAACCTTTGAACCAAAATGGTTCAATGGTTCAATGGTTCAAGCCTCTTTTTGTGTTCAGATGCTTGCCGATGAAGATTTCTGATTAAATGAAGGCACTGAAACAATCCCAAAAAATGATCAAATGTTGAAAATCAATTCTTTTAACTAAAAACCGCCTGCAGAAGTCTTTGAACCTATATAAATGAAACTACCTGTAGAAACTAAAAACATAAAGTCCGTAGAAATCAACATGTAAAATCCATTGAACTTGACTTGCAAAGTCTATAGATTTTCTGAAAAGCTCTGAAAATGAGAAATCTGAATATCTAAGACAAATTTTTGAAAATGGAAGATACAATTTTGGTTTGTAGGACCAAAATAATTCAAATGTTGTCTCAAAAATGACTGTTATTTTTGGGAGACAACAATACTAACCACTACCTCTTATATATAGTCTACTTAGCCATGGTTATTCCATAGGCTAACCTAACTAAGAACATAGAGAAATGTAACAAGAATATAAAAGAGGTATGTAATTCACAAGTTGGCCATACATATCCCTATACACACCAAAGGTTAAGGGCATAACATATATGTGGCCCTGTAGCCACCTCATCTACCGGTGTTGGTCTTGTAGGGGCACCATCTCTTACCTCATCACCTATCTTTCCTCTACCACCACCCTGTGTTGTAAGATGGCACTTGGGACAGTAACTACAACAAGAAACAACAAATGCCATTGGGCTCTAACCCACCATTATACATACCCATCAGTACACCCTGCATCATCACCCATAGCCAGAAGAACCATGGGATTTTTCTCATCACTTAGGCATGGGGCTAGATCTTTAATAATGGGTGTTGGCCTATCATGTGGTATATGACCATTTCATGTCATTCAATGTCTTAGATATGGTGTTGAAGGCACTCCCTACTCAATCCCAAACTACCATAAAACTTGATCATATTGAAAGAACTGATAGACATTAGGAACTGATCAACCAAACACATACTAATATGGACCATTTGAAACTCATGTCCATCCTTGAGCCACCCAACAAAAGTCTTGTGAGGATGTTATACAATATGATCTAGAGATAACTAATCTAAATTAGTCTGGTACTCCATCATGGTATGAAGTCTACCACATGGGAATACCACCACTCAAAAAACACTTATGGGTGAGCCAATCCAAGGAGAGGACCACCAACTAGTTGTACCACTATGATATGCTCATAAGCTCAAACATGTAATAGAGTCACCACTCCAATACCCCCACAGTGGCTCTCTAATGTGAATATATAGATATCCTTATATAAGTGGGCTAGTATAGTGTAAGACCATAAATATTTGGTATGATCAACCTCAATATGCCAAACTATCTATTACATATGATATGAAATGCCAACACTCCCACCTTCCATAGCTATAAAAGATGATATTAAAACATAGATAAACTTCTACAATCATGGAACATCACCACTAATAATGCTATCAAACCAAATCACATTTCTTGACTCATCACCAAAAGCCCTCTAACTAGTAAAATATGTGTGATAATGTTTAATATATCCTCTGATACCATATCTGATAACCTAAGCTCTCTCACCCCTAATTGATAGTCAAAAACTCTGATATACATCCTCTAAAGTGATATTCATCTCACTGGTAGGAAGCCATAATATACATGTATCCGAATCCACCTCTTAGGTAGGGTTGTGAGGAGGTGGATATTATATGAGATATGTCCCAAATGGTCCATATATATCAATCCCACCTGATTAATAACAACTAAGATGGTTGCAACCAAACCTATCTCTAATAATGTCACTCATGCCAAGACTCTCGAATATGAACATCCTTCTACAATAAAGTAAACAAAAATAAAAGCTCATTAGTGATTACATTTTGATACAAAAATATTAATTAATCAAACATGAAGTACAAAGACATTAGTAGCATATGTTAGCATCCATGCAGGGCACAAGCGTTGAATGTAAATGTCCATGCTAGATAAAAACATCAGATAGTATCATCTAGACATGTATACTTACATCATCATCCTAATGTAGGTATCTAAGATTGATGTAAGTGTCTAAATTCCTTAAAAATCATTAAAAATACCCTCAAATGCAAAATTTTCAAAAAAAACAAATTTATCGATACATTACAAAAAACCTACTTACTAGCTTAGAAAAATCTTGGTTGGCTAAGGTAATATGAAATAGGTCAAATCATAATGGGCGAGGGGCTCTTTCACATGGCATGGTTTCTTATCAAAACTCATAGCTAAAAATTTACAAATCTTCAAAATTTAAATGAATACAAAACTCTATTCAAACTCCTAATATCCAACTTCTGCACAAACTTCAAATGACCATATCTTGAGCCTCGATTATCCAAATTCAAAATAGTAAGTTGTGTCAAGATATAAACAATGAGCCCTTTCATATTATACCAAAATTAAAACTTTTAAAACACTGCCAAAAGTCACCAAAAATTTTGCTACACACAACTATACCAAATTCTAGATACTACCAAAAATAATGCTATAAATTCTTGGCAACAACACTATTAGAACATTACCAAGTAAAATCTGATCAAGTAAATTCTTTTTGTGACAAGACTACCAATAAGCACTGCATTATCTCCTCAAAAATGGGGGCATCTCATTAGGGGAATGTTTATAAACATGTTATACATAATCAAAATATAATTTACACATGCTTTGGATTCAATGGGGGCATGCTTTGGAAGCATGGTCTCCACACTTATTCATTTTCAACCTTTCCAAATTATAGTGGGGGCATGTTTGAAAACATGTCCTCCCTAGGGGTGCTTATTCTAGTTTCAAATTCCTCATACATAGTAGGGGCATGCTTTGGAAGCATGTTCTCCACAGTTATACAAATTCCAAATTGGCAAAAATACATGGTATATGATTCAAATTCATAGTATGGCAAAAATCCTATGCATTAGTACCATTTATTATACACAGTTTTAGCATGAGACATATTTGAGATGCATACACTATGCAACATGTGCCTAATATTATAAAATATAAATCAGTGTTAAAATTCCAAAACTATTTTACGAACTATTACCACAACACAAAAATGTTTCACATACTGACACCATAATGTACAAATACCCTGATTGAATAATTCATGGATTGTATTGAGCCTCATCCGTCTGTAGTTGGTTGCTATTTTTGGTGTGATTAGAGAGATTAAATCATTTGGTCTTATCAAAAGTTTTTATAGGTGAACTTGATCACATCACTCATCCCATACTGAGTTACACACACATGCACACAGATACAAATATATATATATATATGCACTCAAGTTGTGCTCATCAAGAAATGATCCTCTTGATGGATAAATCACCACTCTTCCTATTTTGGGTTGGGGGCATTATCACCTCCTAACTCTCCCTACTCCAGGTACAACACCACCATGGTGCAACACACTTTACCACTTGTAGACCCACTAGTCTTCTTGGCCAGAAGATGAGGGAGGTTAAGAGTCTGCTATTTATTTCTCTAGCCAATCCAACCTACTCCAACAAATCCCTCCATCATATCCTAGTCCAAGTCATCCACTTGTGAACACCCAGCCATCAACCCTAGACAATATTCCAACAAATTTCCTTGAGCAAGAATTACAATAAATGAAGGATACAATTACCACCATCTAAGCTAGGAAATAGGTTTAAAATATCAAATTTGATGATGTGTGTTCATATCCTTTTAACATGGAGTACTTAGATATTTCTTTCCCTCTAGAATATGAGCCACCCAAGTTTGATAAATACAAGGGGAAAGGTGATCCCAAAGCACATCTAATGGAGTTTTTTGTTGCATGTTAGACAGTTGTATGTATTGGCATATATCTATTATTGTATTTCTAAGGAGTTTAGTTGGACAAGCCTTGGAATGGCTTCTAAAACTACCAAAGAACTTAGTTTCTGACTTCAATGATCTATCAGATAAGTTTGTGCAACACTTCTCATAAAATATCGAGCATGAGATTTCACTGGTTGACTTAACATAAGCAAAGCAAAAACTAGGTGAAAGCTTTGCAAGTTATCTATAGTGATGGAGAGACCTTACAAGCCACTTTGCCTACAGTCTACTAGACAAGCAACTAGCAACTATTTTTACCAAAATTCTACATAGTGAAATATCCTACTATCTAGAGTTGTAATATGCACATATGTTCAAAAAGATCATCAACAAAGGTTTAGTGATCAAAAGAGACCTTCTTAACATGCTAAAAGAGTAACCTAATTAGATACCCTATTCTAAAAGGGTAATATCATGAGGGTATAGACATGTTAGACTGGTCAAGCCAAAATAATTTTATGAGTTTCATAGGGTTAAAGGCCATAATTTTACAATGTTGTGTGCAAATCAAACATGTCATTTAAAATATGTTAGACAATGGTGAGATCACATTGGATAATGGATCTTCCACATCCAATCAGAACCTTGACATCTATCAGAACCCATTTTCTCAACATAATAGTCAGCCTATGCAACAACAACAACATCAACAACAAACGCTGAATCAGTAGAATCAATAGCAAAACCAACAAAGCCAAAATAATGGATAGAACTAAGGCTAGAATAGTGGCCACAACTAACAAACCTATTTCTCTCATTTTTTTGTTTTCTCTTAGTTTTGGAAGAAAGAAACTAGTGATAAGGGGTGTGTAGAAAAACCTATTAAAAGTGCACGCATTTAATCCAAATGACTGTGGAGAACTCTTCTTTGGCTAGGGAAGAATACCTACAAATAAAAAAACACTACCACACACTTGTTTGTTAGACAAGGAGATGGGTAAATTGACTAGTGTAAGCTAGATCCTAGAAGTGAAAGCTTTCTAGGAGGCTGTCAATCCACCTACTTTAAAACAAGTTAAGTTTGATACAATGAATGAAGGGTAGTATAAAATAACAACAAACTGAGACTAAAAATAAAAATGTAATTAAGAAACCAAAATTCTTTGTTAAGATGATTAAACTTAAGCAAGTAGTTTGAATAATGCTAATGTTAAAAATTGGCCAAGTTAAGGGTTATGATTTTGGTTTGGTAATTTGGTAAGGCTCAAAAGGATGGTTTATTTGAGGCTGGTAAGTAGCTGAAATGGTAAAAGGGTAATGGTTGAAAAGAGGTAAATGGTCAAGAGAACAAATATGGCAAAAGGGGCAAATGGGTAAAGGGGCAAAAGGATAAATGGGATAAAGGTTAAAATGAATTAAATGGGATAAAGGGATAAAAAGAAGAGGTAAAGGGGTTACAGTTTAGAATTCAAGAAAGAATAGGCCAAGGATGGGGTTTAGAAGTCAAGAGAGAAGAGGCTAAAGGAGATAATAAGTTGAAATGAAATTTTAAAAAAAAAAGGTTACCTTTGAGATGGTTGTCAATGATGGTGTTATTGACGATATTATTGATGAAATCCTGAAGTGATTCTGGTAGAGCTTCAATGCTTTGAATATTTTCTCCTCAAAGATGAGGATGACCTCCTTCTCAAGTGGATAACCTCCTTCAAAAATCTACAATAAAATGTTAATAACAAAAAATACTAATTTACCACTTTCCAACTTAACCCTGGGTGAAGGAGAGGGGGGTATGTATAGCATATGTTGTGAAGATTCATGCCAAAAGAGGAATAAAAGAGGTATGACACCATTTTCTATGTGGTGGATGAATTAGTCAAAATGAGTTGGGTGGGATTCCTATTTGGGTTGGTGAGTCTCCCATTTGGGTTAAGAAGTCAAAAATGAGTGTCCTTTATCTTAAAGAGGTAGGTATCTTATTTTGGAGGTTAATTTCATTGTGAAGGTAAAACACATGTTGAATAATGGTCCCTTGAGGCAAAATTTGTCATATTTCAAGGGGGGGTCTTGTGATGCTTAAATGAGGTCATCAAGCACTTTGGGAAGAGTCTCAAGTGGGGTATGATGTCCTACATTAAGCCACCTTACTTCTGAGCCATGTCACTTACCATATCACCTCCCAAATCACCTTCCATGTCACATGCCATGCCACTTGCCATGTCATCATGAATAGTGATAGTAGGTCCCATAGTGAATAGTGATAGTGAATAGTACTTTTGAATAATAATTTCAAATAGTATTTTTGAATAATATTATGTGACTAGAATAATAGTGATTTGGTTAGGTTAAGAGGGTTTTATTAAGGTTTAATGGGTCTTTAAGGGGGCTTGAGGCATTTAGTCATTGAAAATTGCAAGTGCATAATTTTTTAGTGTCTACATTTTACCCCTTTTGTTATGCGACTTTGAATTAACAAGATGCAAAACAAAAATGAATCACTTGGTCAAAGGTCTAGCTACTCTGAGTATGGGAGGAGGTATTCTCCTTAAACCAAGAGTCGATGACGGAAGGTCAAATCGGGTGTAAGTTTGATAAGCAGTTGGTGGGGAGGCACTAGGTGGTGCCACAAGGTAGTTGGGCATGTGAAATGCCAATGGGTTCACAAAATGCATCTAAGCACAATAGTCAAGATTGTGCAGAGACTAAAGCTACCAACAAGGTTGATCCTAGGACACATGATAGGGATAACCAGTCTACAGCATTGGTCATAGCTGATCAAGTTAGGCCTATCAAGTCATCTAGACAAGCTCGATGTTGGTTACAAGTATCCAAGGTAAGAAGTGCTCTTGTAAAACAACACAATTGGTCAGGGCATGCACGAGGTGATGCAAATATTCAAAATTTCAACACTAGGGTAGAGGGGACAAGAAGGTGAATGTATTGGTGTGAATTCATGGTGGCCTACCTCTGATGTAAGAGTTTCTATAGTGGCAAGGATTTGGGAGTTACCACCACTAACAATAGTGGTAGTTTCAAAGGTGTGATCATTATATCAGCCCATGGTTGGAAGCTAATTTATGTCAACCAAGCCAAAGGTGATAATGACCACTAGGCCTATAAGGGTTGTGAGATGACAAAGCAAGGAAAGACATCAGATGCAAATCAGATGATAAGGGAAACAAAAAGATATCATGATGGTGCATAATTACTTTATCAAAATGATCAATCATATCAAGGGTGATGTGTTCATGTGAAAAAGTAAGTACACATGACCATTTCTAGTGGGAAACTATTCAAGGGAATCCAGGACATCATATGACCTTCTTAATCAACAGAATGGAGAACTTGGTTGATGAGGAAGAATGGGTAGGTATTTATTTAAAGAATCATGATAAGGACCACTACCAGGAACAGGTCATGTCCTTCATGTGAGTACATCTACCTTCATAAAATTGTCATTTGACTTTTCATTACAAATGATGGTGTATGTCCCTCCATGCACTAATACTATCATCTTTAACCACATTCATCATCAATAACAATAGCAATAATGAATAGGAGTGTCATCCCCTCATCCTGCACTAATGTTACTGTCTAGCTCATGAGGCAAACTTTCTTAAATAAATGATGCCTTCTTCATAAGGTATGTTGATGTATGCATGTCAATGTAACTCTTGGGAAGAATCAAGTAGAAGGATGGTTGAACATAAATCTAGAGTCACTAGATAATCAATATAATGCTTCGATAGGAAAATAATGTACACATGTGCTTTAGGCCATGTGTAATCTGATGACTATGTATGTGTCTTGCAATTCCTCACATCCTAAATAAAATATTGCATAGTTTGTTATGTAAAAAATGTGTTGGATGTCAATGGTTTAATGGCATCATGTTTAAGGTTGTGTGGATAGTTATGAATATTATGGTTATGGTTATGATTTTTATAATCTCACTGAATGTAAAAATAATGATTATTGTTGTTGCAACATTGGATGGTAAAAGTCATGAGGAAAACACCAACCAAGCACATTAAGAATAGGGCACAGTGCTTTGTTTTTTATAAGGACTAAAAATAGACTCGAAGTGGGATCGATTTAATCAATATATACCCCTCAAACACTATGCATGAGTGGTCATTAGTTAATAAAAAAGGTTTCTTGATCATGGGGTGTCAAGTAAGCTCTAGATTCCTTTATTTATAGATAGTCTAAATGGAAGATGGGTGATGGATGGTGTGAAGGGTAATGGGTGATATGCATGATAACCTCATGTGAATTAATTTTCCCCTTCTATAGGTGACCTAAGAATGGTAATAGACAAGTCTATGTCATTTTCTAGATGTACACTGATCAACATAGGAAGTCTACATGTGGAAGCTGATTATGGATTTCAACTTATTAATTTGCTAGAGAGTTGATTACAGCTTTAGAATTTGTTGTGATAATGGGTCTTTTGCTTTATTTTTGTATATGGGAACTTGATTGATGTGGGAAGCTTCCAATAAATTGCTCTGCTTTTGACAAAGTGAACTTAGCCATCCTTCAAGGGAGTGGTCTAAGCTTATTGGCTTTGGTTAATGATCTTGACAGCTATCCTTTAAGGGAGAAATATACCTTAAATTTGGCAATTTTTATTATATTTTTGGGTAGCTATCCTTCGAGGGAGTAGTCTGCAATGCTTAAGATATTGACCCAAGTAATTTTTCAAGATGAAATGTGTTTAGACATAGACCAATATAATTAGGTTCAGAGGTTTACCTTTATGAGGGTAAAACTTTATACAAGAAGGTCAATGATATGTGAAAAAGTGTGGTTTTGAGAGACAATGACCATGGGATTTCATCTTATTAGAGATGAAAAGTATCTATGAGAACCATGTTATGGGTAAAGCTATGGTACCCATATTTAAGATTAGGCCATGACTATGATGGTTAATCACATGGTTTTATGTTGAAATCAATTATCCTCAAAAGGGGAGGAAGAAGGTGGGTGAAGGTTAAAAACTCATAATCAAGGGATGAGCTTAAGTTAGAAAAATAGGTGAGCTTAATCCTTCTTTAATAGAAAAATGAACATAGAGGCAAAGCATTAAGAGGCTTAGGTTCCAGTTTGCCTTTGAGAGAGGATAAATGATAAGCTCATAATCCATACTTATGGGCAATGATGTAGGGTCCAATCCAATTGAAATCAAACTTGCTTTGTTTACTCTTCTCCATGTTGGTCACGTGTTGGTTTTATTTTAGGATGAGATCTCTAATATTGAATTCTCAGTGTTAGTGATAACATATATTTTTTGATTAAGAAGGTAGTGATGAAGATTAGAGGCAACAAAAATGAGAGTGAGACAAAGCTTTTCAGGATGGGTATATTGTGTCTCATACTCTAGACGCATGCGACTGATATAGTAAATGGCTTGCTCCTTATTTTATTCATCTCGATGAGCTAGCATGGCACCTAAAGAGTGATCAGTGGTAGATATGTAAAGGTAGAAAGGCTTATCATCCCTAGGTGGGATAAGAATAGGTAGAGTAAGCAAGTACTCTTTAAGTGAATAAAAAGCTTGTTGACAATATTTGGTCCATCTAAAGGAGGTGTCTTTCTTCAAGAGGTGGTGAAAGGGTTGGAATCTATTAGAAAATTGACAAATGAAGCAATAGATAGATTGGAGTTTTCCTTATAGTCTGCAAAGTTGCTTAAGGTTTATTGGAGGAGGCATTTCTAGGATGGCATTGACTTTAACAGGTTCAATCTCAATTCCATGAAGGGAGATGATAAATCCTAAAAGATTTTTAGACAAAACCCCAAAAATGCATTTTTGAGGATGGAGTTGAACACAAAATTGGATCAGTCGATCGAAAATGATATTAAGAATAAATAAATGGTCCTTGTAGTGTTTAGATTTTTCAAGGAAATCATCCACATAATCCTTTATAATTTTATGAATAAGATCATGGAAGACATAGGTCAGGCCCGTTGATATATTGCTCCTACATTTTTTAAGCCAAAAGGCATGGTCTGATAGTAGAAGGTTCCCCAAGGAGTAGTGAAGGTAGTTTTATGTTGGTCTGAGGGAGTGATCAGGATCTGATTGTATCCTAAAAAGTTGTCCATGAGGGATAACATATCATGACCTGCAGTAAGGCCAACTAGTTGGTCAATGTTGGGTATAAGAAATTCATCTTCGGGGCATGCAAGGTTAAGGTCTCATAAATCCACACAAAGTTGGAGTCCCCAAGTGAGCTTGGTAATGGGAACAATGTTAGAGACCCATTCTAGGTAGTCAATGGGTTGAATAAAATTGGTGAATAAAAGACATTGAAGTTTTTCTTTGATGAGAAGAACTATACGAGGGTGCATTTTGTGAATCTTTTGTCATGCCAGCATATCCTTTGGATGGGTAATGATGTTTTAAGGGTGATGGAGGGGTCAATCCTAGGCATATCCTATTAAGACCAAGTGAATGTGATATTACAGTCCTGAAGGAAGGTGAGATAATCATATTGTTCATTTGAGTCTAAGGATTGGCCTAATTTAATGATACAAGGATTCTCCTAGGTTCCTAAGTTAACGTCAATAGTTGATTCATTGAGCATGGTCTAGTTTTTTGGAGGGAAGGATTTATGGATGGGAGTCTCATGCACCAAGGTAGGTGAGGATAGAATTGTCATCTTGGCACTAAAAGGTATAGATGGTGGGTGAATCGTTGTTGATCATTTCAAGGTGGATGAGAGGAAGGGTTTTAGTTTGGCCACCGTGCTAATAGGTTAGTGGGCTTAAACTAATGGTACTGATCAAAAAAAAAAGTTGGATGGGATGATGTCAGAGTATTCAGATTGAGAAGATTTATTAGGAAAAGATGGAATATCCTATGCGGGGATATCAATAGGTTTTGGTGAGGTGGGTTCTTTTGGTGGTTCAAACCTGAACCCAAAGAACTCACAAGGTTTATGAGTCTTGATAATGGGTAATTCATGAGGTCCTTATTCGTATAGGACCATACCAAATCTTTTCCAAGCACAGTGATGAAGATAGGTTCTTGCAAAGGCTAGGTTACTTAGATAGGAGAAATTAGAAGTGAAAAGTTGAATATATAGAGTGGTGATAGGAGCAAGGAGTGGTTGATCAAGTCCCCCATAGAAAAAGTATGTTTGATTTTTGGGAAGTCTAAATGGGATGATAGTACCTATGTTGGGACCATGAGAAGGGTCATTTTGAAGGTTCCCATATTCTTGGGGAGTGGGAAAGGCATATAAGGCTAAAAGTCAATACTCCCCAAGAGAGGCATTAGAAAGTTTGTTTCAAGGAGTACTCAATGGGAATTTGGGAAGAAGGGATAGATGCACTAGTTGAGGCTTCATCGTTATTAAGGGTAAAAGCACTGTGGGTGGTGGTTGATGGTGCAATTGTGTTAATGGGGTTGGTTGATTGTGAGGGAGATGAAGGTGGAAGAAGGACATCAATAGGCCTATAGGTCATGTTGCAACATATAAAAGGATTGGGATCGGCCTTGATGTTTATGACTTTCCCTTCATGTTCAAACTTAACACAATGGTGTAAAGTGCAAGGGATACAACACATAGCCCACATCTAGGGGCATCCGAGTAGAATGTTATATTAGAATTCACCCTCTACAACATAAAATAGCTCATGGATGGTGTAAGGTCTCAGGCATATTTGAAGAATAATGGTACCTAAGGTAGTGGCCATGGTGTCATTGAAGGAGTGAAGAATCAATGTAATTTCAACCATGATATTCTTTGGTAAATGCAACTGATCAAAAGCATGGGAGGAGATTATGTTGATGTTGGATCCTCCATCAATCATCACCCTTTTGATGTGGATGTGATTGATATATACGGTGACAAATAGAGGTCGGTTAGATTACTCAGAGTGTGTTGGAGGTATCTCAAAATCTTGGAAGGTGACAATGGCAGAATGTTGGAGGGTCCCAACAAAGGAAGTAAGGGGTTGAGGGCCATATAACTAAACCTTAATAGATTATAGGGTGTCTATTAATACCTGATGATGATGAGGTGAGGTGTTGATTAAGTCATAAATGTTCATCTTCTCCAGTGTTTGATGAATTTCCTTTAACATGGTTTGTTGAATGGATGTGGAGGAATTGGTGGGAGGTACACCTAAGATGGATAATCTAGGTTTGGTGATGACTTGGGTGGTGGTGTTGGTGTTTGGTCCTAATTAGGAGGCTAAGAATCTAAAGGATATGTCCATAGAATGGACACATTGCCTCTTTCTTTACCCCTCTATTATGTTCGAGATCAGGTAATCATGTGGATGGTATGGACAATGGGATCAATTGAACTAGGTGATTGCTTTAGTTCCTCACCCTTGCTTGTAGTTGAGAGTGAGGAAGTCAGCGTAGGTTGGGATAGTGGTTGGATTGTTTGGGTTGGAAATTGGGTTAGTAAGGTAGGTGAAAGTGGTTCACCTAATAATAGATCATCATCCTCATATAAGTGATGAACAAGATCTTGGAGAGATTTTCAACTCTTTGTGTTATGTCCTAGTGTCATATGGTATGCATAGATCTGAGTATCATTGAACCAAGAGGGTTTGGTGTTAAAAGGGGTGAATGGTTTAATAGGTGGAAGTTTAATGGAGGAGGTTTGCAATGGCCTCTATAAAATAATAGAGTAAGATTCCTTCAAAAGTGTTGAGGGTGTCGAGATGCTCATTGGGGAAATAAAAACCTTCTTAGGCATGGTCTTGACCTTCGAGAGGGTTGGTGGTTGGGCAATTTTGGTAAATGGTTTAGATTGGGTTGGCTTAGCTATGATTAGGTTAATGGTAGATGGTTTTAAAGTAGAGGATGGGAGGTTGATAATAGGTGGAAAAGTAGAGGGGGATAAATTAGCTAAGAATAATGAAGAAGTCGATGGCATAGGTGACAAAGGGGTAGGCATAGAAAAGGGCATTAGTTTGATTGAAGCAAAATAAGTGACTGGGATGGTAGATGGGTGGTGTCCCAAAATAAATGGTAAATGAGAAGGAGGTAGTATAGGTCTAACTTGAGGATGAGGTTTAAGTAATTTTACACTTCGATCCATCTTGGTTGGTGGTTTGTTAGCTGGCCTAGAAGGGGTTAGGCCTAATTTGATGGGGGGATGTGTGATGTTAGGTGTGGGAAGGATACCCAAATTCTTGGCTAGTTTAAAAAGAAGATTATGAGATGATCTAGGTGGAGGTGGGTGATATGGTTCCCTCACATCTCAAGGGAAATAAATGTTTGATGATGGGGTGGTAATAGGTTGGAAAGTGGATGCTAATGAAGTTGAGGGTTTGGTTTTGTTTTGGTATGGGAGCCCCAAATGATGGCAGGAAGTGGTTCTATCTAGGTTGGGTTGTGAGGAAAATTCTAAACTTTGCATTAACTAAGAAAAGGGCTTATAAATGGGTTTTGTTCCTTGATCTATTGTTTCAAATGGCAAGCCTTTGGGTGAAGAAGAGGGGATGGTTTCTTCATCTCTACTTGAACTAGAAGGTTCCAAAATAATGGTTGCTTGTGGGGTGATTAAGAGAGGGGATATTTGTTTAATCGAGGATGTAGGTATGGTCCTGACTCCTTCCATTGCTAGGGTATCTAAATGAAATATATTGTTATACAATTTCACTTGGTGGGGTAGAGGAAGGGGTGGTTAGATCAATGGTTGATTCTATGAAAGGAAAGGCAGGCATGGATATGGTTTGATCAAGCAGAGAAGTGGGAGCTATATATCCTTCTACTTAGGTCTCTCAAGGGGTAAGAGGTGAATTTGTTTCTTCCATAGGTGAGGTTGGTGAAGAGGAAACAAGAATATGAGGCTCATCCTCCATGGGCTCATTTATGATGACGTTGATTGTGTGTGCCTCATGAGACGAAGATGGTTCAAATTGATTATCGTGGGTTTAGGTAGGTGGAGGATGGTTAGGGAATGGTTTGTGAAAAATATCAAGAAAATGGTTGGGGGGTGTATTAGGGTTGTCAAATGTCAATTCACAATTATCAATTAGGTTTTAGACAAGACTTTTAAAAGTGTTACACTGGTTTATGTCATGTCTAATGACCCAATGAAAAGCACAATGGTTATTCTCATTGTACCACCTAGGCACAAGGCAAGAGGGGTCAAATTGTTGAGGTGGCTTAATTGGTGGGAGTTGAATAACATTAGATTTTATCAATTTATCCAACACAAAGGCATAAGATTCCCCTATAGGGGTGAATTATTCAGGGGGAACCTAGCTTTGATTTATGTTTGGTGGGTAAGAAGGATTGAAAGGTGTGTTTTGACGTGGTTGGTTAATGGATGGAGGTGGGGTGGTTCTCAAGACAACTGCATTTGTACATGTTTTAGCTTTAGAATTGGGTTGGTTAGTCATTTTAGAGGAAAAGGGGTCATTGGGTTTAAAATTGGTATTCTTATTTCATAATTTTAATTTACCCTCATCTATGGCTCGGTTCTCGAGTTTGCTCACCATTGTGAATGCTTCATCAAAGGTTCTAAATTTTTTCCCCTGAAGGGTGGGAGCGATGTGTTTTTCACATCCTTGAGAGAAAAGTTTAATGAGTTCCATTTGGGGTAGTGAAAATGATAATTGATTAATGAGGCCTCACCATCGTATAATGAAGTTGATAATTTATTCATCATCAAACTACCTAATAGAATAGAGGTCGGCTATGGAGACCTTCTTGGATATATTGATAGAAAAATGTTCTAAGAAAAATTGGGTGAGGTGGGAAAATGAGAAGATAGAATGTCTAGGAAGGGCACTATACCAATCCAAGGAGGGCCCTGATAAAGACATAGGGAAGGTTCAGAGAAGGAGGACATCATCATAGGTAATCATGTAACAAGAATGGTGAAATGCCCTCAAATTTTGCTGAGGATCTTCCTTCCCCTAAAACTTAAAGAATTTGGGAAGCTCCTATTGAGGAGGATAATCATGAATCAAGATAGAAGGGTTGATAGGTTCATTGCAGATTTAGTCATAGGATAAAAGATTATGGGACCCAGAGATAGATGATTCGAGTCGAGTCATTTTATCTACAAGCATCTTGATCAGGTTGAGTTGGGGTTGGGTAGATGCATAATTCGGTGCTAATTTTTGTTGTGGTTGGGTTGTAGCTATGAATTGGTATGTGGTAGGAGGTATAGAAGCAGGCACATATTGGCATGTGGTACTTTGAGGTTGGGATAGTGTTCGTGTAAGACTGATAGGCAATAAAGGTTGGGTGGAAGGTGAAATATATCCTAATGGGTTAGGGATATATTGATATGAGGTTGTGGGTGCTTGTAGAGGAATTGATCATGGTTAGTTTAGGGGTACATTTGGGTTGGTTGATGGGGGCATAGTTTGGGTTGGTAATGCTAAAGTGTTTATGGGTTGTTGAGGGATAGTGAGCCTGGTGCTAATAGGGGGAAGTGTTTATGGTATGGACAGTACTAGGTTTTGAAAGGGGGTTGAGGTTGATATATTGGTTAAGCTAAAGGGAATGGTAGAAATGGGTGTGGAAGACACCACACTAGCAAAAGGGGTAGAAGTGACAAGGAGTAAAGTTGAGCCAACATTGGAGGTATTGATTGGGGTAATAGGTGTTTGGGTGGTGGTGGTAGATGGATCAATGGTAGAAGATGAAGCTTGGCTAATAGAAGAGTGAGATGATGCAACACCAATCATGAGGTGGTGTGGCATACCATAGGGTGGATCTGTGGGAGGAATCAAAGTCAAAGTATGATAGGCTAAGGTATTAAGATAGTGTTGTATAGTAATTAGATTGTTGTCTAAAAAGGTGGAAATTTTTGAATTGCTTTTAGGGATTGTTGAAGGCACTGTAGGTGGGGGAAAATGGTGTGGTGAAGCATGGGGTGATCTATCAACATCTGAGGTATAATCCATGGATGAGGATGAAGAAGAAGATGGTGGTGGGTTGTTTTGGTTGTTCACTTATTTTCTGGTTAAGAGCATATGAGAAATTTAGAAATAGATAATGAACCTCTCACCTTCCATAATGAGAAAACAAAAAAAAAGCAAACAAAGCACACATTAAAAGTGCAATTAATCCTAAGATTTATTTTAAATCACTTTTGGCTTATGCCTTAAAGAGTGTGAAAGGGGAAATTGGATTGTAAGTTAGGTACTATAAAATCCATCTAAGGATGGTTTCAATTTGAATTTTGGTGCTCAAATAATCTGCACTAAACTGGGTACATGGCCTAGTACTAGGGGCTTGCTCCCCTCACTTCATGATCCCACAGCCAGTGCAGGCGCTTAGCCAATATATACCATTTGTCTAGAGTTTATACTCTACCAAAGAATGGAGTGGGTTCTCCCCTTGGTGATTGAATCCAAGTGGGATCACCGAGTAGGGTAAGGTGATCCAAAGGGTGATGAAATCCCGATGGGACTTGTCTCAAATAAGTTTTGATGTTTAATTTGTGGGTGTGGTTTGGTAGTGTAACATATGTGTGCTACAATTAATTTATAATGCATTTAACTAATCTAAGTGAGCTAACCATTGAACATGAAATACAATGAATGCACTCAATTGTAACTAAAAAATATATTTTGATGTCTTTTCATGCAAACAAGGAATAGCTAAAGTGCACTTAAATGCAAGATGTAAAATACAACCTATCCCTAGGATGAAAACTTTTTTTTCCTTTTTTTTGGAAAATAAGATAGGAGAGAATTTTTTATTTCTTAGAATTTAGAAATAATAGAAATTCGAGAGCATTTAACTTTCACTAAATGCAACTATATGCCTAAAACAACTACAAACCCATAAGGGGTCCCACCGGGCGTGCCAAAATGTTTCTCTCTATTTTTTTGCTTTTTCTTAGTTTTGGAAAAAAGAAACTAGTGATAAGGGGTATGTAAAAAAACTTTTTAAAAGTGTGCACATTGAATCCAAATGGTTGTGGAGAAATATTCTTTGGCTAGGAAAGAATACCTGCAAATAAGAAAACACTACCACACAATTGTTTGTTAGACAAGGAGATGGGTGGATTGCCTAGTGTAAGCTAGATCCTAGAAGCGAAAGCTTTCTAGGAGGTTGTCAATCCACTTACTTTAAAACAAGTTAAGTTTGATAAAATAAATGAAGGGTAGTATAAAATAACAAAAAATTGAGACTAAAAGCAATAAATTAATTAAGGAACCAAAATTCTTTGCTAAGATGATTAAACTTAATTAAGTAGTTTGAATAATGCTAATGTTGAAAACTGACCAAGTTAAGGGTTATGATTTTGGTTTGGTAATTTGGTAAGAGTCAAAAACATGGTTTATTTGAGATTGGCAAGTGGTTAAAATGGTAAAATGGTGAGGGTTTAAAAGAGGTAAATGGTCAAGAGAACAAATATGGCAAAAGGGGCAAATGGGTAAAGGGGCAAAAGGATAAATGGGATGAAGGTGAAAATGAAGTAAATGAGATAAAGGGATAAAAAGAAGAGGTAAAGGGGTTATAGTTTAGAATTCAAGAAATAATAGGCCAAGTATGGGGTTTAGAAGTCAAGAGAGAAGAGGCCAAAGGAGATAATAAGTTGAAATGAAATATTAAAAAACAAGGTTACCTTTGAGATGGTTGTCGATGATGGTATTGTTGATGATATTGTTGATGAAATATTGGAGTGATTTCAGTAGAGAATCAATGATTTTAATATTTTATCCTCTAAGATGAGGATTACCTCCTTCTCAAGTGGAAAACCTCCTTCATAAACTTACAACAAAATGTTAATAACAAAAAATACTAATTTGCCACTTTCTAACTTAACCCTGGGTGAAGGAGAGGGGGGGTATTTATAGCATATGTTGTGTAGATTCATGCCAAAATATGAATAAAAGAGGTATGGAACCATTTTATATGTGGTGGATGAATTAGTCAAAATTAGGTGGGTGGGGATTCCCATTTGGGTTGGTGAGAGTCCCATTTGGGTTAAGAAGTCAAAAATGGGTGCCCTTTATCTTGAAGAGGTAGGTATCTTATTTTAGAGGTTAATTTCATGTGTAAAGGTAAAATACATGTTGACTAATGGTCCCTTGAGTGAAAATTTGCCATATTTTAAGGGGGGGGCTTGTGATGCTTAAATGAGGTCATCAAGCACTTTGGGAAGGGTCCCAGGTGGGGTATGATGTCCCACATTAAGCCACCTCACTTCTAAGCCATATCACCTCCTAAATCACCTTCCATGTCACTTGAAATGTCACATGACATGCCACTTGCCATGTCATCATAAATAGTGATAGTAGGTCCCATAGTGAATAGTGATAGTGAATAGTAATTTCATATAGTATATTTGAATAATATTATGTGACTAGAATAATAGTTATTTGGTTAGGTTAAGAGGGGTTTGTTAAGGTTTAAGAAGGTTTAGGGGTTCTTTAGGGGAGGGGGGGAGTAATTTAGTCATTGAAAACTGCAAGTGCATAGTTTTCTAGTGTTTACAAAACCTACCATGTTGTTACACATGACTATAACTCAATTACAAGTCATATCTCAGGAGGTAGTGTTAACACCATTTCCATTAATCCTAGACCAAATTTCAACCAGATAAGACCATTTCTAGTCATACCAAACCAATCCAATCATTCGAGTAGCCCCTCTTTGACCTGGGACTGCACTCAAGTGAATCAACAAGTAGGGATTACCACATTAGGACCTTATAATGATAACTCATCATTTGTCTGTGACCACACTCAAGTGCAATAATGATCGAGACTTATCTTATTTGGCCCCCCTTCACCATCATTGGTTAACAATAATAGTCATGTATATAATCTCGATTATGCAATCATAACTCGGTGATCTAAAATTACCATACCAAGCCCACAACCACCTACCACTTCACCCATCATCTAACCCACTATTTGGCATTATAATAATCCATTTAACATTGTTCAATAAAAGACATTTGATATAGTGGAATAATTGCAAAAGATGCCAGCACAAATATCCATTTTAGATTTGTTGTGCACATCAACAATCCACAAGAAAATCTTGAATGAATACCTTAGCCAATCCATTGTTCTGAATGACATATCCCCTAACCAATTTCAAGCTTTGGTTGGACACCTAGCTCCAACCCAACAAGTCACATTTAACCAAAGTGATATGTCACCTCTTGGCCCACTGCATAACAATCCATTATACATTGAAGTATATATAATATGGCATAAAGTAAAACATGTCCTTATAGACAGTCTATCAGGTCTGAACATAGTGTCTCTCAAGCTCATCAAGCTTCTTGGGTACATAATGGTGGATCTCCAAGCAGAAATAATCACCATCAAAGCATATGACAATCAAGAGTATGAATCATAGGGCACCATTAGCTTGCTAGTTATCATTGGGCCCTTGACTCATGATACCCTTTTCCATGTGTTGGATCTTGATTTGTCATACAATATGCTTCTTGGTAGGCTTTAGTTACATGAGATTCATGCAGTCCCATCAACATTGCATGAATGTATCAATTTATCCCATTCAAGGATGGAGATTAACATTCTATGAGATTTGCATTCATATGAGCATTGTAAAAATCTAAAGGTTGAGTTCCAAAGTTACAACTATTGTTTCAGTATGAATCCATATAATAAGCAGGATAAGGGGAAGGTAATACTCCTTGAATTACTAAAAGACAACTACATTGATCCTAATACCCTTAATTCTCTTAGTCACATGCTACCTCCTAAAGTATCTAATCATTTTACCATCTTGGATAATGGCCTAAGAGAGTACTTAATTCATGATATGTTTCATATTACAAAGCTTCCTCTAAACCCAAAATCCTTTGTAAGACCTAAAGCTATGCCACGCATGCATTGACAAAGAAAGGGCAAAGGCCATGTTCATAATCCAGGATCGATCATTTTCATACCAGCTTCTAGCCTAGAACAAGACCCTCTCGAAGGCTATGAGTCATGGTTATATAATTATAATTTGGTCAATTGTTACAAGAACCCCAAGTATCCCATTCCCAATCGCATCATGGAAAATCAAGATTATGAAGGAAGGGGCCTCAGGTTATATCTACAAGGAATATTGGAACCTATTTTTATGACCAAGTACAAAGGACCCTATGGACTTGGATTTAAATTGCCTGGGGGTGACCCCATATACCTTACTCATGTTCCATCACCATCGACTAATGATGAGGATGCTGATAGCAAAGAAGAGTCTGATCATAGCTTATTCGATGACTTAGCCCAAACCAACATGTCTAATAATCAAACCATTACACCCTTCACCCAATCACTCATAACAATCCCCTACCATTATATTATCCAAAACTAATATATTGGGACCAAAAAGAAACACATATACCAATTGATGAGTCTCAAAATGATGAAGCATTCTTTGATTTTCTAGGCCTTCGAGACAATGTTCTATTGGGAGATCATAAATCAAGATTATCAATAAAATTAGATCCTAAAGCCTATTTTGGAGAACAGTTGAACACCCTTAGCCAAAATCAAATAAATAAAACATTGAGGTCTTAAAGTAAAAACCTATTTGAGGTGATTTTTTATCAGGGAAATAGTAAAGATAAAGGTCAGTCTAGTGGTGAAAACCTATTTCAAGCACCACTAGATGGGGGTGTTTAACCTTCTTCATGTATAGACCAGGAGACCACCAATTAAAAACTTGTTTATTGGTCTAAATTTGGTATTGAAGAGCATCAATATTTTGAGCAAATCATGCAAGAAACTAACAATGATGAAGTTCACTATGAATATGAGTTCAGCCCTGAAGAGCAATAAGTTTTTGATTGAATCATATAAGAAGATGTTAATAATGAACATGATAATGGGTCTAAATTCAATATTGAAAGGCAAGAAGCCTTTGATTAAGTCATACAAGAATTTCCAATTGTCTTTGTCACATGGCTTGTTCTCCCATTAGGAGATTTCAATTCATCATGTCTTGGAGAGCTTGTCAAAGAACCAGTCATAACAAAGAACTCTAATATTGCTAGTCTGTTTAAAACATTACCAACTATCCCTGATGATGGCACAACTCTTCTAATGTAAGATAAAACATAGGTTAACATCGGGTCCCTAGATGACTCAAAGTAATTCAAGCTAGGTGCATCCCTTACTGAGAAGGAGCGTGAAGTCTTCATAGCCCTACTGAGAGAGTTTGTAGATATATTTGCTTGGGAATATTCTAACATCCCTGGTTTGGACCCTGCCTTGGTTCTGCACCACCTTGTGGTCAATCCTGATGCCAAACCAGTAAAACAAAATCTGCACAAGATGCATCCTTGCATTGTTATATTAGTGAAGAAAGAGTTGGAGAAACTCTTAGAAGTAGGATGTATTAGACCAATTGACTACTTTGAATGGATTTCCAATGTAGTACCTATCAACAAGAAACTAGGGAATCAAAATATGTACTGATTTTTGTGACATTAACAAATCATGCCCTAAGGATGACTTTCCACTACCTAACATTGACATGATAGTCAAATCCATAGCGGGTTATGAAATGTTTTCACTAATGGACAGCTTCTTAGGTTACAATCAAGTCAAATTAACACTAGAAGACCAGTACAAAACAATGTTCACCACTCCATGAGGAACATTCAGTTATTATGTCATATTATTTGGCTTTAATAATGTAGGGGCCACTTATACAAGAGCTATGATAGCCATATTTCATGATATGATGCATGATACTTTCAAAGACTATGGTCTAAAACTAGGGTCGACCATCCAACAACATTAAGATATTTGAGTGACTACGAGAATACATAGTCAGGCTCAACCCCAAGAAGTGTGTGCTTAGAGTTACATCAGGGAAATTATTGGGCTTCATCATGTCTCACAGGGGTATTGAAGTCGATCTAGCTAAAGTAAGAGCCATAACAGATATGTTGTTATCGACCAATCTAAAGTAGCTATGTAATTTATAGGGCAAGATCCAATCCATCTGATGCTTCAAATCTCAATTATCGGATAAGTGTCATCCATTTACACACCTACTAAATAAAGGTGTCACATTTCATTGGGATAATGATTGTTAAAAGGCTTTTTAGCAGCTAAAGAAATATCTCATGAATCCCCTAGTTTTATTGCCTCCAATTCTAGGGAAACCATTCTTGTTATATCTTTCTACTATTGATAATGCTTGGGGGAACTTCTATCTCAACACGATGATAAGGGAAAAGAGCATGCAGTGTACTATCTAAGATGTACACTAGTTACGTATGAGCACAACTATACGCCCATCAAAAAAGCTTGTCTTGTTATGGTTTTTGTAGCTCAAAAACTATGCCACTACATATTGAACAATAAGACCATGGTTATTTCCAAAGTAGATCTACTTAAGTATCTACTATTAAAAATAGCTTTGCAAGGCCATATGCCCAAATGGATCATGCTACTCAGTGAGTTTGAGATAGAGTATGTAAACTAGAAAGCAATTAAGGGGCAAGTTCTCATAGATCATCTTGTTGAAGCACCTCTTAAAGACACAGAGCCATTAACATTCCAATTTCCTAATGAATCCATCATGACCATCATTGAAACCCCTATTAAGGAGTAGCCCTAGAAGATGTATTTTGATGGATCATTCACTGCATATGGATCAAGGGTGGGAATTTTATTCATAATGCCTCAGGGGGATCTAATCCCCAAGTCATTTAGAATCATCTTTCCTTGTACCAATAACATGGTTGAATATGAAGCACTCATTACAAGGATTTGATAGGTAGTATAATGAAACATATGTCATCTAACAATTTATGGTGATTCTTAGCTAATCATCAATTAGGTTACAGATCGCTCCCAAACTAAAGATGATAATTTGGTTCCATATAAGGTAATGGTTAACACTCTCAAGCAATAGATTACTAACATTCAATTTGAGCATATACCAATAGCGAGCAACGAAACAACAAATGCCATGGCTACCATTGGATCATTGATTCGTCATGCAGACACATCTAGCGAGTATCCATTTTTTATAGAAAATCTAACAGCACCAGCTCATGTACCTTCAATTATTGCAATAATATGTGATATTATTGGTCCTAGCTCTAATTGTTACTCAAATTTATATGCCTATTTACATGAGAAAATCCTCCCACCAAAGTTATCTTAGAAAAAAACCAAAGCTTTCATCCACAATGCCCAATATTATACCCTACTCGGACCAACCCTATACCATCATAGTTTTGATGGAACTTTGCCTCATTATTTACCTTCAATAGAATTTATACTAGCATTATGAGAAGTTCATAAAGGAGTATGTGGATCCCACACCAACGGGGCAGTCCTATCCAAAAATCTCTTGTATATTGGTTACTATTGGTTGATAATAGATGCAAATGCAGCTGCATATGTCAAGAAATGTGACAAGTGTCAATGATATGCTAATTTGATTCATGCACCTACCAAGACCTTAAAACCAATGTTGACACCATGGCCATTTGCTACATAGGGCCTTAAACTCATTGGGAAGATAAACCCCACCTCATCAGATGGTCATAAACACATTCTCACCACCACTGAATATTTCACTAAGTGGGTTGAAGCTATACCCCTCACTTACGTGACTAGAAAGCAAATTTCTAAATTCATCTTTAACCATCTCATTTGCCACTACAGTATCCATTTCAACATTATATCTAATAATGGAGGATCATTAAGAACAAGGATGTCAAAAAGTTATGTGTTGAATGCAAGATCACACAACACTTTTCAATGGCATATTAACCTCAAGGTAATGGCCAGGCCAAAACATCAAATAAAATCATTATCAACATTCTCAAAAATATTGTTAATGATGCCAATAGTAATTGGCACCTTCAAATATTCCATGCCCTTTGGGCATACCATACTAATCATCACACACCCACAGGAGCCACTCCATACTCACTTGTTTATAGCACTGAAGCCATACCACCTGTTATCACTCTAAAGAGCACCCTATTGGAAGATGTGTAAAACACACCCTCTCTCCAGCTGATACAAATGGAACTTCTTAGAGTGTGGGTGACTTTGTATTGAGAATAACCTCCAGAGAGGGTTGGTTCCCTTAAGATTTATCTCTAAAAACTAAAATATTTTGATTTTTAGCGATGAAAAGGGAGAAGGAAACTAAAATGGAAAATCCTATCTAATGGGGTGATGCATCTGAAAGATTGGTATTCTCTTAAAGCTTTTTTGAAACTAAGTCACACATATAAATCAAAATAAATTCTTCAGTAAATCCTAAACATAAGTGTTTCAAAAGAAGGCCTAAAAGAAGCTTGCAAAGCAAATTCTATTCCTAGATCTTTAAATGACCTATAGAGGATGAGATTTTCACAGTAGGTGTGGAAAGGACCTACAAAAAGGGAAAGTAGATGCCACTTGTATGATGGTACACAATAAAAAATACACTCTATTCTGTTGAAAAAACTCATATGTAAAAGATTTCCTTTATTGATAAATTATGCCAATTATAATTTATGTTCTTAAAACTTCAGGCATTAATAAAAAATGGCTTGATTAAGACAATAAATGTGCTTTCCAAACCTAAAACAGCCTATGTGGAGTTCAAAAAAGGGTAAGGGTTAGTCTTGGTTGATTAACTCAAGATCTAACACCTTTTACAATGTTTAAAATATTCAATAAAATATTTTACCTTTACAAAATTTGCATGCTTCTCAACTTTGGCATAGGAATATGGTGGTGGGCCCATTTCAAAAGTCATCATCATTAATATAATCATTAAATTCTCCAAAAATCACTAAACATGCATGAACCTCAAGGTCGGTGTAGAAGGGATGAGGTGGGCCCAATTTTGAAAAGTCAAACTCTTGCATGGAATGCTACACCAAAAGCCAAATAAGGAACTCCACTTAATGTGTTTGAAAGCTAAGTTGGAATAATAGAACATTCCCCTTTGCATGGAAATCAAGGAAGATGCATGATAAGCCTTGTCTAGTCAACTCCGACTAACTCCATCTTGCATGAAAAAGGACCTTGAAGAGTGATAAATGCATGAAAGCTCTATGGAATAGTAGATACGTAGCATGGAAATTCATTTGGAACTCCTTGAATAGTCATCCAATGCCAAACTCCAACTTGACTTTTGACCAATTAGGCTAACTAGACTAGTTAAACCAAATAGGTCTATTTTGTGCACTTGGACACCATGAAACCTGAAAAAGAAGCCATTAAATCTACAAAAACAATAAATTAAACCTAAAAAATAATTATTCATCACCAAAACTATAATTCTGATGAGAAAGACTTCACCAAATAGTCAACAGTTTTGACTAGGCCAATTTCGCTCAAAAATCTATCAGACTGGTCATTTTTCTTGAGCTAGCATGGGTACCTCTGGGATTATTTCTAACCAAATGAGGATTTGAAGATGAAGAACAAGTCTTAAACTTCAAGATCCATTGATTATATTATGTTAAAATGCCATGTAATTCATTTTACACACTTTTTCCACAAAAAACATGATTTTTGCTCTCAATTATACAACTCCATGCATAAAATTTACATTTATGGAATCCTCTTGGAGTGTACTTGACATTTGAAAAGGTTTTAGTTTAATCCATGGTTAAGGTTCTGAAGATACAACTTCAAACTGATGATTCATGAGGTATAAGCCTCCAAATCTCAAACCACTTCTATTGATGTGTATCACGTTGACCCCTCTGACATACCTAAAAATATTAGACTCTCATACAAAAGATATGAAAAGTTACCACATGAATGAAGTTTGTCTACAGGAAAATAACTACATTCTGAGCTACCTACACTCTCAGAAATTGTTCATAAAGCACATCCCCTCAATTTATCTCAATTTTTCATGAATTCTAATTACATAAGGATCCTCAAAACATACTAAGAGTGTTTGGCCCAACTCCACACGTGGTGAACAAAATAAGCATCTGAACAAGAAGGGTGCCTAAACTAAAAAAAGTGAAAAACTTCACTAAAATTAAATTATATCCTTAAAACTTCAAAAATCTTGAAAACATCATTATATTACCTATACCATGCTATCAAAACACTCTAAAAGTCAATTTGCCATGAAAAGTTCAAAAATGCCTTTTTGGCCTAAGTGCCTATTTACTTGTAAAACACTATGTGAGCATGGTTTGCATAAAATTTGGAGTTTTTACACTCTCCATAGGTCTGATTATGATATAAAATCATCATCCCATTCTTTTCAAACCTTCACTTGGCACTAGAAGCTTCTGAGGCACTATGGGACGAAGCATGCTCCAATGGTGATCTTCAACAAATAAGCTGAGGTCTGAGACAAAATAGTGAATATGTGCACTTGTCCAATGGCTATGAAACTTGGTAAGATTGTTTACCAACTCATGAGGACCTTGTGTACAAAATTTGAGGTCTAAAATCCACCTGTAGCTCCTAAAATCTTCAATTTTATCCAAATTATGACCTCCGTACATGGACTGTCTGCATTTTTGACTAAGTTTTCACGTTTTGAAGGTGACTTTCATGGATTTGGAGGATATAAAGGTCAAAATCATCCTTATTGAGCTCAATAGTCTCTTCAAGAGTTTGTAAAACTCCTCTACCCCTATTTTCAAGCACATCAAGACCCCCAATCAATGCAATTAGGCCTAAAATGACTGTGTTAAACTGTTGTAGATGAAAATTGATCAATATTGAGCATGTTTAGTGGATACTCCACCTCTAAAAGGTGTATGTAGACTATTTAGAGCAAAATATCTCTCCACACATTCTTTATAACAATTTGACTTCTTTATGCAAGGCTTTAGGCCTTGAACTATGCATTAGTCCGTACATGTCCTGTAAGTGAAAGCCTCATTGAAGTGTATGTTTTGAATTTTCATTGACTTTCATAGGACATTCATTATAAACCATCTATCTTATGTTTGTTTTAAATGGCTGAGTTTGCATTGCCACATTTTACTATAGATGAAGCTTGAGTGGCACTTACCCTTGATACTTCTCATGACAATGATTAGCCCAATGCTATGATGATCCTAAATTTTGCTCTAACCTATATCCTCCATCCTTAAAAATTTTATAACTAGTGTTAGTCTGGTGTAGGTCTAGTTTTTCAAAAGAGACCTATAGGTTGTCACTTAGTATGGCTGTAGACCTAGTTTAATAAGCCTTTCATTAGCCCTTACCAAGGCCCCACATATTTTTAGCCCCTTGCTTGAATGAGTCCATCTCAAAACAAAACCCCTTTGAAGTGGCTATAAATCCTTAAATCATCAAACACCTTCTTGACTGTGGATACACATTGTCCTATAGGTGCACTTACTAGTGTACGGACTGTATTCTCTATATAGGTTGCAGGAGTCCATCATGGTGGTTGTAGGTGATGATGATAGGTGCATATACTCTTTCCAATACTTGACCATTAGACTTAGTGCTCCTAAAATTCATTATTACATTTGCATAATCCATATTCTTAGTGATGTTTTTAAGGTGTCAGTTGTACAGACTAAGCCTGTAGGGTTTCATTTAGTCCTTCATTGACCCTTCTCAAGGCCTTACATGTCTCATGACCTTCATTATCATCAAGGGTTTTATAGGCATTCTCTTGAGTGTCTACCATTAAGGACTCAGCCTTAAACCAATTGGAAATAATTCACTTGTTGAAGCCTTGCACCTTGCCTTGGTTGTGGGTTACTCTTGTGTCTTGTTTTAGATTAAATGTTCTTGATTGAATTGGCTTTGAAAACTCAAAAGCTTCTAAACAATTCAAAACTCTTAGTGATAGTCCAAAGCACCAATCTCCCTCTTTTAACATATAGAATCTTCAATTTAGCTACAGGTGTAATGTATGGTTGTAAGAGTTCAATGAGAGGACTTTAGGAGACCTTTATGTGCATTAGATGCTATCTTTCTTGATTGAGTGTAGGTATCCTTTTGATCTCCCTATGTCAAAACCCTTGAGAAAGCTAAAAACCTTTACAACATATATTTTACTAACCCTTCATGACCCTTGGCTCTATAGGCATGTGTTTAGAGGTGGTTGTAGGCTTAACATTGCCTTATACCTATAAGTCACCATGAAGGACTCAACATAGAGTTGAAAACCCCTCTCTTTATCATTGAATCTTCATTCAAAACCTAACAATCTCTTTTAAAGCATGTTTTAAAAGTTTCAAACCAAAAGAACCCTCTCCATTGGCACTATGTCCTAGTCTGACTGTAGTCACCTCTAGTACGGACTGTGAACAATGTGTGGAACCTTAGAAAGCTTGGTGATAGGTACCAAGGGTTTTAGAAGTCTCACTTGATATGATTTTTTTCTTAGAACTATGACGAATCCTCTTGCCATAGTAAACTTTACTTTATTTGCAAACCTTTCATTGAAGTTCTCTTTGTAGTAGCTTGACTATGCATCACATAGTTGTAGGGTATCATTTAATAGCTATAGGAGTTCCATGATAGGACTGTAGGTAAGTATTTGTATCACTCAACTACATCAATACCCTGACTCTTAGCCCAACCTTGTTCTTGGAAATGTTCCTTATGATACAAGCAATCAAGTGGGCCTAAAAATCAATTCCCATCTTCATACTTGTTAAATAAGCCTTCTTGAGATAGACCAGGCTTGTAGGTCTCTTTGAGAGATTGTACGAATTGTGTTTCAAGGTTTGATATACCTCATAGAAATAGTTGAATCACTAAATGTCAATGAGTTGACCATTGGTATGTTGATTTCTTAACAACTCAAATAACCGTTTGATAGTCAATATAATGAAATAACCCTCTACGCACACTATCCTTAAGACTGTAGGTAAGGTTTGTAGTTCATTAGCCTTACTAAAGATTTACATACTTTTTTTCCATCATTTCACTAGAAAGGTAATCACCTTCCGAGTCCAAATTCTTTGAGAGTTCAAAAACCCTTTAAACCTTTAAAGTATCCTTGATTGTGATATTTATTGTCCTTTAGGTCTCCTCATTGATTAGTTATATATGTCTTTCTTAGGTTGACTATAGGTGGTTATAAATGTTGTAGGTTGGTTTTGTGGTTCTTAAAACTCTCATTAAAACCTAAATATGCTTGGAAACCATGTTTTCCTTATGAAAACATCAAACTCAAAATTGATGTCTCTTTTCTAACCAAAACTAGATTCTTTGAAACTTGAAGATCATTATCATTACCATCTAGGTCTCTTAAGACAAGCACATACCTATAGGTCACTTGTGACTACCTGTAGGTTATCAGTTTGTCTCTCTTAGCCTTATGGTGGCTTTCTTCTCACACCATGGATTGTTTGCTTCCACTAGACCTTGAAGAAGGTCCCTCTCTCTTCAAATATCCATTGAACTTTTATAGCCACACTTGATTGTGTACCTTATTTTAAGTATATTTTTATGACTGTACTTGTGCTTCTCAAGTGACTTATATCCTCTTCTCGTGCTTGTGATGACCTCACTACCCCTAGCTCTCTTGACAAGCTTTTATGAAATTGAGATGGGGATGAGGAAGGAGGGATGAAGGGAGGTGGTAAGATGATGAAAAAACATGAATGGAGATGGAAGAGAGATGAAAACACATTGACAATGGCTACCCTTAGGCAGTGAGGTGTGGAAGGATGAGATGGAGATGGGAAAGGAGGGAAAAGAACATGACAAGAAAAGGAGAGGGAGAGTATGCAAAGGTATACCAAAACATCATACCATCAAAAGTTGGAGACCATTGAAGGAGGGCATCAAGCCAAAAATGAATCATATTTTTCCTCAAAAACTTCAAAATATGAAAAAATTCCCCAAATTATGCTAAATTAGTTCATTAAAACACTAGAAAGCATGGAGTTGGCTTTATTAGCCATGAAACCTGAAGAATATTTGAGAATTTCACTTAGAAATCATGAAATATTGAAAAAACCTTGAAAACATGAATTTATTGAGAATTTGAATCTAAGAACTCCTCTTTAGACCATAAAATCTTCCCTTGCAAGTTCACAAGCTATAAATTTAGACTCACTAAGTTTGTGGCCTTTTCTTGACCTTGAATTGAATGAAGAACCCTTAAAGGAGACCATATAAGGGTAGATAATGTCCTCAAATTTTTGGAACAACTTGAATTTTTTTGTAATTCTGCCCAAGTGAAGAGAAATTGAAGAAAAACAATTGCCTTTTTAGTTATTAGGCAGCATAATTATCCTTGACTTTAACTAGATGGTTCTTGAGCTTGGAGAATCCAATTAAGAAACCATTTAAACCATCAATAAGTCCTCTGAGTCTAGTTTCTTCACCCCAAATTTTATATCTTTACCCTCCTCCAGCAGGTCGTACCATGAAGAAAACAATAGGCATGTCACTCTATGCCAACAAATAAGAAAGCAAAAGAAGGCTAGTTGAGGGCCTGTATGGCCAATCAGCTCCATGAAATTGTTGAGGAAGCTATTATATATCCTAGATATATCTTTTGCTACCTTGGATTGTACATATTTTGTACTATTGCTTGCAAATGAGTGAAAAAACTATTTTTTTCCCTTTAAAGCCAATTTCTCAATCTCCACCACTTGGAATGGAACATTAGAGAAATAATTCATGGCTATCATGCCAAATTTTACAATTTTTACCCTTTTTAATCAGAAATTGACATGTGGGAAGTGAATTTGGGCCTTTCTTGGCTATTAAAACATACCAAATGAACTTTATATAAATTGAAACTTAGGGATTAGCCTATTTTGACCCTTTTTAGCATAATTAAATATCTTTTGGCATGATTTAAAGTCTTTTGAAACCAATTTTTATGCTTTTTACCCCATTTTTAACATTTTAAAATCTAAATTGGTACTTTCAGACCATAATTGATCAGTTTGACAAGTTACAAGGGAAATTGACTATTTTGAGGAAAGTTTCAGATAATAGCAGTAATTTTGGCCTTGACAGGCCAAATTACTAACAATTTTGGTGACTTTTGGGGTTTGACCATCCTGCTGGTCAAAAGAACTTAGAACTCTGGTAAGGATAGATGAAGACAAACACTGAAACTGGAAAAGTTGTAGACCAATATTCAATAAGAGAAATTGACTCAACAACAACAATATGTGCACATGTGCACTTAGAGGAAGGGAAAAAACAACACCAGAAGGAAAAAATAACTACTAAAACATGTGAGGAAAAGCACTTAGAGGAAAGAAACTATGACTATGTACAAAGGAGTGACTCTCCTAATAGCAGTATTTGAGAAACATGCCATTCACAGGAATTAGAAGTTCTTCTCCACTCAATCTAGATAATTGAAAAGCATTGTTCTTCTTTCAATTAGTGATAATATAAGGTCCACTCCAAAGGCTATCAAATTTGAAGTGCTTACCTAGCTTTGCACACTCTTCATCCCATTTGAGAACTATGTCTCCTTGCTAAAAAGTTTTTGATGAAGCTCTCTTGTCAAATGTCTTCTTAACTTTCTACTGATTTGACCACATGGTATGCATAGCATTATCTCTTATCTCCTCCAATTCTCTCAATTCATTCATTCTTACCTCCATTGCATCACTTTCCAAAAGCTCTAGCTGGTGTGCAAAGTCCAAAGTTGGAAGCTCCAATGAGATAGGTAGCCTCGATTCTCTTCCATAAACTAGGAGATAAGGTGAATGACCAATATCCTTCTTAGGGGTGATCATATTAGCCCATAAAGCCATCTTCAACTTTGTATGCGAAGATCTCTGATTATCCTCCATTGTTCTTTTGATGATCCAAATCAAGTTCTTATTAGTAGCCTCAGCTAGTCCATTACCCTATAGATAAATATTGGATGAAGATGTCAATTATATACCATGTTCAAGATCCCATTCACATACCTTTGTACCACTTAATGCCAAAGTATTATCTGATATGATAGTAGATGGTGCTCCGAAACAATTGACTAGGCTCTCATAGAACTCAAGCACAAAGTTCTCATTTGCATCTTTCAAAGGCAATGCTTCCACCTACCTAGTGGAATAGTTTGTAGCTATCAAAACCCACTTGTGACTAGCACTGTATGGAAGATGAATCATGTCAATAAAATCCAAACCCCATTGCATGAAAGGCCGCTCAACTTGAATTGGCTTTAGTGGCATAACAACTAGTCTCTATTTTCCTACAAATATAGCACACTTTGTATATTTCCTAACCCATGCATGTGCATCTATGAATAAATTAGGCCAAAATTAACCAGCTCTAATGATTTTTGTAGCTATGGTCTTGACTAAAAAATAACCTTCAAAAGGGCTATCAGGAAATTGCTTTAAAAGCTTGTCAAATTAACTAGTTTCAACACACCTTAAAAGCATACCTCTAATGTTTTTTTGAAAGGTATTCTATCAATCAGAATGTATAGTATTGATTACAGCCTAAAGCATCTTCTTTGTGATGTATTCAAACCCCTTGGGCATTCTCCAATTTGAAGAAATCTAGCAATGTTTTGTGTCTAGCTTGTAGGAGGTGTATTTTCAGCTTCTTACTGAGTGTCCTGAATTGTCAAAATTGTCTTTTTTTCTTCTTTTACATCTTCTAAAAAATGTTCACATAATCCTTTGCCTCAAACTATATTTGTAACTTTGACTTAAATTTCATATTCCATGCATTTAGTAACCCATCCAGCTCTCTTTTCACTCAAGTCTCTGTTGAGAATAAAGTCCTTCACACTTGGATGAGCAACCATTAGTATAATCTTGTTATTTGAAACCAAATGTCTGAATTTTGTCAGATCTCTTATAACAACAAGAACATGCTTTTCTAAAAAATAATATATTTACTCATAACCTTCTAAAGATTTATTAAATAAAATAATTGGTTGTTCCAAACCTTCATCATTTTGTTGCATAAGCATGGCTGAAATAGTACTGGAAGTAGAGAACACACACAAGAACAAATCCTTACTAAAATCTAGATTAAGCAAAGTAGGATCTTGGCTGATTTTTTCTTTGATAGCTTCAAAACTTCTTTTACCTTCTTTACTTCAAGTGAACTCTTGATGTTTCTTAAGCATTTGAGTAAGTGGCTTTACTAGTTCTGCAAAATTAGGAATGAACCTTCTGATAAAGTTAATCTTATCTAAGAAACTTTGCAATATTTTCTTATGTTTAGGTAATGATAGATCAAGGATTGCCTCTATTCTTTTTGGATCAATGGAAAGACCAACTTTGGACACCACATGCCCAGGAAGTCTCCCCTCATGCACTGAAAAATGCATTGTTTCAGATTCAAAGAAACTCCAAATTCTCTACATCTATCAAAAACAATCTTCAAATGTGTTAGATGATCATTAGGATCCTTTGAAAATATTGTAATGTCATCAAGATAGACTAAAACCATTTCACTCAAAAGACCATGAAAAGCAACATGCATTGCCCTTTGGAAGGTAGTTCTAGCATTGGAGAGTCTAAAAGGCATTTTCTTGTAAGCAAAAGTACCCCATTTGGTGGTGAAAGCGGTTTTACACTAATCTTGATCTTTCACCAATAGCTGATTGTATCTTGAGTACCCATCCAATAAAGAAAACCTCTATGAACTTGAAACTCTCTGTAAGATTTAATCCATGGAAGGAAGTGGATAGTGGTTTTTCAATGGTACTCTATTTAAATCTCTGAAATATACACAAAGTCTTATCTCTCCATTCTTTTTCCTTACAGGTACAAGATTTTCTACCCATATTGGATGTTTAATATGAAAAATAATACTTGATTCAATCAGCTTTATAAGTTCTTTCTTCATGAGAATCTCAACCTTGGGGTTGATTGGCCTTTGTTTTTGTGTTATCGATTTTGCATCTAGTTCCAATTCAATAATATGTTGTGTTAATCTAGGATAAAAACCCTTCAAATCATGGTATTCCCAAGCAAAAACATCCATAAACTCTTGACATAATAAAATAAAAGCTACTCTATTAGAATCAGTATTCACTTTACCCAACTTGATTGCTTATCTTCAGCTATGCTAATTGGTTCATAATGTTCTTTTTTTTGAAGAAATACTCACTTTGTCTTTCCTTAGCTAATCACCTTCATTGAAAATGCTTTCTAGAGTCACCAAACCTTTGGGAATCTTGTTTGATTTTAATTACACAATCTGATTTCTATATTGATCCTGTAATTTGTCATGATTCCTTTGGCAAAACTCTACCTCATTCTGTAGAAAATATGTTATTTATTTATCAAAATCAAAAACTTTCCAACTTACATCATTATTTTGGATTGAAGGCTTGCATACCACTTGGATTTGGTTCTAATTTTTATTGTCCTTAATCTGATCTAGAATATCATATTGTGCACCTATAGCAATAAGTCTATTAACATGCTGATTTGCTCCTCTTGGAATAGAGCGAATGTCAAATGTAAGGAAATCTTCCATGAGATTCCAAACTCTATGTTTTTAGCCATTTAAAAAGGATTTTTTTCTACACTTAAACTTTTAATTTGTTGGACTACCAATTCACTATCACCTTTTACCTGCAAGAGTTTAATATCCCTCTTTCTATTCCACTGAAGATCATAAATAAGAGCTTCATATTCTACAGTATTAGAAGTAAAACTAAACTAAAATCTAAAAAAAGAATAATGCCCTTGATTTGGTGGTGAAAACAACATAACATCAGCCCCACTACCATTATTTGTTCTAGATCCATCAAAGAATATATTCCAAACTCCTTGATCCTGCAATGAGCTAATGAGACTAGGAAATAAGTCACCTTCTTCATGCATACAATAGACTTCAAAACCAGCATCTTCAATACCTTTTTAGGGGTCATGTCCATGATTATCAGTAGTCCATTCATCAAAGAGAAGATCCAGAATGCCTTCAAGAGACTTAGAAGGCTCTTGATCAATGGTGTTATCAACTTCTTTTGAAATACTGCAATTCACATTTGACATATTTGGCATATATGGCTCAAGGTGAAATCTAGAAATAGGCTTTGATCTCATAGTTACTTTGGTTCCATACCTAGTTCTAAAAACCATGTATGACCAATCTAAAGAAAGGTAACCTCCTATTTTGGTAGTGAAATCTCTAGATAGGCAAAGTGCAAAATATGGAGGTAGATCAACAACAACAATATCTTGTAAAATGGTGAAATTTAGACAAGCAATAAGTATAATTTTTAGATATTTTAACACACCTACAGTCTTGGTATAAGACCCATATAATTATAATACACCTTTCTTATGGGGTTTATATTGCAAACCTAACTTATCAACTATTGATTTGGGCATAACAGAAGTACTGGCCCCACTATCAATCATACAGTTATGGATAAAACAATCTATAATGATCATAGAAAGATAAAATAGAGGAGGTTTAGTCACCTTAATAGATTGAGACTCAATAGCTAGATTAGAACTAGTTATGACAACACTTACTCTTTCTTTTTCAGGTGGTTTCTTAGAGATAGTGAGCTTTGAAAGCTCTTTTTCCAAGTACTCCTTTTGTCTGGGGATTAGTAGAGTATCCCACATTGAAATTGATATTGTAGTCTTCTTTATATGATCCATAATAATGAATCAATAAGTGGCTACATTTTACTATAATTTAGGAGCAGAAGGAGCTCCCAAATTTTGTGTAAATTGAGAAATGTAAGGCCCTTTCACATTATATTTTTTTGGATCATGAACTTGTTGATTTGAACTTTTTTGAGGCAGCTCATGTGTAGTTGTCTTGTGTTTTGGCTAAGAAGAAGGGGCTTCCCTTTCAAGACTTGAACCTTCTCCAATTGCTCTTTTCTTGGATTTAGTATGGGCTATAACTAAATTATCAACATTAGGTAAATCTTGACTTTGATTTGCAGCCAAGTACTCAAAAAAATTCTCACCTTCCTGAAAATTGACAAATGTAGTTTCAATAGGTGCCTTAGCACTACCTTCTTCTTGTTGATTTGGCACTTCTACTTTAGTGAATGAAGGAATGTCTCCATAGGGTAGAGAGGTTTCCTTATTATAAGAAGGTGACTGATTCTTAAATGAAATAATAACTGAACTTTATTGCATGAAAGATTGATGAGAACTCTCACCAATTGGAGCCATTGCCATGTTGTTTGATTGATCCCAATGATTATTCCATTGTCCTTCTTGAGCATAATTGCTCTGATTTGGCACTATATCTCTTGAATTTCCTCAAGCATTAGGATTATATTGCCTTGATTGAGAATTATGCCCTTGACCTTATTGATTGGATTGATAAGATGGCCTATCGGGCTGATAATTTTGATTAGTATTCTGATAAGGCCTATATGGTGGAGTTGTTGCCTCTCAATTACAATCAAATTGTTGGTTTGAGCCTTAAGAAGACTCTTTATCTTCCCCTATCTATTAGTTTGATCACCTTTTGTTTGATGGAACTTTGATGTCTTTGGACTTGGAGCAATAGTTAGAGTAGGAAGATAGATCTCTGGAAAAAGAGGCATTGGAGGCCTTAGAGATAACTTACCTACTTGTATAAGATAATTTTTAGCCTTGATTGCTACTTCAAAAGATTCAATTAAGGTATTACCTCTCATGGATTGGATCATTATAGCCATATCTGAATTAAGAGCCTTTAGATAATACAGAAAAGCATAGTTGGGTGTAGGTTTGATTACTGCAAGAATTCTAACCCAATTGTTTTGGAATCTGTACTTGAAATCTACCATGAACTCATGGTTGAATCTCTTAATTGTTGTTTCTCCACAATTGAAATATGATCACTTTTGTCTTCAAAATACTTGCACATAAATTCTCCAAATTCATTCTAGTTGTTAATTGATGCAGGAGCTAAACCTCTGTACCACTGAAGTGCCTTCCCTTTGAAAGAAGTTGCCAACAACCTCATTGCCACATTTTCTTATGTCACATGATGCACTAAACAAAGATTAGAAATATTTTCAATATGTTTTATAGGATTTATTGGATTTTTTACTATAAAATATGGAAGAGCCTTCAGAGCTGAAACTAGAATATCATCCCATTGATTGATATTTAGAGGACTATCACCATTGAATAAAATAGAAGCCTATCTTCTGGGAACAACCATCTAAGGAATAGGATTTAAAAAAATATGTGGTTGAATAATATTTTCTTGAAAAAGAGGATTTTATGCAATAGTAGGGATAATAGAGGGTGTAAGATTTGGATTTGACTGAGAAGGTCTCCTTTTCTTTGGCTGGTAAGACAACTCAGAGAAAGCTGCTTCTTTCCCTTTTACAGATGATCTTGTGACAACTTTTAGTGGCATGAAAAATATACAAATCTAAAAATGAAAATCTGGAAATGAATATAATACTCATATACACCACTTCCCATTGAGGTTGAGTTGCCTTCATTACACATATCTTTCAATCATGTTCTCAATGATAACGACTATCGAGTAGCTCACCTACAAGAGCTAGATTTACTTGATGAGAAGCGCATGGATGTTATGAACAATATTTAGGGCTATCATAATCTACTTTGGGGTCAATACAATTGGTGTGTAAACCATAGAACATTTAAACTTGGTGATCTTGTCGTAAAAGAGAACCAAAAGAATACCATAGTCGAAAAGAAACATAAAGGAAAGTTCAGACCCAACTAGGTGGGTCCTTTCATTGTCACTGTAGACTATGGCACTGGAGCATACAGGCTCGCCACACCAGAGGACAATGAACTTGATGAGCTGATGAACATTATTCACCTGAAGTGGCACTATGCTTGAGTAACTTAATGTATTATCTATAAAGACCATTTTAAGTTATACCATATTATCAATATTCTTCTTTATATTATTATAAAACTATTTGTTCTACCATCCTCTCATTTTAGCATTCCAACTAGTTTGTCCAACCATTATGTTCCTACTTGACCAAACATGTTTTGAATCCTATCAACCTAGCCTATTTGACCTTGGTTCATCTATTGGTTTCATGTTTTTAGCATACATAATCAGATCAGTTCAGTAGTTACTTCAAGCGTTTTAGATAGAGACAATATTTTGGAGCAGTATGACAAAAGTTTGGGTTGTTTCATCCTTCATTTCTTATTCCCTTCTTATCAAGTTTGTTTGTGTGAGCCTGATTATATCACCTACTAGGGCAAATCCGTGTTCATCGATCTTGATACTAATTATATCGCCTATTGGGAAAAATGTGTATCATTGATCTATCAATTGTATCCTAGTTATAATCACCTATGGGCAAACTAGGGGCAACATTTGTTTATTGTACCTTGACATATCACCTAGCCATTCTTATGTCATACTATGCCATCATACCAACTATGCCTGTTTTATTTGAATTAGATGCTACACTAGTCAGATTCCTCTACTATGAGGTGAACTACTATGAACTAAAACCATTTTGGGACTATGTGGGTCACATTTGATACATGTTGAGGTTAGCTCAGTCCCCTTTTTATCTATGCTCTCACCATTTTATGAGTAACTTTAGCCACACTCTCATCGTTTTACGAGCATCCTTTCAAATTATAATGCTCTTACCATTTTATGAGTAACTTCAGTTATGCTCTCACCATTTTGTGAGCATCATTTCAAGTTATAATTCTCTCACCATTTTACAAGCAACTTCAGCGACGCTCTCACCATTTTGTGAGCATCATTTCAAGTTCTCATGTTCTCACTATTTTACAAGCATCATTTCAAGTTATAACTCTTTCATTATTTTGTGAGTCTGGACCATTTTAGTGTCTCATCATTCTTGATTGAGTTGAGATGCTTCAAATTTTTCAAAAATATTTGAAAATCATGTAGCAAAAAAAAATATTGACCACTTCTTTGCCTTAAGGATTATGGGAACCCTCACTAAGTCATAAACAAATCACTTATTCCTTAGTTTCCCCATCCTTTTTGGCCTTTTATCCTACACTATCCCTATTTTTTGAGTTCATCCCTATTCTTCTATCACATCCATCATGTCTTATATCAATCATCATTTTCTTCCCAATTCTTGGAAGAACTATATTTTGCCTGAAGTTTTGTTGGATCATCATATCCATGGAACTATGTAGGCAACATCCACTTGCCTAACACATATGGAGACAACTCAACCACCCCCTTCCTTTTCTTTTATTCCCCCATCTTGTTTATTTATTTAGTTGTCACCTACTTTTTAGGGGCAATGTTTGTCATGTTGTTTATACTAACATAGGGACTAACACTTGTTTGTCTATTTTGTTTGTTTGTGTGCCTGTTTGTTTGATTTCAACATTGTAGCCTTGGTTTAGTCTATGTGTGTTCATTGGGTGATTCCTTGCACATTATTCTTAAATCTATCCATATTCAAATGTCTACATTGTCATCATGGTTTTTTATCGTCGATGCAATTATTTTCCATTAAGTATTGGATATTGAGAGTCAGCCCTTATGCATATTTTGGCCAAGCCTCTATGGTGTTCTATTATGAGGCCTACCATCAAATAATATAATAAAAATCATCTTTGAGAGGTCTAAAATATCAATGTAACATCACCATCTCCTCGACATCGACATCAACAACAATCGCAATCCAATACCCAATCATATCCCAAATAGAGTAATTAAGTGATGAAAGAATTTCAACCTTTGTTAGTTTAGATGAGCATCTCTAGTAGGTTATCTTAATTCACCTTTATCCTTTGTATCAACTTATCAATCATCAAACATCAATCATGTTTTCATAATCAAGGTATACTATATCAACACTGTACACCATCCCACATACATTCTCAATGATTATATCACCTACTGGGGTAAATCATTGAGTTATCACCAATTTTCTTTTCTTGATTGTCTATCCTAACTAGGGTAGATCCATCTTCTCAATGATTATATTGCTTGCTAGGACAAATCGTTGTGTTATCATACCATGTTGCCATTATCAAGGTACAATTCTTATAACTACCTTTGGGCAAACCATTGTACACTATCCCACTTGCATTTCTCAATGATTTTGCCCAACTTTGGGTAAATAATTATGTTGTCACCCCATCATCTTCATTTGTTTGGTCCCCTCATTTTGATTCTTTCTTTCGAGGGACCGTTTACCGACCCACTTACCAATCACTCCCTCGAGGGGGTAGCTATAGTTTAATCATTACCATTGTGGTCATAAGCATAAAAAATCATTTTATTTTTTGAAAATATGTTATTATGCTTACAGCTTGCAACATCTTCCCAAATAGGGGCAAACTATAGACATGTTAATTTGGATACCAATGGCTTTACTTCAGACTATTAGACCAATTCTTACCAATCATCGAACATTTAACCTAAGAATTTCTATTAGTCTCAAATTTGGCTTTATAACATTGCATTAAATCAATTTGACCTATTAAAATAATTAAACAAGGCAAATACACACATTGAATTAATTAAAATCAAACAAATGATCAAATGCCTAAAAAGAATTAATTAACTTGCACACCCTAATCAAAATCAATTAGCAAGTTAAATTAATTTCAAATCTTAATTGAGTTCATCCATGAGTTGATAAATTAATTATTAAAAAGGAAATTCATGAACATCTTAGAACATTCTAGAACACACTCATTATCTTTGTGAGTTGTCATTTTTGAAAAATATCTAAAAGAATATACTAGGAATATGCCAAGCTCAACTAAAGTTATTAAACTCAACCATGGTCAGATTTAACCCATTCCAAGGGATTTGAAAGCCTATAAAAATAAACCTGAAGCTCCTCATTTAGGGAGTTCAATCAAAGTAGAGTTATAATGAAGGAATAGATTCATGAATCTAAAAGCCTGGAGTTATAATGTTGAAATTGAGCCAAGCCATCAATCAAGCCAAGAATTCAACAATGGTGCATAGAGGAGATGATGTTAGCCATATGTCATTGATGAAGACTTCTTATGCATAATCCAAGCAAGCTAAACAAAGAAATCATTTGAAGTTCTCAAGGAAGGTAAAGATTGTTGTTTTTTGCATTTTAGTTGAATTTTCAATTGTTGTTTGTTCATTAAGCTCCCCCTAAGATCTAGACTTAGAGATGTTAGTATGTTAGTGTGTTTATTTAATGGTTTTATGGATTAACACTTGATCAAACCTCCTCTCTTTGTCAAATTCCTTGATCACACTTGATATTTATGATACCCATTATACCAAAGGCTTTATTGATTGGATTATTAGATAAGGCAATATAGCCCATGGGTATTTAACATAGACACCATCAACATAAAGTATTCAGAAAAGAGAGAGATTCATCAATAAATATACACTATTTCAACTAAGTGTAATATGCATTGTATGTGTGCAAACAATAATGTTTTCACTATAACATGGCTATCTAAAAGATGACATCTCTAGGAGCTCAAGAGACGAATCTAAGCTCCATTGCTTTTCACAAAAATACAAAGAGTTCTTATATAGAAAAAATAATATGTGACTAAGAGATTATTATTGGTGGATTAAAATGTGGAATCATTCCCCAAGTTACACCTAACCCTTCTTACATGTAAAGATAATTATCACATTAATTGTGTATTTAATAATTATGTGCACATAATAAATCACACCTTAGTAACATATCTACCTAAGGTGGAATTCACATCAAGTATGAATATGACATAGTCCAACACCCTAAAGGTTAGCTTAGGTGATGTTTTAAAAAATGAGATGTCTTATGCTCATAACTATGCGTCCCAAAAACTAAACCTCATGAGGTACCTATCTATAATGAAAGAATAAAAAGAAAAATGAAGTTGTTGAAGTAAATGTTTGCCAAAATTGATGGATCCTTCAATGAAATGAATCAAAATTAGCTTCTAAGAATCTGGGTATGTGAACAAGAGTGATTATTGGTATGTGTTCCATCTAAATAGAATGCATGGTTAAATTATTGCAAATGGAGTGATATGGATCTCCTTTAGGAAATAAATAATTTATAATTGGAGTGTTATGGATCTCAAATTAAAAAATGCATGTTATACACAACTAACATGTGTATATGCTAGGAACAATCACTAATCACATAGCATACTGGAATAACCAAGGAAGCATTAGTAGTACATAACACCACCCCCCATGTTGACTGGGTAGTCAAGACAAAGCGATTTAATACCTCCAAAATTATCAATGTGGTGGGTGTGTATAAAAATCACTACAAAATCATCAAGTGAGAATGCCCAATATGCTATATGAATAAAAATGTGAGGTGAAAAATAACACCCTACAGATGGACCTAGATCTAATATGTAGCCAAACATAAAATCTAATAATTCATCATGATGTACTATGAAAACTCAAAATTTGGTCCTAAAAACATGTCAGATGAGCTGAAAAGGCCATTTTTATTCTTATTGAATCATTCTTACTCCTGTAAATTCTCCAAATTTGCATAAAACACAATCTACATGGCTTGACAAATGAAATCATGGTGTCAAATTTAGGTGAAACAAAAGTTGAAACTGACTTTCTCTAGAACTCTGAACATAATAGAAATGTCCAATATAGACCAAATACGCTTAAATAAAAATTGGGTGAAATTTTATTCCATGAAACTCCTCCATATGTAGATCTATAAATATTACATGAATCCAATCGAAGAATTAAATGAGATATGAATGAAATTGATGGGACTTGTGAAGGATTTCTCATAGAAGTTGAAGAAGAGAGAAAAAATTATCCTTGTTACTTGAAACTTGCTAAGGATTAAAGCTTTGGAGTACCCAAGGATCCTTCTCTACTCTTTCTCCTCTTGATATTCCTAACAATTAAGCTTTGAGGGTGATGTGGATATCCTCTCAAAAACTCTTGTTGATCTTCTCAAGAAACCCTGCTCTAATACCATATTATAAAATACAACATGACCCATGGATTTTCAACATAAACACTATAAACATAAAGTATTTAGACAAGAGAGATTCACTAATAAAGACACATTATATTAACTATGTGTAATTTATAATGTATGTGTGCAACCAACAATGGTTGCACAATAACATGATTGTCTAAAAGATTACATCTCCATTAGCTCAGGAGATGATTCTAAGCTCCATTACTTTCCATGAGAACATAAAGGATTCTTATATAGGAAAATTAAGATGTTGGTGAAATTTTATAATTGGTGGAGTAAAAGGTGGAATCATTCCCAAAGTTACACCTAAGCCTTCTCAAACATGTGAGGATAACTACAACATTAATTGTGCATTTGACAATTATTTGCACACAATAAATCACCTCTTGGTAACACATTTACCTAAGGTGGAGATCACATCATGTGTGAATATGACACACTCCAACATATATGGTACCAATTATACCAAAGGCTTTATTGTTTGACTGTGTCATTAGTATTTGGTAAAGGTCAATAAAATTTCATATTTTATATTGTTTGTAATTAATTTATTAAAATAAAATCAATATAAATTAATAAAATTTAATACAAAATTTGAATTCTAGTTTAACATGGCAGGTAAGAAGTTTTTATGTTAGATTTTAGAATCAAATTTATTAATCAGATTTTTACATCAAATAAAATAATAATAATAATAATTTTTTTAGAGGAGAAAATTGATTTTAAAATGAGTAAAATATTATAAAAATTAATAATGTAATTACATTGTTTGTAGACTACAAACTCAATAAAGACACCTCTATGCAAACCAATTACATAAAACTCCATAAAGTCAAGTAATGAAGCCAAATCATGGGCCTTGTTTGTGTAGAGAGGATTGCAAAGAAAGTTAGTAAAGCATTAGTCAAGAAATCATGAAAGATGCATTAAAGACATAACAAAACTTAGCCTATCTATGCATGCAGGAATTACAAAGGATAGCAAGAAACAAATGAAAGAAAGTAACATTGTACCACCTTCCCAAATGGATTCACCATACCAATGCGACACAAAATCATGTTCTCCCTTGATCAAGAGCTCTTGTCTTCAACAATAATGGTGGCCAATTCCTCTAATGCCTCAAGAACTCCTTGTAAAACCTAGGCTCATGATTTGGAATCACTATAACTAGCCTATCAATGAAGCTTGCATATAAAATTAATGGTCAAATGCAAAGGATTGTGGAGATAATTTAGCATAATAACTTTGCACAAATCAAGCTTAAAAATGATGTCCATAGCCTCTCTATTTATAGATTTTCAAGATTGCTTAGAATCAACCTGAACCATCCATCTTGAGATGAAGATGTGTGGTTGAGGATTAATTCAATTATGTAATTAAAAATCATAAATAGGCTCATCAATATTTGGGATAGAGGAGCATTGATTAGGTGTGGAGGGTCTTAATGAGGCATGGGAGACCCATAATCCTGATATTTGTGGCATTGATGACCTAGAGATATCTTCCCAAGGAATGATGTCCCCTGATGATGCAGTTAATAGAAATCAATTTTCAAAAATAAATATTAAACAAATCTCATGGAAAATCCACTTAAGCTCTTGATTTGGATCAATTAGCCTTAAACAAGGTTAATCAACATTTGTACATTTATTTGGAAATTGACCCTCAATTGATCAAAATGGTCAAAAAGTCATATTACTGAGTCATAATTTGATTCAGGAAGAATTAGAAGGTGACGTTTGATGCGTTGGAATCATATTCCTATTCAGGATGTTGCCAATATAAAATAAGAAAGGTATGTGCCATCTACCAATGAATTAGAAGAAAAGATTGATCCAGAGCACAAAAAGGCAAAATCATCATTTTGACTCAAAATCAATTGATCAAAGTTAGTTGCTTTATAAATTGTATTCCCCCATTTAGCGATACATTGACCTAAATTGGCATTTGTAAATGAAAAGTTCAAACCATTTAGGGCATTTTATGGATTTTGATCTAAAATGTACATTTGAGTGCAATTCAAGTAAGATTGATAATTCAACACAAATGGTGTTAGGAATTATATGTCTACATTTTTCCCCTGTTTGAGAAGTTGTAGCGAGACATTTAGGTGAAGCAACATCTTTTCAAAAAAAAGAGTTGTCAAAAATAAACTGGAGCATACCCATGATGCCCCCTCAAGAGGACATACTAGGATGAAAGAGAAGAATGGACTCTCGAAAAGAGAGGGACAATGAGAGAGTAACCCATGGAGTAGATCATATCCAAATGAGCTAATGTTTACACATGTGATTACCATCAATGATCAAAATATAATTAGAGGTACAATAGACCCCAATAGATGGGGGAATGGGAAAGATACAATCCATAAATATAAGGGACACACTTTAAATGTACCTAATTTGAGAGTACAAGTTGCACATTTATGACATTGATCAATCCCGAGACAAGTTGCACACTAAAATATTGCCATTGTGGGCATTAGTATGGAGAGCTTATAATTAGATGAAAATAGAGAACATTATGCATTAGGAAGGGAAGCACCACTAGAATGGGGTCTCCAAAGAGAAGATAATAAGAAGTGCCCCAGTAGAGTAAATTTGATTTTGATAAGATAGTTTTGCACTAATAAGGCTAATTTTGATCACTAATAAAGAATAAATAATGGTTTTACCCCTATATAGTTGATTTGATTCAGACATTGTTCAGATGTTGTGCCCCAACATGGGCAATTGGCAAGCAAAATAACTCAAGGATATAACCCAAAAGATAGGTTTAAGCAAATGGGTGAAAATGTACATGCAACGGTGTAATGGATTATAAAGGTACATAAAACCCAGCATAGGAGAATGCACAAAGTGATGAAAAGAAGAATGAAAGATAGTCGAGCTGACTCCAATTGTGCTAGATAACTGGACACTACCTACATAGTTCCATGGACTCATTTTCCAACTTGAACTTTAGGCTAATGTAGTTCACCCAATTTTTGGGGAGGATGGAAAGAGGAATGATGAAAACTAACCAATAATTGATTATATTCACAATGTATACAAAGAGATACATGACTAAGTATAGAGTCAAGTGCTAAAAAGCATGTTACCTAAATGCCTAATTCCATATCATGAGCTTGCGTTTTGCAAAGTGTTCTTGAGAACTATTCATCGTAGTGATGTTGTTGTTAAGACTTTGAGACTTGAGCACAAAGTGCTTGCTATAGCAAAAGAAACTAGGCATCATAAGTATGAATAATTTAGAATGACATAATATTCCAATTGCATTGAGTTGGTTCAAATGTGAATACTTATAACTAAGGATAATGGTAAGATAATGACCAAAACTAGAGTTACAGTTATTTACATTTAAACAAAAAATCAAAGACAAATAAAAATAAAATAAGACATCTTAACAACATGAGATCAAGATACAAATAATCGAGGTTTATGTGGACCATCAATATGTACTTGGAAAATAAAACAAAGAAGCAAGACCAAATAGGAAAATAAAAGACCAGATAACAAATAACAAGAAAATAAACACAAAATGTTTTTGAGTTTTTTGAATGTTTTTAAAATTTTCTATCTCAACTCAATTGAGGATTAAGAGATACAAAATGGTCTAGTTCATGAAACGGTAAGAGCATACCAACTTAAAATGCTCGCAATATGGTGAGAGCGTATGATAAGAGGGACTGAGTTGACCTCTTCATAAATCGAGTACAACCTATATAACCCCAAAATAATCCTAAGTCACAGTAATTCTACCTACACAAAAAGTGATGAAAAACTAACTAGGTCACAACAAGTTCACAAACAAAGGTGAATGACAAGACAAATGATAATAGTAATGACCAGATGATATGGAAACACATGATAAAAAGGTGTTGTACCTAATTTTCCCATAGGCAATTATAATTAGGAAACAATGTCATAATTTTGATTTGTCCAAAGGCATTTATAATCAGGGGTACCAAAAAAATATTGATTTTCCCATAGGCAATTATAATCAATGATACCAAATAAGATGATAGATGAAAGATAGCTTACCAAATCAAACATCACACTACTACCATAGACTTCTATTGAACATAAAATTATAAAATTATTGAAACTAAATCGGAACCCCCCCATAGAAAGTGTAGGATGAACCAAAGGAACCAAGATCAAAATGGAATCGGTAAGATGACTTAAAAAAAGATTGGGCCAATAATAAAGAAATGGTATAAGGAAAATGATCAAAAGAAAATGGCAACAAAGTTACCCCCAAGTGATGTTTATCTTAGATTGCTCGCAAAATAGTGAGAGCATTACTTAGGTTGCTCACAAAATGGTGAGAGCATTCAAACTTAACAATTTCTCGTAAAATAGTGAGAGCATAGCGAAGGGGTGACCGAGCTAACCTTAATAGAAATTGAGTGTTGCCTATATAGTCCCAAAGGACCTCAAGTCAATGTAGTTTAAACAACATGGTAAATGAAACATAATGGCATAATAATGCCTAAAAGGGGTCTATAGGGTTTCCCCAAGAGACAAGGCATGGTAATGGAAAATGGTAAAATAGTTCTTTTATTCTTACTAATCGAGATATGCACGTCCTAGTCAATATGTGACACAAAAAAAATGATCAGTTATAAGTTGTTATCCAACACCCTTTTTGAAAAAGTTGCTCTATCAAGAACTTATTTCCAACCTAAACCTAAATAATGTGTTTTTGATCTTTGTAGATCATTGATTTTGCTTTCGTCAAACGTCAAGACAAGATATCCTTATAACCTCAATAAAGGAAAGTGCTGCCAGTGATGGTAAATAATGTTAGTATAAATGAGATAAGTGGGTCATAAATAGGTGGGTGATAATGGAATGTATAATGAATGGGAAACAAATGAATATCAAGACTTTTAGTCACACGTAATGTTGTTAATGCCAGATTTGACATAGATTTGTTTATGACAGGGCCAAAGACCTCTGAAGATACTCTCGATAGGACCATCAACTTGTTCTATTGTTTGATCTTGAGAGTAGCTAACATCTGATTATGTTGTAGATTGAAAGTTATTTTGATTTGATCATAAATAGTATCTTCAATAAATAGTGAAAAAGTTTTGTGCTCAGCTATTGGTGCCTTGATGACGTTTTCACCAATGAATTTATTTTGATCATCCCATAGTGCCTCTAAGAAGGTTTCACGAAGAGAAGTTAACATTTGACTTTGATTATCTTATAGCACCTTTGAAAAGGTTTCACTAAAAGATGTTGATTTTGATCTTTACTTATCCCCTAACACATCTAAAAAGGTTTCACTGGAATATTGTTCTTCTTTTGCATGAATTTGGTCTTGACCCCAATAAAATTATGTAAATGATATGTTGCCATGGATGCAGTTCAACAAAGTGTGATTCTGTCAGTCCCAATCAACATTTGTGAGAGGTGGAATGCCAATATAATGGCTATGTTGATTGATGGTAATAATGGGATGATTAAAGGTAACACAATCCTCATAGAAGATACTAGGAAAACTTGTGTCGATGTTAAAGTAATCATCTTCAAAAATCATAGAAGGATCACAAATATATTCAAATTGATCTAAAAGGTAATTGTAATCAATGTTGTAATGACCAAGACTATAAATTATTTCTAAATCTAATTCTGAAGCAAGGGACTCTAAACCCAATGTCACAATTGATGTTGATTCTATTTTTTATGCTAAATCTAATGTCAGTTCAAAAATAAAACCTAACTTTAGTTCTGATTCTTCATCTAATGTGGTTGTGTCTTCAATGTTCTATTGAATGCTAAATGTTTGACAATTAATGACCTGTGATGGCATAATGGGCTCAATAAAAATTGATTCATCTTGGAAGGGTTCAACATAGACTAGCTAATCTAAGTAAAGCCCCTCAAAAAGAGGAAACCGCTCAAGGGATGTCTTGACAAAATCATGTCTATCAAAGTGAGACTCCTCAATGAGTGGGAAAAGATCAAGAGACAACTCTGTAGAGACTAGCTTGTCAAGGAGATGAGGCTCTTTAAAAATAGGTAACATATGACTAGGTAACTTATCACAGGTTGACTTGTCACAAATGGGTGTTTTAACAATAAGAGTTTGGTTTTGGTTCATAATTGGTTGGAAAAAATCAATTTTGAACATATTTTGATCCTCATAAGATGGCTCTTGAAGAGGTAATGGTTCTTGTTTTGGCTCAAAGATGGCATAAAATTTCTAAAGTGGGGAACATTTGGTTTAGCAGAAATAATGGTTTTGGGTTCAATAATGGACTCTCCAAAAATTAGACTATTGAAGAAGGGATAAAAAATTATTGTTTCATCAAATGGAGGTTCTTCAATAATAGATTCATCAAAAACTAGTGACGGGCCAAGAATGGTAATGATTGGATGCTTCTTAGTTTGGTTGCTCATGCAAACCAAAGGAGGAAGTCCTAAAATGGCAATGATTAGATGCTTCTTCATTTGGTTGCCTATGTGAACCAAAGGAGGAGGTCCTAAAATGGTAACAATCAGATGCTTCTTAGTTTGGTTCCTTGTGCGAACTAAAAGGAGAGGTCATAAATGGTAATGACTAGATGCTTCTTAGTTTGGTTGCATGTGCAAACTAAAATAAGAGGTCCTAAAATGGTCATGACTAGATGCTTCTTGGTTTGGTTGCTTGTGCAAACCAAAAGAGGAGGTCCTAAAATGGTGATCTTGGCATGTTGTGGAGCTTGACTATTCGCACAAGCCAAAACATCCAAGTCTTCCTGATAAACCCGATCATTCTAGTCTTGAGTTGGATCATAAGTTGGATCTTGATTGGGTTCCCATGACTGATTCTTGTGAGGTGGATAGAAATCTATTTCACAAACCATAGTGTCACCATAGGGGTCTTTACTAAAGTCATAAAAGTCATTTTGTGTGGCCATTCTATCATAAGTTGGATTAATTGTGACTTCACCATAAGTGTAACTAGACATATCCACATTCAATGAAGAAAGATCCAAAAACAAAAAGGCTTAGAGTTCTGTAAACTCTGAAAAGTGATGTTTAAAAGACAAAAGCTTTAACTTTGGTTGAAAGGGTGGAGTTGTATCTCTAAAATGGTTTGTGCCAAGATTTGGCATAAAATAGCCTAACGTCAAAGGCTTTTGGATAAAGGTTGTGTTCTCCCAAATAAAGGTACAAACAATGATGATGATAGGTGCTCAAACAAATAAACAATTAATAGTCTTCAAATTTGGGTAATCATTTAACCAAAGTTATGCAACCCAAAAGAGAAAGATCTATGTATCAGGCCCATGAATTGAAGCCTAAACAAATCAATCAATGTTTGGATCCAAACTTGACAAGGTTAATTTAAAATGCCATGTTGAAGACTAGGATTAGACCAAACAAGATAAACAAGAGCGGATATCATGACGACACATAAATGAGGTCCAAATGACACACACACAAACATGTTTGGCAAAAAGTTCAAGGTATAGGTGTGGTGTAAAACAATCAGCATAATGTTTCTTCAAAAAAAAAAGTGGTGTATAAACAAGTTGGTTTTGACATGGTTTATAAACAAATAAACAAGTTTTAGTCTCAAAACATACCAATCAAAATGACCAAAATACACTAAGTATAATCATCCAAATCCTAGCAAAGGTATGGCAATGTGAGGTTGACTAAAACTAATTGGTTTTCAATCATTTTTAGGGGGATCAATTACATAATGACTTTCACGTCATGATGCAAAAGAAAATAATGTAATTGGGTGTCCATGACACTTGGCTTGTTGTAAAAAGGTCTTGCCCTTTTTGTAACCACTACAGCCTGTTGTTCACTCAGTGTAGTGCGATGTCCAAAGTGTAGATATGTCCTGTGTGTAGCTCCATCACTAGAATGTGGTTTAACCACTCAAACTTCTAATCTTAATGGGAGTGGATGAAGTTAGTGTTGGGAGATGAAACCCTAAGTCAAATCTTCCCTAAAGAACTCGTGGGAGGTAACGAAGTCCCCCTCACAAGCCAAGACATAATGAAATAAAAGACATAAGGGAAAGACTTTAAGGTCATTTTCAAGATCACCCAAACTATTGAGAGTTTTTGGAGAGTGCTTTAGATGACATTCTTTCTAAGCCTTAGACTAGGCTGCAATAAGGATGGGCACTTTTGATTCCAATGATTCCCTAAAGGGGACAAGTGGAAGAGCATACATGCAATATCCCTCTCTTTGCCAAAAAAAAACTAGTTTAAATAACTATTGAATGCAAAAACTTGGAAAGATGAGTTCATTTTTAAGCACCAATTTGAAAGATTGAGTGGTGTTCTTTTGACCCCTTGGTCTTAAGTTGTAAATTTGAAAGTCTAACTATCAAACATTCATCTTAAGCACCTAAATGTTTCATTAAGTACTAAAACAAAGTTCCTAATTCATTTTAAAGCATGCAAAAGATGTCTTAATAGCATGTTTTAACAAATTTGAAATCCGTTGGTTACTTATCTACCCTAAAGGCATCATCCCAAAAGCAAATGTGTTAGATTAGAAACATGTAAAGACATTTTCAAAATTTTGTGAAAATTTTATGTAACTTGAAGCTAAACTAATATCATATTCTAAAAATTTAGAATAAAACATGTGGTTTAAAAAAAAATCATCAAAAATGGAGTTTGTATGACCCCAAACCAAGCATTTGAAAATGGCCTATTAACTCTTGGGTCTGTTAAAAAAAATGTAGTGATCATCAACGGTTATACCTGACCATCGATGATTGAAAATAACCATAGGCAGTTGCACTAATCATTGATAGTTGTACTAACCATCGACGGTTGACTATGTAAACCCATGACACAAAAAAATGGAAAAACAAAGTTGGAAAAGCAAAGTATAAGATTTTTGATAATCCAAATGAAGATTTTAAAGTTGCATAATGATCTTCTTCATGTGTGGGATGCAAGTGATCCCACTGAGCATGCCAAAATGTAGAGAGGATTACAAAGAAAGTTAGTTAAGAATTTTAAAATGGTCTATTAACTCTCAGGTCTATTAAAAAAAATATAGTGACCATCGATGGTTATACCTAACCGTCAATGGTTGAAAATAACCATCAATAGTTGCATTGACTATCGATGATTGTACTAACCATCGATGGTTGACTATGTACACCCGTGACACAAAAAAATGGCAAAATAAAGTTAGAAAATCAAATTACAAGAGCTTTAATAATCCATATAGATATTTTAAAGTTGCATAATGATATTCTTCATGTGTGGGATGTGTTTGATCCCACCAAGTGTGTCAAAATGTAGAGAGGATTACAAAGAAAGTTAGTCAAGCATTAGTCAAGAAATCATGAAAGATGCATTAAAGATATAACAAATCTTAACCTAAATATTCATGCAGAAATTATAAAGGATAGCAAGAAACAAATGAAAGAAAGTAACATCATATCACCTTCCCAAATGGATTCACATTACCAATGCGGCTCAAAAGCATGTTCTCCCTTGATCAAGAACTTTTGTCTTCAACAATAATGGTGGCCAACTCCTCCAATACCTCAAGAATTCTTTGTAAAACCTACGCTCATGATTTGGAATCACTATAACTAGCCTCAATGAAGCTTGCATATAAAATCAATGGTCAAATGCAAAGGATTGTGGAGACAATTTAGCATAATAACTTTGCACAAATCAAGCTTAAAAATGATGTCCATGGCCTCTCTAATTATAGATTTTCAAGATTGCTCAGAATCAACCTGAACCGTCCATCTTGAGATGAAGATGTGTGGTTGAGGATGAGTTTAATTATTTAATTAAAAATCATAAATAGGCTCATCAATATTTAGGATAGAGGAGCATTGAATAGGCATGGAGGGTCTTAATGAGGCATGGGATACCCATAATCTTGATATTTGTGGCATTGATGGCCTAGGGATGTCTTCCTAAGGAATGATGTCACTTAATGATGCAGTTAATAGAAATCAATTTCCAAAAATAAATATTCAACAACTCTCATGGAAAATCCACTCAAGCTCTTGATTTGGATCAATTAGCCTTAAACAAGGTTAATCAATATTTGTGCAATTATTTATAATTGACCCTTAATTAATCAAAATGGTCAGAAAGTCATATTATTGAGTCATAATTTGACTTGAGAAGAATTAGAAGGTGACGTTAGATGTGTTAGAACCATATTCCTATTTATGATGTTGCCAACACAAAATAATAAAGGTACGTGATGTGTACCAATGAATTAGAATAAAAGAGTGATCCAGAGCACAAAAAGGCAAAATCATCATTTTGACTAGAAATGAATTGATCAAAGTTAGTTGCTTCATAAATTGCATTGCCCCATTTAAAGATACATTGACCTAAATTGGCACTTGTAAATGACAAGTTCGAACTATTTAGGGCATTTTATGGATTTTGACCTAAAATGTGCATTTGAGTGCAATTCGAGTAAGATTGACAATTTCAACATAAATGATGTTGTGAATTAGATGTCTACAGTTTGAATTGTAAAAATGTAAAGCACCCAAATAATAAATACATGAAACATTTGTAATTTTATAATTAGATTAAAGACTTTTTATAAATTTCCTATTAAAAACATAACACATTGGATAAATTTGCCATAGTCTTTGGCTTGTATAGATAATTAAAAATAATTTATAATAAAATGCTAAGGTTTTATACTTTGTAATTATGGAATTAAGGAAATAAAAGTATAAAATTATACACACACACCTCTGTGTGTGTCTGTGTGTGTGTGTGTCTGTGTGTCTACACAAACACACACACACACACACACACACACACACACACACACACACACACACACACACACACACACACACACACACACACACACACACACACACACACACATACATATATATGTGTGTGTGTGTGTGTGTGTGTGTGTGTGTGTGTGTGTGTGTGTGTGTGTGTGTGTGTGTGTGTGTGTGTGTGTGTGTGTGTGTGCGTGCGTGCGTGCATATGCGTGTGTGTGTGTGCGTGTGCGCGTGCGTGTGTCTGTATGTATTTATATTGGTCAAATGGTTTTTCTTATGTATTAAAAATAATAATTTTAAACATTTCAAATGCATATGCAAGATAGATAAAACAAAATAAGTTATAATTTCCAAAGCCTAGGGTTTGAAACAATAAATCTAAAATTTTGCAGTAATACCATATATATCTAACACATATCAAATCATCACACACACACAGAGATAGACATACATAACATAATGTTGTAATCAACACACCCCCATTTCCCTCAAAATGGAGTCACACCTTTTATTTACATAAATGTATCATTAAGGAAGAAGTTAATTGCATAATTGTAAAATCTAAACTCAAGCATTTGAATTTATTTAGCTTAGAAAAGGTTTAAAAGTCAAGTTATTTACCAAAATTTTCATATGTTAAGATTATTGACAATGTTCCATATACCATACATGTCTTTTGTCATAACTACTAACAATGTTTCCAAGTGTGGAGGAATAGGCTTACGCATGACTTGTCCAGGTCTTTAAGGCCCTATAGAGTTTTCCATAGCTTTAATACAACATCTCATAGCCTTGGTGGCATCTCAGAACCTTGGCATCATCTCATAGCCTGGGTAGTAGTCCCCTTAGTCATGTCATTCATGTCGCCTTATACTATCCAGACTAGTGAATAGGTGACGACATCGTACCATCAACATTACAAGCCATAAAATAATAAAAGGTGCAAGGAGACAAAGGAGCTTAATTATTTGTGATGGTATCCACAATGGATCCTAATTTAATCACCATACATTTGAGTGGTTATAATAGAGGAGAATATTTGATCATGATTTCCTATCCTTGTGCTCTCTTATGTCCTTCTAGGATGTAATTACAGTTGTAACAAATTTTTCCATAGTGGCAATGAGCAAGCAAGCCCTTGTGTTTATATATATTCCTTTTAAAATACTTTTTAAGGGTTGACTCACTAGCTATCTTGCCTACACTGCTCTATTAGTTGGTTTGATTTATCTATAATTCATCCAAAGGGAATTCTAAGAATAATAAAACAAGTTTTAAGAGTTTGCGATCTCTATGTATTGTGTTCTTTTGTTTCCTCTTCCTAGTTTAATATCATTAGAAACATATTTCATTGATCAAATTTAGTATGTGAACATGTTTTATTATTTAATCAATAGTTAAGTTGAGCATATGGCCAGTCTAGCTACTTGGTGTGTATCAACCTTAATATCATCTTAACCCCTAATCAAATGTGCAACAACTATTTATCAGGAGTTTATACTTGTTAGGTTGATGTCACATGATGTTTTCTAAATTATTTTACCTTAGATTCTTAATTGTATCTATTATAATATATGTTATAATTAAATTAGGGTGGATATTAGTTCTAACAATATGTTTCATCTGACTGGATTGATTTGAATGACTTTGTCTGTACAAATATATGATGCACTTGTTTCTTGATATATAGTGTGCTACCATAGTGTAGTTCTCATAATGTATACTTCATCCCTCATATGCAGAACACTTTATTGACATTGTTACTCAAATACCTACATCTAAAAACCTTGAAACAATTTATCGCTCTAAACACTATTATATTACATGGCTATTTATAAAGTTAAATACCTATAACTCATGCCCTGGACTACTTCTAGTAGTCCTAAAATGGGAGGGTGAAAGCCCCATATGTTGGTGTGTCAAACATGCATCAATATAAAATGGTGTTAGAATGAGGGTTGATTGTAGTTGGATTGTATTTTATGACTTCTCTTAAGGTGTAACTTGTGATCCATAGTACTCAGTGTTAAGTAAGTCTGAAGATAGTTTGGATTAGTCATACTAGTTTCATCTAGAAGACTCGTTATATCTTATTCCAAGGTTAAATTTTTAGTGTCCCCTTTGAAACTCTATCATCGACCAAAAACACACAAGGGAACACCCATAGTCTCAAAGACTTAGCCTAGCTCATTTGCCAACTTTAACCCTTATCCATATAGAGTGATGGCTTGGATTGCGTGTTCTCCCATCAATGTATCAGGAGCCATCAATGACCTACCAAGAAACCTAGAGAAGTATTTCCTCCCTATTCACTCCTTACAAAGGGTTGACAATTGAGGAACATACATAAGCTTTCAAGTCTTCATTAAGAATTATGAATGTTACTGAAGAGAACATTACATGCATAATCTTTCCATTTACCTCGAGAGATGTTGTATATGAATAGTTCCTAAATCTCCTCGAGAACTCCATAGGTAGTTGGATAACTTTCAATGATACATTTATTTCCCAATTTAGACAAGTCACCAACCCAAGCGTAATATACAAATAATTCACAAGCATGAAAAGAGAGCCCAATGAACCTATCATGGCCTTTAACACTCAATTTTAGAAAATGTATAGCCACATTGATGTCTTATACATACCTAGAAATGACTTGGAAATTGAGATGTATATGAATTCATTGGACCCAATGATGTTTGTCTTCTTATGTAGAGCTCAAAACATCCTAAACCTCATGCAAGCTTATGTGGAGACTATTCAGATTGATAGATAGCTAAATCCTCAAGGATATCAGGTTGTAGACATCCCCAATATCAAATTGTCTCCTAGTTATGAACCTTATCCCTCATGTTAAACAAAATGTCCCTATGATGTGACATGCACCAGTCTTTAACCATCTCCTTTTGAGTCATGCGACACCTAACTGACATGTAGGCTTAACTAGTGGATCAAATATGGTCCCTACTCAATAAAGTATAGGTCAAGCCATGACCCTCACCTATAATAACAATGCTTAGATTATACCTTAAGATCCTCCCAAAGGGGATCTCAATGTTATCCAATGCATGGTTCATAAACTTAGTAGTGATTTCTTGAACCTCCAAAGATAAATTGGAAACACTAGAGTAAAAAATTCCAAGATGGGTTATACATTCCAAAGGCACAATAGGCCTTTCAACAAGCCAAACATCAACCATGGATATGCCTAAAATAAATTTCTTGAAATCAACATCTATGATTTAGCTTTGCCTAACTAGTGTAGGGTTCATAACATTGTTAGACATGGGGAACTAGATTATATCAATTTTTGCAATGCCTTCAAGTCCTCTAGCAAGAGACGGATGGCTATGAGGTCACTTTAAAACCACCCAATGCCTCCAGTATATCTCGAGCACCAAACACCACTATGATGTTTAAAGACTTCCTGAAATAGGAGGAGAATGAACTAGAGGAAAAAATGGACATGATTCATGCTTTGTAATAACTATAAAGGAATAACCATGTCTTAAGAAGTAAGACACAATCACCTTTCACTACTTATACCCCTCCTAACAATGTCACTAACCCCCATACCCAAATGTAAATAAAAATATATCCCCTCCAAAAGGAAGTGTCCAATAGTATGCAAGTATTACACTCATAATTCTTAACAAGAATGAGCATCACATAGTTGAAGACATGAAAATGGTAAAGGAAACATCACGTTACATAAGTTATCCCAAATGCATGAACAAAAAGACTTGTTGTTAAAGGATTTGAATAATAAACTCACCCCAAGTGAACATAAACTCATGCAAATGAATGTAATGATCCATAGGGATGAAGTTGAGGTCACCCCTTTCTTACTTACTATGAGAATATTTGTCAAAAATTTGCATAATTGCCTAGTTGATTCAAGAGCATCGACTTATGTCATGCTCATGGGTATCTACAAGACATCATGATTATTACTTATTAAGTATGAAAATGTTGTAGTTCAACTAGATATGTATGAGGTTAAGGTGGTAGATGAATTATCGAACGTCCACATGCATCTAGCTTATGAGCCATAAGTTTAATGATTCATATATATTCAGGTAGTTAGATCCCAAATACCTACAACACGTTGCTAATCTATGACTGGTCAAAGACACTTAATGGCTATATGGCCACCAACTATTCTCATATGTGGCTACCCTGGAGAGGGGTAGCCAACCAAATTAGGGTTCCTAAGATGGAACACATCATTATATAATATAACACAAAAAATGAAAAGGTGAACTTTGTTTCATCTAACTTCAACATTTACATTAGAAACAAAAGACAACCCAAACATAGAAGAACGTGTCACCTCACCAAGAATTTGGACCCTTTATTTTGATGGGGCATGATCAAAGCAAGGTTCAGGTGTAGGTATCATTTTGACATATCCATGTGGTAATCAATACCTAGTGGCTCAAATATTATAATTCCCATGTACTAATAATCTCACAGAATATGAAACGTTAGTGTTGGAATTGCAACTCACCCTTAAGCACAATGTTAGGAAAATCCTATTTTATGGTGATTTTGAGTTGGTAATAAATTAGGTAAGGAGTAAATTCTAGTGCAAGGTCTCGTACTTAAGGAAATATAAGCATTTGTTTAACACTAATTTGGATGTGGATCCTCTTGGGTATATAGGGTTAAGGATATAAAAATGATAGGGCACAAGGGTGAATATCATATCCGTAACAGGCCAATTAAATGTTAAACTTAGATATACCATATACTAAATTTATTAAACTAAGATAAGATATTAATGAAAAATAAAACTATGTTAGATATAGAAATGAAAAATAAGTGATGTACTTAGCTTGTTCTAATGCTGATGCAAATCTAGAACAAGATGAAATTAATCTGAAAGATAGTTTTGGAACAATTGTTAGATTTTGGATCTAGTGCCTTTAGCTCTCTAGATAGTTACGTTATCTTGGGATGGTTACATTGATGTTACTGTCTAGGTTTGATGCTAGTGTTCTATAGATAATATCAATTGAAATAGGATGCAACCACTTGAATTCTTATAGGTTTGGCTTCGCCTTCATTCTAGTGTATTTAGATCTAGGTCATGGACTATTGATCTTTATGAAATGACAAAACCTTAGCTTTCCATCTTCAATCTAACCTCAAGGGAAAATGGGTTAGTCGGAACATGATGTTGAGCTGACCCACAATGACCCCATTCTCAAAGGGCACTATTTACATAGCCAATAATCAAGAAGAGGGCCTCACATTCATGTAGTTTTCCCCTATGTATTGGCTTATGTATGAATCATGCAATGTATGTAAAACAAGTACAATAGTGACCTAGCTTGTAACTTGGAAAATAAGACCTTATGATAGCTCCTATAGTACTTTAGACATGTAGATGTGTTATACCTATGACTAGTGTGGAAATAGGGAAGCTTTGATTAATTGAATGCTTGATAGAGTGCTTTTGATAAGTGCCTTAGTCTCGTTGGTCTGATTTCTAAGTGAGGAATGGATGATGATTGATATTATATTTATACCAATCCTATCAGGAGATAACACACAATAAATTACTCGGGTCGACCATTAGGATACATTTCATTTGCAATTAGATGATTTTAGGGCACTTGACACTTGCGTCGGGGCAAGACAGTGACATCGATGCTAGTATATGTCTTAGACATTAGTGTCTAAAGAGTAGTAAAATAGGTATAGGATCATAATTTACATAGGTGTAACATAAATACATTTTAATCATTCTATGCAAGAAAAGATGTTTGTGTCATCAATATAAGACTGGTCGGACTAAGAGATAGGCCAAGGGCCATAAGACAGAGTAGATGGTAGGCTTGCGAAAGCAATACATGTGTATAACTAAGAGGAACAACCAAGGTTTGAGTTTTCAAAGTGTACAATATTGAGGTGATCCATAATCACAAAATGTCATCTACAACATTGTGCATGTGATTTTATGAAATCCTTTAGCACCTTCAATATCACATCCATAACTAGAAGGCAAAACCAAGATGCAGTTCTTTAGTGTCTTCCATAGTAAACTTAGCTCCACTTCAGGAGCTAAACCTATAGAATTTTTCAATATAACTGACCCCATGTCCCTCAATCTCGGATAATGTGGACAAATTTTAGGTGTTTGATGATGATCAACAAATCATCCAATTCATGCATAGCACGGGTTTTTTTGAATCCCATATCATGGATAAAAGTCATGTAAATATAATTGATGGCACGAGAGTAGGTGATGATGATGTCATATAGCTTAGATAAAATCACATCCCTAATGGAATGGTGTATTCAGAGAGAGTCTTTGACCAATATACATATGCTACAAAAGCAAGGTGGACAAAAATTAGTGAAAGAGATTTTGTGAGAATCAATTTAGGAACTACAGAACACATGGGGCATGTTAATATTGGACTGACCTACTCTAACCTTGAGAAGGAGAGTTTGAAAACACTTTTACAATAATATATGGATGTGATTTCATGGTCCTATGATGATTTGAAAACATTTGACCCATAAATCATCACACACATGATACCACTTAAAGATGCCCAAAAACCCTTTAGACAGATGTAAAGACCAGTAAAACTAGTCTTGTAACTTCTCATCTATAGATAAGTCCATAAATTACTAACTGCAATAATTGTATTCCCTTGTTTAACCCTAAATTTAGATAAGGGGACATATATGTTTAAGGGGCAATAGATTAACTTTTACATAAGGATGGTGAACTAACCTAATGAATAGGCCAATTAATAGAAAGCTCAAAAAAATAGTATTATGAATTTACACAATGGAGATTGTTAAAAATAGTAATGTCTAGTTATTGATAGATATTGAAATTAATTATAATCAAATGATACTTAGCTAATTTACTGTGCTCATGAACGTCTAATTTGAAACAACCTAGAAGTGGATTAGAAGATGATCTTGGATAATTGTTAGATTATGGGAATATTTTTTTTGTATCCTTGGATGCTTGCATTGGATCTAGAAAATTGTGTCAAAGTAGGTGTCTAAATTTGATGTAGGTGTCATGTACAAAATATTGAATATATCTAGATGCAACCAACTAGAACCTTATGGGTTTTTTATCACCTTTCTTAGTATTTATACAGATCATGTGCACAGGCTATCACTCTTTGTCAAATGATCAAACCTTAGTTTCTTCACCCTTGGTGTGATTGTAGGAAACATGGATTAGTGGGCTCATGGTGTCGAGCTACTTTGAGGACCCCTTTATCAATGGGTGATGACTAAATAACCAATTCTCTAAAGAGGGCCTCAAACTTATGTAGTTTTCCCCTATGTGTTGGCTTGTGTGTGCACAAGGATGCAATGTGTGATAAGCAAAGACATGCAATGACTTGGCTTGTAACTTGGTAAATATGGATCATGAACTACTCTTTGAATGCTTTAGACCTATGGGAATACTTCTCCTATAATTCATATACAAATAGGGATGAATAGGGCAGGTTGCTCACTTGAATGCTTATTAAGTGTTTCTTGGTATATAGCCTTGTGAGTTCTTGGTGTTTTGCTAGTTGAGGAATGAATGAGTGTTTATCTTGTATATATACCAATCCTTTTTGGAAATATCTTGCACTAAATCACCTAGGCCAACCTTTAAGATACGTTTCATTTGCAAATTGGATGACTTTTGGGCACTAGACAATTTGTAGGAAAATTGGACACTTGCATTTACGTAGGTGTTTGTCTAGGATGTAAGTGTTCAGGAAGCTAAAAAATAGGTAGAGGTTCATAATTGATAGTGAAGGATAATAACCAGGTTTAGAGTTTTTTTCACAATATAAAAGGTTTGGTCATTAAAATGATAATGTAAAACTAAGAGATAAGCAATTTAGGTACAAAGAAATAGTGAACATGAGCCTTTCAACAATGAGGAGGTCTATAATTGAAAGGTACAGCCATGATGGGTATTTTCCAAGTGCACAAGACTAAAATACTACATAAATCATATTTTAATATGTACATCCCCATCAGGCATTCAACCTGGGTTATAACCTTGGTCCCAATGCATAAAAAGAGCTATGAAATTAGATTGTGTCGATTTCTATAACTTGAATAAAGCCTCCAAGAAGTAAAATTATCCCCTACCCTCACTTGATGAAGTGATTTAGATTTTTGATGGTTTTGAGATGATGTTTTTCTTGGATAAATGTTTTGGGTATAATCAAGTTTTAATAGAAGAAGAAGATAGAATGAAAATTGATTTTACTACTAAATGGGGAACTTTAGCATATAAAAGGATGCCATTTGGTTTGAAAAATGTAGGTTAAACCTTAAAGTGTGGGATGGACACTACCTTCCATGAATTAATTAGTTCATGCATCATTATATACATGGGCATCTTTATTTATTTTTTCCAAAAAGTAGGTCACATCGTGCAAACCATTTGTAGAAGGTCCTCAAAATATGTTGTAGGTATGGGATATCTTTAAATATAAAGAAAAACATATTTGACATTACAAAAGGCAAACTACTCGGCCATATAATCTCAAGGGAAGATCTAAGTTTACATTACTAGGACCAACGACATATTTGACATTCAAATTGTAGAAAACTATGAAAGATCTAAGTTTACACCAAGATGGTTCATTAAAACCTTATGTTTTTGTTTAACCCTAAATTTGGATGTAGGAATCATTTTACTTGGAGTAGATAGGGTTAAGAATATATAAATGACAATGCACAAATGTGATGATCAGATCTACATCAAGCCAATTGGGTGTTAAACTTAAATATAAACATACACTAATTTCTTAATTGAGATAGGCTAAAAATAGTAAGTACAACTATGTTAAGTATATAAATGACAAAAAAGTAATGTACTTAGCTTGTTTTGATGTTAATGCAGTTTTGGATCTAGAACATGTAAGAAGCAGATTGGAAGAAGGTTTTGGAATGGTCGTCAAATTCTAGATTTGATGCTTCTAGAGTCATAGACACTAGTGTTAACCTGGGACAATTATATCAACATTATTGTCTGAACTCAATGCAAGTGTGTTGTATAAAATACTTGGTGGAAAAGGATGCGACCACCTGGATGATTTTTGCATTTCACTTTGCCTTTGCTCTAGTGCATTTAGATTTGCATGGACTGTTACTCCTCATGAATTTGTAAAACCCTAGTTCTCCATTTTCATAGTGGTCATGGGGAAAAATGGGTTGGTGGGCACACAATGTCAAGCTGATCCTAAAGATCCCTCTATCAATGAGTGCTACCTACATAACTCATACTCTAAAGACGAACTCAAATTGATGTAGTTTTCATCTACGTGTTGTCTTGTGTGTGAATCATGAAATATGTGTAAAGTAAGTACAACAATGACTTAGCTTGTAACTTGGCAAATCAGGGTCTTTGAGTTGCTTTTTTGGTACTTTAGACCTATAGATGTGTAGTCCCTATGACTAGTATGGAAATAAGAGTAAATAGAGAAGCTTTGTTTCTTTGAATGCTCTTTTATCCGAATGATAGATGGTGAATGAATGAGGGTTGATCTTGTATTTATATCAATCCCTTTGGAGAAATAATTTACATTAAAGCACTTAGACCAACCATTATGATACATTTCATTTACAAATTGGATGACTTTAGGGAACTGGACACTTGTGTCAAGGCAAGGCACTAGTGTCAATGCATGTGTCTATCCTACACATTAGTGTCCAAGGAGTAGGAAAGTAGGTACAGACTTATAACTTGTAGAGGTGGAAGATAAACACATTTTAGGCATTTTGGGCAATATAGAAGGTCTGGATCATCAACATAAGATTGGTCAAACTTGTTGAGGTGTGGAGCTAAAAGCTTCACCAAATGAGCAAGTTGCAAGTTGCAGGAATTACACAGTCACTAGCATCGGTTAGGAGCAACCGACGTTGGTCAGGAGTCGACTAGGAGATGCCAGCATCGATCATGGATCGGCCGACATCAGTCACAGGCAGACAGGCAGGGACCGATGTCGGTCACCTGTGTGTCCAAAATATATTTTCGTGGACAGAACAGAATGTTTGCATGATAGGATTAAGTGTTAGTCTTAAGTCTGCATCTCTATCTTAAGTAAGACTGTTTTGAGCCCTTGATTAGGAGGTGCATCTAATGGTTATGATTGTATGCTCATGATCCCTAAAGTTATATAATAGGGATAGATCTTCATAGCTTATGTGAATTGTAACAGTATTGAACATACATGTATATGTGAATCAATCCAGGTTGTTGGAGTTGATTGTAATTGAGAGAGAGAGCTCTTGAAGGAAAGAGATCTAGAAAGAGATTTGTACATCTGAGAGAGGTGTGGAAGAAAAGAAGTTTCTTCAATTGTATTCCTTCTGTAAAGAGTTTAATACAAGTTTTCAGGGTGGTTTATTGTATCTCTTGTTCTTTGTTACTTATCATTCTGGTTCAATTCTGTGTTTTATTGCTTTCACATAGTAATCAAGTTTGTTGGTTGATCCCCAACAAGTGGTATCAGAGCTGTTTGTTTTTCTTGATTCCCCATCAATTGGTATCAGAGCGAGGTTGGAGGTTCTCAGAGCAAGGTTTACTAATAGGTGGTTCAGATCTAGTTAGTGTTTGTTGATTATAGGTCACTCTCAGGGGTTTCTAATTGAGTGGGAGTATAGCAATGGCAGAAGAAGGTAAACTAAGAATGGAGAAATTCAGACACAGGGGTTGCACCACAGGATGTGTGGTGGTTGGTCTTCAAGATTGAGCTTGAAGAAGAATACAAGCCATGATACAAATTAGACAATGTACTGGTATAGGTACAGGTGCAGCTGTTTATCTCCAAGTGGGAGATTGTTAGGTTGTGGAGCTAAAAGCTTCACCCAAATGCAAACACGGAGGAGGGTGCTGAGTGTCACAGTCATCGACGTTGGTAGGATCACCGACGTCGGGTAGGAGTCGACAGAAAGCAACCGACATCGGCAGTAGTCGACCGATGTCGGTCATCCTCCAGTCAGACAGTGACTGACGTCGGTTGCCTGTGCAGTTTCAGAACTGGTTGTTGACAAATAGTCAGTTAGTTGAATGGGTTGTTTGCATGTTAAAGACTAGTTCGAGTCTTAAGCCGCTTATCTAATTATTGTATGCATGGGATCTATATAATAGACCCATGGGACTGTATTGTAAAGTGTAGAACTAGAAGAGTTCTGTCAGGGGACACCACGAACAATAAACATGCTCTGATCCCTACTGAGTCAGGATCTTGCTCTACCAATTAGAGCACATATGATTACTTCTTGTATTAGCAACTAAACATGGAATTATACCAGAATCAATAAGTAACTAGAAATATGAAACAACATAGGAATATGAGAGACAATACACAATTGTATTAATAATCACTCAGAAGAATATACAATAAGGAAGATGCCACTTCTTCCTCCACCTCAAAGGTTCGCCAAGCCTCAAGACCTTCTTCCCTCTCTCTCTCAGTCACAACAATCAACTCCAATATAGAATTGATGTTCACCTCTCCAACCAGTTAGTAACACGCTGCTAGTTCACCAAGTACACAACCGTACTCCAAGTAGATCTCTTGCTCTCTGCTGCTACCTGCAAATCACTAGACCTTACTCACCATGTAGATATCTCTACACCCCTGAAGAACCCTTGTCCTTGCCTCACCAAGTCCTTATGATTCTTCAACCAGTACCCTGATGGATCAGCTCCTTGACCTTGCAGACCTTGCAACTCTCCCTGATCATACACACTCAGCACCCCTTTGGAACTAGGAGGAGCTACACTAGCTCTCTCTAAAAGCTCTATGGCTTTCTAGCACACTTTTACAATACAATCATGAGTCTATTATATAGATCTTATCCAAACAATAATTAGACATATAATACAATAATTAAATCCGCAGCTCTCAGTCTAAAATTAGCTCTAAACATGCAAAAACTTGGTTCGTCAACCAACTGCCCGTAATGTACTCGCAGCTCGAACCACAGGTGACCGACGCCGGTCCCTGTCTGCCTGGGGGTGCCGACGCTGGCCGATCCATGACCGATGTCAGTTTCCTTCTGTCTCCTTCCTGCCGTCGTCGGTTGTCCTGACCGACGTCGGTGTTTGTGACACTCTGCAACTCTTCTGCAACCTCCTCCATGTTTGCATCAATGAAGCTTTTAGCTCCACAACCTAACAAGTTCTTCCATTGGTAGAATCATAGGGGTTCTTCCAGGTATGTAAGATCAGGTTTGATCTGTAGGGTGTTGCAAGATCATGGTGGAGATCTACATGTGATAAGTAAGATCAGGTTGGTTTGCAGGGGTGTGTGTGTCCGAGGGTCAAAAGGAGATCTGCGGGGTAGCAAGATCCAAGGTGACAGCAACACATCAAGGAGCAAGATCATGGTGAGATCTACTTGGAGTACTGGTTCGTACTCAGTTGTACTGGCAGTATTGTATTGACTGGTTGAGGTGAACAACAGCTATGTGTTAGTCGTTTGTTGTGACCTGTATTGAGAGAAGATAACTCTTGAGGGAAGATTACTAGTATGCCCACGAAGTGGAAGAAGAGTGTGATCTCTTTATTGTAATTTCCTTCTGTAATGAGTTGAATACAATTGTGTGTTGCCTCTCATATTCTGTGCTATTTCTTATTTCTAGTTACTTGTACTTCTGGTTATTTCCGCATGTTTAGTTGCTTATACAAACCAAGAGATAGGCCAAGTGGCACAAGATAGAGTAGATGTGAGACTTCAAAAAGTGGGAAAGGTCCATGATTGAGAGGAACAACCAAGGTTTGAGTTTGTCAAGTGTATAAGACTGAGGTGTTATATAATATATAAACTAGTGTTTATAATCTTGTTTTAATTTTAGTCTTCCTTTAAACAAGTTATTAATGAGATAAATAACATTGATGCATCATAAAAGGGTCTTATCTACACTTCCAAACATCTAAATAACCACCTAAGCAAAGAGCAATGACTTAGGAAAGATGCTTTGATATAACTTTCTGATAAATCCCTCTACTCAACGACATTGGTTCCCAACCCCCTTAGTGAAAATAAAAACAAAACCTAACAAAAAGGAGAATTTGAACACAAAAAGAAGCATATTTTTTCCTCAATAAAGGGTGATTCCAGTAACCTCCACTGCATGATTTCCTACTTGGTTGATAATAGATCAAAGCCTATAAAGAAGCCAAAGATATCTCCATCGGGGCTATGGATGTCTAGCTGGTAGAAGAACAATGCCTACACTTTCCCTTGTAAACCTAAAAGGAAAAGAAAGTGATAAAATGCCCATCAAAAGTTTTGGCTCAAAATTGATGATGTCATAGTCACTCGAGCCTATGGTAGGAGGTAATCGATTCATTACACACATGGGTATGACTCTTGATTTGATGATTTAAATTTCCTCATCTTACAGTTGCTTGTTAACCTGGAAGTTCACATTTTACATGCAACATGAGATTTCCATGAAGCAATTTGGGTGTATCTTTAGATCTTAACCAAAAGTCTCGAGTTCTAATACCTTTTATTTACATAAATGTATTCCTGAGAAAGAAGTTAGTTGCATACTTGTAAACTATGAACTTAAGCATTTGAATTTATTCAACTTAAAAAAGGTTTATAAGTCAAGTTATCTGGCAAAGATTTTATATATTAAAATTCTTGACAATGTTCCTTGTACCATATATGTGTTTTATCATAGCGACTAACAATGTTTCCAAGTGTGGAGGAGCATGCTCATGCACAACTCGTCTAAGTCTTCACAACACTACATAGTTTTTTGGGGCTTTATTATAACATCTTATCATCTTGATGACATCTCATAACCTTGGCATTATCTCATAGCCTTGGCGACAATCCCCTTATTCATGACATTCATGCCACCTCATACTATTCAGACCGATGAACACACAACGAGATCATACCATCAACATTATATGTTGTAAAATGACAAAAGGCGCAAAGTGACAAAGTAGCTTAGCATTTTATGATGGTCCCCACAACAAATCCTAACCAAATTATCATACATCTAAGTGGCTCTAACATAGGATAATATTTGATCTTGATCTCTTATCCTTGTGCTCTCTTCTATCCTTCCAGGACGTGATTATGGTTGTAATAAACTTTCCCATAGTGGCAACAAGTAAGAAGGCCCTTGGGTCTATGCATATTCATTTTAAAATACTTTACAAGGCTTGATTTTTTGGCTCTCTCACTTATGCTACTCTTTTAGTTGGTTTGATTTGTTTATAAGTCACCCAAAGGGAATGCTAACAATTGTAATACAAGCTGAAAGAGTTCATGAGATCTATGTAATGTGTTTTTTTGTTTCCATTTCCTAGTTATATATCATGCAAAAACATATTCCATCAAGCAGATTTAGTTTGTGAACATGTTTTATTTTTTCAACAATTGCTAGGTTGAGCATATGGCTAGTCTAGCTATCTGGTGTGTATCACCTTAATATCATCTTAACCCCTAATCAAATGTGCAACAACTATTTATCTCAAGTTATTAATCTTCAGGTTGATGCTGCAGGATGTTTGCTAAGTTATTTTCCCTTAGATTCTTAACTGTATCTATTCTAATCTGAATTATAACTAAATTATGGTGGATATTGGTTCTAACAATATGTTTCATCTATCTAGATTGGTTTGAATGACTTTGTCTTTGCAGATATATGATGCCCTTCTTTCTTACCCAACCTTATCCCCCTCTTTTGCATTTCTCGATATATGACATGTCACCTTAGTGTAGTTCACATTGTGTATACTTCATCCCTTGTCTGCAAAACACTTTCTCCACGTTGCTACTTAAATACCTATGTCTAAAAACTTTGAAACAGTCTATGTTGCTCTAGCCACCATTCCATTGTGTGGCTATCTATAAACCTAAATACCTACACCTTGGAATATTTCCAATAGTCCTAAAATGAGAGGGCGAATGCCCCATATGTTGGTGTGTCAAACACATATCAACACATAGGTTCACTAATAGATGAAACCATTGGATGTGTAAGACAATTAAATACATAATCAGACAAAGTGAGAGGTATGAGGCTTTTAGCTTATTTTTAGGTGTTGTCTCTCTAGTGAATAAGGGTATTTGAGTTGCTTCTCATTTATTATCAGAATCTGAGACAATCTACACAGATTTGCCCCATATCACTCTTGAATTTGGGTTGTGGTCTTATCACTCTCCTGGGATTGTAGGACTGCTCTTAGTCACATGCCATGACAATATGAAACACTCTTTGTAAATTTAGAAAGTTTTGGTCAATTGTTTAAAATTACAACAAATCATTTCGCCTTCGCTTGCCTTTTGTCACATTTTATGCACTTCAAATCACGTCTTCTTACAATGTGTTGATTTTTTTGGTTTAAATGTCAAGGGTTTATTTTGAGGGCAAGTGTTCAAACAATCTACTAATTAATGAAAACCCTAAAATTAGAACAAATCCATCGATTATAGAAACTTTATAACAAAATAAAATATGTTGCACATTTATCTAGTTTTTATTTGATTTCGATGAGCTATCCCCCTTGTATATTCATAGATGATTGAACTTAAACTTTTGGTGTGCATTTTGACCTCCAATAGTTAGAAACGAGGAAAGTCGAAAAGGGCATATGAGACTTAGGGGGTGCAGAAGCAATGCGGCCAAAATTATCCAAACAATATTGATAGGTGTCAAGATTATACAAACAATCTTAAAATATGATATGAAACCATAAAATTAAAAAAGAAAATTACACATAAATATACAAAAGAAATTTCAAGCTATTAAAAATCATGATAATAATTTAACAACACTTAATTTAAACCAATCACCTATAAAAAAATATATACATATATAAATATATAATACAAAATAAAAATAAAAAAACTATTTAAAAACACTTCTAATATTATTTAAACTAATTAATTTTTATATATTATAATTTATTAAGTTAAATAATACGAGAAAATATTGCTAAACAAAACACCCTACCAAAGTCTACCCCAAAAAAAGGCGAGGGACAAAAAGTACTTAATCTTTATTGTATTCCATATTTCCAAACAAAAGACCCTAGAAACTTTGTGACCTCTTTAAAAAGAGGACGATCAAAAAGTCCTTCCTACTCTTTGTTGTATTCCATGTTTTCTGTCACTAGATCCCATCACATCCTTGTTTCATTTGAAGTGACATAAACCGTCGTGTGGTGACCTCCTTAAGAGTGGGTGGCATAGGTTGAAGGTCCATTTAAACCGGATGATGGTATGATGATGATGGGGACCCTCCAGACTAGGGTGGGCGGTTATGTATCTCCATAACATTCCCACGGACTCCACTTTATTGGACCAAAGGGGCTAAGGGTAAACAAGGCTTAGGTATTGGATATCTTAAAATATAAATAAAAAGGGCTAAACCAGAAATGCAGTTGGCGAATCGACACGTATGCCGGAAAGATTAGATAGTAAAATGACATAGAGAAAAGCATTTTAGAATAACTTACAATGAAATGAACGGTGAAGATACAGAGGCGCCCTCCCCACGGTTTCATCTCAATCGTCGTCTGCCTCCTCCCATCTCCAGCGTCCGATCTCATAGCCCATTAAATCCTCTCCCTCAACGAAGGTAAGCGAAACCAAAAAAAATTTCACATACAAAAGCAGAATATACTTCTTTTGCTGCATCTGCTCTGCCCTTCTGCCCTCCTGCAAATAATATTATTAATGGATAACTATTGTTTTTCGTGTGACTGTAGGTCTTGCACCGCTTTAAGCCGTCGGTTCCATGGCGGAAGCGGGCAGCCCGGGCAGCCAGGAAAGCCCTCATTCTGGCGAGCATAGCCCTCAGTCGAACGTGCGCGAACAGGACAGGTTTCTGCCCATCGCTAACATTAGCCGCATTATGAAAAGGGCGCTGCCCGCGAATGGAAAAATCGCTAAGGACGCCAAAGAGACCGTGCAGGAATGCGTTTCAGAGTTTATCAGTTTTATTACTAGCGAGTATCTTTTCTCTATTAAATTTTAAAATCTTGCATGCTTTCATACAAAAATATTTTTATGTCAGGCGATTTAATTAGGGTTTTTTTTTTTGAGTTGATGATTTTCTCTGCTTTATTACGGGTGAGTATTATTTTTGTGTTAAATTTTTCTTTAAAAAAATATTTTTGCAGAGGGTTTAATCTGGAAATTTTTTTTATTTGGTAAATTCAACTGCTTCCTTACACGGTGAGAATTTTTTATTTCAAAATATATATTTTAACCGCGTTTTCTTTTCCGGGAATTTATTTGAAAATTCTCTTTAAATACATTTTTTCAAAGAGATTTAATTGGGATTCTTTTTTATTTGGTAATTTCTTTCCTTCAAGACGGGGTGACTATCTTTTTTTATCTCAATTTTTTTTAATCAGGAGGTTTAATTTTTTTTTTTTTAATAAAATTTGGTACATTCTTCTTGGGGGTAGCTTTCGGCTTTCGATGCCACGACCTACTCTTCTGTCAAACACCTGGTCTTTATTGTAGTACGTGGACTCATACTCAATTTCAACACTTTATTCGCGACCTGCACTTCTGGCAAACGCCTGGTCTTTGTTGGGGGTACGGGGTATCATTGCATACTCAATTTCAACTCATCATCTCAAATGTGTTATTAGAATTCTAAATTTGTAGAGGATTTAGGGAGGGTTTTTTTCTCGATATGGTAAATTCCCCTGGGAGATAATCTTTGACTTAGATCCCACAACTTAAGTGTATATCTAACAAGTAGGATGCAGTATTTTAACCAATTTAACACTTCACCATGTTTTCTGGGGTTTAAATGCTACAAACTACGGTTCCCTCTAGATTCAGTATGCCCCATTCAAATATTTTTCACAATTTCAACACTTATAATTTCTTGGGATCTAGATCCCAAAAACATAGGTTGTCTCTGGGATCATGTCGCATACTTTTTTCAATTTCAAACACTTTATCAACGTTTCTTGGTTGTTTCCTGTGATTCTGTACCTGGAGATCGGAAATGATAACTCTGATGCTTTACTACTTGAGCTCATCCCATTTGAAATTTAATTACGGATTGTTGAACTGTTTGTTTTTGCATATTAGAAAGTGTGTTTTTATTGACAGAGTGACAGAATTGTAGGTCAGAAGAAACGTTTGCTTTTGTGTATTAGAAAAACAATTTGTCTTGATGAGTGGTAGAGTGATGGTGTTTTACCCAATCTCAACGCTTTATCATGCCTTAATGGGTTTTGAACCCATGTATCCACTATAAAATCCCCATTAATTTGTCAAATGGATCTGCTATAAAAGCCCCATTGCCTTATCACTTGAGATCATACTGTTTAGTTAGGGTTTGTTGATCTTTTGGTCAGAAGAAACATTTTTTGTTTTTGTTTCTACAATTTTTTTTTCTCCTTGACAAGAGGCAGGGCTAGCGATAAATGCCAGCGTGAGAAAAGAAAAACAATCAATGGCGACGATTTGCTGTGGGCAATGAGCACTCTTGGATTTGAAGAATACATTGAACCTTTGAAGATTTATTTACACAATTATAGGGAGGTAAATACATTTCATTCGTTTGTGCCCTAGTTTTACATGTCAATTTAACCAAATGTGCAAAATGTTGAAGTTTGGCTGTTTTTTTTGGCCTTAAATTAACTAAACATAACAGAATATTGGTTTTCAAGTTTTACTGTTTAAGATATAAGTGAATTTGTGATGTGCTTCTTTCAATTTGCTGGTTTTACTTCTAATGTCAGTCAATTATGTATCCTGCTCTACGTATTTGCACAATTCTGTTGAATTTCTTTATTTTTCTTCTGTTTCAAATATTTGTAAAATCATGTTCACATGATGAAACAGCATGCTTTAAATATTTTCACAATTAATTTATAATCTCTTTGTTTATTTTGCTTCCAATGAACATTAGCAAATTTGTATTCAGTTTGTTCAAGTTTATTTATTTATTTGTTTATTTGCCCTGAAATAAAATAATCCTGTTTTAAATATTGTCAAATTACAAAATTAGTCATTTTCTCTAAATTTATTTTCTTCTTCTAATGCCATGCCTTTAAGTATCCTGTTTTAAATATTATCAAATTTGTTTTCAGTTTCTTTAGTGTTTTTTCTTTTAATGTCAATCAATTAAGTATCATGTTTAAAATATTGGTAAATTTGCGTTCATCTTGTTTAAATTTAGATGTTTTCCTTCTTCTAAATATTCACAAATCTATTAAGTATCATGTTTAAAATATTGGTAAATTTACATTCATCTTGTTTAAATTTAGATGTTTTTTTAATCTAAATATTCACAAATCTGTTATCAATGTCTGTAAATGATTTTATTTTAATGACACAAGTATTGTGTTCTAATTATTCACAAATTTGTGCTTAATGTCGCTGAGTTTATTTATTCGAATGACACTAAATTGAGTATCCTGTTTTAAATGTTAGAGATTCGGTGTTTAGTTTCTTCAAATTTGTTTTTTGCTTTTGATGCCATACATTAACTGAGGATTTTGACTTATGTTTGGTTTTTGTGGCTGTGGTTGTCTGTTAAAATTGGATTTCAACTTCACATTTGCTTCAGATGGAGGTAAGAATCTACCTTTTTTATAATATCTTGCTTTTCTTGCTTTAGAGTTGTAGGTTTGCACAACTGAATATATTGTACCAAAGCAGTAGCGTGGATGTCTCCGTTTAGATATGGTTACTGATTTTGCTAGAGTACTCTAGATGACTAGAGCATAAATCTTAGTTTTTTAAGTCCTCTGTAAATTTAAGGACAGGTGTCATTGTAAGTTATCAACTAGGCATGTCAAACGAGTGCATACAGAAGTCAAGCAGCATTTTGGATTAGATTTCTGCCTCTCATTTTTTCTCAGAATGAGTGGTCAATTTGCAAATTAAAGTAAGACACATTATAACGACTTTCATAAAGTTCTTTGCTAGGTATGATAATATTAATTCAAGCAGCATAGTTAAAAGTGTAACATGCTTTATTTTCATATTTGTGCAGATTTAAGGTTTTTGTTTTTCTTTATGTAAGTTGCCAGTGGGTTGTCTCATTGTGTAAACTATTTTCTGGAATAATGTCTCTTTTTTTGTTGAATAATATTTATGGTCTTGACCTCTCATCAGATAATATGATTCACGTTGATTCTGATTCCAGAAAATACTTAACACAAAATATTATATATTTCAGGATACTTGCATTAATTAAAACACCATATCTACTTGGTTTCAACTTTTGAGTATTTAATCATAGTCTTATCACAGAATTTTGCACGTAGAAAATTACTTCGACAACTTTAGAAAAACTGAAGAGTGAAGAAAATGAAATTAGCTGTGTTATTCTTTTATTTTATCTGGTGTTATTATCTTTAACATGTAATGCTATTAGTATTATTTGTTAAAATAAAATTAGGATGCTTGACAGGGTGACAATAAGGGGTCTTCAAAATCTGGAGCAGATCAATCTGGCAAGAGAGAGTTAGGTGGACATCAAGGAATTCCAAACGCCCAGGTAAATATACATTCATGTTTTCCAAGTCATATTATACATGTATTGCATGTGAAACATTATGTTGATGCCTGAAGAAACTCAGTAATCAGATTGGCTGCATTTGTACCTGCATTTTGTGAGCAATAACTGGTATTCTGGGAAAGAGTCGTAAAGGATTGCGTAACTCTGGAATTTCCTTTATCTTTTTAGCTTCAACATGAACTTGACCACTGAACCTAATGATGGTCATTTAAAATTTTTTCTGGATTACATTTTTTAAGATTAGAATGAATCCTGGAAACGTCTCAGCTGGCCTGGGTACTCGTAAGTCTATCCTTGGATGGAACATCCTGGACCAGCTGGGACGTACCCTGCAGTACTGAACTGGGATCGGTACCTGGTACATGCTGTACCAGGACCGGTCCCCCTGGGGTGAAGGACCTGGCTACATATCTATTAGCCTATTTAAATGTTTGATTGGTGATCTTGTTAAGTGTTATAAATGGACAAAGTTGACGAAAGCTTTTGATTCATGTGTGTGGTTTTGATGGGTTGTTACAGTGGTAATCTGTACTGTTTTTAACTTATTTAATCTATTATTTTTTGGTTTAGGGGTTTTTTAGCAAAAGACGAGTGGTTTCATTGGTTCCTTTCTTGCTAATTTAAAGCTTACCATTGTTGTTTATTGTTATCAGCCAATTAAAGTGTTTGATTGGCGAGCTTGTCAAGCATTATAGACAGACAAATATGTTGTATGCTTATAATTCTTCTGTGTAGTTTTGGTAGGCTGTTAGAATGGCAATCCGTATTGTTTTTAACCTTGTTTATCTTATTCTTTTTTGGTTTAGGGGTTTCTTAGCAAGAATTGGGCAGTTTCATAGGTTCCTTTCTATGTTAATTTCATAGTTTAGCATTATCGTTTATTAGTAATAGCCTATTAAAGTGCTTGATTGATGAGCTTGTTAAGTGCTATGAATGGACAAAGATGTATACTTTTGATTCTTTTGTGCAGTTTTGATAGTTTGTTACATAGTTCAAAATTTCATTCTTGGCGATTTTCTGGCAGGGCAAAATTTGAATTGGGACTCGGATCTCGACAATTTCTCGGCAACTTTGTCGCTACTTTAAAAAACATATCAATTCATAAAATAAACTTAAATTAAATGTAAAACATTGTTAAATGGCATGAGAAAGGAATGTAGAGAATGCCCTAGGCCCGTAAGCATATTTTCTATCAATGTGAGACCAAAAAAGAGTACAATACTATAAAGTACAAAGTTACAAATTGCAATGCTCATAGAGTCGTGAAATATCAAATATACATATTACATTTCATCTCTAGCGCCTAGAATAAGTTTGATGTGGCTGCCTCATGGAAGTACAAGGTAAAAATTCCTTCTCTTCAATGCCAACATCGTCAGTAAATGTATCATCGGGAGTCATGATCTCAGTGGAGTTGTGGACTGTTCTTAGCTATCAATGAGTATAAATGCCAAATGGCAAATTCTATAAAACTGCAGTCTGTGTTTTTAGCCACTGCAAAGTAGTCAATGGGCACGTACAACAGACTTGCATGGTATTACCAAACTTAAAGCTAAGCTTGCAAATTTTGGGGCTCTTATGCCTGGTCTAGGAGGTTGTATTTTGAAACTTGACTCAAATGATGCTAAGCAAAATGACATTCACAACATAATGGCAAGCAGGCTACCAATGACAATAACATGTCTAGAGCTTTACTATAAATTTATAAAATTTCTTGTCCTTTTGATGTCACGACTGTTTTCTCAATCATCGCTGAACCAAGAGCCTATACATTGCCATAGCTTAGTGGCATAAATACATTGTAACAACTTAACTATAGATGATTTATGGTCTCCGTATTAAGCCAATACTTTGTACCCTGACATAGTCCTACCCAAACTTCCAAATCACGGCGATTTCTCAATTCTCAGCTTGTGCAAACTGCAATATGTTGCCATGAAGGTCACAGGGGATTTCGTGAATATAAAACGATTGTTAAAGCCGCGTTTTCACAGTGTTAAAGTGGTTTTGTTTGTTGTTGTCTATGTTAAAGCTGCATGTTACAAACTCAAAAAACTGCATATAAAACTCTGAAAACATGAAACAGTGTCAAATTCATGTATTTTAAAGCTTTGGTTTTTTTTTAAAAATTGCCGAGACGATGGGGATTTCTCGGTGATTTTTGCCAAGTAATTGTCGAGAAATCTTGATTTCTCGTCTCGCGATAAATGGACCTTTTTTCTCGTTTAGCAGTCATCTCATGAGAAATGCCAAGAAATCACCAAGATTTGGAACTATGGTTTGTTATAATTTAACCTTATTTATCTATTCTTTTTTAGTTGTGGTTTTTTATTAAGATTTGGGTGGTTTCATAGGGTTCCTTTTTGTGTTGATTTCATAGCCTTGCACTATTTATGGTTTGTTGGTACACCTTCATATGCCATGGCTGTTCTATGAGGTGTCCTTTGTGATCCTCATAAGCTTTACTTACCAAAACTAATGTTCAAACCTTTTTGTATGATTTTACTGATTGACTTGATAGAGGTATTGTATTTTCTGAAACTGGGCATTTTGATTTTATCTGCCTCGTTTTTACATATTGATTTGATGGCCTTGTGCTTTTTGAGAGTTACATTATTTGCATTTATTTTTTTGGGTTGAACCAATTGAATCTTAGATTCAAATATGATATTAAATGTGATGCACCTATATGTTGTTGAGTCTATTGCATATACTGTTATTAAGCAAGTAGCCACATGGAAGGGGTTCTTATCGATATCGAAAGGAACACAATTTTGTCTAGCTGTTAGAAATAGATGTTTTTGATTTCTGAGGAGGTCCGTAGTGCTAAATCAAGCCCTAAATGGTCTCCCCGGATTAAATTTTTAATGAAATTGATGTTTGTAACAATAATAAACTAATTATGTCTGATTGGGTTATTTTGGGGAGCCCAAGGCAGACCTCATGGTTGAGGTCGGATGAGAATGGTACTCAAATCATACCCAAATAGAAAAAATACAACCCAAGCTTTTTAGGAGAGCATAATGGAAGTGGGTGAACCTAGAGGTGGATCTTGACACTATGCAGCTTAAAAAGAGGGACGGCGGATGGATTTTAGGACCAGACTTTAAGAATTGGCTTGAGAGGATAGATGTACTAAAAGACATGTGGGGACAACAAGCCTAGTGTCTAAACATAAATGTGTTTTGTTGGGTTTGTGTTTGCATAGTGCATTGGGACATTGGGAGGTCTCTAGTCACATATGGAGAGCTTGTCAAGCACATATGAGGGTCCTACAACCTAGGGTTTTTAGGAGGGCGTAATGGAAGTGGGTGATCTTGGAGGTGTGATGCAAGAGCATCCCATGTGCGAAGCAATCTTGTGTCACCAACACTTCTTCTAAGCTTCGTTTTGCGAAGGTTCCAACCCAAGTGCGCAAGGCGTGAACATGCAAATATTTGAAGCACAGAGGCCAACAAGCAAGAGGAAAGGTTGAACTGGCTGCACAAAGGCTGGATCAATAGGTTGTGTGAGAAAAATTAGTTTGTGCAAAGTTGACAAGGTGCAAACTTGCACACAAACTTAATGCATAGTCGCAATGTGGGCAAAGAGATTTTGATGCAAAATAAAGGCACACCTAGGCATGGAGGAGACTCCCTCATAGCAAGGCCAAGCAAACTGAGGCATGCAAAATACTTGGCGCAAGCCAAAGTCAGATAGGTTTGATTGTGAAGCCATGTGGACCTAAGACAATCCTATGTAGACCCTAGGTTGGTTGTGTGAAGGTAAAGTAACTGCAAAGCACAAAAGTTGGTTAAATAAATGGATGTAGATGTGTCTTGATAGCCAATTGAGATATTAATGGCGTGATCTTTGTAGATATTCATGTTACTAGAGTAGATTACAAATGTGTAGATTTGGCACGAGATTCGCGGTACCATAAAGAAAAGCAAAAGGGGAGCCTATAAAAGGGTGTGATAGGGTTCATTTTGAGAAGAGCTTGGAACTCTTGGGGGGATCCTACTAGATTGCAGGAAGGGAGTGAGCTTGTAAGGAAGAAGACTTGTAGCTTATGCATTTGTATGGTAGTTTAAGAGACTCCATTATTGTAGAAAAGCTTGCATGTTGTAGCATGTGACCGAGCAAAGCCTATAGCGTAAGCTTTAGAAGAATATTGTAATTTGTTGATATATATATAATCTAGCTTTGTGTTCAGATTTGTGTATTCACGCATGTGTGTATTATTGGTTGTATGGTCCAAGGCAATCTTTCATTAGATTCCCTAGCCACTATTGCATCATCTATTATTAGATCAAGGTTTTGAACCTTGGTGTGTGGAGTGAGGTTGTTGTAGGATTGTGAGCACAACACTTGTAGCAATAGGATATGTGCCCGGAAAGAAGAAAGATGCTGCTTAAAAGAGTTGTTGGTAGAGGCGTAGTTGCAGCCAACATGGTTGGTAGGCTAGACAAAGTCTTAGATGTTTTATGTGTTGTGCAAATGTGCCTAGATGCTGTTGAAGAGGATAGATGGCGAGGGTTTGCACAAAGGGATGAACAATGCGCGAAAGGCACTAAAGAGGATGAAGACGACGAGGCACAAATGCATGTGGGCAAAGGTAGGCTCTCGAGAGCCATCTTGCATTTTGAACGAGGCACCAAGGTGGATGTGCCATGCTTTTCGGGAAGTTTGAACCCATAAGAGCTCATTGACTGGCTTATAGACATAGAAGAATATTTTGAGTTTGATGATATTAGGGACCCACAACGCATGAAGGTTGTGCAGACCATGTTGAAGGGTCATGTGGTGCTGTGGTTGAAGGAAGTGCAAAATGAATGGTGTAGGAGAGGCATAGAGAAGATAACTGGATGGGATTGGATGGTTGTGAAGATGAAAGGTAAATTCTTGTCAAGTGATTACTAGATGGAGTTGTTTAAAAGACTACATAATTTGAGGTAGAAATAACTAAGTGTTAAGGAGTACATTGAGGAGTTCTATAAGAGCACCATCAGGTTGGGTCATAGTGAAGTCAATTGAGAGGTCGCAAGAATATTTGAATGGGTTAAGGTTTGGCATCTAGGAAGAGCTAAGCATGACTCAGATCCAAACAATAGAAGAAGCTTTTTAGGTCACATTGAAGGTTGAGGAGGTGTCATGCAAACAACAAAGCGACGTGTGAGTTAAAAGAATTTCGTGCGGGAGCAGGCAAGGTAGTGCTGGAAGAAGCCAACCGAGACGGAGACAATAGTGTTGCATGTAGGAATGTGCACGCGCACAAGCAAGGAGAAACGTGTGAGGAGCAAGGATATGCGCAAGCGAGAACATGTTACCTGTCGAGAGGGCAAGGAAGATTTGATCAAAGGGAAGAGGATTCCCAAGAACCAGCTTCAGATGTGGACAACCTGGACACAAGGCATATGAATGTTTGCACGCACAAGGGGAAAGTAATAGAAGGTTTGAAGTTGGTGCACACAGAGATGCATAATCGGTCGGATCGATAGAGTGCCTAGAAGAAGCAGAGCACAGAGAAACTTTGATACTAAAAGGAGTGTTGTTGAAGCTCTTGAGATTGGATAATGAACCAATGCAGAGGAAAAGCCTTTTTCGAATGTCTTAAGTCGGGAGGCAAGTGTTGCAAGGTGATTGTGGATAGTGGCAACATGGATAATCTATTCTCATGTTGAATGGCGGAGAAATTGGGTTTGAAGAAGGTGATGCACCCAAACTCATACAAGGTGACATGGCTACAAAAGGGCCATTAGGTGTTGGTGAATGAACAAAGCCTTGTGAAACTTGAAATAGGTGCATACTAGGATGAAATCTAACATAATGTGATGCCAATGGATTTGTGTTATGTACTCTTGGGAAGACCTTGGTAGCATGGCCAAAGGCAAGTACATGATAAAAGAGCGAACATCTATCGCTTAGAGAAGGATGGTAGGAAATTCACATTGAGTCCTTTGAAGCACAAGGAAGGAGGAGAGTGCAACAGTGTTTGCATGCGCGTGTTGATGGTGTTAGGCAAAGAGTTCTCGAGGAGAGTGAAAGAAGAGAAGGCATGTTTTGTGCTCATGCCCAAGCCAACGCAAGAGTAGTGCATAGCCGTCAAGAAAGAAAAGGAAGCATTTATGTGTGAAGTGAAGGCACTATTGGAGGAGTTTGTAGATATGGTTTGCTGCGTAGCATAGAGTTAGATAAGGAGACGAAATTTGTAGGCCATTTTTGGTGTACATTGTGGAAGAAATTGGGAACAAGGCTGAATTCAATTCCACATACCATTTGCAGATGAATGGACAAACTGAGGTGGTGAATAAAAGCCTTGGAAATTTGTTGAGATGTTTAGTAGGAGATAAGCCTAAGCAGTGGGACATGGTGTTGGCGCAAGCCAAGTTTGTGCACAATAATTCAGTGAACAGGAGCATTAGGAAAACCACTTTCCAAGTGGTGTGTGGAAGCAGTCGAAGAGGATCTGTAGAGTTAAAAGACATCAACGTGGCGCATGAAAGGTGTAGAAGCTAAAGACTATGCGGAGTATATGTGCGAGTTACACCAGGAGGTGTGAATAAGATTGTAATAGAGCAGTCTACAGTATAAGAAGTGTGTAGATGAGAGGCGTAAAGTTTAAGAGTTCGAAGTTGGAGACCTTGTGTTGGCACATTTGTGCAAGGAATTGTTTCCGGAGGGAACATATAACAAGTTGAAGATTAAGAGGATGGGACCATATAAAGTCTTGCTCAAATTTTCAGTTAATGCATATGAGATCGAGATGCCAAAAGGCATGGACATATTGCCTATATTCAATGTGGCAGATTTGTATGAGTTCAATGAGGGGCAACAAAAAAATGGGAGGGCAAGTATTTGACTAGAAGGCAAAAATACTAGAGGAGATAGAAGTCATATTGGACTTGAGAGTGGTCAAAGGTATGTGTGGTGTAATATCCCTTTTAATTATTTCTCTCTATTTTGATTTTTTTTGGTAATTTTCTGAATTCAAGCAACTTGAAAGAAATCCTAAACAACAACATGCAAATTGAAACTCCAAAGTTGATAACAACCCAATTGTAATATTGATTCAAGGAGCTAATTATAAATTCAAAATTGATTACAACAAACCCTTACTGCAAAAATCCCACAACAAATGAATAAACTCAACAATAAATACCAATCAATGTATAGTAGCTTGGAAACAAGGTACAACAGTCCAAAACTGGTACGATAGGCTAGAATACGCTGTTGTAGATGTGCGATAGCCCCTTTTGGAGTGTGAGGTTGGCTGGAATGTCGGTGGGCACAAGGAGGCAACAAGGAGAACTCCCAACAACAAAGGCAACAAGAAGGGTGGACAACCGCTCCCAATTCAGATTCACGCCAAGCATAAATATGGGACAAACACCCTCCAAATAGCCATGCAGGTGTACGAAAACCCAATCAAGGGAACATCAACGACTGAGTGCTTGAAGAACAACAAACATCCATCTAAACTCCAATGCAACAGTTTGAAAATTATTTCAAACCCTCACAAGTGCTAGCAAATGATGACAATCCTCAATCCACTGAAAGTGAAATTTAACCCTGATTTGCAAGCACAATTATGATTCCTAGATGGAATCTCCTCAATGGGTTAGAGGGTTTTCGTCCTCCACATCTATATATCAAAGGGTTTTTGTCTTCAGATGAAAAGATTGAACATGATGGTTCAAACTTTGGATTAGAGTTTGATTGTCAAAGATGAATAATAAATAATGAGCCCAACTTCACCTTTTATAATTTCTCTTTTCCAATTTAACCATAAAAGTATTTAAAACTAATTTTAATAAAATATCACTTTTCATCCACTCAATGATAATTACTTTTGGCTCTCTTAATAAATAATAACAATACATAAGTGTCCTTTTCATGGTATAAAATAAAAGTGACTTAGGACAATTTAAAGTATTATCATTAATTTATTTCTCTAACTTTATCTTTTAGCGTATAGAAAATAAGGAATATGCTACGGGTGTTTTGACTGATTTAATTCCGAAAAGGGGACATGATAGTCCGCCCTTCTCGAGATTGCTCGTCTTAAAGCAATTGAAGATTATGATGCTCAAGGATCTCTGCACCTTCCCATGTAGCATTTCTATTGGGAGATCTTTCCAACACATCAAAGATTATGTTATGCTCCTGTTTCTCAATTTCTTCTCTCTGACATCAATAATAGTTTCTGGAACTAAGATCAATTTACTTGCATCATCTAAAGGAGGCAACTCAGTTGAAGGAATGATGTGCTGTTTTAGTGCCCTTTTGAGACTTGAAACATGAAATACATTATGAATTCTGCTGTAATCTGGGAATTCAAACTCATAAGCAACCTCTCCAATCCTCTGCTTAATCTTGTAAGGGCCATAGAAGCGAGGCTTGAGCTTTTCAACTCCACTTTTCTTTCGAGAAGACTGTCTATAGGGCTACAACCTCAATAAAACCATGTCTCCAACCTGAAATGTTCTATTAATACGATGTTGGTCCGCATAAAACTTTTGCTGATTCTATGTTCGCTAGATGTTTTCTTTGAGTGACTCCAATATTTCTTGACTCTGTGCAACCAAGTCTCTTGCCCCTGGCACTCTACTGCTTGCAATAACCAAATCCACAAAAGAAAAAACATCATAACCATGCAAACCTTTGAAAGGAGTCATACCAATGGACATATGATGTGAGGTGTTTTAACAATGCTCCCCTATATAGAGCCATTTGATCCAAGTTGTTTGCTGCCTGGCTACACAGTTTTTCAAATATTTCTCAATCTACTTATTCACAATCTTTGTTTGTCCCTCTGTTTGAGGGTGGTAACTGGTACTAGGAGTCAACTCAGTTTTTGTCAACTGAAAGAGCCCCTACCAAAATAAACTAAGGAACCTGTTATCCTTGTCACTCACTATGTTCTTAGGCAATCCATGAATCTTGAATACTTCTCTGAAAAACAAATCAGCAACTTGTGCTGCCTTAAACTCAGTTGGAATAGCAAAGAAGTAAGCATATTTATAGTAAGTCTATTCACTACCACATATGTACAACTCTAGCCCTGAACATTTTGAAGACCTGTGATAAAATCCATAAAAATGCACTTCCATTTTTTGATATATTTAGTAAGTCTATTCACTACCACATATGTACAACTCTAACCCTGAACATTTTGAAGACCTGTGATAAAATCCATAAAAATGCGCCTTCATTTTTGATTTGGAATTGGGAAGGGCTGCAACAAATCTGTTGGAAATACTTGTTCTGCTAGCAGGTAATACACTCTTTGCTAGCTATGGGATGTCCCTTTTGCATCAAAACTACGCCGATCCCTTCTCCCGATGTATTACACTCTTAACACAAATGGAATAGAAAAACTAAAACAACTAATATTGGTCATGAACTCATTACCTTTTTGAGTTTGTCAAAGGCTATTTGCGCTGATTCAAACCAATTGCATGTTCCCTTCTTTGTTAAATCAGTCAATGGAACAGCCACTTGTGAGAACCCTTTAACGAACCTCCTGTAGTAATTGCAAAGACCCAAGAATCCCCTCAGCTGTGACATTGTGGTAGGAGGAGGCTAATCCAAAATGTCTTGGATCTTCTGTTGGTCCACCTAGACTCCTTGGGCATTGATAACATGGCCAAGGTATAGAACTTCAATCATGCCAAACTCACTTTTAGACTTCTTAGCAAAGAGAGTTTGCTGCTCCAAAATTTCCAGCACCATATCCAAGTGTCTCAAATGCTCTTCCAATGTCTTACTATACACCAAAATATCAACAAAAAATACCAAAACAAACTTTTTCAAGTGCTTACTGAAGATGTGGTTTATGCATGATTGGAAAGTAGTTGGAGCACTTGTCAAACCAAAAGGCATAACCAAAAATTCAAAATGCCCAAAGTGGCACCAAAATGCTGTTTTTTGTACATCTTCATGTCTTATCGGAATCTGATGAAAGTTGGATCTCAAATCAATTTTAGAAAAATATACAGCTCCATGCAATTCATCAATCAACTCATCGATTCTGGGCATGGGTATCTGTTTTTGATGGTCTTCTTGTTCAAAGCTTGGTAATCAATACACATCCTCATGGTACCATCCTTCTTCACCAAGACAACTAAATAAGCAAAGGGATTAGAACAAGGTAGGATATGTCACATCTCCAATAATTCCTTGATTGCCTTTTCAATTTCCTCTTTGAATGTTCTTGGATGGCGATACGAAGTAATCATTACAGGTTTAGAACATGGTTCCAACTCAATTATGTGCTCAAATCTTCTATCTAGTGGCAATCCTAGAGGTATACCACTGAACATTGTGCCATGCTTGTCTAAAATACACTGAATGTCCATGTGGTAGGATTTCTTATTTGTGGATGAAGATGTAGTGTTAACCAAACAATGCACTGCCCAAGCTACTTCCCATCTACGAAAAGCTCTCTCCATCCTCTTAGCCGTGACCACTCTAGGAGCTCCATTGGTAATGCCTTGAAGCACAACCTCTTTTCCATCCGATTTAAACTTCATCTCCATGGTTTGATAATTTTGGGTGAATTCTCCCAAAGAATGTAACCATTTTACCCCAAGCACCACATTTGTTTCTCTTATGCCTACAACATAAAAGTCATCACTTACTTAGTCTCCCCAAAGTAAGATCAAGTTGTTGAATTCTCTTGGTACATGGAAGGGTGAAGCCATCAACTAGTCACATTGAAGCCCTTGAAATCTTTTGCTTTCAAACCCATCTTAATTACCAATCCGTCATCAATAAAATTGTGGGTTGACCTATTGTCAATCAACACCGTGACCTTTTGCCCTTGCAAAACTCCCCAAACTCTAAAAGGAAGATATTTAGCAGCACCAAATAATGTGCAAGGGTGCCTTTTGAAGTATCTACCTCTTCCTTCTTTTCATGTTCTGGTTCATGGGTTCCAATTTTCAGTTCAGCTTCTTTTGATTCCAATTCACTATCGGAAGCAATCTCAATGTAGTATACTTATATGCACCCAAAACATCTAGGGTTGGGTTCCTATGGATCCTTGTAAGTGAAGCATAGCTTTTTTCTTTTGAGCTCATCCTTTGTTTCCATCTCTTTACTCGCTTTTGGCAGCTCCTTTTGTTGAAACCCTCCTTGCTGGAATGGCTTCTTTTGCTGCCCATAAGGTGCTGAGTTTGGCTGCCTATAAGGTGTTGTCCTTTGCTGTCCTATAGTTAGAAATTTATCCTTCGATGCTGATGATTCCAGGTTCAATGCACTCTTAATTGCTTCTTGAAGAGACAAAGGGTCAAAAGCTTTTACTAAACCCTTGAGTGGTTCAGCCAATCCTTCAACAAATAAGACCATAAGTTTTCTTTCAGTTACATCCGGTACCATCACAAATAGCCTTTGAAATTCAGCAATGTAGCTGTTCACCGTTTCTTCTTGTTTGAGTTGGGCCAACTCTCTGAAATGGACCTTTGGATCTTCCCTGTCAAACCTTTTTGTCAGTCTTTGGCTGAATTCTTTCAAAGTAGAGATAGAATCGTGTCTTTGGGTGACCATACCATTGTACCACCATTTGTGTGCCTCAACCTCCAAATGAAGTGTGACGAATTTGATAGCTTCTTCCTCGTACATAGGATTCAGAGACAAGTATGTATCCCATTTCAGTTACCAAGGCTTTGTAGAGCACTTATTTGATTCGTCATAAGTAGGAATGGTGATCTTACCCAAACTCTGCTAGATGTCTTTCAGCGGTTGATCTTGTTGCGTCGCCCCACGTACTATTCTTCATTCTTAGATCGTAGAACTCTCGGAAGGTCAATGCTTGCTGTACTGCAAGATTGAGTCCTTTATATTCTGCATGAAATGTTGCAAAAACATTACCTATGTGATGTTAGGGCTCTACCTCTTCTAGGTGTTCTTTTTGCTGAAATTTTGCTCAAAAAGTCTTGGAAGGGGTATTGATTGAGGTTCGCACATTAGCTGACGAGCTTCCTTCTCCTTGATTTGCCTTATTTTGATTAATATTTTGCAGAGCTTGTACTAACCTTGCTATGGATTCTCTCAATGTCATTTGAATTGTTCTTTCCTACAAATCTCTTCGACCTTGGCCGATTATTCTTGCAAATAACTCATTTCATTTGTAGGAGGAGCTCTTTGTTCTCAGCACCCTATGATCTATGTTTCTTTTTTTGGTGATTGAGCCCTTCTTTTTTCGATTTGATTGGGTTGCATATGAAATCAAAATATTATTTTTTCCTGTAGGTTAGCATAATCAATGCTTTGATACCACTGTAATATCCCTTTTTATGATTTTTCTCTTTTCTGATTTTTTTTGGTAATTTTTGAATTTAAGTGAGCTGAAATAAATTTTAAACAACATGCAAACTGAAACTCTAAATCTGTTATCAAACCAACTGTAATATTTATTCAAGGAGCTGATTATAAATTCAAAATTGATCACAACAAACCCTTACCTGCAAAAATCCTACAACAAACGAATAAACTCAACAATAAATACCAATCAATGTCCAACAGCTCCGAAACAAGGTACAACAATCTCCAATTGGTACGACGTTTGGAATATGTTGTAGATGTATGACAACTCTTTTTGGAGTGTGACACTGGGTGGAATGTCCACGGTGGGCACAAGGAGGCAACAAGGAGAACGTCCAACAACAAAGGCAGCAAGAAGGGCGCACAACTATCCTCAATTCAAATTGATGCCAAGCATAGATATGGGGCGACCACCCTCCAAATAGCCACGCAAGTGTACGACAATGCAATCAAGGGAACATCAGCTACTGAGGGCATTAAGAACAACAAACATTCACCTAAACTCCAATGCAACAATTTGGAAATTATTTGAAACACTCACAAGAGCTGGAAAATGATGACAATCCTCAATCACATTGAATTGAAATTTAACCCTGATTTGCAAGCACAATTATGATTCCTAGATGGGATCACCTCAATAAGTTAGACAATTTTTATTCTCCACACTTGTATATCATAGGGTTTTCGTCCTTAGATGAAAAGATTGAACACGATAGCTCAAGCTCTGGATTAGGGTTTGATTGTCAAAGATGAATAATGAATAATGACTCTTTTTAGCCCAACTTCTCCTTTTATAATTTCTCTTTTCCAATTTCACCTTAAAAAGATTTAAAAATATTTATAATAAAATATCACTTTTCATCCATTTTGACCAATCAAATCCTGTAGCTTAAGCTTTAGAAGAAATTGTAATTTGTTGTTGATATATATATATATATAGCTTTGTGTTCAAATCTGTGTATTTGTACTTGTGTGTGTGTATTATTGGCTGCGTGGTCCAAAGCAGTCCTTCATTGGACTCCCTAATAACCATGATTGCATCAAGGTTGTTCCTCACACCCTATAGCCTAAAAGGAGGAAGCGCTGATGGGTTGAGGATAAGAATGGGATGGACAGCTTAGACATGCTAAAAGATAAGACGGGAAAACAAGGCTAGAGGTTAAACTTTTTGATGGATTTATGTGTATACATAGTGTTGTGGAACATTTGGGAGGTCTCTATGAGTGTCAGTGAAGTCACTGAGGTTCCTACAATCTACGGTTTTAAGGAGAATCTAATGGAAGGGGGTGATCATGGAGGTGAATGATGAGACTTTAAAGCTCAAAAAGAGGAAGCAGTGATGGGTTTTAGGACCTAACGGTCCCTAAGAATGGGTTGGATAGCTCAGACAAAGTAAAGACAAATTGAGACAATATACCTAGAGGTTGAACATGGTTTTGTGTGTTTGCAATGTGATTTGGAACATTTGGCAGGGCTTATGTCATCTGAAGTGTTTGTTGGGCACACATGGGGGTCCAACGTAGGATCTTAGGAGAGACTAATGAAAGGGTGTGACCCTAGAGGTGGAATCCGAGACTTTATTGCAGAAAAAGATAAACGAATGTTTTTGATTTAGGATCAAACCGACTCTAAGAAATGAATGAACAGCCTAGACGCACTAATGGGATGCCAAGTCTAGAGGCTGAACATAAAGGTGTTTTTGCTGGTTTTAGGTTTGTAATGTGTTTTGAAACATTTGGGAGGTTTCTTATTATCTAGAGTGTCCCTCGAGCGCACAAGGATCCTAATGCAAGAAATGTTCCCCATATGTTTGAGGAGATAATGTGCAACAAATCAAAAGCCTAGATGTGGGACGGGGAAACATTTGAACAAAAAAGGAGACGCCTAGAAGTGGGATGGGGGATAAGGGGTGATGGATGCATCCTTGTAGAAAATAGGCTAGAATTTGTTTTCCATGGTTCGACTTTTACTTGCCTTCAAAATTTGGCATTGGTTTGTGGAGTTGCAAAGGTGAAGTTTGTGTGCAATAATTTTTGAGTAAAGTAGATCAAAAGAGTTTGAGTCCTCCTTTGCAGTATGTGATTTAGAAAAATAAACTATCTACGTGGTTAGGAAATGGAAATGGAAATGTTTCTGAAATGCGGAAATGTGGATTTTCAAAAACCCCTGATTTGGAAACATGATGGAAATGTCCACACACACACACACCCACACACGCACATGCTCACACACACACACCCTTGCCCACACCCACACACACACACACACGAACACGCACGTGCACACACCCACACCCACACACGTCCACACACGCCCACGCTCGTACACACGCCCACGCCCGCACATGCATGCACGCACACGCACACACACACACGCACACACCCACACGCGCGGGCACACAGCATTATTTCTTTCATTACTTAAATGACAAAATGAACACATTCAAATCTAGAATAAATCATCTAGAATGTCTTCAACATCGACTGCTCCCACTAGCAATGACTGCCTCCAAACTCTTCTTTCGTGCAACACACACACACATGCACAATGCATAATACTCATTTTTAGTCTATAAAAGATAAAGCACTTAAAACATACAATATTATTTCATTCATTACTTCAAAGACAAATTGTACATTCAAATCTAGAATAAATCATCTAGAATGTCCTCAAAATCATGAATGCCACTGCCACTAGCAATGACTGCCTCCAAACTCTTCCTTCTTGCAACACACACACACACAATGCATATACTCATTTTTAGTCTATAAAAGATAAAACTCTTAAAACATACAAGATTATTTCATTCATTACTTCAAAGACAAAATATACATTCAAATCTAGAATAAATCATTCTAATGTCCTCAAAATCATGAATGCCACTCCCACTAGCAATGACTGCCTCCAAACTCTTCTTTCTCACAATGCGCATGTGCGTACGCACACACAAACAAACAATGCATAATACTCTTTTTTAGTCTATAAAAGATATACACTTAGAACATACAGAATTATTTCACTCATTACTTCAAAGACAAAATGTACATTCAAATCTAGAATAAATCATCTAGAATGTCCTCCAAATCATGAATTCCACTCCCACTAGCAATGGCTGCCTCCAAACTCCTCCTTGAAATGGCTGCCCCCAAACTCCTTGCAATGGCTGCTCTATATTTCTCCTTTCTTTTTTAGTCTATAAAAGATATACACTTAGAACATACAGAATTATTTCATTCATTACTTCAAAGACAAAATGTGCATTCAAATCTAGAATAAATCATCTAGAATGTCCTCCAAATCATGAATTCCACTCCCACTAGCAATGGCTGCCTCCAAACTCCTCCTTGAAATGGCTGCCCCCAAACTCCTTGCAATGGCTGCTCTATATTTCTCCTTGCTCTTGTTAACAACAGAAAAAGAGGAGTGTGTGTGTTTTAAATTTGCCTTGATTGTCTTTATATAGGTTTTAGGTAGAAGATTAAAGTTTATATTGTATTGTTTTACCTTTATTTTTTATTTTTTTGACTTGATTTTTTGTTTGCCCATGGAAACGCCTAGAAGTGTCCTAGAAACACCCGGGCATGTGACAAAAACGTCTGGGACAGTTCTGGCATGTTTGGAGTAAATTATTAATTTATTACTAATGGCAATGTGTGGAAACAAAAGATTTGCAAAAATAAAGTAAATTACACACCTTAAAAAGTCAACGCAAGATATATTATAGCAGGGAAACACCCTCAATAGGGGTAAACTAAATATTTGCAAAAATTAATTACACACCACAAGAAGTCAACCCAAGATTTATCAAAGTGGGAAAACACCCTCAATAGAGATAGACTTAATATTTGCAAAAAATAAACCCTTGATAGAGGTTATTGTTAGGAATAAAGCCCTGATACTACTTGTTAGATCAATGAACTATATCCTCCAGCGCAAGGAAATAAATGCGGAATACAAGCTACACAAAATAAAGACAAGCAAGAGGACACATTACACAAGAGATTATATGGAAAACCTTTGCAAACAAGGGAAAAAACTACGGCCAAAATTGCAGCGCCAGTCTTCATTAATAGTCAACGTCAATCTTTTTTCTACAACTCCTCCATAGCAACTCCTTCAGTGCTTCCATACAAAGCACTCAATGCTTACCCCTGAAGCATTCAAGTTGTGAACTAAGCATTACAATGCCTCCAGGATCCAACCTCCAAGCATGCAAGCCCAAGGTTTTGGATTCTCTAATAGGATAAATTACAATGAGAGAGCTATTGCATATTTATGCATTTTACAACATGAGAGATAGGGGAGAGAGAATGAATAGTGGCACCAAAGAAATTTGACCCACACGAGTGGGGTGTCATGTGATCTCCATAATGGTGGTGGTGTTGTCTCCATGTGCAAAACTCTTCAAAAACTTCTTCACTTTAGACAAGAACATGTGCCATCTCCATGTGGCTCCAAAAACATTGTCTCCCACACACATGTGAGGTCAATCTACTATAGTAACTTTCTTGTCTTCATTCTTCATGTGACCACACGAATCCAAAAGATGCTTGCAATCACCTTTTGAGTCTCTGCACACATGAGAATCATGGGGTCCCTTAAAAATTTGACCCACACCAACACTTTTGTCTTTTGCACCATGTGACTACCAAGAACAAATCCATGTGCCTTAGTGGAGTGCTATGCCCCACTCCCATCACATCACCTTGATCACTTTTGGGATCCCATCCATGGGCCCTATCACATCACCAATTAGTCACATCACTCACAAGCCACATCACTAACCATCCACATCACCAGCAGGCCATGTCATCATGAATAGTGATTATGAATAGTGCATGTGAATAATGACTTCACATCTTAACATTCTCCCACTTGAAGTCAATATCAATATACACAGGATTTTACCACCCTTGAGTATTTTGCAACCAACTATTCATCAATGCCCTCTGTTGCTCTGACACAAACCCAGTAAAAGTTTTTTTTTGCACTACTAAAACTTCTATGCCCTGACTGGTTTTGTCAACATCTGCTTTTCTGTAGCAAATTGCAGCATTGAAGTGACAAATCACTTCTCTACAAACCAATCATCCAATCGGGATTCTGCCATGAACCGCTCACAATTCCCACTGCTTGAGGATATTTGGTTTAGTGCTCACCATGGCAACACGAGGCTTCGTACTCCTAATGAATCTAATACACATGACACAAACATGTCTTCTCCTCCTCTGAGACACTCCTGGGAAGACATCTCAAAATGCAAGAAGTGGGGTACTACCTTGCTCTCCCCTCCTTGTGCATCTTCATCTTTGGTTTGCTCCTATCACCTTCATTTCATGTGTCTTTACAGAGTCATCAAAACAATGATCACATTGGGGCCTGCATCCAACATGTCTCAACACATAGACTCCCATGAAGGTACTGAAATCCCTGTACTACATGTGCGGTACTAGCACCAATCTGTACAGTGATTTCACGCAAACTAGCAACTTTCTACCTCAACTCTTGTTTTTATCTCTCCCTAAGAGAGATCACCATGTAGGAATAACGCTGCTCCCACTTCTTGAACAATTAGTGCACATAACACTCTTTATAGTAGTGAAGAAAGGAGATGATATAGAAGTCAATACCAGAGTTCTCATCATAGCCTCCAAGCTATCAACATGATACAAGTGGACCAATCACAGCTCCAGGGAAGTCGTTGCACTATTCGATGCATTATTGCACCTACCGAGTTTTCGAGCTAGCATTCGAAATGTACCTTGCTCTACCGAATGTTGCCATAACACCAACTCATGTGTCTTCAGTGTTAGTCCATGCATCAATTTACCTAGCCAATGTCACAACCGTATACACAACACTCCATTACGCTGAGTCATATGGTCAACATCGGCCTTCTTCTTTCGGGAACACTAGGTCTCACTTGTTCATTTGCATCTTCACCTTCATCTTCTTCAACTACTTCAAAACAAGTACAATTTTAGGTTTCTCTGTATCTCCCTTCTTTGCATGGATTTTTCTTCTTTTGCAACATCTCGGCTAACATGTGGTTAGTAGGATACCACATCAAAACCCTTTCTGTTTGTTTACAAGAACCACAAGGTCATCACCTTGTTCTCCACCTCCTCCAAAGGAGTCCAGCTTGCTCCTCAAGCTGTAGAGTTGCTTCTCCAACATGAACACTATGTAGGCTGTTGACTTGTCTGGCAAAGCTTTTTGAGCTTTCTCCTTCAACTCTAATAAGGGCTTCTCCTCAACAACATGAAGAGAGCAACATTTTCACCAAGAGATCCTCCACTTTGCTTCATAGAGAGATCCCTGCCAAAAAATAAAACCTCTTTTTTTCCTTTTTTAATCTCCAAGTCTCTTCGCTTGTCACAATAGCTTCACCTTGCACACAATCAATCAACAACAGAAAACACTCACACATGGAGTTTTTCACCATGGCTTTGATACTAGATGTTAAGAATAAAACCCTGATACTACATGTTAGATCAATGAACTATATCCTACAGTGCAAGAAAATAAATGTGGAATACAAGCTACACAAAATAAAGACAAGCAAGAGGACACATTACACTAAAGATTATGTAGAATTTTTTTGCAAACAAGCAAGGGAAAAAACCATGGGCAAAATGGCAGCTCTAGACTTAATTAATAATCAACATCAATCTTTCTTCTACAACAACTCCTCCATAACAACTCTTTCAGTGCTTCCATACAAAGCACTCAGTGCTTACATCTGAAGAATTCAGGTTGTGAACCAAGCATTACAATGCCTTCAGGATCCAACCTCCAAGCATGCAAGTGCAAGGTTTGCATGGATTCTCTAACATGATAAATTACAATGAGAGAGCTAATGCATATTTATGCATTTTACAACATGAGAGAGAGAGAGGGGAGAGATAATTAATAGTGGCACCAAAGAAATTCAACCCACACATGAGTGGGGTGTCATGTGATCTCCATAATGGTGGTGGTGTTGTACCCATGTGCAAAAATCTTCAAAGGCATCTTCACTTTAGACAAGCACATTTGTCATCTACATGTGGTCCCAAAAATATTGTTTCATTCTCCATGTGACTACATGAATCCAAAAGATGCTTGCAATCACCTTTGGACTCTCTCCACACATGGGAATCATGGGATATTTTAGAAATTCGACCCACACCAACCCTTTTGTCTTTTGCACCATGTGACACCACCTATGTGACTGCCAAGGACAAACCCATGTGCCTTGGTGGAGTGCTATGCCCCACTCCCATCACATGAACTTGATCACTCATGGGATATCCTCCATGGGCCCTTGCCACATCACCAATCAACGACATTACTCACAAGCCACATCACTAACCATCCACATCACTAGCAGATCACGTTATCATGAATAGTGACCATGATTAGTGCCTATGAATAGTGATTTGTGAATAGTGACTTCACATTCTAGCAGTTATAAGCCTCTTTTTTGGAAATGATTCTTATATGATGTGAGGATATATATTGGGCCAAGCAAGCTCCACCAGTGGCGTTTTGTGGAGTTTCAAAGTACTCTCACTCAAGATCATAAGAAGACATCCCTTGTTCTTCATTAGGGTCTATTTATAATTTCATTTTGAGTGTCTTCCTTTTTTTCTCACATAAAGCACGTGAAATGTGGTTTGTTAGATCTTCATCATTGATAATGCAATCTTGATCCTTGATTAAGTGCTTTATAACATGTTGCAACCAAAATTATTTGTCGCAAGAGAATAAAGAATAGGGCAACACATCAAAAGAGATGCCATTCATTGTAGAGGGTGCTAAAAGTGAGTCAAAAAAGACTGACTAGCTATGATTTCCAGTCTTTCAATCTTCAAGCCACAAGACAAGCACCATTTGGCATTCAAGCCAATTTGTTGAACAAGATGCTCTTAGAAACCAAGTGCCAAACCAGGATTGCATTTTGGAGACAATCTACCAAATTGAGCTAGGGTTTTAATAAAAGAATGTCTTGAATGACTCAGTAACCATTCCAAACACAAATGTGAAGCCAAAAATCGAGCCAGGGTTTCTAAACCTTCTACTTGCAACAATGCTCTCTCAAGCAAGAATCAAAGAATGGAGTCGTTTCCACACATCTAAGTTCCTCCAAGGTTGGAAATCCTCACACACTGATCTAAGGCCATTATTGCTTTTGCATTTAAGATGTCTCAATTGCTTGTGTTTTATTAACTCAAATAAAAAGAAAAAGTGTGACATGGGGGAAGAAGGGATGGCTGTTACTTCTTCCTGGCCTTCGGCCTCAGTCCCTCAAGTTGCATGTTAGGAAAAAAGGACGGTTGACCTTTCTCCGACATAACTTCAGTTTTCAATTGGGAGCAGAATGAATGGCCAACACTACTACAGCAATCCTTCTCCGGCCTACTTTTTACCCATGCAATGTTAAGACACATCAGAATGGTGTCTATATGACATAGCTTTGTTTTTCAGATTCATTTGGGGAAAATGCGAGGCTTTACCCAAACCTGCTATCTTGTAACAGCTTGAACTTGAATCGCTTTGACTTCAGTGACTTGTATACTTTCTGTAATGGATCTTGGGAAAAAACGATAAATCCAAGAGATGATAAGGAAGATGGAGAAGAAGAGTCAGGAACAAAGAAGACGACTATAGACATTTCTGTATGAGTATTATTCCATAGTGAACATTAATCTGTGTAATTCTGAACAGAATAGGGCTGTTCCAGATTTTCTGTTAAGTTTTCTATTCCAAGAGGCTTTATTCAGGTAAAATACTTGTGTTGCATCATATGTTCGGTTTGTGTTTAATTTCTTTAATTTCTGTATACTTTTTCCTACATAGTGGATAAGCACAGATGGCCTCGGGCTGTTCCAAAAATTTCTGTTTGCATAGAATAAACCATTTTTAAATTTTCTGTTTGCATAGATGAACTGTTTACATACTATTTTTATCAACTTTGTTTTGAAATTTTCTGTTTGCATAGAATGAACCGTTTACGTACTATTTTTATCAACTATGTTTGTGCTCTTACAACTAAAGATTTTTGTATGATGGGATGGGATAATGGTTCACATTTTATAATGAGCCATCCTTCTACTCTAGTTTGATCCTAACTGAGGAATACTCATTTTTTAGATGTATGAAATGGAAGACTGTTAGCACTGACTGGAATTATTTGTGGGTGTTGATGCAGCAGCATATGATGTCAATGCAAGGAGGTCATTTGTCATGATACATGGCACAAGTGGTATTCTCAATCTGTACTAGGCCAATCATATGTATAAGGCTAGTTTAATTTAGTGTTAACAAAGATAAAAATCTGGGAGGCTACCATTAAGCAAGCATAATTTTTTTGTCACATCAACAAAGCTTTCAAAATAATATTTTGTATGAAGGTAGCTGATATACCATTTTGTGCAATGGCAGTCACGATTTCTCTGTGAGTGCACTTGTGAATTGTTCTATTAGGGGATAGAATTATTCTATTTCTGTAACAGGTTCAACTACATATTATCAATTAGTATTTTTTTCCCCTATTTAGATAGCACGGAAATAATCTCTTTAGAATGCAATACTTCTGTCTCGGCAATGTTCAAGTTAGGATCCATCTCTAACCACTTGGTTTTTAGATGTATCTGTTAAATGCTTTGGACAACTTAGATTTTAGGGCAAAAAGGCTCTTTTATTTATATGTTTGCAATTGTTTATACACTCTTGTAGTTAATGCCTTATAGTGCTTCTTGAACCAAATCTAGGGCATTAAGATTTGGTTTCTCTGATAGTTAACAGGAATCTCCAATTTAGGGACAAGGACTGTGTACCCATTCCTGTACCCACATTTTTTGATAATAATATTTATATACAATATAGCCACACCCTTATGCATTTACTCACGTACCCTGATTTGAATGTCTCCCTGTCCGTCCACGTACCAGTACCCAAATCCCCATGCCTCCTGGTAACTATGGTTTCTGTCGATAATCATTCCTTCATGGAAACATGGCATCAGGGGTCTTTACAATCTATTAAGGTTTAATTTTGTTGAATTATATTCACACTGTTTTCATGGCTGTTACACAAAAGCGGAGGGAATAAGACTACTATCTGTCAAGGGTTTGTATTATTTGAAGTATCTCTTGCAATGTGTTCATACTTGTTTCCTTATTCCTGTGGAAGCAGGGGATAATTTCTGTTTTATCTGCATATTCATGAGCACAAATTTCAAGCATAAGTTTTAAACGTGGGCGATCTAGTCTGAAAACCTTATGGTAATAGTTTGACTGTTGGGTGTGGTATGCCCGTTGCTCGTGTTCTTTTCTTGTATTTTGGGCATAAATTTGATCTTAAAAGGCCAATAATTTGAAATTAACGTGTTATATTGCTTCCTTTTGTATTTGGATTTGATACACAAGAATTTCCTAGGAACTGAAGGGAATAACTTTTTCCAATAAGATGCTTTCACACTAAGGGATTTTAATAACCTTGAAATCCTGGCTGCTGCTTCATTAGAAATCGGACACCAGAACAGTTTATCTATGATATATATGTTTTAATTATCATTAAGCCGAACGATTTGCTACAAAATGTGCATGGTTAAATTTCACTTGATTCCTTGGTGCATAATTCTCATCTTAATAATTGTGGAAAGATATTTGAGGCCTAATTTTATACTTGATTCTGAAGTAGGCAGCATGCAAATTGTGGATGTGTTTGAAAAAGAGGGTTTATCGGGGTATATTACAAACAAAAACTAATTGCTAGATTAAGCCTCTACGAAGGATGCATGACATGAATTGCAATTAGAAAAAATAATACTAGAGGATGAATGTATTAATGCTGTTTGTTAAATGCATGTAAAAGGGGTATTTACAGTTGCTTGAGACTTTCATTTTATTTTTGGGTGCCTTAATTTTCACAAGCATGTGAGAATGATAAATATTTATAGAGGAACCTGCCATTTTACATAAGGAAGCATAATTCTTTCCATTGATGATGGTATTTGTAGATGATTTGTCATAAATGATGACCCAATGAACAAGTTTCAGTCCTCTCAACAATTTGATCTGGAGCGAAAAGATAGGGTAAATAGTTTCACAATCTCCTTGGAAGGGGTTGAATATTTCGATTATTCATGTGCATTGTAATCTCCTTGGAAGGGGTCGAATATTTCGATTAATCATTTGCATTGTTTGCACAACCACATGCCAAACATTTCTTATCTTGGCAAGGTAGTTTCTCATACAAATTACTAGCTTTTAATACAAAACTCGATGTAGATTATTGTTTTTTGGCATCTTACCATAATGGTGCATGACTTGCTTGCACCACTCTCCTTCTTATGGAGTCCTTGTTTAACTTAGCATTGGGCGTAATTAGATGTTCATCCAAGCACTATGGCTTTTAGGGTTGGATGACGAGTAGTTTTGTTAGAGGAGGATGACGACAGTCAAAATATGTATGAATGCGTTATATTAGTTCAATGAAATTGTTGTGTTTTGTGTTTGAGCTTGAAAACCAACATGGAAAGAACAAGAAAATGAATCAAATAAATGTTTACATGCATGTTCAAGTGTAGCTTGTCAAAGAAATAAATTGCAACCAAACACCTTGCTGGATAACACTTCTTTTCAGAGCACGCTTACAGCAACAAAGAAACATAACTTTGTGATTTTTAGGCTTTGACAACCCGAAGTTCTGATCATGACAACCCTTAGATTTGATACCATGTTAGATTTATACACAAGGCCATTTTTGAATTAGTGAATGATTTCACGAATATAAAGACACACACATGGTGGCTTCAATAGATAGTTTGAAAAAAGTCGCTCTAATAATGGAGCAATAGAAAAGATGACCGATGAGTAAGAAACACACTTTATTTATACACGCATCAATTGATGAAATGAGGGTAGGTGAACTTATAACAAGGAGAATTGCAAAACAGCTAGTACTTGCCATGGTGAGAATTGTGGTTTGGGGTTGTATAATGTTATCTTTATAATTTGAAATTTGAGCTTTTTTTTGTTGATGAGTGAGGTGATCTATGTAAACTTTTAACTTCTCAAATTTTAGTCTAGTGTTGGATGGTAGTATAAATTGCAAGAAGTTTTGATTGTGATAAAGATCTCATTTCCACATTTTAGTTATAGATTGTTTTTTGTGATAATTCATTTAGGTTGTAAAATTAAATTCGACACACAACATGCTTGTAAAATCTAAATTATAACTTAAAGGCCACACTATGGCTGCAAGTATATCTCATTTCCACAATTTATTCATAACTTGCTTCACGTGATAATTTATATAAGTTTAAAAATTAACTACTGTTGTAAAATCTAAATCAAAATTGAAGAGTCACATTTAAATAATTTGGGGTCTCCATCATATAAGCTCAAGTCTTAAGTTTATGTTTAATATGAACATATAAATTAGTGACCACCACTCCTTGCTAGCTCGATTGTGTATTAAAATGAAATATATTCCGTAAAAGGTTTGTAGCTTATTATGTTGCTTGGCATGATTGCAAGAAACGTGTTGTTCCAGGGCTTCATTTGGCTGGGTGTCACATTTTAAATTGGAGACATTAGCGTAAGGTTTAAGGCTTAGACTTGATTGTGTTTAAGGCTTAGACTTGACTGTTTATCGAATACAATATATAAATAAACAGGGTCGTGTGGTGACCAATGTAGAGCAAACACCCTGACCTGTACTCTATAACTCTATGACCAATCGAAAGACATGTGTCATCTTATGATCACAATTCTAATTCATATAGGTAGCCACATATATTTTTAATATGTTTTAAATTTATTATGTAGGTGTGGCCACGAACAAGGATTATATAGCAGACTTATATTTTAAGGGGTCCATGGACTTGAATGCCAAACATAGTTGCAATTGATGTACAAATGCCATGAGTCCAAGGTCATTGGCACTTGCCATGTGACGAGATGTGAGTGGTGATGGTAAAGCAAAGTACACAAGGAGACAACTCCATGAATGGTGTCACCTCGTAACCAATGAATTATTGTTAATTGTCAAATATTTATTCTTGACAACTTAACAAAGACGTAACCACTAAAAATCTCTTGATGTTCCCATCCATAAACCACTCAATTGAATGCATGTTTGGCCTTAATCACACATGTTATCGACAATAGGATTAAATCATACTCACTTGCAACTTTGTGATGCTATATAACTATTAGTTGAAGCCAAGCCAATTAGACTTGGTTGTGTGTATAGTTAAAATGCATTGATGACTTCATGGTTGGGCATCTTATATGCCATTGGGAACACCTTTGGGGATTCAAAATTAGTTCATGTTGCCTTTCTTAATTGCGAGAAGGATTTCAAAATGCAATCACTTAGTGAGAAGTGGTCCCTTATATTCGTGGTCATTTGTCTCATTTGTGGCTTAAGGATTCACAATTGTGGGTAGAACTGATCGGACCCTAATATGAGTTAGTGAGGGATCAAAATTGTTGTGATCACTTCGAATTTGGGTTTTGGTAGCTTCTTGTCAATTTTGTGGTCGCAACTCGCGCTAAGTGGAAGTACCAACATCACTTGAAATAATCCCCGACTTAGATTGCAGTCTTGGATGTTTGTTGTAGCCTTTCACAACTATCATTGAGGAGAAAAAATTTCCCTCTTTTGTTTCAATGTTGTTTTGAGCTTTTTGCTCATGAGTCATTGTTTCTTATATTGAAATCAAGATTGCAGTTGTCTATGTTAATTTGACTTGCTAAGTTGGTCTCCGAGAAATAAATAGTCAAGATTGTGCCACTTGGTACAACCATGTAGATGTAGAGGACAGAGTTACCACTCCTTAATTTAGGGACTTCGTGGAGTCCTTAAGAGGTGTGATGATGATCTATGTTATCACATAGAGCCAAAATTTGACTTTTTCCATCAATTAGTGAAATTAAGAATAAAGGTGAATAGAGTCACTCACAATTTTTCCAGGCAAGGGGTAGATTTGGACTCCCTAGAGGAAATTAGGTAGGAAGCAGACTATTTCTTTTAGCACTTGTTGAAGGATGAAGATAATTCTATTTTGATGGTTCATAATGATTTTATTTAGTATATTCTAAAAGTAATCTCTCAAACTATGAATGATAGATTGTTGGCTCCTTTTTCACTTGAAAAAACTAGAAAAGTAGTATTTTGTATGGTCAAATATGAATCTCTAGGTCTGGATGGTTTCTCACATTGGTTCCCTTTCACATAAACCCTTAGGCTAGGACGTTGTGAGTGGGTTGTCACTTTAATACAAAAATGACTTAAAGCAAATCATTGTTAAGGTAAGTCATGACGACTTATAATTTTAATAAGGCCAAGGGGCCACATAAAAGGTTATGACACATGTATAAAATAGAAGTGGCACTTATTATATTTGTGATCACAGGTAGCCGTGAGGTCATGTGGCACTCATTCGGGTATCACAACCTGTCTTCACTTAAACGTGCATTTCTCCTTTATGATAACACACATCCATTACATTATGGACACTTTGTTATGGCACAAACAAAATTGAGGGGTAAATTCATGACAAAAGAAAAAATATCCCATGACCTCGAGGCTTCGTGATGTTGCCACATGGACGATGGAGATTTCTTGTTCAAGCAATTAAATTTGGCACTCGTCACCAAAAATCACAATATTCACAACATGAAGGAACAAGCAAAATAAAAATTCACACATGGATGTTGTAAATATGAATTCTATTTCAATTCAACACATGATGGCCACACAAATTCAAGTAAAGTTTGAATTTACATTGCAAGGATCGCTAATGAAATAATACATTAACATTTATGCTACGTCCATGTTTGATTGCTATATTTTAAATGGTCTTGAGACTATGGCGCAAATAATCCACGTGATTGCTATATTTACATCAGCGAATCCACGGTGATACAATCCTGAGCGGATTATTTGTATATGTTATAGCTGATTGCTGATTCGCTGATGGATCACTTTGACATATACAGATTCATGATTTTATTCATAGCTTTATGTCTGTGCTTTTCCATTTAGTTGTGACTAAAAAGTGACACATGGTTGCACGTGATTTGCTCGTAGTCACAGAGTGGCCCCAAGATCACCTTGGATTCTAAATCACTTGTCATGACGCTGTGAATGCGTGCTTTCATAAAATTTGGATTGGTCTTTCCATAGGTCCACATAAACCTGCATAAGAAATTGATTAACGATAGGTTAAAAATGACAGAGTCAAAAATGGCTTTATAAATTGCGCAGTCTTTTTATAGTTTTAAATCCAATTTATAATATCCACATGTCCTCCTTTGAAAAGGTATCAATGTGATCAAAATGTGACACGTGACAACCACATATTTGTTTATAGTCACAAAGTATGGACTAAGTAAAAGTTCACAGAGTGCTTTCACAAATTCAACACCTGCGGCCAAGATACCTAACATGCATTACTTTGAGGGGACTCACGGAATCATGGGGTACGACAAGGTCACCAAATTATTATAATTTAGGTGAGGTCTATGGACCCATTAAGCTATATATTTTACTTTATAATGCGAATGGGTATGCCAGTTTTAGATAAGATTAAAGGGCCACTCAAGACTTAAGCTATAGAACATTAAAGCGGTCTAAAAAAAATGAAAACCCTTTTCCTTAGCTTATGAAGGTGGCCATGAACTATTTAAATGGCAGTATAGAAGTAGAAGTGGCCATGACTATGAAATGATCACTAATTAAATATAAAAGTGAACCTTTAACCCTAGATTATAAATAAAGTGGATGTGGTCGCATATTACAAAGTGCGAAACCTAAGATTAAACTATTGATTAATGTGACCACAAGTAATGGCATTCAATATGGTTGGACAATTACTACAAGAAGTTGATGTAATATATTTATTGCAAAAAAGACTGACATTGTCATTAATAATCTCTGATGGTGGCCTTAATGTGAGAAAACAACTTAATGTAGAGATTATTAAAACTATATGAAAATATTTTTCATTGCAAAACTTTAAAAATAAGTTAAATATTAAAATAAAAATGAAATATTCTAGAATAAGGAGTAATAGAATATTCCATGACTATGAAATGATCAACAATTAAATCTAAAAGTGAACCTTCAACCCTAGATTATAATATAAAGTGGATGTGGTCACTTATTATAAAGTGTGAACCCTATGCATAAACTATTAATCCAGTGACCACCAAATTAATATCACTCAATATTGTTGAGTGATGACAATATATTTATTGTAATAAGGATTGATAGGGACATTAATATTCTCTGATGGTGACTTTAATGTGAGAAAACAGTGGTGGACTCAAGGGTAGATATTATTCAAAGCAAATATATTTTTTTACAAAACTTTAGAAGAAATTACATTTTAAAACAAATAGAATATTCCAAAATAAGGAGTAAAAGAATATTGTAATTTTATTAAGTATTGAAATTTATAGTTGCCAAAGTTATATACCCTGACATATTATTATGGACTTGGCATGGGTCGCTATAATAACAACGTTTTAGATTTGTAGGTTTTTGGTGATCACAACAACAATGGCCTTATGAAATTTTGATATGGCCTCATTTGTGAATAAATCACTGTAGATTTAAATAGTCTTGAGATTGTTCACTTTATATTCCCTATGTAATTGCAAATGCATTGGATTCATCAAATCCAATCTTAGATTGCTTTTGTGTTGCATGCCATGTGGTCTTTGATTTCACCATCTATAACATCCCCCATTTTTGACTCTATGATTCTCTATTATGACGAGCACTAAGGTGTATGGGGGCAAGTAAATGTGTGTAAGTTAAGTAGCTTTGCTACATTTGACAATGGAACTTGTTTGTACAAGAACTGGTTGCTAGGTCATGGCCTCATTCCTTGGCAGATATGGGCATTGTTTTAAGTCACAAACGATTTAATGCATGCATTGCATCTTATATTTGTTAGTCTTAACTTAATCGAGCTTTGAGGTTTAAAACATTGTTTAATGGGCATTGTAAGCTTCACTGAGGGCATTGATCGTATTGTGCCACTATTATTGCAAGGGCTATGAGTAATAATGTATTATAAAGATATAAATCCAAGGGCATTTATTATTAGCATGTTTATTCTTAAGAGGCATAAAAGGGACCTCAGCTTTTGAATGTTTTAAGAGATCACTATTTTACCATAAGGAAATTTAAACCTAGTATTAGAGGTTTACAATGGATAAAGTGCTATCTTGACCTTGTGTGTGCATAAGTATATTATAAGGTTTCAAACACAAGGTTTCCTCAACTTTTGAACGTTTCAAGAGATCAATGTTTTACCATAATTAAATTTAAACCTAGTATTATAGGTTTTCAATGGATAAAGTGTCATTTTGGCCTTGTACGTGCATACGTATATTATAAGGCTTCAAACATAATGCTTATGCCTTAAGTTGTAAAGACATTAATTTGATTGTGATTAGTAATCATTATTATTGAAGAAGTTTAAAATATAAAAAGGTTTGTTTTAAGCCCAAGTTCATGGGCAGGCCATGGAAAGAGGTAAAAGGATTTGTAAGATTTCAAAGCATTAGTAATTGCCTTAAAAATGCATGTATTTATTTGATCGCATTCTTAATTGTTTAAACTAAACATTTGTTATTTTGAAAAGGAAGGGTGGGGAAACCCTAACCAGACATGACAACCTAGACTATGGTTAGAAATTGGGAAATGTAAGGTCAAAGGCAAGTTAGGGTTATGAAGTCATCATTCAAAGAAAAGGCAAATAGGGCATGGCAAAAAACATGAGGAAATGATGAAGAGGAAATTAACAGTTGACCAATTGTCAAAGAGACCATGAGTGGGCTTGATCCAACATCATCATCGATTGAGAAAATCACACAATTTTTCATGTTAATGAGGCATTCATGTAACCTGAGAAAAGCCTATTTTATTGCTTGATCATGCATGGCAAACTTAAGCCTGTAAAGTTATATAAAAGAGAGAGAGAAAAGGGATTACAAAGGCATGGTTAGAGAAGAAGAGGAGTGATTGAGTTGAAAGCAGATTAGGGCAAAGAGGTGCAACCAACCCTCAAAACAAACTAGACATTGTAAGGAAAACTAACGACTAGAGGCGTTTACTTGCCATTGCCATTACAAACATGTCATTCTTTTCTTTTCATCTAGAATGATTTGAGCATTGATTCTTGTTGCCTTTTTTTTCTTAAACCCTATTATGGATCTAGTTATAGATTTTTTTTGATAATATGTGTTTTTTGGCATATTACATGTATACATTTCTATGCAAATGATATAATATGTGCATAGAAGTTTATAGATGTGCCTTTACATTTGATTTTTGAATAACTTGTTGGACTTTGAATAGTCCAAGTATGGATTTATAAATTGTACTAGTTGTTCTCTTTTTGAAATATGATATCTACCCTTATACGTGCCTTGTTTGGTTCTTTATTAAAAAAGTGATCTTTACTCTATGGGCCCAATGGCTATGATTATTTCTTACACTATTCTTGGTGAGGTATTTCAGTGGCAAATGAAATGATGAATTTGATAGTTATTCATTGGAATATATAATCTATTGTGATGGGTTTGTTATGAGGGTTGCAAAGAAAAGAATGAAATGCTCTTGTATGTTTTGATATTAGTAAGAGAATGACATGCCAACTATATGTCGATCTTACATTTCATGACAAAATACATATTTGAAGTACAGTGGCTTTATAAAAGAATGCAAAAATCTTGTTGTACCTATCGAGAAATCATTGAAAGAGCTTTATTGTAAACCATAATCTAGTTTTGCTTCATTGTATCAGCGTGTTCAAGGAATAAATAATTGAATTAATTCATGCAACTTATGTATTTGATTCTATTAAAGTTAATGATTCAGAATTGAGTAAGAATTGATTTGATCTATATGGATTACCTTTGCATAGAGAACAAGTTTTTTGGTTATGGCATTCAAAATGTTGTAAGAACCCTTTTGTGGGATAATTCCATAATAGCTTTTATAAACTTTGTGCTATATGAGTAATATGATATTTTGTTTCAAATTATATGATAAATGATATTTAGATTAGGCTCTATGGTTAACCTTTATCACAATGTATTAGTCCTTGAACTAAATATCATATTGAGATGAATAGTGGCACACCCTTGTTTTCATGAGGCATGTACTATTGCCATGCATATACGTAAAAATTCACTTAAAGGACATAACTATAACACCCACACACACAGACACCCACCCACACACTTAACCCTATGCTATACTATTAGTGTTGGTAATTAAAATGGACCTATAAATATGGGTAATATAATTTAATAATGTGTGTGTGTGGGGGGTCTCTATCATACTATTTTTTGTCGTGTTATTTTTATTTTTTCTCTTGTCCTTTGAGCATTTTTAAAATTATATGTATATACTATTAAAATTAGTATGATACCATAGTATAGATGATATACTTGATAAATTAAATACTTAGTTGGGAGGTTAAATTAATTATATAAAATAGGGTTGTTGAGTAGTTGTTGTAACACTCATGTAGAGTAGCGTTGGCTTGAGAGATAAGTGGAAAATAATAGGTCGACGGTGATAAGGTTGTATCCTATACAGTAGGATCATAACAACTTCTGCATTTTTTAAATATCCTTTCATTTATAGAATAAGATATATTGGCACAAGGTTAATTTTACAAATTTTGGTATCAGAGCCATAAAAAGCCAAAGATGAGCTTTTGAGAGAAAACCATATTTTGTTCTTGTGCTTGTGATGGAAGGAAATTGAAGTTTTGATGACTACCAATAAGTAGCTCCATTATTTTTTGTTGACCTAATTGATGATAACCCCTTTTGGTAAAATTTTATGAATTTTTAGTGAGTAGGTTCCATTGTTTTTTTATCCCATTAATTAGTTTTCTCAGTGATTCACGAGGGTTCCCTGTCTCTTTTGTGAGTAAGAGTGTTGTGTGTTTAGAGTTTAGAGAAAGGGTATTTGATTATTTTCTGAGAGGTGCAAAAATGAAATGGAGAAAAGAAGAATATTTGACATTCGTCACTATATTCCAAGGGGCCTTTGATTTTATCTAAGTGCAAAAATAAAAGGGAGAAAAGAAGAACATTTGATATTTGTCACTATATTCTAGTAGATACATTTAGGTGCAGGGGCATTAAAACAGAGTATGCAAACAAGAACATCTACAACAAATAATAATAAAAATTAACAACGTAGAGGAGTGCCTTGGACAAAATTGTAGAAGTGCAAATCATGGTAAAAGTGGTGCCCAACAATATAAGTACCCAACAAGGGCATTACATGAATTTTTAATATATAGTTTCATTTGCATATATATTTAAGGCTTCCATTATTTTATTATAGTTTTTATGTTTTTAATTTTTTTTAAAAAAGGATATGCTTCTTTAAATATTTCTTACACTAACTTGATATCAAATTAATTTGATATCTTATGCTTTGGGAGATTTTTTTTAATTGAAATGTTGCCATTAAGTACAATATATCATTGTAAAACATCCACCAGAAGGGTTTCACTTCAACTTTCATGATGTGTGAGAATTAATTGTATTTCTTGCAAAAACTTCATTAAAAAGTGTCTTTCAGAATATATAAGGGCAAGTTTTGTAAATGGGTGCATTATTAATGATAGTTGACACCCTTACAAATAATTTTTATTTAGAGTCAAGGTAGGACGGGGAATATTTAAGCTATGGAGAAGATAATTATCATGGAAAATGACCTAGCTTTCCACATTTGGAAAACTATTAGCGTGGAAAAGATCATAGAGCTAAAACTATCTGGACGCATACTAAAGCTGATAATCACTACTGAAGGTGATGAAGAAGATCGTTCCCCTACTTCACATGAGATGGTGTTGTTCAGAAATGCCCAATACCACTATTGTGTTTGTAAGTGTTACAAGGCCAAGTTTGACCACCATGTTTGGAAAATGTTGTATGTCCCTTTTAAGATGTATTGTTTAATGCGGTTGATTCTTAGTGAGGAAGTGTAGTGAAGTCCAAACCCACTATTGTGTTTGGAGAATCGTTTAGTGCATCCTCATTCATATAAGTGTGTTATAGAAAATCAAGAGCATACATGTTCATATACATGTGAGGCTAAGTCCTATGCAAAATTCTTTGGTGTAGAAAATTGAGTGCGTCTCTATTTACACGTGTGTAGTGAGGTTAGTCCCACTATTATTTTTGGTAAAAAATGAGTATGTAATCATTCATCAATTGATTGCAAGTATTTGAACTATGCATATTTCTTAGGCCTTATGCAAACATTATATTATCCCAATATTTAAATTATGATTTAATAAGGGGGTGTTAAAATTAGTATTATACCATAAGATGATTATGTCAATAGGTGTAATCTACAATGATAGTTGAGAGTGGTGGTGGATTGTAATGTCTGTGAGATGTTGAACATTAATGTCTAAATTTAAATTTAATGTACATTTGACCATCATAAGGAAATTTCAACTTTAAATTGATGTCTATTTGATCATCATATGGCAATTTCAACTTTAAATTTGATGTCTATTTGACTGTCATATGGAAGTTTTTTTCTTGCTTGTAGAAAATAAAAAATCGTAATACCTTGTGCATAAGGTAGAGTTTGGAGCTTGTATTTTTTATTGGAGTTTTTTTTTTTTGAGCTCGACATAGTGGTGTAGGTAGATTGATGCCATCTTTCCCTAGTTAGTGGGAAATTCACATAGAAGGCAACAAAGTCAATAATCAATGTGGTATGTGAAAAATACAAGATAGGTGCCTCAAGATTGACATCGCTCTCTCTTTTTCAGATAAATGTATTTAAGATATGTATACTAGTTAGTATTCTTGGAAAAATAAACTTTTAGTTGGGTTGTTAAGTTAATCATAGAAACTAGGGTTGTTGAGTGGTTTTTATAACACTTGTGTAATATAGAGTTAGTTTGAGAGTTAAACGTAGAATAATAGATGGAAGGTGATATGAGTTGTATCATAAATAGTAGGATCATAATAACTTGTACATTGTATAAATATATTTTAATTTATTGAATAAGATATCCTTGTATGGGATTAATTTACCAACAGATGCATGTATATAATCTGTATATGTACATATATAGACACTACACACAAATATACACAATTGATTTCAAATCAAAATCCACACATGTACTATATCATTGCATGGTTGTTTGAAAAATATTTTGTAGCAGGGGAAAATAAGAGAATTTTTGTAATAGTATGTGGGATGAATTCCCTTTGTTATGAGGGGAGGTTCCCTTTATTGAAAACCAATGTTATGGAAAGAAATACAAATTACAACTATACATTTAAATTGACATTTAGAGGTTTTCAACATTTGGAAAGACCTAGAAATAAAAATTCAAATAAAGGAAATGTACATTCATCATTAAGCAAACACAAATCTTAATATGAATTGGAAAAATTTCTAAAAATAAATACAAGTCTAAGGCCATTCACCATTACAAAGACAAGTATGTGAAGAAGAAGAAGAATCAATAAACTTATAGATAAATAGAATGAAGGGTTATCATAAAATGATAGACTCAAGTTTTATTTTCATTAATGTTATTATTCAAACACAAAGTTTTATAATAAACATAATGAAATCAAAATTTATTTCCAAGTTAAAAAACCTTTCATCATCCAACGTAACAACTATATATACCAACCCTTGAAACTAACTACCTATTCTTGTCTCAAATGATAAATATTTGCAAGTTAATAAAAAATTTCAATTCCCCTAAGTTGGGACCACAATATGACATGGCACAATGACAAAGTAATTAATTTGGACTATGAAGGAGCTTGAACTTCACACAGGGATTCAATTTCATCATGAGAAGTCATATGATATGCCTTCAATTATTTTTTCTAAATTTCTCAACAAAAATTTTCACCTCATCAAATTAAGGAGAACAATGCTACAAGGTTGTGTCTTCCACTGGTATAAATCTGTAGAGAGATATCATTCATGTAAAATTTCTATATTAAAAATTTCCTTCATATCATCAATCAAGTCAGAGGCCTTGGAAGGCTTGATAAAAACATTAAAATCATAATCTTTCACTTGTCCCAAGTGTTTCTTGATATATTTTCTGATGTCATTCTTTAGTCTTTTTAGATTTCAAATATCCATCCATATTAGATAAAAGGGAATTCATTTTTTGGGTGAAATCATCAAGATTGAATATTAAATCCAATGATTCACCAAGTCCTTTCTTCAAAACATCCTCCATTCTTGTTAATTCATCAATTCTCAACTCAAACTTTAGTTCTATTAATTAGACAAATCTTCATCAATAGAAGAAATCACTTTACTTGAAACCAGTTCTTTAGGAGTGATATTCAACATAAGAGTGACATATAGAATAATATTTTCCCATAAATATCTTTCAACATGTAGGGTTGTAATGGATTCCTTCATTTTTCTATAGTGATATTAAAGTTCATTGCAACATTTTGTAACTTACATCTCAAACATGAGTCCATTAATGGACACTTTTTCAACCAATTATTTCATACCATGACCAAACTGACCAATTTCCCCAACTTGAGGTAGAGTATCCTTATCCAAAAAAAATTTGACAAATCATGTCATTTCACTACCTTCTTGGATGACACTCGAGTCAACAAATATTCAGTATATTGGCCAATCCCAATCACTTATTTTTTAGAGTTGAGATTCAAAATCCATCTTTCACAATCTATTTCATGGTGTTATAATAAGCTAAAGTGAGTTGAATCATGACATCAAACTAATTGGGTTTGGGAAAAACAATATCTTGATAAAATAATAAACAACATCCATATCCTTTTTGTTTTTTGGAGGGGAAATCTTAAGATGAGTTTTCTCCAAAATATCAATCTTGAAAAAATTTTGGCCTTGGCATTCTGAAGATTCTTCCTATTCATATATGTGGACACAACACCAACATCAAGGGACATTTACTTCCTAATACATGTTCCTTTTATTCACTAGTTTCTCAATCTAATTGGACCCTGTAGTTGACATTGAGTTGTCCACAAGTGTATTGTCAGGTTTGCATCCCAATAAGGAGATATGAATGCAAGGAATAATGGGCATATCTTAACAACAAGGAAAATTAGCATTTGGGAAAGGAGGGGTGATACTATTAGAAAAAAAGGTAAGGTAATGAGATTAACAATTGGTGATTGATTAACAAAGTGAGATTTGTCATATTTTAAGAGTTAATCAATGTAACATTTTTTAGAAAATTTTGTGTTGTACTATCATCTAAAAAAACACACCATATCAAAAGAATTAAGAGACAAAGGAAGATTATATTTAGTTGATCCTTCTCTATTATGATCTTTAAATATAATGGCCTTGATAAGATTCTCAAAATTATTTTTACATTAAGAATAAATTTCCTTCTTTTTTGTTACCATCACCAACAAATCCTCTAGTGGTATCAAAATGAGTAACATTTTATTAAGAAGATATATATTGAACATTATGATTGGTGGTTGTTTGGGTTTTAGAATGAGTATGGCTTTTGGGTTTTCAGGACCCAAAAGCCATCTTCCCATGTTCTCTTATTTTACTCTTCAACAACTTTTTAATACTCTTTAAAACAAGTATAGATATGTATTTATTTGAAGTGGTAGAATAATCTTCATTTGCGATGGGCAATCATAAAATATTATTTTAAGATGATATGTGACTTAAGGATATTCTCCTCATCAACAACAAAATTAACATGAACCTTGAAAACATAATACATGATAATTTATTAAAGAGTCATGTGATTCATTTCTCTTTTCTTAACTTCATTAATATTGTTGGGTGAATATTTTGTCGACCAGCTAACTGGTGTTCAAAATAGTTCCTATCACCACAGCATAGGGAGATTGGTCATCCAGATGTGTAGGTTTACTGCATCACAAGGGGACAAATATCTCCTCTCATCAATGGGAGGTTCCCTATTAAATAAGCAGAGGTTATATACAATATATATATATGCAGAAAGTAAGACACAGGGGTGGGATGAGCCATCCATCTCTCTTCTTTCAGAGATGATGCTGATAAACAAGGAAGAAATCTTGGGTGATGGGGAAGGTGCTTCTCTTCTTTCAAATCAACTTTCAGCGAAGATCCAGACTCCTTAAATAGTAGAAATTTTGGTGCAATGACAGAAGGCACTTCTCTTCTTTTAGAAGTGTTCTTCAGCAGGTAGCAGGAATCTTTTAGGTAGCAAGTAACCAGTAACGGGGGTGTTGAGTGACCAACAACTCGAGAGAGAAAAATGAAGAAAAATGGGGGCACCACGTTGTCCCAAGGCTCTTTACATAGGAAAGGAAAATGAAAACACACTGAAGGTACTTATGGGGGCACGACATCATCCCAAAGTTGGCCTTTAGGACACCTACCTGATCACCTCCACTAGTTTTGCTTGTTAAATCAAATGGACAAGAAAGCTCCTAGGAAATAGACATACAAACAATCTCCTAAAATAGCACAAGCTATAATAGCACAAAGTCTACAAGTAACTTATTTTCTCATTCAGATAAAATAATATGAATTACAATCTGAGCTCAAAGTCTCAGTAATGCCTTTCAATTTGGGTAGAGTTTTGCTTCTGATAATCAAAAAAGGTCTCTCTGTAACAATGAAAGAGTTTACATTATATAGAGGCCAAGAGAGACTTAGCACTTTCTCCCAATGAAGTGACCTATTCGGCGCACTCAATGCCTTGGATGCATTCTTGGTTTTGTCAGGAAGGGCCCTACTGGAGCATGGTGGCTGCCTTAAATGTCGTGTATTGATTCCTCTCTTAGTGCCTCCTCTTTAGCCTGAATCACTCATTCATTCACCTGCTTAGCTGTGAAACTGTCTACTCTGTCTTCACCTCTAAGGGGACAAGTAGACGGTGCTTTTAATGTTACCAGTTCCCAAATATCTACTCGGCAAGCTGCTTCACCTACTAGCAGTAACTCCTGGTGAGTTTCCCTCTCTGTCTCTTCCTTCTCTTGATCTTGGCCTTAGGCTTTTTTGAATGCATCTGGGTTCATCTTTTGAGTTTGAAAAAATACATAGACACTTGAATGCAGCTGATTTGGCGTTCACGGGTCTTTTCCCTATTGAAGGTTAACGGCTAGCTAGTCACCTTAAATTTGACATCTACAGGCCTGTCATTATACCATGATGCGAGTGAGGACACATGGTGGCATCCACTATTTTGAAATAAGATTATTGGAATAAGCTTTGAAACTATTAGAGGCTAAGGGCAACACAGATGCAAACATGTGGCAGCTTCTGCTGCACTAGGTTGGGACACGCAGTGGGTTCCACTCCATGAAGCTTTATTTGAAACTACACTTCAACATGTGACACTTGGAAACATCTACCTTCTCAGGCCTTTGCGACATTGTAGAAACATTTAGGGCTCAATCAAGCTCTCATAGATGATGACACTTGCTGGCCTTCACTGATCTCTATAAGGGACACGTGGCACGGTCTGAATACATTGGTTAGTCATGCAGATGCAGACACTTGGTGTTATGGTCCTGGTGGGCGAACTTCACTAGCACCTCAAGGTTTTGGTGTAGTGGTTCGTTACATGTGGTATCAGAGCCTCCACCTGGGTTCAAGTCGCAGAACAAGTGGCTACGCTGGCATTGCAGTGTTCGTCTGGGGCTTGTACACGTAGTGGATCTCATGGTATGGGCGCAAATCTATCCCAGAGTCTGGGCTTCGAAAGTGTGGTGGGATGTTATGGTCCTGGTGGGTAGACTTCACTAATGCCTTGAGGTTTTGGTGTAGTGGTTCATTACACTTGGTGCATTCTGCTTCATTTAGTCATTCATCCCCAGGCCCACCATGGTCTTTGCTCAAAATAGTGAAGCTAAGGGAAGAAACTATAGATATTGACACTTGAAGGCTTCCACCAAACTTTGGAGGGGACATGGGGCATGGTCCGCTGCTCTCAAGAAAAACATAGTGAATCCTTCCATGGTTACCACTTGTCACCCTCTCCTAAGTTACAATGCTGACATGTGGTGCGGTCTGAATATTTCTAGCACTTACGTGGATGCAGACACGTGGCGGCGTCTAATGAGTTTTCAAAAGGGACACATGGCACATTTTGCCACTTCTCTAAAACAAAGCATAAAGGGGCTCAACCGACAACACTTGGCAGCATCTGCTTGACTCTTTTTGTTGCGCACATTTCTCTTCATAACTGAGGCAGCCTTTGAACCTTTGAACCTAGCGCGTTGAACCGATTGAACGTTGAACCCATTGAACCGATGAACCAAAATGGTTCAAGGTTCAATAGTTCAACGGTTTAAGATTTTGAGATTCATTAAGTGCTCGGGGCTGCGAAACTTAGAAATAATTGAAATTTGAACCTTGAACTCTTTTTTTGGTCGAACCAAAGTGTTGAACCTGTCCTGAAAGTGTCCAAGTGTGAGAAACTAGTCCCTTCTAATTGAACTTGCCTGTAGAAGCCTTTGAACATGTTGAACCTATTAGTCCCTTTACCAAAAAGTTTGAGAAAATGATGAAATTGAATGTTTCAGAACAAATTTTTGGAAAGGGGAGGGACAATTTTGGCCATGCAGGCCCAAAATAGTCCTATGTTGTCTGAAAAATGAAGAATCACTTTTCAGGGACAACAACTAGCTCCTATTGGGGAACTTCCTTCAGATGACAACTCAGAATAGCTGAAGGGAGTGGAAACCAGAATCTCCAGTGCCTTAAAGCGTGCCATTGGGTTACAGAGTCATGCTACCCAAAAAAGAAAGGCTCTAAAAAATGAAAACAAAATGAACAAAATATAACAACAGACTATACAAATATACATATGTATAGGGGAACTCATCCGGTACTTCAAGAGTTGAAGTGCTTCAGATGTTGCCCATTGTGAGACAGAGAAAAGAGAGTGCCATCTTGATACTTCAACAGGAAACTATTTTTACTATTGATCTGATGAATAGTAAAGGGGCCTCTCCACAAGGAATCAAACTTTTTGTGCATCCCTTTTGGTTCTCTTCTCTTGTCCCACAACAAGACTTGATCTCCAATTTGGAAATCATGATTCTTTGCTTTCTAGTCGAAGAGCTTCTTCACCAAAATTTGATGAGTGGTAATTCGGTCCACCACTACAGTTCTCTACTCATTCAACTCAATAAGGCACATGATCCTCTTCTCAAGTGAGCTCTCACACGTTTGATCTTCAATTGCCTTAGCCAATTTCAATGCTGACAATTCCAAGGTGATTGGTACCTCAGAATTTACACCATAAAGAAGTTGGAAGGGAGACATACCAATCACTCTCTTTGGAGTAATTCTATTCGCCCATAGAGCATCAACCAACGGATTATGCCAAGTCCTTTGGTTGTCATCCACCAGCTTCTTGATGATAGTCACCAGGTTTTTATTGCTTGACTTAGCCTGTCCATTCCCTTGTGGGAAGTAATCAGAGGAATGAGAGAGTGTAATTCCATAGTAGAAGCAGAATTGAGTAATCTCCTAAGAAGTGAAGCAGGTGGCATTGTCAGTGACGATTTTGATTGGGACCCCAAACCTGGACATGATGTTTTCTTTGAGGAAATTGCATACTAATTCTGAAGTAGCATGTTTTGTTGGAACTGCTTCCACCCACTTGGTGAAGTAGTCTGTTGCCATAAGGACATAATCATGTCTAGCACTTGACAATGGGTTCACAGCACCAATAAAGTCAATTCCCTATTACTGGAAAGGCTCTTCTATGACCACTGGTTCGAGAGGCAGGGCAACTAGCTTGGGCCTTCTGATAAACTACTGGCATAATTCACATCCCCTGACCCACTTGTATGCATCTCTAAAGAGAGTTGGCCAATAGTACTTGGCTCATAGGATCTTATGGGCAGTCACTTGGGCAGAAAAATGTCCCCCACAGGCTGAATTGTGGAAAGACTTCAGAAGTTAGCTTTGTTTCTCCTTGTCCACACAATGAAGGAATGTTCCATCAAGGTGCTTCTGGTACAGGCTGTTGTCTCAGAGGACAAAATTAACGGCTTTCAGCTTGATGGTCTTCCTTTCTTTATAAGACAGGTTTACAGGACATTCACCATAAGTAAGGAAATGAGCAATACCTGAATACCACTCATTTGTGGTGGAGACAAAGAGGACTGTAGGTGAGTCATCCACTTCTGGCCCTTCATGCTCCATCTCTCCTAGCTTGTTATCATCAATTAGTTGGCATAGCCCCTTCCCACGCACCAACTTCATTGGCTTGATGATTAGATCAAACTCCTAAATTTTTGCAACCCAGTTGCCTCTTTTCATTCCAAACTCCTACTGAGTTAGTATAGATTTCACTGTTGTGTCAGGGACCAAGGTAGTCACTCGAGAATTGAGGATGTAGAAATGAAAATGTTTCACAGCCTTCACCACTATGTAAGCATGCTTCTCCATATTTGTGTACTTCAGCTCATGAGATTTGAGAGGCTAGCTCATGAAAGAAATGGGAGATTCCATACCTTCTTTATTCTATTGAACCAGAATTGCTGAAAGTGTATGTTCTGAAGCATAGCTGTAAATAGTGAACTCTTTGCTATAGTCTGGGCAAGCTAGAATTGGAGCATGGGTAATGGCAGTCTTGACATCCTCAAAGGCTGACTTGCCTTCTTCAATCCAGTTGAAGGTGGATTTTATTTTCATCATGTTTATAATGTGCCTAGTCTTCTTGGCAAACTCAGGGATGAACCTCCGTAAGAAATTCACCTTCTCAAAGAAAAAGTGAACAACAGTCTTACTTGTGGGCAAGAAAATTTCTTGGATAGATTTGACTCTATCCGAGTCAATCTTTATGCCTCCATTGGACATAATGTGTCTGAGAAGTTTCCCCTTTGTTACTTCAAAAATTGACTTCTTGGGGTTTAGGGAAATGCCATTCTGGTGAAAACATTCTAGCACTTGATGCAAATGGCTCACATGATCTAGGCGATGTTTAGAGAAGACAGTCAAGTCTTCAAGATAAACTACGATGAACTTACCCATCTCATCCTTGAAGGCAAGGTCCATTGATATTTGGAAGGTGGTGCCAACATTTATCAAGCCAAAAGGCATCCTTTTATATGCAAACATGCCCCAAGGTGTGGTGAAAGTGGTCTTATGCTGGTCTGCTTCACCAACCTTGACCTGGTTATATCCTGAGAAGCCATCTAGCATTGATAACATCTCTGAGCCTGTCACTGTCTGCAACACTTGATCCATGATTGGCAAAGGATAATTATCCCTCAAGGATGCCTAATTCAAATTTCAAAAATCCACACAAAGGTGAATTTCACCATTCTTCTTCCTTACAGGTACTATATTGGCAATCCAGGTGGAATGATGGATTGGGAAGATTATCCTGGCATTTAACATTTTTTGAATCTATGATAAAATAGTACCTGATATTTTTGGATTATAATGCCAGGACTTTTGCCTGTAAGGTGTTGAATCAGCCTTAAGAGGAATGTTGTGTCAGATTTCATCAGGCTGGAGTGATTTTAGGTCCTCATAAGAGTATGCTAGGACATCCATGTATTCATTAAGCAAAGTGGTGAACTTGAAACATTCATTAGGAGTAAAACACTTCTTGATGTTCACTATCTTAGGGTCTACCTTGGTTCCCAGATTTACTTGATCAAACTCCTGGGAGGAGCTTGAATCCATTTGCTACTGTTTGATGAATCTATTATGCTTATCAAACAACTTCTCAAGGGAAACAAGGCCTTTGGGAATTTTATTCCCTTTTAGTTGCAATAACTCCTCACTTGTGCTTGAAATTGATTCAGGTGTTGGTTTAGGCTCTTGAGGTTCACTACCTTCAAAATGCAGCCATTCGAAGCTATCCTTTTACTCCAAGAAGGCAATGATGTGATTATCATTATTGAATACCTATCAATAATTGGCATTATCAAGCATGCTTGGTCTAAAGACCAGCTCAATAGTGTGCTTGTCTCCTTTGAAGTTTGGGTGGGGGACTAAGAGAGTAGCTGAAATAGCCAATGCATTTGCCTGATTATTGAATTCTCTGGGAACTATAGAGATGCTGAAAGCATCAAAGTCTTCAAGCTGGTCCTAGACTAGATTGCAGTAGTGGCGCAATATTTCATTCTTGGTTTGATATAAGTTTCTCACCTAACAAACCACTAGTTCAACATCTCCTTTAGCATGAAGGAGCTTGATGCCTTTGTCCTTGGCAGCTTTTAATCCCAGTAAAAGAGATTCATACTTGGTTGTGTTATTGGTGTTGCTGAATTACAACTTATAAGATGAAGGAAAAATATCTCCTTGAGGAGATATTAACACAACCCTAGCTCTTGAACTGGTGGAGGAGTAGCTGCCATCAAATTCAAAAATCCATACCTCATTTGATACTGATTTCCCTTGGGGTTCTTCTTTGTTCTGAGGAGGGGATTCTTCCACACTTGCATTGGGCTCAGCCAATTCTTATGCTGTTCCACCTGACTGCATTTATAGGTTGTCACCCTTAGGAGCTTCATCAGATGCCTCATGAACTTCATCTGTGGATAGAAAGTAATTACCCAGGCCTGAAGACTCAAACAAGATTTGAGCTTCAGGTGCTGAGGTCTAGGTAACTAAGTATTTTGCTTCCTTTTCAGGAAGCAGCCTCTTCATGGCACCTTTGACTAGAATCCTTGCCTCTGATAAATCCATGCTCAATTCACCACCAACATCCCTATAGAAATTCCACCCAAGAAGGATACCATATGATGCTGGGACGTCTACTACCAAGACAGTCATCTTGATTCTTTTGTCTGGAAAGGCAACAAAGGAAAATTGGGCGTCTTTTATTTGCCCCAGCAGTGGCACTTATTTGTTATCCATAGAGAAGCACCTACCAAATGTCTTGGTCAGTGTGAGGTCAAGGGATTTGATTACTTTAGCAGGCATGACATTGTCTAAAGCTCTAGAGTCGATAATGCAATTATTCAGCTACCATCCATTTATTAGCAATGAGACATAAAAAGGTTCACTCCTACTAGGAGTAGCAGGAGGGGAAATGACAAGATTTTTCTTGGTGGATGCATCTTTGGGGGGATCATGAGTCACTTTGGGAACTACTTGTTCAATAGGGATGTTCTGGTTTTTAACATACTGAACCAATTTATCTAATTATTCAAGATGGGACTGCAGGAATCCAAATTCAGACATTTGAATCTTGGTTTTCTTAATATGATCAATTATGTCAAATGCTGGAAATGAACTAGGTACAGAGGATGAGAGCTCATCTTTTTGAGTTTTAGGGGGGAAGTACTAGACTACGAGTTTGAAGTAAAAGGTGTAGGGGCATTTGGGGTACTTACCATTCATAATCACTGGGCCTATTGGCTGGAAAGGGAGAGTGGATCCCCACTTAGCAATTGAAACTACTGGCTGAGGTTGCTCCTCTGCTTTCTCCTTATCAACTTGTTAAGATGATTGATTCTTAGACTGGGTGAATACAACATATGACCCCTCAGCTGCATTGCCTTTACTCCTAGGTTCATCTTGATAGTTTAGGAAACCAATATGGGAGTTGCCAGTTAATTCTTCTTCTTTCTCAGTGAATAGATTAGCGTCTTCTTCAGGATTCAACTCAGGCTAAGATGAGAAGTCTGAGTCAGCTTCAAGATATCCAACTGCTGAGTCAGTTGGAGGTGCTTCAAGGGTGAGATTCCTCTATGGAGGAGGAAGGTGATTTTGCTATCCTTGATTCCTGGCAGCATTGCCTTGGTACACCTAATTCTGAAATGTCCTCTTGGGTATATCTCTATATGCAGGAGCAGATGACATTCCTTGTGCCACTTGCCTTCTGAGGGCTAGCACTTCATTTGCTAGATTTTGCATCATAGGATCAGTGGTGGTAGGAGGGGAATATTCTGAAGAAGAAGATTTACCTTTATTTGGGTCCCTCCTTATCTTTCCTGCTAAGATAAGGTCATCTTTGACTTTGGTAGCTAAATCTTGAGTAGCTTTGAGATGATGTGACCAGCTCTTCTTAGCAAGAAACTCACTTTAGGCAATTGTGAGTTAATGAAGAAGAATTTGAGGTTTTCAAGGGTCAGTTGAGCAATAGCAAGAATCCGGTTCCTTAGCTTATCAAACTTTTCTATAAAATCCATCATAGGCTCTTGGGGCTCCTTCTTCATTTGCATGAGCTAGGCCAACAAGGCATGTGCATCCTCTGTAAGCTTGAATTTGACCTCAAATTTGGCTTTGAGTGTGTCCCAATCAGTTACTGATCAAGCTTGTAGGTGGTAAACCTAGTTTTTAACATCACCTTGTAGTGTTTCCATGTAAAGCCTAACTACCACATCCTCAAATTCTATGCCTATCATGCCACAGGCTATGCTGAAGGCAGCAACATGTTCATCAAGATGGACTTTTCCATCTCCAAAGAATTTGGGGAAATTATTTCTTGAGCTTTGTGGAAGTTCATGCAGTGGTGGAGTTAAATTAAGTGGGCCAAAAGAGTTACCCCAGGGGCCTCAAGCTGCCATGATAGGATTATTGAAATTAGGGGTAACAAATCTAGGTAGAGCTTGGATAGGCAAGGCTCTGCTAACTGCAGGAAAAGTAGCTCTGACTTGTGTTGGTGTCCTGGTACGGGTAAGAGGGACACTCCTAGATCATTGAACTTGGGGTTGGGGAGAAATCAAGTTGAAATTTCTTTGCTGTGCCAACTCAAAGGTAGGATCAACAACACCTTGAGCTCTCTAGCTTTTGGTATAGCATGGGTTTTCCAGATTGTGAATCAAAAATGGAAAAGGACCGGTCATACTTTAGTTTGAAGCTTGAGGCTTGAAACTGCTTGTCCTTCCCCAACATAGTCACCAAAAATTGTTGGGTGAATATTTTGTCGACCAGCTAACTGGCATTCAAAAAAGAGTTACCCCAGGGGCCTCAAGCGGCCATGATAGGATTATTGAAATTAGGGGTAACAAATCTAGGTAGAGCTTGGATAGGCAAGGCTCTGCTAACTGCAGGAAAAGTAGCTCTGACTTGTGTTGGTGTCCTGGTACGGGTAAGAGGGACACTCCTAGATCATTGAACTTGGGGTTGGGGAGAAAGCAAGTTGAAATTTCTTTGCTGTGCCAACTCAAAGGTAGGATCAACAACACCTTGAGCTCTCTAGATTTTGGTATAGCATGGGTTTGCCAGATTGTGAATCAAAAATGGAAAAGGACCGGTCACACTTTAGTTTGAAGCTTGAGGCTTGAAACTGCTTGTCCTTCCCCAACATAGTCACCAAAAATTGTTGGGTGAATATTTTGTCGACCAGCTAACTGGCATTCAAAATAGTTCCTATCACCACAGCATAGGGAGATTGGTCATCCAGATGTGCAGGTTTACTACATCACAAGGGGAAAAATCTCTCCTCTCATTAAGGGGAAGTTCCCTATTAAATAAGTGGAGGTTATATACAATATATATATGTAGAAAGTAAGACACAGGGGTGGGATGAACCATCCATCTCTCTTCTTTCAGAGATGATGCTGATAAATAAGGAAGAAATCTTGGGTGATGGGGAAGGTGCTTCTCTTCTTTCAGAAGCAAGTTTCAGCCAAGAGCCAGACTCCTTCCTAAATAGTAGAAATCCTGGTGCAATGATAGAAGGCACTTCTCTTCTTTTAGAAGTGTTCTTCAGCAGGCAACAGGAATCTTTCAAGTAGCAAGTAACCGATAACGGGGGTGCTGAGTGACCAGCAACTTGAGAGAGAAAAATGAAGAACAATGGGGGCACCATGTCATCCCAAGGATCTTTACATAGGAAAGGAAAATGCAAACACACTGAAGGTACTTATGGGGGCACAACGTCGTCCCATAGTTGGCCTTCAGGACACCTTCTTGATCACCTCCACTAGTTTTGCTTGTTAAATAAAATGGACAAGAAAGCTCCTAGGAAATAGACATACAAACAATCTCCTAAAATAGCACAAGCTATAACAACACAAAGTCTGCAAGTAACTTGTTTTCTCATTCAGATAAAATAATATGAATTACAATCTGAGCTCAAAGTCTCAGTAATGCCTTTCAATTTGGGCAGAGTTTTGCTTCTAATAATCAAAAAAGGTCTCTCTATAACAATGAAAGAGTTTACATTATATAGAGGCCAAGAGAGACTTGGCACTTTCTCCCAATGAAGTGACCTATTCCGTGCACTCAATGCCTTGGATGCATTCTTGGTTTTGTCAAGAAGGGCCCTGCTAGAGCAGGGTGGCTGCCTTAAATGTGGCATGTCAAATTCTCTCTTAGTGCCTCCTCTTTAGCCTAAATTACTCATTCATTCACCTACTTAGCCGTGCAACTGTCTACTCTGTCTTCACCTCCAAGGGGACAAGCAAATGGTGCTTTCAATGTTACCAGCTCCCAAATATCTACTCGACAAGTTGCTTCACCTACTGGAAGTAACTCCTAGTGAGTTTCCCTCTCTGTCTCTTCCTTCTCTTGATCCTGACCTTAGGCTTTTTTGAATGCATCTGGGTTCATCTTTTGAGTTTGCAAAAATCAATAGACACTTGAATGTAGCTGATTTGGCATTCATGGGTCTTTTCCTTATTGAAGGTTAACGACTAGCCAGTCACCTTAAATTTGACATCCGTAGGCCTATCATTATGCTGTGATGTAGGTGAGGACACATGGTGGCATCCACTATTTTGAAATAAGCTTATTGGAATAAGCTTTGAAACTATTAGAGGCTGAGGGGAGCGTAGATGCAGACATGTGGCAGCTTTCGCTGCATTGGGTTGGGACACGTAGTGGTTTTTGCTCCATGAAGCTTTATTTGAAACTACACCTCGACATATGACACTTGGTAGCATCTACCTTCTCAGGCCTTTGTGACATTTTAGAAACATTTGGGGCTCAGTCAGGCTCTCACAGATGATGACACTTTCCAGCCTCCATCGATCTCTGCAAGGGACACGTGGCACGGTCCAAATACATTGGTTAGTCATGTGGATGCAGACACTTGGCACGTTCCACTTCATTTAGTCATTCATCCTCAATCCCACCATGGTCTTTGCTCAAAATAGTGAAGCTAAGGGAAGAGACTATAGATATTGACACTTGGAGGCTTCTACCGAACTTTGGAGGGGACATGGGGCACGGTCCGTTGCTCTTAAGAAAAACATAGTGAAGCCTTCCATGGTTGCCATTTGTCGCCCTCCACTGAGTTACAAAACTAACATGTGGCACGGTCCAAATATTTATAGCACTTGCACAGATGCAGACATGTGGCAGCTTTTGATGAGTTTTCAAAAGGGACACGTGGCACGTTCTGCCACTTCTCTGAAACAAAACATAAAGGGGCTCTGCTGACGACACTTGGCAGCATCCACTTGACTCTTTCTATTGCACGTGTTATCTTCATAACTAAGGCAGCCTTTGAACCTTTGAACCTAATGCATTGAACTGATTTAATGTTGAACCCGTTGAACCGATGAACCAAAATGGTTCAAGGTTCAACGGTTCAAGCTTTTGAGACTCGTTAAGTGCTCAGGGCCGCGAAACTTAGAAATGGTTGAACTTTGAACCTTAAACTCTTTTTTCAGTTGAATCAAAGCATTAAACCTATCTCAAAAGTGTCCAAGTGTGAGAAACTATTCCCTTCTGATTGAAATCACTTGTAGAATCCTTTGAACCTGTTGAACTTGTTAGTCCCTTTACCAAAAAGTTTGAGAAAATGACAAAATTGAATGTTTTAAAACAAATTTTTGGAAAGGGGAGGGAAAATTCTAGCCATGTAGGCCCAAAATAGTCCTATGTTGTCTGAAAAATGAGGAATCACTTTTCAGGGACAAAAAATATCATCACACTTGGTCCAATAATCCTTGAGAGAAGAAACAAGGGTGTAGTTTTTCCAAGAATTGACTTGATCTTGATACATCTATAAAAATGTGCATAAGAATAATATCACTTCACATTCATATTATAATATCAATAGATATATTTTTAGCCAAAATAATGTCTTTAAAAAAATAAAAACCAATCTTGATGGAGAAATTAACCCCTTTATTGTGTTTTTTTGAAATAATCTAATGTACATCAACAAGTTGCCTTACATATCTACTAAGGATGAAAAAGTAATTGAAATACCTAGGAAACATGTAAGGATGAAATTTGAATCCACACACATGTATTTAGGTTAAATTTGTAAACCATATATTCAAATCAACCCACTCTCTAGTAATGTGTTTAGCTTCACTAGAAACATGAGCACTATAATTATCTTCAATCCCAAAAATTACTCTGAACACAATATATCAGTGAACCTTTTGAAGTGCTTCCTCTTTTCATTGTTCTAAAATGAGAGAAATGTTGGAGGTATAAATAATAAGAGGGGTGGGGATGAATCAGTGTAAAAAATCTTATTATAATTCTATAAATCATACATTAATCAAACAAACAGATTTAGAGATATGACAATGTATAAGCAATGATTCATATGAGCAAGAAGTAGAAACATAACACACAAATACAATATATATGTGGGAAAGCCTCATGGGTGATAAAAAAACTGATGGAAAAACTTTAAATACATTAATATAATCATTTAATCAAACTTTTAGTGAGGCACCAACCCCACAAGGAGCACCAACCTCTTACTAGTCAAGCACCAACCCAATTAGTCCTTTAACAAGCTCTAACCTACAAGGAGGCTCCAACCCCCTAGGTAACCCATCACCAAATTATATACCTTGAATATATGATCACCCTTGGATACCTATTTATTACTCAACTAAATATGACCTCATTATTTTTCTCTTCTCACTATTCTATCTCTCTCAAATGGCCTATTAGGCCTTCTCACTCAACTGGCCCTTTCCTTGGTAGAATTAGGTCAAATGACCTTGATCAAAACTTGTAAAAAAAAATTATATATTCATGAAATATTAAAAACACCTATTTTATGATATTCAATCCCTTTACATAGTTTCTAAAACTCTATATCATTCGCTCATATGCTCAATTCTCTAACTAGTCAAATTAGGCCTATTAGGCCTTGTCTTTATACTTGACTCTTGCTCTTACCCATCTTGGTCAGACAAGAACATATCCATAATTTTAAAATCCTTGAAATATATCAATATAAACATTTAAAAATTGAAACAACCACCACATATGTCGGTCATTACCCTTAAGGGCTTAAATCACCATTAGGCCTAATAGAGACATAATGCAATTAGGTCTTCTCTAAGCAAATGTTTCACTTAGACCTTATTGGAATAATTTGAGCATAAAAAAATGGATGAAAAAATTAAAAAATGACTCAAATATACCTTTATAATCTAACCTTATGTACCCAAAACCATTTGGCTCATTTCACTCATTGAACCACCCAATTAGGTCTACTCACCAACAAGCCTTCTTACTGCCAGAAAGTCTGTCTTACAAATTAGAATCATATACTCAATTTTGACACACAACCATAATAATTTTTTTTTATATAATATAAATTAACTAAATTTAAACATTATGTTCATTATAATTTTTCAAACAAGGCAGAAGACCTCTAACTGATCACCTTCATATGCTCACTCAGAACTACACACAGACCTCAAAAACCCAGTCAAGAACCTTTGAATTTTCACACCTTAATAGGAGTTTATCATGCATAAAATGTGTTAAAATGAACATATGATACCTATATAATAAATTTATGTGCATTTTATTCTTTAAAAAAATTCAAAAACATTCAAGAACAACATTCTCACTCTCACAAAGAAAACTACCTATAACATAAAAAACACAATAAAAAAGATCAAGTATTAAAAACACCTGTGGGAATAATTTAATGATATTATAATGGATTTAAATTAAAATTAAAAATAATTATATCATATTTTAAAAGATATATTACAAGTTTTAATATCCATATTGGTCTTAAAGACCAATCTCACATCTTCACCCTACACAGACTTCATTATGTTAGACATATCACGTTGAGAACAAATTTTAGCACATTTGTGTGTATCATCAAAAATTATAAAAAAATTGGATATGAGTTATAGGTATTAAAAAATTACATAATTCATTTGGTATTAGAAAATTACATAATTCATTTGGATCCATCCCTAATCCTCTACAACCAATCCCTACTCTCAATCTCATTCTTCCCTAGTTTTCTAACTATCTTGCTCATTAGGCTTGTTTAGCGATAGGTCAAATTACAAGACCAATTTAGCACATTTTAGGTCTAAAACCTGATAAAAAAATTACATGGGAACAAACTAAAAGTATCATACATAATCTTATATTCATTTTCATGCTTTGACCTGGTCAACCCTACCTACTAATCAAAATTCCAAGAAATAAGAGGTTTCATGTAGCTTCTACTCACTGTCATGACAAACCAAAACCACCTGGAAAAACCTAAAATAGTAATTTACATGTTATAAACATAAAAATAGGTCAAAAAAACCATTATGATCTATAACTGACAATATATTTCCTATTGAGTCATTATGAGGGTTTTAGGAGGGTTTTGAAAGGTTTCCCTTCTTAGCAATCATTCATAAAGGATTGCCCCTCAAATCCAAAAAAAATGTGAGGAAAATAAATCTATGGAACTTAAAAAACTTAAAAAATCTGATCAAGATCTCATGTAAAGGTTTCACACGCCAACAATCATAAAAAAATCCTTCTTGGGTCTGTAACACCCAATTCTGTGCACATAGAAAACCTTATCACCAATTTTCATGATTTTTTCTTTAGGATATGACATAAAAATTGGTTAAAATAATTAACACAACCTTTAATACTTATATAAATTCTATAAATAGATTTGAAACATTGGGAAATGAACTTAAACCGTCATTAGGCCATATTAGGTCTCTTTGCACACTAGGCCTTGAACTGCCACTCATACAAAGACCATGATCACATCTTAAAACTTCTTGCACTATTCTAAATACCTCATCCACATGTCAAATGAACTCATAAAATTATCACACACTTCAAAAATACTTCACACAAGTCTTATATTGCTCAACTCATCATGTTATCAGGCCTATACCTCTTCAGTAGGTCTCTTAAGTACATGGCTTAAGAAATCAACATCAATAACAACAATAAAAAATTAGAATGACATCAATGACACTTTTATGACATCAATGACAACTTAATTCATACATTTAAACACATTATTAACATTAAATGGTCATATATGTATTTATTATTAGATATGCATCCTTTTGTCTGAAGACCAATAAGTGAAATTCACTTGGCCATTGAGAAAACATGATAATAAGTCATAAAACTTCTTGATTTATTTAAAAATTATCAACTATTCACATGGAAAATTCTCACTCACAATTAAAACTCATTCTACCATTTAGTTTCCAAAAATTATATATAAATATAGTTGTACATCCAAGGATGAAAGTTTATGGCATCTAGATATATATAAATTCTATATAACAAAGTGATCATGTCTAAAATTAATTCAACTAAATTAAACTTTACCAAATTCTTAGGAAACCTCTTAATACTTTTCCTATCATCCTTAAATGAATGATAATTCATATAATTTATCAAACTTTAAGGGTTTTCATTAAAAAACTATATGTGTTGTAGTGAAGTGTGTCATTTAAGTAGGTGTGATGCTCAGTCATGTGTGCACAACATTTAAACACACTGACACACTGGCATCAATTTCACATAAGGTATGAACCTTATGCACTCACCTAAAGTGTGACAGTGAAGGGACTAGGTCCGTGTTGGGCTATTTTCATCATGGCATAGCTGAGGGATGTGTAGGGTATATTGGTTCAAGAGATTCACTGGGTCTCTGGCATAGAGGCTCAAAGATATAGGTCCATCAGTCATGCTCAAACAGAGGGGGTCGAGACCTTATCGGTGCATGTAGGTAAGAGAGTCCACATGGGGATGTCTATTCATCCTAAGGTCATCATTTGGTGTTGGGTCTAGCACAAAGGCCTTTTACGATGGGTAAGAGGGTTAAGTGGTATGAGGGCACCACTTAATACCAGGGTTGAGTCTTAGTTCATCAACATTCTTCATGGGGAGAGAACTTCAAAAATCAAACAATCTATAATGCAATAACATATAACACTATAAATCAATATTCATCCATCAATATCTTGTATACATTATAATAACCAGTAGCAACCTTCATTACTTAATCCTATTTTTACTAATGCCAGAGGCTCACAGATGAGCATGGATTACATCTGCTACTTAGCACTCAAGACTTAATTCCTTTATCACTCTTGAATTCACTAGAGCTTCACTATTATTAGTCTCTCCTCCCTCCTCTTAGAGGTAACCTATTTATATAGGTGCTGGTCACTCTTCTTGCTGATTGGATAGGCACATGCCAAATGATGGGCAGTTGTGAGCTTGTTGGCTCTACTACGCCATATAGGATAACTAGGGTGCATGTTAGGGGCCACACTGTTGATCAAGGATATACACCTACTTGATCCACTACTTAGATCTATATGCTCCTTAAGCCTCAAACTACCATGTGTAAGACTAGGTAGGTATTCCTCAAGACTCATGACACTATGCAACCGTCAGCGAGCTAGCATGGGGATGCTGGGAGTCTATCTAGTATGTGCCAAGGTGTGTAAAAGGGGTCCTTCACTTTCTCCATGGGTCTCCACACACTGGGGTTGGTCTAGCTAGCATGGGATCAAGTTTTCTTGAAAAGGGATCCCAACAATATGCATCTTGAAGAGATAACTCTGCAGCTTGGTCCATTATAGGCACATTGAGAAATAATTCAAAAGAATCTATGTCTAGCTTTGTAAAGGCAAAGGCTTTATTAGTAATAGAGACAAATTTTAGGATTTTGGATTATGATTTAAAATAATGGAAATGAAAATTTTATGGATTTGTTTGGTATTCAAAAAGGTAATGGCTTCAATCAAAGTGGATTATTTTAACTTAGAATAAGAATTGATGGTATATAGTTCCTACAACCTTTCTCACAATTCTTCAAACTCAACATGATTTAATATTGTATCATAGATATATCCAAGATCTAAGTTAATGGACCTGATTTTCTCATAGCCTTGATATTTTTACTTCATCAATTACATTAAAGGATAAAGAGTTGATATAATAATTTCAATGTGGTGAACAATTGAAAGAAGAGAGAGAAGACAAGATAAGGAAGGCATCAATTTTCCATAGTAGAGTGAGGTTGCAAAGGATTTAAATAATGAAAATGAAAAATCATAAACAACTATTTATACTAAATGGAGGAAGTGAATAAATTTTTTTTAGTAGGTGTGCATTAAATGTTTCCTTGAAAAATGTGACAAAAGGTGATCATAGTAATCTAGTATGGAAGGATAATAAATATTGGCATGGAAGCCAAGGATGTCCAAGAAGTCCAATGTAAGTTCAATAATTAGTCAATTTTTGTGAGAGCTAATTAAGGTATGGGGAAGGGAAAGCTAAAGTGGAAGAACATATGAGACATGATCATCTAATGAGCCCAATAAATCTCTAAGACTCTATTGATTCAGGGTAAGAGAGTAGGGGGAATCAAGGATTGAAGGACTATGTGGATGGGTATGTGGGTTGTGTTGTATATTTAAATGTCCTTGGACATTTAAGGTATTTTAAGTCAAAAATAGAGAAAAATGGGGAAAGATGTAATAGATTTTTTATCAAATGGGTTTAACATTGGCTTGTTGGGTGTACTTATAATCATAATGATGTATATTTTGTTACAAATTTGTATCTGGGTCAAAGAGCGTGAAATAATGAAGTGGGGTTTCTTCATGATTATAATGTCAACACTTTGGTATGATTCAAGAAGAGCATATGGAATTTTGATTATTATTTAAACTAAAATTTCAATTAGTCATGGGTATGGAGACAATATTACATTAATTGACAAGCAAAATAACTATAGGATAAACATTTCCCAAAAGAACTGAGATAGAGATCACATGAAGACATTTAATCATTAAAGTTTTCGCTGCAAGAGGTAAATGACAAAGCCTTCTATATTACCATGGAATTTTTGGGTTCATTGTATGGCCATGATTCTAGTAATAATATGAAGGTGATTACTAATTTTTTTTTATAATTGGAAGCATGCACAATGAATTTATAAGGGTCAAATTGGGGATGTGTTAATAACTATGGGGTCTAAACTATGTATATCATTATAAATGGTGCCTTGATATGCAAAATGATTTTTTTCATAAAAACAAGGAATCCCTCTGTAATGAGGTATGGAGTATCATGGTAAAATATTGGTAATAAGATAGACAACATGATTTAAAAATTCCTCAAGGAGCCAAATTTAATATTATTCACATACTTCCAATATGGAGATTAAAAGATGAAAATTTGGGCAGTATAGAAAAGGTGTCATTTATGACTTATTAAGAGACCTATAACTGTAAGCTCTATAGAAGAGATTGTATTAGCTCATTTTTCTTATATTCATAAAAAATACATTTCAAATAGATGCAAGCATTTGGTTATAGCTGGAAATGGCAAGGAATGATTGTATTAATGCATTGAGCAAGATGGAATTCTATGTATCACTAATTAAGTATCGCTTATAATTGTAGAACAATGAAAGTGAACACATCCACTATTATACAAGGATGAGATGTATTCTTGTTTGACATTTCTATTGCATTAATCCATTTTGACAAATGTCATTGGATCTTTCATTTCACATTTTTTAGGTATTTTTGCTTCAATCTTGAATGATCCTCTCCAAGAAAGATGTGCAATTTGATTGACCACATTGTGGGGATCCTTGAATCTATTTCCACATGTTCATTACTTATTTTATTATAAGATGCATTTTTTGATGCCCCTAGGATTTTTTATTTATTTTTAGTTTTTTTAAATAGCATCAAGAAATCTCTTCACAATTATTCTATAAATTGATGAAACTTTCCTTCATCTGAATCCTTTTGTTGAATATAGATTGCTCTTATTCTAGGAAGGTCCTCATTGAATCATCTACCTTATGTTTTAAATGAAATTTGTGCACTTATAAATAGTTTTATGATTGTCTCAAGTTACAAATAACAATGATCTAGCATAACAAAGCTTATGGAAGTATTATGTCTCATACGACTAGGCATTGGCTATGTATTCATAACTTCATGTGTGATGAAGTTGTGAAAACATTATACATATTCTTGTATTACAATGTGTGATTTTGATCTTAAACATTCCATGTTGCAAAAATAATTGTTTAAATTTTGCTCATGTATTAGTTATCGCTTGTGGGTTTTGGAACCATTTTCTTAAATGATTGATAAATTTTTTATGTAAGGATTGATGTTAGTCATGTGTATCAGTTTCATTGTTTAAATCAGTTAGTGTAAAATTTGTTTTAGGTATGCTTTACAAGAATTTCATGGATGCTTCATGTAGGTATTGAATGTTTCCCAATGGATAAGGCAATGATCTAAGTAATTTGATCAACTCTTTATTTAATATTTTCCTTTATGTTTTGTGATAGCTCTGAGTTTTCATGTCATTATATTATACATGAGATCTCTACTATTTTCAAACTTTGTATTCCTTATTAAATATTCAATGGATTCCTCGTTCTAGTGTAAAACACATTTCACATCCATTGGACATACTATGGGTAATGTGTGTTGGAAAGGAGAAAACTAAGTATCTGTAGCATTCAAGCTTTGTATTCCTTATTAAATATTTAATGGGTTCCTTATTCTAGTGTAATACACATCACATATGCCTTGGAATTACTATAGGCAATGTGTGTTGTAAAGGAGTAAACTAAGTAGCTGTAGATTTCACTTCCTTGTATAGATCTAACTTGTTTGTTGTAAATCACTGTCAATAAATCCATTTAAACATTCAGATACATGGTATTTTTTTTTACATGGGTGCAGTTGTAATTATCACAAGTCTACCACAATGCCTCTAATGTCCCATTCTAGTAGTGTGTTGTTATGTAATGCAACATTGTGCTAGTCATTGTATCTATTTTCAACCACTAATTAGTATGTTGTATTTTGGTTTTGTGAGAAATCTAATTTGATGAATGTAACATTGTTGGTAATTTCCCTTTAGTTTTAAGGAGCCTTTGTAGACCTGGGTTTATCTCCATTTTCTTAAACGTACAATTGAGTTGTTTTTGGCTAAGCTAAATAGGAATGCAGACTTGCAAATCCATCTTTCTATATATGTTATTGGGTTTTGATCTAGAATTGATGTAAGTGTTTTTAATGCTAGTGACACTTATATGGGCATTGTTTTACCCTATTTTTGTTTTTGAACTTTAATAAGATAGAAACTCATGTATAATTTTAATTGCATAATGTATTACAATTAAGCACTAATATGAATGTAAAAGGCAAAAACTAATTTGACACTTGTACTTATTATATATGGAAAGTAATAAGAGAGATAAGATACTTAGTAAAATGTGCAAGCCTAAAATTTAAGGTAGGTGACAAGAAAGGTAAGAAAGTGGAATGTGAGTGGCTTAGATCAAGAATTAAAAGTATGGGCTTACCTGGGTAGTCATATTAGACTCTATTAGATACTATTATATGCTATGTTTTGACCCCAACAATTTTATTGATGTAAATATTTCTCTTTTGTTCTAGTACAAGCTGATGCAACTGCTTCTTTTATGTTTGTATGTGCAATCCTGAGGTATAATAATGCACATAATACCTAGAAACATGTTTACTTCTCTTGAAATCATATGTACATTATTTATTTTAGTTTAGGCCTAAAAAATGGGTAAAATGGTGGGTTGTAATGACCCCAATCACTCCCCATTGAATGGCTAAGTGCTATCTACATATCCAATACTCTAAAGAGGGAAGTCAAACCACATGTAGTTCTCCCTATTAGGTAAATGTGTGTAATATTTCTCCTTGAATGTATGAAACATGTAATCTAGTTTTTTATACTTATAAAATGACAAATTTGTCTTGATTTTAGGTTTTTTAGACTTGGCTAGGCCCTGCTTATTATGATTGATGGCATAATTGGAAAGAACATGATAATGCCTTTGAATGTGTAAGTGTTTGAGTATACTTGAAAGATGTTTGATAGATGGGTAATAATATTATACATATTTTGTATTTATATAAGACTCTTTGAGTAATTTATCATTCCACCAACATGCAAGATGTATGGTTAGACCCATAGGGAAGATTTTAATTTGAAATGTGACCATTACTTAGCATAAAATTAAACAATTAGGTTTAGACATTACAAATTTTTTGGTACTATTCAAGTTTAAAGGTTTTGTTTGGGAGATATGAAGACTTATCCTAATGATTTGGATATGTCTGAGCATGATAGTTAAATCATTTAGCATATATTGGGAGAATTTATGTAGGTGAATGATAACAGTTAGAGATGATTGGACCCATGAAAAACATGTGGGTGTGAGAGAATGGTGAACAAGAGTCATATATGCACACATGAAATGTGGGGTGAAGGTAATGAAAATTGATATTTCAAAGTATCTAATACCATATTTTAGTATCTATAAATACTTCCATTTTATTCTAGTATTGAAATACAATACAAATACTAGAATAAAAGGATAAAGAGATGTACCTAAGTATGTACAACACATTATCTTTGTGAGATGCTCCAAATGTGTAGCTTGCTTCAATTAAACCTATAATTAACATTTAATAATAAATGTGAATTAAATGACAATCTAAAAATGAATTAATTGAAGATTGAATCTTAAAAGTAAGGAAGGAATACACTTGTAAGTGGGTGAACCGTGTTTCATTGTAACTTATTGGTGATGATGCTTATTTATTGAAACATTAGAGAATCATGTTTATATTGAAGCACACGAAGAATGGTTTATATTTATGAACCATTTAAATAATTTTGGGTGATCAAGTATTAATTTGTGTAACTAAAGTAAGGTCATGGGATAGGAATATGAATGTCCCAACCCCATTGAAAGGGAAGTAGTGCTAAGGCCATTGAGCATCGTGGTATCCTCAACTACATTAAACCTTGTAACTAATATTACACTGAACTTGAAACCATAAGATGATAGGTGGGAGACACATATTGGGCTTACAAAGTAATTATAAGGTTATTGAGGGCATTGAATCTCAATCACATTATTCATTTAAACATGAATCAACCACTGTAGATGGACTTATAGATTAGGGTGCTCACTGATAAGTATTATCAAATAAGTTTAAAAATAGAAACTATAAAATTGTGTATGTGCACAAACAAGTTTCATTCCCCATGAATTTGTGCTAAAATGATATAGAATTCTATGCATCTATATGCCATATGTAGTTTCAATTATGAAAACTTGTATCTCATGATACTATAAATGTGTGTATATTCATTGCATATGTCTCTAAATGTATATGAATATGTGTATATTTAAAACCCTATAACTTGTGTCCCTATAAAAATATGTGCACATACATGGCACATACACCCAAATGTATCTAAATATAAAAATATGTAACTCATGTATCTATATATTGAGTACATATGCATGAAATATGCCCAAAAAATCTATATGAAAACTCTAAATAGTTGTCCCAATTCAATACCTCAACCAATTTAGAATCTTTTAATCTTGTAAAATATGTCAAAATCTAAATTTTATAGTCATGAAAGCTTAAGTCTCTATGGTAGGCTCACTAATGTGCTCCCATTTTATGGTGAGGGATGTATCATGCAAGTTACCATCTCATAAGAAAGATTTAATTGTATCATGTTATATATATGATGTAATTATGTAGAATTATGTCAACATATGGAGAATATGTCATTGTATTAATGAATATTTCATAAAATCATGTATGAAACATATGCAATGCAAAACAAATATGTGTCATGTGAATATGTATATAAAAATTAAGAACACACTAATAAACCTCATTGATAGAAGTAAAAACTAAGACTATATAGTAAAGACACATGATATGTATCATGACACCACACAAAAATGGGGAGGTACATGATATGGATAATGATACCCATAAACTCATGGCCATGACACAAAAAATAAGCACACACAATAACGCTCATTGTCACACAAGACCAAAGAACACATACAAAGGAAAATAAATGTCTCACAAACAAGATCAATGGCCATAATGAATGGAAAAAATGTTGTGCACACAAGGCTAAGGGATGAAATCAATGGACAATAAATATTTCAAACACAAGGCCAAGGGCCACAATTGATAGACAAGGATTGACTAGTCTATCATGAAATAAAAATAACATCGATGAAGGATAGAATAAGCAAGATAATATACACCATCCAAGTATGTTAAAGTCACATTATAGTAAGGTAACATATCTATGTAGTATTGTATAAAGTTTAAGTAATAGAAAAACATGTTTAAGCATTAAATACAACTCAATATGGTAAATGTAAAGGTCATAGAAGTATATAGCCTATATTAATGTAACATGTGGAATAAGATGCCTCTCAACATTGGCATAGCCTTTAGGTACAATAAAGTTTAACATTTATGTATCCATGTATCATGTATATCTATATGTCATGCATGTCACCCATGTATATCATGAAATTCATGTGTGTATGAAAAATGATACCAAGAGGGTTTGTGGGAGGAAGACGGGGATGAGGAAGTATAATCAGATGACCTCTATTTTGTACTATAGGAGGGGTCACCCTAACTCTTGGGATAGTGATAGTATGGATGTCATTATAGGTCAATATCTATCACCACCTTGAGGAAATGTGGAAGGAAAAATAGAAGAATCCATAAGAGGAGGCTAGTTAGGGTTATTGGGAAGCTTAGGCATATAACATTCACAAAACCCTAGAATATAGACATATATAAGTAGAAGGATGAATCATAAAATAAAAGGGAATATAAATGAATAAAAATTAATTGAGACTTAGGGTTTGCCATTACTCAATTAGTGTACATGTTCACCAATATGTTTCACCTTAATTTGGTTTAAAAAACCCTAATAGGATAGAAACTAGTATATGAATACAAATAAATAGATATGGCATTCAAGCATACATCTGAATATAACATACTATAACTGATTATAATGATTTGATAAGTGTCATATACTAAATATAACAAGTACAACAAATGGATTAATTATTAGCTTTTCTAGTTGACTATCTAACTATGATTATATTTTAACAGTGGAAAATAGACTAAAGCATACTTATGATTCATCCAATTCAAGAACTATGTTTCTATCTATGTAGGGTTGATTTTGTTATATCTTAGTCATTATCAACTATCAATATTGACCTAGGTGGTTGGTAGTGACCTATTCCAATAGATGTGTCTATGACCATATGATCACCTTCATCTATCTTTCAAAGATATGTATGTGATATGCCAAACCTTGATGATGCGTACAACTCCAAAAATCAACCGCCTTCACTTTATAACCCTAGGTGTGCATGTGAGGGATAAAAACCTATAATAACTAGAAAATTATAATGGGTTGAGATAACCCCAATCACCCTCATTTTCTGATTGAATGATTCTTATGTATCTAATACTCCAATGAGGGAAATTAAGCTAAATGTAGTTGTCCCACCTATTGTGATTATGTAACTATTCTCCTTCATTATATGAATGCAACTAATGATTTGGCTTAGATAATTGATAATTCTTGATTTGAATTGGCTTTAGCATGCTTCAGGCTTGGAATTTGACTACTCCTAAAAATTTGGGAAGAATAGGACAAATTTGCTCAATGTGAAATAGTGGATAAATGTGTACCAGATAAGTCCTAAGTCCCTTATCAAGTGATAATTTTATTTGTATATATATATATATATATGTATGATTCTAATTTTGTAATTTCTCATGCCACCAACATGCTAGGAAGATGGGTCAAATCTAAGAAAAGATTTGATTTTAGAAAGTAGCCATTGCTAGAAGAGGGTCAGTACCATCAAGCTCAGGTGAGTATCAACTAGTGATACTGACCCAGTCTAATGTTATTGACCTATGCATAGGAGGACTAAATTATAAGTCTAAATATGTTTGTGTAAGATAATATGTAAGTTTTAAATAGATAATGAGGTTCCTATATGTGTGTTACAATAAAATGGAATGATCAAACTCATACGATAACATGTAGGTGTGAAATAATGATAAGTTAGGATTATATTTATGCGCATAAGTCATGCATGGTAAAATGTATGTCAAGCCTGTTATTATTAAGTACATAATACCATATTTTTAGTATCTACATTATGGAATTCATTAAGCCAAGGGTAGATGAAATTGTTAAAAGTGTAGAATTTGTATGGGAACCCATCAAAAAAGGCTAGGTAGATTAAGAGGCAATGTGACGATGTAACATAAAAATTAAACAGAATCAAAGCAACATGTTTTCATAAAATAAATATGTTTGGGGATTTTAATGCTAGATTAACATGTAATCTTGATGAAAAATGTTATCCATCTAGAAAAGTCTAAAAAATTAACACTCTTTTATTTTTTTAACTATTGTAATATGTTAAAAAATGTAGACCCTTAGTGAAAGAAAGTAAGAAGCATGGTGAGAAATAAAACAAATATCTTAAATGATGTAATTTTCAAGGGAGTACCAAATACATTTACAGAAGCATATGGTATGAGAAGCAAATAAGATTGACTAAAGGATGTCAAAATCTCAACTAAAGTATATAGAAAATACATAAACAATAGTTATTTACCTTCCCTACAAGATTTTGATGCTATTTTCAAAGGTGTGGTGGACCTAAAATTGAAAGCAAAAGTTTTATAAATGGCATCACTAGTATTGATGAGAATAGATGGAATTATTTCATAATTTAAATCATAAAGGATATCAAGATTACACCCCTAAGGATAAAGAATAGAATAATATGCCCACAAACTTCCCCAAGGATGACATGAAAGTAGGCAACCATTATTTACTATTGAGTTGTGTTAAATAATAGTCTTTTCTATAATTTCTCTTTATATTTTTAGTAGTATGTTTTGCATAGGCACATAAAATATTATATGCTGAATTATATTAATGTAAATGACATTAGAATTGCATTATGCCATTATTTTTGTATTCACCAATGTGATTGCCATATTCTAGTGTTGTTTGTGCGCTAGGTATACACATTAAGATTTTTTTTAAGACCATATATGTGTTCTAATAATTATACACACAAACATAATTAAAATACACACAACATGATAAAATTAAGGTATAAGAGAGATAATTAATAAGGCATTCCAAAATAAAATCCAAACCTACTCTCAAGCCTAAAATATAAACAAAAAAATTACCAGATGATCAAGCAAGAAAGAACAATGAAGGGAATGCAAAATGATAGAATTTGACACACTTGATGAAAGAATTATATTTATGAGTCTAAAATAGGGTTGATGAGTTGATTGTTTGCCATCTCTAAAAATCTGACTATCCTATGAAAGGGGCACAATCAATGAATCATTGATTGTGTAGTAGATAAAATCAATAGGCTACTAATTAATATCACTATTAATATTGATTGCATGTCCAACTATAGATTGTGTACTCCACTCAGTTTTAGGTTCTAAATTTTCTAAGGTCCCTATGCAAACTAATGAAAAACAATATTTTAGATTCAATTTTCAAAATTAATGAGAAGACTTGACTATTTAGTTTTTTCTTTGATATTTGTCCCAATCCTCAACAATGATAAAACAAAAGAGTGTGTAAAAGTTAGCTTACTCATAATTCTTGTTGAGGAATTTTAAATAAAAATCTTGCATTCTTGGATTTAGATTCAATGCAGTTATCTTATGTATGAGAGTGTAATCCTAACCTAAGAGAATGGGATTCACTTCCTCTCTTAGATAGTTAAATGTAGATACATGTTCCTACCATAACATTATTTTGATATAAGTCCTTAGCACTAGATGGATGAGGGAATAATTAAATTGATGTGTAATCTCCTTGATAATATGAATTATTGATAAGACTTGATAAAATAAATATGAGGGACTTTAGTCATAAGAGGTTTGAATGAGAGGAGTAGATAATGAAATGACTAACGATACCTTTATATACATAGGTTATTCAAGGGCACATCTAAACATGGGATGAACATAAAAGATATTAAAAGGAATCAATCAATGCAAAAGGACCCACAATTTAAGGGGACAATCATATGGGTCTACCAAGACTTAGGATAAGACTTTGAAATAGTGTTTTGGATATTCTAGGAGCATTTAGGTTTGTATAAGGGTAAATGAATAATTGATCTAAATTTTTTCATACATTATTCATTGAATTAATATATTATCATTAGAAAAGAATAAACATAAGTTCAATCTATGAGGAAGACCTAGTCAGGGGATGATGATACATGGCTCAACACAAGCATAAAGTGTACCAAAAATAGCCAAATGTGTGCACATGGACCAAGTTTTATAAAAAATGAAAAATAACTAATGGAAAAAGGTTGCGTGCATCAAATTTAAAAAATAATAATTGAAGCTCATACCTAAAATTACCTAGGAAAGGATGGATTAAATGATCGAATGCACGAGTGAGACTCTACCCACATGCGATGATAGCTTCTAACGACCCTAGATTGATCTTGCAAACATATGTAGGAAATCAATGTCATAATAAATTGCTCCAAATATAAAAAAATTAATTATAAATTAAAATTAAAATGATCATAGGAATGAATACACATGATGGTATGTAAACCATGTTGTCATTTTTGGTATGCTAGAACTTTATGAGTAAGTTTTGACAAGATAACTCTACTTCTTGACTAGGGAAGCATATATTTGTCATTTCTTAGTAAAAATTTATTGTTTCTTTTAATTTATTTATTTTTTAAAATTTTTTATATATCTTGAAATATTTGAATGTAAAATATGTATATATGTATGTTTCCTTTTGAGGTGAGGAATTATAAACCTATTCCTAAAAATCACTCATCTTAAATGAAAGGGTTATGTATGCCATGTGTTAGCTATCACAACTATAAAAAGATCATTATAAACAATGTATATAACCATATCAACATATAATAATGTAACGCTCAAGAGTAAGATGCAACCTCATAGTGAAGAACAAGTAATATGCCCAAATATAGCACTATGATGGGGAATAAAGTTATGACAAAATGCAATATCTGCATATGAATAATATAGATAATAATAAGATCAAGGAGATGGTCAAGGGTCTGATGCCCCAAATGGAAAATCAATGTAGGGATAAATGAAATGCCCCAATGTAGAAAATGTACCCCTAGGAGGGATATATAACAATAAATCACACACACAAGTAGGAATATACCATAATAAATGCATGGTAAAGACCATGAAATGTAACACCAAGTACAATAATCCAAAAATAGTAACATGCATGATAAGGATAATGGAGCTAAAAATATTATATCACATAGTATAGAAAAGATATTCACACAATATTTTAACCATACATAGTAATAACAAATCATTATTCAAGGACATATGACACCACAACATGATGTGATGACTAGAGGATCCTCTATCGACATGATTGAACAAGACATCGACAAATAAAATACACAAAAAAATGCATGTAGGAAATAAAAAAATCATATGCATGCAAGAGAACACAATATATCTATGTAACATTCATATGTATCAATGTTATGTATATATCCATGTAACATGAAAGATGTAAGCATTAAAAATATATACGTAATCAATGTAAACAAATCTATATAATAATTGGAAAGTAGTAAGGATAGTACTATAAACCTTGATGTAGAGATATGACCCTAATTTAAGCATACCACTAATGTGAGAATGCCCCTTAGATGGGCATGCAATGTAGTCACATATCACCTATACATTCATGATTATATGCAACCTATATATCCTAAATCTCACCCACTCAAATAATACCATGAGAAGCATATGTGTAACATGTATAAGTGAACCTATAGCATGGGAAGATAGGTATGATTGTATCCATTGGCAAAGAGAAAGGAAAATAAATTTTTGATTTTTATGTTTTCTATTACTTTTGCATTTTTGGCAAATTTTCTAGAAGAATATCACATAAATAAGAAACTAAAGGGTGCACACAAGGAGAAGAAATAGAAGCTCAATCATTAAGTTATTTTTCACAAAGGGTAATTAAGTTACACACAACATGCTAAAAATAAGGCACAAGAGACATCATTAATAACATAATCCAAAACATCAATCGCACCCACTCTTAAGCCTAAAATATAGACAAACAAAACAACTATATGATTAAGCAAATAAGAATTATTAAGGAAAATAAAATTGATATAATATAACACACTTGATGATTATACTAAATTTTTGAGATTGAAATAGAGTTCTAGATTTGATTGTCTACTATCTCTTCAAATCTAACTATGTCTAGTGAAAGGGATAAAATTGATGAAGCACTGATTATGTACCAAATAGATTCAACAAGTTATTGATTTTATACCTTTGTTACTATCATTATTGTACCTTACCTTGGTTTATGTACTCCACTCAATTACATATTTCAAATTATTTAGGGTTGATACATAGAATGATGATGAACACTACTAAATATTTACTTCTCAAAATTGATAATAAAAATTGACTATTTAGATTCTCCTTTGATCTTTAACATAATACTCAATAATGATGGAAAAAGAGCATATCAAAGTTAGCTAACTTGGGCTACCTCTAGAGGATTTGTAACTACATATTACACACACTTGAAATTAGAGTCAATGTAGTCATCTTGTGTACATGAGTGTAATCCTAACCCAAGTAAGAGAAAGGGATTCACCTCCTCTCCTAGATAATCAAAAGTAATTACATAATACCATTATAACATTCTTTTGTTATAAAAAATTGGCACTAGATAGATTAGGGTATAATTAAGCTTATGTGCATAATACTTGGTAATATGACTTTTAATAAAACTTGATAAAATAAGCATGAGAGACATGGCTCATAAGAGGCTTGATTGAGATGAATAAATAATTAAATGATTAAGGGTAACTCTGTATATATAAACTCCTCAAAGGTAGATATAAACATGGGTTGACCATAATGGATATTAAAAGGAGACAATCAAGGCATGAAGGACCCATAAGTTAAGGAGTCAGTCATATGGGCCAATTAAGACTTAATAAAAGATAGTGATATAATGTTTTGAACATTTGAGGAACATTTGGCATCTATAAGATCAAATTCATAGTTGATTTATAGGTTTTAAAACATTATGCATTGAATGAATATATTATTATTATTAGCGAAAAGTTAACATAGAGTCAAGTTATGAGGAAAATCTAAGTTAGGGGATGATGATACAAGGCTCAACACAAGGGGAAAGTGCATTAAAAATATCTAAATGTGTGACATTGACCAACCGTGATAAAACCTAAAAAATACCTAATTGAAAATGATCTTATATCAACATTAGGTATGTAAAATATGTGGAATATTTTATAGGTATATATATTTAGAAGGGTATAAGTTATGCAAATTAAAAGATGATGCAACAAAGATGCTAGAGGGATAGTTGTCAAGAGCATCTTGAAGAAATTATACACTTTACTCCATACCTATATAAGAAAGGAGATAATATATTTAAATATCCTATTATTATTTTGTTCTAGGGAGTTCATTTCTCATTTTGTTCTTAATACTTGTAAGTATTTTGTAGCTGAGTAGTCTCATATTTTGTTTCAATTCATGGAGAAACTTGTTGGAGTGATATAGAGCTCATTGAAGTCTTATGTATTACAAGATTAGGAAAAAGTTATAGAATTTTAGTTTTATGTGTAATGGATATACAAAGTTATTAAAAAATCCATCTACTGCATCTTGTAATCTTATCTTAGACTTAGTCCATGCAATATTTTGTGAATTGATTCTTATAATATCATAGTATGTCTCATGACATTTGATGCAAATATTTTAAGTGATTAATGGAACTCTTGTGTAAGGATTATTATTCTTCATGCATATCGTATGATGTGTCTCTTTAAATTTGTGTAAGAATTAGACTTCTCTTTTCAAATATAACTACAAATATTGTATTTAAATTCTTATGTTCTCAGTATATTGTAAGGCACTGGTCTTAGGAGATCATATCAATTTCTATAAATTCTTATTTAATTTTCATGAGAATTATATGCTTGTATGTCTAAATATCACTCAAATTCTCATGTTAGCCATGAATTAATGAATTAATTTGATTCTCTTTGTTATCTTTATGGATATTCAAGGTGTTGAAAGTAGAGTTCTATGTTTATTTTATTATCTATAAAATATAGTCCAAATCTATTATTTTAGGATCAATGTGTGTTTATCATGTTAGTAAAATATTAATTGGACCAATAGACATCAACGGTTAATTTAACCTAGTATATCCTTATGGATATGAAGTTTTTATACTTTCACTATTGAGTTAGCCTATAAGGAAATCCCCCCTAAGTTTTGTAGAGCCTAAAGTGAGCAGATAAAACCTTGCCTCAATAATTGTTCTCCCTATCCTTTAACCTTGTGCATGATATATTTGAAGGTGAAGAAGCACCAAGTTTCCTTATCAAGATTAGTGTGGAATGAGGGTGTAGTTATGGCATCCAATATTGCTCATACCTTAAAATAAGTCAACCACTTTCCAAAAATAGTTTGTTCCTTGTGGTAACCAACTCCATGTATAGTGATAATTATCTTTCTTACTTTTTGACTACATTATTTGTGTAAGTGACCTCCATAATTATGTGATTTTAGGTTTTGTTCTAACTTCCTTTCCTCTTTGGACACTCCCATGATTTTCAACCATTTTCCTTCCATTATTTATGACCCCCAATACTTGATAGCCATGTCTCTGCCTTCTGTTCCCCCTGAATAATTCAAATTTCTTTTTCTTCTCTTACTCATGTTTAGTTATTTGTTAGGGCTTTCTTGTAGACTTTAATAAAAAATATTTAGTCCTTATCCTATACTCCTTTGAATGTATACATACGTTTTCTCACTTTTATCATATACTTTAGTGCATCCATTAATTATTCAAACATATATCTCCCATGTGACTTAACTTATCAACATATAGATTTTTATACTAATGGTCTTTTTATATATTAATACATGCAAAAATATATACTTAGCCAAAATTATGGCTCATTAAAATATCCTTTATTGCATTTGGGTTTGTTTTTACTATTTATTAGGGTAAAAATATTTTGATCTAAATTGTACACATGTTTATTATCTAGTGTAGTGAATTGCTCATTTAAATCACTTTATGTCTCTACATAATCAAAAAATTTGTGAGAAGAATGGGCTCTTTACTATACACATATAACTATGAGAAAGTGTTAAATGTAATTTTGATTATATTTCTATCTACCCATAATACATACTTCAATGTGATGTGCCAAGCTATAGAATTTTCAATTGATGTTTCTTGATTACCTTTATCAAATTCATGTTAATAAATTACATCACCCCATTGACTTATGGATAATAAATGGAGGAAAATTTTAAAATAATACCAAGATCACACTCCCATTTTATGAGTTTAGTTGACTTTAAGGAGAGTTTGTTGTCACATACCAAGGATAAAGAGACACCAAATATCACAAATGAATTTTCTTATAAATACCATATCAGTTCCATGGTTATATTTAATTTTTTAGCTTTGGCCTCTAACTATCTAGTGTAGCAAGTAGTTTCTATAATGATGGACTTATGCCCCAAGGATAAGTTGGGGTTAATCACCCATATAAAATCTAGTCCTCACTATGTAAAATTTTATTATTCTACAACTAGATGTAGAGGCATGGTGGAATTATTTTTTCTTCATGTGTGAACCTGACAATAATTTCATGTTCTTACATGGTTGTTCATATATTTAAAAATAATGGGCTAGTAATATCTAGCTCTAAGAATATTATGAGTTGTATTATCCCCATATGAGTGTCCACTTCCAGATACTTCATTTAGCTACTAAATAACCTCTAGGATAACTTCCTTTGGTGAGGTAATGATGAATATCAAAATACCACCCCTCAATAAGAACCTTCAATTTATGTAGTGAGAAAGATATTTGAGTAGTCTATCTCAAATTCTCCCACCTTGTGATCTTTAGTGAACATCTAATAAATCCCTTGTCCAATATCTATCTTTGATAATTTATTTTTTAAATCATAATAATGAATTATGGACAACCATTTCCCTCTTAATTCACCTAATTTAGTTTAGATAAACAAGGCTTTCACTACAAGATATGAGATAATGGCATGTACTCTACTCTTAAATAAATTTTTTAATATAATTGATAGCCTTCACCAAGTTGAACACATGTATTTCAATTGTATAGTATGTTTTTTTGACATATTTAAAAATCAAGCTCATGAATAAATATACAGGTAAATGAGAGAACCAATCAAACAAGGTTCGATCAAAATGAATCAACCATTATAGATGACTTATAGATTTAAATGTAATGTTTTGATCTAGTTCGATAAAATTTGATCCATGTAAAAATAATGATGCATGATCACAATGGAATGAATAATGTTCATGCCCCCATAATGTACATAGTGTAGACACTCCTTTTTTACCACTTCTGTGTCTAAACGGACTTCAAACCAATTTTTAGCAAACAATACACAATTAAGCCTAGAAATCACCTGAACATCCCAAATTCATCCACACATTGGATTTAATTACCTACAATTGCATCAAGGCATACATATTTGGGGTATTACTATGTACAAAATGATAACCTCTTATGAATTCATCCCCAGTTAGGTTGTGACCTAGTAAACTGACATTTTTCAACTAATTGAGCAGGGCACTTAACCCAATTCTTGAAATAACCAAAAGACTAAGCAAAATTAATTAACCAAGAAAATCAAATTAAATTTTCAAGAGAAAAATTCATGTAGAATTAATGAATATGTAATTTATAAAAAAATATTTTCAAAAAATATGAGGTTATGCTGATGTCATCAACCTCAAAGTTAAGAATTGTAAAATATCAACATAAATGCCATAAAAATAAAAAATGTTGAGACATGCCTCCATAGATGTATAATTAAAGCCATCATTAATTGAATTTAGACTCCCAACCTTAACCCCTAGATTAACTACACATGGGTTAGAGTTAGTTGAAAACCTATAAATATAAGTGACATAACCATTCTTAACCAAGATTCTATATGCAAACAAATAATGCCAAATTATTGATGTAAAGGTTCATTGCTAACACAAGCCAAGATCCAATTTCCAAGAGAAAAAGAGGAGGTGCTGCCCACAAAGCATCAAACATCATCAAGCACCATTTGTTCCCAATACTAAGCACAAACCTTTTCTCATGTCAATTGCAATATGGAGTCATTCTAGGAAGGTAAATGGTGTTTTTGTCTTTCATTAATATATTTATTTATTTATCATTGCTCACCCTAATAATTAGGCTTAGAATGTTAGTTGTCATTGATTTTTTTTGGTTTATCCACTAACATGAGAGATAAACATTGTCTTCGTAATTCTAGTTATATATTAGCACACTTAGTGGGACTTGTACCCCACATTCATCCTAGGAGTATCTTGGGACCCTTCAAAATTAAGAAAAGTTCATCAATGACCTTGTTTTTAGTTTTTTTGGCCTAACTTTGTTGTGTTTTATGATTGACTATGAAAGTGTGAATTTGTCCATTGTGTATAAATGAATCTGAGAGAAAAATAACAAAATCATTGCTATAAAGTGTGAAATCATCCTAGAAAAGTGGAAAATTATCTCTATTTTAGATATGTTCTATGTAATCATGAATTCATAGATCTATTTTGTGAAAAATTAAGGTAAAAAGTGAATTTGTTCTACAAATTTTCATTATTTTTTGTGTTTTTTACATAATCATGAATTCAACACACTTAACAACAAAATTATGCACAAGAATCACAAAATCATCCTATCTATTTTTATTATTTTCTATAGGTTTTTGAGGAATTATGAAATTAACCAAATGAATAGTGAAATTGGTATGCCAAATAGTGAAATCACCCAACAAAATGGTGAAATCATGTAAAACAATAACAAAATCAATTTTTTTGGGTTTTTCCTATGTAGATTTTCACTACTATGAAATCATTAGTATAATAACGAAATTTCACAATAGAAAAATAAAATCACAATTTTAAATATTGAAATAGACACAATTAATAGTGAAATCATCCATCAAAAGTGTAAAATCATAGAATAAAATAGTGAAATCATCCATTATAAGTTCTATGTTTTTTTGTTATTTTGTAAGTTTCATTAGCCTAATAATTTTGTAGTTACCTTTAATGTGTAACTACAAAATCATTCTAGAGAGCAATATTTTTATGGTTTTTGAGCTAATTTTATAGGTTGCCTTCACCATCTTGGCCTAATCAAACTTATAACAAGTGTTTGTAGGTTTTCTCAAGCGAGGAGAAACCATATTGCATCCCAAAAGCACTCTATCAAATTTGAAATTTAGTGTTTTAAAAACATTGTCACACTTACATTTAGTGTTTAAAACATTAGAAAATTTATTGTTTTTCTTTTAAAGCATTTTTTAAGGCCTTTACACATTTCAAATTTGGTGTTTAAAAATACTTTGCTTTCTATACTTTTAATTTCACATTTCCCTTTTATCATTGTTTAAGTGAAGCCATGAGTATGCTCTCCCCTACTTAAGGTGACTCAAAAACATGAATAAGCTTGTTTTTTTTTGTAGCCTAGAGTTTAAGTTGTGTATGCTCTCCCCATATTTTACTGAATGTGGGTGACTCAAAATCAACTTTCTCATATTCTATGCTTTTTTGACTTCCCAAGCAGGAATTCATTACCTCCTCATAATTTATTTAGGGGTGTATTGACTTGGGGTTTCATCTCCCAATATCATACCAAACCCAATTATCCAAAGGGTTATATAAATTGAGTGTACCATTTGTTGGGATAGTGGTTGAGTGGTTAAACTAACTAGTTGAATAGAGTATCGGAGCATGTGATAGTCTAGACATTGCACTCTTCTGAGCAATTGATGGATGGAGTGGTTGTGAAAGGGACTAGACCCTTTCACAATGAGTTAGATGGTTTGTCATCCAAGTGAAGGATATTTTATTTCACCTAAGTGTTTTTAGGCACTTATAGACCATTTAGAAAATCCATTTCAATTTTTTTAGATTAATAGACCCCACTTGCCATGGATTATCCTACTAATTACAAGTTCAGTTTCTGCTCTAAGCTCCATGCCATGTAATTGAGAGACATAGGGGAAATACAAAATATACCTTCACATGATTTTATTTTATTGGATTAATAATTAATTCCTCTCAAAAATTGGTAAATCAGTGAAAGTTTGGTGGATACTATGCAAACCTTGTGTTAGTTATTAATATAGGGACATATGTTTGTGTGCATCTTATTTTATGTAATTGAGTCTAAAAATGTTCATACAAATAAAAAATTTCAATACCAAAACACTTAATGTGTATACCATTCACATTAATAAGTGTTATGGTACCCAAATTTAGTGAGACCACTTGCCATAGACCAAAGACTTGAATAAGACATTTATGACTTAAATTTGTGAAAGACATTATTACACTGCCTATCTTAGTCTAGACCATTATTCATTTAAAAATCCAAGTCTTTCAAACCAAGTTTGAAATCCATAGTTCAAATCTTAGATCTAAAGGTGATTAGTTTATGCTTGAGTCTTGCTTACAACTTGGGATTGAGTTGTTCACCTTTTTTGTGTTTAGATTGTGTAACTTGGATCCATTTTCAGTTTGGATTAAGACCTTTGCCTATACCAAGTTCCCTTTTGGACCAATATCTCATTTTTAATTGTTTCCCAATTCTACTTAGACCAAGTGTGCCTTTTTTTTAAAAATTAGGAGCCTTATACCTTAGAGTAGTTCCAAATTCATGTGCCTAGACCGAGTTTGTTTACAAAACCTAGTTAGAAGTTTCACATGCCTAGACCAAGTGCTCATGCCTAGATTGAGTTTATTTCCAATACCTAGTTATAATTTTCATGTGCCAAGACTAAGTTTTCATTTGTTTAGACCAAGTTTATTTCCAAGACCTAGTTATAAGTTTCATGTGCCAAGATCAAGTTCTCATATTCCTAGATCGAGTTTGTTTCTAAGATCTAGCTAAAGTTTTATGTGACAAGACCAATTTCATGTACCTATACCAAGTTTGTTTTCAATACCTATTTCACTTTTCCTAGATCAATTTTGTTTCTAAGACCTAGTTAGAAGTTTCATGTGTCAAGACCAAGTTTTCATTTGATTAGATGAAGTTTGTTTTCAAGACCTAGTTAGAAGTTTCATGTCCCGAGATCAGGTTCTCATATGCCTAGACCAAGTTCATATTCAAGACCCAGTTCTATTTTTATGTACCAAGACCAATTTTACATACCTAGATCAAATTTGTTTTCAAGGCTGATTTTACTTTGCCTAAATCAGGTTTGTTTCCAAGATTGATTTCATGTGCCTAAACATAGACCTTAGTTCATTTTTTGCTTAGTTCAAATCTCATGTGCCTAAAATAAATTCAAGTTTAATTCCTAGATTCAAGTTTTCTTAGACCTTGTGTTAAAACCAAGTCTAATTTTTCCTTTTTAGATCATTTGTTCCAAAAACCTAGAGTGTTTTCATGATAAGTTTGGACCAAGCTCTAATTTTCAAATCAAGATTACTATAAGCCAAGTTCCAAAGTTTGAAACATTAGACCAAGCTTTCTCAAGTCAAGAAACATGGATTTAATTATATATCATATATTCATGTAGTATATTTATGTATAATTTATATTATGAGAATATTGTTATAAGTGATCCCTTTGATTATGATCCCTATGGTGATAACGTAGTATATGAAATAGATACGTATCCCACATATGTGTCCCCTAACATAGGGTAAGAACATGAGTGACTCATGTAATACCTAAAAGACATACCTTCTTAGTTGGGGCAATAAAAAGACCCATTTTCACAATACTATAGCAACATGTCACCTAGTATGGAAATGGTTCAACAACAATAACCATATTATGTGAACACACTTTCTATTGCTAATTACAATCCATACTTGTTTGATGGCCATATTTTAGGACATAAAGATGATATTATTGTTAGAGCGATCAAAGTTGGTGAAAAATTCCCATCATATTTTACACAAGCAAGTATACCTTGCCTAGTTAGGGTACCTAGTCATGCACCTCTCATCCAAACATTTGAGCAGGCCTCTACTAGTTAAAATTAGGTCTTTGTACCAATGTCTAACTAGGAGCTTGTTACATGTACTAAGGGAAAAGATAAAAGTGCTAACCAATTTATGAAAGTGAAACATGCCTACCTAACCTACCTTGACCTAGAAATAAACTTTAATGCCATGACTATTATGAACATGATGCTTATTGAGTTGGGTCCATCAATTGTACTACAAAATAGTTTGGTAGGCTCTTCTAATATATATACAGATCCAGTTTTTCAAACTACACCACTTGTAGACATGCTTAATGTTCCTCTAAATGAAGTATAATTAGTGACTTATTTAAAATCCCCTTTCCAAACTATAGTAAATAACACATAGGTATTACCTAATCCACACTAAGTACAATCTAATGTACTAAGGAACACCCCACTAAATAGTTCCCAATAGATCCCTCCTTTAAGTAAATCAATAAGATCACAACAATAGGGGGCATGCACATCTAGTTCATAACAAGGGACTATCCCTCCATGACCATTTATTTCCTCAAATGTACAACAAATAGTAAGCAACCAACCACCATTAATGACCTCAACATAGTAGGTGGTAACAAATATCCCACCTCAATAGGTTTAGATTAATACACTACCACAAAAATGGTAAACCAACTACCTCAAATGTTGTCTAATCAAAAAATTCTTGTGACCAATCAAAAATAAATTCCAAACCAACAAGTTCCTAACCAACAACAAATAGCAATCCAACAAGTGCATAATTTACAAAAAATGCCAAGCCAACAATAACTGCCTATTTTACAATAAGCGCCTAGCCAAAAACAAAATTTTAACCAATAAGTACCTAACGTCTAAGGAATATCTAATAGGCAACAAGTAACTCACACATAACATATACCTTATCCAAAACACATGCCTAACACGCAATAATTTCCATAGAAGGCCTTCAACTAACATGTGCCTCTTATACAATAAGGTTTGACTAGTCATCAACAAGTTCCCTTACAAACACATCACACATAGTTCATTCCCCAATATGAAATACCTCTGTTCAAGCCATAGTTCCATCCAAATTAAAGCTGCACTACCACTCTTAACCCCAATGTTTACCAATAACATGCACCAAATTAACAATATAACCCTAACCAACAAATGTGTAATCCTAGTCAAGAAACTAACCAAATGAACATTCCTCAATCCTCCATTCTTCCATTATACTTGGGTCAAGATAATCCACCTTGGATAGCCAAACCCAAACCCAAACCATCCATACCATCAACATTCCTATCCCAATAATTATAGTAGGTAAAGTATGTAATATCAACTCTTCAGATAGGGAAGGAAGTGAAGAAGTTCAAATTGAATTAAATATACTCATACCCTTTCAACATGGACTATTTTTAGATACCATTTCCTCTAGGTTTTGAACTACCAAAGTTTAACAAATATAAAATCAAAGGTGACCCAAAGTAACATTTGAAGGAATTATATGATACTTTCCATTTGATGGTCTTTAGTGATATTTATTTGCTTCTTTTTCCTTGAAGTCTAGCTGGATAGGTCTTGGAGTGGTTACTTTGATTTCAAAGAACTCAGTGCTTGAGTTTGATGACTTCTCAAATAAATTTGTGTAACACTTCTCCTCTAATTATGAACACGAGATTACTATGGTGGATTTAGGCCAAGTTCAACAAAGACCTAGTGAGACTTTCTCAAGATATTTATAGTGATGGAGAACACTTGATAGCCACTTCACACATAATCTCCCAAATAAATAGTTGGCCAAGGTGTTTACCTATAATTTACAAAGTGACATATCCTATCACAGATTTAGTTCACCCACAATTTTTAGGATATTATTGATAAAGGTCTACAAATTGAGAAATTTCTTATCAGTAAAGGGGTAATCAAGTTGTACACTCCTAACTAGAGCTAAAACTAGTACCAAGGCCCAAACCAAAGCCATAACTAGTATCAAGGCCCCAATTAGAGTCAAAGCCAAATTTAAATGCAAGATCCTATGCCAACTCAAGATAATGATTATGAAAACTCCAGGGTTTACAAACACAACAATAAAGTTAAGGGTAATTAAGTTACTAAATCACACCATGTCCAAATGGTGTAAACACCACTTACTTAACCAACTCCACATATGTAGCCAGTTATACATATACAATCACTCTCACCTCCTCCTTTTCAAATGCCTCAACCAAGAAGAGGACATCCAGTAAAGATAATTTTTAGTGACCTAGGGGAACCCATTGAATTCATATTTCATAAATTAGATGTTACCAATTCTATTAGTTAGTCCTTTCCAAAGTCATTCCTTGAGGGTGTTCCTTTCCCTGACTAGTATAAATAACATGAGTTTTGTGACTATCACTGAGTCAAAGGAATTTCATACACCAATGTGTGTAATCATGGTAACTCATTAAAAACATGCTAGAAAATGGAGAAATAGGGTTGGATAACATGGCCCTTACTTCTAATCAAAACCTAACCATTTATCATAACCCTTTCACTAGTAAAATGCCAATAATTAAAATCAATAGTAGCAATAAGATAAACCACCAACACTATAATAAAAACATAAACATCAACATCATCATCAACAACAATAATGATGGCAACCACAACCATATAATGGTAGGAACCAAGGTTAGAATGACCCATATAACTAAGGGGATTATAATGTTGTTGCACATGACTACAAAAAGGTTGTAGGACACATCATAAGTGGTCATATAACCACTATTGCCATTAAATGTAAACCAACAAGCAATCAAGAGTGACCAATATTGAATAACACCCAACTACCTCCTTATGTTGGTAATTCTCCTTTGGTCTATATTGGAAACAAAGATTAGTAGTACCCAAGAGTTACCATCCTAGGCCCTCCTTCCAATTACAGTAGTCTATTACCTAATCTAAATTACATAATCACAACCCAGTTAACTAAAGTTACCATTTTAGGTCCAAAAACTTATTTTACCAATGAGCCTATCTAAGCACCCATGCCAACTATAAATAAGAAAATTACCTATGCCAAAGAGAAAACATATGATATTGTGGAATAATTACAAAATATGCCTAGACAAATATCTATTTTAGACTTTTTACATACCTTCACTATCCATAAGAACATCTTTATAGAACATTTAAGCTAATCCCAATTTCCAAATAACATTATGCCAAATAAATTCCAAGCCTTGGTAGGACACTTAGGTCCTGTCTAATAACTTACCTTTGACCAAAGTGACATGTCATCCCTTGGACCTCTCCACAATAACCCATTATATATTGAATTTGTCATAATTAAGTGCAAGGTTAAATGTGTCCTCACAGATAATGGATTTGGCCTCAACATTATGTCTCTAAGGTTAGTCAAGAATCTTAGATTAATGACAACTAACCTTCATCTAGATACTATTACCATCAATGCCTATGATAATGAGGAAAGGGAGTCACAAGGAATAATTTATTTACTAGTTGTCATTAGGCCCTTGACCCATAACACACTTTTCCATGTTCTGGATCTATATTTACAATATAACTTGCTACTAAGTTGACCATGGCTACATGAAATCTAGGAAATGCCACCTTCCACATTATACCAATGTATCAAGTTCCCCTATTCTAATATGGAGGTTATTTTTCCTATAGACCTACAACCATATTAGTTCTGTAAGCATTTAGAATCTAAATATAAAATCTACAATTAACACTTGGACCTAGACCCTACACCAAAGGATAAAGATGTACTTGTTGAAATGCTAGATTCTAATTATATAAACCCAAATATCCTTGCTTCCACTTCATCTGCACCCCCTCTTAAGATATCCAATCATTTTATCATTTATAACAAAGGCCCAAGTGAATACCTCTCAAATAAATCATTCCACATAGTCAAGCTCCCATAGGCCCCTAAATCCTATGGCAGAGCCAAATCTAAGGCCATTCACATGGAATGGAAATAAAAAGGAAAGTTTAATGCCCAAGAGCTTATTATTTTCACACCAGCCACTATATAAGAATAAGACCCACTTGATGAAGATGAATCTTGGATTTATAATGATGATCTAGATAGTTATTACCAAATCAAAAAGCATCCCATTCTTAACTGGATCATGGATAATCAAGCATATGAAGGTATATGGTTGGGGGTAAATCAACAAGGCACTCTTTAACCTATCTCTATGACCAAACACAAAGGATCTTATGGCATTAGATTTAAACCATCTGGGGCTGACCCTATATATTTTATCCATGTTATTACACCAATGACTTGTTGGAGAGTTTTCAATGATGTATCCAAGGTGGACAAGGGTGTTGATGAGGTGTCATGTGTGTTAACAAGACAATGACAAAATGTGCCTTAGTGTTCTTTCATGGTTCTTCAGTATTTGACTTGGTGAGGTAGATGATGGTTGTGTTGATGATGTGATCATGTTGTATAGGTAATATTAGGTACCAAGAGGGATTTTTGCTCTTATGGAAATGAAATTAATTCATTAGAGTAGTCTTGTGAAGGTCTAGGTACTCCTAGTCATCTTGGTAGATAAGGATAAGTAAGCAGATTGATGACATCAAAATTTACACATTTGGAAGTTTCAGAAGTAAATGGTCACATGGTGGTGTTCAAATTTAAGCCTAGTTTCTATGGTTTAAGTTTCATGTCATGAGGTTGTGTGTATCAAAAGATATAAGGGTGGAAAGTTGATCTCCCAGGTAGATTTCACTAGTTTCCATAGCCAAATTTTCAATATCAAAGATCTACGATGAGTGTTAAATCATGAAAATGGATATCTAATAATGAGCATTCAATTGTGTATATGGAGATATAATGGTGAGCATTCAATCATGTAGATGGAGATCTAACTATGAGCATGGAGTCAATAGGTCAAAGGATCTTGAGATTGAATGTAATGATGACATGTGTCACATATGTAGACACCTAAAAAGTGTCTAAACCTTGGTCTTCCTCTCTCCCCTTGGTCCCTTGCCACTTCGACTATCCCTAACCTACCTAGGTCTTATTAATTGAAAATAATCATCTATTTTTAATTAAATAAGCCCATTTTCCCCTCTCCTTGCCACCTCGCCACCCTAGGATACTCTCCTTGGATCCCCTTCATTCCCCACATGGCCATTTAATGCCTTAGACTCCCATTCCAATCTCTTCACTCGCCCATTTAACCCTCGTCGACCGTTTCACCCTCGCATTCATTTGACCTGGCGGCTAGAAAACGGATAGAAGGCTATTTTTAGCCTTTCTCTGGCCTTTTAGCCACCGACGTCGGTCAACCGTCGACTGACATCGGTGATATTACCGGCATTGGCACCTTTCATAACAGATTCTGCACCGTTATCTCTCTCTCTTGGCTTCTCTTGGCTTCTCTTGGCTTCTCTTCACTCCCTGCGACTCTCTCTCTGGCATCCTGACTCTTGAACCTTCGTATCAGACCCTTGTATCAGTCCTTTCACTTGACCTCTCTGCCAATCAATCTGACTCTCTCCCTCAGGTACATAGCAATCTTCTATAGGTGAACAACAGGGATTCTTCATCAGCAACAGGCTTCACATCTGGCAACATCAATAGCAAGATCAACACCTTCCTCAGCAGGGCACAGGTATGTACTCTGTTTGTTTTCTTTATGCTTTCTAGTCATTTCTAAACTAGATTTAGCACTTCTTTCCCTCAGTTCTGACTGTCACCCAGACCCAGATTCCTATCTCCCTGATTGGCTTCCTCTATCTCTCTGTCCCTCTCTGTCCATTTGACTCTCCTGTATCTCTGCACAGACCCCCTGACTGCCTCAAAACAGCCCACAGACCAAGCCCAGACTAGCCCACAGACCAAACCCAGACCATCCACAGACCAGAACCTGCCCTGACCTGTCTAGAGGCCATTGCCCTGACCGATGCCGGTCATTACCCCGACTGACGACGGCATACTAACCGACATCGGCAGACCCGACCACCGACGCCGATAGGACCACCGACGCCGGTGACTGTGACCAGGCTGACAGCTTCTTCCAGGTAAGCCTTTGCTTCCTTTTCTCTTTTAGTTTGCTATCATTTCAGTCTATTTTAGCATTCTATCATTTATCAGTCATTTATCTTTTATCAAAATAGTGGGTTGACCTCCCTTAAGGAAGTTCTCATACTTCTGGGAACAGGCTTTCGCTTGGCAACCCACCGCCTATCCATCTAACATTTTCTTGTCCAAGTTCCTTTTCTTTGCAGGTGTCATTCCTCCACAGCCAAAGAGGGGTGCTCACAAGCGTCTGGATTTATGGTGCGCAGTCTTTATCTAGGTACTTCCCATGCCTTGTCCATTTATCTCTTTAGTTTCTTCTCTCTTTATAAACTGAAAAAGCGAATTAGTGATAGAAACATTCTGGCACGCCCGGTGGGACCCTAGGTTCCTCCTGGGTTCCTTTTCTTCCTCATTCATTTAGGAGCATTAGGTTCTTAGCTTTTCTCTTCCTTTTCTTCTTAATGACACTATAAGCAGGACTAAAATGAATCTTTCTTCCTTGCATTTCTAGACTAGTCTAAACGTCATACTCTCAACCCTTTCTCAAACTTGTCTTCATAACAAACATCACATTTCGACTTGGGAATTAAAACACTTTGCATTCATCTCTGCTTGTGCTTGCATCTTCTTAGTCTACATCTAGTAACCTTAATCCGCATATTGAATAAATCTTAGACACTTGATGTTACACTACCAGACCACATGCACTAAAACGAACATTAAACTTACTTGAGACAAGGCCCGACTGGGATTTCATCCCCCAGCAGATACCTTACCCGTCCCGGTGACCCTACTTGGATTTCATCACCAAGGGGGAAGCCCACTCTGTTCTCTGGCGGAGGATAAACTCTAGGCGAGGTATATCTTGGCTAAGCGAGACCAGCTAACCACTGGAATCGTGAAGTGAGGGGAGCTTGCTCCTTAGCACCAGGCCACGTACCAGACCTAACACAGACTTTTAGCGCCTAAAACAAACCCAAAACCAGCTTTAGACCGCCTTCTTCTAGGATCCTTCTTGCAGCCAATCTCCCCAAACATTCATCTAAGGCATAAGCCACAGCTTCTAAGAGTTAATTCCTAGGATTTATCGCTTAGGCTTGTCTGTCTCTCTCAGTTCTTTTCTTCTCATCTGTTTATTTGAGTGAGTAAGGACGCTTTTTTCTTTGTTTTTCCAAGAATCTTAAAATTCTTTTGGTTCTCTAGAAGACACAGTCACCGGCATCGGTTCTGTCACCGACGTCGGCTTTCCTCTTTACCGGCATCGGTTATCTGACTGACGTCGGCTATCTGCATTACCGACATCGGTTTTTAAATCGACGTCGGTCTTTGTCACTGTCCTTTTTTTTCAAAACCAGCAGCCTAAAACTTGTCCCTTCTCTGTCAAAAACCACATTCTAGTTTTCTGAGACTACAAGAACACAGTTTTTGGAACCAGGACTCCCTTCTTAACCACTTTAGCCAACAACCGCTTCCGTCTACCCCGTCCCTAACCAGTCCTATCATGGAGTTCCACTCAGAGATTGAAAGAACTCCTGCAGGACCGACCCCGACTCAAATTCCCATCATCCCTGAAGGGGACCAAGATTTTGCGAGATTCTTGGACCTCAATGCCGCAGCCCTCCAAAACTATCTCGCGAGAAACCCAACGCGAGACCTTTCGGGTGACATGGCGATGACATCCACACCATTCTCCACCCAACCCTTTATGACTCAGCCTTTCACCTCAACTATTAACCCAACCATGGCCAATACGCAAAGTTTGGTCTCCCCGTCTATTTTTAGACCGACCTTCATCGGGGTTCCATTACCCCCTCAACCAGCTGCAATTCAACCAAGTTCTACATCATATCAAAACTTGATTGTCTCGACCCCTCATACTCTTGCGCCCACAAATGTAGGCGTGCCAACCTATCTTTCTACCAGTGCCACCATTCAACCACCTTTGGCGGTGCCTAGTCAACTTATACCTTCAACCTTCATAACGCAACCACCTTTAGCCTCCACTTCTGCCCCTGCGACTAGTCATCCATACATTATACAACCGACTATGTCGCACGCCTCCTCTAGCCTCTTCCAAGCGCCTTACAACCTAGGGGGCGCTCAACCCGCCAATCCGTCAGCAGATCTTATCAAGATGCTGATGTATAAAATGTCCAGTCTCGAAGCCTCTATTTTCGGTTCAAGCAATACTTTGTCATATGAGCAAATTTGCAGCGAGCCCATCCATCCTTTCGTCCCTATTCGACCATACCCTAACCATTGGGAGCTTCCTAAATTCACTCGCTTTTAGAGTAAGGAAGACCCTCAACAACATCTATGGGCATTTAGACATGCCTGTTATCTTATTGCCCATGACGATGCGTTGCTTTTACGCACGTTCCCTATGTCGCTTTCTGGCCCAGCCCTTGACTGGTATAGTTCTCTTGCCAGACACTCTATCTTTTCATTCATTCAACTCGCCCAACTATTTCTTGACCATTTCTCAATCAACATCACCAAACAAGTCTCAATCACAGACCTTTACTCCATCAGGCAATTTGATGACGAATCTGTTGTCGACTTTGTATTGATTTTTGTGAAATCAACAAAGCATACCCAAATGATAACTTTCTTCTACCAAATATTGATATGATTGTGGACCCTATGACTGAGTATGAGATGATTTATCTCATAGATTCCCTTTTAGGGTATAATAAAGTCAAGATCATTATAGAAGACCAACACAAGATAACATTCACCACTCCTTGAGAAACATTCTATTATCAGGTAATGCCTTTTAGCCTTAAAAATGTTGGTGCCACATAAATGTGAGAAATGAAAATTATTTTCCATGATATGATGCATGACATTGTTAAGGAGTGTGTTGATGATATTCTAGGTAATTCCAAGACCAAATCAGGACATCTAAATGTGTTAGGTAGATTATTTGAACACTTTTGTGAGTAAAAAGTAAGGCTTAACCCTAAAAATCACATCTATGGCATCACTTTAGAAAATTTATAGGCTTAATTTTATCTTTTAGGGGCATTTAATTCAATCCAACCAAGGTTAAGGCCATTATTGAGATGCTACCTTCATCTATTCTAAAGCAGGTCTATAATTTGTAGGGAAAGATACAACCCATTAAGAGCTTCATTTCTCAATTAGCTAACAAATACCATCCATTTACTCACTAAAAAAAGGCACCAATTTTTCATGGAATGATAATTTATATAAATACTTTGGAAACTTAAAAAATACTTGGCTAACCCATCTATTCTATTACTGCCTACACCAAAAAATTGTTACTTCTCTATTTGTTTGCAACTAAAAACTGCTTGGGGATATTTTTGGCTCAACATGATGAGCAGGGAAAATAAAATGTTGTATACTACCTAAGCCACACATCGGTCATGTATGAGCATAATTATATGTTGATAGATAAATATTGTTTATCCATGATCTTCACAACCCAAAAGTTATGCCACTACATGCTTAAAAATAATACCATCATCATCACCAAAGTAGATCCATTAAAGTATTTACTATCAAAAATAGATTTACAGGGCCAATGGATAAATGGATCATGCTTATTAGTGAGTTAAAGATTGATTATGTTAATTAGATTGCACTTAAGGGTATATTGACTTTCCAAGTCACTCCTTTAGTAGGTGATGAACTCATAAGGACCACATAATAAGTTATGCACTTATGCAATATCAAGTTCTCTAAAATTAAGACAACATGCTGATGTTTCCTATCTAGACAAGCACTCAACAATCATTTTGGGTTCACACATCAAGTAGGTATTGATGTATGCTTATAAGGAGTTCCTAATGTATGCCCCATGTAAATATCCTTCACTGCATCAACATAACACACAAATCAAAGTGTGTAGGTCTACCCAACTTCAAGTAGTGAACAAGAATAGTATATAGGGATTGGTTTGAAATAATGAAGATTTCACTCAAATATATTCAATATTTTTATGCACTCTTATTCAAATACTTCCTTGCACTCAAATGATGAAGTCCCACATCAAATCATAGAGTTTCATGTCTGTACCTGTATAAATGTGGACTACAATCTTGGTTACACACTATTTTATTCATTGGTCAACATAGGTTAGGTGAAGGTATAGATTATGGAGACCATAAAAATAGATAAGGCACATAAAGATTTTGGGCCATTGTGAATTTATGTATAAAATCACCCTCAGTGCCCTTCAGGAGTTTGTAACTTTACTGCACAACTGATTCACTATGCAACCTTTAATACACACTCTTATCCATATAGAAATCAGTATGTATAGTCCAATACACATCCAATCCATAAAATATAGGTGTGCATACTAATACCTACCTCATGCAAGATGACAAGGTAGAACCTAAGGATACACTTGTGTAGTCCCACATCAATAAACTCATCTATGTGGATTGGCTAGTGATCACCATAAATGGGATGGTAGTTGAGCTTGATTAGATATCAAGGGGATTGAATCAGAATAAAATTAAATGTAGGGTGGATTTTAAAGTGTCAGAACATGATCAAACTCCATCCTTAATTGCCTAGACATCCTTCATTCTTAGATGCACATGTGGATACATGAGTGACCTTATAAATACTTCCATGATCAAATTGTTAGATCTAGGTTGAATAATCATAGATCATAGTATTTATTACAAATATATTGATGCTATTAATCAACCTTGATCTCTAGATGCTACTTCCAAATTTAAGTTCCTACCTACCACCTCTAATAGTGAATTAATCACTTAGGACTTTCCCTCATGCTATATAGACCCTAATTTTCATTGTAAATAGGTCAACATATTTTGAGCACTATAATGCTACCAAAATTTTCCCTCTAGGATCCCTCTCCTAGTATAACAAAGTTATATTTATTTAAGTTTGTAATATTTCCTTAGACCTTGAAATTAATAATAACCGATTTGCTTTCTTCATGCTCTATGTTCTATGTACATTTCATGGTTTTTGATCCTTGTATGTGGATATTTATACCTCTCATCACCATTATCCCTTCACACTTATGCATAGAGAAAAATGTCTTTACAGGTCTCATGCTATGTATAAATAGGTTTACATAGGCATTGCCTATGAAACATTTGTCATCCTTCCTAATTCTACACTGTGTTCCCTTACCTCCATATGAAACACTTATGCAGTGCCCCTAAATTGAAGATCTTATATATAGTCTGTTATGCATATTATGTCATTAAGCTAGTGAGGTGCTCACTCTATTCTTGGTGCATCACATTTTACATTTTATCAAACTTCTTACCTTTTCCCTCCTTTTTCCTTTTGTCAATTTTAGGTTTAGCATTAGTTGTAGATTTCATTCTACTCTTTGTAAGTTTATGCGCTGGTCCTAAACTAGGTGCACATAGAATAGAAAGAAGTTAAAATACTCTAGAGGTTCATCATAAGGATAAAAATAGTCCCACACCTTGGGGAATGATCCCATTATTGTGATGAGACACCGAATCACTTTCCAAAATGCAAATCTAAGGTGCTAGACATGAAAGAGTTGTGCACAATAAAGCATGAGAGCCATTCACATGTCAGTGCATGTTTTGAATGATAATAGTTTTTTCCATGCTTGGTGGGATGGATTCAATTTTTTTTTTGAGATATTAGTGTTACTCTTAATGATTCAAGTGTTGAAGACACTCTTAGAGTACCTGGAGATTCTAAGCATTCTTGGTTCATAAAGATCAACTTTTTGACATCTTTCTACCTTTGGGATTAGAAAGGGTCAACCTATGCCTAATGAACACCTAAAATTATCCTTTATCACCTTATTACATCCTTGAAATGTCTTGATATCCAAATAGAGGGTCAGTTATCCTTAAGGAGTGAGGCAACACATTCAAGTAGTGAGTCTTGTCAAAATAATTAATGTGGCCCCCTCTCATATTGTTTTTAGCTGTGTCAAGACATAATTTTATGATAATTGTGTATACGATTATATAAAAAGACTCAAGGTGACCTTTGTGGTCTAAGTAGACTCATGGAAGGTGATATAACACACTATAGTCCATATCCAATCACATGCTCAGTTGAACATGCTAAAAACTACATAGATTATACATAATTTAGGAGATTAGGGTTCAATTTGAAGAAAGATGATGATAATTAGGTAAGCCTTAACATACTTGAAGGTAATTTAGTAGATGTTAAGATATTTATTCTCCTTAATTGATGTTTCATTTAAAGTTATACATCTTATACCTTCTAAATGGTGTCTAAACCATGAACATTATAATTTTATGACCCCTAAGACCTCATTGAGACATTATCAAAAGTTAAAATTCTCTAAAAGGGCCTTAGTGTCATCATAATACCTTTATAAGGTGGTTTTATATGTAAAAGGGAGATTTTTTAGGAGTCAAACACCTTTCATCCACCACAAAGGGGCCCACACGTGTGAAAAATGACTTTTTAGCTTCCCTCCATCCATACTTCCTACCTTAAAAACATTTTTGACTCCTCATTTCCATCTTCTTTCCCACCAGTGGCCTTTAAATATCTCAAACCTGAGAAAATGCAATAAAATGATTTTTTGCAGGTGTTTTCAAAATTGTACGGACCTATACAATATGGTCAGTGTCAAAAGAAGGTTAGAAAATTCATAGGGAGCCTCTTTCAAACACCTAAGAGAAGGATGCATGTATAAAATGTCCATATAAAGTCAAAAATGGTAGTAAGATCCCCATCAAGCCCTTGATAAGATCACAAGGGCCAATTTTTGATAGATGGTATGATTGGTACAAGGGGAGTTAGAGCCCAATCTCTTAGCTAAAGGTGAGATCTATAGTGGACTAACAATAAATGGTATTAGCTTGTAGATCAAGTCCCTAAACTTTATGAACAATCACTAAGATCCCTAGGTAGTCTTAAACTCTTTGTAAACCCCATAAGCTCAACTATAGGCATATTTATCAAAATTTTGAGCTTGTTGTGATATATTGAGCATGGAGAGAGGTATATAAAGGCCTATTAAGTGTTTTGGATATGTATAAGAATGTTATCATAGTACTTACAAGGATAGATCAACACACAATCTCCCTTGGTTGGTAGATTGCAAGTCATGTGTAAGAGTTCCTATGTTTTAATGAAGGAGTAGAGCATGAAAATAATAAGTGAAAGTATCCATGACTTCCTCTAGGTTCCTCACATACCTCACCTGGTCACAATATAGTTATAATAGACCCCCTTCAATATTCTCAACATAAACCATGTGGAAGAAGGAAACAAGCTTCAAGAATGATTTAACATGTCCTCATGATAATCCATATTCAAGATAAGAACATATAAATGGTGTCTTCTTCAGGTTATAGAGGTGTTTTAGGCCTATGGAGGAGTCCCTCCCTCATAATAAACAAGCCTCCTTATGGACCTCAAGACCAAAACCCATGAAATAGCTCAAAATGCATTCATAATCCTTTTAGTAGGGTTTAAGGTTTTTGTGAACTCCTAGGTTTCAATTTCTCCCTCAAGATGCCTAATTCAACAGCTCTAAATGCATTTACTTATTGAATATCTAGCTATGAAGGTTTAGGGTCTTAATATATGGTCTTGAATGAAAATTAGTAGTACACATGAGGTCCCCAAAAAGATACCTATTATGGAGTGACCTTATCAGGTAATTTACACCTCATAATAGGCTTTGGTTTTTAGACTCAGAACTTTAGAAGACTAGATGATGCACCTATAGGTCTAAGTCCTCATGAAAAATACTAAGGGTGAGAGTGAGACTAAAAGTATATATAATAACATGAAATACCAATGAAACTATAAGAGAATAAAATAAATCAAGTTCATACACATGGAATAGGTCAATAACAAAGTCTAGAATGTCAAGTTCAGGCCCAACCTTTAAAGAGTTTCCCATAAATCACCACCTACAGCTAAGCCTAGGAATATCCAAGAGAGGGCCATATACTCATGAAATTGACTATATTAAGGGAGGATAATAAGTTTCAAAGAATGCAAAATAAGTTTCATGTATGGATTAAAAAACCTTTTTCTTGATCACTAACCTATGGGAAGGCTCCAACTGTAGTCAAGTTCCCCTAATCACCACCTACAAGACTACAGGTAGGTTGTCTCCAAATTTGGGAGTGAAATGCCATATACATGTGAATGAGGGAGCTCAATCAAAGGATAATAACACATAGGCTATTTTTTTGAAAGATAAAGGAGACATGAAGGGACAACTAAATAAGCTAACTCAAGACTCCTCTAACTCTTCATAAAATAGTTGGCCTAATGCATACAAGTTTGCCTAGGGAGATTATATACATACGTTGGTTTGATTGAAGAAGGAAATTCAATTTGTGAAATGAGTATTATATTGGTGTTATTACATATATACAACCTTCAAAATCCTACAAAATATAATCAATTTTGAGAGAGTTACTTGGGATTGACTAACCATTCATGACACATAGGCCTGCATGTATGAACATAAAGTGATTTTGATGGTAGAGTATGAGGGAGACCAAGTTAAAGAAGTGTTTTAAAAATATAAGAGAAAAATACATGAGACACCTAACTCTATTATCAATTATGAAAATAGAGACATAGACCATTCAGGTCTCTGGCAACAACTAGTCCAAATACTCAGATTGAGCCTAGCATGGTCATGACAGACCTAAAAGGGAAGAAGGATAGAGATAGGGGTCTAAGAGATTGTGAAATTATGAAAAAGGTTTAAATTTGATAGGAAGGGATGATAATAAGACCCTCAAGTCACTAATACACCTACAGGTGGTCTAAGGTTTTGAGGCTCAGTTTAGGCCTATAAGGCCTAAAACCCTCTTTAAGCCTCAAAGACCCAACTTCATTCTTGTGAAATATTAAAGATCCTCAAGAAAACCTAAGGACATAAAAAGATATATTATGATATTATAGGGTTAAAAAAGGTGTTGTAGGTAGAATAAGGTATGGGAATTATCAATTTGACATAACTACCTCCCTCAAGCTCCATCATCCTAGTTTACCATTTTGATCTAATGGTTCAAGTTATCATATATTACATGGAAAGATTCATGGGGAAAATGATATTAGGGAAATTTTGGGACTCTTATCCACTTAATATATAGGGTAGAGATATTTTATTTTAGGTGGGGATTTCTATGAATGATCCTTAACACTGTTAGCATACCTAGAATACCTAGTGAAGACTCAAAAGCTACCAAATTTTACTTAGAAATAACAATATAAAGTGCATGGGAACAAGAGATGTTAGGGATATTTTAGGGGGTATATGTGCTCAACATTAATGTCATTAATTTTAATGTCTAAATCTTATACTCTGTGAACCATCGTTAAGATGATAGGCCACTCTAAACCCCCTAAAACCCTAGTGAAGAACCTGATGGATAAGGTACTCTTCTTAATGAATCCAAAAACCTTGAAAAAATAATGAAATAACCTAATTTTTTTTTATTCCCTCTAAACATTAGAAATTTGGGACGTGTGTGACCAAATATGTAGGAAAATGGCTTTTAAAGTCTAGTTTTGGGTCTATTTTAACAATTCCAAGTATGTTGAGGTTTTTGATTAAGTATAAAGGCCTCTTGGGACTATGCAGAGGTAGGATGATCTTCAAATAGTCACTCTTCAACTACCATAGTAGTGAAGACAAGCCTAATGATTATAATTTGACCTAGTTGAGGAGATGACCTTCATTTGCATCAACGAAGGAATGTTGTAAGGCCTATCTACATGGTGATGAGACTCTCAAGGGAAAAAACAATATTGTACCAAACCCCTCAATTAATTATTAAAATTATCACTCAATTAAAATCCTCTAAGTCCTAGGTATCTTTCCCAATAGGATAATAATTCATTGAATGGACTAAGAATTACATGGAAAGTGGCATCCAAGTGAGTAATGGACATGTTTAAACAAGTAACTATCTCTCATAATAAGTGCATGACCTCTAATTACATGATAATGAGTGAATGGGAAGTTATAAGATTAATTTCATCTTCATGGGGTCAAATATGTCCAAAATAGGCCATCCACCACACCTATACACCTAAGGGCTCATCAAAGACCATTAACTAGCCAAGGCAATGCATATGAGAGATCATCGGGTTGTTATTAGTCCTTATTCATGGTTGTAACTGATTGTTGAGTGAATGAGGATCATAATGACCTCTCCTCCACACTTATACTCCACATTATCCTTCTCTCCCATTCTCTTACTCTATAAATTGAGTCTCAAAAGCCATTATATACATCCCTCAGCTAGGTATGAAGAAACTTTGCCCAAATTATACCTTGTAACCTTTGATTTAATATGAGGACTAGTTCATCTTCTCTATGATATTTTAGTGTGTTTTATACTTATTTATTTTCATAAGTGGTGGAGTCTTATCTCCCTTTTCAGGTCTTTGTTATCACCTAATTACCATGAGATTATTCAATATAGGTTATATGGTGTGTGAAAGTGTTAGTGATTGTGATTAAAGTGTAATCTGATTAGAAGTGTCTTGAATTAGACCTCCCATTCACCACCCATAATTTTTAGCCATTTATCATAGCCAACATGTGAAGTATTAATGCTTAGGAGTCTCTTAGAGAGAGTGGTTTAGTCACTAGTCTTTGTCTAGTTCATAAGTGTTGTTGAAGGGTCAAATAGAGAGAATGTTCATTTTGGTGCATCAAATCACATAGCTTAGGTTTATTTCATACAATCTTTCTACCCCTTTTCATTTATAATAAATAGTATTAGGAACTGAGCCTAGATGATGAATTAGGGGAGCTAGCCCCAAAACTAGAGATTTACCTCACTCAATAGGCTACCTAAACCTTGAGGTGATCCCTTTTTATTAGTTGGATGAGGTAGGTATGAAACACCTTTACCTCAAGGGTGAAATATATTCTAATAAAAGTTTTTGGCATGCTTGGTGGGACTAGGATTCAAGCAAGTTTGAGAAAATACTCGTAGCTCTTAAGGAGCTTCAAACACTCTAGTGGTAGATTTGCATTCAAATTTCATGCCAAAAATAGTCATAAGGTCTCCATCAACAGGTAAGGAAGCTAAGTTTGTTGAATTATCCTTTGATTTTTCTATGAGGGAGAGGTACCCTAGTTAATAAACCCCTTACTTCTCCTAATACTACTCAAAAAAGTACTGCTGCAACTCCTACACCACCAATGGTTAAGCCTTGAAACTAAGCCTTTGTGCCCTTCAATGGTGGTATCCCTCTGAACCTAAACTAATTTGTTGATATCCCTACTACTTCACTAAAGGGAATTCCATAATTCACATGAGAAAACTCTACCACTCAATACTCATAACTCTTAAGGAGCTTCAAACACTCTAGTGGTAGATTTTCATTCAAATTTCATGCCAAAAATAGTCACAAGGTCTTCATCAAAAGGTAAGAAAGCTAAGTTTGTTGAATTATCCTTGGATTTTTATATGAGGGAGAGGTACCCTAGTTAATAAACCCCTTACTTCTCCTAATACTACTCAAAAAAGTACTACTGCAACTCTTACATCACCAATGGTTAAGCCTTAAAACTAAGCCTTTGTGCCCTTCAATGGTGGTATCCCTCTGAACCTAAACTAATTTGTTGATATCCCTACTACTACACTAAAGGGTATTCCATAATTCACATGAGAGAACTCTAACACTCAATACTCATAGCTCTTAAGGAGCTTTAAACACTCTAGTGGTAGATTTGCATTCAAATTTCATGCCAAAAATAGTCACAAGGTATTCATTAAAAGGTAAGGAAGCTAAGTTTGTTGAATTATCCTTGGATTTTTCTATGAGGGAGAGGTACCCTAGGTCATAAACCCCTTACTTCTCCTAATCCTACTCAAAAAAGTACTGCTGTAACTCTTACACCACCAATGGTTAAGCCTTGAAACTAAGCCTTTGTGCCCTTTAATGGTGGTATCCCTCTGAACCTAAACTAATTTGTCGATATCCCTACTACTACACTAAAGGGCATTCCATAACTCACATGAGAAAACTCTACCACTCCTATTGAACACATTGTAGACATAACCAACCTCTGCTCAATATACTATGTGACTCAATAAAATGTAGCAATGAGGCTACTAGCTACTTCATTGAGAGGTAAGGCACTATAATGGCATAGAGGTATATCACCAGCATATATCAACACTTGGGATGAGTTTGGGGAGCACCTATGCAAGCATTTTGAGGATAAAAGTGACCACTTGTCCCTAGTGGAGTAATTGATCACAATCAAAAGAGCTCCTTAAGAGTTTATTATGGAGTTTAACTATAGGTTTTAGAAAACTTGGGATATGATCCCAACAATAGTTAAAACCACTTCTAATTATGCCTTTTTGTATTATTTTAGAGACCTCAATTCTGATGTAGCAATCATGATATAGTCTATGGGTGGGAACACACTAACTTATGCCTATGAAGTGGTAATAAGGGTAGAAAATTGTTTAATACAAACATGAAATCTTATACCAAGGCCCATCATGTATTTATTCTTAGAGATACAACCTCCCATGCCTACCATTTCCCACATACCAATGCTAACCAACCATGATCAGGCATATGCTAATTAGGTAGATAGATTTGTTAAAATTGAAGGAATTCTCAAGGTATAAAACAAAAAGATAGTGGCCTTGGAGAGGCAACAACTTCCATGTCATAGACCATACCAATCTCCTTATCAATCCCCCTATCAGCTTTATTATTTTAACATGCCTTCATATCAACCTAATTCACAAGGATAAGAGTAAATCACTCAAGAAAAACCCTATAATAGTTTCAATCCTAATTCTACCAACACTTTTAGAATACAAGTTCCTACTCAAAACAACTATGCTCAAGAAGGCCAATGGTATACACAATGGGGGTAGTTTCATGAGATGTCAATTAGTCTAATTTAGGGTGCTTGTGAAACTTCTCTTATGCATCATAATCATAATCCTCCTATGTAAGACAGTCAACCTCCTACACAACATAAAGAAGTTCCTTCTGTGCAACATGGAGAGATCCATTTCACGACTCAATCTAAAATACCAAATCCACAAGGAATGAGTGGGGGTCAAACACAATCAAATACCACCTTTGTCAACTTCCAAGAAGGAGAAAATTCTTTTGAAAAATGTGTAGTCTATTAGCTTGGGGGTGCAACTGAGGTGGAAAGTCCTATTACAACCAATACTATTATATTCAACACACCCCACCCTCTATTTTTCTCTGAAAAGTGGGGACCCCATTTGTTTTTGGGAAATATGAATATTTTTTCTATATATCTATGTGTTTTGAGAGTTATGATGGTTATTATTATCTATATAAACTTAGTGTTTTAAATATTAAATCACGTTGGGGTATACTTATTTCTATTTAGGACTTGTTCAAAGTAACCTATTAATGAAAAGACAAAAAGAATTGCTTTGAATGATAGGTATCCATATTAGTTAATTTTGTAAGGTTTTTCATTAGAAGGTTTCTCATCAAAAGTTTTCTCTTTGAAATCTTTATTTTGGAGACTTTTCATCATAAGCTTTACTTCTAATATTTTGTCTTCGATAAGTTTAGTCTTTGGAAACTTTGTTTTGGAAGCTTTACTTTGGAAACTATTATTTTGGAAAGTTTTGGGTCGGCAAATTTGTTTCAGAAAGTTTCCAGTTGGAAACTTTATATCAGGAAGTTTTTCTTCAGAGACTTTTCATCAGGAACTTTCACAGAAGAATCTTTATTTTAGATACTTTTCTTTGGTGACTTTCACTTGAGAGACTTCACTTTGGGAACTTTCTATTGGAAGGATTCTCATTGGAAGCTTTATTTTGGAAAATTTCTATGCGACTAATTCTATCCAAACCATAATATTTTCAAAGAGTTATTAGTATTCTACAACTATTGTTTCAAAAACTTTTAAATAAAATATTTACGAATGCTTTTTCCAAAGAACATTCTACTTTTTGGGCTCTTTTGACATGAAGGTAAAATTTGACTTCCATTAACTAGACCACATAATGATAAATGGAAAAAAAGTAAAGGTAACATCATGGCACCTGGAATGACAAGACATCCTACATGGCATGTATACTAGGACAAGGTGTTTGAATTCAAATTGAATGAAGGTGATGAACTTGTAGATGTTGGTGATTAATGGTGCATGAACTAGAAACGAATAAAGAAATATATTAACATCAAGCCCCTAACCAAGTTCACATCATTCAATTTACAAGATCTCAAGTAAACTTCAACCTTGTTGGGTGAATATTTTGTCAATCAATGTACTGATGAACAAAATAGGTCTGATCAACCACAACAAGAAGATTGGTCGGCTAGGTGTGCAACTTTACTACATCAACCAAAGACAAATCTCTCTTCTCATCAAGGGGAGGTTCCCTATAGATACATAGGAGCTATATACTATATATATAAGTAGAAAGTAAGACACAGGGGTAGGATAAACCATCCATGTCTCTTTTTTTATAGATGATGCTGATAAACAAGGAAAAAATCTTGGGTGATGGGGAAGGTACTTCTCTTCTTTTAGAAGCAACTTTCAGCCAAGAGCTAGATTCCTTCCTAAATAGTAGAAATCCTAGTGAAATGACGGAAGGCACTTCTCTTCTTTCAGAAGTGTTCTTCAGCAGGCAGTAATAATCTTTCAGGTAGCAAGTAATCGATAACGGGGGTGCTGAGTGACCAGCAACTTGAGAGATAAAAATGAAGAACAATGGGGGCACCACATCATCCCAAGGCTCTTTACATAGGAAAGGAAAATGAAAAAACACTGAAGGTACTTATGGGGGCACAACATCATCCCACAGTTGGCCTTCAGGACACCTTCCTGATCACCTCCACTAGTTTTGCTTGTTAAATCAAATGGACAAGAAATCTCTTAAGAAATATACATACGAACAATCTCCTAAGATAACACAAGCTATAATAGCACAAAGTCTACAAGTAACTTGTTTTCTCATTCAAATAAAATAATATGAATTACAATTTGAGCTCAAAGTCTCAGTAATGCCTTTCAATTTGGGTAGAGTTTTGCTTCTGGTAAGGGGAAGATCTCCCTTTCAAATGATACAAGAGATTACATTATATAGAGGCCCGAGGGAGGCTTGGCACTTTGTCTCATGGAGTGACCAATTTGGCACATTCAATGCCTTGGATGCTTTCTAGTCTTGTCAAGAAGGGTCATGCTGGAGCAGGGCAACTACTTTGACTGTGGCATGTCGATTCATCTCTAGTGCCTCCTCTCGAGCCTAAATCTCTCATTCCATCACCTACTTAGCCATGCAAATTTCTATTCTACCGTTATCTCATAGGGGATAAATAGACAGTACTTTTAATGTTTGTAGGCCCTAAATATCTACCCAGTGAACTGCTCCACCTACTGAAAATAACTCCCACTGAGTTTCCCTCTTTGTCTCTTCCTTCTCTTGGTCTAGCCTTAGGCTTTTCAAATGCATTTGGGTCTACACCTTGAGTCTGCTAGAATCAACAAACACTTCATTGTGGCAAATTTGATGTTTGTGAGCCCGTCATGCTTCCTAGCAACTCCTTTGTGTCTTTCTCGCTTGCCATGGTCACTTTCCATTGTGACACAGGTGAGGACACATGGTGACATCTATAGCCCTTAAAATAGGCTTATCAAAATAAGCTTTGAAACTAATTAGCAGTTGAGGGGGGCATAGATGCAGACATGTGGTAGCTTTTGTTGCATTGGGTTAGGACATGCGGTGGGTTCCACTCTATGAAGCTTCATTCGAAACTGTGTCTCAGCTTGTGACACTTGGCAACATCCATAACCCTCTGAGGCTCAAACCCTTTTCCAAAGGGAACATGCCCTTCAGTGTCTTCTAAGTGGCCTTCGAGCTTTGATTCTTTGGTGAGCTATTGTCCCTTTTATTTCCTTTGGGCAAGATTTCTGAAGGAATTCCTTTGGATAATTCGTCTAAAGGAAACCTTTCCTTGGCTCCATATGTGCCTTGGTATTGAGAGTGCCCCTTTCATTTGACACGTGGCACCTCCCACTCTTTGAACAAGTGCCACCTAAAATCTTCCATGGGAATGGGTGAGGATACATGGCAGCTTCTGTTGTGGACACTTGGTAGCATCCACCTTCTCAGGCCTTTGCAACATCATAGAAATGTTTGGGGCTCAGTCGGGCTCTCGTGGATGATGACTCTTGCCAGCCTCCACCGATATATGTAAGGGACATGTAGCACGGTCTAAATACATTTTTAAAGTACACAAATGCAAACACTTGGCACGTTCTGCTTTGACTCACCAAGGATATGTGGTAGCTTCTATTGTTTTCTAGGAATCATGCAGAGGATGACAAGTGGCAACTTCCACTAAGTTCTAGCGAGACTGCAGAGATCAAAAGGATTTATTCAGACCATCTCGAATGGTGACACTTGGCATGTTCCACTCACTTCTATGACTTACCTGGGGCTTGCCATGGTCTTTGACAAAAACAAAAAGTAGAAGAAAGAAGCTGTGGATAATGACACTTTTTGGCTTCTGCCGAGCTTTAGAGGGGACATGTGATGCATTCCACTAATTTTAGATGAATACATTGGGGTCTTCAGTAGTTGCCACTTGTCACCCTCTATAGGACTCTAAGAACCTTATTGAAAGAAGCTTTATAGCTTATGAAAAGGTTGGAGATGTGGACATTGACACTTGTCATGCTCCATGGAACTTCAATGGGACACATGGCAGCTTTCGTAGGCTTTTTCTTGAACCCATTAATTGAACCAACCATTTGAACTAACTATTCGCTACTTCTTTCTTTGACTGAGACCACCTTTGAATTTCTTGAACCTGTTAGTCCCTTTACCAAAAAGTTTGAGAAAATGATGAAATTGAATGTTTTAGAACAAATTTTTGGAAAGGGGAAAAACAATTTTTGCCATGCAGGACCAAAATAGTCCTCTGTTGTCTGAAAAATGAGGAATCACTTTTCAGGGACAACAACTGGCTCCTATTAGGGAACTTCCTTCAGATGACACCTCAAAATAGTTGAGGGGAGTAGAAACTAGAATCTCCAGTGTCTTGAAGTGTGCCATTAGGCTACAGAGTCATGCTACCCAAAAAGAAAGGCTCCAAAAAATGAAAATGAAAGGCACAAAATATAACTAAAGACTATACAAATATACATAATGTACAAATGAATTTATCTGATGCCTCAAGATTTGAAGCATTTCAGATGCTACCCATTGTGAGACAATGATAATGGCATCCCATCTTGATAAACCATTAGGAAACCATTTTGTCCCCAGAATCGGTGACGGGCAAATGGAACTCTCCACCAAGAAACCACTTTTCTATGTCTTCCCCTTGGTTTTCTCTTCTTCTTGCCCCAAATCAAGACTTGAATTTTGGTCCAAAAACCATGAATCTTTGCTCTCCTAGCAAAGAGTTCCTTTTCCTGATTTTGATGGGCAGCAACACGGCCTAGTACCATAATTAGCTATTCTGATAGCTTAGCCCAACACATGTCTTAATTGTCCCCCTCAGATATCTTAGATTCTTCTTCATTTGGAGGGGAGGGTTCTACTACACTTATGCCATACTCCACCAATTCTTCTGCTATTTCATCCCTACCTGAAGACTCAAACAAAATTTGGGCTACAGGGGCTGCCATTTGGGTCTCGACACATTTGACATGATCAACTATGTCAAATGGCTAGATTGGACTAGGCACAGGGGATGAGAGTTCTTCCTTTTGGTTTATGGGAGGGGTGGGAGGACTGGCCTACAAATTTGAAGTAGGTGCAAAAATGTTTGGGATACTTATTTTCTTAGCAATCATTGGGTCCTTTGGCTGGATAGGTGGAGTGGCCCCACGCTTAGCAATCAAAATTGCAGGTTGATGTCACTCCTCTATTTCTCCTTTATCAGCTTGTTGAGCTAATTGATTTTGGGACTGGGTGACCGTAGCATATGATCCCTCAGATGCTTCACCTTTACTTTTGGGTTCATCCTGGTAATCTAGGAAACTGATATGGGAGTCACTAGCTGACTCTTCTTGATCCTCCATTAAGAGACCAGTGTCATTTTCTTGATTGAACTTAGGTTGGAAAGAGAAATCATGCTCTATTTCTAAATACCCAACTACTAAGTTAGCTGGAGGTGCTTTAATGGCAAGGTTCCTCTGTGGGGGAGGAAGATGATTGCTTTGCCCTTGATGTGCCTGAATAGGGAATGTCCTCCTTCATACATCTCTGTATGAAGGAGCAGATGACATCCCTTGTGCCATTTGTCTTATGAGGGCCAACACTTCATTTTCTAGCTTCTGCACCATTGGATATGTGGTGGCTACAGGTGAGTTATCAAAATATGAGGAAGATGCACCTCTATTTTAATCCCTTCTTATCTTTCCAGCCAATATAAGGTCATCTTCTAACTCAGTGGCTAGGTCTTGAGCAACTTCAAGATCTATGTGGCCAGCATGTCTTAGCAGAAAACTCACTTCAGGCAGCTGTGAGTTTATGAAGAAGCATTTGAGGTTCTTGAGTGTGGGCTGAGCAACCATGGGAATCCTATTTCTCAGCTTGTTGAATTTCATAATAAAATCCCTCATGGGCTCATGAGGTTCCTTCTTCATCTACGTAAGTTGGGCTAGCAAAGCATGAGCATCTTCTACAGGTTTGAACCTTGCTTCAAACTTGGCTTTGATAGTGTCCCAGCTAGTCACTGATCTAGTCTGCAGATGGTAAAACCAGTCTATAGCAGCACTTTGTAGTGTCTCCACAAAAAGCCTAATTGCCACATCTTCAAATTCTACCCTTATCACACCACAGGCTATGGTGAAGGCTACAATGTGTTCATCAGGCTGGACTCTTGCATCACCAAAGAATTTGGGGAAATTCTTCCTGGAACTATGTGGAAGCTCATGCAAAGGTGGAGTTAGATTAAGTGGGCCAAATGAGTTACCCCAGAGGCCTCAAACTGCCATGATTGCATTATGAAAAATAGGGATAACACATCTAAGTGGAGTTTCCAAATTATAGGACAAAAATGGAAAAGAAATTAGCCCTGCTTTAGCTTAAAGCTTGAGGCTTCAAACTGTGCTTTCTTTCCCAACAACTTTAGTTTTATAGACCAGATAATATAATGGAGATGGATGAAAATGGTAAGGCTATAAATGGATAATGGGTAAGACCTAGATGGGAGTCACCAGACTCTATAATGGATAAGGGAAGGAACTGCTTCAATCTGAAACTTGAGGCTTCAGACTGCACATTCATCCCCAGTGGAGTCACCAAAAAATTATTGGGTGAATATTTTGTCAATTAGCGTACTGATCAACAAAATAGGTCTGATCAACCACAATAGGAAGATTGGCCAGCTAGGTGTGCAATTTTAATACATTAATCAGAGATAAATCTCTCCTCTCATCAAGGGGAGGTTCCTTATAGATACATAGGAGCTAAATACTATATATATAAGCAGAAAGTAAGACACAGGGGTAGGATAAACCATCCATCTCTCTTTTTTTAGAGATGATGCTGATAAACAAGGAAAAAATCTTGGGTGATGGGGAAGGTACTTCTCTTCTTTCAAAAGTAACTTTCAACCAAGAGCCAAATTCCTTCCTAAATAGTATAAATCCTAGTGCAATGACATAAGGCACTTCTCTTCTTTCAGAAGTGTTCTTTAATAGGCAGCAAGAATCTTTCAGGTAACAAGTAACTGATAACGGGGGTACTGAGTGACCAACAACTTGAGAGATAAAAATGAAGAACAATGGGGACACCACATCATCCCAAGGCTCTTTACATAGGAAAGGAAAATGCAAACACACTAAAGGTACTTATGGGGGCACAACATCATCCCACAGTTGGCCTTCAGGACACCTTCCTGATCACCTCCACTAGTTTTGCTTGTTAAATCAAATGGACAAGAAAGCTCCTAAGAAATAGACATACAAACAATCTCCTAAGATAGCACAAGCTATAACAGCACAAAGTTTTCAAGTAACTTATTTTCTCATTTAGATAAAATAATATGAATTACAATCTGAGCTCAAAGTCTCAGTAATGCCTTTCAATTTGTTTAGAGTTTTGCTTCTAGTAAGGGGAAGATCTCCCTTTCAAATGATAAAAGAGATTACATTATATAGAGGCCTGAGGGAGGTTTGGAACTTTGTCCCATAGAGTGACCCATTCGATGCATTCAATGCCTTAGATGCATTCTGGTCTTGTCAGGAAGGGCCATGCTGGAGCAGGGTGGCTACCTTGACTGTGGCATGTTGATTCATCTCTAGTGCCTCCTCTCGAGCCTAAATCTCTCATTCCATCACTTGCTTAGCCGTGCAACTATCTATTCTACCTTTATCTCATAGGGGACAAATAGATGACACTTTCAATGTTTGCAAGCCCCAAATATCTACCCAGTGAACTTCTCCACCTACTGGAAATAAATCCCACTAAGTTTCCCTCTTTGTCTCTTCCTTCTCTTATTTTGGCCTTAGGCTTTTCGAATGCATTCGAGTCTGCACCTTGAGTTTGCTAGAATCAATAGACACTTCACTATGACAAATTTGACATATCATGCTTCCTAGCAACTCCTTTGTGTCTTTCTCACTTGCCATGGTCACTTTCCACTGTGACATGGGTGAGGACACATGGCAACATTCATAGCACTCAAAATAGGCTTATCAAAATAAGATTTGAAACTAGTTAGTGACTGAGGGGGGTGTGGATGTAGACATGTGGTAGCTTCCACTGCATTGGGTTAGGACACGTGGCAGGTTCCACTCTATGAAGCTTCATTCGAAACTATGTCTCAGCTTGTGACACTTGGCAGCATCCATAGCCCTCTAAGGCTCAAACCCTTTTCCAAAGGGAACATGCCCTTCGGTGTCTTCTAAGTGGCCTTCAGGATTTGATTCTTTAGCAAGCTGTCATCCCTTTTATTTCCTCTAGGCAAAATGTCTGAAGGAATTCCTTTGGACAATTCATCTGAAGGAAACCTTTCCTTGGCTCCATATGTGCCTTGGTATTGCAAGTGCCCCTTTCATTTGACACGTGGTTCCTCCCACTCTTTGAACAAGTGCCACATGGTGTCTTCCATGGGAATAGGTGAGGATATGTGGCATCTTCCACTGTGGATACTTGGTAGCATCCACCTTCTCGAGCCTTTGTAACATCATAGAAATGTTTGGGGCTCAGTTAGGCTCTCACAAATGATGACGCTTGCTAGCCTCTATTGATCTATGTAAGGGACACGTGGTGCAGTCTAAATACATTTGTTAGTTGTGCAGATGTAAACACTTGGCACATTTTGCTTCGACCCACCAGGGATATGTGGTAGCTTCCATTGTTTTCTAGGAATCATGCAGACGATGACAAGTGGTGGCTTCCATCAAGTTCTAGAGAGACTATGGAGATCTAAATGATTTATTTGGACCATCTCAGATGGTGACACGTGGCATGTTCTAATCACTTCTATGACTTACCTGGGGCTCGCCATGGTCTTTAACGAAAATAAAAAATAGAAGAAAGAAGCTGTGGATAATGACGCTTGTCATCTTCCACCAAGCTTTGGAGGGGACATGTGGCGCGTTCTACTACTTTTAGATGAATACATTGGGGTCTTCGATAGTTTCCACTTGTCACCCTCTATAAGACTCTAAGAAACTTATTGAAAGAATCTTTACAGCTTATGAAAAGGTTGGAGATGCGGACACTGACACTTGTCACACTCCACAAAACTTTAATGGGACACATGGCAGCTTCTATGGGCTTTTTCCTGAACCCATTGATTGAACCTACAGATTGAACCAACTGTTCGCTGCTTCTTTCTTTGACTGAGGCCACCTTGGAATTTCTTGAACCTATTAGTCCCTTTACCAAAAAGTTTGAGAAAATGACAAAATTGAATGTTTCAGAACAAATTTTTGGAAAGGGAAAAAATAATTTTGGCCATGCAGGACCAAAATAGTCCTATGTTGTTTGAAAAATGAGGAATCACTTTTCAATGACAACAAACCTTAAATAATATTAAAATCCCTAATTATGACTAGAAAAATTTTCAATTCATGTAATTGAGTTCATTATACACCACTTTATAAAGCTTGAAGCATACCAAGTCCAACCATGGCATCATCATCCAGGTCATACCAAGGACCCTAGGCACCCTCTAGGTTCTCTATTAAGGATTATACTAAGTATTTAGATAAAGTTTTTTATGCCACTATATTTACTAGTTGATATACCAATTACTTAACCTTATGGGAAGCTATGGAGAACGTGGACTCATTTGCACTAAAAGAAGACATTTTAGTTAAGGATAAATAATTAGTAAAGGACCTACTTCCATTAAAATTATAGTCCCTACATTATGCAACTACTAAAATAGAGGTTATGCCTTGCATAGACTTGATGTGAGGCCTCTTCTTTGAGGGTAAAATAATAGATGACAATTGCCTCCACTACATTGACAATAACAAAGTCATCACTTATATCTTAGGGAATGTATTCAACATGTATTTGAGTCTACTTATTCTAGATGTTAAGTTTGATTTACATACTATAGTTACCTAGAAGAAGGCCAACAATGTGGAGTGAGCACTAGCAAGGTGACTTTCCTTGAAGAAACATTCACCATAAAAAAACATGTCAATAATTCTATTCCTATCACCTGATTTAAGATGGGGATATGAATTGGCATGGCACTGTTAAATAGACTCTTTAGACATGAAAGCATATAGTTACTATATATGGAATGGGTTCCCTTTATAGACCTACTCAGTACTTCAGAGTGCACCTATGCTTTTGGGGAATTAATTAACACTCGCATCCAGGAATAAATCTTACACAAAGATAGGAGGCCACATGGGGAAAACATCTATATGATGTCCTATCCATTAGACTCAATCATGAGGATAATATATAGGCATAATGGAGTCCTATGGGATCCCAACCTAGATGTTATTAAGAATCAAATTTGTTATTATTAATTCTTTGTGTACATATACTCATATGCTAGGAATATAGCCAAGATTGTTGAGGATCTCTAACCTTAGGTTTGGATGGCCATCCACAGTCAACCTTTGGTTATAATTTCACCTAGCATTACCAAAATACTTACCAAAAATGTGGGAGACTAATGGATCTACCCTGAATACGCTATCATATTGTTTGTTGGCCACAAGGTGGATCCTCTTTAGCTTCCTAAGTTTGTTTTAGATAAGATATCTAAATAGGATATTGCATACCAAATATAGAATGGAATTGATGAGGAGTTAAAAAAGAATAATAAGTCTACATTTCATGGCTCTCACATCACTATTGGGAGGATGAGCTATACCATATGGAGGTGATTCAAGGAAGCTATAAATGTTAGGAAAGCATATGCATTTCCCACTCTCCCCCATATAGATTGGGATCCCCATGGGAAAGTCTAGAAGAAGATTCACACCCTTGGCCTTGCATATAAACATGAGCCATTTGATCCTGATTTTCTATTTTTGAATGCCAAAGATGATGAAGAGGTAAAATAAAGAGAAATGACTATAGGATTGAGTGAGGACCTATTTATGGTAATATAGGTTGAATCCTTTCTCACACTCGATGAGGCAAAACTTAGGATCCCATCTCTAGGAGGATGGAGATATCCTAACTTCTAGAGTGGTAGGCCATCTCAACAACCAAAAGAAGAGGGAAAACATCCCTAAGGTCAACTCATAACTCAAGACCAACCACAAGAGTAATAATAGTTGGTAGGTGAGGCACCACTTGTTGGGTGATAGGAACAAAAAGAAGAAGAAGAAGAAGAAGAAGAAGAAGAAGAAGAAGTGCCTGGCTCTATACAAAAGAAAGATGAAAAAATTCTTCTAGTTTAAGCATCAACTATTGAACTAATAAATGTTAAATAATAACTAGAAAAAGAGCTGAATCAAGTTTAGCAAGGAGCACAAAGGGAAGATATCAAGATCATTTGCTTGGATTCTTCTGATGAATAGGAAACACTGGCTTCAACAACACCAACACCCACATAAGCACTCAATGAGGCATAACCTTCATTATAAGGTAGACCAACATAAGAGGTGGATGAGGAAGAACTATAGTAGGCTAAAGACTTAAGCCTATAAGTGATAAAAGCCAAGGCACCTCTCACTGGTGAGTCATCTAGTAAGGGTCCTCTTTTTATAACCCCCTTAAGCCTTTTTGCTTTGATGTCATCACCAATTGTCTCTACCATCCCTACACCAATTATTTCCACTTTTGTTCCTTTTTAAGCACTTTATTTTAGTATCCTTTTTATGCACCCATAAACTACACTACTTAGTACCACTTCACCTTCCTAAACCTCCACTACTATAGTTTCTATTCTTTTAGTGTCCATCCCTTCAACCATAGTTTTGTCCATTCTAATCATCAGCCAACCTATCACTACAATTGTTTATTATTCTACCCAATTAGGTTCACCTTTACCTTCTTCAACACTAGTCTCCACAACCATAGTAGTAATGACCAAGAGGGCCCCAAGAAAGTAACCAGTCTATGTTATGCACCCAATTCCCCAATTCAGAATCATAGTCTAGTTTAAAATAATTTAGCCATCAATGCCCAAACATTCCTCTAAAATTGAGCCTGATCTTGAAGATGATGTGCAAGTGGAAGCTCAACCATCATATCCTTTGAAGCTCACTCTTCCAAATTGGGATAAGGAGTTAGGATCTTTAACCTCTAAGAGGCCCAATTTGAAGATCACTAAACTTCCAACAGTGAGATCATTTTTTGACAAGGCTCTAATATCAGTCCATCAATTAGAAAGAGGAAAATTGAGGATAAATTTGGTAGGAGTTTAATCATGGAGGAAAGGGAAGAGGTTTATTCCCTTCCAAAAAGACATAATAGGAAGAAGGGTTAGTCCCCATATGTTGAGGACCTTAAGTACTATATGGATACCCATACTGAGGCAATCTTGGCCATATATGAGGTAATAAAGATATCTAGATAATATTTTAAAGAAGAGTTATAAAATATCAGAGAGAAATAATAGGTAATTCAAGTCCCCCATGGTATTGAATAGGATGTGAAAAATGCAACACTCAAACTGTATGAAATTTTGGATTCAATTCATACTTTGAGAGTCAATTTGGCTCCCCATGTAAATTCAATAACTAGATTGTTCAAGCTTATTAAGGAAGATGAGAAAAGTTTAAATTTATTAGTATTGTACACCCCCAATAAGGAATTTATCCACTTATACTTGACGACCCCTTTGGAGGAATCAAATGCATTGAATTTAGCTTTAATAAGGACATATGAGGCCTAATATTGGGTATCATATTTTGAGGCTCTAGTAAACAAGATGGCCGAACAAAAAAAGTAAGTAGAGAAAATTTTGATGGATCTTGAATTGATAATAATTTGAGATAATAGAGGGAAATTGGTGACTCAAGCTACATTTGATCAGATGATTCATCAAGATTTTGATGGATTCAAACATAGTCTATAAGGACTAAGTTTAGAGGACATTGAAGCCAAATTGAGCACATCCATGAAAAAGGAACCATAATTATAAGTCTTCTAGGTTAGATTTCAAGACACTAAGACATAACACACTAGAATGATGTAACAAATAGTCAGGGTGAATAAGTCACATCTAATAGACATGAACTTAATTCATGCACAACATGCTACTGTGTATAAGTATTATCAAGAGTTGGATGCTAAGAAGAAGGCAACACAAACACCACCTACAAATTTTGATCCATATACTCCACCTATAGTACCAACAATAACAATTACATCAATGCCATCTCACACTTTAGCTCTGATTGTAACTCCTACTCAATCAATGAGTGCATCATTGAGTACAACTCTAGTTACCATGCCATTAAGCACATACATAGCTATAGTTCTACTGAAAATTTTGAGAAACATCAAGAAAGAGCCGATTTAGATCAAACATAATGGCTAATTTTGTATAATTTTACATGTAGAAGTTATGAATGAATAATTAAGTCCTAGTTAAATTCATATTGTAATTAACTGAATCATTTTTGTTAGCATGCACACATTGCATGTTTAAAAATATCTATAAGTTATGACATGTAACTAAGACTTATCATATAGTTTATTAAGATGTTATCAAAGTGTTCTAAACTTGGAGGATGAGGTGAATCCTTTCCCAAGTTCTTTATATACTTGTATAACCCTTTTTCAAAGGGTCAAAGTCTTGGATGAATATGCAAGAAGAAATCAAGAAATTGATTGTCATGTAATTATGTTTATTCTTTCTTCTTCCCTCTCTATGTTAATGAATTTAAAGTTGTTTGTCTATATTGATTCAATAATTTTGATGTGTGCTAATGCTAAAGATGAATCTGATTGTTTTATTAATGAATATTAGTCTCATATGTGTAATATCTATTGAGTATTGATAGGTGCCATTGACTTAGATAGGTAATACAAATTGAATTGATAATCCAAGGTGTGTAGAAGTATCTCCTTTGATATAGTATTCTAGGTGTGATCCATAACTACTCTAGATAGCTTATTGGTTATAACTATAACCTCTTATGCAAAGGTGTACAATAACAACCATAAGAAGAGTAACCTTGAATTGAGACCATTAAACATCCTATATCCATTCTCCCAGACCACTAACCATATTTATTCGTGAGTTTGAAAAAGTTGAAAACAATAAACATTAGTTCATGAGATACTTGTACACTAAAGAAACAACCTTAAAAATTCCTTTTTAAAGACACATAACCTTCTTTTCTACCTTACCCTTCTTTCCCTTTTTGAGTTTCTTTGAGATCTGCCCACCATAGAATAGTTCTTCACCCATCCAACTCGCCTAGTGATTTACTCTGTTTCTTAGAATCCATGCATCTATCTACAAAACTAGTTCAACAACACACATGCCTACACCACCTAATTATTTTAACTACATACTTAGAACTCATGCCCCAAAGTGGGACCTTGATCCAAAAAGATCCCAAAATGTTAGAGGCTACCTCATTTAAATTTTTTTGAGGTGTGCATAAAACCCACATCAACAACAAAGAAAAAATATGGTGCTAGAAGGAGGGTGACACTTGTGTTGTTTCCCAATAAATAGGGGTTAGTCATTATGTAGACAGCTAAGAGATTAATAAGGTCTAGATCCAAAGATAGCCTTTTGGTTCACCATTTTAAAATTCTAAGAGGCCTAGACTCATACTTATCATAATTAAGATACATAAAGCCCAAACACCTTCCCATGTAAGAAACATCCTGCTTATCAATCTTCCCATTGCTCAACCTTGGTTAATTAGATCTACCATTATAATCCCTGAGGACCAACATGATCTACCAAGGAATCCATAAAAGTATTTTCCTACCTTTTCCCCCTCAAGTGGAAGGACGATTGAAGAACATATCAAATATTTCATTTCCTCCTTGATATTAATGAATGTTATCCATTAGGATGTTGCATGTAGGTTTTTTACATTTACTTTGTAAGATTATTCTTATGATTGTTATCTCAATTTTCAAGAAAATTCCATCACCTCATGGAATGAGTGTCAAAACATGTTCCTTGACAATTTGAATAAGTAACTAATCCAAGTCTTGTATATCAAATCTTTACTAGCATGAAAAGGGAACCTAATGAGTCAATCCAAGCCTTCAATGCAAGATTATAGAAGATACACACTTGATTAAACACTATGTGTAAGCCAGATAAGAATTTAATGCTCAAGATATACAAGAATACCTTGGATCCCATTACTATAATGTTCTTACAAATAGATGCTACTGCCAATAATCTAGCTTTGGAATTTTAAGAAGTTATTAACATTGATAAACAACTCAATCCACAACTTAGCCCTCATAATTTAGGAGTTTAAGTATTCAATAATGGATTTATATCCATAAATACAATTCCATGCATGAGTCATAATTCTCATGCACTTAATTAGAATTAGTTATACACTCTACCTCACATGATGTAGTAGATAATGAATTAGAATTATGATTTCTTGAATAATCAGACATAGAAGAATGGTCACTAGTAGAATCAACATTAGGATTACACCAAGCAGTAGTCACTCAGGGTTTTGACTCCAACAAAGCTAAATTGGATTATATACAAAGAATAGTTCAGAAGCTAAGAAATGATTTCTTGAATATGAAAAAGAGAATAGGTAATACGAATAATCAAAATTACAATCAAAATTATGTATTTCCAAGATTCAAAAGGCCTTTCAATAGGCCCAATAACAATGCAAAACAATAATAGTCTAATAAGCTATTAGAAATCAATATCATGGAAACAAATTTTCCCAACTAGTGTAGGGTCTATAACACATCACAATATGGAGAGTTAGGCTGTATAGATTTTTGTGTAGCCTCTGAAATCTTTTAGTGAGAGATGATTAGATAATATCAAATGATGAAACCTTCAGATCTCCTTCATAAATCTAGACCTTCAAGTTTAGCTATAGTCTTGAGACCTATGGGTCCTCCTTCCCTAATGAAAATGATAATATCCTAGAGGATAATTATGATGAAGTGAAAGCATTCTATTAGTTCAATATGAATAATTATAATTTGAGGAACATGCAATTGTTTACTATTTCTAGTCCTCCCAATAATACAATTATCCCTCAAATCCCAAAGCTGATAATAATCTTCCTCCCCTTAAAGGGAATGATTAACCTTAACATAGAAAGGAATAAAATAAAGGAGGATATAATATTGTTAAGGATATGAATAAAATTAAGGCCAACATCACTCTTCATGAACTAACATAAATCATAGAGTAGACAAAACTCTTATAGAAGTCTATCATAGGTAAGTCTATTATTAAAAAGTCCAAGATAGCCAACACGAATGTTATATATAAAATTAATCCTGAAGTTACCCCTTTATTACTGACCATTTAGGTATTTAGAAAGAATATACATAGTTACCTGGTGGATTTTGGATAATTAGCAATGGTAATGCCAAATTCCATTTGTCAAAAACTGGGTTTAACACCAAAGCTATCCAAGAGGACTATGTCACAACTAGATAAAATAGTAGTGCCTATATTGGGAGAGCTTAACAATGTAAAAATTCAAGTTGCCTTAGAACCTAGAGTATAAATGACTATCAACATCTGTGTAGTGGATATTCCTAAAAGGTATGGATTATTTTTTAGCAGAGATTGGTCAAAAAAGTTAAATGTCTTTCAAGGACTTTTCACACATTTGGATGCCTTAAAGAGGCATAACCAACTAGATCAGGATCGATCAAGAGCCAAAGATGAAGCATCCTATTATGGAGTATAATACCTATAATGAAGAGGTAAATTATAAATCTCCTATTTTTGGAATTTATACATTTTCCACAAAACATGAAGCATAGAAATAAACTTGGGGCCCTTCTCAATTATGGACCCTCCATTTCAATGGATCAAGATCCAAGCGAGCATCAGGTTTTAGTATTGAGATGATTAATCCATAAAGAGAGAAACTATTGGAAACATACAAGATCTAATTCCCATGCACCAACAATAGAATATAATATGAAGCCTTGATTCTAGGATTATAGTTTACCCTCAAGAACAATGTCAAAGAATTGCTAGTATGTGGAGATTTTGAACTCATTATTAACCAAGTTATAATTAAATATAAATGTAAATTGTCATATTTAAATAAATAAAAGCATATATCCTAGGGTATAATTGAATCATTTGAAGCTTTCAACATAGTAATTATACTGAGAGAATAAAATGGAGCCATTGATTCATTGACCAATTTAGCAGTGAATTTATCACCATTAAAAGAGTCAAAAGTCTAGAATTTCTCCATCAAATTAATATACCATCCTTCAATACCAAATAATGTTGAAAATTTTCAAGTGTTTTATGATGACCAGTAAATTGTCCAAATTTTGACAAATTCACGACAATTCAAATCTCAAATAATTGATGATGAAGGAAGAAAACATAGGTGCCATGAAGAATTATATGAAGAAGGTATTATCCAACTAAAGGAAAATCATCTCCTATTGGGGATGGTCACATTGTAAAGGACATTTGATACATATCCTCAAGCCCAATCATAAAGGTAGCTCAAGGTTAATGAATCTAAATTCAACTCAAAAAATGTTGATGATGAAAGGAACACACATTTTATCAATATTGGCTAAGCTACACACTAGAAGAAAGGCAAAACGTCAAGGAATTGATTAGTAGGTATAAAGATATAATTATATGGACCTATGATGACTTAAGTATATTCAATCCTAGAGTCATCACCCATATGATTCCACTCAATCTTGATCATAAACCATTTAGGCAAAGGTAAATGTTGGTTAATCCTATTTTGGAACAACTAATTTAAAAGGAAGTGGAAAATATGCTATGTTCAAGGATATTTTTTCCTATTAAACATTTGACTTGGGTTGCTAATCTAGTTCTGATCAGAAAAAAGAGTGGTGAGATCTGACTTTGTGTCGATTTTAGGAATATAAATAAATCTTTCATAAAAGGATAATTATCCTTTGCCCTTCTTAGATGAGGTGATACAAATTGTGATGGGCTTTAAATGATGTATTTCTTGGATGGATTTTCAATTTACAATCAAGTACTAGTCGAATCAGAGGATAGGATGAAAACAACATTTACTAAAAAATTAGGAACATATGCATACAGGTGAATGCCCGTTGGGATGATCAATGCTAGAGCTAATTTTTGAAGAGAAAAAATGCATTTAAAAGATTGATAGGTAAGTGTATAATTATATACGTGGATGATCTCTCTATTTAAAAAAAAAATAGAGTTGATCATATCGACCATATTTAGTTCATTTTTGAAAGATGCAGGAGGTTTGGGGTATCACTTAATCCCAAGAAAACTATATTCGATGTTATTAAAGACAAACTACTAGGCCACATTATTACTAAGGATAGAATCACTATTGACCTAGACAGGATCCAGGGGATTTCAAAAATAATGTTTCCAAACAACAAGAAAGAGATAAAATTATTCTTTATGAAGATAACTTTTGTAAGGAAATTTATATTAGGATATTCAAAGATTGTTAGACCCATAAATGCAATGCTCAAGTATAATGCCAAAGTGGAGTAGACACTTGAATCCAAGAAGTCCTTCCAAGACATAAACAAGGTTATTTCGTAAACCTTAGTGTTGGTAAGCCCATATTTCATTAAATAATTTTTCTTATACTCATTCATCTTAGAGCATACTATTGATACTGTACTTACATAGAAAAGGGAAGAAAGCAAACATCCTATTGCATTTATGAGTACTAAATTGAAAGATGCAGATCTCAAGTACTACTTGATCAACAAACAAATATTCACTCTTGTTAAGGTGGTTAAGATGTTTAGGTACTACATCTTAGGAATAAGACCATTTCCATAGTAACAGATCCTAATATCAAGCTTACACTAGGACATAAAGAATTGGGCGAGTGTAGAGGAAAATGAATGGCAAAATTGTAAGAATTTGATATTGAAATCAAACCTGATTGGATCATCAAAGGATAAAACATTGTTTAATTAATAACTAAACTATACCCATACATCACCATTAAAGAGGTATACCAAACATAGGTCTCCCAAGAAGATTAATATTTAGGTATTATTCAGTTCCTACTCATTGGAACATGCTCCCAAGAACTCAAGAGAGAGAAAAAGAGAGCTTTAAGGCTCAAGGCTACTCTTTATATGATTAGGAAAGGAGTCATCTATAGGAATAATTATGAAGGAATTTATTTAATATGCATGTCACATAGAGAAGCTCAAGAAATATTAGATAATCTACATCAAAATATTGGCAACAACCATCCATTTAGAAATATGACAACCCATACAATATTGATAATGGGTTATTACTGGCCAACATTCTTTAAGGATGCTCACTTCCCAATAAGGATGTGCCATGAATGCCAAGTTTTATAAAAATGATAGGTACATGAAATAATGTTGCTATAACTTGTGATTGAACGTAGGTCATTCTCTTAATGGGGATTATACTTCATTAGTGTTATAAACCCAAATTCCTCAACTGGACATAAGTTTGTGCTCACTTCTATATATTATTTCACTAGATGGACTGAGACAACAACCACCAAGAAATCTAGAGCCCAAGACATGATAAATTTTATTGAAAAACATAACATAACCAGGTTTGGCACCCCTATCTCTTTGGTTTGTGATAATGGTCCAACATTTCAATTATTTGAGTTCACTAAATGGGACCATGATAATCATATTACAATTAGATTATCCTCTAATCACTACCTGAAAGGGAAAGGATTGGTTGAGTCAACCAACAATAACCTCATAGATGCTATCAATAAGTCAACAAAAGATAAACCTAGGTAATGGCATCTCTTACTAAAATATGCACTTTGGGTAGAGTGAACTAGGAACAAATAGGCACTTTGAGCTTCACCATATATACTAGTTTATGGGAAACAAATAGTGTTCCCAATCATGCTAAAATTTCCAACTATCAGTTTATGCAAGAATACATGGAACCCAATGACAAAATAGAGTCTACATTATTTAATATCATTGAAATGGAAGATTCTAGGGATAAAGTGTTGTAAAATTTTTGCAAACATCAAGATGTGGTCAAGAGATGGTTTGAAAAGAGAGTGAAATTCAAAGCATTCAAGATCTCTAACTTGGTGTTACTATGGGACAAATCCTGTGGGAAAAAAGGAATGCATGATAAGTTTACCCTGATGTGGATAAGACCATATAATATTTTGGATATCTTGGGTAATAATGTATTTTGTTTAAAATATATTCAAGGTAATAATTTGACATATCCAATTAATGGAGATTTTTTGAAGCATTACTTCATGGCTGCCCTATCTAGATAGGTCTTTGAGTAACAACAAATGTCTTGGTAGAGGTATGAGTAGGTTACATTTGATTTATTAATTAGTTTCATACTTTATTCATTTATATTTATTAGAATAATTTGTTTTTTCTTAGATTATCCCTTTTGCTTTCAATAGTTTTCCTATTTTTGAGAATAGTTTTCTTTTGATTGCATGATAGTCTCGTTGGTAAATCCTAGTATAATCAAACCACAATTTGAGGTGTTTTGAATCCAAATAAAATTAATGGATGTTGAATACTATAATTTAGAACTCTTAATCTAGGTAAACAATGAGAGAATTAGCCATGAGCATGTCTTAAAGCTAATTATTGCATCAAGTATGTGAAATTTTCTACCATACTCATGTATAAATTTATAAATCTCTCCTTATTCCCTTGGGTCAAATGCATGTGAAACATTAATACTTGTTTAAGGTAATAACCATTAAAATGGGCAAAATTTGACAGGGACATTTTGATTAAACCAAAACTCTACTAATACCAACTCATGGTGGTCACCTTCTTCCTTCTTTCATTAAGAAAGCAAAACAAAGAAAGTTTTAAAATAAATACACAAATAAAAATGGTATAATCCAAAAGATTAAAATAAAATAAAAAAGGATTCAAGGCCTACATGATGAAATAATACCAATGTATCATTCATCATGGAAAATGTGAATAAAGGATGAGTAGGTGATCAAAGGTATCTCTATCAGGGCTATGGGTGCTTGTTTGGAAGCAAAGCAATGCCCAAGCTCCCTAATATCTATGCACCTAACTCCAAATCAATGTGAAACCTATAATTAACCCTTATGTCTTTGCCTAAAATACAAGGGATAAATGAAGAGAAATGAGTGATGACTAAGAGGTTGGGAAAATATCTCCTCCATCATCTCAAACACCTCAAGAGACTAATGAAAAATATGCATCCCATAAAACTCCACCAATTAAAAAGGTTTATAATGATAAGGAGCTAAATAATAAAGGCCCATTCATACCTCAATTCACTCAAGATTCAAGTAGTATTGCTGATCTAAAGTTATAATCAAAGGTTTCTAGCCCTCATATCAACTTTTTCAACTATATGAAGAATGGCCATGTCACCATACCAATGTGGGACACATTGCTTATCTTAGGACAAAATGATCTCTTCCAAGAAGAGTTGTCAAAACTTCACATCTTGGACAAGTAGGTACAAAAAGTAAGTACAGTCCAAACCAACACCAGTCAGCCCAATGAGACCCAACCAGTTAAGGTAAATAAACCCCCTCCTTTTTATATTTATGTCATAATAAGAGACTCCTTAGTACATAATTGTATGATAGATATTGGTGATAGTACATATGTCATACTTTAATATATAGCAAAAAATTTGGGGTTAAGGTATGAGCCTAATTCTCAGGGAGTCTTACAACTAGATGGGTCTCCTACCAATATTGTTTGTGTACTCAAAGATCTAAAATTTTTCCTATATTCTTTTCCTAATTATACCATATCCTAAGATGTTGTGGTGGTTGATCTTCCCCATTATTTTTCCTTGTGTATGTCTAGAGATTTCACTGCTAAGATAGGAGGCTATCTATCTTTTGATTGGTCTTATATGGTCTTTAAAAATGGGTATGGAACCAAGGTCACCATCAAGTCTGAACCTATATCTAGGTTCCATTTAAATCCTTACATGCCTAATTTATCTAATGTCAACTATACTATCATTGATGAAGATGAACACCCCAGTGATCAGGATCTAGTTAAGCCACTTAAAGGCATATTAGACTTCTTGATGAGTGGGGGGTAGATAACCATGGTTATGATCCATTTAAGATCATTACATAAATAGGATTGGGGATATATTTTATGAATGACTAGGAGGCAATCATACCATCCCTTGCTATCCCAAGCTAAGACAATGATGGAATATGGAGTTTGTTCTTTGATGGTTCTAAGTGTAAGAATAGAAGTGGAGAGGGTGTCATGCTTATATCTTATTCTAAGAAAAAATACTTTTCTACCAGAATATTACAATTTAGATACACATGAAAAACAATAGAATATGAGGCCCTCATTCATGGGCTGTTATGGGTAAGAGAGGTATCAAGCTACTATAAGATTTAGGAGATAGTGAATTGGTAGTACACCAGGGTGAAAGGACATGATTCAATAAAAAATACACTCTTAAAGGCATATAGGCATAGGGTTTGGGACCTCTTAGAATAATTTGAAGCCTTTGACATCATTTTAATTCCAAGAGAGGCCAATCAACATGTAGATAGGCTAGTAGCTATAGGAGCACAATATGACATCCCAAGTGGAGTCAAGAACATGAAAGATTAGTCAAAATCAAGGTAGTTAATAAACCCTCTTTGTCTGATAATAAAGCTATTTGGAAAGTATTTGACAATGAGGTAAATAACATGTTTCTTTTAGTAGGGGCAAAATTCTTCTCAAGAAACTAAGGCAGATTTCAACAACAATATGGTGACCAAATTATTCAATTGAGAACAAACAAAATACCCAAAGGATTAATGACTCTAAAAAAATATTCAATGAGGATGATCAATTAAGGAAAGATAAAGTTAGCATGTCAACCAAGGAATAACATTATGATAAGGTCACCATATTTAAAGATAGGCTACTCAAACTATAGACACCTAAAATTGACCACCAATGGCTTCATATCAGACTTCAGACTAATTTCTACCAACCATTGTAAATTAAGCTTAGAAATTACTAAACATCCCAAATTTGATTATGAATTGGTCATCAAAGATCAAAATCTTATTTAGACATCTTTAATTGGGGTATCCTACCATAAACAACAAAAACCTCTCACAAATTCATCTCTAAGCAACCTACAACATTGTAGCATGCAATTTGGCCTATAAACCAATTAAATGGGGTAAGTGCACACATGGAATTAAATTAAATATTGGAAATGAAAAAATATTAATTAGAATTAATTAAAATTCTAAACCTGATTAAATTCCTAGATAAATTATCCATGATCAATTAATGAAATTGTAAAAAAAGAAATTCAAAAATCAAGAATATCCTAGCTTTTCATCATGAAATTGTGAGTTATCAAGCTTTTGAAAATATATAAAAATATCTCACCCATGCCTATTCAATGAAAATCATGAGGTTTTGACACCTTTTAAATCTACTGAGGTTAATGAACTCACTTAGGTAATGTTTAAACTCATTCATGTTTAAACTACACCTTAACTCACTTTGATCTGTGGTTAGTTCCTAAGCCTATAAATACAACCCATTGCCTATTGAATTTATAAGAGATTAGATAGATTAAAGTTATAATGTTGGTTTTATATAAATATTGAAATAAATAGTGTTATAATTCCAAAATAACAAGCCATCCATCCAGCCATCAAGCGATATCAAAGCCACAAGCCATGGTGCCAAGGAGAGAAGGAGATAGCCAAACTCCATTACCAAAGACTCTTTGAGCACAAACTGAGAAAGCCACATGAAAAATCATTTGGAGAATTAAAAGAAGTAAGGTTGTTATTTTTATTTACATTTTAGTTGTGATTTTCATTTGTTTTTATTTTTTATGCTCCCCCTAAGATCTAGGCTTAGAGATGTTAGCATGTTAGTGTGTTCATTTCATTGTTTTATGTTCTAACATGATACTAGCCTCCTCTATATTATAAAATTACTATGATAAAAAATGGTATACCCAATGGGACCTAAACACATCCCATGTACCAAGGGGAGCAAGATTAAACTCTTAAATCTTTGAATGAATGCTTGGATATTTTCAAAATTAGAGTTTTAGCTTTGTTTTTTCCATATTTTTTTTATTTTTGTGCTAACTTAGATCTACACAAAGATTGACATCGATCATGCATAACCAACATCAGTTCTACGAAAACATCATTGGTTCTACCTAATAGATCTTAGTTATATGTGACCATCATTGGTTAGGATGCAGGGTAAACACATAGTTTAAAAACTTTGATTTTGAATATTTTTAGCATTCCTAATCATTATTTCTTAGTTTTGTTGACCTTTATACTCTCTACCTAATCACTATGTTGTAGGTTTTGAAGATTTTTTATCTAATTTTGAGATAAATAACATTTTTATCTCATGTTGGTTTACCTTTGGGTTTAAAATTAATCGATCTTGGTCCTTATCAATTGATATTAGTTATTACCAGATAACATCAATTCCCTGGTAACCAACATCTGTCACAAGTGATCAATATCAGTCTCTATGTTTTTAAAATAGGAAACCTGAGAGCTATGTTTTGAAAATTGTTTGCTCATCATTAAAAGTGATTCAAAGCAATAGGAAACTCCCTAACCCTTACAAGTCCAAGGCAGGATTAGAACACAAATTTTCAAGTTTAAATAGTTTTAACACTTCATTTTGATACTTAAAATAAATTTAGTTAAATCTTGAACATTTAGTTTTAAGTGCTTAAAAGGAATATGGGTGTTTTTGCTTAGCTTGTGTTGTGAAATTTCTTTCATGTTTTGAAAATAAGCCAAGGGGCCAAGGAAATTCATTTGAAATCTTGCTCACTTCATCTTTTGGTGTTAAAAAAGAACATAGTTCATTTTTTATGCCTTAGATGTTTTTCAAAGTTTTTGCAAGTTTCAACTAATGCCAAGGGGACCAAAAACTTCACAACACATTTCATTTTTGGTGCCTTGAAATAAGATTTAAATAACTTAGTATATGCTTTGGAAAATATTCATTTTATGCTATGTTTGTTTGAACTTATTTGTTTATTTATGTAAAATTAAGAGTGTGTGTATGCTCTCCACCCATCCCCTATAGGGAACTTGAGTGATCAAAATCACCTTTTCACTTACAATTTATGCCTAGTCCAAGGCATGGAAAGAATGTTATCTAGGCTCTCCCTGAAGCCCATATGGTTTGGGTGATCTAAAAATAACCTCTAAAGTCTTTTTTCATAGTCATTTCTTTTCATGTAGTTTGGCTTGTGAAGGGGAGTTCATCTCTTCTTCATGAGTTCTTTAGGGAGGCATTAACTCAGGGTTTCATCTCCTAACAGTGTTTCAATCCCACTCCATGGTGGGGTATAAAAATTAGGGTACATATACTATGAGATTGAGGGGGTTGAGAGGCTAACCTCTCCTTTCTTAATAAAGGCCCGAGTTAGTTTTGGTTAACTAGGGGATTCCACTAAACAGTCCATAGATGGAATTGCTATGCAAAGGAATAGACCCTTGCATAGTAAATTAAATGGTATGAACTTGATTGATGTGTTGCATATATAACATTAGCCATGAATGGGACCAATATAAAAATTTGAAATCTATAGTTTTAGTCAACCCCATTTGACCAACCTTATCATTTATAAGATTTAGGATGTTACATTTAGATGCTATGTCATTTCATCTTTTTATTGCTTGGTCTCTTGAGTTTAAAACTTTCTATGTTTATATTACATCAAAATGAGTTTTTTTATACAACACTCTTTTGTTTGAGGAGGCATTATTATAGCCATTTTTCACCACACATTTACCTTGAAACTTTTTCCAAACTTGTTTGTTTGTGTTTCACTTGAATGAAATGGGTAACATTACGCTACCCAAATCATTTCAAGTTTTTGTGCCTTTTGAGTCTTTAAAACAAGCCATTATTTATATCTTTAAATAGTGATAACATCATTATGCTACTTGATTTATTTCAAGACATGTTTTCCTTGTGCCTTATGCCATTTTTTAGAGCCAATGCCATATATTCCATTTGGATCTTTGTCTTGTGCCATTATGCCATTCTATTTTTTTTAGCTTGTTGTTTGTTTGAAGAGGCCTAGTTTCCTAAGTTGATTTTTTAATTAACCTTGCCAAGTTCAAATTCAAATATTGATTGATTTTTGTTAATGATTTGCTTAATTGGGGCCTAGACACCGATATTTCTCTTTTGGGTTGTGCAACTTAGTTTAATTCGTTACTCAACTTAGAAAACTATTGTTTGGATCTTTGCCTAGCACTGTTATGCCATTTAATTTTGTCTAAGATTATTTGTTTAAAGGATATTAGTTTTAATCATTATTTGTGCCTTTATTTGGGAGAAAAAAACCTATTTATTGATATGCCTTTTTTCATTATGCCTTATGTCAATTGACCAAGTTCATGTTTGAAGTTTGAATGCCTAGTCTATGCCAAAGTGTTCCAAGTTTGTTAGATTAAAATCTCACATTTTTTTAAAGTATATATTTTGAAGCTATATTTGGCCAAAAATCCTAGCACATGCCTTTTTTGAGCCTAGATTTTGATGCCATGTTTGGCTAAAAGACCTAGCAATGTTTTATTTTCCTATATTAGATCTATTTGGAACACTTTAGACCTAGAGTTTGGCATGCCATTTTTTATTTAGCCACTTGACATTTTATGTGAGATATTTGACATTAGACTTATGATGTTAGATTATTTTATACCAAGTTTTAACATAGAACATTTTAGAGATACAACTCCCCTAGACCAAGTTAGAGCAAGTTTGAACCTTTTGTCCTTTGGACATTATTTTTAAGAGTTTATAAAACTCTATACCTTTTTGTGAAATGTTTATCATGGATGTGGATATGTCTCATTATACTTATGGTGGAGATAGGGACAATCTAAGTTATGATAGAATAGTCACACAAATTGACTTGCATGACCAATATGGTGAAGAAGTGGTTTGTGAGACATATTCTTATCCTCCCTACAATCCTCAATTTGTGGAGCAAAGCCAATATCCTCAAGAATGATGTTAAGTGGTACCTTCCTTTGGATAGCTGATGTATGATACTTGCCCTTGCCTTGTAGTGACAATACATTCCCCTACCTATACCATTAAACCTCCTTCAGATTGTACGAGCCACCAAGCTTCATAACATATAAAGAATACCATTACCATTTTAGGACCTCATCTTTTTGCTTGTGCAAGCAACCAAGCTCCATGATGCCCTACCATTTCTATTCTAAGACCTCATCCTTTGGCTTGTATGAGTAACCAAGATCCATGATGCCCTACCATTACCATTATAAGACCTCATCTTTTGGCTAGTATGAGTAACCAAGCTCTACGACACCTTACCATTACCATTACCATTCTAGGACCTAGTCCTATGGCTTATACAAGAAACCAAACTCCACTATGCCCTACCATTAACATTCTAGGACCTCATAATTTGGCTTTTACAAGCAACCAAACTCCATAATTCCATATCATTATATAATCACTAGTCATTATTCATCCATTTCCAACCATTCCACACTTTAGAAAACCCCTACCAATCATCTAATCTTGATCGAGCCAATCAGTACCTCTCCAACTAAGCTAATCATTTGAGAGATCAAGATATATTCAAGACTATTAGTTTACAACTACTTATAAACCAAGTCCAAGAAAACTAACCAAGCTATAATGTTTTTTTTAAACCAACCATTTATGATGATTCAACCTATGATGAATCACCTTTAGATCCTATAATTAATGTCTAAGAGTCTCACTCTAACAAGCCAGTCTTTGATAAGTCAATTCTTAATGATTATAACTACCTTTTCCAAAATCATTACCTTGACCACATGCCTATTTTTCAAGAGCCTCCCTTTGAAAATCTAGTCTCTTTGGAGTTGTCTCTTAACCTTTTTCCCATTGTAAAGGAGTCTCACTTTGACAAACCAGTCTCTATGGAGCCCATATGCCATACCAAGCCATTACTATTGGAGAGTTGTCAATGATGTCATGGATATGTCTTAGTGAGTGGATGAAGTGCCTTGCTATTCTAAGTGATAATGATAAAGTGTGCAATGTGCTTGTCCTAGTATGCTTGAAGTTAGCTTAGTTGATCTTCTATTTTGGCATGGTTTGGAATGCTTAGGGATGAGTATGGTGATTTGAAGATGTGAAAGGGGTCTTTTCAAAGGTTAATGGTGTTTTTTCATAAGTGTAATTCATTTGGTTGATCATTGTTTTCATCTAAACATTTTGGGTCTAGTGGCAAAAAATCTAAGTAGGTAGTTTGCTGACATCACCATTACCACATGCAGATAAGTCAGGGGGATTTGGTCATAAGGTTGTGATAAAATTAGTCCTTAGTTGATATGAACTAAGTTTTAAGTCATGCAGTGAAGCATAGTAAAAGATATGTGGGTTCAAATTTAAGCTCTCAAGCATTTTGACATGTGTTTTCTATGTTAAAATAGAGTCAAGTAAGCATGTTGATGATGTCAACATTCACATGCACAGAGGTTTCAGGAGGAAATGGTCACATGGGTTTGTTTGGTATTGTGCCTAGTTATTATTTACTAAATATAAGGTCATGAAACTATGTGAAACAAAATATATTCAAGTGAAAAATTAGGCTCCCAGGTAGTTTGACATTATTTTCCCAAACTTAGCCAAATTTGCATATGGCAAGAATAGATGAGTAAGCATATTGATGAAGTTATATTTTGAACATGTGAAGGTGTGAGGAAAAACTGATCATATAAGTTTATTTAATTTTGTGACTAGTTGATTTGTGCTAAATTTTAGATCATGTTATAAAGTGCATGAAAAGGTATGTATGTGCAAAGTTGGCCTTCTAGACAATTCATGACGTAGTTGGCTCTGTGATAGAAAAATATGAATGAGAAGATTAAGGGAATTATATATTTCATGTGCAAAGGTTATAGAATTAGGTTGATACATGGTTGGATTATCATATGTGAATATATTATAAGATCCAAATTTTAGATCATGCATTTAAGTGCAACAAAAGTTATTGAGGTCAAAAATTGGCCTTTCAGGCAAATTATAATGGTTCCCATAGTCTATTTTGCAAGAGATAAAGATTAGGACCAAATGAAGATCTAAGGGTGTGAAGGTGATCATAAAATATTGATATAATGGTGAATGTTGAGTGAGATGGTAATAAGTGCATGATGTTTAATGTTGAGCAAAGGTAAAGGATAAGGATCAAACAATTCATGTATAATCATATAAATTGATCTAAAGATGTGAGTGGAGTCAAAGTGACAGTTGTTTAATGATGTTAATAGTAAATATCCTTAAAATAAAATCAATGGTGCCTGTTTGATCTAAGTAGTGAATACACGAGATGATGTAGGAGTGTTCAAGGTTTAACTATGACCATTTTAATTCAAATATTTGAATTTAACAAAGGAACAACTAGTGCTATATATTTTGGCATTATCTTTTGATCCAAGATGAATTTGACCATGAAGTAAAAATTAAACTTGTAGAGGAATCCAAGGCACATATATAGTCTAGATTTGAAGATCAAAATGTTTACAATCAAAGATATTACTCTCCAAAGTTGACTATGTGTTCACCATTCATTTGTTAAGAACTTGAGAAGGATGTTTGAGCTTGTGTTGATGTTGTTTCAATGTTTCATGATGTATTATATATTAGAGAGTGTTGTATAATCCATAAGGATGCTATATATGGATATTGGAGGTGTGATAAATCTATCTTGAGTATGAATAATACTTAAGAAGTTGACTATGCATTCATTCATGATGTTCCTGTATACCAGGTCAGTGTTTGAGTTATTTGAGTATACACAAAAGTGAGAAAAATTGACTATGATCATTTGAGGATGTCTAAGGGGACATAAGGAGTGGAACCATGTATTTTAAAGTGGTCCTATGTTATTATTTTGATTGAATAAGTATCAAAGAGGTGAATGGGTCATCATAGGACCTAAAAGGTGAATTAGGCCTGTTTGAAAGTATGTTGTGCTTAAGTGTGACCCATGTACGATGCCTTAAGGGTGAATGCATGTGTTGTGGATAATAAGGAATATTTTGGACTTGATAATTCATGATTTATCTATAAATAGTGAAACCAAATGTGATGGTTTCTATATTTTAAAAGAAGACTTGTGAGAAGCTTGTATGTGCGGAGTATGCATTGAAGTGAAGAAGAGACAATAGGTAGTGTGCCTATTGGATGAGTTAATGAGTAGAATATATTTTTAACTATGTGTATGACTTGAATGTCATATTTTTGATGAAGGAAAAGTGATCTTGTAGATTTGTAGTTTGAGGATATGCAAAGAGGTCTGAGTGTGCATATGAGGATAGTTTGAGTTAAGGAGAGAGATTATGGCATGCTTATGTGAGAGGCCTTTATGAGATAAAAAAGGATTTTGTGAAGAGCTTAGAAAATATAGATCCATCATTAAATATTGAAGACATAAATTATAAGGTGGAGGTGTTCACTTCAAAGGAGGGTTTAAAGGACTTGATCTTCCTTAGGGGCAATTGCTCCTTGTGAAACAGGTGTTTCATTAAAGGCCTTTGGTCAGGAGGATTTGATCAAGGTTTTATAGTCTAAAGGAGTTGATCAGTCTCTTGTTTTTAATCTCTTATAAGATAAGTATTCCATGTGTTATAGGATTGAGAGTGGGTTTTATTCCGCATGAGGGTTTCTCATAGGAACTATGTGTTGTGTGTTTGATCTTATGTATGCATTGAATGAATGAGCTCTCTTGTTAATGTTAATTGATCAGTTTGATATATGATGACTATTTAATATTTTGAAAGGATTGAAATTTAAATATCTAGGCTCACTAATTCACCCCACTCTTAGTGATTGTACCTTTAAAAATTACTTATCCAAAACCAAACATTAAATAAAACATTAGTGTATGAGCATCCATACTAGATGAATAATCAAAATTAGATTCAGGTTCTATTATTGAACCAACATTAGATTTAACATCAAAAGTAGAATCAATGTCAGTCTCAATATCATATTTAGAGTCCATTGAGTTAGAATCAAATTCAAAATTAGAATACATTCATGACTATTACAACATTGGTTATGCATGCCTTGTAAATCAATTTGAATACATTTGTGATCTTTCTACAATTTTTGAGGATGAGTACTTCAACTTCGACACAATTTATCCTAGTATTTTCTATGAGGATTGTGTTGCCTCCCCTCATTCCATTACCATTATGCATTCCATTATTAACACCCAACATAGTCATTATATTAACATTTCAACTCCCACAAGATTCTATTGGGATTGGTAGAATCAAACCTTGTTAAACTACATCTATGGAAACATATCAATTACAGAATATTAGGAAGGCCAAGACCACATTCATGAGAAAGAATAATAATCTCATAATGAAACCTTTCTAAAGGTGTTAGGGGATAATCAAATTTTAAACTCAACATCTTCTAGTGAAACCTTTTCAGAGGTTCTAGAAGAAAATCAAAGTCAAATTTCAATGTTCTTTAGTGAAACCTTCTCAAAAGTTCTATGGGAAAATAAAGACAACTTCATTGGTGAAAAACTCATCAAGGAACCAATAGATGAGCACAATAATTCTTCACTACTTGATGAAGATAAAATCAAATATGAAATCAATATAACTTCCAATCTACAACCTAATCAGATGGTAGCTACTCTCAAGCCCAAATAACAAAAAAATCTAGTGGTCTTATTGAGAGCATATTTATAAGTCTTCTAACCCATCACAACCAAAGTTATGTCAAATCCAGAATCAACAACATTATGTGTGCTTGAAAAAATTGATCTTTATTTCTCACCTAATCAATATACATTTAATTATCATCCACTTATATATTTCCATAAAAGACTTATCATCCACTATTTATCCCCAATTATCATCCCTAGCTGTACTTTCATTTATAGAGGCTACAAAGATACCTTATCTTGACATTTGGAGGAAATAGAATCAATGACCAACAAAGATCACAACAATAACATTTGTGTCCAAATCTATAACCAGTGCTTGATAGAGTTACTATTCAAAAGAGGTGAGGGTTAGCAATTTACATAATTAATTATTCTAGATGTATCCTATGCTGATCAGGATGTATATCTCCAAGTTAGTAAGAACACTAGAAACATTCACCCAAGCCAAAAACAAAAACCATACCTTTTCCATTTTCTATATACCTTGTCATTACCATTTGCCATTTACTTTATCCTTTCCCTATGCCATTCCTTTTTCCATTGTTTCATAATTTTACACTTCCCTCTCCTTATCAGTTGGGGGCAACCCTCTTTCCATTATATCGAATCTTCATACCACCATTGTCCTAAACAATGCTATATAATATGCCATTCTACCATGCCATTCCCATTAGACCAAAGCCTGTTTTTAGCCATCCTACCCAATCACTTTTGATCTTGGCTCCTTTGTTTCTTCCTGTACCTTTAATGGGGGAATTTTGATCCAATTTTAGCTATTTTACAATTCTATGTTTAAATAATAGTCTATGAAAGTAGTGTGATAGTGGATCTAGAAAGTTTTCTTTCTTTCATGTTTGACTAGTGCTATTTATTATAACCACCTATGGGCAAGTTAGTAGTCCACCTTATGCTACTAATTATAACCACCTATGGGAAAATTAATAACATAGACCTATGACATTATTTCATAATTATAACTACCTATGGGTAAATTAGGAACAACACCTTTACCATATATTTTCATATCACCTTGCAATTAATATTCTCATTTACCTAGCCATTTACTAGATTTTAGAATTTGTTGCGACCTAGTCAATTTCTCCTTGCCTTTTTTGTGGGTAGAATTACTATGACTTAAGGTCCTAGTGGGACTATATAGGCCATGTTTGATTCATATTGAGGTTAGTTTAGTCCCCCTTTTCCATATGCTCTCACCATTTTGCAAGTAACCTAAGCAAATACTCTCACCATTTTACGAGTTGGACCATTTAGTATCTCGTAATTACCAATTGGGTTGAGATGCTTAGAAAATTCCAAAAATATTCAAAAAATTTAAAATCCAAAAACATTTTTCCTATTTAAGCCTAGTTAGTCATCCTTGATCTACCCTACTAGGGAAAATACATTGTTAGGATGTTTTCTTTTGCTTTTACTTTCAAGATTTCTAGGTGTTTGTTTTCTGTTTGTTTGTTTTTTTCCTTTTTGTTTTATTTTTGTGTGTTGTTTGTTTACTTACTTGTTTGTTTTATTTTAGTACTATGCCTTGAATCAATATATATACATTCAATGGGTGATTGTTTTCACATTATTATTGAGTCCATCCATATTCATGCATCAACATTGTCATCATGTTTTTTATCATTGGTGCATTATTTTCAATTATTTATTGGATTGGGAGTCAGTCCTTATGCATTTTAACAAAGTTATCATGGTGTTTATATCATGATGTATACCATCACATGTTACAAAAAAAATCAACTTGAGAAGTCTTACAAACAATGGATCCATAGAAGTTTCTCTTTGGTACTTTGGTAAATCCTCCCACCCATCTTGATCAAATCAACCCATTGACCATTCTAGTTGTATCAATGATAATAAGGATGAGTATATCTGCATTGGTGGGTATAACTAAATCATTTCCATTGATAAAAATTTATTATTCTATTCATATCTTTCATCACTTTGTGCATCCTTGTGTGCCTAGTTTTTTGTGGTTTCTTTAGTCATTAGACCATCGCATCTACATTTGTGCCTGCTCATTTTTAATTTGTGTAACATATTATATCCTTGAGTTATGCTTTCCAGTCTATCCTACTAGGGCATAATAAAATATATTTATTTATTTTTGGTCATCTTAATGATTATAACCACCTTGGACAAATAATTTTTTGACTCATCAACCCTAATTGGGGCATATTCCATTGCCACTGATTATAACTACCTATGGTTAAATCACTATCTCAACCTTTATTATTGATTATAACCACCTTTGGGAAAATCAATAATTTTTACATCAATTCATGCAAGCATTTTATCTATTGGATTAATCTCATCCATGGGTTAATTCCATCCTTCTTCTTGCTTCTTTTATAGGGATCATCCATCAAACGTATGTGACAACCACTCCCTCGAGGGGGCATCATTTTAGGCTTCTAAAACATTGTTTGGAGATTTTAATTCAATCATCATCTTATTTTAGGCATATAGGCCTTTATTATTATTTGAGAAGATGTTATTATACCTACAAATTGTAACAAATTCCCAAATAGGGGGAAACTATAGACACCTAAAATTGGCCACCAATGGCTTCATAATAGACTTTAAACTGATTTCTACCAACCATTACAAATTAAGCCTAAAAATCATTGAATGTCCCAAATTTTCTTGTGCATCAATCATAAAAGTTGATAATCTTGTTGAGACATCCCTAGTTGGAGTATCCTACCATAAATAACAAAAGCCTCTCATTGATTCATCTCTAAGTAACCTCTGACATCACAACATGTAATTTGGCCTATAAACCAATTAAATGGGGCAAGTGCACACATCAAATCAAACCAAATCTTGGAAATGCAAAAATCCTAATAAAAATTAATTAATATTCTAAAGCTAATTAAATGCCTAGTTGAATTATCCATGAAAAATTAATGAAATTCTAAAAAAGGAAATTTAAAAATAAAGAATATCCTAACTTTGCATCATGACATTTGTGAGTTGTCCAGCCATTGTAAATATCTAAAAATATCTCACCCATGCCTATTCATTGTAAATCATTATGGTTTGACATATTTTAACTCTAATAGGGTTAATGAACTCACTTATGTTAGGTTTAATTTGATTCTATGTTTAAAATATACATTAACTCACCTTGAGTTGTGGTTAGTACCTAAGCTTATAAATATAAGCCATTGACTATTGAATTTATAAGAGATTGGATAGAGTAAACTTATAATGATGGTTTTATAAAAATATTGAAAGTAATAGTGTTATAATGCCAAAATAAATCTAAGCCATCAAGCCATATCAAAGCCACAAGATATGGTGACAAGGAGAGAAGGAGATAGACAAACTCCATTGCCAAAGACTCTTTAAGCACAAGCTGAGTAAGCCACATGAAAAATCATTTGGATCATTCAAGGAAGGTAAGGATATTTTTGTTCTTTACATTTTAGTTTTGATTTTTATTTGTTTTTGTTTATTATTCTCCCCCTAGGATCTATACTTAGAGATGTTAGCATGCTAGTGTGTTCATTTAATTATTTTATGTTCTAACATGATACTAACCTCCTCTCTATTGTCAAATTTTTATGATCACACAAACTAGGAAAAGTGAACACAATGGAAGAAAAGGCATCCTTCATAGAGTTGTGTCAATAATTTGTAGACATATTTGCTTGGGAGTACAATGATTTGAAGGGGTTTAACCCGATTTTGGCTCAACATACTATATATTTAGAGGCAAGTGCCAACATATAAGGCAAAAGCAAAGACTAGTCAACTCCAATATTTAAATTCTCATGAAGAAAGAGATGAATAAAATCATTGAGTCCAACATCATATTCCCCATCAAACACTCTTCATGTGTGTCTAACCTTTTACTTATAAGGAAGCATGGGGATATACGGTTATGCGTAGATTTCAAGGATATTAATAGGTGTCATTGAGAGACCACTACCCCTTGCCATACATGGATAAGAATACCTAAAAGGTTGTAAGTTCACAACATTTCTCCTTGCTTCATGGATACTCAGGGTATAATCAAGTGTTGGTGAAGGAGGTGTTAAGCACGAAATATATCATATATCTTTTTCAAACTTTCCCTTTATCAAATTACACTTAATCAAACATTCAAGATATGCAATAAAACTCAAACAATAAACATCACACAAGATAGAGAGAGACACCAGATATAACATGGAAACCCAATGTGGGAAAAACCACGGAGAACAATCTCAAGTATATTCATGAGAAATAACCCACAGGAGCACCATACCCCTTTGCCGAGTACCAACCCAACTACAATTCATGAGCACCAACCCACAGGAGCTTCAAACCCATTTGCCGAGCACCAACCCAGCAACTATTTATGAGCACCAACCCACAGGAGCACCAACCCCTTTATTGAGTACCAACCCACAGGAGCACCAACCCCTTTGTGTATACCACACACCTATCTCTTAATGTTGCTATCTCAACAAATGATAGTTCAATACAACATCTCTTTCCTCTCTCTCACCTTTGCTCTTCTAAGCTAGACATAACAAATACTATTCATCTCTCACAATTGCTCTTATAAGCTAGATATTACAACATCAAATCAACCTCTCTCAACCACATTTTAAAATGGCTTCTCAAGCCTTTATTTATAGCTTTCCAAATGACCTTTGGCCTTCCCCCTTTGTGACCCTTCAATCCTCATGGAAAATGGTGCCAAAATTGTATGACCCTTCATATTCAAGCCTTTGAAAAGTCATGTGGTGACCCTTCATGACCAAAAACGTCCTTCCACCTTTTGTCCTCATCTTGGTGACTTTTCATATTCCTTAAAGTGTCCCTTCATGAGAAAATGTGCCCTTCCTCTTTTGTCTTCACTTGGTGACTCTTGGTATTCCCCAAGATGACTCTTCATGGGAAAATGCATCCCATCCTTCTTTTGTCTTTATCCCATGGCTCTTAGACTTCTCCATGGGCCCTTATTTTGTCTCATATATAACCAAAAATATATTCATTAATATTAAATAAATATTAACTCACATTAGCCAAGATAAACAACATTAAATGCAATGGGGCCTTTATCACCAATAATGCTAAACCTTTGACATCAATGACAATATTTCCAAAAATCTCCCCCTTTGTCATTGATGGCAATCTCAATCCTAAAACTGCCACATCTTGTCACCTACACATCCTATCATCTGAAAACATACAATAACTCCTCCTTACTGTAGCAACCTATACCTATTCCCTGTACCTATTTTCTACACCTGTACCTACACCTATACCTTTTATTCTCCCCCTTTGATATCAATGGCAAAGGGCCTACCTGGAGCTAACACTTAGCTCCCCCTCAACTGATGTTAAACATCAATGGCAGGAAGTAATAGAAATTACTCCCAACTCCTCTTGCCGATCTTTGAATGTATCCTTTGATTGTGTCTTTGAGAAGATATCTGACAATACATACACATTGTTCCTTGTCCTTTGAGCATCTGCAATCAACTCATTTGAATCTTTTCTTCCAATCTCACAACCTTATTTATGAAACTTTAATGTATATCCTTGATCACATATTTGACTAACACTCAACAGATTATGCTTAAGACCTTTTACATACAAAACATTTTTAGTCTTAGTTCTACCATAATCCAAACTCAAAGTACCTTTTTTGGCTATCCTAGCAGTGGTTTTATCTCTGAATCTCACTGCAGCACCATTGATCTTCTTTAGAGATATGAATTTACTTTTATCTCCTATCATATGCCTTGAACATCCACTATCAATTAGCCATGGCTGATCTTTACCTTTTACATGCAGGGCTGTCTGAACCATCATAAAATCTTCATGTTATTTCTTCTGCCATGTACATGTCTGAACCTTCTCCCTGATGAATGGAGCTTTGAGATTCTGATCCTTTTTATTGATGAATGGAGCTTTGAAATTTTGATCCTTCTTCTTGATGAATGGAGCTTTGAAGCTCTGATCCTTCTTGACTGACTCAAACATGCTTCTACAATACCAAGCTATGTGTCCAAAGTTGTTGCACTTGTAGCATACTATGGTCTCTTCATCAAAGCTTGATAGAGGAGCAAAAGAGTTGTGGCTTCTGTTTGACTCTACTTGACTTTCCTTCTCCTTATTTCTAAAATTGTTAGCCCTTTTTCTACATTCTAATTTCTTGTGACCATATCCATTACAATAAAAACAATAGCCATAAAAATAAGACCTGTCTGTATATCTCTGACCTGATTGCCTTTTGTAGCTTTGTTCCTTCCAGCCTTCTTTGTTTGGAATGTTCTCTGTATTCTTCACTTCTCTCCTTTTTGTTTCCTCTTGTGTAAGAGCTTCAACGTAGCTATTTTTATTTTCAAAACTGATCCTATCTTATCTGAATATGCTATCGTCAAATTTTGAATCACTGACTGCTTTCTTAATATCTTCTTTTAAAGAGGCAATTTCAATAACATATCTTTGACATTATTTTCTTGCTATTTCCATCTGTGCCGTGAGGTCTTCTTCATTCTTCTTGGCTTCTTCAAAGTGTGCTTGTAGATCTTCAATCATTTCTTTTGACTCTTGTTCATTTTTCTCGATCTAGTGCTTTAATCTTTGATTCTTCTTCTAAACAGCTTCTAACTCTTCTAAGGCACAAATGAGCTTTCCTTCCATATTCACTTCAGCTTCCCCCTCTTCTTCTTCATGTATGGCCATGAATAAAATCTCTTCTTCTGAATCACTGACTCCACTATCTTTGCCTGAACTAGGATCCTTAGAATACAGGCTCTTCTTCTCGAAACCCTTCTTAGATTTGCCTTTGAAATTCTTCTTGTATGTAGGCTTTTCTTCTTCATCATCATTAACCTTATCTAGGCATCTAGCTGAAAAATGTCTAATCTTTCCACAATTAAAACATTTAAAAGGTAATTTTCCTTGATATTTACCTGTTCCTCTTTTCAGCTTGCAAATGAAAAGTGCTCCATTGTCATCTTCATCATCACTAGAACTATCACTTGATTCTTGAATCTTAGCTTTTTCCTTCTTTGATGTCTTGAAAGCTGATTCTCTCTTTAAGGGTTTATCTTGTTCTATCCTCATCTCATGTGCCATGAGAATACCATGAAGCTCATCCATCTTTAGCTTGGCTAAATTCTTCATCTCCTCGATTACCGAAACCTTTGCATCATATCTCATTGGTAGAGATCTCAAAACCTTTTGCACCACTGTTGACTCATCCAACATTTCTCCAAGACCTTGAATTTGATTTATGACTTGATCAACTCGCAAAAGATAACTTGCTATATCTTCTTCTTCCATCTTTAAACTTTCAAACTACCTTCTAAAATTTTGTAGCTTAGCTTGCTGAACCTTTCCATCACCTTTGTAAATATTCTCAAGTTTTACCCAAATTTCATGAGCAGATTTACATTGCATAACTTTAACAAATTCAGATTCACATAAACCACATAAAATAGCATTTAAAGCTTTATCATTACATTCACTTGCCTTCTTTTCTGCTGGAGTAATTGTAGATGTCTGTGGCTCTTCATATTCTTCCACCACTGCTTTCCATATGTCAAATCCAAGGGACATCAAATAAACCTTCATTCTCATGCTCCAAAAAGCATAATTTGTTCCATCAAACAAAGGTGCCTTATTTGTAGAAAATCCTTCTTGTGACCCAGCCATCGTGCTTTCCCAATCTACCTTCAAGCTATAAAACTTTTCAAAAAGGAACCTACTCTGATACAAATTGTTAAGCACAAAATATACTGAGAGGGGGGGGTGAATCAGTATATCATATATCTTATTCAAAATTTCCATTTATCAAATCCCACTTAATCAAACATTCAAGATATGCAATAAAACTCAAATAATAAACATCACACAAGATAGAGAGAGACACTAGATATAACGTGGAAACCCAATGTGGGAAAAACCATAGAGAATAATCTCAAGTATATTCGTGAGAAATAACCCATAAGAGCACCATACCCCTTTGCCGAGTACCAACCCAGCTATAATTCATGAGCACCAACCCACAAGAGCTTCAAACCCCTTTGCCGAGCACCAACCCAACAACTATTCATGAGCACCAACCAATAAAAGCACCAACCCCTTTGCCGAGCACCAACCCAACAACAATTCATGAGCACCAACCCACAGGAGCACCAAACCCTTTATGTATACCACACACCTATCTCTCAATGTTGCTATCTCAACAAATGATAGGTCAATACAACATATCTTACCTCTCTCTCACCTTTGCTCTTCTAAGCTAGATATAACAAATACTATTCATCTCTCACAATTGCTCTTCTAAGCTAGATATTACAACATCAAATCAATCTCTCTCAACCACATTTTAAAATGGCTTCTCAAGCCTTTATTTATAGCTTTCCAAATGACCTTTGGCCTTCCCCCTTTGTGACCCTTCAATCCTCATGGAAAATAGCACCAAACTTCCCATGGCTCTTCGACTTTTCCATGGGCCCTTATTTTGTCTCATATGAAACCAAAAATATATTCATTAATATTAAATAAATATTAACTCATATTAGCCAAGATATATTTATTACCAACAAGATTAAATGCAATGGGGCCCCAAAGGGAAATGGATGTATCCTTCCAAGGACTCATCAATAAGATGGTGCTCATCTACTTTGATGACATCATAATCTTTTCCAAAGATGTCAAATATCACTTGACACACCTAAGGCTGATATTTGTTAGGTATAAGCACTATGGGGTCTCTTTGAATCCTAAAAAATGCATTTTCATAGTTCAAAAGGGTAGGATTTTAGGCCACATTGTATCTAAATAAGGATTTTACATAAAATTTAAGTTGATAAGTGCAATCCTTTCTATATCATTGCCTAAGCACAAGAAGGGACTATAGAGACTTTTAAGCAAGATTAATTTCATTAGGAGGTTTATCCCTATTTTTGTTGAGTTGGTAAGACATATAAATTATATGCTCAAGAAACATAAAAACTTCACATGGATTAGGGAAGGAAAGAGAAGTTTTGAATTCATTAAAATTAAATTTCCCAAGCACCCACTCTCCTCAACCCTAATTTATTAATAGACTTATTTTTTTATGCCTTCTCAACCAATGACACCATTTATTCCATGTTGATGAAACATGATAGTGAGGGCCTTGAAAAACCCATATCTTTATTTAGTCAAAAATTGGAGGGATATGAAGAGAGATACACCTATGTAGAGAAACATGTGCTTGTAGTCATGATAGGTATAAAATAATTTAGACACATGGTGTTCAACAACAAAATCTATGTCATGGTGGCTCACCCTAGCATCAAGGACTTCTTTCTTAACTAGGATTTGAGTGAAAAGAGAGCATGTTGGGTGAATAAATGAATGGAATATGATATAATTTAAGGTTACCAAGTTATTAATAGGTTTGGGATTATGTGATCACTTGGTATTAGATGTTAATTAGGATAAAGAAGTGGTTTTGGCAATGCAAAGTGATCACCAAATATCTGCACCTACATCCTCCTTCATCTGGACTCAAAACATGGTATGATTACTTTAAATAGGAGAATTCCCTATAGGCATAGATAGGACAATAATAATGTATTATAGACTAAAATAAATCCCTTATGTCTTGGTTGATGGAGTTATATTTAAAAGGGATATTGATGACATGCTCTTAAGGTGTGTGGAGACTAAGCAGGTTGATAAGATTCTAGATTAGTTTTATGATGGGGATGTAGGAAGACACTTGGTAGACAAAAATAAAACAAAAAGGATAATGAGAGTAGGTTTATTTTGGCCAATATTGTTCAAGGAATCTCATGATTTGGTTAGGAAATGCCAAAAGTGTGCCATTTTCACTAGGTAATAAAGACTAGCTGTCTTGCCTCTCAAACCCATCCAAGTGGATAAATATTTCATGCAATGGGACTTAGATTTTGTAGGAATGATATAACTTGCATATATTTTAGGAAAAAATTGGGTATTTACTAATATAAACTACTTCACAAGGTGGGTGGAGGCAATATCCCTTAAAGAGGCAAATGCAAACTTAGTTTTAGAGTTTTATGACAACCTAGTAACCAGATTTGGGATCCCCTCCACCATTATATCAAACAATGTAATAGCTTTCAGTAGTGAAAGTATGAGTGAATGGGATATTAAATATGGCATGTAAATTATCACTTCCTCAAAATACTATCCATATGGCAATGAACTTTTAGACTCTACCAACAAGAACCTAATCAAAATCATAAAGATAACTATGGAGGACAACTAGAGGGAGTGGCGTACCAAGTTGAAGATAACCTTGTGGGTAGATAAGATTAATAAAAAGAGAGATAATATTAATTATAAATACCTTATTGTATATATAAAATAAGAAAATTTTCCCATATCACTTAAACTATAGCCTTATAACTCACACATCAACTTGAACTAATAGAGAATGATTTCATGGAAGTAAGGATGAATGATTTGAGGGAGATGGAAGAGACAAGAGATGATGATATTCATGCCATTTTATCTGATAAATATCAAGTTAAGATGTTATTTGACAAGATATATTTGCTAAGGACATTCCAATAAGGTGATATTGTGATTAAGTGGGATGAAGATTGAGCTAAACTAGATAAGCACTCAAAGTTTGATAGCTTATGTAGTAGACCTTACACTATCATCAACTAGAAGGAGAATAATGCATTATAGTTTTCAAGGTTGAATGGTGAGGAACCCCCTATCCATATAAATGGGGCGTTCCTTAAGTAATGTTATTGAGAAACACATATTGTCCTTGCACATAATAGTTTAGGTCTTCCTTCTTCTAAGTGTTGTGGCACAAGTGCTTTGTTAGTTTCTTGTTTTGTTGTCTTATTGATTTATTAGTTGCTTGGTTATTGTGTTCCTTTGTGTGTTTTTTGTGTGTCTTTAGAGGTTGTTATATTCCTTAAGGTTTTAAATATGTTAAGTATGAAGTGTCAACCCATTCTAAAAGGTCTCTCAGCTAAATCATGGTTGTTAAACAAGAAATTTTGGGTCATTTTGACCAGTAGGTAGGTCAACGCCTCAGAGTCACCAATGATGTTAACATATTTTTTCCCTTGGTCTTAGAAAGGGTCAAAATATTCCCAATTAACACATTATATTATCCTTCACCACCTTATTTTATCCTTAAAATGTCTTGATATCCAAAGAGAGGGTCAGTTGTCTTTAGGGAGTGAGGCAATAAGTTCAAGTAGTTAGTCTTGTAAAAATACTTAAGGTGGACACATATCATAGTATTTGTAGTTATATCAAGAAATAATTTTATGATAATTGTGTATAAGAGTCTATAAAAATATTCAAAATGACCCTTATGTTCTATGTAGACTCATGGAAGGTGATCTAACACACTGCAGTCTATAGCCAGTCATATGCCTAGTTGAACATGCTAAGAACCTACATAGATGGGGTAGAAATCAAGAGTTTAAGGGCCAATTTGAAGAAATATGATCACCCTTGGGTAAGCCTTAACATAATTTAAGGTTCTTTAGCAAATGTTAAGGCATTTATTCTCCTCAATTTATGTTTTATTTAAAGTTATGCATCTTATTCCTTCTAAAGGGTGTCTAAACCATGGACATTATATTTTTATGATCCTTAAGACCTCATTGAAACATTATCGAGAGTTAAAAGTCTCCAAAAAGGCCTTAGTGTCATCATAATACCTTTATAAATTAGTTTTATATGTAAACAAGATCTTTTTAAGGAGTTAAATGCCTTTCATCCACCACAAAGGGGGCCCACACATGTGAAAAATGACTTTTCAACTTCCCTCTATCCTTACTTCCTATCTAAAAAGAATTTTTGACTCCTCATTTCCCTCCTATTGCCCACCAATGGCCTTCCAAGATCTTAGACCTAAAAAAATGCAAGAAAATGATGTTTTGTAGGTGTTTTTAATTTATACAGACCCATACAATATGGTCAGGGTCATAAGAAGGTTAGACACTTCATAGGGAGTCTCTTGTAATCACCTCAGAGAAGGATTCATGTCTCAAATGTCTAGAGAAAGGCTAAAATGGTAGCAATATCTCCATCAAGCCCTTGGTAAGATCACAAGGGCCATTTTAGATAGATGGTAAGGTCCATACAAGAGGAGTTTGATCCCAAGATATTACCCAAAGGTAAAGTTCCTAGTGGGATTGAAACTAATGGAATTGGTTTGAAGTTCAAGGCCATGATATTTATGAATAATAACTAAGAACCCTAGGTGTTATTAAATTTCTTTACAAACCCCATAAGCTTAGATACAAGTAGATTTTTCAAAATTTTGAGCTTTTTGTGATATCCTAAGCATGGAGAGAGGTATCTAAAGTCCTATTAAGTATTTTGGATCCATCTAAACATGTTATCATATTACTTGCAATGATAGATCAACACATAGTCTCTTTTGGTTGGTAGATTACATGTCATATGCAAGAGTTCCTATGTTTTTATGAAGGAGTAGAGCATGAAAATGATCAGTACAAGTCTCCATGACTTCCTCTAGGTTTCTCACATACTTATCCTAGTCACCATTTGGTCATAACATATACCCTTTAAGATTATCAACACAAACCATGTGGAAGAAGGAAACAAACTTCAAGCATGATTTAACTTGTCCTCATGATAGTTATTTTCTTGTGGTGTCTTCCTTAGGTTACAAAGGTGTTTTAGGAATATGAAGGAACCCATCCCTTAGAAGAAAAAAGTGTCTTTATGGCCCTCAAGACCAAAACCCATGAACTAGCTCCAAATGTACTCATAAGCCTTTTAATAGGATTCAAGGTTTTTGTGAACTCCTATGTTTTAATTTCTCCCTCAAGATGCCTGATTCATCAGCTCCAAATGCATTGCCTTATTGAATATATAGATAGGGAGGTTTACTGTCTTAATAGATGTTATTGAATGAAAAGTATTAGTCTATATGAGGTCCCATAAAAGATACCTATTATGCAGTGACCTTGTCAGTCTATTTCCACCTCATAACAAGCTTTCGTTTTCAAACTCAACTTTAAAAGACTATGTGATGAACCTATAGGTCTAAGTACACATGCATAAGCTTAAGGGTGAGAGTGAGACTAAAATTCTATATAATACCATGAAAGACCAATGGAAATTTAAGAAAAAAACTCATTCAAGTTTAAACACATGGAATATGCTAATGACAAAGCCTAGCAGGTCAAGTTTAGGCCCAACCTTCAAAGAGTTTCCCCCAAATCACCACCTACTGCTAATCCTAAGAAAATCTAAGAGAGGGACATATACTCATGAAAGTGAATATCTTAATGAAGGTGACTAAATTTCAAATAAGGCCAACTAAGTTTCATGTATCACCTATAAAGCCTTTCTCTTACTCACTGACCTATGAGAAGGCTCCAACTGCAGTGAAGTTCTACTAATCACCACCTATAGGACTAAAGGCAAGTTGTCTCAAATTTTAGAAGTGAAATAAAATATACATGTGAAGGAGGGAGCTCAATAAAAGGAATAAAATAGAGAGGTTATGTTATTTAAAGACAATGGATTCATGAAGGGATAACTAAACAAGCTAACTCAAGACTCCTCTAACTCTACATTAAATAGTTGGCCTAATGGTTACAAGTCTACCAACAAGATGACATACATATGTTGGTTTGATTGAGAAAGGAAACAAACTATATGAAAAGGGTCATATAGTGGTATTATTCCATCTATATGGCCTTCAAAATCCTACAAAATAAAATCAATTTTGAGAGAGTTGATTGGGCCTGATTGAGCATTCATGACACACATGCCTATGTGTATGACCATAGAGTGAATTTTGATGGAAGAGTATGACGGTGAACCAATTTGAGAAGTTTTTAAAAAATATAGTATCACAATACATGAGACCCCAAAATGTATTATCAATGAGGAAAATAGAGATACAGACCACTCAGGTCTTTGGCATCAACTAGTCCAAACACTTAGACTGAGCCAAAGATGGTCATGGCAAACCTATAAGGGAAGAAGGACAAAGATATGGGTTTAATAAATTATGAAATTGTGAAAAATGTTGAAATTATATAATAAGGGGTGATAAGAATACCTTTAAGTCATTAATACACTTACAAGTGGTCTAATGTCTTGAGGCTTAATTTAAGCCTAAGAGGCCTAAAACCCTCCATAATTCCCATAATTCCTCAGAGCCACAAATTCATTATTATGACATATTCAAGATCCTAAGGTAGACATAAGGCCATAATAATATATATTATGATATTACAAGGTTATAATAAGGTGTTGTAGGTAGAATAAAGTAGGGGAATTGTTAATTTGACATAACTACCACCCTTGATCTCCATTATCCCAGTTTGATATTTTGAGCTTCTAGTTCAAGTGATCATATCTTACATGGAAATATGTATTAGGACCAGTTATCTTATGGGAATTTATGGACCCATATGAACTTAATATATAGGGTAGAGAGTTCATTTTAGGGGGAAAATTTATGAACAATCCTTAGCACGGTTAATATACCCAGAATGCCTAGTAAAGACTCAAAGGTTGCCAATTTTTACTCATAGATCATTATAAAAAGTGCATGGGAATATGAGATAATAGGGATATTTTAGGGGTTATATATTATAAAAATTAATTTAATTAAGTTTTTAATCTAAATCCTATACTCTATGAACCATCGTTAAGATGGTAGGCCACTCTAAACCCCCCAAAACCTTAGTGAAGAACCCGATGGACAAGAAACTCTTCCTAATGACTCAAAATACCATGAGACACCATGAAAACATCATTAAAGCACTAAAATTTCTTTTATACCCTATTCAAATCATAAATTTTGCATGTGTGAGGCAAAATATGTAGGAAAATGGCTTTTGAAGTCTAGTTTTGGGTCTATTTTCATAATTATAAGAATGTTGAGGTTTATGATTGAGTAGAAAGGCCTCTTGGGCCTATTAATACATAAGATTATATTAAAATAATAAATATTAAAATCCCATAGTAGTGAATACAATAGTAATGAGTATAATTCAACCCAATTGAGGAGATAATCTTCATTTGAATCAATGAAGGAATGTTGGAAGGCCTATCCACATGGTGAGGAGACTCTCAAGGGAAAAGCACTATTATAACAAAATCCTCAAGTGATTATCAAAATCATCACTCAACTAAAATAATATAATTCCTATGTCTCTCACCCATTAGGATAAAAATGAATTGAATTGATTGAGAATTACATGGAAGGTAGAACACAAACAAGTAATGTACACGTTTAGGCAAGTAACTATCTCTCATAATGAGTGTATGACCTCTCATTTCATGATAAGTAGTTAATGGGTAGTTAAAATGTGAATGGAATCTTCATGGGGTCAACTATGACTAAAATAGGCCATCCACCACACTTATACACCCAATGGCTCATTGAATACCATTAACTATCTAAGACAATGCATGTGAGAGATCATGGAGTTGTTACTAGTCCGTATTCATGGTTGTAACTGATGGTTGAGTGAATGAGGATCATAATGACCTATCATACACACTTATATTCCACATTATCCTTCTATCCTCGTATCTTGTTCTATAAATTAAGGTTCAAAATCCATTATATGCATCCCTTGATTGGGTATGAATAAAATCTACCCAAATTGTTCCATGTAACCTTTAAATTAATATAAGGACTAATTCAACTTTACATAATTATTGAGGGGGGGGGTGAATCAATAATTAAAAAAATTCTTTAACATGTACTTTAATATTCCTTGAATCATCAAATCAATGCAAAGATATAATACTGTATAAAGAGACATTCACATGAGAATAATAAAAGAAAAACATATGTGAGTTAGAAAACCTTAAGGGGAGGAAAATACACTGATATTTTAAAATGGAATAATATCCTATAAGATAAACATCAATATTTAGGGAAGCACCAACTTCACATGGATAACCAACCACAACTAGCCAAGTACCCACTTGACTAGGCTTTAAAAAGTACCCATTTGCAAGGAGGCACCAACCCCATAGATGAATCAACACCCAATAAACCACATAATTTATTTTATAACCTTTATATCACATTTTTTATCAACCAATTGATTATGACCAACTCTTCAACTCTTCACACTCTTATCCCTCTCAAACTGCCTTCTAGGTGTCTTCACTCAACTAGCCCTCTTCTTAACTTGATTAGGTCATTTGACCTTGATTTTAATATATATAAACACTATAATATATTCATTATAGTTTATATGTATCATTATGATGGTCTAAAATACCTATTTCTTCTCTTTAAAGTTTTATATTATTCACTTTAACTTGCTTATTCTCTAACTAGTCAATTAGACCTATTAGGCCTTGTTATTATACTATGCTCTTGATCATACACCTATTGGTTATAAATACACACTTAAACACTTATATTTAAAAAAAAAAATCCTTAGGACATGACAAAAATATTACACTAGGTCGGTCATAGCATATAGGACCAAAACTCCTTTTAGGCCTTAAGGAGACCTAATTCAATTAGGCCTTCATTAGAACACACTACCCTTTGAACTCATTGGAATAATTAAAATATTATTACATGGAAGAAAAATATAATATTTCACTCAAATATACACTTAATAATCTCATATTGTGTCATGACACCTTTTATCTCCCATCACCACTTGAGGCACACCATTAGCACTATTCATAATTAGGCTTGTGCAAACCTAGAAAGTTTATCTTGAACAACTGAAGCATAAACACAATTTTTAATAAAAATCATGGAATATATATATATATAAAAGTTAAATTAACTCATGGTAATAACCATATTATTTTTACTTCACAACTCATGGAAAAAGAAATCAAACCCTTCTTTGCAAACAACCTACTCAGACCTGCCAACTAGCCTCAAAACATAGTCATGGAAACATGAACTTATGACACCTAAAAGAAAACAATTAAGAAATTATAAGGAATTAAAATTATCCTAAAATATTCTTATAATAACCTAAAATAAAAAAAAATCATGATATCTAATGGCAATATTGGTCTTGTAGACTAATCTCATGAGTTTACTGGACACAGTCCTCACTGAGTTAGACAAGTCAATTTGTGAGCAACTTCATTCTACATATAATGATCTCAAAAAATTATATCCAAAATTAATATGTATTAATTGTATTTAAAAACTTATCCATTTAATTTTTTTCATACCTATTCCATGATAACACATCCCTAATCACCTTTTCACTTCTACCTAGGTTTCTCATTGTTTGCACCATTAGGCCTGTTAGCAACTGGTCAACTTATATGACTAGTTTAACACACCTAAGGGACAAAACATAATTATAAACCACCATGAAAATAAAATAAAATTATCAATATTTTTCCTCCATCCATTTCTAAACTTTGACTTGGTCAACTTTGATTGCTACAATAAATCTCTGAGAAACAAGGCCTTTCCTATAGGGTCCAGTCACTCACCTAAAAAAAACCAATCAAACCTAGAGGTGACTGGGAGAATTGAATACAACATAAAACAACTTAACTATCCATACCAATCCATCCTTGTATTTCTTGAATAATATATTTATCATTGGGTCATTGTTAGTGTTTTAGAGAGGGTTAACACTATTTATGGTGTTAATGATTGTTTATAAAGGACTACCCCTCATTTACAAAAATATTGCCTAGAGATATTATCTATGACCTTTCCCCATCTCTCCTTAACATCTCATGGTCCCATGAAAAGGTTACACATGCTAGTGAACACCTGAAAGTTCTTCTTAGGTTGAGAACCCATCATTCTTTGGGCACAAGAGACCTCAAAACCACTTTCCATGCATTATCTTGTAAACCATGACTATAAAATTTGTGATAATTATTGAAACAACATTTAATACCTCTAAAAAAACTCATCAATCCATATTTACCTTTGAAAAAAAACCTCATACCCCATTAGATCATACTCTCTCTCTTTGTTCTCTTAGACCTTGACCTACAAATCATATTAGGCCTAAAAGCTGACTGTAAAGCTTCTTTCCATGAAATATCCACCTAATTATCAAAATAAGTAAAAATATATAACTCTCAAACACTACTTTACATCCTTAAAAATCCTTTATAACACCTCATGACACTTCATTAGGCCAAGCAGGGTCTAGAAGAGGTCAAGTTGCATGCTAGGTCTATAGATCCTACCCCTGTAGGCTCATATTGAGACTCACATGAGTGATCCAATGAATAATATACATGATGAATCAAACATATACATCCATCCATGTCTATGTGCACTCATTTAACTAATACACCAAGCTCATACCTTCTCACAAGGTCTCTTCATGCTATGACTAGCGTCCTGACTAGGCTTATCAAACACTTGAAACTTGAAAACTAACCTTGAAACACTTTTTGATGCTCTTATACCTTGCTCACATGCCTTAAATGCTCCTAAAACAATGTGACACCTCTAAATTATGATATAAAATAATAAAATTATTCAATGACCTCATGAACACCTTTCTTAAGAACCTTTGACATCAGTGACAACATCAATGCCAAACTTCAAAAATAGGAACAATGCTAAAAAAATCTCCCCCTTTTTCATTGATGGAAAAACATACTATAAAATGATCATTATTATCTCCCCATTCTGGTCTTTATCCCCCTTTTACATAAATGATAAAGTGATGTCTTCAACTTTTGATATCACACTCCTTATCACCAAAATACTCAACACACAGGACTATGAGTTTATGAAACATAATACAAACATGCTCCTCCTATCTCCAAGCATACCTTATTCAAAAAAATCACTTTTTCTTGGATATAATGAAATTGATTAGTTCCCCCTTAGAAATTTGGCTTCTTTAATGATTTATAGGGGTAGGAATTACACCTAATTCCTATCTTAGATGCTCAAAAGTTTCCTTTGGAAGTGGTTTGGTCAAGGTGTCTATAATTTGATCTTGTGTAGAAACATACTTAAGTATGAAAGTTTGTTCACTTACCTTCTATCCTAGAAAATGATACCTGATGGGAATGTCATTAGTCCTTGAGTGCATGATAGGTTTCTTTGAGATACTTATAACACTTGTATTATCACAATAGATAGGGCTAAGACCATCATACTCCACCTTGTAGTCTTTTAGGGTCTATCTCATCCATAATACCTGAGTAAAAAATGAATTTTCTATAATGTACTTAGAATCACAAGTGGATAATGATAATAATGGATACTTCTTTCTTATCCATGAAATTTGGAACCCACCTAAGAATAAAGCTCCTCCACTATTACTCTTCATATCATCTATACTTCTTGCCCAATCTATATCTGTGTAGGCTATCAAATTGAACTACTTACTTCTTAGATATCACAATCTATATTCCATATTCCTCTTGAGATACCCGAGTATAATTTTGACTGATTAAAAATGATTCTCCATTGGATCTACTTAAAACCTTCCCACAAGACCTAATACTTATATAATGTTAGGTCTAGAGGTTATGGTGTATAAAAAACTTTTAATCATTGACCTATATGACATCTAGTTGACCTTTGAAGACTCATCTTCCTTGCTCAAATTATACCCTATGATCATGGGTGTACTAAGTAATTTACAATCTTCCATCTTAAAATTATTCAACATCTCTCTTATGTACTTGGTGTATGAGATGAATATACATTTTTAAGATTGAGTGATATGTAACCCAAAAAAGAATGATAGTTATCCTAGCATGGACATCTCATACTATTTATTTGTCACCTATGAAAATTTGTTGGTCATGTTCTCATTGTTTCCACAAAATATGATAACATCCACATAGGCAAATACTATCAACTAATGGTCATTTTCTATCTTGATATATAGATTATTATCTGTAACTCTTCTTTTGAATCTTTGATACAATAGATACCTATCCAACCTAACATACCAAGCTCAAGGAGGTTGATTTAAACCATAGAGAGACTTTTTCAATATGTAAACATAGTATTTATCATCTGATAGTGAGAACCCATTAGGTTACTCAATGTACACTTCCTCTTACAAATTCAAATTTAAAAAGGTAGATTTGACATCCATGTAGTATACCTTGAATTCTTTAAATCTTTCATATGATAGAAATAATCTAATAGCCTCAAATATTGCTACTAATGCAAAGGTATCCTCAAATTCTACCCCTCCAACTTGTACATATCCCTTACATACAAATCTATCCTTGTTACTAGTGACTACTCCATATTCATTCAAATTATTTCTAAACACGCATTTTGTGCAAATAACACTCTTATCCTTATTCCTAGGAACTAGTTCCCAAGTCTCATTCTTATCTATTTGGTATAAATACTCATTCATAACACATATGAAAAATTTCTATTTGCTTGTTTATATAATACTCTTATGTTCAATATTGGATAATAGAGAAACATTATCTTGATTTAGATTACTTACTAGTCTTTTCTTTGTTTGCATACCTACATTCTTGTTGCCAATGATTTGAGATTCAAGATGATCTATTTGAATCTATGTTGTGGGTCATTTTGAGTCACGTCTCTCTTTAAATTCTTCTTATTCCTCATAAAAATCTATAGTCTCCTCTTCATTCTTGAAGTTTAGATTCTCTAAAGTGTCTTTTGACTATGAGTGTGATTTCTTTGTCTCAACAATCTTCATAATGGTGATTTCTACTATATTTTGTAGCCTCTTGTTATAAAATATATAGGCTAAAATAATTGATGAATATTATAAGAATATACCATCATCAGATCTAGAATCAAACTTCCCAAGTCTTAATCATCTCTTTTGATGAAACATTTACTCTCAAACACTCTAAAGTGTTCCACATTGGTAGGTCTACCCTTCCATAGATAATAAGGAATCTTGTTGCCATTAGTCCTTATCTATCCTATATTAAAAATGTAGACTATAATTCTTACTACCTCTCTCCAATATCAATCATATGCTATAGACTCATTTAGAATAGTTATAGCTATCTCTTAAACATCCTAATCTTCTTGTCCACTACTCCATTCTGCTAAGGTGTTCTAGTTGTTGAGAATTGTTTCCTTATTCCATGAACCTCATAGAAGTAATAAAACTCATTAGAACAAAACTATCCTCCTATATTAGATATTATGAACTTGATCTTCCCATTATTCTCACTCTCAACAAGAGCCTTGAATGACTTAAACTTGTTAAGAGCTTCTGACTTTTATTTCAAGAATGCAACCTAAGTCATTCTTGTGTAATCATCTATGAATAACATGAAGTAGCTATCTCTTTGAATACTTTTAATTCTTGTAGGTCTAAATATATCAATGTGTATCAACTCCAAGGGTCTTATAGTAGAGTAATCCTTGGACTTGAAACTTCTTCTAGTCTGCTTACCATGTTTACATGCCTTGCAAAGTATGTTTGTAGGTTTGGTGATCTTAAACATGTTTTTCATAGAATTCTTAGTGTCGATATTGAATATATTGTAAAATTTTAGGTGACCTAACCTTCTCTGACATATCCAAATTTCATCTATCTTTCTCATGAAGCATCTATCCTTCTTGATTTAATTCAAGATATGTAGATTGTTCTCAGTCCTCTTAACATGGGCAATTAGCCTTATTAATTTAGCTCTCCTTATCTCACACCCTCTATCATAAAAGGTTAGTTTGTGTATTTGATTTCACATTTTACTTACACTAAGTAGGTTATGTTTGTAACCTTCCACATACAACACAAGTTGTGTCTTGGTCTTCCCATTGTCCAAACTCAAGATACCCTTGCCAACTATATTAGCAATTGTGTTATCTCCAAACCTCATTATTCTTACAACATTATTATTCAATGAGATGAACTTATTTATATCTCCTATCATGTGGCTTAAGAAACCACTATCTATATACCATTTCATGCCTTCATCTTGAATGTGAAAGGCAGTCTGAGCTAGCATAGAATCCTATTTGGTCTTATATTCCTCCTTGGTAAATATTCCATCTTGAATCTTGAGCTTAATATGATCTATCCTAACTTGATTTGGTTTCCATACCAATTTTTGATATTTATAATTCATTCTAGGAGCTTCATATGTCTTGTTGAATCTTAAGGGCCTTGTAACTCTATTAGAGTAGAATCTTGCAATGTGTCCTATATTAGGACAAATGTAACAAACAACATTTTTGTACTTATATTTTGACTAATTACTCATTTTCCCATGGTATAATGATGAATTATACTTTATTTCATTGGGTTTCTTGATTGGTATTTTCATTTTGGTACTCTTAACTTGTTTGACTTCTCACACTCTCTCTCAAACTTGCTCATTTTATTTGTGAGCTGCTCATACTCAACCTTAAAGGAATCTAGATCTATCTTCAACTGGTCATAATCAACTTCATTTAAATTAAACTTTGTGTTGATACCTTATAATTGACTATTGAGATCATTGATAGTATTATTTTTATGCTTCAAATATTTAAGGGCTCTTATGAGTTTAACTTCAAGGTCTAATTCAACTTCTCCTTCTTCACTGTCATAGTAGACTTCATCATACATGTTATCTTCTTCCTATTGATCACAAGAGATTTTGTGATTCTTAGAATCACCTTCAAGTTGTTATAATTGTCATAAAAGGACCAAGATATGATACCAATTGTTTGAAACACAATTACTAAGGGGGGGGGGGTGAATTAGTCACTTGAAACTTTATTTCACATGTACTTTAACATTCCTTGAATCATCAAATCAATAAAAAGATATAGAAATATATAAAGAGTCATTCACATAATCATAACACAAGAAAAACATATGTGAGTATGAAACCCTCAAGGGGAATAAAACCCATGGATATTTGAAAATTGAATACATTCATATAAGATAAACATCAAGATTTAGTCAAGTACCAACTTCACATGGAATATCAACCCCAACTAGCCAAGCACCCACTTATAAGGAGGCACCAACCCCCTAGATGACTTAAAACCAACTCATCCACCTAATTTATTTGATCACCTTATCTCTCAACTAGTTTATGATGACCACTTCTTCATCTCTTCACACTCTTATCCCTCTCAAACTGCCTTCTAGGCCTCTTCACTCAAATAGACCTCTTATTAACTTGATTAGGCCATCTTACCTTGATTTTAATACATAGTAACCATATAAGATATTCATGATAGTTTATATACACCCTTATTATGGTATAAAATACCTATTTTATCTCTTCAAAGTTTTATATCATTTGATTCAACTCACTTATTCTCTAACTAGTCAATTAGGCCTTGTTCTTATACTATGCTCTGGTTCATCCACCTCTTGGTTGGACATACACACTTTTACACTTATATTTTAAAAATAATAGGCCATAGGAAATTCAAAAAACATGAATAAAACATTACAATAGGTTGATCATATAATATAGGACCAAAACTCCTTTTAGGTCTTAAAGAGACCTAATTCAATTAGGCCTTCATTAGCACATGTTACACTTTAAAATCCTTAGAATAATTAAAATATTATCACAAAAAATGAAAATATAATATGTTACTAAAATATACCATTAATAATATAATATTATGTCTATGATACCTTTTATCTCCAATCACCACTTGAAGCATGCCATTAGCACTATTCATAATTAGGCCTGCGCATACCCATAAAGTCTATCTTAAACAACTAAAGCATAAACATAATTTTTCCAAAAAATCATGGAAAAAAAATCACATATATAGAAGATACATGACCTATAGGTCATAAAAACATGATTTTTAATTCACAACTCAAGGAAAAATGATTCAAACCCTTCTCTACAAATAACCCACTCAAAACTGCCAACTAGCCTCAAAACACAATCATGGAAACATGAAATTATGAAACATAAAGGAAAAAAATTAAGAAATTAAAATTAATTAAAATGATCCTAAAATATTATTATAATAACCTATAATAAAAAAATCATAATCTCTAATGGCATTATTGGTCTTGTGGACCAATCTCATGAACTTACTGTACATAGTCCTCACTGAGTTAGACAAGTCAATTTGTGAGCAATTTTTTGATATATAAAATGATACATAAAACATATATAAAAAATTAATATGTATTAAATGTCTTGAATAACTTATCCATGTACTTGGATTCATCCCTATTCCATGATAACACATCCCTAATCACCTTATCACTTTTACTTGGGTTTCTCATTGTTTACACCATTATGCCTATTAGCGAATGGTCAAATTGTTAACTAGTTTAACATAAATGAAGGATATAAAATAATAATAAACCACCATTAAAATAAAATAAAATTCTCAAGGTTTGTCCTCCATCTATTTAACAACTTTGACTTGGTCAAATCTGACTGCTACAACAAATCTTTGAGAAACAAGGCCTTTCCTGTAGGGTCCACTCACTCATATGAAAAACAACTCACACTTAGAGGTGCTTGGGAGAGTTTAATAAAACTTAAAATAACTTAAATAACCATACAAATATATTCTAGGCATTTTGATGCACTGTCATGTAAATACCATCTGGGTTCTCTATGACTTTAAAAAATACTAATCACACATAATCACTTATCTTTTAAAATCCATGATGATTATAATGGCTAAATACATATCTTTTTGATATATGGTCCCTAGTTCAAAACCCGACCACACATAGAATTTTCCCACGACATAAAAACCTCTCAACAGACATATATCTATATTCTCTTCTCATCGAGACCAGCTTGGTTTTATGTACCATCCTCCCCATGTTTTTTTTCCAGCTGCGAGCTTCAATGATGAGTCCTTTCAACACCATCCTAGTTGCATCCCCTTTATTCTCCAAATGGTATTTAGGACAGGTAATTAAAATAGTCATCTCTACATATCTTCCAAAACTTGAGGACCCCATCCTATGTACCTCATTCTGAATAGAAGAATATGCAAAATAAAACACAGGCTCATTTAATACATGATCTCGATCTTTGTATCTGTATCTCCCGAATTCAAGGCCTAAAGGCTTTAATAAACTTCCATGCTCAAATTATGTTGTTTCAAGCATATATACACATCTTCCATGGCCGAAGCCATACAAAATAGAAGAGAGAAAGATGTCTAGGTATATACTCATTGAATTCTGTATTGTGTCTATTGACTCAGCCTTGATCTGCATGCCTCACAGCCCTTAACAAATAAACAACCTCCCCTGGCTCAGGACTATGCAAATGGGACTGTCTTCACCCTTCTTACTTGCAAACTCTATGTCTGACACCAACCTATAGGCTTTTTCTAACAATGAGCTCTCTATGGTGAGCTCCTACGGCCATACCCAAAAATGAGCTTCACCCACACCTCTCAGGATTGTGTAGATAAAATGTCATAGCATTGAATCTTTTCTCTTGGCTCCATGAGCCTTGTAGAATGGGTGTTATATTCCCCCTTGCATTCTAGATGGAGAGATACAATCGGATCCACCTCACAAAATAAACCTCCTCCTCCTTCGACTCGAATTTCTTAAGATTCAGCAACCCAAGACTTGGATTTCTATCACCACCATCAAAACAGGATAATACAGTCCGAATGGCCTTCGTGACTCTTCCTCTACCTAAAGGAGATCCTCCCTCTCTTTCCTTCTACGTACTCCTCTCTTCTTTCTTTCATTACATTTATTACTCTTTGAAAGAGTCTCCTATGCCAACTTGGGCTTTGAAACGAGAAAGGAGAATTTTTCTAAACTAATATCTAAGTTGAGAGATAATCTCAACTAATATCTTATGGTTGAAATATTTAAACCATCTCCTCCACTTTTACTCAACAAACTCCCAACGTGGGGATTCCTTTCAACCCACTTTCACCCCTTTTCACTCCTTTTACTTTTACATTTAATATTTACATTTATTCCTCCTTAACAACATTTTGGAGGGAAAAGACAACAATATGAATTCAAATACAAAACTAAGACATGACTTGAGCTTTGAATGCTTGAGAATTTCCAACTTTGACCATGTATTCATGTATCCATTGTAGATGTTTTTGAGATGCTCCTGCATCACATTTTTTAAAAGGATCTTTCTCATCAGGTCATTATTAGGGTTTTAGAGAGGGTTAACACTATTTCTGGTGTTAATAATTGTACATAAAAGACTACCCATCATTTCCAAAACTAATGATTATATATATTATCTAGGAACATTAATAATCTCTCCTTAATATCTCAAGTTCCAATGTAGAGGTTACACGTGCCAATGAACACTTGAAAGTTCTTTTTGGGTTGAGAACCCACCATTCTATGCACATGAGAGAACTCAAAACCACTTTTCATGCCTTATCTTTCAAACCATGAATTCAAAATTTTTGAGAATGATTAAAAAAACATCTCATACCTATGAAAATACTCATCTATCCATACTTTCCTTTGAAATAAATCCTCATACCCCATTAGATAATACTCTCTCTCTTTGTTCTCTTAGACCTTGACCTCCAAATCATATTAGGCCTAAAAGCTAACCTACAAGCTTCTTTATATGTAATTTACACCTCATTATATAACTCAATAAACATATCTCATGATAAAACACTACTTTACATCCTTTATAAGCATTGAAAACACCTCATGACATCTCATTATGCCAAGTAGGGTCTAGAAGAGGTTCAATTGCATGCTAGGTCTATAGGCCCTACCCCTGTAGGCTCATCTTGAGAATAAATGATTGATCCAATGTTGGAGAATTATAATAGTGATGTCATAGAGATATAATAGTGAGTGGATTAAGTGCTTTGATATCCTAAGTGACAATGACAAAGTGTGTAATGTGTTTGTCTTAGTTTACTTGAAGTATACTTGGTCGATCTTTAGTGTTGAATGGTTAAAGATGTTCAGGGATGAGTATAGAGTATTGAGCATGTGTAATGGGTTTTATAATAGGTTTTATATTATTTTAGTACTTGTGTGCATGAGTGGATTTCATCTAGTTGATCATAGTTTTTATCTAGACACTTTGGGTCCAATGGCAAAAAATCTAAGTAGGCAATTTGATGACATCACCATTACCACATGGAAATGAGTCAAGGGGAGTTAGTCATATGGTTGTGATCACATTAGTCCCTAATTAATATGAACCATATATAAAGTCATGAATCTAAGCATGGTTAAAGATATGAGGGTACAAATTTGGCTACTCAGACAAAATTCACTAAGTTCCCATACTTAGCCAAATTTGTAAAAGGGTTCAAGTAGAGCTGAGTAAGCATGTTGATGAGGTTAGCATTTGCATACATGGAGGTGTCAAGATAAAATGATCATATGGGTTTGTTTATTTTTATGCCTAGTTTATTTTCACTAAATTTTAGGTCATGTAATAAATCACACCAAAATATATTCATATACAAAGTTGGGCTTCTAGGCAGTTTGACCATGTTTTTCCATAGTTAAATTTGAGTGTGACTAGGAAAGATGAGTGAGCACTTTGATGGTGTTATATATTACATGTGTGAAGGTTTCAATAGAAACTAATCATATGGGTTTGTTTAGTTTTGATCCTAGTTTATTTTCACTAAAAAATTGATCATGCACTATAGTGTGGTAAAAGTTATGCTTATTCAAATTTGGCCTCTCAGGAAGGTTTTGACATAGTTGGCTCTGTGATATAATATTTTGAGAAGGAATTTTAATGGTGTTATATCTTACACATGTAAGGGTTTAAGGAGATATTTTTTATATGATTGGATTCTCTTATGTAAGGATATCATTTAATCCAAATTTGATATCATGTGTGTAAGCATAGAAGAAGTTATTAAGGTTCAAAAATGGCTACTCAGGTAGATAAGCAAGGTTTCCATAGGCATTTCTACACAAGTTAAATTTTGATCAAGATCGTTGGTGCATGTTGCTCCAAGAATTTAGGAAGTAACATGATGAGGATAGGTATATAATGTTTAATGATTAAATAAAGGTATAGGATAAAGATCCAATGGTGAGAGAGTTTTTGTATAGATTGATTGAATGACGAGTGTTAATTTCTAAAGCCTTGATTAATCTATAGAGATCGACAAAGCACATTGAGTCAACTTTTTAAGATTGCACGAGATGAGGTCAAAGTGACTGAGGTTTAACATTTGGCTTTGGTGGACTATGCATTAAAGTTTAGAAAATATTTATGATACAAGATTGATCCAAAGATGAGAAGCCATGAGATGCGAGCATTGTGTTCAAAGGTTGATTATGACCATTTGTATTTGCAAAGAAAAAAATAATCTATGGTTTTTGGATCATATCTTTTGATACAAAATAAATTTAATCATGTAGTAAAAATAAAAGTGGTAGAGGACTCCAAGGTGAATTTTAATATATAGATTTGAAGATATGAAATTAAGTACAATAAAAGATATTGAGGCTAGGATTTAACTATGTGTTTATGCTTATTGTACAAGTGACCTGAGAAGAATGTTTGAGCTTGTGTAGATACTTTTTTGATGTCTCATAATGAATTTGATTTTGGGGAGTGTTTTAGACTCCATAAGGATGATTTGTGTGGATTTTGGAAGTGTGATAAATCTTTCTTGAGTATGAACAAAGGTTAAGAATTTGATAGTGTGTTTGTTCATAATGTTGTTGTACACCATGTCAGTGTTTGAGGTGTTTGAGCATACACATAGGTGAGATAAGATGACTGTAATAATTTGAGGATATCTAAGGGGACATTAGGAGTGGACCCATGTATTTTAAAGTGGTTCTATGTTCTTTTTTTATTCAATGAAGTGTTAAATGAGGAAATGGGTTCACATGAGACTTATAAGGGTTACAAGGGCCTTATTAAAAGGTGTAGTTCCTTAAGGGTGACCCATAGATGCTATGGATGACCTATAAATATTGTATTGAGTTATGTATTTATGTGGTAGATGCATTAAGGGCTAAGGAATGCTATGGTTGACCAAGGTAGTGATTATTAATATTGTTATATAAATAGTGAAATCAAAGATGGTGATTTCTAGACTTGGAGTGTGAGACCAAGGAGAGATTTGTGAGTACTTGTATGTGAGAGAGTTGGAGAGTGAAGGAAAGTATGGGAGAGTGAGAGGGACTAGATATTGGGTTGATGAGTAGATAATATTAAGGACTGTGTGTATAATCTATAGGTCATGTTTCTGAAGATAATATAACATTCTTGTAGTTTAAAGTTGTTTAAGGAGATCTGAGTGTACATATGAGGACTATTTGGGTGAAGGAGAGAGATTGTGACATGAATATGTGAGAGGAATATATGAGTTAAAGAGAGAGTTTGTGCAGTTATTAGATAATTAAGAGGTCCATCATTAGGTGCTGAAGATATTAGTTCTAAGGTGGAAGTGTTATTTTCAAGGAGGGTCTAAAGGACTTGATCTTCCTTAGGGAAAGATGATCCTTATGAAACATGGTTTCAATAAAGACCTTTGGTCAAATGGACTTGACTATGGTTTTAGGTTATAAGGACTTGATCAAATAGGTGGTTATAAGGACTTGATCATCTTAGGGGAAGGGCTCGTTATGGAACTATTGTTTCACTAAAGGCCTTGGGTCAGAAGGACTTGACTAAGGTTCTTGATAAGTAAGAATTGATCAGTATATTATTTGTGATCATCTTATAGGATAGTAGTCCATGTGTTTTCAGGATTGAGAGTGGGTTTTATTCCTCAAGAGGGTTTTCCATGTAGATCTTGTGTTGTGTATGTGATCTTGCTTTATGTTCATTGTTCACTAGTATGAATGATCTATATGCTTCATGAATAATTGTATTGAATGCTTAAGTATTTGAAAGGGTTTGGAAATTGAATTAGATTATTTTCCATCACTAATTGACCCCACCTATTATTGGATTATACCTCTAAAAATTGTTATCATATTAGGTCCTTTGGTAAAGGCTTGACATCTTGAAGGTGATCCAAGGTACAATGGCTAATCAGAATGTGCAATGTGGTTTATCTACTAAGAAAGCACCAATGTTCAATGGATTTAATTATGATTTTTGGAGTGCTAGGATGAAGACCTACATTATGTTCCTTGGGTTTGATATATGGCAATATGTTTTGGATGGTTATGTTACTCTTGGTATTCTTTATCTAGTGTTGCAAACAAGAAGCTATTTGAGAACAACTCTACGAAAATGAATGACATGACTTGTGGTATCAAATAAACTAAATTCACCATAGTAATTAATTATACATCTACCAAGAAAATATGGGATAAATTGAAGACTATTTTTGAAGGAGATTGAAAGGTTAAGTTTGCAAAGTTTTAGACTCATTGAAGACAATTTGAGAGCCTCAAAATGAAAGAAGAAGATTCTATGGCATCCTTTCTCCAGAGATTTGATGAGATTGTAAACACCATTAGAGGTCTTGGAGATAACCTTGAAGAGGCTATTGTAGTTCAAAAGGTGTTAAGGTATCTATTCCTCAAGTTTGATCTAAAAGTATCTACCATAGAATAAATTCATGATCTTACTCAATTGATGATGGATCAATTTTATGGCACCCTTTCTCCATATGAGATGAGAGTAAATTATGATATACCACCAAAGAAGGAAGCAAAATTAAAAACATAGATGAAGACAAAAATGTATTTATAAGGTAACAAACCCAAGGAAGATGACATTTCTGATATTGATGAGGATGAACTAATTGCTTTGTTTACAAAGAAATTAAAAATAGGTTTAGGCAAGTATAAGGGTAAAATGCCTTTAAAATGCTTAAATTATGGAGAGGTAGGACATTTAGATAATAAGTGCACTCATAAGTACAAGAAGGATGTTGATGAAGAGCATGATCAAGGTCATATTGATGACAAGAGATCATTCAAATCTGATAAAATAAAAAAGGATTCAGAAGGTTTGACAATAAGAAGAAGTAATTCAAATACAAGAAGAGTCTATACACCAAAGAAGATTGTAGCTCATTAGATGATAGTGAAGACAATGAGTCAAAATATGATCATAAAAATGATAGTCCTATTGAAGATGAAGATATATTCATGGTTGAGAAAGGAAGTTGATCACATCAGAAGGAGTATACTTGGAGTGATTTAGATAATGATGATGATGATGATGATGATGAGGTGGACTATGAGACTATATTGATGAATTCTCTTGAAGAATTAAAGATTGAGAAGAATATTAATAAGAAGATGAAATCTAAACTCAAGGACTTTGAGGAACAATTTAGTGTGTTTGAGGTAAGAATAGATGAAGATGTCAAGGATCATGAAGATATGGTCAAGCATCTTAGTTGTCAATTGGAAATTCTATGTACAAGCTTAAAAGCTAAAGAAGATGAATGTGCAAGGTATATAATTAAAAAGAGTCATTGAAATATGAGTTAGAGAAGCTATCTAGAAAGGTAATGTCATTTATGAGATTTGAAAATATCTTAAGTGATCTAGACAAAATTATGAATGATCAAAAGCATGTAAGTGATAAGACTGGTCTTGGATACAAAGAAGAACCAGAGACTGTAACTCAAGATAAGATAAAGACTAATGTGAATAAAGACAATAAAACTTTGAAGAAAAATCATCAAACAAGGAATGAAGGTGTTGGAAGAATGAATACAAAACATATCAAACAACCAAATGCTATGAGGTATGAAAATTTCAATGGTTACTGCTATACTTGTAATTAGTTTGGGCATAGAGATAGAGAATATAGAAGACTTGTTAAGAATTAATTTACATGGAAATATGATGGGGGTCATTATTAAAAAGGTGTGAATAAGGTTGAGTGTTTCAACTATTATGATATGGGACACTTTTCAAAATGCTATCCATTTAAGGTAAGACAAGATGAGTTTCCTTCAAGAGATATTTAGTGCTCAATTATTATAAATTAGGATACATTACAATATTTTTTCTAAACATGGTAAGATAGAATCAACTTCTTGGAAAAATTATGGTGTGCTTCAACTGTGAATAGAGAGGTCACATTGCTAGGTTATACAAGTAGAAGCCTATAAGCTAGAATAGGTTTTATCAGGCTCCTAGAGTGCAAGATAGAAGGCAAGTGAACTCATGGAGAGCAAAGGTGGTAAGTAGGAATTATGGTGAGGTTGAAAGTCCAAGTAATATATTTGCTATAATGTAGAATTATTCAAAAGTTGAAGAATGTCAAGGGCTATCATTATCTGATCATGTTGAGAATAAAGAGTTTAAGCTCAAAGAAAAGACCAAGTTGCTGGGTGAAACTAGTTCTAAGGTATGTATGGATCCAAGTGAACATCATGCTATTATTGAACAAGTTCATAGTGTTGAGGATCCAAGATACAAGGAATATTCTTTAGATGAAAAGGTATGCCTTGAATCTATGTTTTCTCCATGTATTGATAATCCAATCATAGAAGAAAAGGAGAGTGTTGTAGTAGTTGTTTCTCTAAAGTCGAAGAAGGACTACAAATATCAATTGATCAAAGAGGAGGAGGAATATGAGAAGTTTTTTTTTTAGAGTATTGAGGTATAGAGTATGTCTCTATTTATGCTTCTTAAGAGACTCCTTTCAAGTGGAGAAATAAGTGTTGCTATGGTGTTATTTAGTTAGAACAATCTACAAGGTCAGAATTGAAGGTTTCCAGGTGGAAAAAGAGAATTTATGATTTGTTAAGATGATATTTTTGTATTTAAAGGTCTATTGACCTTATTCTATCATGCTCTATGTGGTTTTATGGTTTGAATGTATGTTAAAGTCAATTTGGGTTTCCCAGTTTGTGCTTAAGAGCTTGCAGGTCCTAAAATGGGTTATAGGAAGTCAAGGTTCCCAATGGTGTGGAATCTCAAATCTTGGTCCAAAAGTGTGTAATGTTTGTCTCCAGGTATACAAGAAGTTTTAGAGGAGGATGTTTATTGGAAGGTGCTATGTTGAATTTATTTATTTTAAGATTCTAAGGTTTTTGGCTCTGTTAGAAAGTGGTCTGCCTTATGAGTTGAGGTCTGAGGCTTCTTAATATGTTGAATGGGACAAATGGGTTTTCAAATCAAGGTTAATACATATTTAAAGGTTTGTGGTTCTCAAGTTATTTAAGTTTTTATCAATTTGGAGGCCTAATTAAATAATTGGTTTTTGAAGAAAGTATATTACCAAAGATGAGCTAGTTGTTGTAAATTGGTGTCTTTGAGGGGGATTATGGGAGTATTATAGATATGATGTTTCAGGTCTTGAAGATGTATCTAATAAAAGGTGTGGTATTTTTAAGTTCCAGGTAGGCTATAAGGAGTCTAAGACAGGCCTAGTGTGAAGAAGAATGTTTTTTTTTGCTTAGGTACTCCAAAAGAGCAAGGTATGTTTATTTCATGGAGAGTTCTCAGGTTGATTGAGAGAATTTTTCTTATTTGGTGAGTGGCATGAATTTATATTGATGGTCCTTATGGTAGCTTGAGAGAGAAGGATAGTAAGCCTATTTGTTGGTTCCTCATTATATATATAGATTTTTAGATGCTCAAGTGGTACAATTGCTTATAAATCTTAGGGGGAGTCCCTTTCAGATGTTTCTTGGTAAGTTTTATCAATTTTTAGTGTTTTTATGTGTTCTATATTCATTAGTTGTTGTGCTTGTGAAGAAGAGTGTTGGCATGGAACAAGAGGAAGTTTTTTAAGGCAAAAAAAGGTAAGATCAAGGTAAGGGGGAGTTTGTATCATATTTATAAGATGGTCCTTCCCTATTTTTGGTCTATTTAGGTCCTCAAGATAAGTTGGTGCCCACTTTGTCATTGTGTCAAAGGGGGAGAAAGTTCCTGTTGTGGGAGTGCTTTGAAGAGAGAGAAGGTGAGCTGTATATTTCTATATGATGTTTATTGACATCAATGAAAAAGGGGGAGATTATTGTAGAATTATCATAGTGATGTCATAGAGATATCCTGGTGAGTGGATGAAATGTTTTGATAGCCTAAATGATATTGAAAAAGTGTGCAATGTGTGTGTCTTAATTTGCTTGAAGTATGCTTGGTTGATCTTTAGTGTTGACATGGATAAAGATGTTAAAGGATGAGTATTGAGTATTAATAATGTGAAAGGGGTACTATAAGAGGTTTTCTATGCTTTGAGTACTTATGCATGAGTGGATTTCATATAGTTGATCATAGTTTTCATCTAGACACTTTGGGTCTAGTGGTAGAAAATCTGAGTAGGCAGTTTGATGATGTCACCATTGCCATGTGGAAATGAGTCAAGGGGAGTTAATAATATGGTTGTGATCACATTAGTACATAGTTGTTATGTGCCATATCTTAAGTCATGTATCAATGTTTGGTCAAATATATGAGGGTACAAATTTGGCTTCTCAGACAGAATTCACTAAGTTCCCATACTTAGCCAAATTTGCAAAAGGGTTCAAGTAAAATTAAGTAAGCATGCTGATGAGGTTAGAATTTGCATGTGTGGAGGTGCCAGGACAAAATAATCATATGGGTTTATTTATTTTTGTGCTTAGTTTATTTGAGATAAATTTTAGATAATGATATGAAGCATGTCAAAAGATATGCATAAGCAAATTTGGGCTCCCAAGTAGTTTGACTATGTCTTTACATAGCCAAATTTGCGTGTGACAAGGAAAACTGAGTGAGAATTTTGATGGTGTTATATCTTACACATGTGAAGGTGTCAAGATAAACTTATCATATGGGTTTATTTAATTTTGATTTTAGTTTATTTATGCTAAAATTCAAATGATGTGCTATAGCATGACAAAAGTTATGCTTGTTTAAAGTGGCCTCTCAAGCAAGTTTTGACATAGTTAGATATGATAGAATATTTTGAGAAGGAATTTTAATGGCATTATATATTGCACATGTGAAGTTTCTAGGAGCTATTTATTATATGGTTGGATTCTCCTATGTAAGGAAATTATCTAATCCAAATTTGAGATCATGCATCTAAGTGAAAAATAAGTTATTAAGGTTAAAAAATGGCTACTTAGGTAGTTAATCAAGGTTCCCATACTTAGTCATTTTTACACAAGTTAAAGTTTGAGCAAGATCGATAGTGCACATTGCTATAAGAAGTCAGGAAGTAGTGAGATGAGGATAGGTACATGATGTTTAATGACTGAGCAAAGGTAAAGGATAAGGATCCAATGGTGAGTGGGTATTTATATAGTTTGATCAAATAATGAGTGTTAATTGATAAAGACTTGACTGATCCATAGAGATCGACAGAGCATGTTGAGTCAACTTTTCAAGATTGCACGAGATGAGGTCAAAGCGACTAAGGTTTAATGTTTGGATTTGATAGAATATGCATTAAAGTTTGGACAAGATCAATGGTGTGAGATTAATCTAAAGATGAGAGGACCTGATATGTGAGCATTGTGTTCAAAGGTTAATTGTGACTGTTTGTATTTGAATTTGTAAAGGAAAAACTAGTCTTTGGTTTTTGGACCATATATTTCAATATAGAATGAATTTAATCATGAAAAAAAAATTAAAGTGGTAGAGGACTCCAAGGTGAATCTGAATATATATATTTAGAGATCTGAAAGTGAGTATAGTCAAAGATATTGAGCCTTGAAGTTGACTGTGTGTTTGTGCTTGTTCTGCAAGTGACCTGAGAAGGATGTTTGAGCTTGTGTAGATGCTATTTTGATGTCTCACGATTAATTTTATTTTGGGGAGTGTTGTGGACTCCATAAGGATGCTATGTGTGGATTTTGGAAGTGTGATCAATCTATCTTGAGTATGAACAAAGGTTAAGAAGTTGATAGTGTGTTTGTTCATAATGTTGTTGTGCACCAGGTCAGTGTTTGAGTTGTTTGAGAATATGTAGATATGAGATAAGATGATTATGATAATTTAAGGATGTCAAAGGGGACATAAGGAGAGGACCAATATATTTGAAAGTGGTCATGTGTTCTTTTTTTGTTTGATGAAGTGCTAAATGAGGGAATGGGTTCACATGAGACCTATAAGGGCTTCAAGGGCCTTATTAAAAGGTGTAGTTCCTTAAGGGTGACCCATTGATGCTATGAATGACCTATGAAGATTGTATTGAATAATTTATTTATGTGAAATATGCCTTAAGGGATAACACATGCTATGGTCAACTAAGGTAGTGATTATCAAGATTGCTCTATAAATGGTGAAATCAAAGATGGTGATTTTTAGACTTGGAGTGTGAGACTAAGGAGAGATTTGTGAGCAAGAGACTTGTATGTGAAAGAGTTGGAGAGTGAAGGAAAGAAATGAAGAGTGAGAGGGACTAAATATTAGGTTGATGATTGTATATATTAAGGACTATGTGTATGATCATTAGGTCATGTTTTTGAAGACAATATAATGTTCTTGCAGATTGAAGTTGTGCAAAGAGATCTGAGTGTACATGAGGACTATTTGAGTGAATAAGGAGATATATTATGACATGCCTATGTGAGAGGCCTATATGAGTTAGAGAGAGAGTTTTTATAGTTGTTATATAATCAAGAGGTCCATCATTAGGTTTTTAAGACATTAGTTCTAAGGTGGAAGTGTTCTTTTGAAGGAGGGTCTAAAGGACTTGATCTTCCTTAGGGGAAGTTGATCCTTGTGAAATAGGGTTTCACTAAATACCTTTGGTCAAAAGGACTTGATCAGGGTTATAGGTTGAAAGGACTTGATCATACAGGTGGTTAGAAGGACTTGATCATCTTAGGGATAGGTCTCCTTATGGAACTATTGTTTCACTAAAGGCCTTGGGTCAGAAGACTTGACTAAGGTTCCTAATCAGAAGGACTTAATTAGTCTCTTATTTGTGATCATCTTATAGGATAGTAGTCTATGTGTTTTTAATATTGAGAGTGGGTTTTATTCCCCAAGAGGGTTTCCCACATAGAGCTTATGTTGAGTATGTGATCTTTCTTTATGTTCATTATTCACTACTATGAATGATTTGTATGCTTCATGAATGATTGTATTGAATGCTTAAGTATTTTAAAGGGTTTGGAAATTGAATTGGATTTTTTTCCACCAGTGATTCACCCCACTCTTAGTGAATTGTACCTCTAACATCCAATGCCTCATATACATGCTTAATCATCCTTATACATCCATTCATGCCTATGTGCACTCATTTTGTGAATCTACCAAGCTCATACCTTCTCATAAGGTCTCTTCATACTATGACTAGTGTCTTGAATAGGCTTCTCAAGTATTAAATCTTGAAAACTAACCTTGAAATACTTCTTGATGCTTTTATACCTTTCTCACATGCCTTACATGTTCCTCAAACAATTTCATACCTCTCAATGATGCTATCAAATAAGAACATTCTTCAATGACCTAATGAAAACCTTTCTTAAGAAAATTTGATATCAATGAAAACATCAATGCCAAAGTTCAATAACAAGAATAATGCTCAATAACCCAATAGGCTACTCACAGCTAGAGGTTATCCCATTGTATCGGCTGGATGAGGAAGGTCTACAACACATTTGCCTCAAGGGTGAAATCTAAGCTAATAACATAACCTTTCATCTCATGCCAAGATAAATGATATCGTATTCAATGGGCACTAATTTTCATTTCATTGAGCTATCTAAAATTTCTAGAAGAAGAAGAGTTAGAGTATATTTGTCTCCTATCAAAAGGGGTATCTACACAAGATGACTTTATCCTAGAGATCAATCTACACCTCCATTTGGCCAATTCCCTATGCATAAATGAAGATTGTTCCCATTCCCTTAATTTTTTCACAAATAAACCAACCCTTTATCCCATTTAATGGATATATCCTATTGATCCTTCCCTAGTATGATGATATTTCCAAAACTGCTCTTAAGAGCGTCCCATAATTTACTAGAGAAAATTCAACTATGTCAATAAAACACATATAAGATATAGAAAACATTTAATCCATCCAAAATGTGACCGAAGACAATGCCACATTACAACTCCTTGCCTCTTATTTAAAAGGGAGAGTATGCCAATGGTATCTAAACTTATAGCTTAGTTTCATTCATAATTGGGATGAGTTGGGTATGACACTATGTAGGTAGTTTAAAGAAAAGAGTGACCACCTATCACTAATGGCTTAACTCATGACCAATAAAAGAGATCCTCATGAGTAGGTGGTCAACTTCAACTTCATATTCTAGAGGACTTGGGACTGAGTTCCACTCTTGGTAAGACCATATCCTTATACCACTTTCTTATACTTTAACAATGTTGAACAATGATATGGCTGTAATGATCTAATCTATGGGAGGAACAATATTAATAAATGAATATAAGGTTATTGTGCATGCATAAAATTTCTTGATTCAAGTAGGGAAAATTACACCCAGACCCCTTATGCCCTTATATCATGAGCCCCCATGTACAAGTTTATCTAAAATGCCTCCTACTCCAACTCTGCCCCCACTAATATTATTGTCAACCCACCAATTACATCAAATTATACACCCTTGAGTAAGATGCACAAGGTCAATAAATTATTAAAGAGATTTGGAAATGAGCTAGTGGCACTTAAAAGAAAATAATTACAACATTTTAGGCCTTATCAACCCTTCAACTAATAATACCAATTGAACATGACTCCTTACCAACATGTTGTGTAGACTCAAAACCAACTCACATATAATAAAACTCTCTATGTACTAAATCCTAGTACTAAAAGCACTTATAGAGCTCTTGTACCTATGTAAAATAACATGGCACAAGACAATGAATGGTTCTATTTGAGTGATTAACCACATGATCAAATCATGTCCATGAATGGAGTGATGAATGAGGCACATAAGATGAAAAATGCACCACATCCTTAGGATCCTCCATATATTTCACATCAACCAAGGGAGGAACTACAAACATGAATGCAAGAGGAGGGTGAGTCCACCTTCTTAAATTGGTAGGAGGGTAACTTTAATTATGTGAATCAGAATGAAGTGTCAAGCATAAGAAGCAACCTAATTGATTTTAACACAAGATTTAGAAAGAGAGTAATCGTAGAGAAAACTTATTCTTTAGTGCATTCAACTTCTATGCCCCAAGTTTAATGTGAAAATACCTAAGTCAAGTTACCTACACAACCTTAAAGGCCCATGGAACATACTACATAGAAATAGAGCTAGCCTTAGACTATTGCACATGTGTGAGAAGAGACTACAATTCAAAAAACATAGATTAAAGGGATTCAAATCCCCTTTAACATAGTCGATAAGATGAAGAATACTGGACTGAATGTTTCCATGTGGGATGCTCTTACTATTCCTTCCCAATATTTTTTTTTTATGATGCCCTAAGAGGCTTCCAAACTCATGAGGCATCAAAAAATATGCCTACTACACACACAAGTCTATGCCAACCTAAGGAAGAAGTGCTCACAAATAGCAAACCAAACCAATTATATATCTCCCTAATTATCAATGAGCATCTCGTACATAATTATATGATAGATTTGGAAGCAAGTAACTCAGTCATGCCAAAGAAAATTGTAGACATGCTAGTCATAGCATATTATCCCATCTCGAAAGGGGTCTTCCAATTAGATGGAATAATGGTTAAAACTATGGTATTATCAAGGATCTTAGTCTCACTCTACATGTGTTTCTTAGCCTTTCCATTGTGAATACATCACAATCATTGACTTACCCCCTTACTTTTATAAATGTCTCTCTCAAGATTTCATAATAAATATGGGAAAAAATCTATCCTCAAATTGGTCTCACATGCTACTTAGAACTAGATATGGGACCAAAGTGACCATCAAGGTTAAACCTATTTTGAAGAATTACATAAATCCATACACTCCTAGCATAGTTGATTCAAACTACACTGTGTTTGACCAAGAGGAAAATTCAATTCTTCATGAGATTGCCACACCCATTGAAGAAGTCTCAAATGAATTACTTGATGAATGGGCATGTAAACATTATGAGTGTGATCTGTATGATAATGTAAAATAAATAGGGATGGGTACACACTACATTCTCAAATAAGACATCTTATTGCCTAATCTTGTAAAGGTGCAAGAAGACATCAAAATCATATTATAGTTATACTTTGATGGCTCCTGAAGTAAAAATGGTGCAAGAGCTAGTGTTGTAATGGTCTCCCATAAAAAAGAGAAATATTTTCATGCTTTTAGATTATAGTTAATCTACATAAATAATGTTTTTGATTATGAGGCACTGATACAAGGTCTCTAATTGGTACATGAAAAATGAATAAATGTATTTAAATATTTTAGAGATAATGAGCTGGTTATAAACTAGGTCAGAGTGTAGAACATGTGCAAAAATAATCTACTAAGAGATTACAAACATATGACATGAGACATAATCTAAGGGTTTGATGCTTTCAATATCCATTCCATATCAAGGGAATGAAATTTTGATGCCAATAGGATTTTAATCATGGGAAATTAGTATGACCTTTTGCACATTATTAAGAACAAATTTGAGTAGCTTGTAAGACTCATATTCAGACTAGCAGACCCAGACAACATAAATAATTGGTAGGTGTTTGGGAGTGATGAAAAAATTGTCAAATTCCTACATGATGGAGCTAAGTTATGTGCCAAAAATCAAACTCAACTCTAATCTCAATATGAAGAGTAAATCATTCAATTGAAGGGAAAAAGGCTATGTAGGGGGCTAGTCACACTGGAAATTATCTTCAATTCTAATGACTAGATAAAATATGAGAGATGAAACATGATGGTGAAGGAAGAAATCTTCAAATCGATGGCCATATCTAATGATAAGCTCTTGAAATATGGTATGGTATGTTCCCCATATGTATTCAAAGAATTTATTGAGATAAGCATAAGGTATGATGATATCTTCACATGGATCTATAAATACCTCAGAGGATTTTGACCCAAGCTTAGCACAACATATGATCAAGTTTGACCCCAATACCAATCTAGTCGGGTAGAAACAGAGGCTATTTAATCTAAATATTGAGCCCTTAATGAGCAATTAGCTCTTACATATCATTGAGGCTAACAAAATATTTCTAATCAAACATTCCTCATTGGTGGCCAATCTAGTCCTAGTGTACAAGAAGAATGGAGAGATCTTCTTGTGCATAGATTTAAAGGAACTAAACAAAGCCTCCCTCAAAGACCAAAAACCCTTTTTGTAGACACTAAAAATTTGCACACCACAATTCCAAATGTTGAAACACTCTTGGATCACCTTAGGACCCCCTTGGGACCAATTTGACCTTTCAACCCCTAACCAAGCCTAACCAAGGTTAGTTGAACTAGCTAACTTAACCCACCCCTTTAACCCACTTTGTACCTTAGACTTTGACCATTGATGGTTAGGATAACTATGAATAGTCACCCTGACTACCAATAGTCAGGGTCCACTATCCTCAACAACTGCATGCAAACACCCACCTTGCTCTTCTAAAAATAACTCATCTAAATCTATGTGTGAGCCATTGTATGTATGAGTTAAAATTAGAAAGGCTAGTTAACATCTTATTGTACCTTTCTTTCCTTCCCTATAAGAAGAAAGGATCAAAGAGGTGAAGATCATCTACAATTGTTGTCAAGAGCTTGTGCATCTAGAGTTTATTTTTTACAAGTCAATCATCATTAGTGATATAGTGATCCAATCATCACGTTAGAGAGCCAACTTGCCACTGTCACTCTACTAAAGGATCGAGTATCATTATTTTTTTAGAATCATGATAGAATCCACCAATAGGCCAACCACCTCAATCAATCACTAGATCAACCTCATGTCAAGATAAGTACTTATTTTCTAATATTCATTTACTTTATTCCTATTCCATAATTAGCCTAGCACTAACCCATCTCTCAAAATCCAACTCTATGATCCCATCAATCTAACATTTATTACCTACAGCCTATACATAGTAATCATCGACAATCATCTTGATTGTCGATGGTATGTCTAACTATCAATGGTTACCTCAACCTCTAATGGTCACCTTAACTGTCAACAGTTATATCAACCACTGAAAGTCACTATGGTAGAAAATATCAAGTTAATTTTTCCATTTTACCCTCAACCAAATCTAATTTTTTGTCCCTACCTATTCACAAACCCTTGCCTAATTTTTTGAAGCACACTTGACCCATTTAACACTAGTGTTGACTTTCTCATTTCTATATTAGTCATTTTTAGTCTATTTTTTTAACAAACATTTCTTATGTTCAATTTTAGTACTTTTTGATTATTGATGCAAGTACCTTATATTTCATTTTCTAAACTTAATTATTTAAAATATGTGGATTGACATCCCTTTAGGAAGCTCTTGCTTTTAGGTTCTAACTAGTGCTAGGAAATCCACCCAACTATCTATCTAACCAACCATTTGCTTTAGTTTTGTCTTATTTGTAGATCATCCTCCCAAGCCAAAGAGGAGTTCTTCACAATCATTTGATTCAACATGTGCACAACTAAATAGGTTTTTAAACCATACTTGTATTTAGTTTCTTCTTCTTTCTTTCTTGAAATATAAACTAAAATTCATTGAAACATTTTGGCACAATCGGTAGGACCTTGAGTCTCTACTTAGGTTTCTTTTCCTATTTGTTTGCATCTATATGTCCTTCTCATTATTATGTAATCATAAATGAAACTAAAATTTATTTTGGGATTAAAATCAAATACATACATTGATTATTTATAAGTTTAACTCATATAGTTTAAATTAAAGCAAAGTAATTCAATTGTAGCATCACTTTTGTTGCACACACTCAACCAAACCACCTTCATCAATTAAACATAAAACAAACTTGAGACAAGGCCCAACTAGGATTTCATCACCTAATGATCACCTTTCCCTTTCTTGATAATCCTACTTGTAGGTTATTACCAAGGGCAAAACAAACTCAGCTCTTTCATTGTGTAGAAACTCTAAAAATTAGTATATATTGGCTAAGCACTCGACATCATTATCACTATAGTGTGTGAAGTGAGGGGGTAGGCCCCAATACCAAGCCACATATTTATTTCCAATATATATTTTTTTTAAGAGCTTAAATAACCTAAAACTACCCATAGACTTCTTTTATAATACCCACTTTACAAGCCAATTCCAGTCACAATTTCTTAAAAACTTAAGGCATAAGCCAAAAGAGAGACTAAAAATAACCTTTAGGACTTAACGTACTTTTTAGAGTGTGATTGATTTTTTTCATCATTTCTTATCTTATCTCTATTTGAGTGGTGATATTGTTTGTGTATTCTCTCTCGCTTACCTTGGATGGTTCTAACTTGCTAGTAACAAAAGAATCTAGCAGAACAAAACCCATCAGTGAGCTAATCAACCTCTTCTACCTCCTCATCCTTGGAGTATGTTTCTAAACTAGAAAATTATCCTCATACTTCTAGAAGCCCTTATTTCCCTTAGGAACTTCCCCAAGGAGATAAAATTTTTTACATCTTCTTAGATAACAATCCTATGGCCCTTCAACATTATCTTAACACCATTCCTTATCGTACCCCTACTTTAACTCTACCTATGGACCCACCTTATGGCATGCCTTCCCACCATATGGGAAACACTTCTATCACTATATTCACCACCCAACCATTGACTACCTAAGCTTCTTCATCCACTAATAATCCCTTTGATATTACTATGGAAAATGAACCTACCCAACCTACAAACACCCTTATACCTTCTACCCCCACCTAAAACTCCTATACCTTAGGAGAAACCCAACCACTAGCCACCTATACTCCGCTCACCATGGGAGTACCTACCACTAGAATTTCCAACCTTCCATTAGTTACCCCCAATTTGCTAACCACTACCCCACTTCAAAATCTTATGGTACCTATACCTTCCACCTTACACCTAGTTAGCACAAAGGTCACCACCCTTCCTTTAATAAATAGCCTAACCACTGCTCCTACCCAATAGATGCCCATTGCACCAGACCTGAGTTACCTCCCTAACCCACAAGGGCATGTACCTATACCTATTACATAACCAACTACATCCACCTACCCTTACATGGCTTCTAACCAACCATTGGTATCCAAAAACAAATATGTGGCAGTGCCTCAACCTCTTACTAGTTATCAATATGTTACCCAACCACCACAATAGTATGAACCTTACAACCTTCTAAGTGCACAACCCCAAATAGATCTAATGAAAAGGATAATTGATAAGATGACCACTCTAGAGTCATCCATTTTTGGGGTTCACAACATTCTATCCTATGACCAGATTTGTAATGAGCCTATCCACCCATCTATCCCCATTTGACCCTACCCTCCTCAATGGGAAGTTCCCAAGTTCTCTAATTTTCAAAGTAAGGAGGATCCCCAAAAACACCTTAGGGAATTTAGGCACTCATGTTATTTGATTGCTTATGATGATGCCCTCCTTCTCTGTACTTTTCTTATGTCTTTATCAGGACTGACATTGGACTGGTATAGTGAACTAATAAAAAATTCCCTCTTCTCCTTCACCCATATGGCCCAAACCTTCTTGGATCAATTTTTAATAAACATCTCCAAGAAGGTTTTCGTCATTAACCTCTACTCTATTCATAAATTTGATGATGAATCTATTGTTGATTTTGTAGCTCATTAGAGGAGCCTAATCAATTAGATTTCCTTCTCCTTACCCTAACCCAAATTGATAAAACTTTATACTTGAGCATGTTCCAAACACATCTCTTCTAAAATTCATGTCTAGAGCATTAGAGCTTTTAACAAAGATTTTACCATAGTGCACAAGCTAGAAAATAGATCCATCAATGAAGGAAAGCTAAAGTTGAAAAAAAAAAAATCTACCTACAAGACCAATGAGGATTCTTCCTCTTAAATGAGTAACCAAACCAATACTAATGCCAAGAGCAAGGGAACTATGAATGCAATTATCCTTAAAGTCTCTTCTCCCTCATCTATCAACCAATTAAATTCCTCTAGTTCCTCAAAGAAAAACATGATAAACCAAAATGGAAATGCCCAAAAGTAATTTACTCCACTTGGAAAATTTTATGCTTTAATCTTGGAGAAGTTATTGAAGGCTAACATCATACAGATTCCTCCTATTAAACCACCTCAACAATTTGATTCTTCTCATCTTGTACCTAGTTGGTACAATTATAATGATAAATGTGCTTTCCATTGAGTAGTTGGGCATGATGTTAGTAGGTATAATACTTTCAAGGTCTAATCTCACATTGACAAGGGGGATATTGTGTTGGATAACCCAAACACACATCAAAACTAAGCCCTTGACATCTTTAGGCAACCTTTCCCTAATCATGCACCTACCAAAAATGAGAGCAATAATGTTGAGTGTTCTCATGATGCCCATACTGTTAATACGGTTCTTAACACGCTCATTATTAAAGAACCTATCATCTAATATATCTATTCTTCACCCTCTCCACCTACTAATCTAGTGGAATTACCTTCTCTTCCTTTAGAGACCCAAACTAAGAAAACACCCCTTTCTCCTCCTCCACTTATTGAGGTAGTAGAGCCATCAACCCCTCCTTACATTGACATACTAAAACAAGCACCTATTTTACCTTCTCCCTCAACCATTGAGCAATTTAATGCCCCTTTAGATATCATTCCCAAAGAGGAAGCCCCTATGTCTACACCTCCCATAGAGGAGTCACCCATTCAAACCTTGCATCTTTTTATTGAGGAAAAGGATGAGGTTACCATCCCTCTGTCTCAACCTATGGGCTTATCTTTCAAGTCTATTATCTAGGGAATAAAACCAACTTACAAACCATTATTTAGGTTAGTGTAAAAATTAGATTTTTTCTCCAACCCTGACATGGATTGAGCTACCTTTTGGTAGAAATTAAGGCTACCTTATATCACCAAGTAGGAACATCCAACCACACCTTTAGCAAACCAACCCACCACTCTTATTATTTAGACCCCTATCTTACCAACCAAACTGATAAAAACCTCTACCAACATAACAATTCCTTAACCATCCAAGGCACCTAAAGCTCAAACAACCAAATCACCTTCTCCAACCAAACTGACCAAACCAACCAAAAACCTTGGAACCTTCCCTACATAGAGCCTTAATCTCCCATCTATGAAAGTGGAGATTACCTTAATTAACTCAACAAACAAACACAAAACCAAATCAACCAAGGGAGTAGAGCTAGTAAATGGCTAGAGGGCCAAAATTCTACCTCCTTCAACCTTACCCTCTATCTTGGGGCCTCATCCCTCCACTTTGATTAGGAAGCTAGTTTCCCAACCAAGGCCTAATTCTTGCTATTGGTTACACTGACACACTTGATTTTGAACACACCTATCTTCCTTGAGCTGTCAATAACCAAACTACCTACCTTAGAACCTCTTACCTTTAACTTATCAACCTATACCTTACCAGAACCCAAATCATCAACTAAGAGCACCACCTTACCCAAACCTTTCATCACCAAACCCACTCCCCAAAGGACTTCCACCTTACCAACCAAGACCAAACCCCCAAACCCTCTCCGCCTTTAGCTAAGTTCTACTCTACCATTTTCAAAAGTTTATTGCATTCTTCTTGCTTGAACTTACCTCCTATTAGACCATTTGACCTTCTTGGTTCAAATCCCACCTAGTATAATGACCACCAAGTGTGATCCTATTATAGGACATTGAGGCATGACATGAAGAATTGCAAGGCTCTCCAAACCATTATCCATAGGCTCTATAATGAAGATGATATACTAATAGAGGATCTAAACCCATATCCTACCCTTGTTCTTCCCTCTATCCATACTATACATGTGGTCACATGATCACATGATCAATACAAGGATAAGGGGAAGGCTAAAGTGTCCATTCCATGGACACACCCATCTTCTACCTCCTAACCAAAACCTACCCAAACATATTCACCTTCATCCAAACCCAAGGTATCTATTTTAGGTGCCTTCCAACCAAACCCCTTTGAATATATTAAGAGAGTGGTGCTTAAACAACTTCACTAGACCCTGATGAAAATGAGCTTATACGAGATGATTACTAATTCACCTCATCATCACCAAACAATGATAGATGCATTGTAGTTGATAGAGGTCTAACCTGAAGACCCTTAACCTTTAGCAACCTTTGTTGATACTCTCCAAATCTCCAGCCTTATCACCTTTAAAGATTCAAAAATATCATCTATCCATCTAGATGACCTAGATCTCCCTCTCTTTATTACTAATTACATCAACCAAACCTACATCAAATGGGTCATGATTGATGGGGGAGCTAGTATTAATATCATCTCCTATTATACCTATAAACAACTCAACCTATTAAATAATGTCATGTCTAAAACCTTGGCCATCCTCTAATCCTTCAATGACACCATGAACACTACCCTAATAACTATTATCATTCATATCCATTTAGGACCCCACACACTCCCTAAACTCTTTTATGTAGTGGAAGGTGAATTCTAGTACAATATGTTGTTGGGACAACCTTGGATTTGCCTCATGGGTTATGTACCCTTTACCCTTCATCATTGCATAAAATTTGAGCAAGAAGGCTAGGTCATCACCATACAAGTTGACCCAAGTCCATTCTCAACATGAAACATGACCTATCAACCCAACAATGTCCTCTTACCTTCATCTAGTACACCCTCTTCGACTAAAGACAATCCCTCAACCACAAAGGTAGAACCCACATCTTTTTCTACCAATGAGGCATCAACTAGCTCATATATATCCTTTGATAAGATCCCTACCTTAGACCACTTGGAATCCACATTCCAACATCTTGTACTGGGGGAATACCACCTCTTCTCCCTTGACACTTTCCCTACTCCCCAAGAGTATGGAAATTTGACCACTAACATAGGTATGACCCCAACATCAGGGCCATTATTCCCTTTAAAACTTCACACTATCAAACCCATTTAATCTATGGGGGAATTTAGAAACTACTTGATTCTTTTACCATCTCTCCTTCACCTTGACCATTCACCTCTGGCTTCTCTTATCTAGACAAGCCAAGTTTTACCAAAACATACCTCCACAAGTGTACTTCGAAAGAATTTGATCTTGGGATATATGAGCATGGCCCACATGAGTAAATTTCTATTGAGACCAAAAAGCCTCATGAGAAACATGGCCTCAATTTCATTCTACCCACCAAGAAGTAAACAAAACCACCTACCACCCATTCCTCATCAACCCTCCTCCACCTGTGTGTGAAGATGATGATATCATCCTGCCTAACTTTTTTTGTCAACATGATCAACCTTAGACCTATGACTTATCTAAAGGATGGGGCAACCATAACCATCCCTTTTACCCATCCTAATATGATAAGAGATGACTCTCCTATAATTAACACTATTCACTACTAGGATGACGATTCCATTCTCACATACCTTGGTGCTCCAAAATTTTCCTTCCACAAATGCCTTCCTCTTGAGACTTTGACCATGTTGAATGAATCTACCATGGATATCAAATTGAGCACTCTACATAACCCCCATATTTTCAAAATTATCCAATCACTAAATGCTGAGGAATTTTGGGACTTCCCCTCCATCCTTTAAGACTATACCATAACATTTATTTGGTTATATAATGACATGCTTGGAATTGAACCTACCATTGCCACCCATAACAAAGTCACCAACTGTGATGTCAAGCCTATCAAGTAGAAAATTTTGTGCATGCACCCTTGCATATCCCTTCTCATCAAAGAAGGGCTTCAACACCTCCTATCTATCAATTTAATTCAACCCATTGACTATCCCCAATGAGTCTCAAATGTTCTACCTATCACCAAAGCCATACAGGGACTACACATTTGTGTGTACTTTCATTACCTCAACCTTGATTTCCCCAAATAAGACTTCCCTCTATTGAGCATTGACCAGCTAGTTGATCTTATAGTCAGCCATGAGATTTTATCTCTCATGAATGGATTCTCAAGTTATAATCAAATCCTAATTACCCTCAAAGATCAACACAAGACTACCTTTACCACCCCATGGGGGACTTTTTACTATAGAGTCATGATTTTTAGACTAAATAACATTGGTGAAACCTACTAATGTGCCATTAATTACATCTTCTATGACCTTATTCATAAGATTGTTGAAGAATATGTAGATGACCTCCTTGAAAAATCCAAACTCTAAAAGGATCATTTAACCTTTCTCAAGATCATCTTTGAGTGATTTATCCATTACCACGCCTACCTTAATCCCAAGAATTATATTTTTGGGGAATTTTCAATAAATATTCTTGGTTTTATTATCTCCCTTCAGGGAATAGAGGTTGATCCTACCAAAATCAAAGCCATCCATGACATGCTTCCTCCAATCAACCTCAAGCGACTCCATAATTTAGAGGGGAATCTTCCATCCATCCATTGCTTTATCTCCCAACTTTCAAACTAATGCCAACCCTTCCACCACCTTCTAAATAAGTATATATCTTTCAAGTGGAATAATGACTACCAAAAAGCCTTTGATTCACTCAAAAATTACCTTTTATCTCCATCTATCCTCACCGCTCCCAAGGACAACCAACCTTTCTACCTTTATATCTCTACCAATGAACACTCCCTAAGGGAAATGCTTGTTCATCAGGATGAAAAACATAGAGAGCAAGTCATATACTATATTAGACACATGCTTGTAGAGTAAAAAACTTGGTAGACCCACACCAAGAAACTTTACTTAGATTTAGTCTTTGTGGCCACCAAAATTCACCACTACCTTCTTAAACAAAAAACCTATGTCATAACCAATACCGACCCACTCAAGTATATGCACTCCTAGCCATATCAAAACCAATGTATGGCTAAGTGGCTCATGATTTTAGTAGAATTTGACCTTAAGTTCCTTCAACAAACATTAATTAAGGGATAAGTCATTGTTGACTAATTAGTCAAAGCACCATTAGTAGATAATCAACCTCCTCCTCTTGAGTTCCCCGATGAGTCCATCATGACCCTCTCTCAAGTGAACTTCACCTATAAAGTTACCATGTTATTTGATGGATAAAAATGTCAATGTGGTGGGGGAGCTGATATCATTCTTATTCCCTTTGACAGTGAACCTCTTCCTTTATCCTTCAAACTTGATTTTGAATGTACCAACAATATGGTCGAGTATGAAGCCCTAGTGATAGGCCTTTAGATTTCCTTAGCCTTGGGAGTCAAAATAATCAACATCTTTGGTGACTCCCGACTTGTGGTCAATCAAATAAATGACTCTTACAAGTGTAAGAATGATGTTTTGCAATAGTACAAATAACTAATTGATGAACTCTTAACATCATTTAAACACTAACAAATCTAGTCAACCTTATGATCTACCAATAAGTTCATTAACACCATGGCTTCCCTCACCTCTCAGATCCTATCTATACCCTCTGATTCTAACCCATCTGTCATTGTCCATAGAATTACCTAACCTTCCTATGTCAAACTAGATTTTCCCACTATTTTCCATGTGGAAGAGACCCAACTTGACCTTTGGTATCAATATACCTTTGACTATCTCAACCTTACCATTATTCCTTATAGACTTTCTAGGAATCCTCAAATAGAATTTATCCAAAGTACCTCACATTATACCATTATGGGAGGACTTATTTATAAACATAAATTTGATGGTCTCCTCTTCCATTGCCTACCTAGTCATGAAGCCTCTCATAATATCAAGGAAATGAATGATGGAATTTGTGGGGGACACTTTAGTGGCCTAGCTGTCACTAAACACATCCATCACCTTGGATACTACTAGACTAACCTTAACCAAGACTATTATGATTATGTGAAGAAGTGTGTTAAGTGTCAACAACATACCAATCTGTATTACGCACCCTACCATAGTCTTCATGTATCGATTGATTTTTGGCTCTTATCACAATGGGGTCTAGACCTTATTAGTGAAATTAGCCCCCATGATTTGTAGTGACACCATTATATCATCACTACAACTGAGTATTTTACCAAATGGGTAGAGGTTATTCATTTTTTCTTGACCAAAGTAGAAAAGATTGTTGACTTTATCAACCATCACATCATTTGCCGCTTCAGTATTCCTCACATGATTATCACCAAAAATGGTAAATATTTTAAGATCAAGCAAGTCTAAGCTCTTTATGATGCATTCAAGATTAAGTTAAGTTTATCTTCTCCCTATCGCCCTTAAACAAATGGACATATAGAATCCTCTAACAAAACTCTTAACAATATGCCCACTAAAATGGTCAATGCATCTGGTTGGGATTGGCATTTGCACATCCTCTTCGCATTATGGGCATATCATATTAGCATTAGAACCCTTATGAGTGATACCCCATTTTCCCTTGTGTTTGGAGTGGAGGTCATCTTACCTCTTGAAGTTCAAATATGATATCTTCGCATGTCTTTACAAGATCTAAATTCTAAAGATGGTTATTATCAACACCATTTAACCCAACTTGAGCTACTTGATGAGCATCTCTTAACAACCCTTACCCATATTCATGTATATGAAGAGTGAATTAAACATGCCTATAAAAAATACCTTAAAGTGAGAGAATTCAACATCAGAGACCTCATCTTAAAGGAAAATCAACATGTCACCAATATGGATAAAATCAAGTGGGGCAAGTTTGCTTTCAATTGGCTTGGACCCTATATCATAACCCATAAGTATGGATCATAAGCTTATTGGTTGTCCTCTCTTACAGGTAACCTAGAACCTAGGCCCCTCAATGCTTTGCATCTGCATCCATTCTTTTGTTAAGAAGGATCAAGTTCACATTACTTTTAACTTAAGCTCATCCCTTGATTTTAACCACATTCATCTATCTATTTTTAAGGGTAATTAATTAAAATTGAATCATGGGCTTATCCATCATAGTCATAGCCTACTATTGAATAATGGGTAACATGGATCTATCTATGGCATGATTCTCATGGTGCTTTCTGCCCCTTTTTCAAGATGGATTCCTATGATCATTATCACCTAAACCTATTTACAGCTAATCAACCTTATTATGATTTTAGTTTTGTCTTCATAAAGGTGAACCCTTAAGCCTAAATAAACAAGTCTATGTCAAGCAAAATTAAAAAAAAGAAAAAAAGAGTAAAATTCCTACCAATAGCAATCATGGGTCATTCCTAGCATATACAGACTACTCCCTTGAAGGATAATTATTAAAAACATATTTGAAATTGTTCAATGTAAGGTGGATTGCTCCTTTGAAGGATAGATATCAAAAGCATTAAACAAAGCACACAAAATTAGAGCACTGTCTCAAAGGATGGTTGAGTAAAGCATTTGTTAAAGTGAGCAATTTATTAGAAGCTTCTCACATTGATCAACTTCCTTGATCATCCTTAGCAAATATACAAAAGATCCATTATCAAGCAAAAAGTGAAAACACAATAATTTTGAAAGCCACAATCGAATCTCATAAGCAAACTAAATATTGAAAGCAATAATTGGCTCTCATGAGTAGACTTCATGCATCGATCAATCTACACTTTGTATGACATAGACTTATTTATATTGACTCTTCAGAAACCTATAGAAGAGGCATGCTAGTCTCACACAAAGGTTCTATTTTTATCCATGCCTCCTTTATACACTATAAGCAAGGGATTTTGAGCTTACTTAAGATTATGTGATCTATATACATTTTTCAACCAACTAACAAATGCTAATGCAAATAATTTAAAAGGCTTATCTTCATTAAGCAAATCCAACTTCAGTTTTGTTTTAATCCTTGTCAAAGAGAAACATCATGCCCTCTTCCTATCTTGTCATGACTAGTTTCTATTTTCATTACGATGTTTGTCTCTTGATTATATTCTTTGTTCTCCCATCTACTATTGTTAATTAACTTACCTCATTTGTTTTGCCTTAAAACAAATTACTAATAAGAATATGCACATATGTCATAAGCAAATGCATAACCATAATCATAACCATAACATGCATAATAACACCATAGTGTCTATGAACAATAAAACAATCAACCATTTTCATCACATGTCTATATCCAAATACTAAATCATAAGCATCACCATACACATACATGGCATAAATCATACCCATAAATAAAATCAATCTCATGCCTAGATAGGTAAGTCTACATCAGTGTCTAGCATCCATAACACAAACATAATCTATAATCAATATAAACATCACATCATAAGCGTTAACATCAAAACAAAGAAAGGACCATGAGCAATGAGCAATAAACAAAGTTCATATATATAACTCATGAATAAATAACATCATAATATATACAATAGATGTACATGTCTCTCTTTCTCTCTCAAAATATACATCTCACCACATCGACACATAGATTAAAATCAAAATGATGTACAAAATCAAAATATCATATCACATCTATATCCTCTATGCCCCTAGGGCACCACTACCACTAGCCCCTACTACACTGCTACCTCTTAGCACTTGTACTAAGGTACCTACTTGTCTAGTTGTAGATGTAACCCACTGATTAGGTGTCACTACACCTACACCACCTACTAGCCTAGATTTTTTCTCACCCCATCAGGGCTCTACTAGATAGTGAGTGAAGACTATAGCCTTATAGTATCATAAATCTTAGATGGTGGATATGTACCTATGTATATCAATGGTCTCTACTAGACTTGTTGGTGGTGATAATGATCCTTTAGCTTGTCTTAGAGCATCTCACTCCTAGGTGACATGGACTAGTGTAGCTCTAGCCTAGTCCTTCTCATCTATCATGGTGGCTAGCTAACCCTATAATTTAGCCACCTACCCCTATAATTCTATCACCTATGCCTATGCTGTAGCTAACACCAATCATGTCTATGTATCAGGGCCAACCCCTTGTACCTATTCCTTCTAACTCCCTCTCTTGGCTAGGTCCACATCCATTAGACTCTTGTCATGATCATCCCCACCAAAATATATAGCCACATATAAAGCCTGGTACCATGCTATGTACCCATCTATAAAGCTAACATCATCTACCTATGGACTAGATAATAAATCCTCATGATATAGTAGCATCCTCATAGGATGTGGCTTTGGCAATAAAATCTCTAAGTCCTCATGCTTGTATCTAGGGAATGTGCCTAGAATACCCTGAACAAAGATGAACTACCTGTGAATGCTATCGAAGGGAATAAGCTCTACCTCCCCATCCCTCCTACCAAGGATCCACTTATAAATCTACAAGGAGAATGTCTACCTCCTATAGCCAAGCCATAATAGAAATTGAACATATGGTCTCCAAGTAATATCTCCAATCACTAGTGCATCTAGTGTACCCTTGAACCAATATACATCATGTGTGCCTCCTTCTACATCTAAAGCAACAAAGATAGCTCTCCACCTCATGTAACTAATTATGAACTCAATCTACATGTATCCCATCCATGGAAATCCCATTTTCCTCAACACTTGGATGTGCTCATAGGCCCAATAGTGTATAACAAGACTGACATTGATGTTGCACCTCTTATGGGCCCTGAATCCCCACATTTCCCTATATATCTACACTAAGAGAATAGGTACCCAATCAAATACAATTTCCCCTAGTATTAACTCAACCAACACCCCTAGTATCAAGTATGGGAACCTCCCACTACTCAAATTGAGAAGGAAAAAACATGAAATAACAATCATCAACATAGTCATGAGTATCCTCTTGCCTGACACCCTCTCATATAATGTGCTGTAGTTGAATCCCACAACATACCATCTGACCCAATCATGGTAATCACCATACAATAGATCAAGGTGATCCTCATGCTCCTCCCATTCTATGTGGTAGATTAGATCAACCCATAGGGATAACCATGTAATCTTGTACACATCTTTTGGTAGGATCATGATCTTGCCAATTGGTAATAAGGTGTGCCTAGCTAGATCCCATATATCAATGAGCATTTTGATCATAGACACATCACATGGCACATGTTGGTAGTACCACATCGTTCCCAACCTAACCTCTACCATATGGGCCCAATTAGTTGGGGTCATCCCCTGGTGAATCTTGACAAAGATGTGTGGTACTTGATCATGCATCTGTATCTACTATATCTACAAGCATTCATTCAAAAAAAAAAACTTAGTTCTTAAAAAAATAAACTCTATTACATCATACTCACTACTATTTATCACCTACAAACAATACCCCAACACTTAAATTAAATGTTTTGAATAGATATAACATCCTATATACCCATTCTAACTTCCAAAAGTTAAACATCCATTAACAACTATTATGTACATACCTTTGTTCAACATTTTTATCAAACCTATTTACCATTTAATCGATTCCCAATAGTTACTATGACCATCGATGGTTGGGTGGCACTCTATTGATGGTCTTCAATCATCGACGATTATGGTGATCATTGAAGGTCACTATGTGTGACCATCGATGTAAACCCCCCAACCTTTACCCTACCTTGAAACCCATCCAAACACCCCCAACATACCTACCCTCTCAATTTAATTTTTACCCATCAAATTCATCAAAAAAATGAAACAAACCCTAACTAGGGCATACCCATTCAAACCCAACCAATCAAGCAACCACCCTCAAAACCTAATGCAATTGTAAAATCAAGATAAACTATATATTTATGTACACCACCTACTTTATTCCTCAATAATCATCTAAGAGTAAACCATAAACCTACCCATCCTCATTCACATCCATCTACACCCCACATCCTCACTCAATCAAATTATATCAATCTCAATCACCTTGGTCCACTCCCTAATCACTCACCTACCCAGTAGTCACCATAAACACTTTTGTCACAAATGCCAAAAGTCAAAGCTTAGAAGTGAAAAAGTGAAAATGAATAAAATGACTTTCAAAATTAATTTTAATTATCAAACTTTTAGGATTTTCACCTTGACCCTCAATGGTTAGGGTGACTGTCGATGATCCACTTTGACCCCTAATCGTTGATGGTCAGGGTCTTCACTTTTTACCAAGTTATCTCTTCAATCAAATTTTTTTGGTACACAACTCATCAACAACCCACCCATGGAGACCACCTTCTCCACCCACCCCAATCACCTTGATACCTCACCTTTAGTCTATTTTATCCCAACCTAGTGCATATTTTGGGATAACTTTTACCTGGTCCTTTAACCATAGTGACAACATTACCATGTTGACCACTTTTTTACCTTGTACCACCTCATGCATACCAGACCCAATTTTGTCTTAATATCACTTCTTACCTCAGATACTCATGATACCTAACCCATTTATGTTCTCCTTTAGAGCACTTCCTACCATAGATACCCAAAAAAACACATACATCACTTAAGAGACTTGCATTTATGAGTGTACCTAACTTTCATGTCTAAATGTGGTCATGTGGTCCACTTATCACTTATCCTTCTAGTACCGACCTTTATTTTTACTAAGTATAGCAACCTAGTCAATGCATGATCTTGGTTATCACACTTTTTATTGCACTTTGTATGACTTTTGTGCTTTAGTGCCCAACCTATCACCCATCTTCATGATGTCCACCTTCATGATCACCTTCATCCACCTTATCAAACTTGTACCCAATTTTTTTTTACCATATCGACTCCTGGTTTGAGGGGAAAGACCTCCTCACATACTTAGGGAAACTAGACCTTTGACCAACAATCTATTTTTGTTTTGTAGCTTGTTGATTCAAAGTAACATAACAAAAAGGTGTAATATGTAGACATCAAAAATCCACACACCATGATTCCAAATGTTGAAACACCCCTGGACCACCTTAGGACCCCCTTGGGACCAATTTAACCCTTTAAACCCTAACCAAGGTTAGTTTGACCAACTAACTTAACCTACCCCTTTAACCCACTTTTTACCTTGGCCTTCAACCATTGATGGTCAAGACAATCATCGAAGGTCACCCTGATTATCTACGGTCAGGGTCCATAATTCTTAGCAACTACATGCAAACACCCACCTAACTCTTCTAAAAATAACTCATCAAAATACACATGTAATACATTACATGTGAAAATTAAAATTAGAAACCCTAGTTAACATTTTATTGCACCTTTTCTTCCTTGCCTATAATAAGAGAGGAGCAGGGAGGAAAAGATCATGTACAATTGTTGTCAAGAGCTTGTGCATCTAGAGTTTCTTTTTTATAGGTTAATCATCATTAGTATCCTAATGATCTAGCTATCATGTCAGAGAGCCAACTTACCACTGCCACTCTACCAAAGTGTCAAATACCATTACTCTATTAGAATCATGATAGAATCCACCAACAAGCCAACCAACTCAATCAATCACTAGATCAACCTCACACCAAGATAAGTACTTGTTTTCTTATATTCATTTACTTTATTCTTATTATAAAATTAGCCTAGCACCAACCCATATCTCAAAATCTAACTCTATGATCCTATCAATCTGATATTTATTACTTATAACCTACACATAGTAACCACTGATGGTATGTCTAACCATCAATGATTTCCTCAACCATCGACAATCACCTTAACCACTGATAGTCATCTCAACAACCGATGATCACAATGGAAGAAAATAAAATGAAGTTACCTTCACCCTCTTACCCTCAACCAAATCTAATTTTCCATGTCCTTACCTGTTCACAGACCCCTGTTTAATTTTTTGAAGCACACTTGACCCATTTAGCACTAGTGTTAACTTGATCATTGCTATATTAGTCATTTTGTCTATTTATTTAGCAATCATTTCTTATGTTCAATTTCACTACCTTTTAATTATTGATGCAAGTACCTTATCTTATATTTTTTGAACTTAATTGTTTAAAACATGTGGATTAATAGCCCCTGAAGAAGTTTTTGCTTTTGGGATCTAACTAGCACTAGGCAATCCACCCAACTATCTATCTAACCAACCATTTGCTTTAGTTATGTCTTATTTATAGGTCATCCTCTCAAGTCAAAGAGGATTTATTCATAATCATCCAATTCAACATGTGCACAACCAAATAGGTTTTTCAACCATACCTATATTTGGTTTCTTCTTCTTCCTTTCTCTAAATATAAGATGAAATTCACTAAAACACCTTCCATCAATGGAGCAAATTATGTAAATAATCATAGCCATGGAAATTTTCTCTACTGAATGGTTATTCAAGTTATAACCAAGTACTTGTGCAAGAGTGAAATCAATTGAAGACAACATTCACCACTAAGTGGGGTTCCTTCACATACTAAAGGATACCCTTTGGTTTGAAAAATGCAAGAGTTACCTTCTAGATGTCCATAGATATGGATCTCAAGGGACTCTTCAAGAACATTATCTTGGTTTACCTTGATGACATAACTATTTTCTCAAAATGCATAGTGGATCATTTGGGTCACTTAGAGCAAGTCTTTAAAAAATGCCAAGAGTTCATGATCTCTCTGAACTCAAGAAAGTGCATATTTATAGTACATGAAAGCAAACTCTTATGACATATCATCTCCAAAGAGGGATTTGTAATTTATAATAAATGAGTTAATGCCATTCTATTACTCCCTCTCCTAGGTAATAACAAGGGTCTCCAAAGCTTATAGGGGAAATAAACTTTATTAGAAGATTTGTGTTGAGTTTCAAAACTCTAATCAAGCCCCTCATATTAATGCTTAAGAGTAACATTGCATTCAACTAGACCAAATATGGTCAAAGTAGTTTAGAGGCCATCAATCACACCATGAAATAAAATCATACATTGATAAACCCATATTATGGTAATAATTTCATCTTTTATGCATTTGGTAGAGTTGAAGGCATCTCGACCATTATTTTACTTCAGAACAATGACCAACTAGAGCAGCCTATCACGTTTTATAGCTAGGCATTCAAGGATTATGAGTTGTGCTACATATTTATATATAATCATACCTTCATAGTAATAAGAGCACTCAATAAATTCAAGCATATTTTCTCTAATAATAAGATCTACCTTATGGTCTAACACTTAATTATAAATGAGTTCTTACTCAATAAGGACATCGATGAGTAAAGATCCAGTGGGTCACAATGGTGATGGAATATGACATAGACATTCAAATCACCAAGATGGTGTGAGGAGAGGGACTTTATGAGAAAATTGGAGAAGATGTGAAAAATAAAGACTACGTAGTTCTTGCACTACATGATATCCAACAAGAAGACCAAGATGCCCCAATAAGATGGATTGAAAGCATGAGGATATTCCTTCAGCCTAATGCATATCCATAGGAATTGAATAAATCCAAGCACAAAAAAATTAGATTAAAAGCCATTCCTTATGTGATTGTCAGTAGTGAAATTTTCAACAAAGATATAAATGGGATGCTCTTGTGATGCATAAAGAAGAATCAGGTGAATAAGATCCTAGAAGAGTTCCATGGTGGGCTGTCAAGAGGCCATTATTCACTAAATACCACTACATTGAAAATCATGTCAGTTGGATATTATAGGCTAAATATATTAAAAGATGTGCATGCATGGGTGCGAGTTTTCAAGAAGTGCACCTTATTTATAGGCAAGCAAAAAATTAAATCCCTACCCTTACACTTGATACAAGCTGATCAACCTTTTTTGAAGTGAGGAAAGGATTTCATCAACATGATAAATCTACCATTAAGCACTAGGCATAAATGGATTATCATGGAAAATGACCACTTCATAAGGTGGATGGAGGAAATAACACTCAAAAAATCTAATGAGCTTTCCATTTTGGACTTATATGAAAGCATTGTCACAATATTTGGTGACTATTATCTCAGATAATGTACTATCTTTATTTAGAGCGAAGATCAGTTAATGGGTGGTTAGACATAGAATTAATTTGAGCACTTCCTCAAATTATTAACCCTAAGGTAATGTTTGGATGAATAAACTAATAATAATTTGGTTCTCATCATCAAGTGAACCATGGAAAATAATTAGTGATCCTAACATATCAAGCTCAAGATGACCCTTTGGGTAAATCAAATAACATCAAAAAGGGTTTTGGGAAATTCAACCTTCATGTTAGTCTATGGAAAGGAAGAAAGGTTTCCTACATCTATATAATTACCTTCATTAGATCTATCTCATCAATTGTAAGTGCATGAAAGTGACCCCATGATAATAAGGTTAACTGAGTTAATGGAGCTCAAAGAACTCAAGGCATAGGCCATGCACACTATAGAGATTCAATAAGCACAAACCAAGAGAACATTCAATAGAAGGGATGATAATATAATCTTTGATGAAGGAGACTTGGTACTCAAGTGGGATTTAGATAGACCAAAGGTTAGGAAACATACAAATTTTGATGTTATATAGAGTGGCCCATATACCATAGTTAGTTATAAGCAAGATAATTCATTCTATATCACAAGGCCAAATAGATAAGTGTTTCCCATTTCCATAAATTGGATTCACCTCAATCACTATCTCTGATGATCATGAACACCCTTGTAAATATTAGTTTAAATGTTTTACTTTTCCTAAGTGCCACATGCACATCTTATTGTTTAGAGTAGTTTATTTTCCTCCAAGCACTTGTGTGTAGTTATGCTAGCTTAGTTTTATCATTCCTCTAAGAACCATTTAAAGTATTTGTTTGATTTATTTTTATTTTATGAAGGTATCTCAGTTCCTTCTAAGGTCAAGTTAGATTCTCACACCTAATCTCAATCAGGAGAAAGAATAACAAGGGATTTCAGGTGACACTATACCCAATGGATTACTTCAAGGCTACTATATTCTTGCTTGGTAGGCAAGAGGCATATATAGGTCACAATTTTTTTTGAATTTCCAAGTCACCCCTTTAATAGGTGATGAACTCATAAGGACAACATAATAAGTTATGCACTTGTATACTATCAAGTTCTATAAAATCAAGACTACACACGAATGCTTCTTATTTGTGCTTACACTCAATAATTAGCTTGAATTTACACATTAACTAAGTTTTAGTCCATGCATATAAGGAGTTCATAATGCACTCCCCATGAAAATATCCTTCACTGCATCAACACAACATGAAAATCAAAAAGTTTGTGTCTCCCCAACTTCAAGTAGTGAAAGCGACTAGTGTGTAGGGAATGGTTCCTAATAATGAAATCATGCTCAAAGATATTCAATATTCTTGTGTGCTCTTATTAAAATATTTTTTCACACTCAAATGATGAAGTCCCATGACAAATCACAAATTTTCAAATCTACGCCCTTATAAAATGTGGATCATGATCTCAACTATGCACCATCCCCTTCACTGGCCAGTATATGTTAGGTGAAGGCTTAGATTATGGAGATCATTAGAAGAGATAAATCACATAAAAAGTTTGGTCCATTATAAATTTATATATAAAATAACCCTCAACACCATTCAAGAATTTATGGATTCATTGCACAACTAATTCACTACACAACCTTTAATACACACTCCTATATGTGTAGAGCTCACTGCGTATCTTTTAATATGCATATGATCCCCTAAAGATAAGAATTTATGCCAATCCATAACACATACAAGATGATGAGGCAAAACCTAAAGATACACCTATGTAGTCCCATTTCAACAAACTAGTGTAGGTGTATTGGGGGGTGACTACCATAAATGGGATGGTAATTGAGCTCAATTAGATATCAAGGGGATTAAAATAGAATAGAAGTAAAGGGTGGCTATCAGAGTGTCAGAACATGATCACATGCCATCCTTAGTTACCTATATGTCCTTCAATCTTAAAAACACATGTGGATAAATGAGTGACCTTCAAAATAATTTCATGATCAAATTATCAGATCTAGGTTGAATAAGCATGGCTCATAGAAATTATTACAAAGATCTTGATGATCTTAATCAACTATGAGCTATAAATACCACTTGAGCTCTAGATGCCACTTTCAAATTCAAGTTACTGCCTATCACCTCCAATGGTGAATTAATCACTCAGGACCTTCCCCCATGCTATATAAACCTTGATTTTCATTGTAAATGGGTCTATATCTTTTGAGCACTATAATACTACCAAAAATTTACCTCCAAGATCCCTCTCTTGGTATAAAAAAGATTTGCTTATTCAAGTTTGTAATATTGTAGTAGACCTTAAAATTAATAATAATTAATTTGCTTCCTTCTTGCTTTATGTTCTGTGTGTATTTCATGGTTATTGATCCTTGTCTATGGATATTTATCCCTCTCATTTCCATCCTCCCTTTGCACCTCTATGTAGAATCAATAGTCTTTGTAGGTCTCATGTTATGTATACATGGGTATGTATAGGCATTATCTATGGACCATTTATTATACCTCCTAATACTACATTGTGTTCCCTTACCTCCATGTGACACACTTATTTAGTGCACCTAGTTTGAAGATCTTATATCCAGTCTTTATTCTTATTGTGTCATTAAGTGGGTGATGTACTTGCTCTATTCTTGGTGCATCACCTTTTACATTATAACATACCTCTTACATTTTACCTCTATTTTACCTTTTTGAAGTTTAGGTTTAGTTCTAGTTATATATTTCATTTTGATCTTTGTAGGTCTATGTGCTGGTCCTAAACCAGGTGCATATATAATAGAAGGAAGCTGACCTACTCCAAATGTTTATCCCAAGGAGTGAAAAAGTCCCACACTTTGGGGGATGATCCCATTATTTTAATGAGACACTAAATCAATCTTTGACATGTAAGTCCAAGGTATTGGGCATCAAATATCCATGAAAAATCAAGCACAAGATCCATTCACATATGGATGCATGTTTCAAGTGATAACAGGGTCAAGTAATTATAGATAAGATTGATAAATCTCCCTATTTTGACACTTAACCACTCATATTTGGGTTTTAGATGAGTTTATCATGATCGTAGCTAAAGTAAATCCTAAAGAACAATAATGGAAAATTAATTTTGATGGTTCCTTCACATCTTGTGGATCAAGAACATGACTTTTTTATCACACCTAAAAGGGATCTCATTTCCAAGTCCTTTCATATCAACTTTCCTTATACCAATAACACTGTTGAATATGAAGCACTCATTTTAGGACTTCATCTAGTGATACAATGTAACATACATCATCTTATGGTTTATAGATATTCTTAGCTTATCATCAATCAATTTATAGACCAATTTTAAACCAAGGATGAAAAGATTTCACCTTATAAAGCCATGGTGGATACCCTTAAACAACAAATTTCTCGTCTTCAATTTGAGTAGATACCTCAGGCTAATAATATACTATAGATTCCATAGCCATTATTGTCTCTATGATCCAAATTACCAATAAAGACAAAGATTATCAGTTCCTTGTTGAAAATATTCTCGCACTAGCCCACAAACCTTTGACTATAGAGATGATTTGTGGTATTATTGGTCCTAGTTCTACCTGGTATGTTAAACTATATGATTACCTTGATGACCAAATCATTCCACCTAACCTATCTCAAAAAAATCAAAAAGCCTTCATCCACTAAGCCTTTCATTATACATTACTTGGACTTACACTTTATTGTAAAAGATTTTATGGAACTCTAATTCACTTTTTAACCTCGATAGAATCTAGATTAATGTTGAGGGAAATTCACAAAGGGGTTTATGGGGCCCACACTAATTGGGCCATCCTTACAAGAAATTTAATGTGTACTAGTTATTATTGGTCGACTATGGAAGTTGATGCCACTAGATATGTTAAAATGTGTGTACAATGTTAGAATCATGCTAATATGATACATGATCTAATGTAAACACTCAAACCATTGATGATGTCATGTCTATTTTCAATGTGGTAACTCTAAATCATAGGAAAGATTAACCCTACCTGATCAAATGGCCATAAATATATCCTTACTACCATATAATACCACATTAAGTGGGTGGAATCCATTCCCCTAACTTACGTGATAGGCAAACATATATCCAAATTCATTTTATTTTCTATTATGGTATCCCCTCTAACATTATATCTAATAATGGTAGTTCATTCAAGAATAATGATGTCAAATCTCTTTATGCCAAATATAATATTACCTAACATTTTTCCACTCCATATTACCCATAAGACAACAACTAAGAAGAGGCATCTAACAAAACCATTATCAATATCCTCAATAAGATCATCAATGATATTATCCATGATTAACACTTACAACTTTTTTATACCCTTTGGGCTTACTGAACTAATTTATGCACTCCCATAAGAGCCACGCCATATTCCATAGTTTATGGTACTGAGGCCATTCTTCCTATCGAGGTTGAGTTTCCTTCTCTCTAAATTTCATTCAAGCATATTATTGATGATGAGGATTACATATTAGCTCATCTGCTTGAGCTATAATTACTGGATGAAAAATGCATGGCATCTTTGAATAGCCTTCAAGCATACCAAAACTGGTCATGTGGTAAATACAACAGGCACATCTAATAAAGAGAATTTGAGTTTGGTGATTTGTACTTAAATAAAAATAGAAAAATAATAATGTAAAATGAAATAAAAGGGAAAATATAAGCCTAATTGGTTAGGGCCTTATATAATTATCACTAATTATGGTACTAGGGCATACAAGTTGGCTATGCTAGAAGGAGATGTAATTGTTGAATCCATGAACATAATCAACCTCAAGTAATTTTTTGATTGAGTAACCTAGAGTAGTATTTATGAGGGTCATTTAATTTGTGTCATGACTATACCTTTGATACTATACTATTACATTTACCTATCCCATCATAACTTTCCTATTTACCTTGGGTTCTAATCTTTCATCCTTATTTTTATCTTATTTCCAATCCATTTATGATTTAGACATTGTTAATGGTTGGGTTCAAATGCAATTTTAATAGATGATTCAGAATTGGGACAATCCAATGCATTCTTTGAAGTGATCATCTCTTCAAGCATTATGACAATGGGCTTGGGAATTGCATCCTTAAATTTTTCTAGTTCTATACCATTATACCTTACCATACCATTATATTTATGTATTTTGCTTGTTCAAAATCTTGCTAATACTTAGTTGGATTCCTCACTATAGGGTGAACTATAGTGGCTTGAGGTTTATTTGGACTATGTAGGTAGTGATAAATGTTTTCTGAGGATAACTTGACCACCCTTATTCATTTTAAGAGTAATGTGAGACACACTCTTTTCATTTTGCAAATGATCTAAACCACACTATCGCTATTCTACAAGCACTCTAAGCCACACTGTCAACACTTTGTGAGTAATTTACGCCATACTCTCATCATTTTATGAATAATATAAGCCATGTTATCACTTTTTTATGAGAATTCCTAATCCACACTCTCACCATTTTCAAGTAAACCCATTCTATATCTCATAATAATCCATTGAGTTGAGATATCTAAAAAACCCAAAAACATGGAAATATTTGAGAAAACTCCTAAACAAGCCTCAAACATTAGGTTTTTTTAGGTTGTATACATGCTACTCAATATGTGCATATTTTAGTCAATAGGGATAACTAAATATTTCATGTGGGTCACATCATGGACATTTCCACTTTCCTTTACCATTTCCTGATTGTGTTCCCTCTTATTTCTAGTCAACTTGGCCAATTTCAGTGATTTAGTTCATTCACCAACTTCATTGACCATTCCTTCTTATAGGTTTTTATCAAAATGCCCTTGATATTTTATGAGTCATTATCTTACGCTCTTGCCATTTTATGATCTTATTCTAGTTCCAAACCTTAGATGTAGTGAACACTATGAATTATAAACCTCTTCCATTTATGAACACTCACCTTTTATCTTTTAGTGTGGTTTTAGCCTAAACCATGATCTTGTAGTTTCATGAGTTCTTGTTCTTGATGTTCTCACAATTATGACTGCCAACCTATTTTGTTTCATGTTCTCTCCATTTTGTGAGATCATTCCTATTTTCCTTTTCAGTCAATCTCTTTTACTTATCATCAATTTTATTTTCTTCCCAATTCCTAGGAGAATTACATTTGGCTTGAAGTCTATGTTAGAACTCATGTCCATAGGACTAGTAGGAAATATCCATTCACCTAAATAATTTTGAGTAAGCTCAACCACCCCTTCCTTATTCTTTTATTCCCCTTTCTTATTCATAGGTAATTATTCCTTATACTTATCTTACACATGCACAAACAATGTCAGTAAGTAGTTTTGGTTCATTGATTTTTTTTGTAGAAAAACATCTATTTATTAAGTCAGGTACTCATTTGGTTATTCAAGTTAGTTATGAAATCATTACATCTAGGTGAAAACATGGTATATCTATTTTACACTCAACATTTAACACATGGACGCATTATCATCAATTCACATAAGGCACAAACCTTATGTGATCACCTGAAGTACAGTTGAGAGGGAATTGGGGCATGTGTTGGGCTAGTTGTGTCATGGCACAAGGACTTGGTCACTTGAGGGAAGTCTTTTGGTATATTCATAGGCACAAGCCCATTTGGGAAACTAGTTTTGGTCATAAAGGCACAAGCCTTTATTAACTAAGTCTAGCATCATATCAGTGCTAGATAGGTCAAAGGGATGCTTTAACTTGATTGTTCATTCTAAGCTCATATTTGTATCAGAGGATATCACCACTTGGTATAGGATATTTTTTCACTTGGGCTATTTCTATAAAATATACTAATGCCATCAATTAACATAGGGATACCATTAACACCTTGAACCAGAAGCTTGAAAATAACATGATAAACATAAATATATTAAAATTACATCATTATAATCCTTCACATTTTAATATCAATTCAAATGATGCATATATTAGATAGAAAACCATTTAGAATAATTGACATTACCATTAATCAAAGTTTAAATAGAATATAGTTCATAACATATATAAAATAGAGTAGATACTTCTCTAGAGCTAATTAACTACCTAGAGGCTCATAGGCGAGCTTGGGTGTATACAAAAAAAAACCTTAATGGCATCTATTTTATTTATAATACTAATTGTGGCCATCACAAATGCATTTAGAAACATTTTTTAGAGCTTCACTCCCTCAATTCATGTCCTCTATATCACTAGTTTGAGCTCATTTTGTAGATCTTCATGATAATATCTACCAGGGTGTAAACTAAACATGCTAGGTATTGATTTAGATCCTAAGTAATAATTATGATAGCTATAAATCCTTGCACCCTTCACACTACATTAACCATATGTTGCCACTCCTAGAAGATGCCCTAAAGATTCAGGTACTAGTTAACTACTTTTCAGCTGGCACAAGACATGCATTGATCCCTCTAGCTGGTGCCAAGATACCAAAATAAAAATCATCATGAAAAGTTATTACCTCATATCAAGGTGTATATCATGTTGGTGAGGATACCATACTTAGAAAAATAGGGGACCAACATTACCCCATATAAAATTACTAGTTTGCCCTTAGATTAGTCTATCAAAGCCTTAGGTGGGCAAAACTCAGGTGCACTCTCTCTAATATCAGCACTAAAATCTTCAAATCCCTTGATAGAAAGCTTTATTTCTTTAGTGGCACTATTTATTTTTTTGGAGGTAGTGCTAAACATGATTAAATCAATTTTTCCCAATTACTTTCTGAAGGCCTCCAGACTTGTCTTAACTTTTGTCACTCCATCTAGGATTATTCCTTGATCATAAGCCTTATTCTACAAAGCATGGAAGAGTGATTCTAGGTTACATTATTGGTCCTTGATATAGGTTATTAATTCATTACCTTCCCCATTATCTACACATGTTTTGACCTACTTGTAGAATGCATGTATACCATCAGTTTCTCCTTTTCCTCTTTTGTCTGCTTGAGGTGTGTGTTTATGATTGATGCTTGTTTGGAAAAGCTCAAGAAGATGGAATAAATAACATTTTTACCCTCCTATAGCTTTATGAATAGGTCTTTTACCTATTTGAGCTTAGTAATAATCTCATTTTATAGCACAACACATAGATATTCTTCTTCTTCTTGCAATGGCTCTAGTTTCATCCTTGGGAGCATCTGCTCCACTAACACACAAATCTTATCAACCTCAAAGAGGTTTGATTTATTGACACTGACCAAGAGGGAAGGTTTGACTATATTTATGTACTTGTATAACTAGTACATATTGAATTTTATGGGCTATACTTCACCTTAATCATCCTTATAAATTTTTTTCCATTTCTTTGCTCTACCATCATTGATGATATTTTGTGTGTGACTTCTATGGCCATCTAGATAAGTGTATTTATAGACCAGACTGGGTTTATGTTGTGAGGGTTGATGATGAGGGATTCATGCCCTTATTCAAGTTTGTCTATGCCTAATATAGACTTTTGAGGCACCTAAAAGTGAGGGTCATCCATGTCACTATCAAATCTCAATGCAAGTTATTTGCATGTCCTAGTTGTGGAGCTTCAAGGGGAATGAAATCAAACATATATAAGTCTTCATCCATTTACCCCTTCTATACCTTCTCTCAAATTCTCAATTTGGCACCTTCATCCTTATCAATGGCCAACTTTGTTTGATCTTATTCCTCCTTACTAGCACCATTTATTTCTATAATGATTTAATTTAAGGACTCATCTTATTATTCTACAAAGGGTTCTTCCTTAGACTTTTCCCCTTTGTCTGCTTCTTCTTCCTAGGGTTTATTAGTGCTTAACTCTAGGAGTAATCCCTTAATACCAACATGAAATTATTCATATTCCTACTGAGGTTTCAATTTAGTCTCCCTTTTCTTTTCCAAGGCACTAATATCACCTTCTTTTACTTTAGGCGCCCCTTCACTACTTGGGTATGCCTATTGTGAAGCTTCATCTACTTTGCTGGTGGGGGTGATAGGTGACTTCTTAGCTTTCTCAATGGTTGGTATTACACTTGAGGGAGCCTTCTTAATATTCATTTATGTCTTGGAATTATCTTCCTTAGCCTTCTCTTCCTCAACCTCAACATTCTCAATCTATACATCACATAGGCCCATTTCCTTCCGAGCCTTCCTCTTCTTCTCTAATGCCAACACCATCTTGATTTCTTACTCATTATGGCCCATTTTCTTCCACAACATTATATTTTCCTCTTATATTTATGGAGCCAATGTGGAGGGTTATGAGGCACTGGATAACTTCTCTACTTCTTTAAGCATGGTAGTTGTGCCACCTCAGAGGGCCTTATGAATATCCTTGACATTGGGATCCTCTTCCACTTCTTGCACAATGTAGGTTTTTATTCTTTCTTCCTTTATCTCTTCCTCCATTTTTCATATGTAGGCCTCTTTTTTCTCCATTTATACTAGAGTTATTTTATGGAGTATAATGGGTCCCTTAGGCTTCTCCTTTTTCTATTTTTTCTAGAGAAAATAGTCTCTGGTGCAAAGGTAATGTGCTTCTTGGCCACTAGAGGTGTTGATTATTAATTGAAGGTGATCCTCAGTCTGATGCATTCTTATATTTCTTCAAGTGTCTCTCTCCACATTTTTTAGGGATATTTATGCTAAAGTATTAACACTAACTTTGCTTCATCATAGATCTAGAGGGGGCAATCATAATCTTTTTTACGGTATGCACCTTTCTTCCATGGCTTCATTTCATAATACAACATAAAGATGCACCCATTTATAAATTAATACTATATGGGATAGGATCTATGAAATTAGAGTCATCCTCCTCATATTTTATGACTTTTTCTCCTGGGCACACATATTGGCACCTCAACCTACTCTCTCAATACATGACCTTCACTGAGATATCCATACGTCACACATTGGGAATCCTCATTAATATTGATATGAATATTTAGTGTGGAGAATGCATAAGGTAGTTTGAGCTATTTAGATAGGTTACTATTTGTGAGTGCCAAGGGCACTACATATAAATGTTATATGATGATGAAGGTCTCCATTCCAAACATATGCTGAGGAGATCTTGAATGACTTAATGAAATGGATACACCATCCTAACACCCTTAGATTATATTTTTAGGAGGAGGGTGGTTAGGTAAAGTCTTGGTAATTCAGTGCTGGGGAGCCCTTATGCACTAGGAAGACCTAAAGATTATATTTATTACCATTGGGCACATTGATATCCTCAATCACTATCAATATTATCATAAACCCCCACCTGAAGGTATTTTTCACCTTGTGGTACTCTAGCATGTTCTTCACCATCTCCTCAATAATAAATTTTGTAATATTGAACTTGACCCCTTGCACCATATGCTAATGTCTATTCACCATCCATCAGAACATAGCTTGAAGATCATGAGGTGTGTCATGATCCTTATGATAGGGTCTTGTATGTCCTTTATTGGAAATGTAAACCCTAAATTATAATAATCCAAGAGTTTTGTAACCCTCTCCACTTCTACATCATCCTTCATCATTAGGAAGATGTTTACACCTGAGCTTGGGAGCTTGGTGATTCTAATGATGAGGTACAATGAGATATATATGCACCTCCCTATGAAGTAAAATCAATAAAAATGAATGCATAAAAAGAATAATTGTATTAATTCCTCTAGCTTTCCAAAGGTTAGTAGCTCATACAATTGGGTCACAAGCTTATCTTGAATGGAGATGTCAAACAATACCATGCACACCTTCATCTTCTCTCTTGTATCAACCATCTAGTATTGGTTGAGCTATTATACATTGCTCAGCATGTGATGTTTGTATTCTTTTAACCTACATGTATGCATGGATGATACCCAAGTCTCCCCTATTATGAACTTAGGGAGAAACTACATTTCTCTATATAAAAGCTTTGTGCTTTCTTCTAGGTTAACCACTATGATGTTAAATCCTACTAGTTTCACCTTTTTCCTCATAGTGATAGTTTTTTCTACCATCCACACCTTTTTGGCATCATTATACACCTACGATAGACTAGAACTTAGCTGTTTCTTCCCCATTCTAAACTAGATGTTATTAAAGCATGGCCGATTGATCTTCCTAAAGCCCTTAATATTTATTCATAGTCATGGAGTTTATAATTGTGACTTCCAATCTTGAGCTTCATTCATCATTTAGAGAATCCTTGACATCACTCAATATTTATTCTGTCTTGTTCTCTCACAATTTTTTCTCTACATGCCTCTATTCTAGTCTCAAATAGAATGCAATCTCTTTCCCTATCCAATCATTCTCATTTGGTACCTATGGGTGCTCAGGTTTTCACTTGGTATCATTTTTTCATTTGCCTCTAGTTCAATTAGCTTTGGTTCTATGCTCAAATTTATGAACTAGGAATTTAACTCAAGAGAGGATGGTTAGTATCGTGTTAGTTCTAAAATGAAAACAAAATGAAATAAACACACTAGCATAACATATCTAGGCCTAGTTACTAGGGTGAGCTTAGTTAACAAGACTAGAATGGAAAACATGACTAAAATTCAAAATAAACCTTCTTTCACCTTCCTTAGATACTCCAAACAACTTGTTGAAGTGGCTTGCTTGGTTTGTGCTCAAGAAGTCTGCATCAATGAAGTGTGGCTACCTTTATCTCTCCTTGGCACCATGTTTGGCTTTGGCTTTGGCTTGGCTTAGCTTAATATTTTTGCATTATAACACCAATTAAATGGCCTTTAAAATTCATTTGTGCATGATAAATTTGGATTAAAAGAGCTTAGAATTATGGCTTTGAGGCTTGCTATTTATAGATTTTTGGAATGGTTTTATGATCAACCATGATCGTCCATCTCAAGATTGAGATGTGTGGCCATGAATAAATCTAATTATGAAATTCAATATAAAAATATCCCCATTAATATTTGGGATAGAGGGGCAATGAATAGGCATGGAGGGTCTTAATGAGGCATGGGGGGCATAAATCTTGATATTTGTGGCATTTATGGCTTATGAATGCCCCCATAGGATGATGCCATTTGATGATGTAGTTAATGATAATCAATATCCAATAAATATTTATCCAAAAATTTCCATGGAATTATTAATTAGGCTCATGATTTGGTTTAATTATCTCTTAAGCATGATTAAGCACTTTGATGCAAACCTTAGCTCTTTGTGCACAAATTACTCAAATTGGTCAGAATGTCTTATTATTAGCCCAAAATTTGAATAGATTATTATTAAGATGCAATGTCAGATGCATTGCATTTTTTATCCCATTTAAGATGTTTTCAACACCAAATAACAAAGGCACATGTAGCATGCAATAGATTTGACATAAAAGAGCAATCCAAGGCACCTAGGTGCAAAATTAGCATTTTGACTCAAAATGATTTGATCAAAGTTAGGTGCTTCATAAATTGCATTACCCCATTTATGGATACTTTAGCCAAAATCAACACTTGAATATGTCAATTTCAAATCTTTTAATGTGTTTTAGTGTTTTTAGGCCAAATTGTGCACTTTGGTAGAAATTGGTCAAAACCCTGATTGATAGTCATTGGTGGCCAATTTTAGGTGTCTACAGTTTGCCCTTGTTTGGGAAGGCATTACAAGATATAAGCATAATAATGTATTTTCAATTAATGAAAAGGTTTTGTATGCCTACAAATTTAATGATGATGAAATAATTGTATGATGCCCCCTCCAAGGAATGGTTGGCATAGGGAAAGGTTGACAAGCGGTCCCTCGAAAGAAAGAATGGAGATGAGAGGACCAAAAAAAGGAAAATTATGGGATGAGAACATAATGACATTGACAAATTAGTCAAAATCACTAATAATGTAGTGGGATAGTGTACGATGGTTTACCCAAAGGAGGTTATAAGCATTGTACCCTGTTAGTGGCAACGTGGTATGATAACATAATGATTTTCCCAAAGGTGGTTGTAGTCATTAAGAAGATAGAGTTGCCCCAGTTAGGATAGATAAAAAAGATAAAAACATGCCCCTATATGGGTAGAAAAATTAAAGTGGTGAAAACATAATTATTTTCCCAAAGGCAGTTATAATCATTAAGAAATTCAAGTGGGATGGTGTATAGTGATTTGCCCATAAGTGATTATAATCATTAGACCCTAATTATGGCAAACATGACTAATTTGGCTGATGATAATGATAATATAATATAGAGGATAAAGATTAATTAAGACATCATACTAGTAGGGAGATGCTTATTCAAACTAAATAAAGGTTGAAATTCATTTGTTGTTTAATTACTCTATTTGGGATTGAATCGGGATGTCGGTGCCAAAGATATGTCGATGCCACCATTATTGAATAGACTTCTTGAAGATTATTTTTGTTATAGCATGTGATTTTAGGAATCATGGTATAACATCATGAAGACTTGGCCAAAATATTCATAAGGATTGAAACCCAAGATTCAAGACTCAATAGAAAACAATGCACCAATGATAAAAACCATGATGACAATATAAACATATGAATATGGATGGATTCAAGTATAAGTGTAGGAAAAGAATCACCCAATGAATGCACATAGATTGAATCAAAGTAACAATACTAAAATCAAAAAAATAGGCACACAAACAAAACATCAAAGAAATAAACAAAGAAACAAACAATTTAAATTTTAACCATACGAACATTACCCCTAGAAAATAGGTGAAAACTTAACAAATTAACAAAAAGGGGGAATAGAAGAAAAGGAAGGGGGTGGCCGAGCTATCTATATATGTAATACGTAAGTGGATCCTACCTAAATAGTTCCATGGATGTAATATCCAATAAAAACTTCAAGCCAAATGTAGTTCTCTCAATAAATGGGAAGAAAATGATAACTGATGAAAACAACATAATGAATGTAATAGAAAAATAGGAATGGTCTTGAAAAATGAAAAGTGTATGAGATAAAAGGACAAAAAGGATGGGGAAACTAATGAACAAGTGATTTACTTGTGACTTAGTAAGGGTTCCCAGAATCCTTAAGGTAGAGAAGTGGTCAATATGTTTGGTTTTTTTAACGGTTTTACAAATGTTTTTGGAAATTTTAGAGTATCTCAACTCAATCGAGAATGACAAGACACTAAATAGTTCAAGCTCACAAAATGGTGAGAGTGTTACTTAGGTTGATCGCAAAATGGAGAGAACATGGCTTAGGTTGCTCACAAAATGGTGAGATCATGGATTAGGTTTCTCACAAAATAATGAGAGTATGGCTTAGGTTTCTCACAAAATAGAGAGAGTGTGGATAGAAAGGGTGACTAAGCTAACCTCAATAAGTATCAAGTGTGGTCTATATAGTCCCAGAGTAAGACCTCAAGTCACTGTAGTTTTGCCTTATAGTGGAGGAATCTAATTATTGTAGTAGTCAATTTAAACAAAATAGGCACAATTAGGATAAAGGCATAGTATAACATAGATAACGAATAATTGGTATGGTCAAGGCACAATAAACAAGTGTTACCCCTATTTCTCCCATAGGTGGTTATAACTAGGATACACTGACATAGGTCACTGAGACTAATTTGCCCATAGGTAGTTATAATTAGGATCAAGACAATGAGAGAGAATGAAATAAGAAATGAAGGATGCAACTACCAAACATCTATTGTACTACTCCAAAATACTACCTCTATTTAGAGTGTATGAAACACCTATTTAAACCAAATCTAAATGCTCTTGATGAAAGCAGTGATGGAACCAAATAAAATGGAACCAAGGTCATAGGGTTGGGTAAGGAGGGGAAAATGAACTTGATTGATGGGGAAGGTATGGTAAAATAGACATGTGATAGGGAAAGTGATAGGTTGGTATGATGATAGGATGATAAAAAAGGTATTATACAAAAAAGATTAACAAAATGATACAACTTGAAACAGTCCTTATAGACAATACACCAAATAATTCAAGCAAAGTACCATTTGAGGTGGATAATGTTCATTGACTCATCAAGTTCATGGCCATCTAGTGTGGCAAGCCTATATGCTCTAAATCCATAGTCTACAGTAATGATGAAAGGCCCTATCTAGTTTGGTTTGAATTTAACTCTATACTTCTTCTTGATCATGGTATTTTTAAGAACAAGATCACCAAATCAAATGTTATATGCTTGATGTGCTGATTATAGTGGAATTTGAGTCAATTTTGATATGCTTATGCATTTTTCATCAAGTAGGTCTAGCTCTTGTAGGCAAGCTACTCCATAGTCATGATCATCTAGGGCATGCTAAAAAGAGATGCATAGAGATGGAAAATCAACCTCAATGGGAAAGATGGATTTTATACCATAAATAAGTGAGTATGGAGTGGCTCTTATGGGGGTACAGTGATTGGTATGGTATGCCCAAAGGGCATGAAATATTTGAAGGTGGCAATTGTGACTAGAATCATTGATAATCTTTTTGAGAATGTTAACAATTATTTTGTTAGATGCCTCGACCTGACCATTACCTTGAGGGTAATATGTTGTATTCAACACATAGCTTGTCAACATAATTATTCTTAAAGGATCCTCCATTATTAGATATAATGTTAGAGGGGATACCATAGCGACAAATGAGATGATTGAAGATGAACTTGGAAATTTACTTTCTTGTCATGTAGGTGAGGGATATAGCTTCAACCCACATAGTGAAATGTTCAGTGGTGGTAAGGATATGTTTATGGCTATTGGATGAGGTGGGATTGATCTTCCCAATGAGGTCAAGGCCCCATGTAGAAAATGGCTATGGTGTCAACATTGATTTCAAAGTCTTTGATAGGGCATGAATCAAATTAGCATGCCATTGACATTTGTCACACTTATTTACATATGTAGCTACATCTGCATCCATCATGGGCTAATATTAACTAGTATGTAAGAGATTTTTAGAAAAAATGGACCTATTAGTGTGGGATCCACATACACCTTCATGAACTTCCCATAATGCTAGCATAGATTTTGCTGAAGTTAAATAATGAAGCAAAGTTCCATCAAAACTAAAATGATAAAGGGTGGATCCAAGTAAGGTATAACAAGTGGTTTAGTGGATGAAGGATTTGGTTTGTTTTTGAGATAGGTTAGGTGGTAAAACTTGGTCATGAAGGTAGTTGTAAAGGTCTAAGTACTAGATAGAAATAGGACCAATAATATCACAAATCATTGCAATAGTTAAAGTTTCATGAGCTGGTATAAACAAATTATTGACAATGAACTGATACTCTATAGATTTGTCTGTTTGTCAAATCAGAGAGTTGATAGTAGCCATGGAATCTATAGTTTTATTACTATCGCTTAGTATATGCTCAAATTAGATATCTACAATTTTATTGTTTTAGAGTGTTGACCATAGGTTTCTAAGGAACTAACTTGTCATATTTAGTTTTAAAATGTTCTGTGACCTGATTGATGATTAATTGAGAATCACCATAAACCTTGAGATGAAATATATTCCACTATATTTACTATTAAAGTAATGAAACAAGTGCTTCATACTTGGCCATGTTGTTCGTATAAGGAAAATTGATTTTGAAATATTTAGGAATTAGACCCCCCTATGGTGTAATAAATAAGAGGCCTAACCTTGATCCATGTGCAGTAAATGATCCATCAAAATATAGCTTATAATGTTTCTCTTCAAGAGGTATGTCAATGATGGTCATTATGGATTCATCAAGAAATTAGAATGGAGTGGTTTTATGTCTGTAAGGGGTGCTTCAACAAGCTGATCTATAATAACATACACCTTAATGTATTTTTGACTGATTTATTCAATGTCAAACTCACTAAGAAGCATGATCTATTTGGATATTCTACCTTGTAAATCTATTTTAGATAGTAAATACTTGAGCAAATCTACTTTTGAAATGACCATGGTCTTATTCTTCAACATGCAATATCATAATTTTTGAGCTATGAATACCATAGATGGATAGGGTTTTTCAATAGGTGTATAGTTATGTTCATACGTGACTAATTTATGGATTAATTAGTATATTACATGTTCTTTTAAATTGTCATCATGCTGAGCCAAAAGTGACCCCAAGGCATTATCTTTCACTGATAGGTAACAAAATACATGGATTCACTAGATAGTATTTTAGCTACTAAAAAGCTATTTGGCAGTGATTATCCTAGTGGGATGTAACTCCCTTCTTTAGAAGATGTGTAAATGGATGAAACTTGTCTATTAACTAAGATATGAAGCATCAGATTGACTAGATCTTACCCTACAAACTATGGAGTTGCTTCAAATTGGTTGGTAGTGTAATCTCTATTATAGCTTGGACTTTGGTTGGATCAACTTTAATGCCTATGCAAGACATGATGAAGCCAAGAAATTTTCTTGATTTGACTCTAAATACACATTTATTTATATCTAGTTGGACTTTGTACTCACATAGTCTTTCAAATATTCTATTTAGCATTATCGAATGGTCAACCCTAGTTTTTGATTTACCTAATATGTCATTAATGTAGTCTTCAACAATATCATGCATCCTATCATGGAATTTGATGGTCATTGCTCTTTGATATGTAGATCTGAAATTCTTAAGACCAAATGACATTACCTGATAATTGAATGTGCCCCATGGAGTGGTGAATGCTATCTTGTGTTGGTCTTTTAGGGCTATCCTGATTTGGTTATATCCTAAAAATCCATCCATTAATGAAAGCATTTCATAACCCACCATGGATTCCATGATCATTTCAATATTAGGAAATAGAAAGTCATCTTTAGGTAAAGCTTTGTTTATGTCACAAAAATTAGTATAGATTTTGATTCCTTCTAGTTTTTTACTAACTGGTACAGCATTAGATATCCATTTTGAGTAGTCAATGGATCAAATACATCCTACTTCTAAGAGTTTTTCCAACTCTTTATTTACCAATATAACAATGTCAAGATACATCTTACATAGATTTTGTTTTACTGGTTTGGCATTAGGATTGACCACAAGGTGGTGCAAAACCAAGGTGGGGCCCAAACCTAGCATGTTAGAATATGCCCATGCAAAAATATCCAAAAAGTGCTATAAGGACTTCATAATCCTTCTCAATAAGGGAAGCACCTAGATTAATCTAATTTGGGCAATCTGGGGACCCAATGTTAACCTATATGATATCTTACACTAGAAGGGTCGAACCATCTTCAAGGATAGTGGGCAAAGATTTGAACTAGCTGGCAATATTAGAGTCCTTTGTTAGGATTGGCTCTTCAAGTTCCCCTAGGCATGATGAATCAGAGTCTTCCAATGGAAGGTTTGGACATATAAAATAAACTATTAAAAACTCCTGAATGATTCAATCAAATTCTTGTTCTTCAAAATTAAAATCACAGACTCGTAGACAAGTTCATCATTAGTGGTCTCCTGAGCTATGGTTTAATATGGTTGAACACCCCCATCTAATGGTGCCTAAAATAGGTTTTCACCACTAGACTGGCCTTTTTATTCACTTTCACCTTGGTTAAAAAGTGCCTCAAAGAGGTTTTCACTTTGGGATAATGTTTTAATTATTTTCTTTTAGCTAAGGGTGTTCACCCACTCTCCAAAATATGCTATAGGATCCAACTTGATTAAGAACCCTGATTTATGGTCCCTCAATGAAACATTGTCTCTAAGGCCAAGAAAATCATAGAAAGCCTTGTTTTAAAACATATCAATCAATATGTTGGAATCTTTTTGGTCCTAGTCTAGTAATTAGGGATAATACAATGGCAATGGGTTATGATGAATGACTAGGGTAAGGGCACAAATAAAATGAGGGTTAAACATTTTGGTTTTAGCTAGGTCATCAAAGAGGATATGATCAGACTCTACTTTGCTATCGACATCTTCATCACTAGTTGATGGTGATGGAACACAAGTAAGATATATGGAGTCACCCTCAGGTGGTTTAAATCCAAGTCCATAGGGTCTTTTGTATTGGGTCATGAAAATTGGCTCAAGTGTTCCTTGTTGATTAGGTCTAAGGCCTCCTCCTTCATAGTCTTAATTATTCAAGATCCTATTGGGAATAGGATACTTTTCACTCTTATAACAATCATCTTGGTTGTCATTCTATAACCATGATTCATCTCCCTCAAGAGGGTTTGATTTTAGGTTAGATGATGGTATAAACATGATAGGTCCTTTATCTTTCCTCTTTAGTTTCCATTTTGGATGAAGTGACTTAGATTTAGGTCTTCCAAAGGAATTTGGATTTTGTGGAAGGTTTTTAATATAAAAGGTATCATGTGTTACATACTCTCCTAGGCCATTAGGTGAGATAGTAAAATGTTGGATACTTCAAGAGGTGTTATGTGGGAAAGGGAATCAAGGGTATTGAGATCAATGTAGTTGTCCTATGATGTATCAAGGAGTATTGATTTTCCCTTATCTTGCTTGGCCATTAGATTCATGTCAAAGTAATAGATATAACTCTTTAAATTGGCCTCTAAGTGTTTTTAGTGCTTGTATGGATGCAAATCTCCTGGTATACAAACTTCCATCCCTGAATGAGAGAACTTGATACATTGGTGCAATGTTGATGGGATTACATAAATTTCATGTAACCAAGGTCTTTCCAAAAGCATATTATATGATAAATTGTGATTGAGCACATATAAAAGTGTATCATGGGTCAAAGGCCTAAGGATAACTGGCAAGTAGGTGGTGCCTTATGATTCTCATTCCTCATTATCATAGGCTTTGATGGTTATTGTCTCTACTTGAAGATCTACCATTGTGTACCCAAGAAGCTTGATGAGATTAAGGGACACTATGTTTAGACTGGATCCATTATCTATAAGGACATGTTTCACTTTGTACTACATTATACAAACTTCTATGTATAATGGATTATTATCGAGTGGGCCAAGGAATGACATATCACTTTGGTTGAAAGTGACTTGTTGGGTTGGAGCTAGGTGTCCAACCAAAGCTTGGAATTTATCAGGGGATATGTCACTTGAAATAGTGGATTGACTCAGGAATTCATTCAAAATGTTTTTTTAGATTGTTGATGTACACAACAAATCTAAAATGGAGATTTGTGTAGGCATATTTTGTAATTGTTACATAATGTCAAATTTCTTTTCTTGGACAGTGTTAAATGGCTTATTCTAAGGTTGAACGACTGGTTGGATAATGGGTGAAGTGGTAGATGGTTGTGGGCCTAGGATGGTAATCTTTGACCTTCAAGTTGTGATTACACAATCATGATTGAATATAAGACCATGATTGATAACAAATGAAGGTGATGATATGGGACTAGATATGATAAGTCTCGATTGTTTGTGCACTTATGTGTGGTCATGGGTCAAGGTTGAGTTATCGGTATAAAATCCAAAAGTGGGAATCCCTATTTGTTGGTTTGCCCATGTGTAGTCCTAGGTCAAAGAAGGATTGCCAAAGTGATTGGATTGGTTTGGAATGGTTAGAAATGGTCTTGTTTGATTAGAATTTGGTCTAGGATTAATGGAGATGGTATTAATGCTACCTCCTACAATATGGCCTACAACTCTATTATAGTCATGGGCAATTTCATTATAGGTTTGTTGGTTATTACCATTTTGACCTTGGTTATGTCCATTATTCTGGTGTTGTTGATTCTATTATTGGTTCTATTGGTTTTGTTGGTTTAGCATTTGATTTTGTTACTATTGATTTTGTTATTGCACTGGCCAGTGTTTTTTCCATTGTTGCTACTAGTTGTTATGTTGGGGAAAAGGGTTTTGATAAATCCCAAGATTTTGATTAAAGATGGAAGCACCACCATCCAATGTGATCTCCCCATTCTCGAACATATTCTCAATCAAATTATTGATTTGCACACATCTTCATAAATTATACCCATTAACCTAATGATATTCATATAATTCATTTTCATGGTATCAATAAAGATAAGGAATGCCTTGCAGATAATGTTTTGGTATAGGCCAACTAATTAAATTAACAGTAGCAAGTTTATGAAACATAGATTTAATAGGCTCTCCAAGGTCACTAAAAACATGATGAGTAGGTACTATTCTCCTTAGAGGAGGAACTTTCAATGGTAAAGGTGGTTGTATTTGTTGTGTGGGCCTAGGCTATTATGCTTGGTGTGTTGGCTAAAGAGGTTATCAGGTAGGAATAAGTTTAAAAGGTGGCATAAGCTAGGTGGATGGTATTTGCACCATTTGGACATGGTGTGACTTAGTTCCTCTATTTCTCACAACATTCTTATTGTGGTTGAATTGCTTTGGTCTATCTTAGTTATTGGCCTGTGTCAGTTGTGATGCTTGTATTTGGAATTGATTTTGATTTTGACCATTTCCTTGATTGGTACCTTGATTTTATTAGTTGAAGTGAGCTTGATGATTCATTTATTAATAAGGGCTCACTCAATCAACAAACATTTATCAATGATCTCTTTGAAAGTATGTGCACATTGTAATTCCAGATGATAAGCTATCTCACTATGAAATTTTTTAGTAAACACAATGGCTAATTATTTATCTAATAAACTATGGGTGAATCAACTTACAAGGGCTCTCCATCACTATATATAACTCACAAAACTCTTACCAAATTTTTATTCTACCTGCATCATGTCGACTAATGAAATATCATGTTCAAGATTGTAAGAAAAGTGTTGCATAATTTTTTTTGAAAGGTCATCAAAATATATTATTAATTTCTTGGGAAACTTTAAAAACCATTCTAAGGCTTGTCCTGCTAGACTCCTTATTAACAACAACAAAAGGTATATGTCACTATATGCCACTGGATATAATGCAAAAAATAATTCTATTAAATGGGATTTGGGGTCACCTTTCCCCTTGTATTTATCAAACTTTGAGGGCTCATATCCTATAGGAAATGGAATCTGTAAGTAATCTATGTTAAAAAGATAGGAACACACATCATCCAACTTAAAATTTTTACCTTGTTTCCTATCTTGGATAGTAGTGATTGCATCCTTCATCTATTATAATTATTGATCTAGGAAACTTATGGGAAAATTAACCTAGGTAGATGGTTGAGTGGTCACAAGTGGAACACTTAGACCAGGGTATAATGGAGATATTTTTTAGGGTGGTATGGATTGGTTGGGAAATGGACTAGGAGTATGTATACATAGATTAGGGTTTAATTGTTGGAATTACGTGTGTTGTAGTGGAATACTCTGGTTAGGGTTGGTTATGAAGGTTTGATGTTGAGTATTTTTTGGCTAGGATGGAGGGATATAACCTTATTGTGCCTACTATGGTTGAAAAGCAACATGTTGCCAACTAATTAAACATTGCTATTGAGTGGGAACTTATGAACCAAGACCCTATTTTTGAATGTGTGGCACACTTTGAATAAAAGGAAATTATTTCCTAGTAGGTACTTGAGAAACATTAAAACCTCCTTGTTGCATGAATCCATATTGGGAAGTGAATGCATGTTGAAGATTTGACATCTTTCACTGACCTATATTTATACATTGTTGGTTAGACATCATTTGGTTTTGAATTGGCACACTAGCCTATGACTAAAGATGTATGTTTTCTATTACTTGATGTGGTGGAACATTAGTTTCCCCTTATTGAGGTTGTAACATATTTAGCCTCTGTTACATTGGTATACTAGATTATACCTGCTATTGTGGAATACCACTCATAACTTGTTGAGGAGTAGGATTCATCACATTTTGCTATTGAGGCATGGCATTGGTTGATAGTTGGCTACCCAATCCTATTATTTATGAACTTGAAGAAGTGGTTGGTTAAGGATTAGAAGTATCTGGTTGAGATTGGGATGTAGAAATTCCTGCTCCCTAATTTTGAGAACCACTTGCGGTGTTAACTAAAGGCATACTTTTTTGGCTAGTTATTTGCGTATTAACACCACTTTGGTTTAAATGGGATGTTGCTTACACATTATCTACTATGTTTTGGCCATTATTCTACTTAAAAGTAGAAGATACTTCTTTAATGGTTGGGATAATAAATAAGTTGTCGACTAAAGTATATTGTATGAATGGGTCTGTACCTTGATTATCTTGATTAGTCAACTCTATTAATACTCTAATTGAAGTAACTAAATATATTAGAGGCATACTTGACATGGTCATATAATTAAAATTACATGTTAGGTTCAAGTAGGTTTGGTATGTTGTCTATATTTGTACAAAGTGATCCTCCATGGGGTCTTTACCTTTGACAAGCATACTAGGGTTATGATACATTATTTGGACTATAGCTAAAAGATTGCTAGAAGAAACCTATTGACTATACAATATGTTATGAGGCATTCTTACTAGACTTAGTAAATTCTCATGGGGGAATTCTACTGAAAACATGGACCCTACCTCTATGGCTCTAACAAAAATCTCATTTTTGTTCTCCAATAAATAACACTCAAACAAATAAGGATCATAAGTGGAAGGTGCATTAACAGAGTATGATTATTGAAAAAAAGGTTCTTCAATAGTAGGTACTTAGCTAGGTATTATATGGTTTGTTCTTGGTCTTGTTATAAATATGGTGGTGTATTAACTAAATAGTTAGCCAATGGATCTTGGTTTTGTGCCCCTATTTAAGTATTATAAGAGGGATAAGGATCCAACTCATAAGTAATATTATCTGCATATGGGTATTACACCATTTATTCTTGTACAATCATATTTCTAATCTTTATATTATACATGAGTCCACTACAAGTGTAGGAATACATGTTGGGATCCATAGAGAGTGTTTTGTGATAGAAAGGGAAGAGAGTTATACAAAATCTAAAAATATAATGTCTAAAAGATGTTTTTCAAATTGGTCTAGATTTGTCAAAAGGGTGGAAAGGTTTATGCAATGATTTTTTAAGTATCTAATGTTACACATCTTATACAAAAAAGATTAAGTAAATGGACTGAAAATTAAAATGCTAAACTCTAAGGTCAAAGTGTTTCAAATTAGTCTAGTCTAGGAAAATAAACCATTGCTAGGTCTTTTGGCCAAACACAATGTCAAAATCTAGGCTCAAATAAGGCATGTGCTATGACTCTTGGCTAAATGACGTCAAAATATAGACTTTGAAATAGATGAGATTTTAATCTAATGGATTTGAAATGCTTCTAATAAAAACTAGCCATTTGACTCTTGGACATGAACTCGATCAAATAGGTATAAGGTATGAAATAAAATTCACTTTATATATAGTTTTTTCTCTCATAAATAATGGTATAAAACTTGTATTTTTTGAAAAATAGGCTAAAAAAATATGAATGACATAACTGTGCTAGATAAAGATTCACAAAGGTATACTCATATTGGCTTGAAAAATGTGTACAAACTTGAACTCTATGAAAGAAGGTCTATGAAATAATGTTTGAAATTTTTTGGGTAGTGTAACAATGTTAAACTACTCAAAAAGATATAACAAAATGTTTGATTCAAAAAATCTAAGGCAAAGATGGTTTCTCACAAATTTATTAGTGTAACACTACCTTTCTTAACTCAAATGACATACATACCTTAAATTTTTTGAAAATATCTCTAAGGTAAAAAAGTATGTATTCAAATGATCTTGATGGAAATAGGATGGTAATGCAAAAAATTTTTGGTGCATAGACTCAAAGTGCAAGTGTTTAGCAAATAATGACTTAAGTCTACCAAGTGGTGATAATGATTATGAGTCTTAAATGGCCTTCAACCCAAATTAGAAATTGAACCTGAGTTCCCTCAAGTTTAGTTCAAATGGAAAAAACACTTAACACATCAACCCTATGAGCTTATGAAGGTGCAATTTTGAATTTAGATTATAAATGAAGGACTTTAAACAATGTTTGGTAAAAGTCTAGACTCAATTAGACAACATAACTATACCAAAGTGGATGATATGACTCCAAGTTTTGATGAAATTTGAACAAGGAAAATTTATGATTCGCATGGGTAGAATAATGTCTCTTTGTTCAAAGGAAAATGAGGACTATGTGTTTTGGTTTGTATCATTTGTTCACACCAAGTTTTGACTCCAAACAAGACTTTAATCTAGGAGAAAACCAGCTAATTAATCACTTTTAGGTCCTAAAATGATAAGGTTGCTTAGTATTATTGGAATCCATCAATATACATCATTTGAGAGGATTTTTTAGTGTTCATCAAAAATTAAAAATGCACATTATATAGTAGGGTTTTTACACCCCCACTTCTCTCAAATAATAATACTATGACATGGACCTTGAGGTGCACCTTACACCAACAAGACTTCTGTGGCAAGTGGGGATTTGTCTAAGATATACAAGTTTTTGAATGTCTAGATGGATCAATTGTCTAATGAATTTCATGTCACATTAAAAAATAAACACACTTAAATTATGTGTCTATAGTACTTGGCTTGTTACAAAAAGGTCTTCTCCTTTTAAAACCACTATATCCATCATTTGCTCAGTATAGTGTGATGTCCAAAGTGTAGATATGTCCCATGTGCAACTCAAATACTAGAAGGTGGTTTAACCACTCAAACCTCTGATCCTAGTGGGAGTGGTTTAAGTTAGTTTCAGGAGGTGAAACCTTAGGTTAAATCTTCCCTATAGAACTTGTGAGAGGTAATAAAGTCCCCCTCATAATCCAAGATGCAATAAAATAAATGACTAATAAAAAGACTTTAGGGTCATTTCAAGATCACCCAAACTATTGAAAGTTTTTGGGGAGTGCTTTAGATGACATTATTCTAAGCCTTGGACTAGGCATGTTTACAATAAGGATGACGCTTTTGATTCCAAAAGTTACCTAAAGGGGATGGATGGAAAATCAGACATGCAATGCCCCTCTTTTTTCTAATCAAATTCTATTTAAACAGTTATTGAAGACAAAACTTGACAAGTGAGTTCAATTTTAAGCACCAAATGAAAGATTAGGTGGTGTTATTTTGACCCCTTGGTCTTAAGTTGTAACATTGAAATCAAAATTTGTCAAAACATTTACCTAAGCATCTAAATTTTCCATTAAGCATCAAAACAAAGTTCCTAGTCTATTTTAAGCTTTAAAAAAAAGGGTCTAAAAAGCATGTTTCATCAAATTCCAAGTTTGATCCTAAAATGAAAAAGCTAGTATGTCCTTTAGCTTTGAAGCTAATTTTCAAATGAGTGAAGCAACTTCTCAAAATAAACTCTCTATTTTGAAATCATTGTTACATAATCAATATCATTATTTCCATGTAAAATCATAATTTTAGACAATAATATCACTATTTTAGGTTAGATCAAATAAAAAACACAATATCATTGTTTACCTATTAAATTGCTACCAATTTTAACAATATCGTTGTTTAAAAAAAAATTGTTGTTACCAAATAGAAAACATAAAAAAACAATATCATTATTCTATTGACAAAATTGCTACCCAAATTAACAATATCACTGCCCATAATGATGATATTGATGTTTTACAAATTCACTGCTCTGATAAATAATATCCCTACTCTGGTTGACAAAATCATTGCTCCAGTCTAAAAAATTATTATTTTGAGACAAAATCACTATTTTGGTGAAATCACTACTCATGTGAATGAAATCACTATATGTAACCTGTTCTAGTCAATCATTCACTCATTCATATCTTATTTTTAGATACCTTCTTAATTATAGGTGAGTAATGGCATGGTGGTGCATGTATCTCTTGAAATTTTCTAACCCCTCAAAATCCACAAAAATCTACTACCACATTCACATTTATTGTAGATATTTGTACCTCCATTGTCACCACATTAACTTCTCTTAACAACATTTTTAGTGAAGTGACTGGTGATTCAAATGGTCACTTCCTACCTACTATTAGGTGAATTCCAACTTGTCTTGATGCTTTTTGTCCTGCACTTCATTTACCTTGGCATGAGCTTTTCCTTTCTTATGGTAACCTAGGTACAATGCTTCATATGCATGTGATTCATCCTCCTCAGTTCCATCTCCTCTTCCTACTATGATTACTTTCAAGATCACTTCTATTTATTGGTCAATATCTTGTACTTTATTCTCTTGCCTTGGCCTACCCTACCCCATACAAATTCCAATGTTGGTCCTCCAATGCTTCATTCTCTAGGTTTCTCTTGATCTTTTGCACATGCGCATCTTATGAACCTCTTTTTTATCTCTTATATACTAGCATCCTATGCACCTCCCTTTGTCACTTGGTACTCCTAGTTTTTTGAATCTGATAACTTTGTATGCCTAGAAACTTAGGTTTTTATCCTTAAGTGATAAGAAAGTAATCATGCATGACTCACTTGACTGGAGTTATGCATGGAAGTGATAGAAGAGTTCTTCTACTGGCCTAAAGTGCCTTGCTTATTAACTTAACAGAAACAACACAAAACATAAGGAAACATTTGGCTTGAGCCAAATGTTATTTTAGTCAATATAACACAACTGGGTTGTGATTGGGAAGTCAGTTTCTGATAACATACAAAACTTTCTATTATCTATAAGGATTCATTTAGTTGTTGATGAAATACTCAGGGAACATTTCACCTATAAATTTACACATATTTCATGTTCTAATCTCTAATATGTTATGGATGATATAAGGGCCCACCCACCTAATCTGTAGCTTGCCTGAGTGCTTGAGGTACTTAGAGTCATAGAGTAAGACCAATGCTCCTTCAATTAGTACCTTGTGCTTGATATAATTGCCATACCAAAGCTTTTGGAATGCCTTCTCTACTTTCTAGGTCCATATTTCTTGGGCACATATCTCATCCAAGTGCTCCAAGTCTTCTAATCATGTGCTTAATGACTCTTGGTCATCCAAAGAACCAATATGTGTAATTCATAATGATAGCAGTAGAAACTCCATCAGTAGAATGAACTCTATACCAAATACCAATTAGAATGGTGTATCCTTATTTAGGTACTTATATGTGGTATGATAGGCCCATAACACTATTGACACACAATCATCCCAATCTTTACAACCAAAGTAACATATCTTTATGAGGCCCATTCTCAATATTTTATTGAATGCCTCAGTTATACTATTTGCTTGGGGATGATAAGGGGTTATCTTATGATGTGGCACCATGTATTTGGTTATTAGGATGTACATGGTTTTATTAATGAAGTGCACACCTTTGTCACTAGTCAAACTAAGTGGGCACCCATCATGACTAATAATGTTATCCTAGATAAACCTTGTTGTGGTGATGACTATATAATATTTTGTTGCCACTACCTCAACCCATTTGGTGAAGTAATTGATGGTTATCAGAATATATCATTCACCTATATGCCTTTTAGTAGGAGTAATAATCCCAATAAAGTAAATGGCCCATTTTTCAAATGGTTCCTAGGCAAGAATAGGAATGAGAGGCATCTCATCCTTATGGTTGAATTTTCCTATGTGTTAGTAGATGTCACATGCCTTGGCACACTCTTTTGTATCTTGAAAGAGAGATGGCTACCTCAAGTTTGACTGTAGCACCTTGTATGTCATATAATCTCTAGCGTAATGACCTATATAAATCCCCTCATGCACCTCTTGAAATATTGAATCCCATTTATGTTCTAGGATACATTGATGCACAACCTCATCATGGATCAACTTGTATAGTTACCTACTAGTAAACTGAAAAGGGGTGACACAAAATATGAGCTACTTCTTTTCTTTGGTTGTCATAGTTTAGGGTGTAGACCTAGATGTCAAAAATGCAATGATATCTACCAAGCCATCTAGGATGTGCTAAACCTTGCATAGTTTCACATCAGGCATATCATCCTCAATATGCACTACTGCATCACCAGAGTTGATGTAAGATAAATGGTCTAGGCTTAAGTTCTATTTTATAGGATTCATGACAACCAAAAAATAAAATCCTTGAAATAAAAATATCTATATACAAATTCACCTGTAGAGAATGGGTTTGTTCACAAGGTACTCAAGTTCCTCATGATCAATGAATAAAATGAAAGGGGTTACCAATAAGTATTATCTAAAATTCTATAAGACATAGACCATGGCAAGTGCCTCATGCTTAGTTGTAGTATATTTTTTTTCTTCCTAGGTTAATTTTCTACTTATGAAGGAAATGGGATGATTAATTTTGACTTCACTTGGTTACACCAAAATGGTGTCAATTATAGAGCCATATGCATTGACATAGACATGGAATGGAATCATCTAGTTAGGAAATTGTAATATTGGTGTGCTAGCTAATTTAGGCTTTAGAGTTTCAAAGGCATCTTTTTATGCTACACCCTAATAGAATAGGACATCCTTTAACAAGATCTTCTCTAGTGGCACCAAAATCTTTGCATAGCTCCTTATGAACTTTTTATAGTATCCATAATGGCCAATACAGGCACGAATGTCTTTCTATGTGGATGGGGTCAAGATCTAAATAATGATTATGATATTCATGGGATCAATGAGCAGACCATATTTGCAGATGATGTGCCCAAGAAAAGTGCCAAATGGTGTTGTGAAGATGCACTTCTTGAGGTTTAAGGATATCTTCAACTACCTGCACCTCTCAAACATTAGGCATAAATTGTCATAATGGTTCTTCACTAGCCCATACATAGTTCAATCATCTAAATACACTTAGAGGAACTTGTGAATGAAGTCCTTAAATGTAGTGATCATCACTCTAGAGAATACAATTAGTGCATTCTTGAGTCCAAAGGGCATCATGTTGCATGTGAAATAACTGCATTATATTTTAAAGGTCATTTTAGGCTTATCCTCCTCGTTAATCTAGACTTGATGGTATTGTTGGCCAATTTTTGGCCTACATACAAAAACTTGCCTAGAAGGGTCCATGGTATGAACATTTGAGCAAAGTTTTGGTTGAGTAGATTTCCTATAGAATGAAGGATCCATGATGGAGAAGAAGACCACATTACTTACAAAGATTTTGAAACACTTTTAAGTAAGCTTAAAGTGTAATTTAATTGATCCTTGAGAAATGGGTCTAGAATTATAAAGAGAAGGATCTAAGAAAGTTTCATGGTGTTTGAGAAGTTAGAATCATGGAAAAAGTTCACACAAGCCTCAGGGGATTCATAGAGCTTCCAAAGATCAAACAATAGCTCCTAGCACAAGTCTAAATGAACTAGACCATCACCAATTCATCATGAATAAATGGATGGGTCAACTTACTTGTGAATTTTATAAGTATTCTCAAAAATCCTCATGGGGATAAAGGATCACATAGAATAAATATTCTTAGTGCCAAGATATTACTTTGAAAAATTCATGTCTTGATGAGATTTTTATCTCAAGATCTAAGCCTTCAAAGATTAACTTGTAGAATGGGACATGCCTACGAACGTCAAGTTTGAGTCTAAAAAAACAATTGTTTAGATTTAAAAATCCTCAAATGATCATGAAGACATTAAAGATAGGAACAAGACATAAAATTTAATCCATGACAAATAACCATTTGGATTTAACAATCCTTAGACGTTCATGTGGACATCAAAGGCATTCATATGGATGTCAAAAATGGGAGCACAAACATCAAATTTGGACTTCATGAAATAGGAATTTAGATTAAAAATAAGATAAATGATCAAAATTTAATTGTACCAAATATACAATAGTGCATGGTGACTAAAAAGGTTAGTGGGTGCAAGCAGATCGACAAAACACATTTAATCATGCATTTAAGATCAATGCTAAGTGGTAGGGTCAAGAACTCAATAGATTGCTGACAAAATTTGACCCCAAGTCAAATTGGGGTAACCCCTACCATTTATAAACTTTTTATAAATTTATACATGTCCTATAGGGGTCTCATAATGGTCTAAACATCTTACTTATCCTCTATTTAGCCTTGGTCTAAGCTCATCTCTCTTGAAATGGCCTAGTCAAACAAAGTCAAAGTTGGTCAACTAAAATAAAACTTATTAAAAGGTTAAAATTGTGTTATAAATATTCTAATATGGTAATTTAGGTGTCTTAAGGTGTTTCTAAGTCATATATTTGTCCTTTACCATGCCTAATATGCAAAATATGCCTTTTGGGCACTTTTCTAGCATAATAAGTGACTTGTAAAAAATTATGAGGAAAATTTGTCACCAATATTTATTTAAAAATGGAGGAGGTTAGGAGATGTTAAGATCTATCAGAGGTTAGTTAAAGAATTAGTTATGTGTAGAAAAAGGGAGTTTTTCCTTGATTTTAGGCCCTTTTGGACACTTGTACAGACTTCTTGATCTCACTTGAAGCTTAAAACGTGGGTGGAGTGACTATTCACCTCCCCACACTATTTTACATGCTTGTTTTTCAATGAGGATGTCAAAAAAGTTTAGTTTTTCTCCTATTTTTTCCATTTTCCCTTTGGAAGCCAATGAAGCTAAAATTCAAGCACTTAGTATGGGCTGTACAGTTAGAGTTGGGAAGGATGGTATTTGGGGTGGATATTAATATAAGTGTACTTAATATCCATATCAATAACTTTCAATTTGGTGCCTCCTCCTTTATGAAAGATGAGTTAGATTCCAAGCAACTTTTTATGCACTTGCATCCAAAGGGGGTCTCCTTTTAAGCTAGTTCCAAAAACTTTTGTTATGTTTTGATGGTTTAATATGTTCTTTAGGAAATTTATATAGGCTCTTATTTCTTCTTTAGGATTTAGATATCTCAAATATCCAAGAAGCCCCTTGTTGGCTCATGTATGCTTGCAAACTAGTCCATGATTGCATTTATAGTTATCTTAGATGCCTTTAGAAATGGAATTCGCATTAAAAAGAGAATATTTCATTTGTTACATATCCTTGATGGTATGAGTATGTATTTAAGTAGTTTGGATAGATCCTAAAATCATTGGGAATCTTGAAATATTGCATTTATTCACATTCTCCTTCTCTGCTCACCCTTTTTCACTTTTAGGTAATTGATTTTACGTAGAAGAGGGTGTTTGAAGTTGATCTCAGATGATCTTAGTGATTTAAAATTCATTTTGAGGCTAATAGTTACATTTGAGAGTGTTTTGAAGCATTTTTTCTAACCTTTCTTCCTCAATTTCACCCCTCTTGCCTATACATAGTCATATGCACATCTACAGGTGACATTAGTAGAGTTGTACGGAGGGGTGAATGGTGAAACACATGATGAAATTAATTTTGAGGTTCTAACATACGCAAAGGATCTTGGAATATATGTCATAAAGGTTTGAATTTTATGCAAATTAGAGTTTTCCTTCAAAAGGATGATTAGACTGCATTGGTCTCTCTGTCCCAAAATGAACAAAATAGAGGTCCCTGAGCTTTTTGGAACAATATATACCATGAAAAAAGGATTTTTATAATGTTATTTATTGATTGTTTTAGTATCCATATCCATATACAATTCTTATTCCAATTTTGAGGTCAAAATTTTAAAAGGGAGATGGTCATTAGGACCCTCAAAGTTGTCAAGAAACACACTAATTTTTCTTAATGTTGTCTACAGGGTTGAAGCAAAGAAAAGGAACTTTTCCTTTCAAGTGGTAAAATACCCCTTCCATAATGATAATTTTTTAAAAATGGGTGAAGGAGAATTTATATCTCAAAGTGGATTCAAAATAAAAAATGAATTTATTGTCTTACCTACTCATCCCTCTGTCCGTACTTAGGCAAGGAAAGGAACCTACAGCTAGACAAGGGCAGACATTGATCATTTTGAAAGTTGTGAGAATATTTAGCCTTTTTAAGATATAGGAGGATAGAGTAAAATGATAAGTGTCTCTTCATACTTCAAAAATGATGTTAAATGATTAATAAACACCATGACCAGGGTCTCACAAGGCCATGATACCCTACAAACAGGGGTCAAATAGAACTGTCTCAGTAAAATGTCAAATAGTGAAGCTATAAAGGTGTGTTTGAGAGTGTTTTAACACTTTAAAAAGGAATATAAGGTGAAAAAAAGTACTCTTTATAATTGGGAAATTAAAAAAGGTTATCAAATCACCTTGATCAAACCTTGTAGGAGCCAAATAACCTATAGTCAGTTGACTATGACTGAGATAATGACCAAAATAGTAGGGTAACCTAGGGTGAAGTTTGGTTTTGTTTGGAGATATATATGAGATGTTATGGTAAAGATAACATAATGGTATGTCACATGAAAATTTAAACCACGATCAATATGAGATATACAAACCCTTGGATAAGATAAAAGAGCCTACTTAAACACTTGGATACACTTACAATTAAGTGTATACCTAGTAGTAAAGGGAAGAGTGGTAGTTTAGAAAATTAGAGGCCCAAAAAGGAGAAATTGAAGTTATAGGATAGTATGAAGACACCTATGTAATGTTGATGATATATAATTTGGAATCTAACCATATTGAATGATCACAAATAGGGGTGTCTCAGTCCACATTCACCTCCTTGCACAGACTGTCTTCTTGAAAATCTGCCTAGAGAATGGAGAAAGTTTATGGTGTTACACATTGAACCAAGGGATACATTTTGGTATGGATAGTAATTATAACTTGAAAAAACACCTCTAATACTCATTTTTTTTCAAATAAATAGTGCATATATCCCCTATTCTATCTCAGAATAGGGGTACCCCCCTTAAAGCAAAACACAAGAAGTTTTGTGAGAAAAGGATGATTTAGTGAGTAGGGGATGTTATGGATCTTGGAGGAATATTCAAAAATCTAGATCACACATAATAAAATCTAAAAATCTAGGCTATAAGGTTGGAGAATATGTAAAGTGGTCCAAACTAGGAGGTCTACAGGTAGACTTAGTGAGATAACATACATACCTAACTCAAATGAGGGGTTAGTTGCAATTTAAACCTTTGAAAAGAATTGGAATGTTTTGGACCATATTCATGGAGGTTGACATGATATGTAAGAGCTATATCATAATTGTAGAATGATAACAAAGAGTTTTCAACTATCAAGTTGTAGGCAAACCTATTGGCAAGGTCTATGCTTGATGCCAAATGGGGGTCAAGTTTCATGTTAAGATCTTGATAAGCCATTACAATGATTAGAGGATGTTTATAGGCATATAAATAAGTTATTAAATCTTTGGTTTATAGGAGATCCACTAGGAAACCTTTTTTTTGGCCTAGAATGTGTTAAGATCTTCACAAAATACAAGGAAGGAGTTCAAAACCAAAATTTAGATGCTTGAAACTTTCATGACCATCTGCATGGGACCTGGAGGTGATTATATAATTTTGAGAGGGTCCCTAAGAAGACCTTAGTGGATTTTTATTAGAGTTCTAATGTCTATTATTTATGAACAAATGTTAAGACCCAAAATCACCTCAAAACCCTTGGAAACCCTATCTTGTGACCCAATGGGAGAAATGAGGCTCAAAGTGAACCCAAATTAACAAATTTGATCCTAAGAGCTAAAGAGAAGTTGTTGAAAAATCCATGAGGTCTAGATCCATGGAATTGGATTATGTAGAATCCATACAGGTCAAGCAAAAAGTAAGTTTATTTAACAATTTCTTATGTTTCTCATGTAGTAAGTTTATTTAACAATTTCTTATGTTTCTCATGTCTTGAAGATGATCATGGGATACCAATCACTTGTGAGGGTAGCTTGGAACTTGAACCAACTCCTTATGCTAGTTTTAGAGTTTGGAAATGCTCACAAGTGTCCTTGCTAGGCCTTTCACTTCAGCCAATCTCCAAAGTGACATAATGAAAAGAGTGGTAACTTGAATTTGGAGGCCTTTTAAGATGTGTTTGATGAATCCAAGTGTATGAAGTGTCCTACCATGTGTTGTGACACCCATGGTTTGGATTAGTTAGGGAAGATAAGAAGATGTGAGTGCCAAGTGTCAAGAAAATCCTATTGGAGAGTGATTATAGCTATAGATGATGATTGTGCTTGTGTAAGAGAGTATCCATGATTGGGAAAACTCCAAATGTAGGTGGATGCCTCTTTGTAACTTCCTCTCTTTAGTGCACATAAGACACTTATCCCTTATCTATTTTGGAATGCTCAAGGCAACCCATGATGAAGGTAGTTTCTAAGAGAGAATAATTGAGGAGTTTCAATGCCACATATGAGGAAGGTGCTTAGCTTGGGATGGACACATGTTCACATAAATTTCTTGATATCTCTTCCACCTCATTTCCATGCATTTTTAATTGATTTTCTCAAGTTGACACATATACAAGTGACTCTTGAACTTCATTTTATCTCTCCCTCTCTTAAATTATATACGAGTTGGCCTTTTTGGCATTATATGGCATCCTCCATTTGGGTATGACAAAGCCATGGCACATTGTACTACCTTTGATAAATAATATGACTGATTTGTAACTCATTTCATAGCTTCATGAAGTGCTAAGTTTCAATTATTTGATCTAGTCAAGTTTAGATGTGTATCACCTTGACTTGTTATCCTTCTTGTCTTGCCTTATGTAGTTTTGTTCACTATTGCAAGTTGTAGTTGGTGTCATTAATAGAATTTTATGAGTTGGAAAGTGAAATAGTCTTCCTCTTCAATCTCACTATGATTTACCCTTCCATAAAACATTGATGCAATAGGCTCTTATGAGACTAGTGTATGTTTATGTTGTCTTGTTATCTTTAGTGCACTAGTCAATGTGTGTGTGAGTGATCAACTAGTTTGGTGCATCACCATAGTAGTTAGATTCATTTTAGTTATAAATATTTTCATGAACAAGCATTATATTATGTGATAAACATTTAAATAAGAATCTAGGGAGCTAGCTCTTTCAATCCTATAGGTATACTTTCACTATAGGTGCCCCACACACTTAAAAGTAGTCCAATGTTGTATCAAATTGTAGGAGCTACATAGAGTGTCTTAGGGTACACAATTTGATGACAATAGTTGTGGAATGCCTAGTGGGATAATTGAATTCTAATGAAGGAATTCTTGGTGCTATATTTCAACTCATCAGCCTCTAAGGTCAATCAAAGCACCAATGGTGACTTTGAATGATTTTAATTAGTGTAAGTAGTCCTAGTGCTTTAAAACATCAATTCTGGTATGTACACTTCATCTTCCAATTAACATGTACCTCCATATCAAGATGATTCTAATTTTGGTGTTCATGGCTTCTCCACAAGTTTCCTTCAAGAGATTGCAATTCATGAAGGTTCATATCAACCATTCTATTCTCCTCCAACATAAACTCACTCCTATTACCAATCTACTACTCTTAATGATCTGTTTGATAAAAATGAGAATGAGTTGAACCTAGATTTGGAAGGTTTGAAAATTGAATTGAGGGAGTTGAATGAAATTTTGAAATAGAAATAGGTAATGCAAAATCAATCTCATGTTCCTCAACAAGTCAAGGAAGTTTTTCCTTCTTTCATTTACACCATAGTCATTGATAATGTCTGGATTCATAATTGTGCCTTTAGTACTTTTGCAAGTCATTCTTTTGTTCCTAAGGCAATAGCTGATGAGTTGAACTTGCAGTATGAGTGTGATCCTAGAGATGAATTGCAAGTATAAGGAAGAGATATAAACACTCTTTGAATTTTAAGAAATTCAAAGGTGTCTTTTGATTTTTCTGCTTATCCTAATGTTAGAATCCCACAAGTTATAATAGTTGCATATGTGAAACCATCCTTTGTCCTATTCTTAGCTAATGACTTCATGGCTAAGATTAAGGGAAGAGTGTCTAATGATATGTCTCAATTTATTTTCAAGTTTAAGCCTAGTTGGAAAGGCCAAATTGAGTCAAATCCATGTAACAAGTTTCATTTGTATCTCCTCCCTCCAAGAAAATCAAACATTGATCATTCTCATTCTTCCACTCTTAATTCTCCTCCCAATCTTAATAAGCCTACTCAAGAGCCTACCATAGATTCATATTGTTGTCCATATTAGACCAAGAAGCCAAACTATGCCATTCCTAACCTTGAGAGGAAGGAAGGTCCTATACCTAGGAAAATTATGAAGAAGGAGAATTGTGTTGGGAGAAATTCCAAAGATCTTACAAGTTGTTCCAATTCTCCATCTAACTTTCATGCTAGAGATTCTCATAAATTACAAGACATACTAAACTTTGATAAAGAGTTGGAGGATGATGTTACCATAGATGATTTCCTTGAACATATTGAATATGATACCTCAAGCAGAAATGATAAAGGGATTGTCAATAACACACATCTTCACCCTAGTAGATCAATATTTGAGCTTAAGGAAGGAGCTGATGACATGAAGCAACAAACAAAGGTTTTGGGAGAAGAAGACACTTCAGCTGTAAGACAAGAAGAAGTAGACATTGAGTGGATTGATGAATTTCCATGATTAATGGAAGATGATGATGATCAAATTGTAACACAAGATGAAGAAGAGGTGCTCATTAGCCAACATGATGTTCCAAAATAAATTGGTAAGAATGTTGATGAACTTCAAGTCCTTTTTATTGATCATGAAGAGTTGGCATTTTGGAATGACCTTGAGAAATTTTTATTGAGATTGAATGATGCATCTTCAATTCATGAATGTCTTGAGAAAAGTTTTTAAGAATATGTTTTAGTTGAACCTATTGAAATTCATGAAGCACCTCAAGAAGATAAAGTCATATGGTAGTCCCAATTGCACATGTTTGACGAGTATAAAGAGAAAGGTAAGCATGGTTCATATCAAGAAAATCAAATGCATAAGATAGATGAAGAATACAAGGTACCAAGAGAGGTATTAAGTTTTGAAAAATCTCTCCCATGCATTCAGCTTCTACGACCACCAAATTTTGATGGAGACCTTACTTTTCAAGATGAGTATAATCTTGATGATGGAAAGCCACTTGCAGTAGAAGTTCAGGTTGAGTGTGAGAATCAAAATGAATCTAGAATCAATGAAAGATATGGTTGACTTTCAAACAAATCAAGAGGAGTATTTTTCCATTGAACACATGTTTTTAGCTGTAGAACCAAATGAAACCAATGTAAGCACCATGGGAAGTGAACAAGGTATTGAACAAAAAAGAAAAAGTCCTAAGTGAAAACCTCCACATCCTTCTATTTCACTTCAATAATATGGTATAAGAAACTTTCCTTTTGATCTAGGAGGATAATTTCTTTTTATATAGTTTGTACATATTAGAGTGTGTTTGTTTCAATTTGTCTTGTGTTTCCTAAGTACTTCATAACATATGTGTGTTATCTTCCTTTTATTTGGTGTGCATATTTGTGTTTGTGTGTGTGGATTAGCCAACTTGTTTTAATTGATTCAAAGGTCTATTCAAGGCAATTTGAGTTCCCATATGCATGACTCCATGCCCAATGGAAGGACTAGGCAACTGGTCTTAAGCATAACTGGCATGCCACCCCTAGGAATCAACAAGAATGTTGACCAAATTTGATCCCAAGTAAAATTGGGTCAACACCTAAAATTTAAAAACTTTTTATAAATTTAATAATGTCCTATAGCAGTCTCATAATGGTCTAAACATCTTACTTATCCTCCATTTAGCCTTGGTCTAAGCTCATCTCTCTTGAAATGGCCTAGTCAAATAAAGTAAAAGTTTATCAACCAAGGTCAAACTTAATAAAAGGTTAAAATTATGTTATAAATATTATAATATGGTCATTTAGGTGTATTAATGTGTTTCTGAGTCATATATTTGTCCTTTACCATGCTTTATATGCAAAATATGCCTTTTGACCACTTTTCTAGCATAATAAGTGACTTGTATGGACTTCCAAGGAGGAAAATTTATCACAAAGATATATTTAAATGTGGATGAGGTTATGATATATTATATTTCAGTTAAATAATTAGTTATGTGTAAAAAAAGGGAGTTTTTTCTTGATTTTAGGCCCTTTTGGGCACTTGTACAAACTTCTTGATCTCACTTGTAGCTAAAAATGTAGGTGGAGTGACTCTTCACCTCCAAAAAATATTTTAGATGCTTGGATTTCAAGGAGGATGTAAATTGTTTTAGTTTTTCTCTTGTTTCTTCCATTTTCCCTTTGCAAGCCAAGGAAGGTCAAATTCAAGCACTTGGTATGGGCCATATAGTTAGAGTTGGGAAGTATGGTCTTGGGCATGGATAGTAATAAAAGTTTAATTAAAATAAATATTAATAATTTTAAATTTTGTGTCTCCTCCTTTATGAACAATTAGTTAGATTCTAGGCAACTTTTTATGCACTTGCATCCAAAAGGAGTCTCCTTTTGAGCTAGTCCCAAAACAATTTATTATGTTTTTATAGGTTTGACAGTTTCCTATGTTATTTAGTATATTTGTAAAGGTTATATTTTATTCTTTTAGCTTTGGAGCTCTCAAATAGCAAAGAATCCCCTTGTTGGCTCATGTATGCTTACAAACTAGTCCATGATTGCACTTATAGTTATCTCAGATGCATTCAGAAGTGGAATTCACATTAAAAATATAATATTTCACTTGTTACATATAATTTATGGTATTATGATTTATTTAATTAGTTTTGATATATCCTAAAATCATTGTGAATCTTGAAATCTTGCATTTTATTCACATTTTCCTTCTTTGCCCACCCTTTTTCACTTTTAGGAATTTGATGTTCACATAGAAGAGGGTGTTTAAAGTTGATATCAGGTGATATTGGTGTTTTACAAGCCATTTTGAGGCTAAAAATTAAATTTGAGGGTGTTTTTAATCCTTTTTGCTAACAGTCTTTCCCAATTTCACCCCTCCTGCCTATACACAGTCATATGCACATCTACAGGTGACATTAGTAGAGTTGTACAGAGGGATGAATGGTGAGACACATAATGGAATTAATTTTGAGGTTATAAAACAACCAAAGGATCATGTCATACATGTCATAAATGTTAGAATGCTATGAAAAGTATATTTTTCCTTCAAAAGGATGATCAGACTGAATTGGTCTCTCTGTCCCAAAATGGCCAAAACAGAGGTCCTTGAGATTTTTGGAATAACATATACCATGAAAAAAGGATTTTTATAATTTTATTTATTGATTGGTTTAGTATCCCTATCCACATATAATGCCTATGGAAATTTTGAGTTCAAAATGTTAAGAGGGAGATGTTCATTAGGACCCTAAAAGTTGTCAAGAAACACATTGATTTCTCCTAATGTTGTCTACAGGGTTGAAGCAAAGAAAATAAACTTTTCCTTTCAAGTGGTAAAATATCCCTTCCATCATGCTCACATATTTACAATTAATGAATGATAATTTATATATCAAAGTGGATTAAAAGGAAAAAATGAATTTTGTTATGTCTTACCTGTTCATCCCTCTGTCCGTACTTAGGCAAGGAAAGGAACCTACAGCTAGATAGGGGCAAACAATGATGATTTTTAAAGTTGTGAGAATATTTAGACTTTTTAAGCCATAAGAGGATAGATTAAAATGATAAGTGGATATTAATACTTCAAAATGGATGTTAAATGGTTCATAAACACCATGACTAGGGTCTCACAAGGCCATGATACCCTACAGACGGGTCAAATTGAACTGTCTCAGTAAAATGTCAAACAATGAAGCTATAAAGGTGTGTTTGAGAGTGTTTCAACACTTTAAAAAGGAATATAAGGTGAAAAAAAGTAATCTTGAGAATTGGGAAATTAAAAAAGTTTATCCAATCACCTTGATCAAACCTTGTAGGAGCCAAATAACCTACAGTCAATTGACTATGACTAAGATAATGACCAAAATAGTAGGGTAACCTAGGGTGAGATTTGGTTTTGTTTGGAGATATATATGAGATATTATGGTAAAGATAACATAATGGGATATAACATGAAAATTTCCACCAAGTTCAATATGAGATATACAAACCCTTGGAGAAGATAGAAGAGCCTACTTAAACCCTTGGATACACTTACAATTATGTGTGTACCAGGCAGTAAAGGGGAAGAGTAGTAGTTTTAAACATTAGAGGCCCAAAAAGGAGAAATTAAAGTTAGATGATAGTCTAAAGACAATAAGGGAAGGTTGATGATATATAATTTGGAATCTAACCATATTTAATGATGACAAATAGGGGTGTCTTAGTCCACATTCACCTCCTTGCACAAACTGTCTTCTTGAAAGTCTGCCTAGAAAATGAAAAAAGTTGATGGTATTACTCATTGAAACAAGTGATAAATTTTGGTATGGATATTCTTTATCACTTGAAAAAACACCTCTAATACTAATTTTTATCAAATAAATAAGGTATTTACCCCTTGTTCCATCTCAGAATAGGGGTACTCCCCTCAAAGCAAAACACAAGCAATTTTGTGAGAAAAGGATGATTTGGTGAGTAGGGGATGTTATGGATCTTAGATGAATGTTAAATAATATTGAGAAAACTTAATACAAGATAAAAATATATGATATAATGTTGGAGGATATGCAAGGTGGTCTAAATAAGGAGGTCTGCAGGTAGACCTAGTGAGATAACATGTAGGCCTAACTCAAACGAGGGGTCAGTTACAATTTAAACCTTTAAAAAGCATTAGAATGTTTTGGACCATATTAATGGAGGTTAAAATGAAATTTAAGATATATATTAGAAGTTTATAATTCTAAAAAAGAGTTTTCAACCATCAAATTGCAGGAAGACCTATTGGCAAGGTCTAGGCCTAATGCCAAATGAGGGCCAGGTTTCATTTTAAACTCTTGATAAGCTATTAAAATGATTGGGGGATGTTTATAGGGAATATAAAAAAGTGTTTCAACCCTTTATTTGAAATATATCCACTATTAAACCTTTTTTTTGGCCTAGAATGTGTTAAGACCCTCACAAAATGCAATGGAGTTTGAAAGCCAACTTTAGATGCTTAAAACTTTCATGACCATCTGCATGGGACCTGAAGGTGATTGAATAAGTTTGTGAGGGTCCCTAAGAATCCCTTAATGGATTTTTATTATAGGTCCAATGTATATTCTTTATGAACAAATGTTAAGACCCAAAATCACCTCAAAACCCTTGGAAACCCTATCTTGTGCCCTGATGGGAGAAATGAGGCTCAAAGTTCATCCAAATGAAAAAAATTAAAATTGAGAGATAAAGATAAGTTGAAAAATTCATGAGGTATAGATCCATGGAATTAGATTATATGGAATCCATATAGGTCAAGAAAAAAGTAAGTTTCTTTGACAATTTATTGTGTTTTACATGTCTTAAAGATGATCATGGGATACCAATAACTTAGGAGGGTAGCTTGGAAATTAAACCAACTCCCTATGCCATTTTAAAATCTTGGAAATTATCACAAGTGTCCCTATTAGGCCTTTCACTTTAGCTAGTCTACAAAGTGACATAGTGAAAGGAGTGGTAACCTAAATTTGGAGGCCTTTTAAGATGTCTCTGATGAAGACAATTGTATGAAGTGTCCTATCGTGTGTCATGAGAACCATGGTATGGACCAGTTAGGGAAGATAATAAGATGCTAATGCCAAGTGTCAAGAAAATCCTATTGGAGAGTGATTACAACTGTAGATGATGATTGTGCTTGTGTAAAAGAATATCCATGATTAGGAAAACTCCCAATGTAGGTGGAGGCCTCTTTATAACTTCCTCTCCTTAGGTCACATAAGACACTTGTCCCTTATCTATTTTGGAATGCTCAAGGAAACCCATGATGAAGGCAGTTTCTAAGTGAGAATAATTGAGGAGTTTCAATGCCACATGTGAGGAAGGTGCTTAGCTTAGGATGGACATATGTTCACATCAATTTCTTAATCCTCTCTTCCACCTCATTTCCATGGATTTGTAACTGATTTTCTCAAGTTGACACATGTACAAGTGACTCTTGAACTTCTTTTTCTCTCTCCTCTCAAATTCTATAAGATTTGGCCTTTTTGGTATTATATGACATCCTCCACCTAGGTATGGTGAAGCCCTGCCACTTTGTACTACCTTGATAAATAATATGACTAATTTGTACCTCATTTCATGGCTTCATGTAATGATAAATTTAAATTAGTTGATCTAGTCAAGTGTAGATGTGTATCACCTTGACTTGTTGTCCTTCTTATCTTGCCTCATGTAGTTTTATTCACTATTTTAGGTTGTAGTTGGTGTCATTAATAGAATTTAATGAGTTGGAAAGTGAACTAGTATTCCTCTTCAATCTCACTATGCTTTACCCTTCTATAAAACATTGATGCAATAGGCTCTTATGAGATTAGTGTATGTTCATGTTGTCTTCTTGTCTTCAGTACACTAGTCAATGTGTTTGTGAGTGATCAACTAGTTTGGTGCATCACCATAGTATTTAGATTCATTTTAGTTCCTTCTAACTCTTTTCATTAAAAAGAATTAGATTAGGTGATAAGCATTTAAAGAAGAATCTAGGGAGCTAGCCCTTTGAATCCTAGAGGTCTACTTTCACTATAGGTGCCCCACATACCTAGAAGTAGTCCAATGTTGCATCAAATTGTAGGAGCTAAATAAAGTGTCATGGGGTGCAAAATTTAATGACAACACATACCTGAGTCATTATCGACAATCAATTGGCAAAGATGAGCCCAAGAGATTTTCTATTGGAGGTCGAAGAAGTATTTTTTGACCAAGGAAAGAAGATAATAGAAAGTTAGTATATGAATAAGGTCAACCAGAGTAGATATTTTAAAGGGCACTTTTGCCATTAAAACATAGTCTTGACCTTTGGTTCAAAGGTTTAAAACCTATCAACCCAATTTTTAAGGTGGAAATATGGTCTCATGACTGTATTCATTGTTCTATAAAGGAGACCTATACATTTAATGGGTTCTCAATTTCCATAGGGACCAAAGGTAGGATAGGTATATTTAGACGTAATATAGAGATTAAGAAGGAAGCTATGTGACTTGTACGCTTTGTATAAATATATAACTATACAAAAACCAATAAAGAAGATTAGTTTTCAACCTATAATAGACCTATAATCAAATATTGAGTAGGGGTAGATATCAATGGTTATGGAGAGGTGTCTCATCTTTCAATATGGTCCTATCTCTGAAAAACAACTGCTAAAAATTGTCTAAATACATAGAGAAGGCAATAGGTGTTACATAATTTGATAGATGAATTGTAGAGTCTTAAAAATTGGTTTTAGTACCATTATAGGTTCTCAAAAATCCATTCTTGATGTAAGTTGTTAATTATATATTTACATCTTTTATAATGGATTGGATTGTGGTTAAGTAATCTTGGAGATGTAACTTAAATGGGTAAACTCCGTTATCAGATTGATGTCATTTTCCTTTTTAGTATTATGAGTTTTATTTTATTTAATTCAAATTACATATTATGAACTTGTGATATCTATTTTGTTTACTTTGTTTGTTTATTAGTTGCATTTCATCTTGATGAATGTAGGATATCAATAAATCTACACCATATGGGATAGAGGAGATCCCTATTTTTGTAGCTACTATTGAAATGAACAAGAAAGAGATAGTTTTCATTTCTAGCCTATGGAATGCCATTACAGATGCTATGAGTGTGAAGGGAGATGGTATACATATATTAAAATAATTATGAGTTTTGGATGTGGGGAGAAGATCACCAATTATATAGACTTGAGTGAAGAGGGATATTGGGTGATCCTTGAGAAAGCTCTTAGAGCCATGGGTATGGCTGTGTAAGGGGATTTTAGTTTAGAGTGAGTCTTGTAAGGATGACTGTAAGTCTTAAATATGGTAGGATCATTCACATATAATTGAATGTGGTGAGGTAAGGCAATGCATTCATTTTGGTAAAGCCAAAGGTGAGGAGGATCTCTATAATGTGTTTCCTCTATTTAAGCTGAGGTAGATCCATAGTTGGGTCTATCTTATTCTCCTATTTGGTAAACTCAAGCCTGTATTATGTTCATTTATTTGTTGAGTCCTATTTGCCATGGTGAATACATTTTTAATAGGTAAGTATATCAAGGCCTATAATGGAGAGACATATTCATTGAAAGGCTATTAGCCAAGATGGAACTGAAATGGTGAAATGAATATGCATCAAGCAGATTATAATGGAGAGGGATGCATGCTTGAGTTTCATTGACAAGATATATTGTTAATATGGCCTTTGGCCATATAATATAAATATGACTATATATATTTGTAAGGTCACCGAATGGTGAAGGTCTTTAGTCTCAACAAAGACAGTTAAGTAGATTCAAGTCTATGAGATACATCTATGCCAAGGATGCATGACATATTGTGTTAGACTTGAGCTTAAACTATAGGTATGCCACCACAGTCTCAAAGGTCAAAAGGGCGATATGATGACTCTATAGATATAGACCCCAAAAATGTAAAAGACAACATTTTCTTCCACTATGAAAAGACTAGGTGCCATAATGGAAGATTGATATATGGAACTATAGATTACATGATACATTTTCTCTATGAGTGAGTAATACACCTTTGAGAATACATATACACCTATTTTTGGAAGCTTTAAAGCTATAGGTGAATGATATTAGGAATGAAAATTTGAGTCTGTGTGGCCATATATTTGAAAACATAGACTCGAGCTAGACACCTATTGAGGGCTTTAGAAACTATGGGAAAAAAGGTATTTTACTTATGGGAAAAAATATGCCATTTGTAAAGGCCATTGGGCCAATGGTGTATAAAGTAGGTACAAATACCCAAGATGGGATATTTAATCAGAACCAAACTTCTCCATTTTTAAAGACCATTGGTCATGGAAAGAGGTATGGTAATACACATACCTGAGTTTGGTATTGAGTCATTTCTTCTATTATTTAGTGATAGGGAAGGAAGAAATGTATGTGTGTATTTATACACAGATAAACTCGACTGTATTTTTAATTCCTCTATGCTATAAGGCCCTTGGCCAAGGATGATACATATGTATATATAGTTGTAGGGTTTATTTAAGGAGTTATAAGTCCAAAATAAAGATAGAGACTCTATTTATTTATGAATGTTTAAGAGTTTTTTTAATATACTTAGATGGAGAATTGCCCAAATGCATGGAGAAGGCAATAGGTGCTACATAATTTGACACACAAATTGTAGTCTTCAAAATTAGTTTTAGCACCATTACAGGTTCTTAAAATTCCATTCCTGATGTAAGTTTTTAATTGTATATTTACATCTTTTATAATGGATCAGATTATGGCTAAGTAATCTTATAGAATTAGTTGAAATGGGTGAACTCCATTATTAGATTGGTGTCATTTTCCTTTTTAGTATTCTAAGTTTTAGTTTTTTTAACTTGGATTAAAAATGAATTAATGAAACACTAAATAAATTATGAGAAATTATAAATGGCACAAATCAGAGTTTTTTTTAATGTAGGAAATGAATATTTAAAGTTTTATAAACACTTACATTAATTCATAAAATTATGCATCCAATTTTATTTAATAAATGGAATTGATAATTTTAGAATCCATTACAAAAACTATTTACCTAGTTTATGGAACAACTTGGGCATGGCTCTATTAAGTACATGGATATAATGACCTTGCCCTCATAATGAAGCTAGTGGAGATGGCATAGAAGATCATAGCAAAGAGATCAGGGGATTGGATTAGCATAGTGGAGCATTTAATATTATTTAAAAGCTTTAAGGATCTTCCCTCCTAGCAAGGATCATGACTCATCAGCTAAAAAATTGACCCTTGTCTTCTAGTGCATTCCTCAACTAATGATAAGAATTTAAAGATTTTAGGACAGATGAACGTTAGCTTACTGATAAAGGATTAATCCCAATTAGATAAAAGATGGTTCAAAATTTAATAAATATGGTGGCATTTCATTGATTGTTTTATGTACTCATGATCCCCTTCTCTCCCTCCCTTTTATCCTATATCTCCCATTCTTTCCCATTTTTATACTCTCTCGTAGATTTCAGAAGGACACTCTCTCACTTTTGATAAGAATTTCTCTCAGTTATATAAGAGTAGAGACTCTCATTTGATAAGGCTAGACCCTATCAAAATTTTTATGAAAGATATCTTGAAGCTAATAAAGAATTTCTTTACCTATCTCTTGATTTTGAACTATTTAGTAAGTTTATGCGTGATGGCATTATGAAGGAGAATCTTCCATGCCCATTATCCTCCTTCACTATTTTAGGATGTTTCCTAGTTGATTGCAAGTCTATATTTGTGTTCTTTATGCCATTGATGTAAGCTTGATGTGAGTCTTATAATTCCTCCTAGCTTCACTCATTGCTTCCTAAACCTAATGCATGAAATACTTATGCAATTAGCTAGAGTTTGATATTGTGTGAGCTAGTACTATCTTATGCTTCTTCAGTGTATGTTTCATGCTTATGTGAGTTCTCATTTTTATTTATTACATAACCTAGTTAAATTTCTTAGTATCCCTTTACCCATTCTCTAACCCTTTTCCCTATGCAAAGATTAGTATAGGTGATCCATCAATAAGAAGCTGGCCTTTTCTAGAGTTAAAACCCACCATAGGTGACCAAGATCTTGGGGTTATTCCCATAGTTTAGCTCAACTAGAAAGGGTCTGAAGAACCCTCTCTAAGGGTACAAATTGATGCTACAATAGTTTCTGGCACACTCGATGGGACTATAATTTAGAAAGGATTGGTTAAATTTTGATGTTGGTTTGATTAATTTGTAGTAGTTATAGCTTGTAAGTAACAACATCTAGTGACTCCAAAAGAAGATCCAACATTATGATAGCAGAGTAGTGACTACATCGCATGCTAAAGGTGACTACAAGGTCAACTTCTAGAGGTATTCCCTTTAAGTTTTTTGAACTACTTTAAATTTAGTAAAAAGGTTAAGGTTTGCTAATACACACCCATATAAAGGTAGATTTGTTCCTAAATCACTTTCAATGCCTACCCCTAAAAGAAGACCTTTATTAAACCCTTTCATAGCCATGGTAGTACCTAGAGATTTTATGGCTTTTAATGACTAAATTCCTCTGGCCCTCCCTCAATATGATATTATTCTAATAAAAACTCTTAAAAGTGTCCCTTATTTTACTAGAGACAAGTTACAACCCCTTCTAAACACCTCATGGATATAGCCAACTTTTGCAACATTCATGATATCAATGAGGAAAATGTATAAATTAGGTTATTATCCATCTCTTTCAAAGGTAAAGCCTTAGACTGGTATAGGAGCTTTGATGCTAATTCCATTACCACATGGGACCAATTAGGAGAGGATTTATGTAAAATATTTGAGGATAAAAGTGACCATTTTTCACTTGTAGAGTAGTTGACCACAATAAAAAATCCCCTCATGAAATCATGCAAGACTTCAACACAAGGTTTCAAAAGACTTAGGATAGAATCCCAGTCTCTGTTAGGCATACCCCTAAATTTGTCTTCCTATACTATTTGAAATCCCTTAATACTGACATTATAGTAATGATCCATTTTATGAGAGGAAACACATTACCAAATGCATATGAGGTGGCAATCATAACATAAAATTATCTAATCCAATCTAGAAAGCTAATACCTAGACCACCAATGCTTCTATTCCTTTAGATCAAACCATCCCCTATTTATATCCTCCCCTTGATGTCATTCCTCCCATGCCTATAATTTCTGCTACACCCTCACCCAAGCAAGAAAGGCCTCCACTAGTGGATCTAGTGATTCCTAAGAACATAAGAACTTTTAAGAGCTTAAGAGCATGTTTCAATCCTTTAGAAATGAGCTAGTGAATGTTAAGAGGCAATAAGCTTTCAATAGTCCTCATCAAGACTCATATAAGCATTAGTAGTAATATTATCAAACAAATAAGCCACCCTATAAAGGAAATTTCCAAGGCCAAGGCCAAGGTCAAAACCAAGGACAAGGCCAACCTAATTATAACATGCAGAGCAACTATAATCCAAATGCTACAAGCACTTCCAACACCTTGGTCCCTATTCAAAATAATGTTGCTCAAGATGATAAGGGTACCATGCCTTGGAAACAATCTTTTAGGAAATCCATCATCCCAAGCATTTACTTTAACAAAGATTTCAATGATCAATGGTAGTAGGGTACCAACTATGGGTAAAATCAAGATCTCATGGCTTAGAACATAGAGGCACCCATGATGACAAAACTAGAAGGGCCTCAACAAGGTCAAGGGCTTGATCAAGTACCAAGATAGTTGGGTGTTACAATGGTGAATTATGAGCAAGAAGAGTGTTATGTAGTCAATCAATAACCCAGTTCTATCCAAACATACATCTCAGTGGTAATAAATATAAGGTTTAAAAGAAGGAACATGGATGGTAATTAGAAGTATTCAAAGAGCCTCCTAGCATTATTACTTCACTGTCAAAGCCAAATGAATATATTACTACCCCAAAGGTTAAAATAGCTCCAAGGAATCAAAATTAGGGAAATGTCTTTGTCCCTCAAAACTCACAAACTCAAGGTGTAGTTGTGCCCCACAAAACACAACCAAAGGTTGGTGGTTCACCCATTAACATTGTGGAGAAAACGAAAAGATACAATGTGGGATATGATCTCCATGCTTGGTTAGGTAGACATCCTCCAAGAAGGGTTGTCAAGAATCAATGTTTTTAAGAAGCCACCAATCAAGGAGAATGTCGTTCTCACCAATGCAACCAAAGGACCTCGTGAAGGGCATTCAGGTATGGTGGTCAAACCTCCTCCCTTCTATATTTTAGTAATTATTGGTGACTCTTTAGTGTACAATTGCTTGGTAGATAGTGGGACTAACACCTTAGTAATGCCAAAATCCATAATAGACCAACTTGGTCTAAAATATGAGCCCCAATCCAAAGGAGTTCTACAACTTTATGGCTCTTCCACTAAGCCATTTGGCATAATTAGAAACCTCAACTTGACCCTACATGCTTGTCTTAGTGTCTCAGTGGTTTAAGATGCATTGATCCTAGATGTACCTCCTCATTTTTCCCTATGCCTATTTAGGGAATTCACTATAAATATTAGAGGTTATCTTATAATATATTGGTTATACATGGCACTTAGAATAATATATGGAATCAAGGTATATATTAAGGTTGATACTATTATACAGTTCCACATAGACCTTATGGGCCAAAAATCATAAATCTCAACTTCACCATTCTTGACAAGGATGAACATATGGTTGGTCAAGAATTAAACACCCACCTTGAAGAAATACCAGACATGTTCTTAGATGAACTATGGAATGACAATCATTTGGTTTATCCCTTGGAAGGTGTTGAAGAGAGGGACATCGGTATCTAATGTTTACATAAAGAGAATTAGTTTATGCCATCCCTTATTAGACCTCAAGAAGATCCTAACAGCTTATGGAAATTATTCTTTGATGGTTCAAGGAGTAAACATGGAGTGGGTGTAGGTGCAATACTAGTATCCCTCTTCAATGGCAAGTATTTCTCTTCTTACAGGTTTCAGTTCAGTTGCTCTTGTAATGCATTAGAATATGGGGGTCTTATTCATGGCCTTCAATGGGCTAGTAAGAGAGGGATCAAGAAGTTGTAGGTTTATGGAGATAGTGAGATGATAGTGCACTATGTTAGAGGCTAGAACATCACCAAAAACCCTTGATAAAGTCATATAAACATAGAGTGTGGGACCTAATTAAGGATTTTGAGGCCTTTAACATCCAAGCAATGCCAAGGAAACAAAATGAACTATAGGAGCTCAATTTGACATTATCAATGAGTTAAAAATGACTAAGGTGCAACCACATGTCAAAGTGGTGGTAAGACCATTAGTGCCAAATAATGAAGTTCATTGTTAGGTCTTTGAAAATGATAAGCAAATTGCCTGTTTCTTGTATTAGGAAGCAAAATTATCTTCAATGAACTAAGAAAGGTTTCAACATCAATATGAGGATCAAATTGTTTAGTTGAGATATAAAATTATTCCTAAAGGGTTAGCACCCTTGAAGGTCTTTTCCATTAGGAAGATCATATGAGAAAAGACAAGGTAGTGATTTCAATAAGTGAAGAGAACTACGAAAGAGTCTTTATCTTCAAAGATAAGCTCATAAAGCTTGGAAAGGTAAGTACTAAAGATAAAAGCATACTTTCATAGGGCTTTGTAAATAATATGTAGACATAATTTCTTGGGAGTATAGTGACCTAAGAGGTTTTGATCCCAAGTTATCCTAACACACTATAGAACTAGAGGTTCATGCCAAGCCTATTAGGCAGAAGCATAGGCCTATAAAATCCAAAATAGAAGAGCTTATGAGGAAATAATTAACCAAATTAATTGAATCTAAGATCATATTTCCCATTAATCACTCCTCATGGGTAGCCAATTTGGTACCTATTAGGAAGAAGAGTGGGGAGATCAGATTGTGTGTTGAATTTAGGGATCTAAATAGGGTCTCTTTAAAATATCACTACCCCTTTCCATATATAGAAAAACTACTCTAGATAGTTGTTGGTTCAGAATGTTTTTCCCTTTTGGATGGGTATTTAGATTATAACCAAGTACTGGTAAGAGAAGAAGATTAGTACAAGACTGCCTTCACTACAAAGTGGGGCATATATGCTTACCAAAATATGCCTTTTGGATTGTCAAATGTAGGAACAACATTCCAAAGAGCCATAGCCATGGATTTCCAAGGGTTTTTGAATTAGATGGTACTAGTTTACTTAAATGACATCATGGTTTTCTCCAAGGAGGCTAGTGAGCACATGGATCATCTAAGGTTGATCTTATAAAGATGTAGAGAGTATGGGATCTCTTTAAATCCCAAGAAATGTGTGTTTGCTATTCATGAAGGTAAAATTTTGGGTCATATTATCTCAAAGTAAGGGTTATAAATTTATCCTAATAGAATAAGTGTTATTTTAGCACTCTATTTACCTAAGCACAAGAAATGAATCGAGAGCTCATTGGGAAGATAAACTTTATGATAAGGTTTATACGTGGTTTTGTAAACTTGGTCAAACCCATCACCACCATGTTGAAGAAGATCAAAGTGTTTTCTTGGTCAAATTATGGTAAATAAAAATTTGAGGCTATCAAAGAAGCCATTACCCAAGCACCCTCACTCATGAATCCTAATTTATCAAAGGATTTTTCATTATACACCTTTGCCTATATTGATAACATATCAGCTACGCTGATGCACAAGAATGGTGAAGGACTTGAGCAAACAATTTCCTTTTATAGTCAAGGGATAGAGGGATATGAGGTAAAGTATAATTTAATATAAAATCAAGTTATTTCAGCCTTGATAAACCTCAAAATTCTAGTCTAATTCTTTCCAACAAGAAGATCCATCTTATGGTGTCTCATCCTAGAGTTAGGGACTTCCTCCTTAACAAAGACTTGAATGAGAAAAGAGTAGGCTAGATTGCCAAGGTCATGGAGTATGATGTGGAGATCAAAGTCAAAAAGATGGTAAGAGGCAAATGCTTGTGTGAGCATATGGTAGATGACCTTCAATAAGGTAAAGAATTTGTTACACAAGACAACTCATACATAGATGCACCTTCACCTCACAACACTTAGCTCCAAGATATGGCACACTTATTAATGATAGGAGAATGCCCTTAAGGTTTGAATATAGAAAAAATAAGGTATTTAATGCTTAAATATATACCTTATGCATTATTTTATGGCATTATTTTTAGGAGGGACCTCAATGGGGTACTACTTAGGTGCATTGATGATAATCAAGTGACAAGGCTCTTGGAGCAGTTTCATGATGGACTTACAGGAGGCCATTTTACTCCAAGAACAAAAATAGAAAAGGTAATGATAGATAGATATTATTGGCCTAACCTATTCAAGGATGCCTACGCATGGGTTAGGAAATACCAAAAGTGTGCTCTATTTGTAGAAAAATAAAGATTGGTAGCTCTTCCACTCAACCCAATCTAGGTGGAGCAACCCTTCACATAATGGGGGTTAGAATTCATAGGGATGATCAATCCACTTTCAATTATAGGGCATAAATGGGTGCTTACTATAACAAACTATTTCACCAGGTGGGTGGAAGCAATTACTTTGAAAGAAGCCAATGAGATAATAGTATTGGACTTCTACGACAATATAGTAATCGGGTTTGGTGTCTTAGCTACTATAGTTTTAGATAATGCATTAACATTTATTGGTATGAAGACAAGTGAATGGGAATTAAATATATACATCTACCTAAACACATCCTCCAATTACTACCCCTAAGGTAATGGACTGGTAAAGTCCACAAACAAAAACTTGCTGAGGATTATCAAGATAACTATGGAGGAAAATTAGAGAACATGACATACAAAACTAAGGACAAACTTATGGGCTGACATAGTGACTCCCAAAGCTACCATTTTAAATTATCCATATGTCCTTATATATGGAAGGGAAGCCAAATTGTCCATTTCTATTGAATTGCATGCATTGGAGTTAGTTTATGAGCTTGAGTTGATGGAGGGTGAGCCTATGAACGTGAGGATGATAGAGATCATGGAGTTGGAAGGAACCAAAGACCTTGCAATGAAGACATTAGAGTCACATCAAGCTCACATAAAAAATACTTCAATAAGAGAGCTACAATAAGGGAATTTAAATGAGGGGACTTAGTCCTCAAATGAGATCAAATATGGCCCAGCCAGGCAACCATTCCAAGTTTGATAGCTTATAGAGTGGTCCTTCTTTGATCTATGGATGCAAGGGACATAATGCTTTTCAGTTTGCTCAACTGAATGTAGAGGTATTACCCATCCTAATCAATGAAATTCATTTAAATCCTTATTATTATAATAATTTTCATCCTTTTTAATATATTTTATATATTAAGGTAATTTTTCATGCTTTCTTCTAAGTGCCTTATGTACATTTCTTCTCTGCTATGTGTTTCCATTCAATAAGTGCCTTGGGCATAATGTTTATTTTTATTTATTTTATCCTTATTGCTTCAAAAGAGGTTATAAATAAGGATATCCTTATATCATTTTATATTTGCTGGGAGAAAGACTCGACTTCATATGCCCAATGGACTAGATCAAGGCAACAATCTCTTGCATAGTAGGCATGTAGCCCCAAGATGTTGCCAAAAATATTGGCCAATTTTTGGCCTACATACATAAATTTTATTGGAGGGGTACATGGTATGAAGAGTTGAGAAAATTCCTAGTCAAGCAGAGTTCTTATAGAATGAAGGATCCATGATGGAAAAGAAGACCACATTACTTGCAAAGCTTTTGAAACACTTTAAGCAAGCTTAAAGTGCAATCTGATTGATCCTTGAAAAATGGGTCTATAATTATAAAGATAAGGATCCAATCAAGTTTCATGGTATTCAAGTAGTCAAAATAATAAAATGAGTTTGCCCAGGCCTTAGGGGATTCATCAAAGCTTCCAAATATCAAACAAAATATCCTAGCACAAGTCTAAATAAACTAGACCATCACTAGAACGTCATACAAAAATGGATAGGTTAACTTAATTGTGCATTTTATATGTATTCTTAGAAAGCCTCATGGGGCCAAAGGATCACATGAAATCAATGTTTTTGGTGCCTAGGTCTTACTATATAAAATTCATGACTTGATGAGATTTCTATCTCAAGATCTAAGCCTTCAAAAATTAACTTGTAGAATAGGATGTGCACATGAATGTCAAATTTGAACTTTGATAAATAACCATTTAGAATTAAAAATCCTCAGACATTCTCATGGACATCAAATATTTTCACATGAATGTCAAATACAGTCATGCAGACATCAAATTTAAGCCATGATAAATAACTATTTGGATTTAAAAATACTTAGACATTCATGAAAATGTCAAAGATGAGTATGCAAATGTTAAATTTGGGCCTCATGAAATATCCATTTAGATTCAAAAGAATCATATAAATGGTCAACATTCAATCCTACCAAAGATCCCATGGTGTGTGGTGACTGATAAGGTTAGTGGGTCTAAGTAGATATAGGAAGCACATTCAATCATGCATTCAAGATCAATGACAAGTAGCAAGGTTAAAAATATAATAAACCCGAGTCATTATTGATAGCCAATGAGCAAAGGAAAGCCCAAGAGATTTTTCATTAGAGGTCAAAGAAGTAGTTTTCAACCAAGGTAAGAAGATAATAGAGCCAAGCTCAAATATGACTAAGATTTAACTAAAGTAGATATTTCAAATGGAACTTTCACCATTATAACTTAGTCTTGAACTCTAGTTAAAAGGTTTAAAACCTATCAACCTGATTCCTAAGGTGTTAATATGGTCTCATGACTATATTCATTATTTTATAAAGGAGACTTATGCATGTAATGGGTTCTCAGTTTCCATAGGGTCTATAAGCAGGATAGGTATATTTAGACATAATATAGAGATCAATAAGGAAGCTATGTGACCTATAGGCTTCTCATCAATATATATCTATAAAAAAACTAATAAAGGAGATTGGTTTTCAACCTATAATATACCTATGATCAGATATTAAGTAAGGGCAGATATGAATGGTTATGGAAAGGTGTCTCATCTTTAAATATGGTCCTAGATCTAAAAATTAACCACCAAGAGTAGACTTGGGCATGATTCTATCAATTATATGGATATATGGACCTTGCCCTCATAATGAAGGAAGTGGAGATGGAATAGAAGATCATAGTAAAGAGATATGGGGATTGGAATGGTATAGTGGATCATTTAATGCTATTTAGAAGCTTTGAGGATCTTCCTTCCTAGTAAGGACCATGACTAATCAGCTATAAAATAGACCCCTGTCTTCTAGTGCATTCCTCAGCTAATGAAAATAACTTAATGATTTTAGGATAGATGAAGGTTAGCTTATTGATGAAGGATTAGTTATGATTAGATAAAAGATGGTTCATAATTTAAGAAATGTGGTGGCAATTCATTGATTATTTTATTTACTCATGATCCCCTTCTTCTCTCCCTTCCTTTTTCTCTTATATCTCTCATTCTTTCCCATTTTTTGACTCTCTTAGATTTCTCTCAGATTTTAGAAGGACACTCTCTCACTTTTGATAAAAAGTTCTCTCAATTCTGTAAGAACAAAGACTCTCATTTGATAAGGCTAGACCCTATCAAAATTTTTATGAAAGACCTCTTGAAGCTAATAAAGACTTTATTTATCTGTCTCCTGATTTTGAACTATTTAGTAAGCTTGTGCATGATGGCATTGTAAAGGATAATCTTCCATGCCCATTGTCCTCCTTTCTTGACTATTTTAGGGTGTTTCCTAGTTGATTTCAGGTCTATATTTGTGTTATTTCTACCATTGATGTAAGCTTGATGTGAGTCTTAGAATTCCTCCTGGCTTCATTCATTGCTTCCTAAAACTAATGCATGAAATACTTATGCAATTAGATAGAGTTTAAGATTGTGTGAGATAGTACTATCTTATTATTCTTCAATGTATGTTTCATTCTTGTGTGAGTTCTCATTTTTATTTGGTGCATCACTTGGTTAAATTTATTAGGATACCTTTACCCCTTATATAACCCTTTTCCTAGTGCAAACATTAGTATAGGTGATCCATCAATAGGAAACCAACATTCTCTAGAGGTTCAACCCTACCATAGGTAACTCATAGCCTAGGGTTGTACCCATAGTGTAGCTCAATTAGAAAGGGCCTAAAAAACCCTCTCCAAGGGTGAAAATTGATGCTAAAATAGGTATATTGAGAACCCATTAGTAAAAGTGTATATTTCATAGCCTGCAATTGCATCCAAGAATTCATTGATGGAGTCACGAAGGGGTCAATGACATAGGAAACATTCAATAATATATAATAAATACAAATATCGATGCACCTATCTTTATTGATGATAATAATCATGGGGCTAACCCATTTAAATTATTTCATAGGGTAGATGATGCTTGCGACTAGTATACCATCAAGCTTCATTTTGACCTTAGCACAAAGATTGGGTTCATTATATAAGGGAACTTCTTGATAGGTCTTGCACCATCAACTACCTTTCTTCTCATATTTCAAAGGGATTGGTATGTTCCCTTCATATATCAATATTTATGAGGGAACAAGTCTTGAAACTCCTTTAGGAGATCCATAATGTGTGCTAGCTCCACATCAAACCAATACGCACTGAGAGTAGAAATCTTTGGTTCCCTTTTTGAGCTGATGTCTACCTTAATAATTTTAAATGATGTATGTTATGGATAATTCTTATCTTGATGAAATTACTTGACTTGTATACTACCCTTAGTGGTTTCTATGCAAAAGTGGGTAGGGTATTATTCCTTTGGAGCATTATCTTCAACTTGGTGCACTACATTATTTTGATTGTCATGTGTGTCTAGTTGCGTGCCTTATATGTTTCATCATCCTCATCACTAGAGTCACTATTGAGGATTTTATCTTCAAATAAAGTCAAGAGAACCAACTCATTTTCATTGAACATGTCTTTTAGGCACTCCCCTAAGATTTTAGTGTCCTCAAACACTGCCCTTTGAATACCTACAATGGCTTGATCAATTCTAGGTGTTGTAATGAAAAGGAGAAGGTGTGCATAAATTGATCCTTAAGTATATCCAAAATTTTTATCTCATGGCCCATATAATTAACAATATACCATGCTTATGCACACATCTTCAAGGTCATGTAGAAAGCATGTACCCATAGGTTCCTTGGGGTGTTCTCACCGTAGATAGTCTATGTTTCTTTGCAAAAGTGCACATGTTCTATAGGGTCTAAGTCACCAAATTAGGTAGAGATTTCCAAGTCCTCGTTACTTTTATGAAATCTAGTGTAGATGGCTTCTTTCACATCTTTCCAAGTTATTAATCTAGGCCTTTTCACTACCCACCAATGAGTGACAATAATCCTTAATGTATATACTAGTGCGCCCATCCTATCTACTTATTTTGGGATGCATGATTCAAGGTTGTAAACATAATATTCCATAGGATTTTTTATCTCATATCTTGGAAGATCCATAATTTTAACTTTACTGAGTTGAAACACTCTCTTTCCATTCTTCTTCATGTAAGTGACCCATCTTTTCAAAGTGCGATCAATCTAGACCCAACCCATCTTTAATATTTTTGTAATCTTTGCTCATACTAAGTGGCACCTTTGACCAATGGTATCATAAGCTTCATTGACCCATCATTCATATGTAACATCAATGGTGTTTGAGGTTGATTATCCATCTTCCCAAGAAAGCACTCCTTAATCATTAGGTCTGAGAGTCTCGATGCCTTGCATCGTGATGTTATATATGTGGTTGATCTTATCATTGAGGTTAACACTCTCTACATAGGGGGTATTTGGTCACTTAAGTGGGGGATAAATACCCTCTCCTTACCATTTTTAAAGGTCATATAACACCTTTTGAAGTACATATCTAAGATATCATGGGAACTGAGTTTCATGATAAATTTGAAGTGCATATCTACGTTGTTTGCATAACACCATGGCCTTACTAGGAGTGATGGATAATTGTCTTGTTCTATCAACTTGACCACTTTAAAGTTAGCATGAAACTCGGTGACCATGATATCTATAATGACACTCTTTATAATTTTGATTGAATATGCTTGAGTCTTGTTGGCCATGAAAAACACATGAGGGTAAGGCCTCAAGGATAACCTACCCATATTTTCCCATGCATTATTGGTCAAGATATTGACCTCAGTACTTGTGTCCATGAGGACCTAAGATATAGACCATATATTAATAGTTGCATTCATAAGGAGTTCTATATCACACTCTACATTTTGTGTATGCCTAATTTCTTTCACCCACTCCATATGTGTCACAATGACTTCAACTAGCTTCTACCCTACATGATCTATGAGTAAGTACTTTAATATGGGTAGCATTCCTTCCATTTGTAGGAGGTGTAGGATATCTATTATCTCTTGTATCTCAACCTCCTAGCTATGTTGCTTCTTGTGAAAGGCTTTAGCTTATGATTCAAGGTCTTGCACTAATTAGAGACCCCCTTGTACATTTTAAATGATGTTTATATCCTGCTATAAAACATCTTTATAGTGTGTAAGGTCTGGGTAAGGAAAAAATTTGGGTTCAAGTGGTGTTATGCACTTAGTATGGATCCTTTCCCCATATTCTAAGCATAACTCAAGCATGGTGTAATTAGTAGTTGGGTGATGAATCCACTATGAGTAATCACCTGTAACTTGACTATCTCTACACAAGTTGGTTGCACCTTTAAACTCCACTTCTCCATTTTTAGCTTGTACCTAATCATCCATATGCCCTTGTCTATGTTAAACCTACCTTAGGTCAATTTCTTGTACAAGTGAAGGAATTATTCAACCTTATGGGCCCCTTAACAATACCCACATGTTGGATGTGTAGGGTAGTTGCATTGATAGTGCTTTGTTGAGCCATAATTTTAACATGATTAGGGTGGGGACCTTCCACCACCATGTCCTCCACCTCACCCTCTAGTACCTCATTACATCTTAAATCCTATGTTCTATTAGCCATATCCTTCATTTTCTTGGTTTTCCTACCCTTCAATTGTTACAATGACCTACCTTTCACCTCTCTCCATATTCTCATTCATCTCATCAATCACCCTAAAATAAACTATTGTAAGGGTGTAGGTGTCACACAACTAATAGTAAATGGTTGTGTTAACTTGGATGGCACATTCTAATAATGGGTAGTTGTGAACATCATGCACCTCTTTACAAACTTCATAGCTTAGAATTAATGTGCACATATAGCTTCGAGGGCAACTATTCTTGTTATGACCTTACACTTCATAGTCAGTGTACCATAATCTATTTTGAGTGTCTTATGATGAATTAGTGGTAAGATTTTAGATTTGGGAGGCCATGAATGCAATTTTCACCTCCATGAATGGACTAATCCTAGTATCAATGCTTTTAACTACCTCTAATCTAAGTGTGGCTTTAAGCACTTCATGAGGGTCTATAAAGGTCTTCATGGAAAGTGCTCTTTTGAATAGTACTAACAACCCTTTAATGAACCATTATGCATGATGGGAGGGGTGAATGCCATAAGGAAGATTAAAAAGGAGAGTTTTGAACCTTACATCATACAAGTGTATGCTCTCTGAGAGTCTTTGGGTTATCTCATTTAGCATGATGATGAATTACTATTCAAACTCTAGAATGTCAAATTCCTTAAGAATGCCTCATTTAGGATGTCATAATATAACATAGCCTAGTTAGGGTTAAATTTCCTATATTAGGTATGGGCATGATGAAGCAGATTGGTCACGAACTAGGTTACCTTACACTCTAATTAGGTTATGCCCTAAGCATGCCATTGTAGTTCACACTTTAGCACATGCTCTATGGTATTTTCCACACCATGTTACTCTGACAAGTGCATGGACATTTGGTAATATATTTGATGTGGGGGTATAGCTAGCATCTAAGGAATTTATCCTCTTGAGTTCTATCTTGGCAGTGGTCCTCCAATGCCTTCAACTACTAGGTTAGGCGTTAGCCCCATTTTTACTACTAGCACTAATGATGTTGATGGTACTATACTACTAACTTATGACACTAGACCACTTCCTATGGGTTATTTCCTAGTCTGCATAACTAACATTGGTTGAGGTGGTATGTTAATGCTAATGTTCTATTTTGGTGAGCTAGTGCCTAATGATCTAGAAGTAGTTTCACTCAACTCCTTATAGGGAATAACTTTTTTAATCACAAAATTACACTCCTAAAGTCTACAAAACTTCTAAAATTGATATTGACAATAGGGTTATTTATCACTCTTTTTCTTTCTTCAAGTGGGAGATCTAGTACATGAGCTTACACCATACATTCAAAGGGGGTTGGTGCATCTGACATATCTTTAGTCATCAAATTCTATAGGAACCCAACACATTCTAAACCTATCAAATATTGAGCTTGATCCATCACTTCATTATTTCTCTCCTTGTGTTGATATATTTCAAGAGATCCTTCCTCATGCCCTTCCCACTCATTATAGGTTATCTTGACACATTCAGGTTCTATATCTTCCAATAGTCTACATTGTCTCTTGTTATAAGTCTATCTCCTAAGCTATCAAGTGTCAATATGCTCATCCCCTTCCATTTTACTTCACCTACACATCCCATTCTCACCCTTTGCGATACTCATATGTGAAAGGATTTCAACCTTCCATTCCCAAAGTTTCAAAGCCATAATATACCATTAGTATGTTGAGATCTACACCAAACTCTTTCATAAATGTGCCTCTAGGTTTGTGAAAAAATCGATACTCTACTTCCTCATGGTAGGAGTATGTCAAAAAAATAAACTCAAGCATGTAATTGTTCAACATTCCTTGCCACTATTTATCTACTACTCTAGTCCAAGTGGCATCCAGAGTCTCAAGTCTCTCTAAGCACTCCCTCATCCACTCATATCACTATCCATAGCTTCATATTTTATGGGTTGCATATGAAGCCAACCATTGGTACACATGCTTAGGAAATTCATAGAAAAAGACCTTATACAAAACATCATATAGGTTATTTTATACCCAATTTCTTAGCTTTTTATATATACATGTTGGATGATTTAGTGCAAAGCTATCTTCCACCTATTATAACTAGTGCTCAATATTTTCAAGGAAATCTAGAGCATTATTCTCTACACCATTATGATACTAAAAATCAACACATCTCTTAGAAAAAGAACCAAAATATTATAGAAAAAGGTTTATTTATTAATCCAGGTGCTCATTTAGTTATTCAAGTCAATTCTAAACTCATTACATCTAGGCAAAAACATGGTATATTTCATTTTTGCTCAACATTTAACACTCAACTATACTAGCATCAATTCATCTAAGGCACAAGACTTATGTGCTCACTTGAAGTGTAGTTGAGAGGGAATCGAGGCCCGTGTTGGGCTAATTATGCCATAGTGCAAAGCATCATATATAAGACTTGGTCACTTGAGGGAAGGATTTTGGTGGATTCATAGGCACAATCTAATTTGGGGAACTAGTTCTAGTCATAAGGGCACAAACCTTTATTAACTAAGTCTAGCATCATATCAGTGTTAGACAAGTCAAGGGGATGATTTAACTTGAATGCTCATTCCGAGCTCACACTTCTAGTAAAGGATATCACCACTTGGCATGGGATCTTTATTTACTTGGGCTATTTATATAAAATTACTGACATCATCAATTAACATAGGGATGTCATTAACACCCTAAACCAGAAGCTTGAAAACAATATGCTAAACATAAATATATTTAAATTACATCATTATAATCCTTTGTATTTCAATAGAAATTCAAATGATGCATATATCAGATAGAAAACCATTTAGAAAAACCTCCATTACCATTAATCAAAGCTTCAATAGAACATAGTTCATAACATATATAAAATAGATTAAATACTTCGCTAGAGCTACTTAATTACCCAAAGGCTCACATGCGAGCTTGGGTGTATACAAAAGTAACCTTAATGGCATCCATGATATTTATAATACTAATGGTGGCCATCAAAATTACATTTAGAACCATTTCTATAAAGCTTCATTGCCTCAATTTGTGTCCTCTGCATCACTGGTTTAAGCTCATTTTATAGCTCTTCATGAGAATCTCTACTAGGGTGTAAATTATATGCACTAGGTGCTGAGATGGAGCCTAAGTGATCATTATATTAGATCCATATCCTTTTACCCTTCACACTATAGTTTCCATGCGTTTCCACCCCTAGAATATGCCCTAAATATTTGGGCACTAGTTAACTACCTGCTAGTTAGAGCAAGACGTACATTGATCCCTCCAACTGGTGCCAAAATACCAAAATATAAATCATCATGCCAAGTGATTGACTTACATCAAGGTGTTTTTTGTGTTGGCATGGATCACATACTTAGAAAAATAAGGGCCCAATATTTTTATATTTATTTATTTATATTTGCCTTAGAGTAGTTTGTTTGTTTCATCTTGCCTTAGATTAATTTTTTATTATATTGTGCCATATATTATTTTATATTGCTATTTAAATAAGGTGCTTTACATTTTTTAATTTTGAGTGTTATGTATCTAAGGAAAATTATTTTACACTTTAGTCTTGTTCTACTTGGGCTTGAGTTGTTTACTTTTTGAATTTAGATTGTGTTCTTATGCTTCCCTTCTCCCTAGTTGTCATAGGTTTATTACATTATGTTTATACTTAAGTCTTGATTTTTTATATCTTATACTTAAGTTGTGAATATTTGTATTCACTCTTATTATTATTTTATCACATTATCACTACAATTTGGATTTGATTGATCATATCTTATGCCTAAGTTAATTCTATTTGTGTTTAAATTAAGTTTTTGAATGCATAGGAAACACATTATTACTATGGTTTATTCATAAATATGATGCATAATGTCACATGATATAATAAAAATTAGGTCAAATTATCTATAAAGAGATGGTTCCAATGGTAATTCCTCTTGTTCCCAATATACCTACCCAAAAAACACTTGAACACATAGTAACCCACTCAGTAATGAATATTAATCACTGTTAGTTAGGATGCACATCTCCATACTAGCAGGTACCCTAGATTCTTACTATTCCCCTATGTTAGCTCATCATTAATCCATGTTACGAGTTCACTCCATGAGCTATCTTTTCCAATTTTACATAACATGGCAAATTATTTAGACCAATCACTAATCACAACTACCCTATTAGGGAAAAATGATTGTATCATGCTCACATTTGCCCTACTAAGGCAAATTCACTGTGCCAGGATTAGAATTGCATTTTTATGGGAAATCCTTATTTAGACCATTATAACATGTTATTTTACTCTTTCTAAGGGACTATTTGATGGCACTATTTTCCACATACTCCCTTGAGGGGGAATTTAGGGCTCATCAACTACCCTTTTGGGCATTAGCCTATGACTATTAGCTCATAACAACCCATAGTTGTCAACACGTCACTTCCTAAACATTAAAATTTTGAACATAATGACATTTTCATTATTTGAGAAAATATTACCATACTTGTGTCTTGTTACACCTAGTTAAACATGATAAAAATGTAGACACTCATTTTTGGCCACTTTCATGTCTAAATGGACTTCAGACTAATTTTTATCAAATAATACATAACTATGCCTATAAATCACTTGAACATCCCAAATCCATCTGCATATTGGATGTAAGTGCCCATAATTTCATCAAGGCATCCCTATTTTGGATATTACCCTGTATACAATGATAACCTCTCACCAATTCATCTCTAGTCAGGATACAACCTAACAAACTAATTTTTTCAACTAATTGAGTGGGGCACTTAACCCAATTATTGAAATGACTAAAAGACCAAGCATAATTAATTAACAAAAATTAAATTTCTTAAATGAAAAATCTATGTGGAATTAATGAATATGTAATTTATAAAAATGAATTTTCAAAAAATATGAGGTCATGATGATGTTATCAATTTCAAAGTCAATAATTCCAAAATATCAACATAAATTCCATAAAAATCATAAATGTTGAGCCATGCCTCCATAAATGTATAATTAAAGTTATCATTAATTGCATTTGGACTCCCAACCTTAAACCTAACCTAACTACACATGGGTTAGAGTTATTTGAAAACTTATACATACAAGTGCCATAAACATTCTTAACCAAGCTTTTGTGTGCAAACAAATAATGCCAAATTATTTCTAGAAAGCTTAATTGCCAACACAAGCCAAAAGCTAATTGTCAAGGGAACAAGAGGAGGTGATTCCCATAAAGCATCAAACATCATCAAAGACCATTTTCAAAATACCAAGAACAAGCATTCTCTCACACCGATTGCAATATGGAGTCATTTTATGAAGGTAAATGGTGTTTTTGTCTTCTATTAGTAGATCTCTTTATTTTGTTGTCATTTCCCACCCTAGTACTTAAGCTTAGAATTTTAGTTATCATTTATTGTTTTGGTTTATCCATTAATAAGAGAGACTAACATTGTCTTTATAATCCTACATTACATGTGGGTTTTGATTATGTAGTTTCACTTACTATACAATAGAATGCATGATTGAAATAAAATGGAATATTTCCATGCCCCCATCATGATCACATATCTGATAAGTGTGAAGTGGAAAGACAATCATTTTTCATTCAACTATAATTATGTGGTTGTGTATGTGTGCATGAATTAGTATCATGCCCTTGCATTTGTACCATTGATATAGAATGATATGCATATTTTTGTTGCCTTCACCAACATGCCCCATTTTGAAACTAAAAATGGGGACCCTCTTTTTTTATCTGATCTTTCTTTATGGAGTTATGATTGTCTCTATGATTGATCCCTTCTCTAATTGGAAATTATATAAATTATTAGTTACAAGTGATTGTGCGTGCTTATTTATAATGCCTTTGCACATTTTTTAGTTTAGTCTAAGCTTTCATCTATGAACATTACTGTCTAACTTGCATATGTATTTTTACATTTCAAGTTTATCTCCCTTAGTTTTAAATCATTTTATCATTCACTATAGAATTTTTCATTTGAATGTCCAGGATTAAATCTTTGTGTTATGCAAATGTTTGGTTTTGATTCCTATAATAAATGATTGTTTCTCACATAAACTTCACTTGGAAAAACATAGTTTTTTCAAAAATATTTTACTTAGCCAATTTCTTGTTTTCTTACAGTTTTTCAAAAGCTTATCATGGCTCCCCAGATTTGTCCACACATCTAAATATCATCAATGTGTGAATTCAAAGTCAAATATTTTTTAACAAGTGACTAAGTCTTTTTAAAACCCTAGGGCATTGAGAAGGTACCACGAGGCATCCTCTCAAGAGCCTGGGAGATCAAAAGCATTAAGGTATTAACTCAAAAACCCAGAACCTTAGAACCTTGGGGACATTGAAACATTATCTTAGAAGGTAAAGGCTTGTGGACTTAGAAGGTGCCACATGGCACCCTCTTGGAAGCTTGGGAGCTAAAAGTGATTATAACATTCACCCAAAGCATGAAGAGCCTAGGGGCCTGAGCAAAATCCATGTGGCAATGACTAAACAAGTACAAACTAGAGCCCAAGAGAATGAGAAGTGGCCATGTGGTGATGACTGATCAAGTATAGAATAGATCTTGGGAGGCTAAAAAGTGGCCATATAATAATTACAAAGGCATACAATAGAATAAAACTTAGGGGTACTGACATACTACTAAGTGGCAAAGTAGGATTCATTGGGTGAATCCAAAATCTTAGTAAAGGAAAAGGAATGAAAAGCTAAGGACCATGGAGCAGTGGTGACATTAGAAGATGAAGGGGCTAATATTGATGGTCCATTTGGCCATCAAAATTATCAAAAGACAAGATGTGACTATGTGTCCAATTCAATAACAAAATTAAGTTCCAACTCCATTGAATGTTGATAAACCATGGAATTCAAGGCATTTTAGTTGGCAAAATGATCAAAAGGGGTAAGATTCAACTAAAATTATGAATAAGGCATGAATCATATGCATGGTATGTGCATTGGGATCAAGTGAAGAACATAAAATAGATTTAGCCTTCAAGAGGCATTATGCCTAACTACATGAAACATGTCTAAATGGAAATCCCAAAGCAATCCTAATGACCCTCTACTACCAGAGTTTAATTTAGTATCATCAAGAGAAGGGTAATGCATGCATGTCTTTTAGAGCCTCGAGTACACTTCCAATCACATTGATGATTGCTTATAACCACCCTAGTAGTGGGATGAATTTTAAACTCAATGGACTTGAAGGTCTATCTAATATCAATTATTACATTGTATTAAGGGTTGGTGTTTTTTAGGATAAGAGAAGGCTATACCTAGCTAGCTCCTTTTAGTTTTAACATTAGAGTAGTGGACCAATCAATTATTTTTATGCATTTTCTTATTTTTTAGACTAGTCTTTTTTGAGTCAAGGCTATTTGAAAGCCATTTTTGTAATTCAACTGAGTATTGGATGAATATATATTTATTCATTGAATGTAATATCTTATATAAATGTATTATAAATTGATAGAGTAGGCCTGCACATGAAATATGGTGGCCCTATTTTCCTCTTTTGCATTATTTTTATCTCCCTCAGACTCTTGCACCATCCGTTAGTTGGAGTTGTGCTAGGTTTGGCTTAACTAAAGACTAGTTTATTTAAGGATTTGTCTATTCAAGAGGAACTAACTTGTTCCATTATAAAGTGGGATCTCTTATTTTTTCCCTACCCTTCTCTCTTTTTATTTTATTTATCCAACTTTGTTAGTTTAAAATCTATGCAATCTGCTCTTAGTGTTTTATCTTGATTGCTCACTCTGTCTATTATTGTTTATGGACTATTAAATCCATAAAATAAATATGTTTATTTGAATCAGTTATTTATTCATGGTTAAAAATCTATATGTTAACTCTTTTAAGGCATAAGATCTATGCTTAGAATGCATGTGATTAGTCTAAAATACTCTAAATAGGCCCCTTGAATTGGAATGGTCACAATGAGCCTATTAGGTTACCTTGTGTACCAAGAATTAGTAACCAAGACCTTGAGGATATTTATTCACATGAGTTTCCTTTCAAGAGAGACAAAGATTAACAACCCCTACCTAAGTTGGAGAGTCAAAATACCCATCAATTGATTAGTGCTAGAAGGAGGGTTGAGCTAAATTTTTAAACTTTTCTATTATTTTAAAGATCTTTTCCTAGTAATCCAATGACCTTAGCTTGGACAGGGGGATGTAACTATCATGTGAATGTTCTAGGACCTTACCATGACTTACCCAAGAATCCAAAAAAATTATATGCAAAGTATATCCATGGTGGGGTCAATACTATTGAAGAACACATTCAAGCTATCAAAGAAGTTGTTATCAGAAGGTAAATTCAACATGAGGATGTGGTTTGTCACTTATTTCCCATTTCACTAGATCAAACAACCTATTATTGGTATTTTGGTCTACCAGAAGGGTGAATCAAAACTTGATCCATCTTTAAAAATTTGTTCCTTAACATTTTTAGTGTGCCCATTGACCCTTTTGTCTTATTTCATAAATTTACCACAACTTGTAAAGAACCTAATAAACCAACTAGTGCATTCAACCATAGATTCCATAAGTTATACACTAGGTTAAAGGATCCTTTACTAGAAGTAAATGATGAAACTATGGGAGTATATCTCAATGTGTTGGATCCTCTAACTACCATGTTCATTAGGATGAACCCATCTATTGTCACATCATTAGCATTGGTATACCAAGAGGCTATCAATGTAGAGTAACAATGAATGACTCAGGGATTTGATGCATACCCTTCATATTATTTAGAACAACAGGGAATTTATTCCCAAAGTCCTTCAAGTTGCATTCTTCAAAATCAGCCCATGGATCAATATGTGCCCCATAATGAAGCATTGCCCCATTTTACAATCAGATTGGTCTCTTTCCAATAAATGACAACTTTGATTGCTCTTTTAGTGCATATAAATTGGTTAATTCTTTGTATAATCAACATGCCACTTCATATTATCTTAGTGATTTAGTATATTTTGGTTTTGTTATTAATCAAATACCATTTTTTTTAGGAAGTAATCAATAGCTAATGCATAATCCAAGCTATGAGGCTGAATTCCCAAATGCATCATTGAGAGTCTGTGAATATGGATGTAGAGATAAGGCTAAGATGATTAGACACATCAATAATATGCTATATTACAAACATGGTATATTATTTGAATGCTATGGTAGTGATGATGAGGACTCTGATGGTGAAGTTTAATTAGAGGTTACAAATAACCTATTGGTTGAGAAATAAATTGATGAAAATTTTCCCACATAAAATGAATAATCTAACATCTCTTGAAATCAACCATAAGAACAACTAGAGAATTTAGAGATATTAGATGATGAATATGCATGTTATGCATATAAAGTATTCTTTCCCTTTACTACTGCTCCTACATTTGAAAAAATCATCCAAGATGATTAACAACTCAAGTGCATAGATCTAACATCCATCTCATCATTGGGGATGGATGAAGATGAAAAAAATGATGAAATAGGCCATCCAAGTGAATTAAATGATCCATAGGTGTTCAAAATGGATGATCTCTCACCTCAAGATAGTCTAAACTTAGATAAAAATGTCTTGAAATTGAATGACATAGCCATGATGTTCCTCTTAATAGTAAAGGTACTCAAAGGGGAATAACAACAACATCGTGGCCTAAATGGATAAGTCATACTACTAGAGATACAAGATAAATATGGAATGATTTAACCCAAGTCTCCACACACTTAATATAAAAATGATAAAATTAGGTTGGATTTAACATGGGAATAACCACTCCCACACCTTCTCAACAACAAAGAAGACTAAGAGGATGCTGCCAAAGAATTCACTATAGTGCAAAAATAGATCATAATTGATTTATCTATTGGATGCAATAAAGATGATACCCATACAAGGTTGGATATGTAAGATATTTTGGTATGTATCACTAAACAACACTACTCATTACCATAGTTTAATGTGTGGGATGAGGTATTTCTCAAACCCCATCCCTCATGCTTTCTACAATCTAGATACAAATATAATGTAGAATTTATGGTCCTAGTTTACTTTAATTGCATGAAACTAACATAGAAAAATATTTATGGGATATTTTCCATTAACGTAGAGGAAAACATAGAAGAAAATAATATTATCCTTTTCCATTTTCAAAATCTTGAAAATAAACAGGTGTCTAACTAGTTTCAAACATGCATCTACTTGAAAATATCTATGAATAATCTCTTTTCATTTCTTGTTTGATTTTTGCTTGTTTCTTTCCCATCCCTTATTGTTAGTTTAGTTTCCCTTTCTATTTTTTTGTCTATTCATTCTATTTTTGATTTGAGGTTCCCCTGTTAATCAAATAAATGAAATGAAAGACATGTTGATAAAAGTTAATATTGCTTGAACAATTACATAAACTATCATGGCTCTCTTGTGTAATTTTAGATTGATAAAGACCAATGATTCAAAATAGAATGTGTGGATTCAAAAAGGTTTGTTTTCTTGTTTAAATCTATTTATACACAATTGAAATATTTGAAGAAAATTTAGCATTATATTTTTTGAGTTTGTCTTAATTGACCCTGAACTTTCTGATTTTATCTGAACCCATGGATTGGTCCCTAACCCTCCATAAATATAAAAAAGTAAATTCTCATTTAAAAATAATTGAGCCAAAATGCAAAATATAAAAATATTCCTTGAAAGGGCGATCTTGGTAACCTCCACCATAGGATTTATATCCTATTCATTAGTGGAGCAAGGCCTTAGGAAGAGATCAGAGGTATCTCTGTTAGGGCTGTAGGTGCCTGGTTGGAAATATAGCAATACCCATGCCATTCCCCCCATGCCAAACAACTAAATATTTTTCCTTTCATAAGTTTTGATCATTTATACAAATTTAAACTATTTTCTATTCATGAAAATAAAATGAATTAATCATTTGATCACACACACAAATGGTCTTTGGCAGGATTACAACTGATTATGCTACATATTGAGGCATAATTTAGTATTTTTATTCTTTTGATTTTATCTCAATAAATAATTTATAGCTATGCTTATTGCTTGGATATAATAACTAAAGATTTTAAATTTCATACTCAAGAGTATCTACCAATAGGAGTCACCATTTATCATTGCCTTTACCAATATGCCCATTTTCAAACTAAAAATGGATACCCTCTTTTATTATCTAATCTTTTTTTTATGGAGTTGTGATGGTCTATCTGATTGATCCCTTCCTTGATTGGTAATTAGCTAGATGATTAGTTACAAGCGACTGGGTATGCTTATTTCTAATGCCTTTGCATTTTATTTAGTTCAGTCTAAGACTTCATCTATGAACATTACCATCTAACTTGAAAGTTTATTTTAAGTATTTAAAGTTTATTTCTCTTAGTTTTAAATCATTTTATCATTTATTATATACTTTGTCATTTGAATGTCTAGGGTTAAATCTTAGTTTTATGTGAATGATTGATTTCAATTCCTATATCAAATTACTACTTCTCACATAAAATTCACTTGGAAAAATTTAGTTTTTTTAAAATATTTTACTTACCTGATTTCTTATTTTGTCATAGGTTTTCAAAATATTCTTTTAGTTCTCAAGATTTATCCATGCATCCAAATCTCATTGACACATGCTGAGAGGATGCCACATGGTACCTTTTTAGGGTACTAGGGCTTTAAAAATACTATCATTTTTTCAAAAGATTACCATAGTTCTCAAGATTCATCTATGCATCCGAATCTCATCGACACATGAATTCAGAGTCAAATATTTTTGAAAAAATGATAGTATTTTTAAATCCCTAATACCCTAAAAAGGTTCCATGTGGCATCCTCTCAGGAACTTAGGAACTTGGAAGCATTGAGGCATTACCTTAGAAACTTAGAACTTAAAAAATTTGGAACCTTAGGGGTATTAAATCATTAACTCTAAAGGTAAAGGTGTGTGGCCCTAAGGCTCTGAGAAGGAACCATATGGCACCCTTTTAGAATATTGAGAACTCAAAATGATTACAACATTAGCCTAAAACATGATGATATTGGGGGTCTAATAAAAATCAATGTGGTGATGATCAAGCAAGTACAGACTAGAGATTGGGAGGCCAAGAAGAATCAAAGCATTAAATCATAAACTTAGAATTGTGAAACCTTATAACCTCAGGGGAATTGAATCATTAACTCAGAAGGCAAAGGTGCATAGCCTTGAGGCCTTGAAAATGATCCATGTGGCACCCCTTTAAAATCTTAAGAGATCAATATAATTATAACATTATCCTAAATCATGAAGAGCTTAGGGGATCGAGGAAAAACCATGTGGTGATGACTGAGCAAGTACAGACTAGAGTTTAGGATTTAAAAAAGTGACCATGTGGCTATGACAATGATAAAGGTAGATAACAAATTAAAGCTCAAGGATGTTGATAGATTTCCAAGTGGAAAATAAGGACCCCATGGGAAAATACAAAAGCCTAGCAAAGGAAATGGAATGTGAAGCTAAAGAATGGCCATGTGGTAGTGGTTATTTCATAAGATGAAGGGACTAAGATTTAAGGCTCATCTAGCCATCAAAACCATCAAAATATAAGATGGGACTGTGCATCTAATTCAACAAAAAAACAAGTTATAACTCAATAACATGATGATAAACCATGTAATTCAAAGTGTTGCATTTGGCACAATGATCAAAAGGGTATGTATTCAACTAAAATCATGAATAAGGTGTGCATCATGGGCATGACATGCATATTGGGATCAATCAAAGAGTATAAGATAAATTTAGACTTTAAGAGGCATGATACCTAACTAAATAGAACACATCTAAATATAAATCCTAAAGTAATTCCAATGACTCTCTTTTACCAGAGTTTAAATCAATACACACACACACACACACACACACACACACACACACACACACATATATACATATACATACACACACACACACACACACACACACACACACACACACACACACACACACACACACACACACATAAGATCATGGTCAAGTAGACATGTATTTCAGAGCCTCAACTACACCTTTCAATCACATTGATGATTGCTTGTAATCACCCCAGTAGTGGTATGAATTTGAAACTCCATGGAATTGGAGGTGTATATAAGATCAGATCCTATGTTTTAGTAAGGGTTGCTATTTTTTAGGATTAGAGAAGGATATACATATCTAGATACTTTTAATATTAAAATTATATTAGTGGACCAACCATTTCTTTTCATGAATTTTTCTTATTTTCTAGATTATTCCTTTTTGATTCAAGGCTATTTGGAATCCATGTTTGTAATTTAACTGAGTATTGGATGAATATATATGTGTTCATTGAATGAAACATATTTATATAAAAGCATTTTCAATTGATAGACTAGGCCTGTGCATGAAATATGGTGGCCATGTTTTCTTCTTTTGCATTGCTATTATCCCCCTCAAAATCTTGCACTGTCCTTTAGTTGGAGTTATGTTAGGTATGGCTCAACTAAGGACTGGTTTCTTTGAGGATTTGTCTACTGAAGAGGAACTGACTAGTTCCATTAGAAATTAGGATCTTTTATTTTCTTCATGCCCTTTTCTCTTTTGATTTTCTTTATTCAACTTTCTTATTTAGAATCTATGCAATATGATCTTAGTGTTTTATCTTGATTTCTTAATTTGTCTATTATTTTTTATGCATTGTTGAATCCATGTAATAGATATGTTTGTTTGAATAAACTATTTATTAATGGTTAAACCTCTATATGATGATTATTTTAAGGCATAAGTTCTACATTTAGAATATATATGATTAGTTTGAAATACTCTAAATAGGCCCCTTGAATTGTAATGGTCATAATGAGCCAATTGGGTTACTTTACATACCAAGACATGGTAACTAAGACCTTGGGGAGATTTTCCACACAAGTCTCATTTCAAGAGAGACAAATATTAACAACCCCTATCAAAGTTGGCAAGTCAAAATACCTATCAACACATCTATATACTAAATCTAAGAACACGCATCTAAATTTTTTTTGTCTGTGAAATTTTATTCATATAAATTATTGTACATATGACCATGTATATGCATATAAGTATGTATGAATTTGTGTCTAAGTGTTTTTAAAGTGAATACATATGCATGGAATATGCTCCTATACTTTATATCAATGTGTTAATATATGTTGTTAGTGTTACGTCTTGATTTCACCCTATGATTTATAACCTTCTATCCATGGATTAATAGGGTTATTAGCTTATTATCATTATTTTGACTTGATATTTATGATAATAATGGTATGGAACAATGATATTATTGATTATTATACATGATGTGATAGTTGTATTTTATTATTCTGTACATTGAGGATGCATATCTATTAGTTTTGCATAATTGGTTGATATATGATGACTCATACTATCTACTTATTACAAGGTAGATGCAAGACTAGTCTTACCCTCAAATCTTGATGAGGGAGAACATCATTGAATATGATGGGCTAGATGGGATGATTGGACGATGACAGAGAAGTTGTTAGTGACCCTACACACATGCACATTAGATTTAAAAATGTTATATGTTAGTGCATATTTAAGGAAATATTGTTATGAATATAAATACATGTGGATTTATTTATTAATATGAATTAGATTTATTTAAATTAACTACCTTGATTTTTATAATAAATTAAGAAAATAGATATTAATTACTTTTCAGAAAATTGAATTATCCTAAATTTCTAACCTTGAGTGAAGACAATCTCAACTTAGAATGAGATACATGAAATTAAAATTTAGTAATTTATTATCATTATTTTTTTCAAATAAACTTAAGTATATGATAACTTGAATAATTATGGTGATGAAATATATAAATAGTATATTTAATTGGCCTTATGCTTGAGTTAATTAAGAGAAACTAGGACACAATGAACTAATTGAATGTTTTAACATTAATTAAAGAATTTTAAGGTGAGATAATATATGACCTTGGAGAGTGAGTTAACAATAGAAAGGTAAAGTTAATAAAGGAAAAATATTCCATGCATGGATGGAGAGCTAGGAGAGGATTGCATGAATAAGATCCATGATAAAATGTGAAGGAAATAATTTTATAAATATGTATGAAAAATAAGAAAAGAGGGAGAAAAAAAGGAGACAAGACATGAAGAAGAATCATGCATGAGAAATTGTAAGAGAAGCTGGATAATGTAAGAAATATCTAGATGTTTTATATTAAGTTGATTTTGTATTATTTTTTGTGTAAGTGTATTATTTTGAAAAGAGTAATGTTAAACTGGCCAAAACCTAAAGTGATTTGCATATGAATTGTAGATCATATGGTTGATAAATAAATTATTACTTATATTTGAATGTGTAATATTTAATAAATAATCCATCATCTTATATGTAAAAGCCTATGTAGTATTTATTAAATAAGTCAACATTTCACTTTGTAGATTATTTATTAATGGTATAGGTAGCATTCTAGATAAAAATAGTTTGAGTTAAGTCATTATGGAAACGTCTAATTTATTTGATTAAGTTTTACCATTGGCAACATCTAATTTCATTGCCAACATCTACCTCAAAGAAAACTAGTGCCCTTTATTTCTGAATAACATCTTATATTTGTTGGTTTGCATAATATGGTTGTGATCAATGTTTCATACTTTTGAGGTTAGGTTTTTCAAATAAATTTTAATTATTTTTGGACTATGTATTAAAAAAATGAAATGCCACTTATATATATATATATATATATATATATATATATATATATATATATATATGCTTAGTATTTAATTTGAAATGCCAATTATATATTACAAATGCCAAGTCATTAAAAATGAAACACTTTATATATTATTAAACCCAATAATTTACTTATAACCTCAACATTTTATTTTATTAAACACTTTCTGCATTCCAAACTAGAGACTTGGATTTTAATAAAATGGCATAGTGTTCTACTTATCAATTTATAATATATAAACTTGGCTCTTTTTACAACACCTCAACATTTTACAATATCTACCCATCCAGTTATACAACACCTCAACATTTAAAAAAATAAACCTAGCATTATATTTTGGGTTTAGTGATTCAGTAAAAGACTCAACCTTTTCATTTTTAATGACTTGGCATATGTAATATATAATTGGCATTTCAAATTAAGGACTAGGCATTTACACACACACACACACACACACACACACACACACACACACACACACACACACACACACACACACACACACACACACACACACACACACACACACACACACACACACACACACACACACACACATGTAAATGCCTAGTATTTAATTTGAAATGCCAATTATATATTACAGATGCCAAGTCATTAAAAATGAAAAGGTTGAGTCTTTTATTGAATCACTAAACCCAAAATATAATGCTAGGTTTATTTTTTAAAATGTTGAGGTGTTGTATATATATATATATATGTATATATATATACACACATATACATATACATATACATATACATATACATATATATATATATATACATACATACATACATACATACATACATACATACATACATACATACATATATATATATATATATATATATATATATATACATACATATACATACATACACACATACATACATATATATATATATATATATATATATATATATATATATATATATATATATATATATATATATATATATATATATATATATATATATATATATATATATATATATATATATATCTGTGTGTGTGTGTGTAAATGCCTAGTCTTTAATTTGAAATGCCAATTATAAATTACAAATGACAAGTCATTGAAAATGAAAAGGTTGAGTCTTTTATTGAATCACTGAACCCAAAATATAATGCTAGGTTTATTTTTTAAAATGCTGAGGTGTTGTATAACTGGATGGGTAGATATTGTAAAATGCTGAGGCATTGTAAAAAGAGCTGAGTTTATATATTATAAATTGCTAAGTAGAACACTATGCCATTTTATTAAAATCCAAGTCTCTATTTTTGAATGCAAAAAGTGTTTAATAAAATAAAATGTTGAGGTTATAAGTAAATTATTGGGTGTAATTAAAAATATAGAGGCTTATAAAGTTAAAGGCTGAGTCACTTCTTTGAACCACCAAATCACAATTGGTAATGCCAGGCTTTATAAATGAGATGCTAGGCTATACAAATGAGATGCTAGGTTGTATAAATGAAATGATAAGTTGTATAAATGAGATGCCAAGTTGTATAAAAGGAGATGCAAAGTTGAGTATAATTATCAAATCCCAAGTCATGTATTTGAAACTCCATTGAATTGCTAGATCCTTCTAATGAACTGCCATGTCATTTAATTAAATAGCCAAGTCTTTTTTCTATGAAGTGCCTAGTTTTAATTTGTAGCATTGAGAATTTAATTAAGGCTACTGTGTTATATATATATATATATATATATGTATATATATATATATATATATGTATATATATATATATATGTATATATATATATATGTATATATATATATGTATATATATATATGTATATATATATATGTATATATATATATATATATATATATATATATATATATATATATATATATATATATATATATATATATATATATATATAAGTATATAATATTAAAAGTGCCATGTATAAAGTGTCATGTATTAGATTAAAATTTTGTGACTACTAAAATATTACCGAGTTTTTTTAATAAAAGAAAATAATGTTGATCTTTAATGCAAGATTGAATGCTAGATTAAACTTTATTTTTGCCTTGGATTTCCATATCACGGTTTGAATGAATTTACATTACTAGATAGAGTTTAATTTTAAATAATGTGCATGATTTTCATGGGATTCTTATATATTATAAGCGTTGAGTCTTTTAAATAAAAGAAAATATGTTTCTATTTAATGCAAGATCGAATGTTGGGTGCAAATTTATTATGCCTCAGATTTCAATATAGCATTTTTAATTGGATAAATTATACTCCCAACTCTAATTTGATTCCTTATATTTCCCCTTTGATCAGTGATCAATGTTGGAATGATTTGTATACCCGAATCTAAAAGAAATAGTAAAACTTGGGTGTCATTTCACACAATATTTAATTATGTAATGTTTTGAAAATAATGTCAGGAATATAGATTATTATATGTATACAAAGATAGATAAAAATATGTTTATACATATATGTATGAGATTCATATGTGGAAGAGTGTAAGTCATATGACCTATGTATTGTAGAAGCTCATGTTTTAGTATAAAAGTACAATAAGGTTGTCTACAAGTACTTCTCTTTATATTAGTAAAGAGTGAATAAAGTATTATAAATTATAAATATTCCAGGTAGAACCTTACCTTGATTTATTTATAGTTCCTTGGGCTAAATTTAAGGTGAAAGGATCTTAGGTTATAAAGATGTTAATTTTGTACTTAACATAGGTTTAAATAAATAAAATCCTTAATAACTTGCATAATACCTGGTTGGTAGATTTACTTGCTTGTCATAGATATTGATTATAAAATAAATCAATAAATAAGGTTCAACCATAATTTTGATGGCTAAGTGCATGTTAGAAGCTATTATGAAAGATTGTATGTGTTTTGTAGAATTAAATGCATGAACTTAGATTGTGTAGAGTTGAGACACATAAAAAGAACTTGTGAATGCCTTATATGATGGTTTTGAATTAGAGGATGTTTTCTTCTATGTTGAGAAATAAATGAGATTAACAAGAATGAAATCTTGTTTTCTAAATAGGTCTATTTGGTTGCAATACTCAGGTTATAGGTTCATAGAAGTTTTGTTTGAGAAATATTGTAAAACTTTGACTTATGTCATATATATGTTTTTAGTATTGAAAACCTTTGTGTAGTACATATTTATGAAAGTATTTATATGTAAAAGTAATTAGACTATTATAGCATAAAATAGTGCATCATGATGTGTGCCTAGAGATTATGTTTTCATGTGATTATTATTGTGCAGTATAATTTAGGGTATACTTGGTGGTATAATCATGTGCTTGCTTATTTAAATAATTATAGTGTAAGATTGATTGATTATTCATGTTTGAGTAGAGTGTTCATGTACAATGAGCTATGATAATATGGGATATCATAGAATAATTCAACTTAAAAGTATATGTTTAGATGGTATATACTATATTTGTATGTTTAGACTCTCACCTATGTTGAATGATTAAATATATGTGTTGGTTATTACTTGATCATTATGTTTGTAATAGTTAAGAGGACATCACGTATGCGTGCATACAACCTTGAGAGTGTAAAAAATGTTAGATTAGAATTTTATGTGTTTGTATTTATGACTATTTAGTATGACTAATTGTGGAAAACTAGTAGTTATGCCTTAGAATACTAGACTATGATATTATGGGATATCATAAGGTGTATATATTTGTATATTATTGTAGTAGTTAGGAATCTACATTTTAATGTGAACCATCCCTGGGTGTTATGAATTGTAGGTATTATTTCTTGTATGAGTTAAATAATAATGTATGATTTATTTATGTGTTGATGGAATAAATGTACTCTTTGATTACTCATATGTTTAGCATGTGATGTGATATGATTTCTAGTAGGATGTGCTTAGTATGAATATTATGGTTAAATAATGTATAGTGAGACATTATATTTGGTATGTATGATTTGTATGTCAATGCAATATCTTGCAATGTAATGAGTTTTTTATGATACACTACATGTTTACTTTTATCATACACACATGGGTACTAGCTTGTTATTTGGATTCACACACTGTTATATCTACCTATCCATGAAGGGAGGGACATTTCATGATAGGGGATTGTGTGGGGGATTTTTGGTCCATGTTTGGTGTGGAAAAGTACTCAGATAATGCTCTCCCTCCCCACAATAGTTTTAATTCTTTGGAGACTACACTTGATATTTAGAGATACACGAGTTAGTTCGACTTGAGCTATAGAGGGTATGGTATTTATTTATTAGATTAAGGATAAATTACTAATGTAAATGTAATTATATTTCATTTAAATATATTGGAGCAATAGTTACTGTATTAGTGGACCAACTGTGGTTGAGTACTAATGTATTTACTTTCCTTGCAATTATATATTATATTACATTCAGTATTAGATTTTGGTACTATTAATGTTTGAATTTTTTGATTATATGATTATCTAAAGTTATATAATATAAATGTGGTTGAGTAAATTAATTTTAACTATTTAATTTTTAAAAAAAATTACTGCATTATTTTAAGTACAACTTGAGGGGTTATTACAGTTAAAATCTTAACCTAATCTAGTCAGTCTTATTGGTGAAGTAAGTTATGTTTAGCTCTATTAGGGGCTTAATAGTGTTTTCATGTGTTTAATGCATAATTAAGGGATTAATGATGTGCACATGTGTTTGGTGCATAATATAGTCATTCTCCACCATGAGTGGCTTACACATGGATTGCACTATGGATTATCCAACCCCACTTTGGTGTGTAAACATAGTGTTAACATACCCACCATGGATTGTCTACCTCACTTTATCTTTCGTATTGAGAACTCTAATAGTGCATTAACAAGGAGAGAAGGAATGAAGTGAAGAGAATATAGAGATTCATTTGTGTATGAGTAATTTATCTATGAATATCTCACTATGTTAATGACATGCTTATTTAATATTAGTTGAGGGTGTTTATCACTCTAATATGTCATGTATTTGAACCAATTTGATATCTGATCACTTTAGATGTCTAAAATATGTGAAACTTATACTTTCTCTAATTTAGTGCTTATGGAGGTTTATGTCTCTATGATAATCCCACTGTAATTCCCAATTTATGAGATGAGGGAGGTATCCTATAAGATACTCATCTCAAAATAAGAATGGAATGTATCATGTCATATGTAAATATAACATCATGTAATATAATTTGATCATGTGGAGGATATGTCATCATAGTAGTATATTTATTTATCAAAAAATATATATAACATATATAATTTAGGGAATTTAAGTGTCATGTCTAGATAGGTTTATCAATGAAGCATGTAGTATAAGTATTTTTGAATAAGAGTATGTAATAATATTTCATGATATAAATCATGCCACCCCTTGATTTCATCAAGCTCATCAAACAATTTTTTTAGTGTCATGTATTGGCCAAGGTCCACATACAAGGGACACCAAATGATGTAAGTACAATAGATTACAACCCTATTTATATGCTATTCAACTCATGATCTTAAATCTTCACTATATTAAATCTTGATTTGGAACCTCTCTCCTATCTAACAAAATTTTCCTAAATACTCTTCCTTTCAACTAGGTTCACACTTCCATCATCTATGATGACTATACTTTCTTGGATTATTTATTTTATTATATGCCAAGTATTCTTAATGACAAGGTTATTCAATGGTATATATAATTCACCACTTAATTATAATTAAATTTATTCTAAAAGGACTATAAAACCTTCCTTTAACCTTATTTTGGATGGACAAAAGAAAATATGGTCTCCTCTTGAGAAATTGTTTTTGGGTTTCACCAAAATACTTTCCAAGGGATACTAGGCTTATTAGTCCTATTAGTTTTCATGAAATATCCTAAGAAAAATAAAGGTACTTTATATCCTTGAGGGTTAACTATATCCTATTACATTCCCCTTGTTCCTTTCTATAAGGTTTTTCCCTCTCTTGGCTTAGATTTTCTCAAAACAATAAAATATAGGACTTAGGACTAATTAGCTAGTTTTGTTAGACTAAGATTTAGGTATAATTATGGTTTTACTTCATAATTTTTTTTTAAACCACTTTAAATACTATATGAACCTATTTTCCCACCTATTTACCAAATTTTAAGTGTTTCCAAGGGTTAATTTTAGAGATACAAGGGTTTTTGTATTCTAAACCCCATTCTACCTAAACACAGGCTGATAACACTTAAAAATCAACAATTCATAATATAAAGACTATCAATACCTACCATAACTTGGATTAGGACATGTAAAATCTCTTTTTACTTTTAAATTTACCTTTTAGGCTTATCACTTAGTAAAGTACATAGAAATATCTCTTTTACTCAAACTATGTAATTTAAAATCTTGTTTTCAAGCATCTACTATTTTAGAAAACATCATCGACATACCAAACAAAGCTAATTAACCATAAAAAAATCTCACTTATATATATAGAGTATTTAAGAGTGAATTTAATGTTATACAACCTTATTTTTACTTATGTATGCTTGAAACATAGAGTATACATTTTTGTAACTTATTACAGACCTTTTTTCTACTACATACATAGGCCTATTAATCTACACCCTTACTCTCTACTCCTAATAAATCATTTAATGACTTAATTTAGGTCCTAAGTGTGAAATTTATGTATTTATCCATGAAAATATTTCATTATACTCCCTAAGTGGGAAAATTTGAGGTCCATCTCAAATAGAACTTTTTAAGCTTCTTTCTAGACTTCCAATTCTTTCCTCTCTTGTTATCTGGTCTTATTTTTCTATTGATATTTTTATTATTTTTCATCCCTTCATTCTCTCTCTTCCTCTTTTATTTATCCTCTTTTATTTACTTTTGACTTATTCCCTAGCTTATTTTCCCTCGAATTCTTGGTATCTCATATTTTATCTTTATGTAACTTAGATTTATTTGTAGCTGCTTGTTCTCTATATATTGTACTTCCTTTATCTCTAATTCCTCTTTATCATATTATACCCCTAAAGGCTTGTATTCACTCATCATTTCTACATTCACCTCACAACTTTTTCCTTTCATCATTGTCATATTTTATTCCCACACTTCCTACTGAGCTTCTCCTTTGGGCAATGTCTTCCATGGAATATTCATGAATTTCCCCATCTTGTTCTCCATCAAATACCTTTGTTACTGATCTTACTTTGACTATATGAAGGACTGGATTATTTTCATATTTCATCTTCTCCTTGAAATTACATTCTTCCTTCACCTCTTGCTCCAATGGCTCATTTTAGTTATCACATCCTATTATGCTTCTTCCTTAGTTTCTATTGGCCTTCTCATGAGGATTATTTGGTTCCTCATATTGAGTCCTCTCATATATTATTTCCTCCTCTTGAAATATTATCTTCCTTCTCAGCTCAAGTTCCTAGTGACTTAATGTTTCTTTGAAATCTTTCCTCTTATATTATCATGCATACCTTCTATAATTTCAGCTATAATGATACTATCCCAATGAATTAGCTTATCATCTTATTTTTGACTACTTACTCCATATTCATGTCTCCTTTCCTTGAAGTTATCTCCTCATACAACTTAATTCTCTTTGCTCTCCTATTTTTCTCAAATACAATTTTGATTTGGATTTTCATTTACTTAGATATATTTTTAGAATGAAAATATCCTCTTCCAAAGAAATATGGAGTTATTCTTATCCTTGTATCTTTATACCTACACCTAAAACATTTTAAACACACATAAATATATAATTAGGAGATTCAATGGTCACTATAAGGATTTCATGATCCTTCACATCCTTTCTCTTACTTATGTCCTTCTCAAGTGCCTTCTAAACTTCTCTTGGTACTCTTACCATCTTCATAGGCTCATCCTCATGCTTCATTGGTTTACCATAATGTAGTGACCTCTTCTTACCCTTTGCTTGATCAACTAAGCCTTCTTGATCCCTTAACCTTGATGTTGGCCTGAAATCTCCTTCATCTCTTCTTGGACCTCCTTGAAGTTGATTCTCTTCTCTTGATATCTTATCTATACACACCTTCCATTTCATATAATTACATAGTTCCATGCATGGTTTATTCATGGTATTATATCCACATATTCTCATACTTATTTCTCTTTGTATAGATACTTGTCCACTTTTTAGTACTTTCCTTGTAACCTATCTATAATGTTTGTGTACCTTTTTCATGCTTAATTATTTCATGACTTTTATCCAATCTAAATTATGCCTTATTCTTTGATTTATGTACCTAATATTTGTTTATATTTTCATGATGAGTAACTCTTTATTATCTTGTGTCTTGAGATGCTTTACTTGGATTTGACCTCATTCTTGAATCTTTCCTTTCAACTGATAAGAGACCATCTTCTTCTCTTAAGTCTTTTTGAAGGTCCAATTTTGATATTATTCTTTGTCTTATTTATTCTTGATATATATTTCCATTTTTATTGAAAATTTATATCATAATCTTAAATTTTATATCATATATTTGGCTAATGATCACTCTTTTCTTGTATTCTTAATTTTTCACATCAGTAACCTGTCCTTTAGGGTCCATTAACACCTTGTTTTCTTTGTTTCCTTTAAGTTTTGAGATTTTTAATTGAGAATATTCTTTGAAAAAATATATACCTACAATAAAAAACTTAGATACATTGTTAGAATCAAAAATTTGAGGCTAACTTATCTTTTTCATGGTCTGATGCATATACATGCTCCTTCTCATGATTTGTGTTCTTGTAAACATATCTTTATTATATGATTATTCTCCTTCAACTAAGATTTCCTCCAAAGCATCATATAATTATTCATCATATTAAAATTATTCATGGGCATCCTATAATGATTTAATATCAACATCATATAAAAACTTATCTTGAGCATCATGCCATACCTCTATTTCATCTTGCTTGTCTTCAATTATGGTAACCTATCTGAGTTCCTCATTGGACTGATTATCTAATATCTTTATCATATTTTTCATGACTTTAAATCCTTGGTGTCTCCTTATTATTTCCACAATTTTATTTATTGTCCACTTTCCCACCTTATTAATGTATATCTCTTATTCTTATGGATCTCATTCTTCCAAACATTGCTTCAAATGAGCTAAGGATTGCTTCAGCTCATGTATTTATTTTTGCATTCTCACCTAATTATTTTTATATATTTTAATATTCATATTTTTCAACCCTTCCATTGTTTTATTCTTTTATTTACCTCTTTTAATGCATTGATATGCCTCTTGTCTAGTCTTAAGGCCTATAAATAACTTTGTAGTAGAATACACTTCACAAATAAGATGCATAATAATAAAACATATATATGTACATATGCATTTATTATTATTGATCCTCAATTTTATATTATCTTTAATTTTTTAAGCTTAAATGGGCTATAGGACTTCTCTTTTTTCCTATCCTACTATTTCTCAAGGTCTTAACAACCTATCTCAACTACTTCTCACTCAACAAGGTCTTCAACCAAGTCTTTTTCATCCTAGTCTATTAGACTCTTTAGATCCTCACCTAGGTCCATTTAAATGTATTCTCTTGATATTTTCCTCTTATCTTCAAATATATTTATATCTTAACTATCTTTTCTCTTCCCAAGAGCTTTTGCTAAGCTTTAATACCACTTGATGTAAGTACAATAAATTATAACCCTGTTTATATGCGCTTTAACTCATGATACTGGATCTTCACTGTATTAATTTTTGATTTATAACCATAAAATTTTATCCTATCTAAAAAATATTCCAAAATAATCTTCCTTTAAACTAGGTTAACACTTCCATCATCTAAGATGATTGTGCTTTCTTGGATTCTTTCTTGTATTCTATGTTAGTTCTTCTTAGTGACAAGGTTCTCGACTAGTCTCTATAATTCACAACTTATTAATGATTAACTTTGTTCTATAGGGACTGTAAAACCTTCTTCTAACCTTATTTTGTATGGAAAACACCAAATTTAGTCTTCTCTTATCAACATTCTTTTGGGTTTCACCAAGCTACTTTTCAAGGGTTGCTAGGCCTACTAGGCCTATTAGGTTTCATGAAAGATCATAAGAAAAATCAATAGTCCTTTGTGGATTTGAGGGTTAATTATATCATATTAAATTCCCCTTATTCAATTCTGTAAGGTTTTCCCCTCTCTTGGCTTAGATTTTCTCAAAACAACAAAATACAGGGTTTGGGCCTAAATAACATGTCTGTCAAACTGAGATTTAAGTATAATTATGGTTTTAATTCATCAAACAATTTGAAACCAATTTTAACACTCTCTAAACCTATTTAACCACATATTTAAATATTTTCAGGAGTTTCTAAGGGTTACTTTTAGAGATACAAGGGTTTTTGTATTATAAACCATAGTCTACCAAAACATAGGCCAAGAACACTTAAAAATCAACAATTCATAATATAAAGACTGCCAAGACCTCCCACCACTTGTATTAAGACCTATATAAATGCCTTTTAATTTTCCATTTTCCCTTTAAGCTTAACATTTAGTAAAGTATGTAGAAATATCTCTTTTATTCAAACTATATAATTCAAAATCCTATTTTCAAACATACACACCAAAGCTAATTAACCATAAATAAATTTCACTTACATATATAGAGTATTTGGGATTGAATTCAACATTATACAACCTCATTTTTATTTATGTATGATTGAAACATAGAGTATATTATTTTCCAACTTATCATAGACCTTTTTACTATTACATACACCAACTTATTAATCTACACCCTTACTCTATACTCATACTTAAGGCCTATCAAACAAAAATTTAGGTCCTTAATGCAAAATTTGTGTCTTCATCCATGATTCTTGTGCATCACAAAATGTCACAACAAACAAGTCAAATTGCTACACATAGGTGGAGATAAAAATGTTGAAAGTAAGGGACATCAAGGATGTTACATCAAGAAAGGCCAAGGGCCTCACAAAATAGTCATAAAAAAATAATCTATCATGTAAATTAGTGACAACATCAATAGAACATAGAATAAGAAATTAGTCTACACCATCCATATGTGTCAATGTCAAATTATAGTAAAATAACATATCATTTATCACCGTGTAAGAAATGAGTAAATGACAAGGAATTTGTAAGCAATATAAGTGGCTCAACATTGTAAAAATGTCATAAAAATATATAACTTATAATAGTGAAACATGTTGAATAATATGCCCCTAGTATCAACATGTCCTTTAGTAAATGGAATACCAACATATTTATGTCCATGTGTAACATGTATGTCCTACATAACACTCAAATACCATGAAATGTATGTGTGTATTTAAATAATATTCCATCTACCTGTAGACACTCCAATTTTATCATTTTCATGTCAAATTAAACAATGGAATGATTTCCCATAATTTTACACATTTTAATCATTTCTCTATTCCTTGATCATTTCTCTATTCAAAATTTCAATTTATCTGATCAATTCTCTCTTCTTTGCTCAATTGTAATTTTTTTTGATTAATTCCCTCTTCTCTATTCAATTATCATTTCTCTAATCAATTATCATTCTCTATTCAATTACTTCCTTTGTCTTAATTTCAGTATAATAATTAATGCCTCACACTGTATCAAGCAAATATGCCTTTGAACAATTTAATTAATTACTTATTCCAATTACTAATATTATTCTCCCCCCTCATCCCAAGTGGAAATCTTCATGAAAAAGATAATATTGAGATCCTAAGGATATACCCTTGAGAGAAAAATAATTATGCAAATAACTAGCAATAAATTAGGATTATCCTTCACCCTTCATCTTGGAAACAAGATGAAGGGCCCACTTTTGAGATCCATATGTTCTCTTGGAGAGGATGTTTCACCCTTAATCTTGATTGAGATGAAGGGATTATTTTCATTCATCTTTGTTAGTTACAAAGAATATCCTCCACCATTAATCTTGATTGATATGAAGGGCTTATTTTCATTCATCTTTGATATTTACAAAGGTTATCCTCTATATACACATAATATTTTCAAACTTTTATCAAATACATATGCTATCTATCTTGATGGAACCCATCGAGTCTCAATCTCTATGAGTGCATGCCCTAAGGGGTACATTGGTAAAGGGGTGGGTAGACCATTGGTGCTTTTTAGGATTGTTGACCCTTATTAATAATCCATAATCATAATCAAACAAGTATCATAGAAGCAAAAAAAATACTTATAACTAGATCAAAACCTTAATTTAATGATTTACTTAAAATCAACATTTTAAATGATTAAAAAATCAAAATTAGTTTTTAAATATCCAAAATAGACATAATTTTAAGAGTGCAATAAAATAAAGAGACAAAATTTGATAGAATTATCGAACATAATTTGATAACAGAGTTTAGCTATATAGCCTACATCTCCAGATCCACTCCAATGGGGGATCACTCCATATTAATTGTAGAAAAATCACTTTACAATATTAATAATTATTCAAAATTGTCTTTTTGAACTTTACTCTATCAAAGAGATACTCTCAAAACAAAATAATATTGTTTGAGGCATTCAAAAAAAATCTAAGTCTCCAAAAACACTCTTTACTTGCCTTATTTTCTTCTCCATGAACAAAAACATGCCTTCAAATACTATCTCATCCCATTTATATACTATTTGAGCTCCATGTTTCAATGGTCAAGCTCTTATCTTTTTACTCAATCAGGCAAGGTTCAAATCCCTTCTAATAATTTTTGTCTTATCCCAACATTTTTGGTGGCATTGCAATCTAATATCACACATTTGGGAGGTGGGATTTTTTAAAAGTATGTAAATGCCATGAAATTCATGGTATATATTGCCAAGTGATTTGTATTACCTTCAATTTCATGGAAATGTGGTGGCTTGTGGAAAGTGTTTGGCATGGCAAGTGAGGTATGTGAGAACCATGTGGCATGGAACATAGAGTCTTATGGCATATATGTGGAAGAATGAGGGGTCACATGGAAAGCTGTATAAAATATTATAAGTGGCATGGAACACAATATTAATTAATTATATAGTTATAAAAATTAGACCATTATAAATTGGTGGCAAGCCACATGGTGGCTTGAGGACCCACCATGTGGTTAAATTTCCCATTTACCACTTATTGACATTCATTGACTGTTGACTTCTCATCACTTGTCGATAAACCAATTTTTTTTATTTGCCTAAAATGATCTTCTAGGTGCCATAACTCTACATATGGGCTCCATTTTACAAACCATAAAATACATTAGAAATATCTCGATGAGACCTTTGTCATGGCATTGATAAAACTATAATTTGAATAATTTATTTTTGGAGTGAAATATAGATCCTTCTTGATTAATCCTCCCCATTAGGAGCTTTTAGACATCCAAAAGTCAATTAATTGGTAAAGAGGTGAGGGTAGTGCTTCCTCACTTTTTTGGCTTCCATCCATGTAGCCTTGTTCAGGTGCATCCCTTTGATACCAACATGAATATATTCAACATTTACCCTTCATGATGTCCAAACATTCTTGTCAAGTATTGTATCTTCCTACAATTCTATTAGAAACTTAGGAGCAAAATCATCAATAGATGGAATAGATACACTCTCATCACGATCTATGATCATTATAGGCTCATACAATTTTAGATTTTACACATTCACAACTAAATAAATCTACATATAAGATGGCAAATCCAACCAAAAAGATTTTTTACCAATCTTTTCCATAATCTAGAAAGGATCATACCAGATTGGTTTCAAAATTTTACCTTCACCTATCAGTATTTCCTTACTGATGTGAAGCCATACTAAATCACCTACATCAAACTAGTGATCAACATGATGTTTATCATATCTTAATTTGTATTTTGCCTAAGTTTTCTCCAATTGATCTTAGACAGTCTAATGTACTTATTGTATCTTTTTAATGAACTTTGGCTTTAATAATATCTTTACATTCATCAATAGTTGAATCCTATCCATAACAAACATCTAGAGGATATTTAGGCAAATATTCATAACAAAATTCAAAAGGAGATTTCATAGTAGAATAATGAAGTGCATGCTTATAAGAATGATGTATATAGCATAAGTTCTCATCCCACAACTTGGGATGTTTACTACAATAAACCCTAAGTAAATTTACCACTGTGTGATTTATAACGTCTATCTACCCATTGATTTGTGGATGAAATGCAGTGCTCTTATTCAACTTAGTATCCATCAATTCCTATAGTGTTGACCAAAATTCCCCAAAAAAATGAGAATCTTGATAAAATATAATAGATGTAGGCAAACCAAAATGAACCCATACATGTTGAAAGAACAAGTGTGTCATACCTTTCCCTTTAATCTATTTAGTGCAAGGAATCAAAACACACATCTTGATAAATCTATCTACTACCACATACAAGTAATAATGTTTTCTCTATGACATAGGCAAACCCCCTACAAAGTCCATGGAAATACTTTCCCAGGGATGGGTAGGAACAGGTAAGGGAATGTAAAGTTCCAGTTTCTTGTTACTAGGTTTGCTTGTGACACAAAGAACACACCCCTTGATATATTTGGCAACATTTTCCTACATACGGGGCCAATAATAATACATTCTTAAATGTGCAAGTATTTTACCAACTCCAAAATGACTAGAAATAAGAGAAGTATATGCTTCCCTAATCATGTATACCCTTTGATTTAGATGAATGCAAATTTTACCCAAATGATACAAAAGTCCATTATGCACATGATAGTCTGATTCTTCTACCTATTTTTCACTCATCAAGTCTTTATACACATCCTTAAAGTCAACATCATCAACATACTATTATTTTTAACTTTAATGAGTCAAATAAATATGCTATAAAAGAATAGATGCAATTACCATAGGAGGCCTAAAAAGCATGTCAACAACTTTATTTTGAATACCTTTATTATACCTGATCACAAGATGAAACTATTGTAGGAAACCCATCCAATAAGAAATGCCTAGACTATTGTAGTATCCTATGACTGGAGATACTAGAGGGGATGATGATATGTATGTATCACTATCTCCTTTCCCATCAAGTAATGTTTCCATTTATTAACACTCTGAACCAATGCATATAATTCCTTATCATAAGTCAGTTTCTTACCACACTTGTGAAGGTCTCATAATGATAACATACTGGTTTCTTTCCCTACATCAAAACAACTCCCATAGCATAATCACTTGCATCCATATTGATCTCAAATGGCTGCTACAAATTAGGAAGTGATAAGATAAAAGTAGTACTAATTTTTGTCTTCAAAGTTTCGAAGGCTTTTTTCTGCTTGCCTCCCCACTAAAAGACCTATTATTTACTAGTCAAAGAATGCAAGGGTGATGCAATAAGTGATAAATTAGAAATGAATTTTCTCCAATATTATACTACACCAAGAAAACTTCTAACCTTAGTTACATTATTAAGTTTAGACTATTTAAATATAACCTCCACCTTTGCAGGATCAATTTTCAATTCACCATGTCCTATAATATAACCCAAGTAAATCAAAGAGGTTTTGCTGAATTCACATTTAGACTATTTCAAATAAAGTTTCTCCCTTCTTAATGCATCCATGACTTTCCTAATATGAATCATGTGATCTTCCCAAGACTGACTGAAGATAAAAATATCATCTAAGTAAAGTATAACAAATTCATCAAAGAATGGCCTAAAAACATCATTCATCAATTGCATGAATGTAGCCAGTGCATTGCATAATCCAAAGTCATGACAAGTCACTCAAACAATCCCTATTTTATCTTAAAAGAAATTTTCCAAATATCACCATCATTAATCCTAACCTGATGATAACCACTTTTCAAGTCTAACTTAGTGAAATAGATGGCATTTCTTAACTGATCTAACAAATCATCAATACGAGGAAGAGGGTAATGATTCTTAATTGTAATTTTATTCAACGCAGAAATCAACACACATTCACCATGTGTCATATTTATTAGGTACCAAAATGATAGGCAAACCAACAAGAGATGTACTAGGTTGAATAATGCCCTTTTACAAAAGTTCCAATACCTACTTCTTGACTTCCTCATTTTCCACCACTGATAACCTGTACATGCCAATGTTAGGTAGAGGAGAATCTTGTAACAACTAAATTTCATGTTGAACTCCCATTTTAAGGGGTAACCCATTAGGATCCTGAAACACATCTTCATAACTAGAAATGATTTCAACTTATTCTTTCTTATGTTTAGGATCACAATTTTCCATAGCCTAGGAATATTTTTTTTCCTTAGACTTAATCAACATGAGGCAAAAATTCTTGCTTGAATTGATTAGTCTTTTCATTTATCCTACTATAACCAAGGAAAGACTCATCTTCACATGATGTGCTCTAACTATATATTTAATGCAATCCTTAACAATCAAGTACTTATTCTCTTCCCTATAAAATATTATTTTTCTATCAAAAAGATAAGGGCTTCCTAATAAAATATTGCATATGTCCAGAGGGACTACATCCAGATCAACTTCATCCATGAATTTGGATGCGATGACAAATTTCAATCTACAAGTTTTAGTTACTTACAATTTTGTGTCATCACACACCCAACCAAGTGGATAGGGTTTTGTATGGGGAGTTGTTTTTAAGCCTAAATTTTTAACAATCTCTTTAGAAATCAAATTTGCCTGTGATCCACTATCGAATAGGGTGTCAATCTTAGTATGTTTTTTAACAAAACTAATGTGGAACAAATCATTTCTTTTCTTATCATCATGCACAAGTTTATATTTTGAAGAGGAAGCAACATTAGATGACTTAGTGCTAGAAATAGAAAGAAAAGAATAATTCTACATACTCATAGCTGTGATTTTAGTTTCATCCCTAGAATCTGAACCCAGATCATGAAATATAGTATTATCTTTCTTATCTTTCTTCTTAAACTTGTAAAATGGATTTAACTCAGGACGCAATTTCCAACACTTATGTTCATCATGATTTTTCTTGCAATGATTACAAAATGGATTACCCTCTTCTTTATGAATAGTAATAGTGGATTTTTGTTTACCCTTTCTAGAACTTTGCCCTTTAGAATGCTTAACTTCAAATTTCTTACTTTAAATTTAGTAAAAGATTATTTTGTCTATTTTCCTCCAACCTCTAAATGAATTACTTTAACACATGATTCATCTAGACTAGTGGGATTGAGAACCAAAATCATGTGTTTCAAGTAACTATGCAACCCACCTATATATTTAAGTAGTGTTTCTTGTGTATAAAGAGGAATATTCAAAAGTAAAACCTTTTTCCTAAATTCTTATGTATAATCTTGAACACTTTAGCCTTTATTTTATCTGAAAGATTGCCAATCCATCATGGCTTACTGTATATAGCCTAAAGGATAAAATTTGTTTTTGAGTGCATCAACAAAGTCTGGAAATTGAGTTACTTGTGTTAATCTCATTTTCCTTCAACTTACTCTTCCACCAAATGAGAGTTGTGCCTCCCATTAGAAGAGTAGCTAGGTGAATTTTAGCCTCATCATCTACAATCTTCTGGACCCTATAATATACTTCAATTTTCTCTATCTAGTTATCTACCTTTTTTTCATTAATCTCACCATTAAACATCAGCAATTCAAAATTAATATCAAGCTTTAGTGAAGGAAGAGATTCAACAACTTTTTTATCTATACTATCACCCAAAGAGGAGGAAGGTTTCTCAAAATTTTTACCACCTCCATCATGATCCATCTTAATTTATCATTCTCAATAAATTTCCTTGACCATGTCCTTCATTTTCAAGAAGGATTGTCAAAACCCTCATTCAGACTCAAAGCCATCTCCCATTTTTTTAGTACATCTTGATCCAATCTCTAGATCATATTCTACTAATTCTCCTTCACCCCACTTAGATATTTACCTTTTAAAAATACACTAGCAATCCACATAGTTAAATATGAATTTTTCTTTGATACCATAAATTTGATCTATAATCGTAATCAAACAAGTGTCATAGCAGCATAAAACACACTTGCAATTAGATTGAAACCTTAATTCAATGATTTACTTAAAATCAAAATTTTAAATGATTATAAAATTAAAAAAAGTTTTTAAATATCTAAAATAGACATAATTTTAAGAGTGCAATAAAATAAAGAGACAAAATTTGATAGAAGTACCGAATGCAATTTGATAATGAAGTTTAGCTATATAGCCTACATCTCTAGATCTGCTCCAATGAGGGATCACTCCTTATTAATTATAGAAAAATAACTTTACAATATTAATAAGTCTTAAAAATTGTCTTTCTAAACTTTACTCTATCAAAGAGATACTCTCAAAATAAAATAATATTGTTTGAGGCCTTCAAAAAAAATCTAAGTCTCCAAAAACACTCTTTACTTGCCTTATTTTCTTCTCCATGAACAAAAACATGCCTTCAAATACTATCTCTTCAACTTTATATACTATTTGAAATCCATGTTTCAATAGTCAAACCCTTATATTTTTACCCAATTGGGCAAGGTTTGAATCACTTCGAATGGTTTTGGTCTTATCCCAACATTTTTGGTGGCATAACAATCCAATATCCCACATTTGGGAGGTGGGAGTTTTTAAAAGTATGTCAATGCCATGAAATTAATGGTATATATTGCCAAGTGATTGGTATTACCTTCAATTTCATATAAATTTGGTGGCTTGTGGAAAGTTTTTGGTGTGGCAAGTGAGGTATGTGGGAACCATGTGGCATGGAACAGAGTCTTGTGGCATATACGTGGAAGAATGAGCGGTCACGTGAAAAGTTGGATAAAATGTTATAAGTGGCATGGAGTGAGGTATTAATTAATTATATAGTTATAAAAATTAGACCATTATAAATTTATGGTAAGATATGTGGTGGCTTGAGGACCCACCATGTGGTCAAATTTCCCATTTACCACTTGTTGACATTCGTTGACTGTTGACCTCTCATCGCTTGTCGAAAAAACCATTTTTTTAAATTTTCCTAAAATGATCTTCTATGTGCCATAACTCATGCATACAGGCTCCATTTTTAAAACCATATAATTCATTAGAAATATCTCGATGATCCCTTTGCCATGGCATTAATAAACCTATAATTTGAAGACTTTATTTTTAAAGCAAATTATAGATCCTCCTAGATCAATTACCAATCCAACCAACTCTTAAAAACATTCCCCTAAGATGTTGCTCCTATTTTACACACTCCTCTAATCATTTACCACCTTTATTACCCCTTTTCCTAACCTAAAACCCCTTTTAATAGTTTACATGACTAGGTCGACTAGGTTGACCTTTTACTCTTATTGGTAAAACTCATTTAAGGTCTAGGTGTTTCTATCTAATTTTTTATTTTTGATAAGTGTGAAAAGAAGAAACTAGTGGATAAGGGTGTGTAGAAGAATACCTATTGAATGCACGTGTGTTGAATCTAGACTTTGTGAGAATTCTTCTTTGGTTAGGGAAGAATGACCTACAATTAAAAAACACTCAATACTTAAAGATTTTTGTTGATGAATATTGGCTTGTTGAAGATCCTTGATGATTTTTGTAGAGTTTCATTGATTCATGATATTTTCCTCCAAGATGTGGATAAATTACAAAATGATAACCTCCTCCAAAGACCTACAACAAGATGTTAATAACCAAAGACTAACTTTCCACTTAACCTTGGGTGAAGGAGAGGGGGGTATTTATAGCATTTGTTGTGAAGAATCATGCCAAAAAATGAATAGTATAAGTATGGTGCCATTTTCCATGTGGTGCATGAATAAGTCAAAGATGAGGTTGGTGGAGATTCCCATTTGGGTTGGTGAGTCTCCCACCTTGCACATGAATCTAATTTTAAATGGGAATCATGCACATAGGTTTAAATGAGACCAAAGACTTTTCATCACCCTTACTTGTCGTCATTTAAGAACTTGAAGAGATGGTACAAAAATGTAGCACTATTTTTCATGTGGTCCATGAATTAGTTAAAAATGAGTTTGGTAGGGATTCTCATTTGGGTTTGTGAGTCTCCCATTGGGGTTAAAAAGTCAAAAATGGGTGCCCTTTGTCTTTCCCAAAGCACTAAAGAGGTAGGTATCTCATTTTAAAGGCTAATTTCATGTGTGAAGGCAAAATACATGTTGAATGATGGTACCTTAAGGGGAAATTCACTATATTTCAAAGGGGGGCCTTGTGATGCTTAAATGAGGTCATTAAGCACCTTGGGAAAGGGTCCTAGGTGGGGTATGATGTTCCACATCAAGCCACCTCACTTCTAAGCCATGTCACCTACCATATCACTTTCCATATCACCTTCCATGTCACTTTACATGTCACATGCCATGTCACTTACCATGTCACTTGTCATGTCATCATGAATAGTGATAGTGGGTCTCACATTGAATAGTGATAGTGAATAGTACTTTTAAATAGTAATTTTGAATAATATTATGTGACTAGGAGAATAGTGATTTGGTTAGGTTAAGAGGGTTGGTTAAGGATTAAGAAGGTTTAAGGGGTATTTAGGGGGTCTTGAGGCATTTAGTCATTGAAAATTATAAGTGTACAGTTTTTTAGTGTCTACATTTTTGCCCCTTTTTGTTATGCAACTTTGAATTAACAAGATGCAGAACAAAAAAAATCACTTGGTCAAAGGTTAGGGTGACCCAAATATGGGAGGATGTGTTCCCATTCAAACTAAGAGTTGATGAGGAAAGGCCAAATCAGGTGTAGCTTTGTTAAGCAGTTGGTTTGGAGGCACTAGGTGGTGCTACAAGGTAGTTGGATATGTGAAATGATAATGGGTGTACAAAACGTGACTAATCATGATAGTTAAGATTATGTAAAGACTAAATATACCAATATTGGTAATAATAAGGTTGGGTTCTATAAATACAAGAGAGGGTAACTAGTCCACAACATTGGTCATAGTTGATCCAGTCATTCCCATCAAGTCATCTAGACAAGGTCCATGTCATTTTCATGTATCCAAGTGAGAAAGTTATCTTGCTAAACAACACAGGTGGTTGGGTTATGCATGAGGTAGTATAGTGTTCAAATGATCAATGTTGGAAAAATGGGTTGGTATAATCAAAGGATCATGCAAAGTCATTGTGAAACATGCAAAGAGGTCAGGGCAAAAAGGGCCAATGTCAAGGTGGATGTGGGAAAGTGGGCTAGTTGGTTAGAATGGGGTGGCTGAGTGGACTCCATATGCCCTAGGTAAGTGGATGTTGCCTACATAGTTCCATGGATATAATGTCTAAAATAAAATTTAGGCCTAATTTAGTTCTTCTGAGGTGGGGAGTGTTGGTTAACTTAGTTTCCCCAGTTTGATATCATGTAGTTAGGTCTGGTTGAAGGACATTAGAGAAAGAGAAGCTCTAAAGGGTGGAAAATATGGCTATCAAATGGTAGATGATATTACCTAGGATGTAATTAGATGATTAATTTAACTATGTAAAAGGAATCTACAACCATGGATAAGTAGGTTCAAGCATGTAATTTATGACACCATTTTAAAGAAAATAAAAGTGAGAAATATGCTTTGCTAGGCTTTAGAAAATATGGCACTAATCAAATTGTCATAGTGATCTAATAGGTTCTTTCATCACCATCTAAATAACTCAACATTGTGCATACTCCATAATAATGTCATTAATAAGCTATGGAAGGGTATTATTTAGTGATCTAGGGAAGCAAAGTAGCAGAGTGGGTAAACAAGAAGTGATAAAGATTCAAACCCTTGACCCTTGAGTCAGTGGGGCTCCAAATTAAGTAAGCATTGAGTTTTGAGGGAATTCAAAGAAAGACTCTGAGGGGTTTTGGAATATAGAATGAGGTGAAAAATAATAATATTAATTAAATGAGGGAGTAGAAGTAAAATAAAGGGTAGAAATGGAAAATTGAGAGGGAAAATAGAAGAAGAATGTATAAAGATAGATAGATTGGGGAGGTGAAAAAGAATGTGGGACAAAGAGGTCCAAGGAAAAAATAGGGTGGTATAAGAGGTGAATTATATAACAGCATACTAGGTAAACTATGATAAAAGAGTAGGGTGATTATGGTGCATAGGAGGATGTAGTCCAGGTAGGGAGAATCAAGGTAAATTATAGGTTGGGAGGTAGGTTGCATGAGAGAGTATGACTAGCATCCACATGGGGGTACCCAAAATCATCTAATTTAAGGTGGTTTTAGTTTTGATTCTAACATCTCTGAAGGTTAGGGTAAAAGGGGTTTGAAATAGGTAAGACCAAAGGGGGTGGTGAAGGAATCTTCATCTCAATGGCTTAATGGGGCTCAAGCTTTTTGGTTGGTTATATGAGCCTGTAGGCCTGGCCAATTATGTTATAGAGTTATATGATCGGTATATATCTCACAATAAACCAAAGTTGAATGGAATACCTTTGAGGCTATAACATGCTAGACATTGTGATTATATAAGAGGAAAGTGGGTAGAGGGTTGAAAATGGAAAAAGATGATAGGTAGGATGAAGGGAGTAGCTAGAGAGGAACAAAAAAAAGGACCCAGGATCAACATGAAAAGACATTAAAGGAAGAAAGGGATGCACTTGAAGTAACAAACCTAACCAAATTTTGTATATTAAAGCAAGGGCATAAAGGACATGAGGAAGCAGTAAAAGTAGTACAATGGGTGACCGCACTTTGAGGAGTTAGAGGTTGAATGGGAGAAAATAAGGGAGATCCAACAAGGGATGAGGTGAGGGTAGACCAAGAGAGGGATGAAGAGATGGGTAGAGAAAAAAATGAGGTTGTAGATAAAGATGAAGGTGGAGAAGGATGGAAGGAGCTAGGCATGGACATATAATAAAAAAAAGGAAGATCAGCAAGAACAAGGAATGTCATCAAGGGAGATGAAAAAAATGAAATGAAATGGAGAAAAGAGAAGAAAAATAAGAGGTAGAAGATGGGGGGGGTGAGGGATGCACTAAAGAATGATAAATTAGAGAATTGAAAATGATGGGGAGAGAAGTGTAACAATTGTAAAGGGTAAGGGGAGGATGGGAAATATGGGAGGCCATGAAGGGTTTGAAAATAAGTCTAAAAATAGACCAAGGAGAAAATAGTTTGTTTATGAAAATGAAAAACAACGCAATAAATGAAAGAAAGGAAAAAGGAGTGAAATGAGGACATAAAAAGGATGATAGGAGAGTGAAGAAGTAGGTGGTATATTGACCAAGTAAGCATGGATGATGATAGGTAATGAAGTAAAGTAGATGGTGGTTTTGGAGATGAGAACAGTATGGAAAATGAGAAAGGGGTTAAGAAAAAAAGGGAAAGTGAAGGATGGGTGAATAAGAAGCTAAAGATATAAGGTATGCATCAATCAGATTATTAGAAGAGGTTGACAAGCTGAAAAGTGGTGAGGTGGTGAAGAAATACGGGAACATAATGAAAGGGCATGAGGTGAAAATAAGGGATGAAGATCAGGATTGATAAGAATAAAAAAGAAGAATTGAAGTAGGGATACAAAGCATAGATACTCACATAGATGCAAAATACAAGTGAGTACAAAGATGGAAAGAGGAAAAGGGGAATGCAAAAGTCAAAAGATAAGAACTGAGAAGAAGAAAAGAGACAATTATGGAAAGCTCCTCAAAGGATAAATACCTAGGTAGATACTAGTTGTGGAGGAAAAAAGAAGACAAAAAGGATGAAAAAAAAACAAACAAGAAGAATGGAAAATGGGTATGGTGGGGAGAGTGGCAAAATGATAATGAATGGTGGTACACATAAAGAAAAAGTACAAAAACAAAAGAAAAAGATTTTGTGAGAATTTTTTAAAGGATAGTATGATAGCCACATAAAGTGAATGGGATGTGTAAGTGCCAATCCTGACCTAAAGCACTAATGGCTTTGGTGAGAATTTTTTAAAGGATTTTGTTAGAGGTTTTTGCTTGTCCATTTTATTATGGATGATAAGGTAAGGAAAAGATTAACTCGATGCTAAATGCATCACATAACCCTTAGACCTTCTTGTTTTTGAAATATTTACCATTATTGATGATGATATTATGAGGAACACTGAAGCAGCATATGATATGATGGTTGATAAAGTTGACAATCTTCTCTACTTTGGTTGAGATAAGAGGGATAGCTTACACCCACTTGATGAAATCTTTGATGGCTATGATGATGGAGTTATTCCACTATGAATAATGGGGGTTAATTTCCCCATGAGATCGAGCCCCCATTGAGAGAAAGAACATAAGTCCTTAGATACCTAGAGGCTATTGGCTAGCATGTGATGTAAATTAGTGTACTATTGAAATTTTATACACTTTTTTACCTAATCACAATATTCTTGGTTGAGGGTGGGCTAATAGTAACCAAGGTGAAGGATATGTTTAGTGATCACTAGGCTGCTAAAGTGTCCCCCATAGATCCTATCCTATGTTTCCTTGATGGCATGAGAAGCTTCATGGATGCATAGGTAATGAAGAAGGACACCATCAAAACCATGTTTGTAAAGGATTCCTCCTAGGATGGTGTAATGAGAGGTACTCTGAATAAAGTCCCTTTAGGCATTCCTAAAGAGGTTGGGAGTAATGATGCCTAATTTAAGATAGTTAGGAGTTTGGTCATACCAAATGTCAGGTGAGGATTCCTCTGCACTAAAAATGGTAGGGAAATTAGATTGGTTATAGGAGGGAGTGGTAAAATGATGAATGGTGATAAGGATTTTGTAATTGGAAGGCTAAGAAGGGATCTGGGAAGAAAGGCAAGCCATCATATTTACAAATTTTATGGTAGATCAAGGAAAAAAGTAGACTAGGTAATGTTTGAATGATGTTAAGAGATTATCAATTAAAAGTTTATATTTTTTCAAGACATCATTCTTACATTGATAGGATCCATTGACCTGGTTGACCATGAGCTAGGAATCACCAAAGACATGGATTTTCTTAATTCCCAAGGCTAGAGTAGTTTAGAGACCTATCACTAGGGCTTCATAGTCAATGATATTATTGGTACATTCAAATTCAAGTTTGATGGAGAGAGGAATGGGTTTGCCATCAAGAGGAATGAGGATAACTCCATTATAACCTCCTTATTGGCACTTTGAGCCATTGAAGAACATGGTCATTTGGTAGGTTATGCCATCCTATTGAAAAAGAGTCATGATAGCTTCATTCAAAAAGGCAAGAAGAGGTGGTTGGTTGTTTGGTAAAGGATATTTAGCCAATTGGTCAGCAATGACCTACCCTTTAATCAACTTTTTTTGGAGAAATTTAAGGTTGAATTTAGCGAGGAGTATGAGCCACTTAGCCATATGTTGATTTTGGTATCATTTAGAGTGCATGTACTTGAGTAGGTCAGTATTAATGATGACATAGGTTTTATGATTAAGAAGGTAGTGGTAGAGTTTGGTGGCCACAAAGGTCAATACTAAGAATATTTTCTCAATACGTGTACACTGAGTCTCATATTCTATAAGTGTACAACCAATGTAGTATATGGCTTGCTCTTTGTGTTGTTCATCTCAATGATCCAACATTGCCCCTAGGGAATGGTCAGTGGTAGAGATATATAGGTAAAATTGGTGTTAATCCTTAGGAGGGGTGAGCATAGGTGGTGACAAAAGGTACTATTTGAGAGAAAAAATGCATTTTGACAATCACCATTTTATTTGAAAGAGACATCCTTATTTAGAAGGTGATGAAAAGGTTGACATCGGTTTAAAAGATGGGAAATGAAATGACAAATGGATTAAAGTTGTCCCTATAGGATATAGAGCTGCTTAAGGTTGGTTGGAGGAGGCATGTCCAAAATTTATCTAACTTTAGTAGGGTCTACTTCAATTCCATGAAGAGAGATGATAAAGCCAAGAAGATTTCTTGAAAGGACCCCAAAAATGTATTTCTTGGGATTAAGGTGAACATGATAATGGATGAGCCATTAAAATATGATTGTAAGAATAGTCAAGTGATTTGTTTAGAGTTTAGATTTCTCAAGAAGGTCATTCACATAGTTTTATACAATCTTATGGATGATATCATGAAAGATATAAGTCATGGCACATTGTTAGGTTACACCAGAGTTATTTAACCTGAAAGGCATAACTCTATAACAAAAGGTACCCTAAGGGGTGGTAAAGGTAGTTTTGTGCTGATATTCAAGAGCAATCAAGATCTGATTATAACTTGAAAACCCATCCATGAGAGATAATATCTTGTGGTTGGCCATGATATCAACAAGCTAGTCAATGCTAGGTAGAGGAAAGTCATCCTTGGGGTAGGTGAGGCTAAGGTCACAAAAGTCCACACAAATATGGAGACCCCTAGTGACTTTGGTGATAGGTACAATATTCAAGACCCATTTGGGATAGTCAACGGGTTGATTGAAGTTTACATAGAGGAGATGTTGAAGCTCTTCTTTGACGAGAAGGGATATGAAAGGATGCATGCGTCAAAGTTTTTGTTTAATAGGATTGGTGATGAGCCTTAGTTTTGTTATGTTTTCTCATCTTTTCCAGCCATAATTTCTTAGTTTACCTTTATGTTTTTAATCATTTCTTGCAAGAATTTTTCCATACAACAACTATATTTAACCACAACATTTTAGTTCATGTATCTTTGAATAGTTAAGACTTTTATTATGTAATTTAATTATATGATATTTTATATTTTGCTATATAGTGTGTTTTTCTCATGATATGTTTTAGAGGATGTTTAAATCAGTAGGTAAATACATGGAAGCATTCATGAACCATCCTATAGCAGTGGATAACTATCACAAAAACATCTTATAGCCACCATGTAGCCAAAGCCAATAAAAACTAGAATTTGATCTGTTGACCTAACCAACCCATAAGAAGTCATAATAACATTGTAACAAATCAAATAAAGTTAGGAAAAGGTCACAATAATCAAACTTGTCTTATAATTGTTTCATGGTTCCATATGACAAACGACTCAAGCAAAAGGATGGATTTTTACAACTAATTCTTCTACTTTGTAATCTATTATGTTTTGTAATAAGACAATCTCCCTTGCTATATATAAAGTAAAAAAGGGTTGAGCTAGAATATATATATATATATATATATATATATATATATATATATATATATATATATATATATATATATAGTGGAATATAGAGAATTGATATAGAATAGAGCTATAGCTATTATATTGTGTAAGATGTCAATTTTGTAATTTCATGTAGTAGCAATTGATACATTTGTTTAATACAAGCAAATATTTCTAAGTTTGATATAATGTGTTGAAAGGAGAGGTTGAAGCATAAGTTGGATGAAGTAAGGGCCCCCTTTCAAATCCTTACTACAATAACCTAACCTATTAGTCTAGTTAGTATTCTATTTAATTCATTTATGCATTTGAGTATTCATTTTTGTTATGTCATTTTAGATTGATTTATTAATTACTTCAAGAAGCTTCCACAATTGTAATTAGTGTGATTTTGATTTATTTGAGTGATTCAATTTATGCAATTTACTTCAGCATAGATTTTATCATCTAAGAATACATTTTATATAAGGTCAAATTAGAAGGTTGAGTGTGCACATACAGTGCCACCATCTTGTCAAGTTTACATCCTTGGGTTGACAAATTAAATGAAGTAGAGGATGATAGTCTATGGTAACTCTCCTTGTCTTTAATAAGCAAGAGAAGTCTATCCAATTGAGTATTTTTTGCTCATCATTTTTGGCACCATTACTAGGGAAGGGTGTCATACACTCTTAATCTTCAATCTTTATCATAATTATTTTTGGATGTTTACCGCTTTCATAGTTTTTATAAGATTATAGTTTTTATAGATTAAAGATTCTTTTTTTAGTTTAAATTTAATTTATATAATTAGAATATAAGGAAATTTCAAAAATCCCATTATACTAACCCTATGTAGGCAGGGTGGGCAAAAAGTTTTAAAAAAAGTGGTTGACGTACTTGCACAGAGAAAGGGATCATCTAGGAAAGTTCCTACCTAAAGCATCAATTGTTACTGCAAGAATATAATTACATCCTAAAACAAATAAAGAAGACAAACAAATTCTTGAAGAGAACCCAAAATTATCAATACAATAAGAAGAAAAGGAATAATTCTTGGTTGGATCAGTGGCTTCTAGGTTACCAATAGGAAGAATATTCATGGGGGATCATCAAGAAGAAAACAATGACACTGAGTCTGCTACTTTCAAATTTTCCATCCGTACCCCTAACAAAAATACACCCATGAAAAATATTACTCACTCTACCCTCCATAATTTTATAGGTAAAGCATCTAAGGATCTAGATACATTTCTTATTGAGTTTAACATCTTATTCCATAGCTACGATTATAATCAAGATGCTTATAAACTCAAACTGTTTCCAACAACACTCAAAGATGTAACACTTAGATGGTTCATGGGACTTGGGAAGGAAGATAATTACTTAAAATGTTGAGGAAGCACACATCAAATGCTTGGGATTAACATTATATGAGAGGGATACCCATAGATTTATGCACACACCATATCTACATCAAAGAATAATGCAAACCTATTCACCAATCTCAAAGATGAATGAATCCTGCAGTCAAAGACATTATCAAAATAAAGTTGTAGAAAATCTTGGATGCAGGATTTATTTATCCTATTTTGGATAGCCAATGGGTTTTTACCTTGGTTATTTTACCAAATAAGAGAGGGAAGTGGCATATTTGTGTAGATTATCATGAGCTAAATAGTGCTACCAGGAAAGACCAATTTCCCCTACCATTCATGATCAAGTTTTGGACACATTAGTAGGGAAGAAGTATTTTTCCTTTCTTGATGGTTATATTGGTTATAATCAAATACATATGGCTCCTCAGGACCAAGACAAAACCAATTTTACCTACCCCTAGGGTACTTATGCCTATGGCATCTTACCTTTTGGTCTTTGCAATGCCCTAGCCACATTTCAAAGGGTTGTTCTGAGCATATTTTCTAATCTCTCCCATGACTATGTTTAAATTTACATGGTTTATTTCATCATATATGGGAAGACATTTGAAGAATCTCTTACCAACCTAGAGAAAACCCTTTAATGATGACAAGACCATTGGTTATCCTTGAGCAATGAAAAATGTTACATGTTCATGATTGAGGGGATTATGTTAGGACACCACATCTCCCCTACTATAATTTAGGTTGATCCAAAAAAAATAAGTGTCATTAAATATATACCCACACCATATAAGTAGAAAGATGTTAGAAGATTTTTAGGACATGCTAGTTATTATAGACAGTTTATCAAAGATTTTAGTAAAATTGCTACCCCATTGTTTGGATTACTTACTAAGGATGATAAATTTAATTGGACTAATGATTGTCAAAATGAATTTTGATAGCTTAAAGACCTTATCATCACAACTCTTGTTTTGAGAGGCCCTAATTGGAAAAGCCTTTTTATATCCATACAAATGCATTTGACACCACTTTGGGAGTTGTCCTTGGACAAAAATATGAAACTTTGAGTCATGAAATCTACTTTATCAACAAGAATCTCCAAGGAGTAGATCTCAACTAAACTATAACAAAGAAAAAATTTATTGTAGTAATTTATGCAATCAATAAATTTTGGCACTACATTACAGGATACCAAGTATTTATCCACATGGATCATGGAATAATTAGGCATGTGATGAACAAACCCATTGTAATAGGTAGAATAATTAGATGGTTGCTTTTGATATAAACATCATGGACAAACCAAGCAAGGATAATATAGTAGCATATTTTTTTATCTTTATTGCAAAATTATGAGCATAGTCCCATTGTCAATGATTTAATCCTTGATGAGCATTTGTTTGCACTAACCATTCAATCTCCTTAGTTTGTAGACATTGCTAACTATCTTGCTATATGATCATTATCATAACACCTTTCACCAAGAGAAAAGTAATACTTGATTCAAAAAAGCAAAAATTATTCCTGGATTGTAGGATGTCTCTTCGTCATTGGCATAGCCTCTATCATACGTAGGTGTATCTATGAGGTTGAGGCCTATGGTATCCTTAAAGCTTGTCACAATGAACCCTGTGGGGGTCATTTTACTACTAAGAGGATTGCCATGAAGATACTTATTACAAGATATTATTGGCCTTCCTTGCATAAGGATGCTATAATGTATACCCGTAGATGTGACTAATGTTAGTGTATGGGGAAAACTACCTGCTCTAATGAGATGCCATTGCAACCATAACTAGTTCTGGAACCCTTTGACAAATGAGGACTTGAATTTGTATGTCCCATCGATCCTAAGTCCAACAACAAGGAATATATATTGGTCTATATTGACTATGTCAAAAAATGGGTTGAGGTCAAAACTATAACACATGCCCAATATGAGAAAGTAGCTAAGTTCTTGTATGAATAAATCTTTACTCGCTATGGGGTACTAAGGGAACTAGTCATAGACCAAGGACCATAGTTCACATTCAATCTCATAGCTACCTTGGTGAAAGAATATGAAATTAGACATAAAAATTCCACCCCTTACCATCCTTAGTCAAATGGTTAGGTGGAAGTTATAAACAGAGAGTCAGAAAACATACTTACTAAGGCTTTTAGCTTGCATAATAAGGATTGGTCAACTCATATTTTAGAAGTAGTATGGGCTTATAGGGTCACCTAGAAAACCATGATTGGGTTCACTCTATATGAATTGGTTTATGGTAAGAAGCCTATCTTACCCATTAAGTTTGAACATAAAACACTAAGAAAAACACTTGACTTGGGTTTGGATTTATCCCAAGCCCAACAAGATAGGATTATGTAGTTGAATGAACTAGATGAACTCTGAATGGAATCACTTCATCACACTGAACTAATGTAGAAACAATGCATTGGTTGGCATGATAGGAACATCAAAACTAATAATTTCCAACTGGGTGATTGGGCACTCCTCTTTGACTCCAAATACAAAGATCACAAAGGAAAGATTTAATCCAAATGGATTAGACCTTATGAGATTGAAAAATTATTTGACAATGGAGTTATAAATCTCATGACCATTGACTCTATCCAATTTGGCATACTTGTTAATGGTCATAGGCTTAAGCTATATAAGAAGCATTTTTTCAAGGAGACTCTCACTCACCAAATTTTGCAAAACCAACATCCATATCTTCTACAAGAGATAGACCACCCTATTCCTATAGCCAAAGGGTATTTCTATGATCCCTTCTCCAATAAATTTCAAGAGTAATAAGCTTCTTGTAGCCAAGAATAAGTCATTCATAATGGCTTGGTCATGGCTGAATAAAATCCAAAATCACTGAAATACTCCAATTTTAGAAGAGTTGGGATCAAAAAATAAAATAAAATCAAAGCAATAAATTGCAGATTCAATCCTCAAACTAAAAAAAAAACACCTTTTTACTGTTACTATTGGATGAAATTCTATTGCTATAGGTTAAAATTTTGTTGCTACAGGAAAAAATTTCCTTGCTATAGGAAAATTTTATTGCCACAGGATGAATATTTGAAGCTTTGCTACACATTTTCATTTATGTAAGATCATACTTGATACCATATGGATCACTTTTTCACTTCTAATCACTAAAAAATCATCACATCATATCACAATTTTTCCACCTCTTTGGATGTCACTACCAATCATTATTCTCTATGCATTAATGAGAGGTAATCATATAGTATTAAGGTAATTATTTTATGTTTATTTCATTTCAATAGTTTTCAATTATTTTAGATCATGGTCATAAATGATATCATCCTAATGCATCATTCTCTCACTTACCAAGATGACATTTAACATGCCACCACCACCATATTTATTTTTTCTGCCATCTCACTTGATTTCTATGTGTGCTAGCTCTATCTCTCAAGGAAAAGTGACATTTTTAATTTGGGGGGAGGGATTTTCCATTATCATTCTGATTATCTCACCTCTCAAGTTTAATTAGGAAGCTTGAGAACTCCATTTTCCTAAACTAGTACCATTTCCACCTTACCCTTGCTATATAATGTGTATCTTGAAACCTGCATATTATCTTGAAAACATGGGAGGAGATTTACTTAAGCATGAGCCACTTGACATTTATCCTTTGAATAATGACCCCAATAATTTGACCATGTTTCAAAATGCTAGATGGTTTTATTATTTCAAAAGGGTCACTCGATTAGGAAGTTGCAGAGGAGTTTGCTGAGATATTATATAAGAATATGGCTACAGTAAAAGAAAAGGAGATAAAGCTCACCAAAATAGTCATTAGCAGGGTAACTAGTCTACCTAGAACAAGAGACCTTTGGTTGGAAAAGTTTAAAACTGAAGTGGAGTGATATATATTTTTTAGAATAAATGAAAGGTTTAGAACCTCAAATCAGGGGACTGCATGATTGCCATTACCAATAAAATGAGCAAAAGATGCAATATTCATCTATAGGTATTTCACTTATGAGGGAAGATACTCCATGCTACATGGATTTCATTTAAAATTCCTCAATCATGTATGACATGGAAGGATAATAAATGTTCCTAATTTCTTTCTCAATATACTCATAAAGATGGTATATATTGTGTAGAAACGTAACCCTAAGACCCTCTCCCATCACTATTTGATTTAATTAATTACACAAGACTATTTACAAAAGACTAGACCCAATTTGAGTTGGGAAATTTTTCTCTTACTACTAAGAAATGAAGAAAATGTTAATGTTGATGAAGTAGAGGATGTATAAGAATAAGAAGAGGATCTTCCTATAGATCCATAAGAACCTGCAATAGAAGTGCCTCTTGTAGCCACACAAGAACCTGCAACAACAGTCCTTCCTATAGATCCACAAGAACCTGTAATAGAAGTGCCTCCTAAAACCACACAAGAACCTACAATATAAGTGCCTCCTATAGCCACACAAGAACCTACAGGAGAGGCCTAAAAAATCAAAAGGGAGAGGATAAAATTGGTCCTCTAACCTAAGATAGAATCATTTGGGGAGGAGCTGCCATCAAGAACCAAGACCCCTAAAAAGGCCAAGGTTACATTCACACTCAAAGATCTCATAGGTTGAAGATAAAAAAAAATGAAGAATAGGAACTAGGACTTATTCTATCATAGAAACTGATGAAATAGAAGAGGAAGAAGATAATATTTTGATGGCTAGTAGTGATGAAGTCTTTGACAAATCTAGTTTTGAAGAAATGGAAGAAGATGATGAAGATGAATGTTCTAAAAAAGAAGAATATTTTTTTCAAAGAGATGAAAATGTATGTGATGGGACACAACATTATAAATTTTTACAGGAAGAACAAAATAAAAACATCTCTATGTTAATACAAGATGAATTTTCCACTCTAGAGAAGGCTTGGAAGAAAATTGAACATTTAAGGAGGTTAGATACACAATTAGGAAATGGTTTGGAATCACTTGCTCATGTATATTCTCAGCTACATCCATCAATATAAAATGATCTTGCAACATCCACTTCAAAACCTCCTGTAGTAGAAGAAAAGTTAGCCAAAGTCATAATGGATCAACCTATTAGGTATAGTCCTTCATTTTCACTACTTCTAAATCAATGAAATGGCTAGACTATTGGTTTGAAAAATTTAAGAATTTGGAAAAATAAAATAAGAAACTAAAATAATAGGATAGATAAAAATAAGAAAAGATAACCATACTATAGTGGAAGGTTGAAGACCTGCCAGTTTGACCTATTCAATTATAGACTGCAGACCTCTTACCAAGGTATACTCAGTTTACTTGGAGGAGTAGTGGTATAAATTCAAATTAATGAGGACCGATTATTATCTATAGTGTGAAGTATTAGACCCACTCTCTTTCTTTCAAATTTATCTAACAATCTAAAAAGAGGAGCAAGTATAGTTATGTGAGTTTTAATTACACAATTATGTTGTGTGACATAATAGAGATTGGAACCCCAACCTGTATGTTGGGGATGTTCTTTTAAAAGCATTTTCATCTCATCTATTAAATGAACATAAGAGAGGGAAATAAATATAGGAATATAAATAAAATGATAGGAGTAGCCAACTGATGATCAGAAGAGAATCTGACATTCTTGAGGTTGTATTGAAATCATGAGATGGAATTATGCTGAATAAACAAGTAAATTCCTAGTTTCATAAAAACTATGATGCAACTAAATATTTATACTTAGGGATGAAAAATTCTATTGGTATTGCAACAAAAAGGTCATGCCTAGAAATGTGGGATGGAATTTCCATATAACTAAGAAGGAAGGAGTCATATTCTCATCACAATCTCAAGGCATCCTTCAACACAGTCTAAAGATACATATTACTTGTAGGTGACATGGGAATGAAGTTGTTAAGCATCAAATTTCAGTCATCCCTATTCTGATATCCCATACCAGACTAGAGGAATATGGTTCTCTTGGATGTAGATAGAGAAGTGAAGCACTAACAACTGTATGAGCATAGGCTTGGATTCTATGCCCATCTTTCAAGTGGTGCCACTATGTTGATTAATCTCAGGGTTGTTTGTGAATCTGAAATGAACAAGTTTGATGCTCAAGGATGAGTAATACATTAAGTTATGGGGTGTGATTATCCTTAGTTTTTTTAATGTTTTCTCATGTTTTTTTCCACAATTTCTTAGTTTCCCTTTATGTTTTAAATCATTTATTGCAAGACTTTTACCATACAACAACTATATTCAACCACAACATTTAGTTCATGTATCTTTGAATAGTTAAGACTTTTGTTATTTAAATTAAGTATATGATATTTTATCTTTTGCTATATAGTGTGTTTTTATCATGATATGTTTTAGAGGATGTTTGAATTAGTAGGTACATACATGGAATTATTCATGAACCATCCTACAACAGTGGATAACTATCATGAAAACATCCTACAACCACTATGTAACCAAAGTCAATATAAAGTATAATTTGATCCATTGACCTAATTGACCCACAAAAAGTCATAACAACATTGTAATAAATCAATCAAATTTGGGAAAAGGTCGCAACAATAAAACTTGTCCTATAGCTATTTCATGGTTCTATATGACAAACAACTCAAGTGAAAGGACATATTCTTGCAATTAATTCTTATACTTTGTAATATATTTTGTTTTACAATAAGACAATCTCCCCTATTATATATAAAGGACAAGAAGTCAAGATAGAATATATAGATAGTGGAATATGAGAATTGATATAGAATAGAGCTATAGCTATTATATTGTGTAAGCTATCAATTTTGTAATTTCATGTAGCAACAATTGCTACATTTATTTAATATGAGAAAATATTTCTAAGTTCAATATAGTGTGTTGAAAGGAAAGGTTGAAACACAAGTTGGATGAAGGAAAGGACCCCTTTTGAAGCCTTGCTGCAACAACCTAACCTATTAGTCTAGTTAGTATTCTATTTAATTCATTTATGCATTTGAGTATTCTTTTCTATTATGTCATTTTAGATTAATTTATTAATTGCTTTAGGAGGATTCCATAATTTTAATTAGTGTGATTATGATTTCTTTGAGTGATTCAATTTATGTAATTTACTTCAGCATAGATTTTATCATCTAAGAATATAATTTGTATAAGTTCAAATTGAAGGTTGAGTGTGAACATATAGTGCCGCCATCCTGTCAAGTTCATGTCCCTAGGTTGAAAAATTAAATGATGTAGGGGATGTTGGTATATGATAACTCTCCTTGTCTTTAAGAAGCAAGATAAGTCTACCTGATTGAGTATTTTCTATTCATCACTTAGCATCATGATGGGTGATTATGTTATGGGTAACAATGGTGGGGTCAATCCTTGGCATATCACTATAAGACCAAGTGAATGCTATGCTATAGTCTTGAAGGAAAGAGGAGAAGTCCAAAAGTTCCTCATCATTCAGTGATTGGCCCAATTTGACAATATGAGGGTTGTCTAGGGTGCCTAATTTGATATCCGTGGTGGATTAATTTAACATGGTTGAGGCTTCAAGAGGAAGGGATTTGTGAATAGAAGAATCCCCCACATCAAGGTAGGTAAGAATGGAATAATCATCTTGATTTTGGATGGTGTTGATGGTAGGAGAACCATTTTCTACCATTTCAAGGTGCATGAGTGGAAGGACTTTGGTTTGGCCACCCTTTTAGTAGATGAGAGGGCCCAAACTAATGGTATTGACTAGAAAAAAAAGCTAGGGGGGATGATGTCAGGATCTTCATGCAGGGAAAGTGGTTGGATTAATGAGGATGGGATATTTTCCTCTATGGTGGAAATGGGTTTGGATGAATTGGTGGGTTCTTCAGGTGGTTCATACCCAAGGCTAAATGACTCATGAGGTTGTAAATTTTTAACATGGGATAACTCATGAGGCCCTTGTTCATAGAGACCAAGGTCAAATCCTTTCCAAGCACATCTATGAAGATACAACTTAGCAAACTCTAGTTTGATAAGATAGGAAAAGTTAGAGGTAAATGGTTGGATAAATGAATTAGTGGTAGGGGCTAGAAGTGGCCAATCAAGTCCCCCATAAATGATTTTTTTTGATGGTTAGGTATCCTAAATGGGATGATGGTTCCAATGTTAAGGTCATAAGAAGGGTCATGCCTAAGATTCCCATATTCTTAAGAAGTAGAGAAGGAATCCAAGGCTAAGAGCCTATATTCCCCAAGGGAAAGATGTTGGAATATGGTTGCCACAGGGTTCTCTATAAGAATCTGGGAAGAAGGGATAGATGAACTAGTAGAAGCTTCATCAACATTTGGTGTGGAGGTGTCACAAGTTTTCACTGGTGTAGTTGTGTCATTATCAGATGGTGATGAGGTGGATGAAGGAGGAAGGAAGATGTCGTTAGGTTGATATGTCATATTGCAAGATGTGAAAGGACTAGGATCAACTTTGATAGTCATAATTTTCCCTTTGTGCTCAAATTTGACACATCGATGTAAGGTGGAAGGGAAAAAACTCATGGCACAAATCCAAGGGCACCTTAGTAAAACATTGTATTAGAATTCTCCTACCATAACATCATTTTTATTAGGAATGGTATAGGGCCCTATACAGATATGGAGGAAAACTATGCCCAAGGCAGTAGCCATGGTATCATTGAAATAATGAAGGACAATTATGCTTTTAAACATGATGTTCATGGGTAAGTGTAGTTAGTCATAGGCATGGGAGGAGATAATATTGATGCTGGATCCTCCATAAATCATCACCCTTTTGGTACAATTTTGATTAATGTATGCCATAATGAAGAGGGGGGATTAGGATCCTCTAGATGAATAAAAGGTATTTTTGAAACTTTGAAGGTGACAAGGTTGGAAATTCAAAAGGTCCCAATAGAGGAGGTGAGAGGTTGAGGGTCATTGGGCTGGACCTTGATGGATTGCAAGGATTTTATGAGTGTTTGGTGGTGATGGGGAGAGGTAGAGACTAACTCATATAAGCTCATTTTTATTGGAGTTTGGTGAAGCTATTTGAGGATAGATTTTTGAATGGATATTGCATATGGGTAAGGGTATGGAGGGTTAGACGGGGAGGCACTTAAGATAGACACCTTGGGTTTGTTTGAAGATAAATATGGTTGGGTATTGTTTTCTTGGGATTTTAGGGAGGGGTAAATCTAAGGAATGGATGCCTTAGTCTTCCCTTTATCCTTTTATTGGGCCCAAAATTAGGTAACCATGTAAATAGTGTGGATAAGGGGGTTTTATGGACTGGGTGGTTGCTTTGGTTCCTCCTCTTTACTTTTGGGTGAGAATTAAGATTGGATGGGTTGAGTTGGTGGTTGGATTGAAAATGGGGATGAAGGAGGTTTGTCTAATAATAGATCATCATATTCATACAGGTTATTAACAACTGTTTGGAGAGATTTACAATTTTTTATGTCATGTCTTGGTGCCCTATGGTATGCACATATAAATTTATAATTGAACTAAGAGGGTTTGGTATGTGAAGGTTCAAAGGGTTTGATGGCTGGTAAGCTTAAGGAATAATTTTACAATAACTACTAGAGAATGGTTAAGTAAGATTTAGCTAAAGGTGGTAGAGGTTTAGTAGTTTTTATTTTAGGTGTTGAAGTAGAAGGATGTGTGGATGTAGGTCTAGTGTTAGGTGTCTTGGGTAAAGTGGTATACTTGGTTGACAATTTTTATTTAGGCAAGATGGTTGATGAGTAGGAGGCAAAGGTAGGTAACTTAGGAATTGTCAGTGAAGTGAGAAAAGGTGTCTTATAAAGCAAGTATAAAGGTGTGACCAATAAAGGTGGTGGGGTTTTGGTAAAAATGGTGGAATTCATGTTCAAGGTAGAGGGATGAGGATCCAAAATGGAGGGAAAGGTTGAGGGAGGTAAAATTTAGGGTTTTGAGTCTTTTGGTGGTTTTACTTCTTTGTTTATTTTAGTTGTTGGTTTTGGAGGGGATTTGGTCACTTTAGTTGTCTTGGTGGGTTTAGATTTTTGAGGGTCAACTAATTTGGAGGAGGTTTTAGTTGGTTTATAAGGGCTAGGCTAGTCTTCCAAAGAAGGGGTTAGAAGATATATTATGGTTCCCTTACCTTTATCTTGACCTTTGATAGAAGGTTTCAAAATTAGAGGTTTGGTGGATGAAGTTATCTTCTCTTGTGAAATAAATTTCAAAGAGGGAGTGGATGTTTCTATAATAGGGGAGGTAGGTGTGGTATCTATAATGGAGGTATGGGTACGATGGCTTCCTTTGTTTGGGTGTCTAAAGAAATAGAAGGCAGTTTATTCCCTTCCATTAGGGGGATGAGGAAAGAGGTGATTGAGGTAATGTTTTCTTCAACAACTGGTTCATTATAACCATATTAATAGTATGTGCCTCATGAGATGGGTTTGGTTTTTTATCATAGTAATGGGTATAAGTAGCATGATTAGGGAAAGGCTTGTGGAATATGTCAAGGGTTTAGTTTGATAGTGCATTGGGATTATCTAATGTAAGCTCCCCCTTGTCAATGAGGGATTGGACAAGGTATTTTAAGGTGTTTCACCTATTTATGTCATGTCTTATGACTCGGTGAAAGGTCTAATGGTCATTTTTATTATACCAACCTGATATGGGGCAATAAGCATCAAACTATTGGGATGGTTTAATTGGTGGAAGTTAGATGATATTGGATTTTAATAACCTTTCCAAAATATAAGGATTGGGTTCCATAATTAGAGTTGATTGATTATGATTATTCCAATTTTGGTTCCTTTGGTTTTAGTTTGAATAAATAGAGGAGTTAGAGGTTTGTCTCCTTGGGTTCAGTTGGTTGGTAGATGGCGGTGGTGCAGCTTTGAGGATAATGGCATTGATGGTTGATTTGTTTTTAGTGTTGGGATTGGTTTAGAATAAAAGGGATCATTGTGTTTGTAAGTTGGGTTCTTGTTTTTCAAATTTAACCTTCATCAATGGTTCTATTTTCTAGTTTGTAGGCCATGGTAAAAGCTTCATCAAAGGTCTAAAATCTTTGGACATGCAATGTGGATGAAATATGTTTTGCACATGCCTAAGATAAGAGCTCTATAAGATCAAGTTGAGGTAATGAAAAGGAAATTTGGTTGATTAGGCTCCTCTAATGAGCCATAAAATTAGCAATAGATTCATCTTTAAATTATCGAATGGAGTAAAGGTCGATAATAGAAACTTTCTTGGATATATTAATTGAAAAGTGATCCAAGAAGTTTTGAGATAATTAGGTGAAAGAGAGGATGGAATGCTTGGGTATGGAACTATACCAATCCAAATATGGTCTGGATAATGACATAGGAAAGGTACAAAGGAAAAGAGCATCATCATGGGTAATCAAGTAACATGAATACCTAAATGCTCTTAAATATTATTGAGGGTCTTCTTTATTTTTAAACTTGGTAAATTCTGGAAGTTTGCTTTGGGTTGAGTAAGGTATGATGGGGACCAAAGGGTGAATAGGCTCATTAAAAATTTGATCATAGGATAGGAGATTATGGGCTCCAAAGATGGATGACTCAAGGGTAGTCATTTTGTCCTTGATCAACTTCATGAAGTCTGCTTGAGGTTGTTGGGATGCATAGTTATATGGTATGTTTTTTTGAGGTTGGGCAATATGTGAATAACTAGTAGATGGTTGAGATGAATCCATGTAATGGTATGTGGTCTTTGGAGGTTGGGTGGAAGATATATATTGGTATGTGGATGTTAATGGCTGGGATATGAAGATAACTAAAGGTTGTATGTTGGGTTAGAGTGGTGGTTGGGTAAGTGGATAATAGAAGGGTGGTGACTCTTATGTTGATTTGTGGTAAAATGGAGGGTATGGACACCTCAAGGCTTAGAAGTGGAGTAGTGTTTGATCGATTAGAGGTAACTAGAAGAATATGTTAGAGTTAGAGGTAGACACTCTTGTTGTATGGGAGTGATTAGTAAGAGGTATAAGGGCAGTGGTAGTTTGGGTTGGTGGGTTAGTTTCAAGGGAGTTGTTGGTTGATGATAATATTTGGGAAACTATAGGTTGAGTAGTTCCTATGGTAGTGGAGGTATTCCCCATGAGATGGAGAGGCATGCCATAAGGTGGGTCTACAAGTTGGGTCAAAACTAGGATTTGGTAAGACAGGGTTCTTAGGTAGTGTTATTAGGTTGCATGGTTGTTTAGGAAAGAAACAAAATCCACATCTCCTAAGACTATCTAAGTAAGAATTCTTGTAGAGTGAGGGGATTTTATGGGTTTGGAAGTGTGTTCCATGGATGAAAAGGTGGAAGTTGGTGATGGTTGATTTGGTGGTGGGTTTTATTCCTCGAGGTCCCTTTACTGTTAGTGAGTGATAACCATACGAGAAGGTAATAAAAGGATGATACATTCTCACACCTCAAACAAAGAGAAATCAAAAAATATTCAAGATAAAAAATGCATTCACTAATAGTGCATTAAAACCTAGGATTATTTTTGAACTCTCTTTTGGCTTATGCCTTAGAAAAGTGTAAAGAGGAAATTGGCCTAAATATGTCCTAAACAAGGTAGTATATGACTAGTTTTGGGTTATTTTTAGGCACTCAAGAAGAATTCTATATTAGATCGAGTACGTGGCTTGTTACTTGGGGCTTGCTCCCCTCACTTCATGATCTTGTAGGCAGTGCAGGCACTTAGACAATATATACCGATTACTAGAGTTTATACTCAACCAAAGGGCCAAGTTGATTATCCCCTCTGTGACTAAATTCAAGTATGATAACTGGGAAATGGTAAGGTGATTTTTTAGGTAATGAAATCCAATTCGATCCTTGTTTCAAGTGATTTTTATGTTTTTTTGTGCAAGTGGTTTGGTTGTGTAACATTTGTGAACTACGGTTAATTTACTTTGCTTAATTAATCTAGGTGAATTAGAAACAAACAAGCAAAAAATGGATGTAAGGTTTATTTTAAAACCAAAATAAAACTTCAAATTTATTTAAATGCATACAAAATCTCTAAATGCAAGTCCTAATCCCAAGATGATTGCACTTTTTATTTCTTTTTAAAAATGCAAGGAAAATAGACTTTAACTTTTCTAAAATAAAAATGCAACTAAAACCTTTGTTTTTGTTTTTTATTAAGAAAGAAGGAAATCTTAATTTTCCTAGAATTCAACTAAATGAATTTCACTAATGCAATTATAAATGTTCTAAAACATCTATGAACCCAAGAAAACTTAAGGGCCCCATCAGATGTGCCAAAATATTTCTATCTAATTTTTGTTTTTTCCTAAGTGTGAAAAGAAGAAACTAGTAGAGAAGTGTGTGTAGAAGAATACTTATTGACTGCACATGTGTTGAATCCAATTTTTTTGAGAACTCCTCTTCGGCTAGAGAATAATGACCTATAATTAGAAATTACTCAATGCTTGAAGATGTTTGTTGATAAAGATTGGCTTGTTGAAGATCTTGGATGATTTTGGTAGAGTTTCATTGCTTCATGCTCTTCTCCTCCAAGATGTGGATGACTTTCAAAATGATAACATCCTCCAAACACCTCCAACAAGATGTTAATAACTAAAGACTAACTTTTCACTTAACCTTGGGTGAAGGAGAGGGGGGTATTTATATCATTTATTGTGAAGAATCATGTCAAAAAAGGATAGTAGAAGTATGGCACCATTTTCTATGTGGTTTATGAATGATTCAAATATGAAGTTGGTGGGGATTCCCATATGGGTTGGTGAGTCTCCCACCTTGCACATGAATCAAATTTTGAATGGAATCATGCAAATGGGTTTAAATGAGACCAAAGACTTTTCACCACCCTTATGTGTCTTCATTCAAGAACTTAAAGATATGGCACATAAAATGTGGCACCATTTTCCACGTGGTGCATGAATTAGTCAAAAATGAGGTTGGTGGGAATTCCCATTTGGGTTAAAAAGTCCAAAATAGATGCCCTTTGTCTTTGCCAAAGAACTAAAGAGGTAGGTATCTTATTTTGAAGGCTAATTTCATGTTTGAAGGAAAAATACATGTTGAATGATGGCCCCTCAAGGGGAAATTCTCTATATTTCAAGGGGGTCCCCTTGTGATGCTTAAATGAGATCATTAAGCACCTTGGGAAAGGGTCCTAGGTGGGGTATGATGTCCCAAATCAAGCTACCTCACTTTTAAGTCATGTCACTTGCCTTATTAGTTTCAATATCACCTTATATGTCACTTTCCATGTCACATGCAATGTCATCATGAATAGTGATAGTGGGTCCCATAGTGAATAGTGATAGTGAATAGTACTTTCAAATACTAATTTTTAATAGTATTATGTGATTAGGAGAATAGTGATTTGGTTAGGTTGAGAGGGGTTGGTTAAGGATTAAGAAGGTTTAGGTGGTCTTTAGGGGGTTCTGAGGTATTTAGTCATTGAAAACTATAAGTGTGCAATTTTTTAGTGTTTACACTAGGTTAGCTCTTAGCCAACCTAGCTTGTGACCTAGTGAGTTTTTGTCAATAACGATACTAGGTTGAATGGGTTGACCCTATCAACCAAAATTTTTAGAAGAGTTTAGGGTTAGATTCACCTATATAAACACATTCATTCCACCATTATTAGAGAGACATCAAGAGTTATTATTCATTTATACTTCTTTACAATCTGCTCTTCCACCATTTCACTTGAGGATTCTTAGATTAGGATTTATACTTAGAGAATAATCTAGTATTATGGATAAGTCTTGGATTCTTTGGCCTTTATTAGTGATCCTTACAAACCATAACAAATTTTTTCAAATCATGTTTAACCAAGGGAGATATTGAGTCTTAATGGGTTCATCTTCTAGGTAAGTATGTCTAACTTTGCTCATCTCTTTAATAGATAGAAGTAGCATAAGTAATGGATTTTGAATAATATTACTCTTATTCTCCATGCATTAGGGTCTTACCTATACATATCTTAATTAGGATTCTCTTATGCATGTTTAATTTCATTTATTTACTAACCCCCATATTATGTCATAAACTTTGTGAGCACTAGATTAGATTTATTTGGTTTACTTGTTATTAGTATAGTGAATATAAAAACATAGGACTTAGTTAGGTTTATTGCATGGTTTTGCTTGAATAGAGGCTTTGGAACTCTCCCAAGTGATATTATTGTGATAAGAGATCCCCTAATTGGGTCTAGTAGATCCATATTGGTCATGTTCTTGATTATCTAATATATCCCCAATTGGAAGTGTCAGTATGATCTATCTTCTCTGAGCTAAGATTGATTTGTAGATTTGATGTATTTTTTATTACATACATTTTGGTGAACCCAACGTGGATCTAACCCTTGCAAGTTTTATTTTAGGCTTTTCATTTCTATTATTTTATTATATTTGTGATACTAAGTCGATCAAGTTGATATAGTTTTTAACTTTTGTGTATAAGTTTAACACATAGTCACATTAAAAAAACTCTATTATTTTTATGTAGGTCTTCATCGGATATAGGTTACTAGATTGAAAGGTTGATGTAGTACTCTTATTCACTTTGAAATAATAGACTATGTCGAATAGGTCAACTTAGTCTCTTATTCAACTCTAAAAAAACAAACTATGTTGAACAAGTCAACTTAATATCACAATAAAATTCTAGATAACAAACCACGTTGACCAAGCTAGTATAGTCATCTTAAAAATCTTCAATAAATAGGGAATTATAGAACTTGATCAACCCAGTCGACACAATTGGCAGAACTTGAAAGCAATATTTAAGGCATTGTAATAGAAATCTCATAGTCCTAATCATCTTCCAACCCACCAAGGTTCCTTTATCTTTCTCTCTTTCAATTTAGTTCTTTCTTATAGTTCTATTTTTCAAATTTTATAGTCATTAATACTACAATCATGTAGCAAACTAGGTCAATCTGGTCAACCTAGTTCTATATTTTGTCTTCTTTCTGAAAGACTAAGTCAACTTGGTCGACTTAGTTCTTAAAGACACTTAATTTTGTAGTATAGTAGTGACCCTAATGAATATGTTATGTAATATTTGCATATAGTGTCATTTAAACTAACTCTTTACTATGTTTAATTCAAAAATTAATAATTATATGCTAGTAATTACTTCACACTTTCATTTTCAATTGTTTGCATGCTTAGAGTAGATAACATAGTCTAATTAGGTGGTTTTTCAATATAACATTTAGTTGAACTATCTTCTCTTTCTTGCACATACTACTAAATCACATAATTTCAAAGTGCATTTAAACATTTGTCTACCCAAAGCCTACCTACTTAGATTTCATCAACAAGGGGGAAACTGACTTAATTTTTTGTCCAAGTATAAACACGTGGTTAATGGTATATATTGGAAAAGAACCTAATGTATGCAATCAAAAATACATCATGTCTATGAATTAATCCTAGATAAGATAAGATAAATCATACCTATAATTTTGATTAGGATACACTTGTTAAGCTGAAGCATGACCAAAATGGGGATCTATTAGCCTTGATTAGGGGATCACTTGTATCACTTGTCACAAAAAATCATGCTAGGAAGGGTTCTAAGGCCTACAGTCTAACACAATTTCAAAACCCTAATATAGTCTTAAGTTTTAAAATGTTCACTCTATTATAATAGCAAGAAAGTAAATCTAATTCAGTGCACACCAAAGCTTGTGGCACAAAGTGGGGGTTAGAAGAAATAAAACAAACAACTAAACTAAACATGTATTAGAAGACATATATTCATGTCAATGTATATGCAATCCTAATAAATGGAGAGAAGAATACAGATACATTATTTATCTACTCTTACAAAGGAGAAATAAAGTTAGGAATACTTACCTTTGAAGAAGAACCCGTTGAGCCTCAATCTCTCCCTTAGCCAAGGTGATTTTCAAGAAATTACTGTTATATGTAAGGATAACCAATATAAATCAGCTCTAAGATAAAAAACCTATCTAAAAATCCAAAATACTCTTCCACAATATAATATCTGTATCTCCAAAGAAAGTATGGAACCTTAAGCTTTATTCTCAAGTAGAATGGTCAACAAGCAGATGTTTGCTCACACTTCTTCACTAATAATTCTTCTCTTATGAAATGGTTGGAAATGAACTTGTATATATAGTTAGATATTACCCTGAATTCTCCCAAAAATGTCAATTGTATAGGGTCGATCCAATCAAATTGGTGTGTTTTTAGGGATAATTCACTAGGTTTGTGCTAGGTTGATAAAAAAGGCTAACAAATCAAGAAAGTGAAATATACCCTTGAACTATAATAGGTTGACCTAATCAACCCAATATAGTTGATAATCTAAAAGGATGTTAAGGAAAGAAAAGAAAGATAGAAAAAGGAAAAAGACTGGAGGAGGTAGGATTGAGAAGAATAAGCTTAGGGTAAATGGTTTTAAGAGACAAGTGTGTAGATGGCAAGTGGCAAAAGGGACAATAATCTTATGAAGCATTGATGGTCTTCCCACCCCTTTCCTAGTGTACCCCTTAAGGCATACACTCAAAGAGATTGAAACTCGAAAGGTTTATACAAGATACAAAGATTCAGTAATCAATAAAAATTTGAAAATATTATGTGTATACACTTAACACTATTATCTCTATGGGATTGTGAAGTGAGGGGGTAGGCCCCAATAATGATCCAGTACCATTGCCAACACAAATATCTTTCAACCTAAACATCCTAAATCTATCTACAAAGTAATTTTTAGTTACCTACTTTCATCCAAATTCTATATCACACTTAAAATAACACTTTATAATAATTTAACAACATTCAAGATGACCATTTAGTTAGCATTTACTTTTTATTTGACTACTTTCTCTTTGTTCATTGTATGTTGTATTGAAATTATTTGCATTGGCTAGCTTTGGTGAAACATTTTGTGTTGTGTGCCAATTATATCATTCCATGTAATCCAATTACTTGTGTGTTTAATTCCATTTCTTATTTTCAAATTAGATTGCAATATTTTTCCCTATTTTCAACACACTATCATTTTAATCAACATAGTCTCTTATAGACTATTTTTCTCCCTACCTACAGTACTAAGTCAACCTGGTCAACTCTATATCCCTTTTTCTAGTTAGGATACAATACTAGGTCAACTTGGTCAACCTTGTATCCTTATTAGACTCTATTTTTCCTAGTTTATAGTACTTAATTGACCCAATTGACTCTATACTCTTACTATTGTCCTTTCTATTTGACTTAGTTATCTGTTTCTCTTTACTTAGCATTTTATTCACTTTCTTCAAATCATCATGAAGTCCCCTATTATAATATTTTTGGATAACCTAAATCTATTAAGACACTATATGGGATATTCATTTCTTTTTCTCTTTTCCTCCCAAGATAACTTCCATCTATAGATTGTAACATGGTTCAAATCACACCTCAAGATGAAGTAGGTGGATATGATACTTTTTTTTACCTATCAGGACAATTCTCATCTTCAAGATTTTCAACATAATATGGGAGGAATTGACACAAGTCTATCCAATAATCCCACTGGTAATCCATCTTCTAATAACTCTCCCCTTAATACCAATTTATGGAGTTCTCTTATAAACACTAACCCACCAATTGATATGACTCAACTTCTTGCATAAGTCATACAAAAAATAAACATAATAAAAACTTATAAAACCTCTCAAATGATGCAATTACAAAATCATTTTATCAATATGGATAATCAACCTCTAGATCTCAATCCTCAAGTAAATCCAAATTTTATTCCTCCACCTCTTAGAGATGCCTCAGGAAATGTTATTCCTAAACCTATTATGAATAACAAAATGCTTCAAAATATATAGAATGAGCCTTTAGCTCCCTTCATTGTATCCATTGATATTGGTAATATATCTCCAACTATCAAGTATGATGGGACTAAAGACCCCACATCCTTTCTCAAAGCCTTTGGCAATATTTATAAAGAGTGGATCCAAACTAATACTTTCACCACAATTAAACATCTAGTTAAAACCTTCACTAGTGATGTATTGGAATGGTAAAACCAACTTCCCTGACATTCCATTTGGAAACTTGAGGATTTAGTCAATCCTTTAGTTAAATAGTTTCAACATAATGATCTTCCCAATAATTTCCTTAGCCATTTCATCAATGCTAAGAAATATCCCACTAAATAAACTCATGATCTAATTAAAAGATGGAAATATTTGGTCCATAAAGCTAATCATAACATGACTAATGATAATTTGTTTAAACTCTTTATAGCTACTTTAACTCCTTCGATTCAATAGAAAGTTCAAAATTTTTCTCCTCAAATACTTAACAAAGCTCTTCACCAAGATAAACATCAAGACTTTCTCATAAACAATTTGAACCTAATACCAAATTCCTTAAAGGATCCTTTCAAACTTCTACCAATACCATCATTGGCAATACTCCTCAAACCAAAATAGGAGTTTCCAAATGTGACACTCCCTCATATTCTCACATACCCCTCACCATGTAGTAAATGAAATAATTCTTACCACCCTCTAAACCCTTTACCTATCCTAATAATCCTCCTAAGTGGTATGACCCTAATCAATTGTTTTGGTTCTATGCTGACATTGGTCATTCCCATAAAACTTGTCAGGGTATTAATAAATTTGTTATCTTCTATATGCTTGGTGATTATTTCAATCACGAATCTATGATCCAACTCCATCATCAAGATTACGACACCGCTTCTTAAAAATGAGAAGCTTTCAAAGCTTATTCTTATAATAACCAAAAATATTTTTCCATAGCTAATAATCAACAAAATAACATGGATGTTTGTGCTATTGATGTTGACTATGACCAATATTACAATAATTTTTAATATGTTAATACAACTAAGGTCAATTATCATCACAAATTAACTAACAAAGATCCTATCACAAAACCTAAGAAACCATCTTTAAAATAAAAACTTATCAAAGATACTACAACTAATCATTTAGCTTTGAAAGCCCATGAGGAACCACCTCCTTCTTCCAAACCCCTGATAACTTCCATTCCTTCAAATTCTACCTTACCTTCTAAAACTTGCACTGGTTCTTCTTCTAAATCCCATTGGAGCTTTCTCAAAGAACTTAACTCCATGCCTTGTAAAATTCCACTTATAAAGTTAGTTTTTACTTCCCCTTATCATTATAAGTTCTTTATGCAACAATAGAAATCAAAGATTCATATCCTATAGATGAAGAAACACCCCTATGGAACCTTAACCTACCAATGTGCATACCAATTAAACCATTTGTCCTTCTTCTAAGCCTTTTACACCGATGATCCACAACTATTCATTAAAATAACCATTAATACTACCCTTATTCATAAAGTTTTAGTTGATGAAGGGTTTGGTATTAATGTGACATTTTTATGGCTCATCCAACCACTTGGCTATAATAAGGATCATCTCAAGCAAACTCACCTTATGTGCCATAGATTTGATAAAACTAATCAAAATCTACTTTGTTGTATTTGGCTTCCCATAAAAATTAGACTTAAGACCATTTAAACTAAACTTATGGCCTTTGATTTAACCCTATCTTATAACATACTCCTTAGTTACCCTTGGACTCATAAAATGAGGGACATCACCTCTTCCAGTAGCTAATGCATCAAATTATTACATAATGAAAAATAATATAAGCATGAAGCTAATCTCAACCCTTGGATTAATCAACTTCCTAATCCAAAATCTCAATATCACATCCCAACCATTCCTACCATCAATAGTGCTTCCTTACCTGAGTTCATCAACATCCATCTAGACTTATTGGTGACTCTTGTTGATTCAAATGATGATGAACCTAATGAATTACAACATACTTGAAACACTACTAAGCTACCTCATTATATTTTGGAGTGGATTCATCACTCTTTATTACCTCATGATCACACTATTACTCTCATTGATGAGGTCACCAATTTTTCCCCTCCATGCAATACTCAGGAACCTTCTTTACCAAAATATGCCTTTACCTAAAATGACCATAGAGTGGCCAAATTATTCCAAAATCCTCTCATCATGTCTCCATAAAAGTTTAGTAATATTAGAATTTCATCTTCTAAAAATCCCCTTGAATCTGAAGCATGTACCATTTCTCCAACCTATGATGATAACTATATCATGTCCCAAGCTCAAGATCGAGACTTGAATGTTCAAAATTATAGAAAACTTTAGCTTAAGTACATGATTTTAATTGAAATGTTCATACAATTTCCAAGGATCATGAATTAGATCTCAAAGGTCATGTACTTCCTATTAATTCTCCACTTTTTGATACTCCTTAGGTGGTAGAACAAATCCTACCTTTCAAACCTACAGAGATTACTACATCTTATTTACCACCCATAGATCCCATAATTACATCCAATTTTTCCCCTATCAAAGAAAATAATGATATACCAATCCCATCCAATCCATCTACTTCTCTTACTCCCAAGATTACATTAGATGCCAAAGTCATAGATATCTACTAGATACATTCTGAATATGATCACCATGATAATAAAATTCTCAATCTTTAAGTAGATGTTGAGTATTATGGTCCTCTTCCCACTTTGCCTAGCGATGAAGCTATTCTTGAATTAATTCATGCCTGAGAACCTCAATTTCGTCAGTAACATCACACACTTGAGAATTTCAAAAACAAATCCTCCTTGTTTAAAAAAAATCATCGCTAGTATTGATCCTAAAGCTAATCTAATTTATTCTTTATCAAATGCACCATACCACTTCCAAGATGGTAATGTTATGCTTATTAAATAAACTAGTCACATTGAATATGGTACTCCATCATGTCCTTGACCAATTACATTTTATTGAAAACTCTCACCTATCAAACATGATAAATTTAGCCTATTTTTTATAGATATAATGAAATATTCACTTGGTCATATAAGGACATGCCTAGTATTGACCCTAGCATTGTGGTGCATAATATCATCACTTATCTTGACACTAAACTTATGCATCAAAAGTAATGGAAATTTCCACTTGAGGTTTCCAACTTATGTCACAAAAAATAATAAAACTTCTTGATGCCAAGTTTATCAAAATAGTGGACTATTCTAAATGGGTTTCTAACATAGTTCTCATTCAGAAAAAGGTCACTATGGTCATTTGCATCTAGATTGATTTTTGTAATCTTAATCTTGTTTGTCCCAAGGACAATTTACATCTACCTTCAATAGATGCCATTATTGATTACATAACTAGTTATGAAATTTTATCTCTTATGGATGGCTTCTTGGGTTATAATAAAATTCACCTTTATTTCGAGGACCAATATAAGACAAATTCTACCTTGGAATGGGGCACCTATTGCTATTTTAAAATACCCTTTAACCTCAAAAATGTTAGATCCACTTATCAATGAGTAATGATTCATATCTTTCATGATATTATCCATAAAATTATTGAAACTTGTGTATGACCTCATTGCTAAGTCTAGAAGTCACAAGACTCATCTTTCCAATCTTGCCATCATCTTTGACTATCTTCTTAAATACAAAGTTAGACTAAATCTTAAAAAATGTGTCTTTGGTGTCACATATAGAAAATTGTTAAGATTATTAGTCTCTCTCTATGGCATCGATGTTGACCCTACCAAAATTTATGCTATCATCAATATACCCATCCCTGAATCTATTTTATACATTCACACTAATCTCGTTAACCTTGGGGAAATTAAATGATTCATCCCCAAAATGGATTACCATATCCACTCCATCAATTCTCTTATTAAGAAAGGTCATTCTCTCAAATGGATGGACCCTTGAAAAAAAACCTTTGATAATATGAAAGAGTCATTGCTTCACCCACCCACTCTTCATCTTCCTTACAATGATCGACCTTTGATCCTATATACTTCTTCCACACCCATGTCAGTTGGGGAAATGATTTCCAAACAAGATGATACAAAAAGAGAATATGCATATACTATATCAGTTGAGGCCTAATTTATTATGAGAAATGTTACATAAAAGCTAAACATGATTTCCTTGCTATATATTTTGTAGCTAAAAAACTTCAACATTACATGCTTTATTAGACCACTTATGTCATAATTCATTTAGATCCCCTTCATCACTTCTTCTCTAAAGGTTTTATTCCTAGAGATAGAATTGGTAAATGGGTGGTTCTCCTTATGGAATTTGATCCCTGAATTGTTACTCAAAATGTTGTCAAAGGACAAATCATAGGCAATCAACTTCCACAACTCTTTTGCCCACTACCAATCAACTTCAAGAAAGTCTTCTAAATGAAAATATCCTTTATACTGAAGGTCTCAACCAAGACATATCTCTTAATGATTACTTTCATAACTTTAATACTGATCTTGAAGCAAGTAATCTCAATGAATCAGCTATCCTCCCTGATACTACTAAACTAAAAGTATTTATTGAATAACTTAATAAAATTAATGTTGATTTACATGAGGATACTTGGACCCTTCACTTTAATGGTGATAAATGACTTAAAGGAGCTGGGGCAGGTTGTATTCTTACAATTCCTATTGGAAAAATCATCCCTTTAGCTTTTCACTTAACATTTGATGTCACTAATAATATGGTAGAGTATGAAAATCTAATATTAGGCATGAGATCTAATTTTGATTTAAATATCAAATACCTACATGCTTAAGGTTATTCCTAACTCATTTTCCACTTGTAGACACTATAAAACTACACGCTTGCAGTTTTTGATGACTAAATGCCTTGGGACCCCCTAAAGACCTCCTAAACCTTATTAACCCTTAACAAACCCCTATTAACCTAACCAAATCACTATTATCCTATTCACATAATAATATTTAAAATTACTATTCAAAAGTACTATTTACTATCACTATTCATTGTAGGACCCACTATCACTACTCCTGATGACATGGCAAATGACATGGCATGTGACATGTCAAGTGATGTAGAAGGTGATTTGGGAGGTGATATGGCAATTGACATGGCTTAAAAGCGAGGTGGCTTGATGTGGGACATCATACCCCACTTAGGACCCTTTTTCAAGGTGCTTGATAACCTCATTTAAGCATCACAAGGTGCCCCCCTTGAAATATGGTGAATTTACTCTTAATGGAACATTATTTAACATGTATTTTACCTTCACACATGAAATTAACCTTCAAAATAAGATACCTACCTCTTTAGTACTTTGGGAAAGACAAAGGGTACCCATTTTTAACTTCTTAACCCAAATGGGACACTCACCAACCCAAATGGGAATCCCCACCCATCTCATTTTGACTAATCCATCCACCATATATAAAATGGTCCCATACTTCTACTATTCCTATTTTATCATGAATCTTCACAACATATGCCATAAATACCCCCTGCTCCTTCACCCAAGGTTAAGTTGGAAAGTTGGTTGTAAATTAGTATTTTTTGTTATTAACATTTTTTTTTAGGTTTTGAAGGAGGTCATAAAATTGAAGGAGATCATCATAATATTGGAGAGAAGATCTCAAGAAATGAAACTTTTCCAAAATCTTCAACAAGCCATCTTCAACAAACATCAAGGTAATTTATATTGTTTTGCAATTTCAATTTCTTCCTCCTTATCCCCCTTTGGCCTCTTCTTTATTAATATCCAAACCATAAAACCTTGGCCTTCATATTTTAATTTTACCCCTTTTTCTCTTTACCCTTAACCTCTTCTTTCTCTTTATTCTATTTACCCATTTACCTCTTCACCATTTATCCCTTTATCCCCTTTTTACCTCCTTTCTTTCTTATCCCTTTCACCCATTTACCTCTTCACCACTTATCCCTTTATCCCTTTTACCTTATTTATTTATTACCCTTTTACCCATTTTTCCATTTGAATTTATCCCCTTACCATCTTTACCCTTTACCTTCTTTTTATTATCTTGAACCATAACCATAACCTTGCCTACTTAACCACAATTTGATTCTTTGCTTTCTGGACCATTTACCCCTTTATCTTTATTAACCACTATTTAAATCTACCAATTTTACCATTTACCAAACTTAACCAAAAATTTAGCCCTTGTCACAAGATAAACCAAACCATTTCCAAACCCAAAACCACAACCTTGCCTTAACCAATTTTCAGCATTAGTATAATCAAACTAGTTGCTTCATTTTGGTTAATTTAGCAAAGCATTTAAATTCATTGTCTCAAATTTAGTTAATTGATAATTTTAATATCAATAATTTTCTATTTTTATGTAAAATAATTTTATTTCATCATTTCAACATAATTGTTTAAAGTAGATGGATTGACAACCTCCTAAAAAGCTTTCGCTTCTAGGATCTAGCTCACGCTAGGCAATCCACACATCTACTTGTTTAAAAAAAAAGTCTCTTTTAGTGTTTTCTTATTTTTAGGTCATCCTCCCAAGACAAAGATGATATATCCACAATAACTTAGATCCAACATGCACACTTTAATAGGTATTATTCCATACCCTTCATAACTAGTTCCTTCTTTTCACACTTAGGAAAAAGTGAAAAATAGAGAGAAACATTTTGGCACGCTCGGTGGGACCCCTTATGGGTTTGTTGTTTTTTAGGCATATAGTTGCATTTAGTGAAAATTCAATACTCTTGCATTTATATTATTTATAAATTTTGAAAAATAAAAAATTCTTTCCTTTCTTCTTTTCCAAAAATCTAAAAAAAAAAGTTTTCATCCTAGGGATAGGCTACATTTTACATCTTGCATTTAAGTGAATTTTAGCTATTCCTTATTCACATGAAAAGAAACCAAACTCTTATTTTGGGTTAAAATTGAGTGAATTCATTGTATTTCCTACTTAATGGTTAGCTCACCTAGATTAGTTAAACATGTTATAAATTAATCGTAGTACACATATTTACACTACCAAACCACACACATAAATTAAACATCAAAAATTATTTGAGAGAAGGCCCATTGGGATTTCATCAACCTTTGGATCACCTTACCCTACCCAATGATCCCACTTAGATTTCATCACCAAGGGGAGGACCCACTCCATTCTCTAGCAACGTATAAACTCTAGACAAATAGTATATATTGGATAAGCAACGGCATTAGTTGTGGGATCGTGAAGTGAGGGGAGCAAGCCCCTAGTACTAGGCCACACATATAATCTATTAGAGATTATTAGAGCATAAAAATTCAACCCAAAACCATCCTTAGTTGAATTTGTTAGCACCTAACTTACAAGCTAATTTCCCCTTTCACACTCTTTAAGGCATAAGCCAAAAGTGATTTAAAATAAATCCTAGGATTAATTGCACTTTTAGTGTGTGCTTTGTTTTCTTTAGTTTTTTTTATTTTCTCATTATGTGAGGTGAGAGGTTCGTTATCCATTTATAAATTTCTCATATGGTATTAACTAGACAACAAGTGAAAGAATAAAATGACCCACCACCATCTTCTTCTTTGTCCTCATCCATAGATTATACCTTAGATGTTGATAGATCACCCCATGCTTCACCACACCATTCTCCCCCACCTATGGTGCCTTCAATAATCCATGAAGGTGATTCAAATTTTTACACCTTTTTGGACAAAAATCTAGTTGCTTTACAACACTATCTTAATACCTTAGCTTACCATACTTTGATGGCTACAGTTCTTCCCATGGATCCACCCTATAGTATGCCACACTACCTCATGGTTGGTGTTGCATCATCCCACCCTTTTGTTAGCCAAGATTCATATTCTACTATTAGTCCATCTACCACCACCACCTAAACACTTGTTACCCCAACCAATACCTCTAACATTGGCTCAACTTTACCCCTTGTCAATTCTACCCCTTTTTTTGATGCGATGTAATCCACACCCATTTCTAACATTCCCTTCAACTTAACCAATATACTAACCTCAACCCCCTTTTATAACCTAGTACTCTCCATACCATAAACACTTCCCCATACTAGCACAAAGATCACTATCCCTCAAAAACCAACAAACACTTTAGCATTACCAAACAAAACCATGCCCCCATCAACCAACCTAAATGTACCCCTAAACCAACCATTATCAATTCTTCTACAAGCCCCCACAGCCTCCTATCAATATATCCTCAACCCTTGGGATATATTACACCTTCCACCCAACTCTTAATGCCTATCAATCTTGTAGGGACACTATCCCAACCTCAAATCACCACATACTAATATGTGCTTACTTCCATATGTCCTACCACATACCAATTCATAGCTACAACCCAACCTCAACAAAACCTGCCATCAAATTATGCAACTGCCCAACCCTAACCCAACCTAATAAAGATGCTTGTACATAATATGACACAACTTGAATCATCTATCTCTGGGTCCCATAATCTTTTATCCTATGACTAAATCTGCAATGAAATTATCAACCTTTCTATCTTGATTCATGCTTATCCTCCTCAATCAGAGCTTCCCAAATTCTCTAATTTTTAGGGGAAGGAAGATCCTCAACAACATTTGAGGAAATTTCACCATTCTTATTACTTGATTGCCTATGATGATGCCCTTCTTATTTGAACCTTCCCTATGTCTTCATCAGGGACTACCTTGGATTGGTTTAGTGACCTTCCTAGACATTCTATCTTCTCATTTTCTCAACTCACCCAAATTTTCTTAGAATATTTTTATGTCAATATATCCAAGAAGGTCTCCATAAGTAGTTTGATGATGAATCAATTATCAAATTCATTGCATGATGGTGAGGCCTCATTAATCAATTATCCTTTTCACTACCCCAAATGAAACTCATTGAAATTTTCTCTCAAGCATGAAAAAAACACATTTCTCCCACCCTTCAAGTGTAAACATTTATAACTTTGATGAATCATTCACAATGACATACAAACTCGATAACTGAGCCATAGATGAGGGTAAATTGAAATTTTGAAATAAGAATTCCACTTTTAAACCCAGTGACCCCTCTTCCTCCAAAATAACTAACTAACCCAATTCTAAAGCCAAAACATCTACAAATGTAGTTGTCTTGAAAATTGCCCCACCTTCATCCATTAGCCAACCACATCAAAACACACCTTCCAATCCTTCTTACCCACCAAACTAAAATCAAAGTCAGGTTCCCCCTAAACAATTCACCCCTATAGGGGAATCTTATGCCTTTGTGTTAGATAAATTGCTAAAATCTAATTTTATTTAACTCTCATCGATCAAACCACCTCAATTATTTGATCCCTCTCACCCTCTGCTTGGGTGGTACAATGAAAATGATCATTGTGCTTTCCATTTGGTCATAAAACATGACATAAATTGGTGTAACACTTTCAAAAGTCTTGTCGAAACCCTAATTGACAATGGAGAATTGACGTTTGATAACCCTAACACACCTTCTAACCATTCTTTCGATATTTTTTTCAAACCATTCCCTAACCATCCTCTACCTACCCAAACCCATGACAATCAATTTGAACCATATTCATCGCATGAGGCACACACATTCAACATCATCATAAATGAGCCCATGAAAGATGAGACTCATATTCCCATTTCCTTTTCACCAACCTCACCTATGAAATAAGCAAATTCACCTCTTACCCATTCAGAGACCCAAGTAGAAGGGTCTATAATGCTCATTTCTCTACTTGATCAAACCATATCCATGCTTGCCTCTCCTTTCATATATTCGGTCATTGATCTAACCACCCCTTCCTCTACCCCACCAAGAAAAATGGTATAACTCCCATATTCTCCTTTGGATACCCTAGAAAAGGAAGGATCTAAGACCATACCTACATCCTTGATTAAACAAACATCCCCTCTCTTAATCACCTCACAAGCAACCATTGTTTTGGAACCTTCTATCTCAAGTAGAGATGAAGGAACCATCCCCTCTTCTTCACCCAAAGGCTTGACATTTGAAACAATAGATCAAGGAACAAAACCTGTTTATAAGCCTTTTTTTTGTTAGTGTAAATTTTGGAAGTTGCCTCACAACCCAACCTAGATATAACCACTTCTTGCAATCATTTGGGGCTCCCATACCAAAATAGAACCAAACCTTCAACTTTATTAGCATCCACTTTCCAACCTATTACCACCTCATCATCAAACATTTCTTTCCCCCAAGATGTGAGGGAACCACATCACCCACCTCCACCTAGATCATCTCATAATCTTCTATTTAAACCAACCAATAATTTGAGTATCCTTCCCACACCTAGAATCACCCATCCCCCCATCAAATAAGGCATAACCCCCTCTAGGCTACCTAACAAACTACCAACTAAGATGTTTTGAAGGGTATAGTTAATTAAACCTCATCCTCAAGTGAAACCTATGCTAACTCCTTCTCATTTGCCATCTTTTGTGGGACCCCTCCCTTCTACCATCCTAGTCACTTATTCTATTTCATTTAAACTAACACCCTTTTCTATGCCTACCCCTCTACCACCTACACCATCAACTTCTTCATCATTCTTAGCTTCTTTATACCCCTTTACTTTTCCACCTATTATCAACCCCCCATCTTATACTTAAAAACCATCTACTGTTAACTTGATCATAGCTAAGCCAACCCAATATAAACCATCTACCAAAATTTCTAAACCACTAACCTTCTCTAAGGTCAAAACCATGCCTCAAAAAGTTCTTATTTCTCTAACAAGCATCTCAACACCCTCAACACCTCTAAAAGAATATTAATCTATTATTTTATAGAGGCTATTACAAACCTCCTCTATTGAATTGACACATATTAAACCATTCACCCCTCATAACACCAAACCCTCTTGGTTCAATGATACTCAAATTTGTGCATAGCATAAGACACCAGGACATAACATGAAGAGCTATAAATATCTCCAAGCTCTTATTCATTTCTTGTATGAGGTGTGGATCTACCATCATATGAACCACTTTTACCTACCTTAATAACCAAACTACCAACCCAACCAATCCAACCACTATCCCAACCTATGTTGACTTCCTCACTCTCATCTACAGGTAAGGGTGAGGAGCCGAAGCAATCACCTAGTTCAATTGATCCCATTATCCATACCATCCACATGATTAACCGATCTTGAGCATACCAAAGGGTTAAAGGAAGAGCCAATATGTCCATTCCATGGACATATCCTTTATATTCTCAGCCTCCTAACCAGGACCAAACACCAACAACACCAACTAGGCCATCACCTAGATCCAAAGTATCCATCCAGGTGTACCTCCCACTAATTCCTCTGCATCCATTCAAAAAACTATGTTTAAGTAACTTCATCAAGCATCGATGATGATGAGCCTTTATGACTTGATCAATACCTCACCTCATCATCATCAAGCATTAATATATTCCCTATAATCCATTGAGGTTCAGCCAGATGACCCTCAACCCCTTGCCTCCTTTGTTGGGACCCTCCAACATTTTCCCATTATCACCTTCCAAGATTATAAGATACCTCTAGCACACTTAGAGGAATTTGACCCACCTCTATTTGTCATCGTATATATCAATAACATCTATGTCAAATGGGGATGATTAATGGAGGAGTCAACATCAACATAATCTCCTCTTATGCTTTTGATTAGCTACATTTACCAAATAATATCATGGTTGAAAGCATAATAGTTTTTCACTCCTTCAATGACACCATGGCCACTACCTTAGGGACCATTGGTTTTCAAATACACTTGGGACCTTGCACCATCCTTAAGATATTTTATGTTGTAGAGGGTGAATTCTAATATAACATTCTACTCGAACACCCCTAGGTCTAGGATATGAGTTGCATCCCCTCCACTTTACACCACTGTGTTAAATTTGAACATGAAGGGAAACTCATAACCATCAAGTATGATATTAGTCATTATACATGTTGAAACATGGCCTATAGGCCTGTTGATGTCCTTATTCCACCTTCATCTCCCTCACAGTCAACCAATCCCATTAACACAACTTCACCATCAACCACCACCCACAATGCTTCTACCCTTATTAACGATGAAGCCTTAACTAGTGCACCTATCCCTTCTTCCCAAATTCCTATTGAGGACTCCTTGACACAAACTTTGCAATGCCTTTCTCTTGGTGAGTACCATCTTTTAGCCTTAGATGCCTTTCCCACTCCCCAAGAATATGGGAACCTTCAAAATGACCCTTTTTATGACCCCAACATAGGTACCATCATCCCATTTAGACTTACCAACAATCAAACATACTTTGTCTATGGGGGACTTGATTGACCACTCCTCATTCCTATCACCATTCCATACATTCAACATTTCAATTCTGATTTATCCTATCTAAGCAACCCAAACTTTGCAAGAACCTATCTTCACTACTGTGCTTGGAAAGGATTTGGTATGGGCCCATATAAATAAGGACCTCATGAATTTCCCATTATCAAGACTCAAAAACCTTATGAGTTCTTTGGGCTCAAGTTTGAACCATTAGAAGAATCCACATCACCAAAACCTATTGATATTCTCGTGAAAGAGATTCCATCTTCTCCTAATACATCTTCTCAATCTAGAAACTCTCACATCATCCCATCCAACTTTTTTTTTGATCAATACCATCATTTTAGGCCCATTAACCTATCAACATGGTGGAAAAACTAAAACCTTTCCTCTCATCCACCCCAAAATGATCAACCATGATTCACCCACCATCTATACCATTCAGTGCCAAGATGATAATTTTATCCTCACCTACCTTGGTGTAGGAGACTCTCCCATCTATAAATCCTTCCCTCTAGAAAACTAGACCATGCTCAATGAATCAATTATTGACATTAACTTAGGAACCTAGGAGAATCCTCATATCATTAAGCTAGGCTAATCCTTGGACTCAAATGAGTAATGTGATTATCCCTAATTCCTTCAAGATTGTAACATTACATTCACTTAGTCTTATCAAGATATGTCTGGGATTGAACCCTCCATCACCCTTCATAACATCGTTACCCATCCAAAGGCTAAGTTGGTATGACAAAATCTTCACAAAATGTACCCTTATATATCTCTTCTCATCAAGGAAGAACTTCAAAATCTTTTATCCATCAACTTTATTCAACCCATTGACTACCCACAATGGGTCTCTAATATTGTTTCCATTACCAAGCCCACTGGGGGACTCTGCCCTTGTGTGGATTTTTAAGAGCTTAACCTTACATGCCCCAAAGATGATTTTATTTTACCTAATATCAACAAACTAGTTGAAATTATCATATCATGAGATGTTATCCTTCATGGATGTTTTTCAAGATACAATCAAATCTTGATCCCCCCCTCAGACCAACATAAAACCACCTTCATGACTCCTTGGGGAACCTTCTGCTATTAGGTCATGCCTTCTAGCTTAAAAAATGCAAGAGTAATTTATGAATGGGCCATGACCTATGGATTTCATGATCTTATTCATAAAATTATAGAGGATTAGGTGGATGATCTTATAAAATCTAAACACCTCAAGGACCATTTATCTATTCTTACTATCATTTTTGATCAACTGATATGATTCTATGTTTAGCTCAATCCCCAAAAATGTATTTTTGGGGTTTTATCCCAGAAAGCTTTTGGGCTTTATCATCTCCCTCTGTGGAATTGAGATTGATCATGCTAAAGTCAAGGCCATCCTAGAAATGCCTCTCCCAACAAACCTTAAGCAATTTCTCAATCTACAGGGAAAACACCAATCTATCTATCACTTCATCTCTTAATTATCAAATAGATGCCAACCCTTTCACCACCTCTTGAAGAAAGTCACCTCCTTTAGGTGGAACAAAGATTATCAACAAGCCTTTGATTCACTCAAAGAGTACTTGATTTCTCCACATATTCTTATCCCACCTAGGGATGCTCAGCCTTTTTACCTTTATATATACACCATTGATCACTCTTTAGGTGCCATGATAGCTCATTGGGATGAACAAAATAAGGAACAAGCCATTTACTATGTCAGTCACACACTTCTAGAGTATGAGACATAATATACCCATCCTAAAAAGCTTTGTCTCACTCTCATTTTTATTGCCTATAAGATTTGTCACTACCTTCTTAATCACAAAACATATGTTATCACTAACACTAACCCACTTAATTACATGCACTCCAAGCCATACCAAATCAACATATGGATAAGTGGCTCATGTTTATGGCTGAGTTTGATCTTGAGTTTCTTCACTAAAAATCCATTAAAGGGTAGGTCATCACTGATCAATTAGCTAAATTACCTCTCCCAAATAACCAACCCATGCCATTAACATTTCCTAATGAGTCTATTGTAACTCTTTCTCAGGGAGAACCCTCTTACCAAATGACCATGTTTTTTGATGGCTCTAAATGCCAATATGGTGGGGGTGTAGACATAATTATCATAACCCTTCATGATGAACCTCTTACACTATCATTTAAACTTAAATTTGAATTTACTAATAACATGGTAAAATATGAAGCTTTGGTCATCGATATCCAAACCACTCTCACCTTAAAAATCAAAACCATTTCTATCTTCGGTGATTCTCAACTTATGATTAACCAGGGAAATGGGTCCTAAATGACATTTTACAAAAGTATAAGCTCCTCGTTGATGAGATCTTAACATCTTTTGACTATTATGAAATCTAATTAGTGCCTTGATCTACTAAAAAAATTATAGACATAATTAACCTATAGAATCTAAATTGTTTGTCACCATCCACCATTTCATTAGGCCCTTGTATATCAGTTCAGGCCTTCTAACCATCTATAGTGTGGAGGCATCTCCTTTTGATGTCTGGTATGGCCAAACATTTAATTACCTTAACATAAACATCATTCCACCTGACCTCTCAAAGAATGCCTAGAAGGCCTTTGTACAGGGCACCTCTCATTATACCATACTAGGGGGAATCCTATATAAACATGGCTTTGATGGTCTTCTCCTCCATTTTTTATGTAGTCATAAGATTCCTAATGCCATCAAAGAAACCCATGATGGGGTTTGTGGGAGACATTTTAGTGGCATCATTATCACCAAAATAATCCTATGCCTGGGTTACTATTGGCCTACCCTCAATCAGGACTATTGTAACTATGTAAAGAAGTGTGTTAAATGCTAGAAACATGTTAACTTGCATCACACACCCACTCACAGCCTTCAAGTATAAATGGATTATTGGCCCTTCTCATAGTGGGGGCTGGATCTCATTGGAAAAATCAATCTTATCTCTTCTTAGTGACAAAAAATTTATCATCACCGTTGTAGAATATTTCACTAAATGGGTGGAGGCCATCCCCATTATCTCTATTAAAGCCAAAAAATTATATATTTTATCAATCATCACATTATCTATCATTTTGGTATCCATCACAAAATCATAATAGATAATAATAAATCATTCAAAAATAAAAAATTTCAAGCCCTCTATGATGATTTTAACATCAAACTTAACCATTCTTTGCCCTAATATCCATAGGAAAATGGATAGGCAGAAACCTCCAACAAAACTCTCATCAAAATGCTAACTAAAGTTATAAGTGCTTCAGACTAGGATTGGCACATACACATCCCATTTGTTTTATGGGCCTATCACACTAGTATCTGAACCACAATAGGTGCTACACCTTTTTCCCTAGTCTTTGGTGTAAAGGCTATTCTACCTCTTAAATTCTAAATTCCCTCTCTTTGTATTTCCTTACACAACATCATTTTTGAAGAGGATTATTGTCAATAATGCCTTGTACACCTTGAATTACTTTATGAACATCACCTTGCTACCCTTAACCATCTTTGCATCTATCAAGAGTGTATTACCCATGTTTATAACAAGCACCTTAAATAATAGGAATTCGATATCGAAGATCTCATCCTAAAATAAAACCAGCACATGACCAACATAGAGAATAGTAAATGAAGAAAGTTTGATTTCAATTGGCTTGGAACCTACATCATTATCGATAAGTATAGATCAAGAGCTTATCATTTGTCCTCTCTCGAAGGCAGACCAAAACTTGAGACTCTCAATGCTTTGCATCTGCATACATTTTTTGTTAAATAAGGATCAAAGTCACCTATTTATCTAACTTAAGATCATCCCTTGATTATGATATTTTAACCTTCACCCACCTATATCTTCCCCTTTTGAAGACAATTGATTACAACATAGAACCATGTGATTAAACATCAATGCCATGGCTTAATATTAAATATGGGTACTATGGATCTACCCATATCATGGTTCTCATGGATAATTTTCATTTCTAACAAGATGGAATCCCATGGTCATTGTCTCTTAAAACCACACCCTTTCACATATCATTGACCTTCTTGTGTAAAGTTTTGCCCTCATAAAGGTAAACCTCTAAACCTAATTAGATTGGTCCATGTCTAAACACATTTCATCTTGAAAAAATTACTTGGGTCAATATCTTAATCATAGAAAACTTCTCCCTCAAAGGAAAACTACCCAAAAACAAAATAAAAACTACCAAATGTTAGGTAGACTTCTCCCTTGAAGGATAGCTATCAAGATCATTAAATAAATCCAATAAGTGTAGACCCCTCCCTTGAAGGATGGCTAAGTTCACTTTGTAAAAATTAGATCAATTTCTTGGAAGCTTCTCACATCGATCAAATTCCCATTTAAAAAAATAAAGCAAAAGACCCACTATCACAACAAATTCTAAAGCCACAATCGGCTTCCACATGTAGACTTCCTGTATTGATCAGTATACATCTATCATATGATATGGACTTGTATATTACCATTCTTAGGTCACCTATAGAAGGGGAAAATTAAGTTACATGAGATTATCATGCATATTACCCATCACCCTTCACCCCACATATCACCCATCTTTCCTTTAGACTATCTGTAAATCAAGGGATTTAAAGCTTACTTGACACTATGTGATCAATAAAGCCTTCTTATAAACTTATGACCACTCATGCATAACATTGGAGTGGTTTATATTCATTAAACTGAACCCACTTTGGGTCTATTTTTAGTCCTTGTCAAAAACAAAGCATTGTACCCTATTCTTAATGTGCTTGGTTGGTGTTTTCTTCATGACTTTTACCATCCAACATTGCAATAAAAATAATCATTCCTTTTAAATTAAGTAAGATTAAAATAACCATAACCATAACCATAACATCCAACCAGTGACATCCAACACATTTTTTTACATAACAAGCTATGCAATATTTTATTTAGGGTGCGAGGAATTGCATGACACATACATAGTCATCAGATTACACATTGCCTAAAATACATGCATAAATTATTTTCCTACCTAAGAATTAGACCAATTATCTGGTGAATCTAAATTTGTGTTCAGTCATCCTTCAACTTGATTACTCCTAGGAATTACGTTGACATACATACATTGGCATACCTTATGAAGAAGGCATCATTTATTTAGGAAAGTTTGCCTCATGAGCTAGATGGTAGAATTAGTGTGGGATGAGTGGATGGCACTCTTGTTTATTATTGCTATTGTTATTAATGATAAATTTGGTTGAAGATAGTAGTATTAGTGCATGGAGGGACATACACCATCATTTGTAATGGAAAATCAAATGATGATTGTGTGAAGGTAGATGTGCTCACATGAAGGACATAATTTGATCTTTGTACTAGTCCTTATCATGATTATTTAAATATAATACCTACCCATTCTTCCTTGCTAACTTGGTTTTCCATTTTACCAATTGAGAAGGTCATATAATGTCATTGATTCCATTGAATATTCTTCCCACTTGAAATAGTCATGTCTACCTACCTTTTCACATGAACACATCACCCTCAATATGATTGGTCATCATGATGAAGCCATTATGCACCATCATGATATCTTTTTGTTACCCTTATCATATGATTTTCATCTAATTTCTTTCCTTATTTTGTCATCTCATGACCCTTGTAGGTCTAGTGGTAATTTGTGTAATTGTCACAATTGGCTTGATTGATGTAAATTGGTTTCCAACCATGGGCTATTGTAATGATGATGCCTTCAAATTTCTAGTGGTGATAACTCCCAAATCCTTGACACTGTAGAAACTATTCCATTAGAGGTAGGCCACCATGAATTCACAATAATACATTCACATTATTGTCCCCTCTACCCTCCTCTTACTACCATCCCATTACCATAAGCTCTAAATGTCAAACCTCAACCATTGGTAGTACCTACTCCAACATGGAAGTCTTTTATTTTATCCCAATTGAATATTCATTCATATCAAGGGAACGACCATCTTCTTCCAGCCATGTAGCTTCCTTTTGGTTAGGCCTAACCTAGCAAAACTAATAAGTCATTGGTTCCATGGAGCTGGGATAGAGGATGTAGACATGGCCACCATTTTTCTCACCTACTTATGCAACTCTTGGGTTAGGCAAAATCCATCCTCTATTGCTCACTATGCTACCAACTTTATTACTCATATAATCTACTTATTCATCAAATAAACTCTTTAAAAATCATCACTTTGCTAGTACCCTTAAATCTTGGCTCATAGCAGTGATGAACCTTTGCCAAAGAGACTATGTAAATCTTGATAGAAATCCACCTCCTAAAACTCAGCTTAGTGGTAGACACTATCTCTAAGCTTCTACCCTTACACAATTTTAGAAGATGTAACCTCCTCAAAAAGGCACCTCTTCTATAGATTAGCTCCATTGAAGGTTATTTTTGGTGTTTAGCATTATGTATACTACTTATTTATCCTATCTGACCCATCCATGTCTCTCATCTTACCAAATGTGGGATCATTAGGATAAATATTCACCGATCTACACCATGTACCTTCACCATCACCATCACCATCACCATCACCATCACCATCACCATCACCATCACCATCACCATCACCATCACCATCACCATCACCAAAACCTAGAACCTCTATTTTATAAAAACCTTCCTTCTCCATCAGCCCAAACCAACCCATGTGGTCTATCAAATTAGGACAACCAATCTAAACGCCACTCACCCAACCTTGTTGAACTACATTGGCTTGATGTCCATCGACTATGTAGGCATTTCTTCACTTTTAAGGGTAGCTTGGCCATTAACAACTAATTACCATCCCTTTTTTTCCTTCTCACTCATTTCCACTACTCATAGTGCCCTCTTGCTTAGGGCATCCTACATCAAAAAAGATTTAAATTCTTTCTTAAGTGTCCTTATGTTTTAACACCTTCTAATACTTCCTCTTAAGTTTTTCCCCCATTATTGGGAGAACTACATTGGCTTGAGGCCTTTTTGGACTATGTAGGTAGCGTTCAATTACTGAGGTCACCTCAGCCGCATCCTTTATTTTGTTTTCCCTTCTCACCTAAAATATCTTCTTCCACTTCTCTACCTCTCTCCTCATCACCCTCCTCCCTCTAGCTTGTCAATCTCTTTAACCACTTTTATAGATTGTCAATCTCTTTTAACACAAGGGTTGATAGCCTTCCTCATTGACCCCTCTTATCCCCCATAAAACCATCACCCACTCTACTTCATTGACCTCCCCATCACCTTTCCTTATGCATTATTCATATCTCACTCCCTCACCCACTTTTCATGTTTTTGGTCTCTCTATCCACTTATTACCAACCTTGACCTTTATCCCCTTCAACTTCTTTGACTATCTGCTAACCCAATTTTGTCCCTCAGGCAAAATCTCCATCACCTTCTACACCTACTTTGCATGGCCAGTCATTTCGAGTTGCAAGGTCTGCCTTCAGGGTTCGACAGCTCCGTTTCAGAGCATTGGCTCATTGGCCTAGTTCGTTGGCATTCACAGTAGCAAGAGGCAGAGTCTTCAAACATTCACAAGAAGAAGGGAAAAAACTGGGGCGTTCAACACTTAGCAAAAAAGGAAGGGCAAAAAAAATGTAGAGGGCGGCAAAATTGCCGCCCACAACACGGGCAGGTAAAAAGAGACCCCCTACACGCAATGTAGAGGGCGGCAAAATCACTGCCCACAACACCGGTGGAGAAAAAGAGGCCACTAACATCAGCCGACATTGGCAAAACTACCACCATCGGCAGCTTACATAGGCCGACATCAGCAAAATTGCCACGGTTAGCAGCTTATCGGTCGACGTCGGCAGAAGTCCTACATGCAATCCACTGCAGCGGGTGGCAAATTCACCGCCCACAACATGAGGTGGCAAAAAACACTTGCAGAACATAGGAAAAAACCCACCTAGCCGTTGGAAGAGAAGACCAGCACGCAAAATGAGGTAACAAGCATGGTCTTGGCAGACTTATGACATCATCAATAGTGTTTTTTCACTCTTTCCAATGAGACTCCTCTTGGCTTTTCTCTATAAATGTGTAGACTTGTTCATTTATCAGGGAATCTTCCCCAATTTTGTAAAGAGCACTGCTCTCCAAATTTTCCACCTGAATCAATAAAAGACAATTTTACCTCTATTTGGATGGATCTTTTTGTGTATGCATTGAATGTTAATCTGTGTCCAGTCATTGTCTCTTGATGCTCTCACAGGTTCAACTCCAGCAAACCTGCAATCTACAAAGTGCCACTGTCTGCTGCTGCTGCTAGGAGTAGAGTTTTGTTTTGGAGATATAAAATAGGTGAGGTCACTTACAGTGTGTATTTCTCAGCACCTTGGTGAGTCCCTATTTCTTGTGCTTTCTATAAGAACCTCCCTGTCATCCCAGAGACCTGGTCTTTTCTGCCAGATTTGAGTGTATGTATGTTTTTCCCTGATCCTAAGTGTGGATGTGGAAGGTCAACCTATTTTTGGTGTATCACCTCTTTTAGAGTAGGCTGTTTGTTTTCATGCTTTTTCTCTATCTCTTTTCATCCCCCCTAGTATACCTATATACCTATATTTTGCGCTACCTAAAACAAACAAGATACATTAGAGGGAACTAGCCCATACCTAGAGACTCTCCTATCCTGCTTCGCCGTCCCACAGGTGAGAGAGGGGTTCCATGTTGCGGGGAGAGGTCAGGAATCCATTTTCCTGCCACCAGGGTGCACTTTCTAGCATCAACAGTTTTGGCATGCCCGGTGGGATTCAAGTTTTTTAACACAGTAAAGTTTCAGGATTGATGCTGGTCCTGTTACAACAAATCAAGTTTCTTCAGCATCTAGAAACTCTGAGTTAGATCCACTGGTTAAGCAGCGTGGTGCCTTCAAAAATCTAAAAAATTTCCTTGTATGTATACTTCTTTTGCACAAAATCATGGATCTTATTTTCCTTCATATTAGTGTGATCAGACTCAAAATATTTATGGAATCCCCTCAAGTGGCTCTCCTAGTTGCCCTGAAACTATAAGGGAGATGGCGTTGGAATTTGAGAGACAGACAAAAGAAATCGATAGGCTAGAAGAGCAGTACAAATATTAGTAGGAGCTGATGTATAAAGAGGAGTGCTTGTTTAGGCAAGCACAGGCTGTGTAATCCATGAGGGAAGAGGTACCAAAATGGAGAAATCCATCTTTTCAAGGTAGTTAGCCTTGTGTGCCCCCTCCTACCCTAAAGAAAACCCCCTCTTTTGCACCAAATCTATTTTACCAAATTGCACTTGCTCACTCCAACTCATCAAATATAGCTGCTCCCAATCCTGTGCGCCTGGCTTTCCAACACCAAATGGCATCAGAGCAACTTCCTATGGAGATCAATCTTTTCAACTCCTTAGATCAGGGTTCTTCCATTGAGAATAATACCACCAGCCAGCACGTCCCTCTTCTAGAGGCTCCTCCAATGCACCAACAGTGTTTTCCTTGCATTCTTCAGCCTCCCCAAGTTTTCCATCATGATGTGCAAATTCCAAGTTGGAGGAAAGAATGCCAAGGACCAGCTCAGAGCTTTGAAGAAGATCATGCTAGCCACCTCCAAGAAAGACTCTTCTAAGAAAACGTAGCCAGACAAATTGAAAACTTAGAGGCTAGGATGAAGCTACTCCTTGAAAGGGAGTTATTTTTTTCAGACCTTGCGGAAGAGCCTCAGGACCTCATGGAGAACAAAGTTGCTTCCTGTTCACAGGAGCAAAATTCAAATTTAGAGATCCTGAATTGGGGGAAGATAGTGGAATCATGGGGCAGCAAAGAGGAAGAAGAAAAGCAAGGTTTTTCTCAAAACCTTGAAGAAGCTAAAGCTGTGCTTGCCTGTGATGATGCTGGCAACCTCCAGGAAAAGCTTTTTCAAGAAGATCTGAGTAGGAGAATTACAGAGTTGGAGTCTAAAAAGAAATTCCTTAGCCAATGTGTGGTGGATGGTTCAGACCAAACAACACATTTCATGCCTGAACACACCCCACCTACACATTTCCAAGAGAGTTATCAGGCCGTGCCTGATATAGATGAAGTACTGATTAAGTGGAGAGAGGAGAATCATTCGATTCTAGCTCAAGGACTGTTCCCTCTTCCACCTGCTTTATCCACTTCACCTCTTCTCGAAGAAGGACCTATTTTACAAGAGGCAGGAGAGAAACAAAAGATCCAATTTGCAAGTCTTCAGGAGGCTATTATGAGCGACAATGAAGAAGAAATTGTCATTGATACTCCTTGTGAAGACCTTATCAGTAGTGGAGAAGATGCAGGCCTTGCGTATATGCAGATGTTCCAGCAATTCGAGGAGGAACAAATGCATGGTAAGCTCTCTTCTCCTCTATTCGATGAACTTCCTTGCTGTATTGATGAGGATGACTACAATGAAGAACCTGAGAAATAGGAAGATCAGGAGAATATTTTTGAAAATCTAGAGAACCTGATCAACAAAGAGAAAAAGGAGAGGTTCGTCTCCTTGGAGGAATAGCTTGAAGAACTAAACTTTAAACATATAAGTGAAGTCTTGTGGTATGAGCAATCATTTTGTGAGCCCCTTTTAGACATTCCCACATTTTCCCTTCTTCAAGAAGGCCAAGAGGAAGCAGAGGACGAGTCTGACAGAGTTTTCAGCGAAGTAGAGGGAAACAAATCAAACCATGATACATTGCAGAAGAATTTTGCAGATCAGAAGGCTTACGATGATGAGCCAGCAGCCATTGATTTCTTGGTGAGGGGCACCAATTTGAAGGACTAGCATCCAACATGCCTCCCAGAACAATCTGAGTACGTATATATCGGAGGCATGTTTGAATATCCACTCGGTTCCCAGCCAACTCAGGTGACAGGCAGGAGGAGCAAGTCACCAAATCTCATTTTCTTTCAGCTACTTACTTGTCATGATAAGTCTCTTTGCCAGGAAGGGGACTTAAGAAATTTTCCTTTCGATCCAGGAGGGATGCAAACAGTCCTGGTTAACTATATATAATAGTTTGCTTTCAGTTGTTTTCCCTATTTTCCCTAAGTGCAGTTTGCACGGTTAGTTGTTCTTTTTTAGCTTTGTGTGCTTCCCTTTGTTAGGGGGTAAATTCTGTGTATTTGATTCTGGGATCTTGAAGGCTATTGTGAAATCTCTTCAAAGTCACCATCTGACTCTGCACCCAATGGAATGTAAGGCAATTGAGTTCTAAGTGTAGCAGGCACGCTTCCCCTGTGAGTTGCCAATTTGTTGACCCAATTTTGTCCCTCAGGCAAAATCTCGGTCACCTTCTACACCTGCTTTGCATGGCTAGTCATTTCAAGTTTCAAGGTCTGCCTTCAGGGTTTGACAGCTCCATTTCAGAGCATTGGCTCATTGGCCTAGTTCGTTGGCATTCACAGTAGCAGGAGGCAGAGTCTTCAAACATTCACAAGAAGAAGGGAAAAAACTGGGGCATTCGACACTTAGCAAAAAAGGAAGGGCAAAAAAAATGTAGAGGGTGGTAGAATTGCTGCCCACAACATGGGTGGGTAAAAAGAGACCCCCTACACGCAATGCAGAGGGTGGAAAAATCACCGCCCACAATGCCGGCAGAGAAAAAGAGGCCACTAACATCGGTCGACGTCGATAAAACTGTCGCCATCGGCAGCTTACATAGGCCGACATCGGCAAAACTACCATAGTTAGCAGCTTATCAGCCGACGTCGGTAGAAGTCCTACATGTAATCCACTACAGCGGGTGGCAAAATCGCCACCCACAACATGAGGCATCAAAAAACACTTGCAAAACATAGGAAAAAACCTGCCCAGCCATTGAAAGAGAAGACCAGCACGCAAAACGAGGAAATAAGCATGGTATTGGTAGACTTATGACATCATCAATAGTGTTTTTTCACTCTTTCCAATGAGACTCCTCTTGGCTTTTCTCTATAAATGCGCAGACTTGTTCATTTATCAGTGAATCTTCCCCAATTTTGTAAAGAGCACTGCTCTCCAAATTTTCCACCTGAATCAATAAAAGATAGTTTTACCTCTATTTGGATGGATCTTTTTGTGTATGCATTGAATGTTAATCTGTGTCCAGTCATTGTCTCTTGATGCTCTCACAGGTTCAACACCAGCAAACTTGCGATCTACAAAGTGCCACTATCTGCTACTGCCAGGAGTAGAGTTCTGTTTTGGAGATATAAAACAGGTGAGGTCACTTACAGTGTGTATTTCTTAGCACCTTGGTGAGTCCCTATTTCTTGTGCTTTCCATAAGAACCTCCCTATCATCCCAGAGACCTGGTCTTTTCTGCCAGATCTGAGTGTATGTATGTTTTTCCCTGATCCTAAGTGTGGATGTGGAAGGTCAACCTATTTTTGGTGTATCACCTCTTTTAGAGTAGGCTGTTTGTTTTCATGCTTTTTCTCTATCTCTTTTCATCCCCCCTAGTATACCTATATACCTATATTTTGCACCACCTGAAACAAACAAGATACATTAGAGGGAACTAGCCCATACCTAGAGACTCTCCTCTCCTGCTTCGCCGTCCCATAGGCGAGAGAGGGGTTTCCATGTTGCGGGGAGAGGGCAAGAATCTGTTTTCCTGCCACCAGGGAGCACTTTCCAGCGTCAACACTATCCTCATCATCTCCCCTTGCCCTTGGCTATTTGTTGTACCCTCTTTATCACTCTTTTTCCTCACCAATTCCACATCATACTATGCATTTTTCAAGCTTTCTATTTCTTCTGTTGATGTACTATTTTTATGTGTACCACCACTCTTTACCATTTTATAATTCTTCCCACCGTACCAATTTTCCATTCTTCTTGTTTGCTTTTTTTCCCATCCTTTCATCCTTTTTGTTTTCCTTCTTTTCCTCCACAAATAGCTTCTAATTGGGCATTTATCCTTTGATAAGCCTTCCATAATTATCCTTTTCTTCTTATCTCATCTTTCCTTTTGCCCTTTGCATTCTCCTTTTCCTCTTTCCATCTCAGTACTCACTTATATTTTGCATCTATGTGAGTATCCATGCTTTGTATCCCTAATTTAATTATTTCATTTTCTTCTTATCATCCCTGATCTTCATCCCTTATTTTCATCTCATGCCCTTTCACTGTGTTCTCCTATTTCTTCACCACCTCGCCACTTTTTGGCTTTAAAATCTCTTATAATCACCCCTTTAACTTGTCAATATCTTCTAACAAGTTGAATGACACCTACCTTCTCTCTTCAACTTCTTACCCACCCATCCTTTGCTTCCCCTTGTTTTTATTAACCTCCTTCCCATTTTCCATCCCATTCTCATCTCCAAAACCACCATCTACTTTGCTTCATTGTTCCTCTCCTTAACTGCCATCATCCATACTTCCTTGGTCAAGATACCACTTGATTCTTCACTCTCCTATCATTAATTTTATGTCCTCATTTCATTCCCTTTTCCTCTTGTTTCCTTTCATCCATTTATTGCCTTATTTTTCATTTTCATCACCAAACTATTTTCTCCTTGGTCTATTTTTAGACTTATATTCAAACCCTTAATGGCCTCTCATATTTCTCATCCTCCCCTTACCCTTTGCAATTGTTACACTTTTTTCCCCATCTTTTTCAATTCTCCAATCTATCATTATTTGGTGCATCCCTCACCCCCCATCTTCCACCTTTTATTTTTCTTCTCTTCTCTCCATTTCAATTCATTTTTTTCATCTTTTTTGAGGACATTCCTTGATCTTCCTGGCCTTCTTTTTCCTCCTATATGACCATGCTTAGATCCTTTCATCCTTCTCCACTTTCATCTTTATCTATGACCTTGTTGTTTTCTCTACCTATTTATTCATCCATTTCTTGGTTTGCCTTCACTTCATCCCTTGTTAAAAATCCTTTATTCTCTCCCACTGGCACTCCAACTTCTCACTCATTAGAGTGTGGTCACCAATTTTACTACTTCTATGTACATCTTCTTGTCTACTTCCTCATGTCCTCCATGTCCGTGCCTTAATTCACAAAATCTAGGTAGGTTCATTACTTTAGGTGAATACCTTTCTTCCTTTAATGCATTTGCGTGTGGAGCTTGGACCCTCTTTTTTGTCCCTCTCTAGCGACTCCCTTCACCCTACCTATCACCTATCTCCTTTTTAAACCATCTACCCATTTTGATCATGCTATAGCCTCAAAGGTCTTCCACTCAATTTTGGTTTACTATGAGATATATACCAATCCTATGGATTTATGACATAATTATCCAAGATCAAGGGCTCATATGACCAACCAACAAGCTTGAGAACTGCTAAACCATCAGGATAAATATTCCTTCCCCACCCCCTCTGATCTTACCTATTTTAAGCCCCTTTTACTTTGACCTTCAAAGATGTTAGAATCAAAACTAAAACCACCTTCAAATGGAAGATTTGGGATACGTATGTGGGGATGATAGCTACACCCTCTCACACGCCCTACCTTCCCACCAATAATTTCCCTTGATTTTCCATTCTTAGACTACATCTTCTTATGCCTTAAAATAGCTTTGCTCTTTTATCACATTCCACCTAGTAACCTCCCCATGAGAGTCACCTCTTCCACTGAATTATTTTCTCCATAGTCTCTTTTAGACCTATTTCACACCCCATTACTTTTCAATTCCCCAATCTATCTATCTTTGCACATTTTTCTTATATTTGCCCTCTCAATTTTCCATTTATACCATTTATCTTCATCCCTCCTTCAACCTGTTCCCTCATTTAATTAATATTTTTATTATTCACCTCGCTCTATATTCTAATGCCCCTCATCGTCTTTCTCTCAAAACTCAATGCTTACTTATTTTGGGGCCCCATTGGCTCAAGGGTTAGGGGTTCAAATATTTACCACTTCTCATTTACCCGCTCTATTACTTTGCTTCCTCAAATCCTTGAATAATACCCTCCTATAGCCTACTAATGACATTATTATGGAATGTGCCCAATGCCAACTTATTTAGATGGTGATGAAAGAACCCATTGGGTCATCATGGCAATTATAGTAGTGCCAGATTTTCTAAATCCTAGTAAAGTATATTTCTCCTTTTTTAAAATAATGACAAATATTTCATGCTTAAACCTACTTATCCATGGCTGTAGATTCCTTTTGCATAGTTGACATAATCATCTAATTGCATCCTAGGTAAGCTCATCCACCGTTTTTACCAAAACAATTAGAAAACTATTTGATACCCATATTTTCCACCCTTTGAATCTTCCCTATCTCCAATGTCCTTCAACTAGACCTAATTACATGATATCAAATTAGGGCAACCAAGTTAACCAACACTCTTCACCTTAAAATAACTACATTTGGCTTGACGGTATTTTTGGATTCCTGTCCATGGAACTATGTAGGCAACATACACTATTTGAGTGCATCTAGAGTTAACTCAGCCATCCCCTTCCAACCCATACCCAATCCACCCATGCTTTCACCATGTCCACCTTGATGTTGGTTGCTTTTAACCTAGAACATTGGCATGTTTTATAAAAACATTTGACCTTAATGACCAACCTTACCATGTTGAACTTTTGAACATTTTCACCACCTTGTGCATGACCCAACCAATTGTGTTATTTTACAAGAGCACTTCCTACCTTAGATACTTGTGACCAACATCAAACCTATCTAAATGACTTGATAGGCCTAACTCGATTAGCTATGACCAATACTATGAACCAATTATCTTTATCATGTATCCTTTTAGGATCAACATTATTTTTACCAACATTAACAACTTTAGTCTTTGCACAATCTTGACTACCATTCTTAGTCACCTTTCAACCATTGGCATTTCACATGCCCAGCTACCTTGTGGCACCACCTAGTGCTTCCCCACCAACTACTTATCAAACGTAAACCCAATTTGATGTTTCCTTACCAACTCTTATTTTGAGGGGGAACACATCCTACCATACTTAAGATACATTGACCTTCAACCAAGTGATTTTATTTTATTTTATAGCTTATTAATTCAAAGTTGCATAACAAAAAGGGGTAAAATATAGACATTAGAAAACTACATGCTTGTAATTTTTTATGAATAAATGCCTTAAGACACCCTAAAGACCCCCTAAACCTTCCTAAACCCTAACAAAGCCCTCTTAACCTAACCAAATCACTATTATCATATTCACATAATACTATTCAAAAATACTATTTGAAATTATTATTCACTATTCACTATGGGACTCACTATCACTATTCATGATGTCATGGCAAGTGACATGGTATGTGATATGGCAAGTGAAATAGCATGTGACATGTCAAGTGATGTGTAAGGTGATTTGGGAGGTTATATGGTAAGTGACATGGCTTAGAAATGAGGTGGCTTGATGTGGGACATCATGCCTCACTTGGGACCCTTTTCCAAGGTGCTTGATGACCTTATTTAAGTATCATAAGGCCCCACCTTGAAATATGGAAAGTTTCCCCTCAAGGGACCATTAGTAAACATTTATTTTACCTTAAAACATGAAATTAACCTTCAAAATAAGATACCTACCTCTTTAGTACTTTAGGAAAGACAAAGGGCACCCATTTTTGACTTCTTAACCCAAATGGGACACTCACCAACCAAAATTGGATTCCCCACCCACCTCATTTTGACTAATTCATCCACCAAATATAAAATGATGCCATACTTCTACTATTTCTCTTTTGGCTTGGCTCTTCACAACATATGCTATAAATAACCCCCTCTCCTTCACCCAAGGTTAAGTTAAAAAGTTGAAAATTAGTATTTTTTGATATTAACATTTTGTTACAGGTGTTGAAGGAGGTCATCCACTTGAAGGTGATCATCATAATCTTGGAGAGAAGAGCTCAAGCAATTAAACTCTACCAAAATCTTCAACAAAACATCTTCAAGAAGCCTTCTTCAATAAACATCAAGGTAATTTGTATTGTTTTGCAATTTCAATTTCTTCCTCCTTATCCCCCTTTGGCCTCTTTTTTCTTGATCTCCAAACCATAACCCCTTTTCATTTTTATTTTACTTTCAACACTTTTTCTATTTAACCTTAACCTCTTCTTTCTCTTTATTCCATTTACCCATTTACCTCTTCACCATTTATCCCTTTATCCCCTTTTTACCTCCTTTCTTTCTTATCCCTTTCACCCATTTACCTCTTCATCACTTATCCCTTTATCCATTTTTCCTTATTTTTCCTTTATCCCCTTACCATCCTTACCCTTTACCTTATTTTGATTATCTTGAACCATAACCATAATCTTGCCTACTTAACCACCATTTGATTTTTTGCTTTTCGAACCATTTACCCCTTTATCTTTATTAACCACCATTTATATCTACCAATTTGACCATTTAAAAACCTTAACCAAAAATTTATCCCTTTTCACAAGACAAACCAAACCATTTCCAAACCCAAAACCATAACCTTGCCTTAACCAATTTTTAACATTAGTATAATCAAATTAGTTTCTTCATTTTGGTTAATTTAGCAAAGAATTTAAATTCATTGTCTCAAATTTAGTTACTTGTTTTTAATATTATTAATTTGTTGTTTTTATGTAAAATCTTTTTCCTTCATCATTTCAACTTAATTTTTTAAAGTAGGTGGATTGACAGCCTCCTAGAAAGTTTTCACTTCTAAGATCTAGCTCATACTAGGAAATCCACCCATCTACTTATCTAACAAAAAAGTCTCTTTTAGTGTTTTTTTATTTATAGGTCATCTTACAAATCTAAAGAGGATCTCTCCACAATCACTTGGATATAATGTGCACACTTTAATAGGTATTCTTCCACACCCTTCATAACTAGTTTCTTCTTTTCAGAGTTAGGAAATGCAAAAAATAGAGAGAAACATCACCAAGTCGATGGTGATTACCAATGAAAAAGAAAAAAATTCATTTATTATCATAAAATTGCAATGAATCTCACCAAATATTTCATTTATTTCACTATTAAGCCTATCCCTCGAGATCAAAATTCTATTGTTGATTCCCTCACATCTTTAACATCTCTTTTTCATCTACATTAAGTTCTTACTAATCTCACTTTTATTATCCAGATAATAAAATATCCATCTTATATTCAATCACAATATTAACTTAGCTACAACATTGAGGCTATCACCATATAACAAAACCCATGGTACAAAAACATCATTCAATTTCTAGAACACCAAACATATCCTCCCAACCTCAAATCTTGCAAAAAGACTCATATTCACAAATAAGCTTTTAAGTATGTATTCAGATATAACATCCTTTATTATCAAAATGATGAAGGTACCTTGCTCCCTTATGTTATGCAATTGTAGTGGCCATTGTAGTGGATATGCTACAACCCATAAATACATACGTATGGGATAATTTTGGCCCACTCTTGAAAAGGATGCCATCAAATTTTCTAAAAAGTTTAATCCTTACTATCTTCATTATGATTTAATTCATTCACCTCCAACTGAGATTCAAACCGTTAAATCTCCCTGGCCATTTTCCATGTGGGGACTAGATCTCATAGGTAAATTACCTTGATATCAAGATGGGCATGTCTTTATAATCATAGCCACATAATATTTAACTAAGTGGGTTGAATCTATGCCCCTTGTTAATGTCACCTATACCACCATCTCCAAATTTATCCTTAATCAAATCATTTGTTGCTTTAGTGTCCCTCATACTATCATTTTAGATAATGGTGGTAATTTCAAAAACAAATATGTCAAACAACTCTGTGTTAAATTTAAAATCAATCAAAAACTTTTCACAACCTATCATCCACAATGTAATATCCAAGTTGAGGCCACCAAAAAAATTATTAATAAAATTATCTAAAAAAAAATTCATGAAACCTGCGTGGATTGGCACTTTCATCTCTATCCTGCTCTTTGAGCCTATCAAAATAGCATACATACTGCCACTGTGGTAATGCCATTATCTCTAGTCTATCATTCTAAATTAGTCCTTCCATTAGAAGTTGAAATTCCCTCTCTCTGTATATATCTTCATGATATCATACCTGATGAAGAATTATGTGAAGCTCACTTTTATGCTCTCTATCTTCTTGATGAGCATCATCTTTTTGCTTTGCAACATAATTGCCAACACAAGTCTGGTATTGCAAAACAACATAACAAATGAGTTAAAGTTCACACATTTAATGTTGGTGATATTTTCCTTAAATTAGACTACACTCATGAAAAAAAATTTAAAGATACCCAAAAATATTGGGGCCCTTATTTAGTCAAAGATATTCTTGGTCTAATTACCTATCACCTTCAAACCCATGAAGGCCATGTATTCAAAGAACCCACCAATGCACAATTCCTCAAGAAGTATTTTGCCTAATCCTTCCCTTCTTTTCATGCTTTATATATGCTATCTATCTAACAATTTTTGTAGGTTACTTACATGGGTCTCACCCTCTGTAATAGTTCTCTACTTTCATAAACCTTGGTCCTTCCTTTTTTGTCTTTTGGTTTCCCTTTTGCTCATGATTTCCATTATAAAACTATGCATAGGACCTGATCTTCATCATGATATAATTTTATCTTCTTTTTTTTCATACTTTTTAAACACTTTTTGGCACCCATTGGGTTTCTCATTTATTGAGTTGCAGTGTAAGACCATGGGTAGGACCTGGTCTTCCTCACAAATGCCATCTTTTTCTTCTCTCATTTACTTTTCCAATAATTTTTGGCACCATCATGGGTTTCTATTTTATGAATTGTAGTGTAAGACCATGGATAGGACGTGGCCTTCCTCATAAAATCACCACATTATCATTCCTTTTCTAATATGTGTTTTACAATGGTTATGATTTCTTTATCTTTTGTCCTCAGCTTTAGCTTTTACATCTTTCAACAGATGGAATTTACACAAAAATATAAGTTAGCATGTTTTCCTTCACTTCCCTCATTCTTATGATAAGAAATCACACTTTACTATAATTGTATCATTTTTTGTCTTTTATCACATTTTTTGATATTTGAAGTAATTAAAATTATTTCATGTTTCACTCCCTTGATTTCCTTCCCTTTCAATCTACATTGGATAAAACAAGGTCAAAGTCAAGATAACACTTTTATTTTACCTCAATTTATGAGACTCTTAAAACTATGCTTTCTAAGTTTCTCTATCTTAAAAACCAAGTCCTAAGTATTCAAATGAAAGCCATATTTAACACCAACATTTGGTTTTCCAAATACGTATGGAGGAGGAAAATAAAAATCCATTAAGAAAGCTAAAATCTAAATCATTTAAAACAAAACATAATGATATACAAAAGGCAACATACAAATCTTAAAATTCAAAATCATACAAAAAGATGTGATTATAAGCACATATCCTATCTCTAATCAAATATCAAACTCTACATTTGGCCTCATGATAGAGCTAAGGTATATTGGGGTATGATAGGCCAATAGATTGGAATAGGATAATTCAACAAACTCTATAGTGTTACTTTTTCATACAAGTATCTAATCTTCACAGTAGACTGATAGCTGTCTAAAGGGTCTTGAGGAATGGGGAACATGTTGTGGGAAGGTAGGTCTATTTTAATTTTCATGCATATAGCCTTCATGGGATGATCTATATACTTCATATATTGATATAAAACTTGTGTGGCTAGGAGAAGTTCTTCAATGTCCTTAAGGTTAAAATTCCCCTTGTTTTGACAAACCTAATTTGAGTGTCTTGACTTTGATAAAGAGTTCCTTTACCTTGGATTTTATTTCATTCTCCCCTACACCCATTTCATTTTCCCCCTTGATAGGAATGTGTGATTCTAAATTTTTTTCCCTTCTTATATACTTTCTTCTTCTTCACATCTTAAAAACATGATAGCACTACTTTATTTCAGTTTTATCTATCCTTAGATCAAAACAATATTTTTGAAAAACTATGTATTATTTTCTTTACACCATGGCTCTACATTTCTAGACTTGCTTTGATTTATTTTATCATTTGTCATTTTTGTACTACCCTTTTTTTGGACACCTGAGTCTATTTATACTTTTATGTACTTTTTTACAATATTGAGTGAGGTTGGCTTATTAATTCTCACTCACTGATGTTGTTTTCTTTTTTATGCACCTTTTTCCATTGATGATTGAGTAAGGATTGTTACTACTCACTCATCAATGTTGTTTTACCATTTTTACTTGTCCATATTTATTTAAGGATTGTTACTACTTTTACATTAGTGTTTGATTACCATCCTTTTGACATGTATCCTTGGTTTGATTTGGTGAGTGTTCCCTTTCTTACTTAAGGTTTACTTGTTTAAGTTTTTTGGTCTTCAGTATCCTTGGATTTTGGTTACCTGATTTACTCCAAATTTTTGACGTGATCATTTTGGTCTAACATAGCACTTGTCACCATAGCTTGCCAAATATCCAAGTACATGTCATCCACACAACACCAGTTATCTTGGGTTTCCTATGTTTATTTGTTTTTAATCTTTAGTTTTGTATTCTTAGGTTTGTATAAATAAATTTATGTGCCCTCCATAATAAAAAATACAAACACTACAAAAAACCATCTCATGATAAAGGTAAATCAAGGTACACATCACATTTAGTTTTTAGTTATTTCCCTTTTCATCCATTTCATTTTTTTATTTTTAATTTAAAATACTACAACTTTTTTTAGCCTCAATGTTGTGTGTTATTATGTTATTTATTAAAGAACCATTCCCTATTATACCTAAGTGACAAGTGATGACCTTAGAGTGGGGAATATGTATACACATAATATTTTCATACTTTTATCAAATATTGATGCTTTATATCTTGTAGAAACCTATCAAGTCTTAATATATTTAAAAGCATGCCATAAAGGGTGCATTGGGAAAGGTAGGTAGACCATTGGTGCTTTACAAGATTGTTGTCCCTTATTTCCACTTATTACCAATCTAACCAGCTCTTAAAAATATTCATCTAAGCTATTAGTCCTCTTTAACACACTCCTATAGTCATTTACCACATTTATTACCCCTTTTTCTAACCCCCATTTGATAATTTACATGACTAGGTTGACCTTGTACTCTTGTTGGTAAAACTCATTTAGGGTCCAGGTTAGCTCTTAGCCGACCTAGCTTGTGACCTAGTGAGTTTTTGTCTATATAAATACTAGGTCAACTGGGTTAACCATGTCAGCTAAAAATTTCATAATGGTTTAGGGTTAGATCCACCTATATAAACACATTCATTCTACCATTATTATAGAGATATCAAGAGTTATTATTAATTTTAATTCTTTACAATTTGCTCTTCTACCATTCTACTTGAGGAGTCTTAGATTAGTGTTTCTATAGTCTTGTGGATAAGTCTTGGATGATTTGGAATTTTTAAATAATACTTACATACCACAAAAACCTCTTGAAAATTACCTTTGACCAAGGGAGAGATTAATTTTCGATGGGTTCATCTTGTAGGTAAGTATCTCTAACTTTTCTCCTCTCTTTAATAGATAGAAGTAACATAAGTGATGGCTTTTAAATACTATTACTTTTCTTCTCCATGCATTAAGGTCTTACCTATATATATCTTAATTATGATTTTATTATACATGTTTACTAACCCCCATATTTTTCCACAAGCTTTGGTGATCACTAGATTATATTTCTTTGCTTTACTTGTTATTAATATAGTGAATATGAAAACATAGGACCTAGTTAGGGTTATTACATGGTTTTGCTTGATTGGAGGCTTTGGAACCCTCCCTAGTGATATTATTATGATAAGAGATCCCTTAATAAGGTCTAAAAAATCCATATTGGTTACATTCTTGATTATCTAATGTATCCCTAATTGGAAGTGTAAGTAAGATCTATCTTCTCTAATCTAGGATTGATTTATAAATCTGATGCATTTTTGATTGCATACATCCTCTGCCCTTCATATTGATTGAGATGAAAGGCTTACATCATTGATCCATGTGCACACTTGAGGAACCTTTGGAAACCATTCATCTTGACTTCAAGATGAAGGGTCCTCATCAATATGGTTTTTTTATAAATAATATTTTTCACATCACTATTCTCATGTTTAAGCGATATAATGAAGCCATGGCATTTTATCAAGTGAAACTTGTTCATCAATGGATGTTATTTGATTAAAGTCTTCATGATACATAAATTTTATATATATTCTCAAATTAAAATTTGAATTTCAAAGACCATCTAAAAGCTACATTTGAGCTATAAGTCAATAAAAATAAAGATACAAAGTAGGTTTGAATGGTGCGAGTCTTTATGCATTTGTAGTCTCTTTGGTATTTAAATGAGATCTAAGGTAATATGTGTGTTTTTTAGTATTTGTTATCACTTTGCTTTTATTAACCAAACTTTTATAAAAATATTGAAGATCTACATTCTAACAACATATATGGCATGCCCGGTGAGACATCGCAACCCACATATTTCATTTGATATTATAAACTAATCTTGATTTGTAGAGAATCTCTATATTTTGGATTTTTTATGTTCAAAATTTCATGTTCTATTTTTCTATTTTAATTGGTGAATTCATTCCTAAAAAATAATGAAATCATCTCTTTCTTTTCTAAATCGACAAAATTGTCCCTGTAATCAGTGAAAGCATCTTTATATTTTATGGTATGTTATCTATTTTATACATAGGTCTATTCTTCAGCAAAAATATTCTACTTTTTTGAGAAAATTTTTAGGTTTAATACTCTATTCTTTGGCAAAATTGTTCATAAATTTTGGTCTATTTTATATTTTCTACACAATTCTATTCTTTGGTGAAATTATTATGCATTTTAAAGAAATTGTTTAAATTTGATACTCTATTCATTGGTGAATTTGTTATATGTTTAGCAAAATTATTCTGATCATTGGTCAAAGTAACCTATTAATAGGCAAAATTTTCCCTATCTAGTTTTCTATGTTCTATATTGGCTCTGTGTAGGTTTACATAAATAATGAAATTATTTATCTATTTAGTGAAATTGTCTGTGTTTAATGAACTTGACATATATTTAACAAAATTATGCTAATAATCAGTGAAATCACTCTGTTAATTGGTTAAATCATCTCTATCTAGTTTTTTGTGTTCTATTTGTGTTCTTTTTAAGTTCCTAAAAATAATGAAATTGATCTATGTTTCAATGAAAATGCTTTTGTGTGAAAACCCAGGATTTGAAAATAAATAAAAAATCAAATCTCCTTCATTTGTCAAAGACCCCTAAATAAAACTACTCACCTTGTGTACTTGTAGGTTCCACAAGGGGAGTGATCTATATCAAATAAATCATATTTTCATTTCACATTTCATTTTGTATTTAAAAATAATACTTACTTATTTGTCAAAAAAATTCTCATTTATGCAAGTAGTCTTTATTGTTTATTGCTTCTTGAGTGTATTATGGGGATATTTTTTAGTATGCTCTACATTTTTGGGTGAATCAAAAATTAAAATATTCTATCTATGTTAAATCTTAAATATTTGTTTAATATTCTCTTTACTTACCTCTAGTGGGATCCTATAAATTAGAATAACAATACCTTCCATTTCTTTTTTAGATTGTGAGTAGGAGTTCATAACCACCTCATAAGTCTCTTAGTGGTGCATTAACCTAGGGTTTCATCTCCCAACATCTTACCCATATAGTGGGGTATATAAATTGAGTGTACAATTAATTAGGATAGTGGTTGAGTGGTTAACCTGACCAACTAAATAAGGTCTTGGGCCATGTGACGGTCTAGACATCAGACTTCACTAAATAATACATGGCTAAAGTCATTGTGCAAAGGATAAGACCCTTGCGCAATAAGATAAATGGTTTAGATATAATTTATGGATAGTTATAAATCATCCATGCACCATAAGGTATATCTATACCAACTAGTTATCCAATAAAAAAAATTAGATCATAAGCCTATTTGTTGTGAGATTATCATTGATGCAGGGATGTAGAAGTAATAGTTCCTAAAAATTATTTTTTCAAACAAAATTTTGAGATAAGGGGGTGTGAAAACCATACTAATAATCTTCATTAATTAATCAATTTTAAATAATCTTAAACTTTATCCTCTCGAATGTAAGTATATTGAAAGATCAATGTTTTTCCCTTAAACCTGTGTCAGTTTTTGGTTTCTAGAATAGGGTGAGATTGTTTGGGTCCATCTTTGGTCAAATGTTGTCACATTTTACTTATAATAAAGGCATTAATCTATCCATTTATCTAGTTAATTTATCTCATTTTTCATTGTCTCAAAAATGTTTATTTTTATACCTTTATCTTGTGTGAAATAGTAACGTTACTCTATCTATTTCTCTAGTCAAATTTGTCTGATTCTACCTTGGTCAAAAACATTTATGTTTTATACCCTTATCTTGTGTGAAATAGTAACATTACTCTATACATTTCTCTATTCAAATCATGTTCCATTTATACCTTGTTTAAAACACGTACCCTTCATACCTATTTTCTCAAACCGTTGTGTTGTCTATTATTTGGTCAAATTTCTTCAAAGTCTTATCATTTATAAAGATTTTCCTATTGCCTTTTCCAAAAATAAATATTTATGATCTAGAGTCTATTCCAAATTTTGTTTCAATATTCCTCATTACACTTGATGTGGTATGGATTATAATATTACCTATGAGGATGATTAGATCCAAAACCAAACTGATCCCTTTGTGTAAGACCAATACAAGCAACTAATGTATGAAGATGATTACATTTAGGATCAATAGGGTATGAATGTTAATCAATTATTTTAAGAAGAGGAGCCACTTATTTATGATGTAACTCAAATTTAATTTGAACATCAATTATATTCTGATAGAGAAAATAATCTTTTGTGTCTATTAGAGATAGGAACTAAAGTCTCTACTGATTTCCCCATAGAAAGTATTCATAGAAAAAAACAACACAACCTAATATTAAACATGTTATAATTACATAGTAAACTGATGATACACACTCATTTGACCATCATCCCAAAGAAGTTCAAGTGTCAATAAATATAGAAACATCAAGAAAGGGGAAAGAGTTACTTGAGTCTACACCCCAAATGTCACCCATTATTGTCACTAAATTATAATAAGTTAGACAAGCACTTAATGCCCTTTGTGCATTGATATTTAATCCAATTGAACAAAAATAAAAGGAGATTATATTTGATTGACTTCCTCATGTTGAAACATCCATGACTCTTAAGCAAAAGATACTATTGATGATGAAAATTATACTGTCAACTAATCAACCCTTTCACCTATTGTGAAGGTTAAGTTGGAATCGTACCAATTTAATAGTAAGGTTCTAAAGGTTAAATTACGATCCTAAAAATGCAAAGAGTTTTTTTAATATTTTAAAAAATAACAAATAAATTATTGAATATAATATATTTCATTATAATTTCAAAAATTCACTTATCAAATAATGAATCAATTTAAATATGAATGTGTAATCTATCCTATCCGATAGAGAAAGCCTATGAACTCGACAATCTCTTGAAGAAAAGAAATATAATTCAATAATATAATATATTTCAAAGTAATATCTTGCTTCTACTATAATAAATTCCAAATAACACTAAAATGATATACCAAAAATATAAATTAAAATATAATTAAGATGAATCAAAGATGAATAGATCTTATATAAAGAAAGCACCAATAGATCTCAACACATAAGAGACAAACAAAAAGCAACTAGCAAACTAAAAGATAAAAAAAACTAATTAAGAAAAAGTAAATTATTAAATCTAAACTAAACTAGAACAAAACAAACAATCTAAAATTTATTAAGTCTAACAAGACAAACATTTTTAAACAAACGTAAATAATCCAAAAATCTAAGTAAATGTAACTTTAAACTATAAAAGATAGAAAACTATTTTAAGAAACTTAATTAAAATGCAGAACATAAATAAACAGAAAATTAAAACTAAAAGAAACATAAAAAAAATTAGATTATTTAAATATTAATCTAATCGTATTAAATTAAGTTAAAGTTAAAGTCAAAATAAATTACAATATAGATAAAACATGTGAGTCTCAATAGAGAGAGTTATCTTAGCAAAATAGATCGATTTTATTTGAGAAACCAACATCTTTCTTTACAAAACATCTTCAAAGATAACTTTTAAAATCAAATAGACCAATAAATTATCATAAACAATAAATTTTTCATCATTATTTGGGTTGAATACTTGAATTTTGCACATAAAAATGCAAGGAACAATCATCAAAATATGTTAAACTTGACAAATTTTTGATACTCTATTATAAATGATAATATAATATTGGATATACTTGCATTGCCTAAGCAATTTACTCAACCATCAGAGAAAGTACCATTTGATCTATCTACAAAAGTCATGCTATCTTAGAGAAGTTTTATAGAAGAGAGAGATAGATGATTGACTTCATAATGTATAAGTCTTCAATAGCTGTGTTGTTCCTCTTATTCAAATTAATCTTTGATCCCTTTTTATGATTCAAATTTAGTTGAAAAAATAAGTTGTAACTAACATTAGTTAGTTACTAGTTTAACTTAACTAATTGAATTTTTAAAATTTAATTAATATAGATAATTATTAGTTAAGGTTATTTAAGACTTAAAAAGTCTTTAAGGGATCAAAATTTGAATATAGACCAGGTACTTCCTAATGGGTGGGAACTTTTAAGTCAATTAATAATAATAAATACATACTCCAATAAATAATAAGATAAATCAAAGATTAATGAAATTCTTGTTTATATTAATACCATAATGCATATTTCTAAAAATTACTTAGACATATTGTATATGTCAAAATTTTAAAGTTTGTTGTACTTTTAAAACATCCAACCAAAATATCAAAATCTAAAAATAAAAGTATCAAATATGAAAGTACTTAAGTTACAACAACTTAAAGTTCAACTTTGAAATGAAAATTTATCATGTTGACATCTAATAGTCATCAAAATCAGATCAAACCTTAATAACTATTTTTTCTTGCTCATTCACACACTCATATTCCATCTCAATTACTAGAAACTAAACCAACTTAGTTTTCAACTTACTTGTATTATCATCAACCTCTAATTTAATATTTTTTACAACTTTGATCTCAATTAGAGTGTCTATGTCATTCTAACTATCTGATCATTTTTCTGAAGTGGTTGGATGAATTAAATTTAGTGGCTTTTCAAGACTATGTTTCCTACAACCTCAAAGTGGTTTCTTTAAACTTAACTTTTTGCACCCTAAAATAGGATCTCTCTGAGATGGTGAAGGTTCATCAAAAAAAGAAGGTAGCGAAAGATTGAAAAAGTTCTTAGCATAGGATATTTCAATGTCTAACTGAGTGGTTTCATGGTGTGGTTCATTAACATATGGATTCTCTCTGGGGTAGGTTACTAAACTATTAATTAATGTGGATTATTCTGCAAGTGGTGAGATGAACTGCTATGGAAATAAGACTGAGCACCATGTCTTTGGCCATGAAATCCTCTATTACCCCTATGATTTGTAGGGTTAAAGGGTAAATTATTCAAAATATTCCAGAACTTGGGATCAATGACATCAAAGTGGATTGACATTCTAGATCCCCTATAAGCATACCTAGGGCCAAATCTCCTAGCCCTAAAACCTCCTCTTTGCTAATGGGTGCTTCTTAATTCACATTATTTGAATTTTGATTCCTTTTCCAACCTTTGTTATCATTATCTCTACTTGAATTAGGCTGATCCTAGCCCAACATCCTATATACAATTTGAAATATATTCACAACTAATTATTATATGACTAAAAAAAATCATGTATATATTCAATATGAAATCAAACTATATTTCTATATATCAAACAATTAGTATTTGATAAATTTTTTAACTATCAATAGGTAATCATTGAACTATTTACTTGTTGAAACTAACACTTAATTATTTTAACCAACTATTATCAAATGATTACAACTGATTCCGCTAACTAAACTACATATTCATATGAAAAACTTCTAGTTGATTCAAATCATTAAAATATTTTAACTGAAACCTTAAAATAAAATTATACACTCATAATTTTATTTCAATATATCTTGTCATATTTCATTGAGTTCTGTTCTCACTATGTATCACTATCAAACTAAAATTGCACAATTTTCTAAAACTGAACCATTCAACATCACTAAAAGAAAAAATCTTACAAAATTCCATTCATGACATGTAATTCTCAAACTATAATTCATATAACTTTCTCAAAACTATTAAGAGACTAAGTCCTCAAAATATAAACTTTGAACAATAACTTATGTTTTCCAAGTCAATATTATAGTTTTCTTGAAACTATAACCATCTCTTATTGTCCTATAAATTCATAGTTTTGAAATAACCTAAAAAATTACATAGGGCATAATATTTCATTCTATCAGTCAAAGTCTAAATAGAAGCAATATACTCAAATTTTAATGAGAGAGCCATTCCCAATATCAAATTTTCATTATTTCAAAAACTTGCAATTATAATATCACAACTTAAGAATAAAAACCAATAAACCCAGAATATTATAACACAACCACTCTTAGAGTTTATCAAAATTTCCAACTGCATGCATTTCCAATATTCTGAAAAATATAAACAGAAACTATTCAAGGCTATTTTCCTCTCAGAACATCATTTTGAAACCCATAAAGATCATATATCATCATTTTTCCAAAATTATTGATTATTTCTAAATATTTTCATGACTTGAAATAAAAATCAAGAATTAATATTTAAAAATAATCCTCTATGTTAAATATATCTTTCATGCAACAACTCTACCTATCATAATCTTTTGACAAAGATTTTCACAAAATTTTAAGAAAGTTTTTGAAATAATTTCTTTATGATGGAGAAAAAACCATTCAAACCCTAGAATATTTAATAAAAATAAACACACAACATCCATTATGATGCAAAACCCTTGAGTCAACAAACTTTGAGATAAATTGTCATGCTTAAAAGCCTACTGTAATGTGTCAACCAATAGAAAACCAAAACTAATAATATGCATTCAAACAAGAAATCTTCATTATATTTTCAAAATACCATACTCCTGACAATCTAAAAAATTCTTAGCTTTAATTTAAAATGAACAAATTTGTATTACAAATGAAATCCATGAAATATCATCCAAGGAAATGATAAGATAACCCACCAAGATTCTAAGATCTTTCAACTTTCCGTGCTTAAAATGATGCATGTAGTGATTTTGAAATAAGTCATTCGAACTATCAAAACTTAGCAAACCATGTAGACTCTAAACATTGTATGTCTTCCATGCACCAATCACTATGAAACTACAACCATTTTCCTTAAAACCTTATTCATTTTCCATTATGGTGTGCCTAAACAAACTTATTTATAACTTTTTGCTTATAAATCCTTGTCTGCAACTCCAAATTCCAATCTAGTAGAGTAACACTTCTATAAAAGAGATTCAAAGAATGATTAAAATAAAGAAACAATTTTATTTGTAAGCCAAGCCTTGTGAATTAACTACTCATTCATATGTTCACACCTGTGATTGGTTAGTCAAATCAAGGTTATCACTTTGTAGTTTGCCAACCTAATTAGCAATATTATCAAATTTAGTGACTATCGAATCCATTGTTATACCATCAACTAATCTCCATCAATCAATGCATGTAGGTCTAGCATGAAATTCCCTCGAACCACCTCGAATCTCACCAAGATCTTGAAGCATCTAATATGCTTCATATTTATTCCAACCTACTGACTTACCAATTAGTTTGTCACTAAGACAACCAACTAGACTACTTAAATCATCAATTTTCAAAATAGACTTTCATGAGCCTTGAGTTTACCAAGCTTCCAAAGTCTAGTAACAAGTTTATTTAAATAGGTCTTTGAATAAACAATAAATTTATGCCATAAAATCTTTGAAATCATAATGACCATTTGGGACCCACGATAGATTTAATTGTTCCACATTAAAACTTAATCTAACATTTAAATTAGGATCCTTAACATAATGAAGTATTTAAGATTAACCATTTATAACCTTTTAGGATACTTTGATAACCTTGGGAAATAATTTATAAAAATATCAAACCAACTTTAATCATGTCAACATTTCAAAAATGTTAACTATATTTGCAACTGAACACTACATGAAACTGATCCATCAATCATACTGATAAATACATATAAATATCATAGTTGAATTTTCAAATGAATTTCATGATAAATAAAATGATTTATTTGATTTGTTAAACCATATGATGTATTGCTTTTTCAAACTATAACAATCATGACAAATCCATCTGTATACTTGCAATTAAAAATGAATTAATAAGAAAACCATTATAACTAGTCAATATAACTTTATATCTAGATCAAGACATGTTACATATTACCATTTTGAAATGAAAATACCAAATTAGTCATTGCAAACTACTCAAACTAGTAAATGAAAGCTATGATTGATCACAAATACTTTAGAAATGATAAATACGTATGCAAATTTTTATTCATTCATCCATTTATGCTCTTTGAAACTAATTTAATACATATATGAATAAATAAAACAATCATCATCAATTTATTTAATTAAAAATATGTATTTTAACATAGTACTAATTGACTAGGTCCTCAACATAATTTTAAATTTTATGACTAGGTCATCTCTATGATAGATAGGAGTATTAGTTTCAAAGAATTGAGAGAGGTGAGAAAAATAGGCATAACACTAATGACCTTGCTAGTTAGTTTTATATAATAAAATTTAATAATAATCAAATTGATTATTGATAAAAACATAACCTTGAGAGTGTGATCCAATTAAATCATTTCTTAAATAACTATACATGAAACCCTTCAATAATGAATCTCAATAAGGGATGAGATGTTCAATTAGTATGACACAAAGAAAGGGAATGAGATAATATTTTTTTTTGAGTTATATGCATAAGCAAATACAAATATTTTTTATACAATATATGAAAATAGAGAATATTTTTGGCAACTAGTTACAACTCAATATATATTATTCATGTACAAAGAAAACTGAATTTATAAAGAGCAATATTTGAAAAAAAATGATACAATAAAATTGCAGCATCCTCACATTCTTCCTTCATAATGTGAAACTTTTTTCATTTGAAACACTTGTTAATATTTTCAAAAGTAAAAATAAGTAACAATAAAAATCAAACAAACAAACTAAAACAAGAAACAACATAATAAAACAATAAAGAAAAGAGACATAAAACAAAAAGAAAATAGGAAAAAGAAACAAATGAATCTAAAAAGGAGTTAATCATGAAACAATTTCAAATGATGGATGTTAACTAAATAACGTAACTACTTTATATCAAGATATTTCAAATGAAAAGCATTATGTTTAAGTAGCAATTCTATAAGGATCAAGCCACAATGAATCAATTTTATGATATTTACCAGGATCTTAATGAGATTTGTCCCAATATAAAACTAGATCACTAACTTTAAATTTTTTATTAAAAACTTTCTTATCGAAAAATATTTTTTTTAGTCCTTTCTAATTTCTATATTGTTATTGCTTTTAACTCATTAAGAGCTATTAGATCATGTAATATTTGTTTAATCAAATTTGTATCTCTAGTAACATATTGTAAAGTACTTATAGCTAAATAAATATGAAATTTTATTGGTAAGGTGGTCTCAAATCCATATGCTAACATGAAAGGTGAATAACTAGTTGCTACCTTGACAATAGTTCTATCAGTCCATAAAATTTTAAATTTTTTGAGATGTTAATTTCTTTTATTTTCACAAACTAATTTCTTTATGATTAAAATCAAATTTTTATTTGTTGACTCAGCTTGACCATTATTTTAAGGGTAATATTTAGATGAATGACTAGATATAATAGAGTATTTTTTCAAAAAAATTAAAAATTCATTCACAATAAATTGAAGTTCATTATAAGAAATAATTGCATTAAAAACTCCAAATCTAAAAAGAATATGATTTTCTAAAAATAATATTACTTCACCCATTATAGAATTTTTCAGTGCTTTGGCCTCAGGCCACTTAGTGAAATAATATATTGCTATTAATATATATCTATGACTAGTAAATGAAAGAGGATGTATATTTGAAATAAATTCAATACTCCATTTCGTAAATGATTTTTCAGGTATAACATGATTTAATGGTATTACAGACAACTTATCTTTATCAATAAATAATTGACATGGTATACAAGAATGAATAAACTTATAAGCATCTTGAAATAGTGTAGGTCAATAATATCCTGCTCATAAGATCTTATAAGTAGTGTTTTTTGTAGCATAATATCTAACATAATTTATTTTATGACAACCTCTAAGAACTTTTTAAGTTTGATAATACATAAGGCATCTTAATAAAACTCCATCTCTATTTCGATAAAATAGAAAATTTTCTAATAAAAAAAATTTAAAAACTTTTTACCATAGGGATTGTCTTTTCTTTTTATCAAAATTATTAAGACATACCTAGTTTTGAAAATAAAATACTAAGCCAAGATACCAGTGATCCTTAGTCAACATACAATACCATTCATTCATTTCAAGACCAAATTTAAATTTTTTGGAAAAATTAAAAAAATTCATGGTCTTTAAATAAGGCTTTGCATTTCGATTATCATCAACTGACAAGACCAAAATATTAATATTTGAAAAAGCATTTTCAATTAAATATTTTTCTAAGTCATTACCTTTTACTATTTTTAAAGTTTCAAATTTAAGATCAAAATTTTAAATTCATAATATTTACTTAGCAAGTCTTTCTTGAATGGTTGGTTGTTTCAAAAGATAAGATAAAATAGGTATATTAGATCACACTAAACTTTGTTTTTCATCAATAAATAATGAAATTTGATCTAAGAAGAGACTAATGAGAAAACAAATTTCTCAAAAAAAGGATACCTAGTTTTAACATCTTTTAAATCTCGACTCATATAACTAATTGATTTTTTATCATTATTTTTAAAATACTGAGTGGTAATATCTTTAATTTTTTCAAATAACATTAACATAAACAATGAATGCTTTATTTAAATTAATTTTAGCAAGTACTGGAGCACTTACAATGGCATATTTAATATTATTGAATGATAAATCATCACTTTCATCTCAAGTATAAATTTTATCTTTCTTAAGTAATAATTGTAAAAGATTATATTTATCAGTAAAATCTGACATGAATTTTCTAACAAAGTTAATTTTATCAAAGAAAGACCTTAAACTAGACTGATATTTAAGAGGAGGTAACTCTTTAATAGTTTTAATACATTTAGGATCTATAGAAATGTCATCCTTAGAAATGATATGTCCTAATAACTTACCTTGGTAACACCAAAAATTAATTTCTTTAGATTCAAAAAAATACCATACTTTCTACATCTTTTAAAAACTTCATGAAGATCTAAATTCTTCTTTCATCTTTTTGAATGAAAGGTGAGATCATCAAGATAGACCTGAATAACTATACCAATTAAGTCATGAAAAGCAATATGCATAGATATTTAAAAAATAGCTCTTACATTCATTAATCTAAAAGGCATTTTGTTATAAGCAGAAGTCCTTCAAAGAGTAGTAAAAGTAGTTTTATGTCTATCTTTAGTATTTATAAAAATATGATTATAACTAAAAAATTCAGCTAATAATGACATCATTTTTGATCCTACAACTTGTTACAAAATCTAATCTATACTTGATAGAGGAAAATTATCCTTAATACCATCTTTATTCAAATCTCTAAAATCAACACATGATCTAATATCACCATTTTTCTTCCTAACTGACACTAAATTAACTACCCATTCAAAATATTTTACAGAGAAAATAACATCAGCATCAATCATTTTGTTTAGATCTTTGTTAATGGTGTCATCTAACAAAGGGATAATTCTTTGTATTTTCTATCTTACATGTTTAATACAAATTTTTATAGGTATATCATATTTAATAACATTAGTATCATAAACTTTAACATCTTTATATGACTAGACAAACATATCAACGATTTTTTAAAAAAACTTAATAAATTTTACCTTCTCACTTGTAGTAACCTGAATTCTCAAATAAACACATTTAAGATCCTCTTCTATACCTAAGTTGATAGGAATAGTTTCAGCTATGATTCTCCTAGAAGGATCTTCCATTCTAAATTTTTTGAACTAATTATTAGATGTAAACATAGATTCTAAACTTACTAAACTAGCAGGTAATTTATTACTTAATTATAAATAATCTCTATAATCATCATGAATAAAATAATTACTTTTAATGAAAAAAATTATGTGTTCATAAAAATTAAAAATAGGTCAACTATCACTCAAATAAAAAAATTTAGATCAAAAAATTTCAGCATAAAAGAAGTTTATGATTGGTTCACTCTCACTTAGAGTTGAGTTAAATATAAAAACAACAAGCTTAGAAGCTCTAATATTATATTCTCTAAGTATGTGAGTAATATTGAAAGCCTCAAAATGTTCAAGTAAAGACCAAAATTTTTAAATATAATGATGTAGATGAGTTTGGTTAGTTTTATAAATTTTTCAAATTTGCCTAACAATTAATTCAGAATCTCCAAAGACTTTTAAATATTTAATATTGAGTTCAATAACATTTTTCAAACTTAAACATAATGCTTCAAATTCTGTTATATTATTAGTGTTTTCAAAATAAAATTTGTAAGCATAATGAACTATTTTACTAACAAAAAAAAATCAAGCAAATTATAACACCATTAATTTGTTGAGAACAAGCTCCATCAAAATAAAGTGACCATAAAATATTTTTTTAAAGAATTCTTTATGCTGATTTTTTAGTTAATCTAAATACAGTAACTCATAAGTTCTAATTCCTATCTCATCATAACAAACAATGGAAGATGTAGATGATTCTATAGGTATATTAGAACAATCTTCTCTTTTTATGAAAGCAATTTCATTACTAACAATAACCTTTTCTAACAAAAGAGCTAGTTACTTTTGACCAATCCCTTCTTAATAATATATCATAATTATTAGGAATATATAAAACTTGAACATTAGTCATGCATCTAATTATTTCATCATGAACAATCTTAATGACTATGTCCCAAAACTTACCATAAATTTTTATTTATCTTGAATCAAATATAGTAAGTTTTCTATTGTCAGTTTCATAAGATATTTCTAGTTGATCTTCAATAAATTTGGACATTATATTCTTTAAAGCACATATATCTAAGATACAATTATGAATTATTTTATTAAAAATTTTGACCAAAACATAAAAAGAAGGTATATAGTCTACATGAGGATCATAAATTTGAGCAAAAACAATAAATTGTTCATTACCATCTTCTTCTTGTAAGTCTCCATCAATTTTAAAATTTTTAATAGCTTCATTAATTTTTCAAGTTGCCCTGAAAGACTAGCTTGTAATAATGAAAATCCACCTTTGATTGTAGATAAACCATCAATTATATTATAAGTTTTAGCATCAATTTTTCAAAAAAATTGAAGCTTATAATGTTTATATTGACTATTATTATAAGTAGTTGATAAAAGAATATTTTGAGAAAAATTATTAGTTAAACTACTTAAATTATTTTACCTTCATCATTAAAAGAAGAATCATTATTTACTATTTTGTTATTTTGAGAAGAGTTATAATCTTTATTTCTAGTATTAACAACATAAACACCTTAATTTTATGATGGATCATCAAAAGCACACATGTTTATGTTATTTGTTAGATCTTCAGATATAAGATCTTTCCCTTGAAGAATTTTTTAAAACTTCTAAGCAACAATACATGAATTTGGATCATGATCCAATTCACACACATTAAAATAATAAGTAATTTTTAATTTTAATTTTTAACATTGTTTCTATTAGATGAAGAAAATTTATCATTTAATTGCCTTTTAACAATAATCAGTTCATTCTCTAGACTTTGAATGATTTTTAAAATTTCCATATTATCTAAATTTAAACCTGTATAAGACCTATCCTTAAACCCAATACATTTAAGTTTCCTTTCATATTCAATGCATAATGTTATAGTTTCATCATATTCTATAATATCTTTATTTTCTAAAATCATTACAAAAGTATAGTTTAGATAATTTCTTAGAAGGTCTAAGATCATGTGAGATATTTTGATGTAACTTAGTAAATATGGTAATGAAATGGTAGATGGTCTCACCTGGATCAAGAGAAAAATTCACAAGGTTATTAACTAGATCGAAGTCTTCTTTAACTTTCCCAAAAGATAAATCTAATCATTCTTCAATATTTTTTCATGTGCTGATAATTTTAGTAGGTAAACCAAAAAATTCTTGGTAAGCTTTCCTTTCAAGTGTTTGATCAAAAAATCTTAAATAAATCTTTTTATTTGTTATACCAAGAGTAGAACTAACTAACCTAAATGATTCTAAATGATCTTCTCAGGATTCTCTAGGTGCTCTAAATTTTTTTGACATATTTAATCCTTTAAAAAAAGGTAACTTACCAAGATGATTTCTAATATTAATTGGATTTATAGAAATATATGGATTTACAACTATTTGCTATTCTACTTCAACTTTGTAATTAACTTCATCTTCAATGAGATCATTCTGATCTTTAATTTCTTGTAGTCAATGAATCAACTCTTGTATCTTTTCTTCTGCTTGATCTCCCATTGGAAACTTCAACAGTCTCCTCTACTTGAATTGACTAATTTTTTGGAACTTGATTTAATTGTAGATTTATAATAATAAGTTTAGAGGGCATAACCAAATCATCAAATAGATGAGAATTAAAAAGGAAATAAGTTCTAAGTCTAGGATTAAAAATTAAAATTTTGGCTCTATCTTCTTGAATTCTTATATTTATATTTAAAGTATCTTATTAAGTTTTATGAGTAAAATTAGCATACCAATTTATTTCAAACTCTATAATTTTTTCCTCTTCATTTATGATTTGAATGACATGCTGTGATTATGAAGATATTATACAATGCATAATGAGTTAAATTAAAAACAATATCAATTTGATTATCAACAATATGAATTCTAGGTTGGATGATAGGAGGCTATCCTCTAAGTAACATGAGTAAGAGGAAAACATAAATTTAAATAAATAAGTTTTTTCTAGCAAAATCATCAAATTTATTGATGATAAAAATTGTATCATCAAATAATCAACAGTTTTACCTATTACGAAGGTTAGGTTAGAATCATACTAGTCTAATAGTAAAGTTCTAAAGGTTTAATTATGATCTTAAAGATGTGAGAAATTTTTTTAATATTTTTGGAAATAACAAATAAGTTATTAAATATAACATATTCTATTATAATTTTAGAAATATACTTATTAAATAATGAATCAATTCAGATATAAATATGTAATCTATCTTATCTAAAAGAGAAAGCCTATGAAATAAACAATCTCTTAAAGGAAAAAAATCTAATTTAATAATATACTATATATTGCTTCTACTATAATAACTTCCAAATAAAATCAAGATAATATACTATAAATATAAAGTAAAATAGAATTAAGATAAATCAAAGATGAATAAATTTTATATAAAGCAAGCACTAACATAACACACAAGAGACACAACTAAAAGATACCAAACTAATTAAGAAAAATTAAAGTATTAAATATAAACTAAACTAGAACAAAACAAACAATCTAAAATTTATTAAGTCTAACAAACCAAACTTAATTAAACAAACTTAAATAATCCAAAAATATAACTAGGTCTAACTCTAAGCTATAAAAGATAAAAAACTATTTTAAGAAACCTAATTAAAAATTAGAACGGAAATAAAAATAAAATTAAACGTAAATTAAAAATAAAATAAATTATAACTAAAAGAAACATAAAAGAAATTATATTTTTTAAAGATTAATCTAATAAGATTAAATTAAGTTAAATTTAAAGTCAAAATAAAGTACAATATAGATAAAACATGTAAGTCTCAATAGAGAGAGTCATTTTAGCAAAATAGATCAATTTTATTTGAGAAATCAACATCTTTCTTTACAAAATATTTTGAGAGATAACTTTTACAATCAAATAGATCAATGAAATATCACAAACAATGAATTTTTCATCATTATTCAAGTTAAATACTTAGATTTTTCATATAAGACTGTAAAAAACAATCATCAAAAGATATTAAACTTGACAAATTTTAGATAATCTATTATAAATGATAATATAAAACTAGATATACCTATGTTATCTAAGCAATTTATTCAACCATCAGAGAAAGTACCATTTGATTTATCTATAAAAGTCATGTTATCTTAGAGAAATTACATATAAAAGAGAGAAATATGATTGACCTCATAATGTATAAGTCTTCAATACATGTGTTGTTCCTCTTCTTCAAATTAATCCTTGATCTTCTTTTAAGCTTCAAATTTGGTTGAAAAAAAAAGTTGTAACAAACATTAGTTAGTTACTAGTTTAACTTAACTAATTGAATTTTTAAAAGTTAATTAATATAGATCATTTTTATTTAATTTTATTTAAGACTTAAAAAATCTTTAAGGGATCAAAATTTGAATATAGACCAGGTACTTCCTAATGGGTGGGGACCCTTAAGTCAATTAATAATAATAAGAAATACATACTCCAATAAATAATTAGATAAATCAAAGATTAATAAAATTCTTATTTATATTAATATCATAATTCATAATTCTAAAAATTATTTAGGCATATTATATGTGTCATAATCTTAAAGTCTGTTGTACTTTCAAAACATCCAACTAAAATATCAAAATCTAAAAATCAAAGTATCAAATTTAAAATTACTTAGGTTCTAACAACTTAAAAGTTAAAATGTGAAATAAAAATGTATTCTACTGACATCTAATAGTCATTAGAAGTAGATAAAGCCTTAATAACTAGTTTTCTTTGTTCATTCACACACTTGTATTCCATTTCAACTAATAGAAATTGAACTAGCTTAGTTCTCAACTCACTTGTAATATCATCAACCTCCAATTTAATCTTCTTCACAACTCTAATCTCAACTGGAGTTTCCATGTCATTTTGACTATCTGACCATTTTTTTAAAGTGGTTGAATGAATTACAAGGGTTTTTCAAGACTGTGTTTCCTACAACCTGAAAGTGGTTCCTTCAAACTTAACTTTCTGTATCCTAAAATAGGATCTCTAAAAGATGGTGATGGTTCATTATAAAATAAGTTAATAAAAATTTGACAAAGTTCTTAACATGAGCTATTTCAGTGTCTAGTTGAGTGGTTTCATAGTGTGGGTCATTAACATGTTAGATTCTCTCTAGGGTAGGTGATTGAACTAGCAATTGATGTAGATTATTATACAAATGGTGAGAGGAATTGCTATGATAATGAGACTGAGCTCCAAGTATTCAGCCATGAAATATTCTTACCCTTATGATTTATAGGGTTAATGTGTAAATTATTCAAAATATTCTAAAACTTGGGATCAATGACACCAAAGTGAATTGACATTTTGGCTCTCCTATTAGCATACCTAAGGCCAAATATCCTAGTCTTAAAACCCTCCCTTTGAAATTGTCTAATGGGTGCTTCCTAATTCATATTATTTAAATTCTTATTACTTCCCCAACTTCTATTATCATTATCTCTACTTGAACTAGGTTGATCCTAACTTGACATCTTATATATAATTTGAAATATATTCATAGCTGATTATTATATGATTGAAAAATTAACATGTATATATCAAATATGAAATCAAACTATATTTCTATATATAAAACACTTAATCTCTTATAAAAATTTCAACTATCAATAGATAATCATTGAACTGTATACTTGTTGAAACTAACACTGAAATATTTTGATTGTGTCAACTATCATCAAAGGATTACAATTGATTCCACTAACTGAACTACATATTCATATGAAAAATTGATAGTTGAATGAAATCATTAAAATATTCCAACTAAAACCTTGCAATAAAATTATACACTCATAATTTTATTTTCAATATATCCTATCATATTTCATTGAGTTCTCTTCTCATTGTGTATCACTATCAAACTAAAACTGCACAATTTTCCAAAATTAAACCATTCAACATCACTAAAAGAAAAAATCTTACAAAATTCCAATCATGACATGTAATTCTCAAACTATAATCTGTATAACTTTATCAAAATTAATAAGAGACTAAATCCTCAAAATATAAACTTTGAATAATAACTTACATTTTCCAAGTCAATATTATAGTTTTCTTGAAACTATAACCATCTCTTATTGTTTTATATATTCATGGTTTTGAAATAAGCCAAAAAATTACAAATGGCATAATATTTCATTCTGTCAATCAAATTCTAAATCAAAATAATATACTAGAATTTTTATGAGAAAGCCATTCCCAACATCAAATTTTCATTATTTTGAAAACTTACGATTATAATATCACAACTTAAGAATCAAAGCCAATAAATCTAGAATATCATAACATAACCATTTTTATAATTTATCAAAATTTCCAACTGCATGCATTTCCAAAATTTTGAAAACTATTCAAGTCTATTTTCCTCTCAGAACATCATTTTGAAACCCATAAAGCTTGTATATCATAGTTTTTACAAAACTATTTATTAGTTCTAAAAAAATCATGACTTGAAATAAAACCCAAGAATTAATGTTTAAAAATAACCCTCTATGTTAAATATATCTTTCATGCAACAACTCTGCCTATCATAATCTTTTGACAAATATCTTCAACAAATTTTAAAAAAAATTCCAAAATAATTTCTTTATGACTGACCAAAAACCATTCAAACCCTAGAATATTTAATGAAAACAACACATAGAGTTCATTCTAATGCAAAACCCTTGAGTTAAAAAACTTTGAGATAAACTACCATGCTTAGAATCACACTATGATGTGTCAACCAATAGAAAAAAAAAACCAATAATATGCATTCAAACAAGAAATCCTCATTATACTTTCAAAATACCATACTCTTAATTATTTTAAAATCTCCTAGATTTAATTTAAAATGAACAGATTCATATTAAAAATGAAATCCATGAAATCTCATGCAAGGAAATGATAAGACAACCCCCCAAGATTATAAGATAATTCAACTTTCCATGCTTAAAACAATGCATGCAGTAATTTTGAAACAAGCTGTTCAAACTATCAAAATTTATCAAACCATGTAGGCTTTAAACATTATATATCTTCTATGTACCAATCAATGTGAAACTACAACCATTTTTCTTAAAAATTTATTCATTTTCCATTATGTCATACCTGAATAAATTTTCTTGTAACTTTTCATTTATGAATCCTTATTTTCAACTCCAAATTCCAATCTATCAGAGTAACACTTCCACAAAAGGCTTCAAAGAATGACTAAAACAAAGAAATAATGTTATTTTTAAGCCAAGCCTTACAAATTAACTACTCATGCCTACATGCATGCCTATGATTGGTTCATCAAATTGAGGTTAGCATTGAGTAGTCCACCAATCTACTCAGTAATATTATCAAGTTTAGTGACTACCAAATCCCTTACTAAACCATCAAATAATCTCTATCAATCGAGGCATGTAGGCCTATCATTAAAGTCCCTCAAACCTCCTAGGATCTCACCAAGATGTCTAAGCATCTAATATGCTTCATATTTATTCCAACATGCCAACTTTACAACTATCTTGTCACTAAGATGACCAACTAGACTACTTAAATAATCAGTTTTTTAAATCGACTTTCATGATCCTCAAGTTTACCAAGCTTCCAAAGTCAAGCAATAAGTTTATTTATTGGTCTTTGAAAAAATAATAAACTTATGCCATAAACCCTCTGAAATCATTATGACCATTTGGGACCCCTAATAGATTTAATTATACCACATTAAAACTTAAGATAACATTTAAATTAGGATCCTTAACATAATGAATTATTTAAGATTAACCACTTAAAACCCTTTAGGATACATTTATAACCCTAAGAAATAATTATAAAAATATCAAACCAACCTTAATCATGTCAACATTTCAAAAATATTAATTATATTTACAACTGAACACTGCATGAAATTAATCCATCAATCATATTGATAAATCCATACAAAGCACAACGTCAAATTTTTAAATAAAGTTCATGATAAATCAAATGATGTATTTGATTTGTCAAACCATAAGATGCATTGCTTTCTCGAACTATAACAATCATGACAAATCCATTTATATACTTGCAATTGAAAATGAATTAATAGAAAAACCATTATAACTAGTCAATATATCTTTCTATCTGGATCAAAACATGTTACATATTTCTATTTTAAAATGAAAATACCAAATTAGTCACTGCAAACTACTCAGGCTGTTAATTGAAAGCTATGATTGATCATAAATACCTCAAAAATGATAAATACATATGCAATTTTTTTTTTTCCATTCATCTATTTATGCTCTTTGAAACCACTTTATTACTAATATGAATTCATAAACCAATCATTATCAACTTATTTAATTGAAAATATGCATTCCAACATAGTACTAATTGACTAGGTCCTTGACATACTTTTGAACTTTATGACTTGGTCATCTCTATGATAGATAGGAGTATTAGTTTTAGAAAATTGAGGGGGGTGTGAAAAATAGGTATAATAGGTAATTTTAGAGTATTCACAACCTATTGTGGAAGAACTTCAAACATTTTATAATCCCCATTAGGTACCATACAAGTCCAGTCTTTCAAAGTCATCTAAGATTTTTTTTTACAACATGTTCCCATTGAATCACAAACTGTTCTATCAAGTTCACAACTTCCTCAATCTGATATGTCTAAAGGTACTTTTAATGTTCATCAAATCCTATAAAATACGTAACATGTTATAATTAATCAATATCAGTTCCTAAGACAAAAAAAAAACACAACTTTTTCCTATGAAACAATGTATTTCCATTCCACAATTGAATCATAGTCAATTCTAATGTCTTCCACTATAATAATGTGTTTTCATTCCTTCTTTTAATCAAAATCAATACCAAATTCCCTCAACTCCACAATACCGTGCATAGTCTTATAATCTTCAACCCACTTCCAAAAATACTCTTCTTGTTTAGGAATTACAAGCAATTAAAGAGACCATATTAGGATTGCAATCTAGAAATCAAAATAGAAAATACAAGATAGATCACATATGTTCATACCCATTTGATTCTAGTATTTTCAATATATCTTTGTTGTCTCATTTTTATATTCTAAAATTTGATAAATATAAAAGAAAGGGAGATCTAAGAGAGCATTTTAATTTATTGTTTATGGCTTGTCAAGAGGTTAGTTATGATAGAAACATATTACTTCATCTATTCTCAAAGATTTTAGTCAAATCTACATTAGAATGGTTCACACATTTACCACATAATTTAGTTCCAACTTTTAATGACTTATTTGAGAAGATTTTCAAACACTTTTTGTACAACATAGAACATGAATTAATTATAGTGTATTTATGTGTTATTAAGTAAAAAGGTAGGGGAAAATTTTGTCGCTTAACTTTAGAGATGGCATGCAATAGCTAATCGATGTCCATATGCATTGCCAAACATTGAGTTGACCAATATCTTCATGTAGAATCTAAATTCTAAGCTTGCTCTCAATATTAGACTATAATGTCCAAAAATATTTGATGATGTTATCACAAAATGGGTTCAAATAGAGAGAGCATTGATAGGTTGAGGATTTATTAAAATTTATTCTTTAACTCAGACTCTAAGTCAATCTTCCAATCAAAATCAAAATTAGAATCAAATTCAGAATTAAAACCAAGCTTCAACGTCCAATTTATAAAATTTGGTAGGTAAACCCAAACAATTTAATCATAACAAAAATTTTGTGGGTATTGGATTCAAAAAGGCATGACATGTCAAAATAGGTCAAACAGTACCAAAGTAGAGGGTAGCTCAATTTCAACCAATAAGTTTGCAAAGATAGCCTCCTCTGAGAGGAAAATTTAATTAACATCCATTTTCTAAATTGGGGGAACCTATTTAAAATGTGTTCCAAAAACTTATGGATGCCAATATGATTGGATGGTTGAACACCAAACCTTTTGATGAGTCTCAACCTAAAGAAGATTGGTATAAGGATCATGCGTATTGTGAGTGTCATTACATTAAAGAGGCATTCCATTCATAAATGTGTACAACTTTGAAACATTATAAAAAATATTCTTGAAAGAAGGGAAATAAATTTGAATAATGCATCATATTCTACTAATGGCCAAGACATGGGAATATACAAAAATCCATTCCCTCAGCATAATATTGATCAAAATGAGCAAAGAGTGACTAACAATTGTAATTAGAATTAGGGATCATAAACCAATAATATTGATTACCGTGCCACTCATTATGATTAAAATATAATGGGATGAATTACGTAACATCATGTTTCTACTATTTATATCAATCCCTATGCCCATTCCCATAATTTTTAGTAAGCAAAAACTTATATTCTAGGAGATGGTCCATCTAATTTAGGAGTTCCTTCTCCCTATGATTCTCATCCTCAAGTTACTATTCTAAGACCCATTTATTCTATTATTTCTATTCCTAATCAAGATTATGATGACATAATGTGATGTGCCACGATTACCATTCAAGGTCTTATTCCTCTTTCTACTGATAAAAAATCACATCCCCATTCAACTCCTATTCAAAATTAGCCAAAATCCAAGTATGTACCTCCTATTAAGAAAAAATATGACCTTATAGATCAGTTGATCAAAATGTCAACACATATTTTCATTTTGGAACTGTTATGCAACTCTCAGCTACATAAAGATGTTTTATATGATATTTTGAGCCAATATCAAGTGCTAAGCAATATTACATTAGATTAATTTCAAGCAATGGTTGGACATCTATCTCTTGTTCTATAATTAGTATTTGAACAAAATTATATGTCATCTTTGGGGGCGTCTCACACAATTTTTTTGTATATTGAGGTCACAATCACTCATCAAAATATTAAAAGAGTGTTGATAGATAATAGATCAGGTTTCAACATTATTCCACTGAAGTTAATTATATGGTTGGGATACACTTTAGCAGATTTAAATAATGACACCATTATTATCAAAAGATATGACAACACATAACAACAATAAGATGATACCATTTCCTTGCCTATTATGGTGGGATCAGTTATCCATAATACATTATGTCATGTCATTGATTTAGAATTACTGTACAAACTTTTTCTTGGTCATTCTTGGATTCATGAGATGCATGTAGTGCCTTCTACTTTACACCAATGCATTAAATTCCCTCATGATGGAAGGGAGGTAACTATTCTTAGATATTTTCAACATTATCAATATTGTAAACATTTATAAGTAGATTTTTTCCATTATAATTACTATCCAAGTGCTATCACTCCCATTAAAAAGGATGAATAGGTAATATCTGAGCAACTTCTACCCAATTATGTGTAACCTGATACTCTCATTACTTCTTCTAGATCCTCCTTAAAATATTATCATATCAACATTCATGATAAAGGTTTGGGCACATATATTATAGAGGATGCTTTTTATGTGGCTACATTTCCAATATTACTTAAGTCTTATGGTCGTCCCAATATGAAGTGGCCCTCGAAGGGGAAAATAACTTCTCTTCCAAAACCTCTTTCATTTGTTCCAAGAAAATATTTCAATCAAGAATATTTGAAAATAGAGTATGATTCATGGATATACAATGATTATCTAACCTCTTATTTCAAATTAAAATGTATCATGTCCATAATAAAATCATGGCTCATAATGCATACAAAGGCAAAGGATTGGGGCAAGAGAGCAAGGTATAATAGATCCTATTATACCTATCAAACATGACAAGAGGCAAGGTTTAGGATACAAATCTAAGGTTGTACCCACTTATCACCAAAAGGACCCACCCTATGCATTAAAAGATGGTTTTCTAAACAATAACATAGTCCTTTTATAGTGTTTAATATGCATTACCAACACTAACATGTTCAACACTAATTATGTCCTCACCATTTATTTTTTTCCTACTATTCCTCTTACTCTCCATTATCCCCACCTTATTGATTGAGACAAAAAAGACTAAGATCTCATTCTTGAGACATTTGAAAATGAATAATCTATTACCAAATTCATGGGTTTAAGAGAGGGTATCCCTCTAGGTGATCATAAGCAAGGTTTCATGTAAACTTTGGATTCTAGAGCCTAATTTGGGGAGTAGGTAAATTCCCTCAGTCAAAAAAAAAATGAAACATTGAGATCCATTAGTCAAATTTTTTTTAAGTTACTTTTAGATCAGGGTAAAAGAAAATAAAAAGCTATGTTCTTTGGTGAAAATGTATCTCAAGCACTATTAGATAGGAAAATTCACTCTCCTTCATAGGAAGCCCAAGTGTCTACAAGTCCATGCCTCTCATTAAATATAGAAATAAAACTTGAATATGACAATGAGTTTGAGCATATGGTTCTATAGGATCCATACCTAGTATCTCATTGGCCTTTATCTAAAGGCAATGATTCTAATTCCTCTTATATGGGTCTGTCTAAAAGTTTACATTCTGAGTTCATGATCAACTACCTTCTTTTCCTTCTATTCTAAATGATAGTTCCACATTTCTTGTGGAAGATATAATAGAGGTCAACATTAGTACTATTGATTATCTAAAGATAATAAATCTTGGTGTGTCCCTCACTACAAAGGAACTTAAATTACTATTTATCTTCTCATGGAATTCATTAACATATTTGCCTAGGCTTATTGAGATATGCCAGGTCTAGATCTAACATTATTGGTACATCACTTGGTCATGCATCTAGATGTAAAACCAATCAAGTAAAAGTTAAGGAAGATGAATCCATGGATTTTTCTCCTAGTCAAAGTCAAACTAGAAAAATTAATGGAAACAAGGTTTATCAAACCTATTCCATATGCAAATTGGATTTCTAATGTAGTACTAGTAAACAAGAATCTAGTAGGCATTCACATTTGTACATTTTTTAGACTTGAATAAATATTAACCAAAATATTATTTCCTATTTCCAAATATAGACATGATTTTGGATTCAATGGTAGGCTATGAGATGCTATCTCTTATGGATGGTACCTTAGGTTATAATCAGATCAAAATTACTCCTGAAGATAAAGCTAAGATAACATTCACTACTCAATGGGGCACATTTTATTATCAATTCATGCCATTTGGCTTGAAATTTTTTGACACCACTTATCAAAAATAAATTATAGTCATATTTTATGATCTTCTACACAACAATATGGAAGATTATGTTTATGACATTCTAGGCAAATAAAAGACTCGTGCAAAGCACCTAGTAGTATTTAAAAAAATATTTGAAAGGCTTTATGAATACCATGTGCATCTGAACCCTAAGAAATGTGTCTTTGAGGTTAAATCTATAATATTTTTAGGCTTTATTATGTCTCTTTGAGGCATTAAATTTGATCCAACCAAAGTTTGAGATATTACAAAAAATTCCACCTCCTACTAATTTGAATTAGTTGCATAGTCTACAAGGGAATATATAGTCCATTTGGCATTTCATTTATTACCTAGCCGATTAATATCACTCTTTTATTCATCATCTGAAAAAGGGGAAAAATTTTCAATGGAATAAATAATGTCAAGAAACCTTTGAAAATATCAAGCAATATTTGGTTAATTATCCTGTACTTATTCCTCCCATGGTAGGAAAGCCTTTCTTGTTATACATTCCTATAATTGGCAATGCCTTGAGGGCATTCTTATCTTAACACGATGATCAATAAAATTAAAGAGCCATGTATTATTTAAACTAAACATTGGTATCCTATGAGCATAAATATAACTAGATGGAAAAATCTTGTCTTGCATTAGTATTCACTATGTAGAAGCTAAGACATTACATATTGAACAATAAAATAATATTGATTGCTAAAATAAATCTTCTGAAATATCTATTAGTAAAAATGTCTCTAACTAGTCATATGGCCAAAAGGGTGTTGTTGTTTAGTGAGTTTGATATAGAGTACACATAGCAAAAAGCTGTAAAATGTCAAGTGATAGCAGATCAATTAGTTGAATCACCTCTTCTAGATTTATCTCTTATGATGATGTATTTTATAGATGAGTCTATTATGAGTTTAATTGAAGCACAAGAATAGAAGATCTATTTTGATGTCTCTTTCACATCTCATGGATCCAACATCAGAATAATTTTTATCACATTGCAAGATGATCTTATTCTCAAGGCATTTCACATTAGTTTCCCATGTAAAAATAACATTATTGAATATGAAGTTTTTCTAACTGGACTTCATCTTGTATTACATTGGAATATTCAAAATCTACAAGTCTATGGAAATTATCAGCTCATTATCAACTAAGTCACTAATCAATACCATATAGAAGATGAAAAATTGGTACCTTATAAAATTTTGGTAGATGAGCTCAAACTCAAATTTTAATTCATCTAGTTTGAACAAGTTTGAAGAGCCAACAATAGATCTATTGATGCTATGGATACTATTGAATCTATGATTGAAATTATTTCAATTGTCATAGAGTATTAGTGTTATATTGAGAATATTCTTTCTCCAACACATACTTGTTTAACTTTAAAAATGATCTGTGTCATTATTGGTCTTGATTCTCCTTGGTATTCTGATATTTATCCATATCTCCATGATCAAATAATTCCCCCTAACTTGTCCCAAAATCAAACCAATTCCTTTATCTATAACACTTCTTGCAATACCATCCTTGGAAACATGCTCTATTGTATAGGTTATGGAGGAACTCCACTTCATTATATAAGTACAAGAGAATATGAATTAGTGCTAAGGGAAGTTCATGAAGGTGTTTGTGGCACACATGCTAGTGATTTTTTCTTAGTTAAAAATCTTCTATGTATTGGATACTATTGTCCTACTATAGATGTATATGCATGTGCCTTTGTTAAAAAATGTTTACCATGTCAACAAAATGGATATCTTATACATGATCCAACCTAAGTACTTTGATTAGTCATGACTCCTTGGCCATTTTCCACATGGGGACTTGATATCATTGGAAAGATCAACCCTACTTCTTCTTATGGTCATAAGCATATCCTTACTAAAACTGAGTATTTCACAAAGTGGGTAGAGGAAATCCATCTTAACTATATTACTATCAAGTATATTTTAAAGATCATCTTGAATCATATCATCTATAGCTATGTCATTCCATCCACCATTATATCTGATAATGGTGGATCATTCAAACATAAATATTTTGTTACTCTCTATTATGAATTTCATATCAGTCACAAGTTCTCAACTCCATATTAACCTTAAGGTAATGGACAAGTTGAAGCTTCCAATAATACTTTGAGAAAAATTATGAGGAAAATGGTTAATACTTATGGTCATGATTAGCACATGAAAATATTTCTAGTTGTATGGGCATATTATATCAATGATTTCACTCCTACTAATGCAATGCCTTACTCCTTAGTTTATGGATCTGAAGCCATTTTGCCTATTGAGTTTAATTTTCCCTCATTACATATTTCATTTTAAGGTGTTCTTGATAAATAAGACTATAGAGTGGGGAAATCAGTATAATTTAAAATTCTAGATGAGAAATGGATATCCGCCTTAAATCATATCAAGGCTTATCAAAATTAGCTACACTGGGGTTATAACAATAGAATTATTTCTTGAGAATTTGACTTGGTGATCTTTTGATTAAATAAAATCAAAAGAGTACAACTGTTGAATAGAAAAATAAAGGTGAATCTAAACCAAATTAGTTGGGCCCCTTCATTATAAAAACAAAATATGGATCAAGTGCATACAAGTTGGATACTCCATAGGGTGATGAATTTAATAATCAAATGAATATTATGAATATTAAGTGTTTCTATGTTTAAATTATCTTGTTGTGTTTGATAGGCGTTTCTAATTCGGGGAATATCTATTTTTTATGTTAAAGTCATGTCTATTTGCCCATGCTTGGTGCATTCTATTCTAAATGTGGAAATTTTTGATCTTCTGGCTTGTAAGACTGTTATGATTCTCTTGAGTTTCTAACAATCCCTATTACCATTCCTCTACATAATTCATTCCCATCTAAATTTGTTGGTTCAAGGAAGAAATTGCATCTTATTACCTACTTCTATTGAAAGGTTTCCCTAGAATTGTTTGTATCTGATCATTCCCTTGTTCATGTCTCCTATTCATATTAAAGAATCACACCCATGAGTACCTTTCCCTTTGATAGTTGTTTCTATATTTGTTGTTCCCATTTCCTATTTTTACATTATCTGGTCAAAGTACCCTTGTTTATATCTATTCTAAAAATCCTTAAAAATTCAAATATTCAAAAAATCATTAAAAAGTTAGATATCCCAAAAAACCCTAAATATTCAAGAATGTATAAAATCTTAAATAGTGGTGTTCTTTCCCAGAGGGTACCCTTTGCTAGTTTTTTGTATTTAATCATCTTTTCTCTTGGTGTTAAACTTGAGTTTCTAGTTAGTCATCTTAAGAGGGCATATTTCAACATATCTCATGGATGATTTTAATTTCCTTGTGATTGAAAATATTTCTAGTGTGGTACCAACTTTCTATGCTCTCACCATTTTACAAGATTATTACTTCCATGCTCTCACCATTTTTAAAGCTTATCATTTACACACTCTCACTATTTTAAGAGCTTATAATTTCCACACTCTTACCAGTTTTGAAATTAATACTTCATGCTCTCACCATTTTATGAGATTAAACATTATATCTCACATTGTTCATTTTTATCCCTGATCATACTTGTCATTGTTATATGTCTAATTTTAGTCAAACTAAAATCTTATTAAAATATACACTCTCACCATTTTGTGAATCTATTCCTATGTCTTCTATGTTATCAAAATCTCTTTCCTTGTCATCCATTTTTTTTCAATCCCAAAATCTTTGAGAGAATTATATTTGGCCTACAGTTCATTTTTGATCTAATGTCCATGGAACTATGTAGCCAACATCCACTTGCTTAGGGATTTAAATTTATCTCAACCACTTCCTTAGTATTCTTGTATTTCCACCTTATGGTCATGATCATTTTATCATACCCCGAGTCTCAAAGAGTAATGCCTTATTATCACACAAATTTTTTTCTACATGGAATGATTACTTTCTTTTATTGGCATTTTTATGAATGGAATGATGTACTTAATTTCATTTGTGTGTTTATAAATGGAATGTTTACTTGATTTAATTTGGGTGTTTCTAAATGGAATGTTTACCATTTTCTTAAGCACCTTATCTTTTTGCATTTTACTTCTTGCGTGACTCTTGGTTTCTTAATCAAGCTGTTTGGATGTGAGAGAATGTCTTCAAGATTGATTTCATCGATTGTTTGTTTACTCAGTCATGCATTGTTTATTTCTCACATGCCTTAATTTAATAAATTATGTTTCTCATTTAAGTCTTGATTATTCATATCATAATTTTGAGTGGTGAATACTTGTATATAAATTAGATTGATTTCAATACATCATGCTATACATTTACAAACTCGATTATCCATATCTTGTTTTAACTTGTATACATTTGTATTTTGAATTCAAAATTATTATGCATTTTGAAAAATGAATTTTATCATAGTCCTTACTATATTATGATGCATACTATCATGTACAATATAAAATCAAGCTTTAAAATGGTTACCATGTCAATAAAAAACAATATAATACATCTTTTCGATCTAATCTAATCATCAAAAACTAACAAGCATCATGATTATCAAATCTATCTCTCACATCAAGTGATAATCAAGAGCATAATTTAATATCAAGAGCATAACAACTCATATCTAATTTATGAGCATGAGACATAATTAAATACAATAGAGCAATACATAAGATAACACAAAATATCAAGAATCTACTATATACAAATGATCAATGTCCATGTACATTAAATGGGGCATATACATCAAAAATGGAGAATATTAGAATAACTTGAATCAACCAAGTGCATAATGAATACATTAAATACAAAGCTCAAAATATAAGGTATAATATCTCTAGTCTAGTCAACTCTGACTATGATTATGTCTCACAAATCTATCCCTATGCTCTCCCTAATGAGAACTCTCTCCTTCCCCATCTATTGGTGGTGATGGTGGTGTTGGAGGACCCATAGTCATTGAGCATGGTGTGGACTGTGAAACTAATCTAGTTAAGGATGAAGACCTATAAGATTGTGAATATGATCCAAAAGATGAATGATACTAAGCCATATACTCTAAAAATGTAGGCCTCATAGTAGCCACAAGCACTGATGCATCATATAGTGTATTATATAATGTAGCCTTATCCTTAGCCTAAAATATCCAATCATAAAAGTATATAACTCATCTCTCTATATCTACCTCTCTAGCCTCATCTCACTCAAGCTATAACCTGGTCACCGCTACTTGTAACCTGCCCCTATCATCTCTTAGTATATCTCACTTTGTCTATGCTAATCTATTTTGGATACCACATGCCATGATCCTATACAACTATATCCCTCTTTTATTAGGTTATATCTCTCTCAGATAGTAGAGTATCCCTCTCAGTAGTGAGTTATCTCACTGCTAGATCTAACTTAGCTATTTCCATTCTTAGTCTAGATATCTCTACCAAATCCATGATAATTTACCCATATACCATTTTTATACATAATATTTTAAAACTTTATCAATTATTTATGCTTTCTATCTTAAAAGAATCCATTGATTCTCAATCTATCTAAGTGCACACCCCAAGGGGTGCATTAGGAAAGGGTGGGCAGACCATTGGTGCTTCATAGAATTATTGTCTCCTTTTGACACTTGATATCTACACACTTGTCTCCTAAAAACCATTCCCATAAGATTTAACTCTTATTTTTCATCCTCCTCTGGTCATTTTCCATCTTCATTAGCCCTTTCCCTAACCTAAACCCCTTTTTGGTAGTGTACATGACACAGTCAACCCCATCAACCTTGTATTGTTATTGACAAATCTTATTAGGGACTAAGTCATCCCATGGATGACTTAGTCCATAACCTAGTTAGTTTTTGTCAATTATAATACTAGGTCAAGTGGGTTGAGCTTGTCAACCTAAAATTTTAGAAGGGTTTAGGGTTACATCTACCTATATAAACACATCTATTTTTCCATTCTTAAAGAGACAACAAGAGTTAATTACTTATTTGCACTTTTTAAAAATCTACTCTTCTGTCATTCTACTTGAGGAGTCTTAGCTTAGGGTTTTTTCTTGGATAAGAATCTTGTATTTTGGAGAATTTTTTGATGTTTTGGCCTTTATTAATGATCCTTAAAACCCACAACAACCTCTTGCAAAGCACCTTTGGCTAAGGGAGAGATTGAGTCTCGATAGGTTCCTCTTCAAGGAAAGTATCTCTAACTTTGATCCTCTCTTTAGTATATATAAGTAGCATAAGTAATGGATTTTTAATATATTTTTCTCTCCATGCATTAGGGTTTTACCTACACATAGCTTAAATAGGATTCTCTTATACATGTTTACTTTTATTTGTTTACTAAACTTATTTTGTGCCACAAGCTTTGGTGAGCACTAGATTAGACTTTTACTTTACTTATTGTTAGTTTAGTGAATATAAAAACATAGTACCTAATTAGGGTTATTACATAGTTTTATTTGACTAGAGGCTTTAAAACCCTCATTAGTGATATTATTTATGGTAAGAGATCCCTTGATTACGTCTAGTAGATCCATACTGGTCATGATCTTGATTATCTAATATATCCCTAATCAAAAGTGTAAGTAGGATTCATATTCTTCAATCTAAGATTGATTTGTATTTCTATTGAATTTTCCATTGCATACATTCTAGTGAACCTGACGTGAATCTAACTTTTATAGGTTTTCTTCCATGCTTTCATTTCTATCATTTCATTATTTTTTCATATTTGTGATACTATGTCAAACCAACCAATATAGTTCTAACTTTTGTGTACAGGTTTAACACACAGTCATATCAAAATAACCCTATTCTTTCTATGAAAGTATTCATTAGATATAAGTTACTAGATCAAATAGGTTGACATCATATTCTTCATCAATTCTAGATAACAAACTATGTTGAATATGTTGACTTAGTCCTTCAGTTAGCATCCAAATCAATAAACTAAGTCAAATAGGTCGACTTAGTCTCTCAATCAACATCCAAATCAATAAACTAAGTTGAACAAGTTGACTTAGTCATCTTATCTTATTTTACCACATAGGGTTTTACAAAACTAGGTAAAACTAGTTGACTTAATTTGAATAATTTGAAAGCAACATTTAAGTCACTTTAGCTAAGAACTTTCAATCCTAATCATCTTCCAACCCACTAAGGTTCCTCTCTTTCTCTCTCAATCATTCAATACTTCATTACAATTTTGTTTTATACAAGTTAGCAATCTTCAAAACTACAACCCTACAAAAAACTAAGTTGCCATAGTCAACTTAGTTATATAACCTATATTTTGTCTAAAATACTGAGTCGACCTATTCAATTTTGATCTTAAATACTTTTTTATTCTATAGAACTATAGCAACCCAATTGGCTCTATTTTATAATATTTTCATATAGTGTCATCTAAACCGACTCTGTACTATCTAAACTTGAGAATTAACAAATATTTGCTAGTAATTAATTCACACTTTTATTTTTAGTTTTTTGCATGATTAGATTAGTTCACATAGTATAATTAGGTGGTTTTTCAAATTACCATTAGTTACACTATTTTTCTCTTTTTGGAAACACTACCAAATGACACAATATTCAAAATGAATTTAAACATTTGTCTTCCAAAGGCCTACCTACTTAGATCTCATTACCAAGGAGAAGCCAACTTGGTTTTTTTGGGTAAGTATAAACATTTGGTTAATGGTATTTATTGGAAAATCACCCAACACCATTATCACTATGATATTATGAAGTGAGGGGGTAGGCCCCAATACCAAGCTAGTACCATTGCCAACACAAATCCCTTTCATCCTAAACATCCTAAAACCATCCATATATTGCTTTTTAATTCCCTATTTTCAGCTAACTTACCTATCACACTTAAAATAACACTTTATAATAATCTAACAACACACATGATGACCACTTAGTTAGCATTTAATTTTTAGTTGACTACTTGTTCTCTAATCATTGTGTGTTATATTTTAAAAACTTGCATTGGCCAACATTGGTGTAATGTTTTGTTCTATGTGCCCTAATTGGATCACTAACATAGTTCCAATTTTTTGTGTGTGCTTCTATTTATTGCTTAAATCATATTGTAAATATTTCCCTATTTTAGCACACTATCTTTCTATCTAGTATAGTCTCCTATAGACTATGTTTCTTCGTATCTGTAGTTTTAAGTTAACTTAGTCGACCTTGTACCCTTATCTACCTCTTGTCTTATAGTACTAATTTGACCTAGTTGACCTTGTATCCTTATATTTATTCTATCTATAAGTACATATTCAACCCAATTGACTCTTTACTCTTTTCAACCCCTATCTTTAGTATAAAGTTGGCATGCACTTTTATTATTTCCCTTGCTATTTTATTTGGCCAGCTTAGTTCTTTATTTGACTGACTTATTTCTCTATTCCTAATTTCTCATTTTATTCTTACTTAAAGTCTTATTCTTTTAACCAAGCATCATGAATTCCCTTATCAAAATATTCTTGGACAACTTTAATCTATTTAGACAATATATGAGGTGTTATTTTCTTCTTATCTTTTCTTTCTTTTTTCAGCCTTTGGGGCATCTTTTGATGCCCACCCACATATTATTTTAGATTCTAGAACGTCTTGTGATTTCCATCCATACATCCAATTACCCATTAGAAAATATTACAATGTTCACTCTAATTTTACATTGCATAATATCAAACTAATTTAAAGTAAATAAACCTACCAAGACACATATACTTGTCTCTCACATGCTCATCCTTGATATAGACATTAGCATAGATTCCTTCCTTTATTTTCATTCTTTATGTATGATATCTAACTAGGATACTTACATGGGTCTCACCTTATACATCATTTCTCTTTTCTCACAAACCTTAGTCCTTCCTTTTGGTTTCTTGGTTTTTGACTTATTCTCATGAGTTGCATTATAAAACTATGGATTAGACCTGGTCTTCCTCATGATGTACTTTTATCCTCTTTATTTTCTCACTTTCCAATACATTTTGGCACCCCTTGGGTCTCTCTTTTATGATTTGTAGTGTAATACCATAGATAAGACCTAGCCTTCCTCACAAATACCATCTTTTTCTTATTTATTTATTTATTTTCACACACTTTTGGCACCCCTTGGGTTTCTCTCTTATTAGTTATAGTGTAAGACCATGGATATGACCTGCCTTTCCTCTTAAAATTATCATATTTTAATTCTCTATCTATAATGTGTTTTGCAATGGTTACAAGTTTTAGATCTTTGTTCTCAGCTTTATCTTTTATTTTTTTTGTATATAAAATTTTCAAAAACAAATTACGTTAGTATATTTTCCTACATTTTCCTCATTCTTATGGTAAAGAATCAAATTTCCTGTCATTTTACCCCTTTTTCACCCTTTGTCACATTTTTTATGATTTTAAGTAATTCAAATTGTTTCATGTTTAATTCCTCTTGATTTACTTTCCTTTCACTCCACATAGGATAAAACAAGGTCAAAGTCAAGATAGCACTTTTTTATTTAAATTTAAAAGATTCTTAAACACCATGATCTCTGAGTTCTCTCTCTTAGAAACTAATTCCCACATATTCAAATGAAAATCATCTTTAGCACCCATGTTTGGTTTTCCAAATTTATATGGAGGAATAGAAAAATCCATCAATAAAGTTAAAATCCAAATAATTTAAAACAAAAGGTAATGATATACAAAAGGAAACATAAAAATTTTGAAATTCAAATTCACATCAAAAGACATGATAAAAGCACATATCCTATCTCTAATTGAAGCTCAAACTCCATAGTTGGCCTCACACTAGATCTAAGGTCTATTAGGGTGTAGTAGTTCAATAGATTAGAATAGGATAATTCAACAAAATCTATGGTGCTACCTACTTTCACATGCAAGTAGCCAATCTTTATAGTATATCGATGAATTTTTAAGGGGTCTTAAGGAATGGGGAACACATTGTGGGAATGTAGGTCCATTTTAATTTTTATGTATATAGACTTCATGGGATGATCTACATACTTCAATTGTTGACCTAAGACTTATGTGGCTAAAATAAGTTCATCAGAGTCCTTAAGTTTAAAATTCATATTGTTTTGAAAAACCTAATTTGAGTGTCTTGACTTTGATAAAGAGTTCCTCTACCTTGATTTTTCCTTCATTCTCCCCTCCAACCATTTTATTTCCCCCCTTGACAATCAAAGTGTGACTCTATATCTATTTTACCTTCTCCCCTACTTCCTTATTATTCAAATTTTAAAAAAATGCTATCACTACTTTATTTCAATTTTATCTATCCTTAAAATAAAAAAATATGCTTGAGTAACTATGGATTACCTTCCTTACACCATGGCTCTACATTTATAGACATACTTTGCTTTCTTTTACAAATTTTTATTATTATACCATATTTTTTGTAGACACCTAAGTCCATTTCTACTTTCATGTATCTTTTCCATTATTGAATGAGGTTATATTGTTACTTCTCACTCACCAATGTTATTTCCCCTTTCATGCACCTTTTTCCATTGATGACTGAGTAAGGATTGTTACTTCTCACTCATCAATGTTGTTTTACCATTTTACTTTCCCATCTTTATTTCAATAAAGATTGTTACTAATTTCACATTTATTTTTGTTTAAAATTATTTTTGACATGTATCCTTGGTTTGATTTGGTGAGTTTTCCTTTCTTACTCAAGGTGTACCTGTTTGAGTTTTTTAATCTTTAGTAGCCTTGGCTTTTCGGTTACCCAATTTACTCTAATTTTGACTTGGTCATTTTGTCTAACACAACACTTGTCACCCTAGCTTTCTAAATTTCCAAGTACATCCCATCTATATAGCACTAGTTATCTTGGATTTCCTACATTTATTTGTTTTTTTATCTTTAGTTTTGTATCCATGGGTTTGTTGAAAGCAATCTTTGTGCCCTTCATGATAAAAAATACAAACATATAAGACATCCATCAAATAATAAAGGTAATTCAAGGTATGCACACATTTATTTTTTTAGTTATTTCCATTTCAATCATTTAATTTTATTTATTTTATGCTTCAAAATATTATGACTATTTTTAAGTTTTAATGTTGTGTGTTACTATGTTCTTTTATTGAAGCACCATCCCATGTTGTACCTAAGTGACATGTGATGAGATTCAAGTGGGGAATATGTATACACATAATATTTTAAAACTTTATCAATTACTAATGCTTCTATCTTGTATTAACCCATCAAATCTCAATCTCTTTGAGTGCATGCCCTAAAGGGTACATGGGAAATGGGTGAAAAAACTATTAGTGCTTCACAAGATTGTTATCTCTTTTTGACACTTGATATATACACACTTGTATCTTAAAAACCATTACCCTAAGCTTTGTATCCTATTTTTCACCCTCCTCTAGTCATTTTCCATCTTCATTATCCATTTCCCTAACCTAAACCCATTTTTTGTATTTTACATGACATAGTCAGCCACATCGACCTTATATTGTTATTGACAAAGCTTATTAGGGACTAGGTTGGCCTATAGTTGACTTAGTCCATAACCTAGTTAGTTTTTGTTAATTATAATACTAGGTCATTTGGGTTGACCTTATTGGCCTAAAATTTTGGATGGGTTTAGAGTTAGTTTGCCTATATAAACACATCCATTTTTCCATTCTTAGAGAGACAAAAAGATTTAATTATTTATTTATGATTCTTTACAATCTACTTGAGGAATCTTTGGTTATGGTTTTTACTTGGAGAATAATTTTGTCTTATGGATAAGTCTTTGATGCTTTAGCCTCTATTAATGATCCTTACAAACCACAACAACCTCTTTCAAAGCACCTTTGGCCAAAGGAGAGATTGAGTCTCAATAGGTTCATCTTCAAGGTATGTATCTCTAACTTTACTCCTCTCTTTAGTATATAGAAGTAGTATAAGTAATGGATTTTGAATATATTATTCTCTCCATGCATTAGGGTTTTACCTATACATAGGTTAAATAGGATTCTCTTATGCATGTTTAGTTTTATTTGTTTAATATCCCTATTTTGTGCCACAATATTTGGTAAGAACTAGATTATACTTTTACTTTACTTATTATTAGTTTAGTGAATATGAAAACATAGGACCTAGTTAGGGTTACTACATAGTTTTGCTTGACTGGATACTTTGGAGCCCTCCCTAGTGATATTATTCATGTTAAGAGATCACTTGATTAGGTATAATAGATGAATATTAGTCATGACCCCAATTATCTAATGTATCCCCAATCAAAAGTGTAAGTAGGATTGATCTTCTCTGAGCTAGGATTGATTTATAAATATGCTACATTTCCCATTACATACACCATTGATAACTATTAATAATGTTGATCTAGTCTGCCCTATAGTCTTGTCATCTCTATCTTTCAAGCACTAATATCTTATCTCAGTATTGCTATGAGTTCCTTTGTCTTTACTAATATCGGAGGTCTATATGAGCTAGCCTATCATGGATCCCCTATCCCCTATGCTATATGACCCATCTTTAGCCTATCTATGTCCATATGATCCTCCTTTAATCTAATTTTTACCTCCTCCTCCACATAATCTATCTCCATGTCATCACCCTTCTCTATGTCTATATCTTCTAGATCATTGAACTCACCAAAATCATCTCCTTCCTCCTCTCCCTCCTCCTCTTTCTCTTCCTCAACCTCTTCTACTCCCTACCTATGCATCTGCACTACCCTATGAAATAGTCAATACAACTAGTTGCTACTTGAAACAACATGTAACACATGTATTTATAATCCTTATATCATTTGACCCACCTACATATACCTTGCCTACTTGGGGTGCCAATTCAAATCTCATTATAGCCTCCACTCTATTTATGTCTAGCCCCCACTCTCTCATCTCTCTCACTATGTGGGAAAATTTATGTGGCCCTGGTGGCACATCTTCAAAAATACCAAACTATCATAATACCATGTCTATTTATATTACTTAATAGTATAATAATATAACCCAATAATATAATATAAAGTGGTCATGTATAACATCACCTCTTCATCCTCTACCCACTAAAACTAGATATCATGATATGTCCTCTAGGTAATGTGAGCCTATGTTAGGTCATCAATTGAATGTTTGTAGTGTTTAATATCTCCTATATAACCCTTGTGCCTTGGTCCCCTCTACTCCCATCCATATAATATCAGCTCATCTATATATATCAACCATCACATACCAATAGGGTGCTCAATAGTTACATGTGCACATGCCCATACTTGTAACAATGTTGAGGGGCCTATACTCTAACCCCCATGGTGAAGCATGCAATGTAAATCATGATACAACTATGTCTGATAGTATATCCTTGACTACACCACTAATCCCCATATGGAAAAATTTCCACTCTTATTAGGTAGTATAATGTCACTAACAACAACCATAAGGGCAAGAATAACTTGGTCATATAATGCTGGTACCAGTGCATCCTCCTTCATCACCTCCACTCAAGGAAAATCAATCACTAGCTTGATCTCATCAATATCAACATAACCCATGTGTACTATCTCAATACATAGAGGCCCTATTAACTCCTCCAAAACTACCTATCTCCCCTTAGAGGTAACTAATATAGTGGATGATCCATGATGGGAACATGTAGTATGCAATGCATATCCTCCAAGGTCAATATCATCTCTCTTATTGATAGCTAAAATGTGTATGTATCTAATCTCTAGTGCTCAGCTACCATACTCAATAAGGATCAATTTTCTCTAATCATGGGCAACCTTACAATGTAGGCCAGTCCATTAGTATCAAAGAATCCCAATAGAAATCTCATTTACAAGTCAGGTATCCATAACATATGTTATAACCTCTACCAAGTAATAAGGACCCCAAATAATTATTAAAAATGAGTCCAAATCACTAGGTTAGTCCTCTTTTTCTACTATCTACATCACATCTCTATTGTGTAATCATGTCTACTAGTCTAATAATCATCATGTCTAGTCATGTCTTGTTCCATTTCTAATTCATTGGTCAATTATGGTGATTTTACTATTATTTAAATTAAATTCACCATTTGATAGACCAATTTTTCCATTCCTTTGACAAAATTATTATTTGATAGTCTTGATTATTTTGACATTCTCTTATTAATTTTGATGTTCTTTTGGTCATTTTTACCATTATGTTAACCTAGTTTTTACCTACATTTTATCTATTTAGAATGATGATATAATTGATTAGGAGGACACATATGATGATTAGGTAGAGTGATTTGACTATTTTTTCCAAATATCAATTTCACCATTTTCATGGATGAAATTGTTAAATCCTTCAACATTTTTGATAATCATTTAACAAATTTTCCATTTTTGGTTCACTGATTTCATGAATGAATTCATCGATCCAAGAATGATGATTTTATCACATAATCAACTTTCTTAAGTAATAAATAATATTAAATGTAAAATTAAAAATAAAATAAAGGTACCTACTAGTGGCCCCATCCCTTGTGGTCGCATGTGCTCTAAAACTTGGTGGGAAAGTGATATTGATCATCCTTTGAGTGGAATTTTATCTCAAGCTCTCATGCAAAAATTATAAAGGGTAATTTTTAAAATGAGAGGGTGAAAATGAAATATTTTTCTACCCCATGGTGAATCTATAACCTTTTATTTGAAATATTCCCCCCTAATTTGCTATTTTTCTTCTTGTGAGGCTTATTCTTAGCCCCAATATCCATTTTTCATCTAGTTTTTACCTATATATTTCATTATTTCTCCTTGTCTATTATTTATACATCATTTTTTCATCATTTTGAGGGTTAACTTTGCCAAAAATTTCTTATCTATCCCCTCAATGGGGCATCCATGGATTAAATAATAATGCTTTATGGCATGTTTGAGCTCATTTTACTAGAGACTTTAGTAAAAAAGCATCAAAACTAATTCTTGTCAATATTTATCTATGATCAATTTTATGAATTTGTATTATTTGAAAATTCATTTCTTTACTTGTGTCCCACAATGCCTTCTCAAATAGGGGAAAAAGTAGACAATCTAATTTTATCACTTCCATGTCAAATTACACAATGGAATGACTTCCAATAATTTTACACATTCTAATCATTTATATGTTCCTTGATCATTTATCTAAACAATTCCCTTTTATCTATTCAATTGTTATTTATATGATCAATTACCTCTTCTTTTTTCAATTATCATTTCTCTGATCAATTATCGTTCTCTATTCAACTACTTCCTCAGTCTCAATTTCAGTCTAATGATTAATGCCTCACATTGTATTAATTAAATAAGTATTTTAAATATTTAATTAATTACTTCTTCCAATTACTAATATTATTCTTCCCCTCAAGTGTACATCTTCACATTAAAGATAATCTTGAGATCCTAAGAACATACCCTTGAGAGCACAATAATTATGCAAAGAATTAACAATAAAGTAGGATTATCATCCACCCTTAATCTTGGAAAAAAGATGATGGGCCCACCCCTGAGATATATGTGCTCTCTTGGAGATGATTCTCCACCCTTCATCTTGATTGTGTTGAAGGGATTACATCATTGATCCATGTGCTTGATCCATGTGCACACTTGAGGAACTTTTGACAATCGTTCATATTGACTTCAAGATGAAGGCTCCTTATCAATCTGGTTTTGTTATAAATAAGATCATTCAAATCACTATTCTCATGTTCAAGTGATATAACAAAGCCCTGAAATTTTATCAAGATAAATATGTTCATCAATCGATGTTATTTGATCAAAGTATTCATGATCCATATATTTTATGGAGATGCTTAACTTCAAATTTACATTGACAAAGACCATCTAAAAGCTAGATATGAGCCACAACTCAATATGATCAAGCTACAAAGGAGGTTTTCATGGTGTGAGTCTTTATGCATTTGTAGTCTCTTTTTTATTTTGTTGATCTATGAGGTCCTAGGTATGTTATTTAGTATTTTTTTATCACTTTTATTGTCTTAACCAAAATTTTGTGAAAATATTGAAGATATGCATTCTAATGACACACTACCAACATGAGAGAAATAGGTTCAACAATATGTTTTACCCTAGTTTGTATTAATTTATGAGATTAATATAATCAAGATAGAATTTTGAAATGTAATTTAGATCAATATATATGACATTCAAACATACATTTTAATGTAAAAGACTAATATTGGTTCTTATGATTTAAAAATGGCAAATGTTAAATATGGAAAGTAATAAATAGATCATACTACTTAAATTTTTTAGTTCATTATTTGACTATGAATATGTTCTAGACATGAAAAAAGGGATAAGCATACTTGTGATTCATCCAATTTTAGAACTAATTTGTTGTCTATGATGAGTCAAATCTACATGATCTAGTTAGTATCATCAGATAATTCTAACCTACTACTTGGTATTAACATACAAATAAATAGAGCATAATGAATTTATGATCACCTATGGATATATTTAATTGATCTATGTATGTGATCCTAAACCTTGATGATTCACACATATCTATAAATCAACCTCCTTTGCCTTGAAACCCTAGATTTGTTTATGAGGGCTATATACTTACAAAAATGAGGGAAGTGTAATGGGTTGATTTGGCACCAATCACCCCTACCTAATGATTAGTCATTACCTATTAATGCAACACTCTAAAGAGGGAAATAAAGCCATATGTAGTTCTCCCACCTAGTGTGATTATAAAATTATGCTCCTTAACTATGTGTATGTAGTTAACGATTAATCTTGATACTTGACAATGCTTACTTTGACTTGGATTTTTAGTGATTTAGACTTTTTTTATTATTACTCCTAGTGATAGATTTTTAAATTGGGAAGAATAGGTAGATTTTCTCAAGTTGTAATAGTGTATAAATGTATATCAGATAGGAACCAAGTCCATTAAAAATGAAACCTTGATTTGTTTATATGTTTCTAATTGAAAAAATGCTCACACCCAACCCTAAGGATGGGTTTGATTTTAATAAATAGTTATTTTTGGGAGTCGATCGGTTTTGACTAGGCATGTCAGTATCAGCCTATAATATAGATGAGTTTGGTAGAATTAACTTGTGTATAAATCAACTAGACTAAGAGTCTAGAGATATCTATGTAAGATATTTAATAGGGTTGAAATAGATAGTAAGGCTCCTATAGGTGTTTAAAAATAAAATAGAAGACTGACTCATAAAATAACATACAAGTGTGAGAGGATGACAAATTAGGAACTTGTTTGAGTGCTCAAATCATACATAGTAAATGTGTTTCAAACTTGCCATTTTCAAGTACTAGAGACCAAATTTTAGTATCTATAAGGTGATAGTAAATTTACTATCTTGAAACATTCATTTTCTTGCATTTATCCATTCCACCTTAGCATCCTATTTTAACATGGCATTTAGAGGTATTGCTTAACATTAAATTTAGAAATTTGGGTATATGATTAAGAATATATAAATAGTTCTAACGAAAGGGAAATAAAATAATCTATATAAGATCAATTAATAGAAATCTCAGATAAACAATATCCTAAATTTATACAATTGGGATTACTAAAAATATTAAAGTAAAACTATTGAAATATATTACAATAAATAAGAAATAATGGCACTTGCTTGGAATATCTAGACTGAAAACATGTGTAAAATATGTAGGATGAATATTGTGTATCAATAATTAAATTCTATAAATTATAATTTTATGGTTATAGACACTAACATCAGAGCTATACACTACCATCGACACTAGTGTTTGATTATGACACAAGTGTCCAATATAGAATAATGACTAGATTTGGATGTGACCAAATTCATTATTCTATGTTTTATTTCACATTTATATTTATGTATTTAGATATGGGATACAAGTTTTTTCTACAATTATTTAGAATGCCCCTCTATCAATGGGCACTTTCTACATATCAATACTCCAAGGAGGGCCCTATAATTATGTATTTCTCTCATATGTGTGGGAATTTATGTGCACAAGGGTGAAATATACTATATGAAGATGCATGAAATGATCTATCTTGTAATTTTAAAAATAGCATTCATGGGCTACTCTTTGAATGTTTCATACCTGTAATATGACTCCTATGCTTGATATGAAAATAGGGATGAATAAGGTAGAATATAGTGCTTATGTAGTTGATTAATTTATTTTTAGTAGGTGTTTGCTTGGTATTTTCAACATGAGGAATGAGAAGGCTTAGACTTATATTTATACCACACCTTTTGAAAATATCTCAAAATAAGGTTCAATAAGATAATTAGGATAACCCATGGGTTGCACTCATTTTATAATTTTAATGAATTTTAGATACTAGATGTTATATAATAATTTAGACACCACCATCGGTGATAGTGTCCCTTTATGGCTGATAGTTTCCAAAGGGAAAGAAAATAAGATTGGATCTAAAATTTACAATAAAGTATGCTTATCATGTTTTAAGCTTTTTTTGTAGTACAGGAGAGTTGGGTCATCAAAATGATATAGATAAAATTAAGTGATAAGAATTTAGGTATAGTGAGATGGTGAATGTGAGACTTTTGATAATAAGAAGGTCTAGAACTAAAGGGTAGATCCTTGGTTGATATTTGTCAAATGTACAATACTGAGATGCTATAAATGTTTAGTTTTAGTATCTACATTTCCCCTTTTTGATATATTAATGCACAAGGATGAAATTACTATGTAAATAAAATAAATGTGCACATGGGTGTGTATAACACATCTTTCCTTTGATTGATCCCTCTTTGAGTATTTTTTTGGTGTATGACCTATAACTAAGAGCATGTTACAGTGTAAATCAATACATATAATCTAAATTTTGAAACAATTGATGCTTTAACTTGGTAAAGATACTTCTTTATGATACATTGGAGTTGTATAAGGTTTAAACCTAAACATTGGAGATTTGAAGAGGGATATTGGAAGGTATTATGCCCCCAATTTGGTGTAAGGGTGAGCTGTGTCATGTCCATTGAAATTATTATATCTCAATCACACAACTCAAGTGTGATTATACAATCCGGTGAGGGTGAGTGATTTAATCAAATCATCCTATAAATCAAGTGATATTGGATGATTTAATCACTCCAATATATAAATTTTGCGAGGTTAAATGATTTAATCACTTAAAGATATAAAATGAACCCACTATTTTAGTAAAAAAGTCTTGATAACAATACATCTTGGTGTAATCAATGCATCCTGATGAGTAGTATAATTCATAAGTTTTGTAGCTTTTGGTGCAACAGTAAGGCATATGCACCTCTAATATGTCTAATTTGGAATATATGTGTCATAAATATGAACAAATATATTTCAAATCTATGAAAAATTAGTGCAATGTATATGATTATAACCCAAGTGTATATCTAAATCATGGAAATAAACTAGAGTTTGTACTAGTGTGGAGGTCATGTCTTAATGACATTCCCCCATTAAAATATGGAGATATTGAATAAGTGTATAAGTTTTGTGGTCATGTTCTTATTGCATGCCCCCATTTCAATCTATAAACTATGATAATGTATGTGTGGAGGTCATGTATTTATGGCATACCCCCATTGAAATCTATAAATTTTGAATGTGGAGGTCATACTTCTATGACATTACCCCACTGAAATGCCACCCATTTTACGGTGAGGGAAATAGAAACTAGTAGGTACCTGACCTCTAAAGGATAAGGTAGCTATATAACCTATGTATGAATCATGTAACATATAAGGATAACATGCCAAAGTATATATATCAATTAGGCTCATAGTATAGGATCACATCAAATCCTAAGATGCATGATATAGATCATGGTAATATCTATAAGTTAGCCATATAAGATCAATTAGTAATCAACCACACACACAAGAGCACTAAATTGTAATGCAAAGGAATGGTCTAATGAAACCACATACAAGGGGCATGTTCAAATGCGACAAGATTAAAAGGGATGACATATTTAAATGTATAATCAATATGTTATCCAATCAACATACAATAAAATAGGGGCCACAAAGTAAAAAACATATTTAAATGTTCCATAATCAAGACAATAACAAGTAATGTAATACACTTAAGGAAGTGACAATGTGAATAATTGAAGTATCAGAAACCAACATAATCATATTATACTAGTCCATGAATATATGTGTTATAAAAAATTGTTATGAAGTATAGCATATCAAGTACACTTTGAAATATATGAGAATGGATATAGACGTGTGTAAGAATTAGTATATAAACTCAAACATGATAATTTAAAAATTATCAAATAAGTAGATGCCTCCAACATACTATATGCTGTGAGTAGAGGAAAATTATAAAATATAAAAATGCATAGATTATGTGTCTAAGTGTGCCTATATCACACTCAAATACAAGTGAAACATATGTGTATATAGGAATGAAATGATATGCTATCTACTAACATAAAACAAATAGATGCCAAGTAGCTAATTAAATTTTAGAATGATAAATATATTTGTATTTGTGAATTGAATGTTTGTGTGTGTGTGTGTGTGTGTGTCTATACATACATACATACATACATACATATATTTAATTTTTTGGAATTTTTAGGTATATTATTTTTGTAAGTGCATAATTTGCATTGGGTTCTTGAGAGATTTTCCCTCAATTGTACCCAAGTGGTACACACCTTTCCCCAATTTTTTTGTAGCTATGAATGGGCCCAACCAATTTGGTTTGAAATTTCCTTTATTATCCTTTTCTAAATTGGTATTCTTTTGATTTTATTTTAATACCAATTCACCCACAAAAAATTCACATGGTTGAACATTTTTTTATATGCTTTTTGATGCAATTTTGATAGACTCATAAATGTTTAATAGCCTATGTGCATTTTGTAGTCAATTGTTCTAACTGATGTAATCATTTTTCATGATAGTCATTGTATTTTATAATATTATTGAGAGAAACATGCAAAGATGGTATTTATAGTTTAATAGATTGAAATATCTCTATAGTATATCCTAACTATCATAAACATGCAACACTAAAAACTATGTTCCAATTGTGAATATCAATCTTGAGATGCTAGTAATAGGTAAAATTGATATTTGTAAAGATGGTTATATCTTCTTGTCATGGGCACTTTTTAGCATGCCCCCAGTACTTTGTATGATGGAATTGTTTGAGATCACAAATATTTATTATTGTTCCAGCATAATCTATATACGTCCTTTAATTTTATATTTCTAAATGTGGTTTTTTAATGTCTCACACTAATCTATATTATGGCTAGTGATATGATGATAGTTATAATATGGTGATCTTTCTATATGAATAAGTCCACTACCTAATTTGTGTCTATTATGAGGTAAAGAGATAATATTATTCTTAAGTAAAATATAAAGTATTGTATGTAGAGCAATTTTTTATTTTGTAATCTATAAAATCTATTGTGGATACTTGATGCATGATCATCCATGGTAGGTAGGCTATCCTATATCACACAAAATAATGCATTTATATTAAAGTTTTTTTCTTGTTGTTAATTTTTTGTGTATTATTTGAGGTGGTTACCTCAGTTTTTATGATGGCTATTATCCTAATGGCATGATAATGTTGATGTTCACAACTTCCAACTTCATCACTCATCTTGTAGGAGTTGTGATTTGCCTTGGTGTTTTTTTGAAAACTTCATCTTTCAAAAATTGGTGGATTCTAGTCTTGATCAGACTTTCCAAATATTGGTTAGGTCTTGGGATAAAATTCAAGGTTCTACAGTTTTAATCAGACATTAGAATTTATAAAAAGTCTTGATTTATGTTGGCAAGTATTGATTTGTTAATTAGGTGTCATTTCCATGAATAGGTCTATTAAAGACTTGGAGGATTTCACCTTTGTTAATCGGGTTTCTAATTTTGATTAGGTCTTAAGATACATTGATTTTTCTCTATATTTATAATTAATTTAAAATACCCCAGTTGGGTTTGTGCAACCATCAAGTGCCTTGGTAGTTATAATCATGTTTTAAAAAAAAAAGTGTTAAAGAGTTGTCAGTGATGTCATGGAGGTGTCCTGGTGAGTGGTTGAAGTGATTTGATAGCTTAAGTAACAATGACAAAGTGTGGAATGTGTTTATCCTATTGTGTTTAAAGGAGGCTTGGTTTATCTTCAATTTTGGCATGGTTAGAGATGTTTAGGGATGAGTATGGAGTATTGATAATGTGAAATGGGTCCTATAAGAGGTTTTATATGATTGAAGAGATTGTGTGCATAAGTGGAATTAATCTAGTAGTCCATATTTTTCATATAGATAATTTGGGTCTAGTGGCAAAAAATCTGAGTAGAAAGTTTGTTGACATCACCATTACCATGTATGGATGAGTCAGGGGGAGTTGGACATATGGTTGTGATCACATTATCCCATAGTTTCTATGAACTAAATCTTAGGTCATATGCCTAAGCACAATCAAATATATATGGGTGCAAAGTTGGGCTCCCAAGCATTTTGATAGTGTTTTCCCATAACCAAATTTGAAATGTGGCAAGAAGAGCTAAGTAAGCATTTTGATGATGGAATATCTCACACATGTGGATGTTTAAAAATAAATGATCATATGGGTTTATTTAGTTTTGATTTTAGTTGATTTGCGCTAAATTTTAGGTCATGTACTAAAGCAAAACAAAAGTTATGCAAGTGAAAAGTTAGCCTCTTAGGCAGTTTTTGACATAATTGGCTCTATGGTAGAAAAATATGAGTGAGGATTTTAATGTTGTTATATCTCACACATGAGAAGGTTTCAAAATTAGTTTGATATATGGTTGGATTCTTATGTGTGAGGAGATCATATGGTCTAAATTTGAGTTCATGTGAGTAAGCATAGAATAAGTTATTGAGGTTTAAAGTTGGCTACTCAGATAGATTGCAATGGTTCCCATACTTGGTCAATTTTTCATAAGGTAATGTTTTAGAAACTCTCTAAGAGATTGACAATGTTAATTTAATCCAATATGGTAGGAAGCAATGATATGGTGCCAAGTGTTTTATGTTTAACACTGAGTAGAGATAAATATCAAACTTCTTCTAAGGATCAATGGTGAATAGGAGATCATATAGATAGAGATAAATGGTGTGTATTAAATTCAATAGGTCAAAGTGATAGCTATTTAGCATTATTAAAGACTGAGATATATATAGAAGATCAATGGAGCACATTAAGTCAAAGTTTCCAGATTACACAAGATGAGGTTGACTATCGAATACTTAACATTTAAGCATTGGTGTTTATGCATTAAAGTTAAGAAGAGATCGATGGTGAGTATTTGATATAAATATTGAGGACATGAGATGTGAGATTAGTGTTTAGATTTTAATTGTGATCATTGACATTTAAATATTTGTATTTAACAAGGGAAAAACTAATGTTTAGTTTTTAAGTCATATCTTTCAATCTAGAATGAATTTGACCATGTAGTAGAAAGCAAAGTGGTAGAGGACTCTAAGATTCATATAGAAATATAGATTTGAAGATTTGGAAGAGTGTACAAAAAAATATATTGACCTCCAAAGTTTACTATATGTTCATGCATGTTCTGCAAGTAACCCATAAGGGTAATTGAGCTTATTTTAATGTTTTTTTGATATCTCATGATGAATTATCTATGGAGTGTTGTATGCTCCATGAGGTTACTCTAGGTGAATTATGAAGGATTGATCAAACATATCCAGTATAAACAAAGGTTTTGAAGTTGATCATGTTCTTATTTATAATGACTATGTGTATAGAGAAGTGTTTGAATTAATTATGCTTTATCAAAAGAATGTTTTTGTGACTATGATCATTTGAGGATGTCTAAGGGGACATAAGGAGTGGACCCATGTATTTTAAAATTTTCATGTGTTCTTAATTTTATTGAAAATGTATCAAAAAGGTGAATGGGTCTCCATAGGACCTAAAAGTGACTTAGGCCTATTTGAAAGTGGATTGTGCTTAAGTGTGACCTATGAAGATGCCTTAAGGCTAAAGGCATGTATTGTGGCTGACCAATTTGTTGATAATTCATGATATATCTATATATAGTGAAATCAAAGATGATGATTTATAGACTTTTAAGTGGAGGACTTGTGAGAGAGATTTGTGTAAGGTGAATGTGAGAGTTATGGAGTGAAGGATAGGTAGTGTGCCTGTTGGTTGAGTTAATGAGAAAAATAGTTTGTTGACTATGTGTATGACTTGTAGGTCATGTTCCTAATGTCATAATAGTGATTTTTCAATTTGAGGATATGTGAAGAGGTTTGAGTGTGCATATGAAGATAATTTAAGTGAATAAGGAAAGAGATTGTTACATGCCTATGTGAGAGGCTTGTTTGAGATAAAGAGAATTTGTGTAGGGGTTATAAAATAGAGACCCATCATTAGGTGTTGAATACATCATTTATAAGGTGTAGGTGTTCGAATGAGGGTCTAAAGGACTTGTTATTCTTTAGGGGTAGTTGATCCTTGTGAAATAGGTGTTTCACTAAATATCTTTGGTCAGGAGGATATGATCAAGGTTTACTGGTCTAAAGGAGTTGATCAATCTCTTATTTTTAATTTCCTATAGGATAATAGTCCATGTGTTATAGACTTGAGAGTGTTTTTAATTCTCCATGAGGGTTTTTCATAGGAATAATGTGTTATGTGTATGATCTTGTGTATGTATTGAATATATGAGCTCTCTTGTTAATGTTGCTTGATCAAGTTAATATATGTTGATTGGTTAATAGTTTAAAGGACTATAATTTAAATTTAAATATATGGGCTCATTTATTTACCCCCCTCTCAATTATTTTACCTATAATAATTGGTATCAGATCAGGTCCTTTGATAAAGGCTTGATAGCTTGAAGGTGATCCAAAGTACAATATGGGTAGTCATCAAGGAGGTTTCTCTACTAATCAAGCACCAATGTTCAATAGATCCAATTATGATTTTTAGAGTGAAATAATGAGGACATACATTATGTCCATAGGGTTTGATGTATGGAAATTTTTGTGGATGGTTATGTTTCTCTTACTACTCCTTCATCTAGTGCTATAAATAATAAGCTATTTGAGAACAATTCTAAGTTAATTAATGCTATCACTTGTGGTCTTTTAGAGATTGAATACACCAAAGTAATTCATTGTAAATTTACTAAAGAGATATGGGAAAAAATGTAGATCATTTATGAAGGATGTTCAAAGGTAAAGCTTTCTAAGTTGTAGAGTCATAGAAGGAAATTTGAAAGTATCAAGATGAATGAAGAAGACTTTATGGCATCCTTTTTACAGAGAGTTGATGAGTTGTGAACATCATTTGAGGTCCTAGAGAGAACCATGAAGAGAATACTATTTTTCAAAAGGTATTAATGTCTCTATTCCCCAAGTTTGATCTAAAATCATCTTCTATAGAAGAAAGTCATGATATTACTTAGTTGAAGATGGATCAATTTCATGGAACCCTTACTGCCTATGAGATAAGGAAGAATGATGATATACCACCAAAAAAGGAAGCAACTTTCAAGACTAAAATGAAGACAAACAAGAAATTCCAAGGTAAGAAAATCAAGGAGGATGACATTCTTGATATAGATGAGGATGAACTAATTACTTTGATTTCAAGTAAATTGAGAACAGGTTCAGGCAAGTATAAAGTTAAGTTACCCCTCAAATGTTTTAATTATGGTGAGATAGGACATTTTGATAATAAGTGCCCTCATAAGTATAATAAATATGATGATGAAGAGCATGATCAAGGTCATGATGATGGAAAGAGAACATTTAGGTTTGATAAAAGAAAAAAATATTTAAAAGGTTTGATAACAAGAATAAGTACTTCAAGTACAAGAAGAGTCTCTACACCAAAGAAGATTACATCTCATCAGATGTGAGTGAATTCATTGACTCAGAGTATGATCATGAAGATGATGGTCTTATTGAAGATGAATATATGTTCATCATTGAGGAAGGTAGTTTCTCACATCAAAAGGAGTCTACTTGGAGTGATTCAGATGATGATGAAGATGAGGTGGACTATGAGATTGCATTAACTAATGCTCATGAAGAATTTAAGATTGAAAAGAATATCAATAAGAAGATGAAATCTAAAATCAAGGAATTTGAGGATAAATTTAATGTGTTTGAGGCAATAATGGATGAAGATGTCAAGGAGCATGAAGATATGGTTTAGTATCTTAGTTGATAGTTGAAAATCCTATCTACAAGCCTAAAAGCTAAAGAATATGAATGTGTAAGGTATGTAATTAAAAATGAGTCATTGAAATCTAAGTTAGAGAAGGTATCTAGTAAGGTAATGCCATTTTTGAGATTTAAAAAGAGCTCAAGTGATCTAGACAACATTCTAAATGATCAAAAGCATGTAAGTGATAAGACTAGTTTTGGATATAAAGAAGAACCAGAGACTACAACTCAAGACAAGATGAAGACTAATATGAACAAGGATAATCAACCTTTGAAGACAAATAATTAGACTAGTAATAAAGGTACTGGTAGAATTAATACAAAATAGATAAGACAACCATATTCTATGAGGTATGAAAATTTCAATGGTTACTACTATAACTATAATCAGTTTGGGCATAGAGCCAGAGAATGTAGAAGACTTGTTAAAAATGAATTTACATGGAACTATGATGGGGGTCATCAGTCAAATGGTGTAAGCAAGGTTGATTATTTCAACTATCATGATGTGGGACACTTTGAAAAATGTTATCCATTTAAGGTAAGAACATATGAGTTTCCTTAAAGAAATATTAAGTGCTATAGTTGTTATGACATAAGACACATTGCAAGATTTTGTCCAAGTATAAAAAGGTAGAAAGAGATTCTTGAAAAAAGTATGGTGCTTCAACTATGAACAAAGAGGTCACATTAATAGGTTATGTAATTAAAGTCCTACAAGTTAGAATTAGGTTCAATCAGGCTCTTAGAGTACATAGAAGAAGACAAGTTAACCCATGGAGACCAAAGGTGGTAAGTAGGAGTTATGATGAGTTTGTAGGTCTAAATAATATGTTTTCTATGGTGGAGAATGCTACAAAAATTAAAGAGTGCCCAGGGCTCTCATTGTTTATTCATGTTGAAAATGAAGAGACTAAGCTCAAGAAAAAGACCAAGGTGTTAGTTGAGGCTAGTTATGAGGTGTGTATGGATCCAAGTGAACATCCTACTATTACTAAGCATGTATCATGCAAATAACATCAATTTTTTGTGCCTAATTATGAGGTTCCAAGCTACAAAATGGATTATTTAGAAGAAAAAGTATGTCATGGATCTTTAGTTTCTCCATGTATTGTCAATCCAATTCTAGAAGAAAAGGATAATGTTTTAGTGGTTGAGCATGATTCTTCTCCAAATTATAAGAAGAAGAAGAATAACTACAAGTATCAAATGACCAAGGAGGAGAAGGAGTATGAGGAGTTATGGGGAACTCCTAGTTTCACACCATGGTAGAGCATTATGGTGAAGAGGAGGACTTTGTCTATGATTCTTAAGAGACTCATTTCAGTGGAGAAGAAATAACTATTGTGGTGTTCTTCAAAAGGTCCTAGAAGGCTAGAGATGAGTTTTCTTAATTGGAACAAGTATGTCTAGGTGGAAAATATGTTGAGGTGATGTCATGATGTTGATAACTATATATGGAGTAATTTGTAGGGTCAAATTAAAGGTTCCCAAATGGCAAAGGAGGATTTATAATTTAACAAGATGATAATTTTTCATAGAAAGGTTTTTTTGACCTTATTCTAGCATGCTCTAGGTGGTTTTATGATCTGAAGGTATGTTGAAGTGTTTTGGAGATTTTTATTTGCTCTCAAGTTTCCCAGTTTGTGCTTAAGAGTATGGAGGTCCTAAAATGGGTTATAGTAAGTCTATGTTCCCAAAAGTATGAAGGCTCAAATCTTGGTCCATAAGTGTGTGATGGGTGTCTCTAGGTGTACAATAAGTTTTAGAGGTGTATGTTGACCATAAGGAGGTCAGTTGACCTTTTTTATTTTGAGATTCTAGGGTTTCGGGTTGTCATGTCCCCTTTACACTAAAAAAAAGTATTATGGAAAAATTGGGTAATTTTAATATTCTTACAACACTATCCTAAAGCACTATTCCAAAGCCACTATTCATAGGGTATTATTCACAGGTATTATTCATGTGTCACTATTCATAGTGACATGGCAAGTGATATGATAGTAGTGAGGTGGCTTAGAGATGAGGTGGCATGGGCCACATGGGGTCCTTTAATGGGGTCAATAAAGCATGTGATTGAAGTGGGACATCTTACCCCACTTAGGAGACAAATTGAAATCAACTTTATTCATTCACATGGGTGTCCTTTATGGAATAGTGAAAGATGGCACAATTTTCTTATGGATTCATGTAGAAAGAATGTGAAAGAGTCAACAAAGGGTAAAGATGGTGAAGTTTCAAGAGGGGGAAATATTCATGGATTTTGGAGAAGTCAAAAATGGGTGGTTGATGAGAATATTTGACACATGTCTGCATATGGTAAATAGTGTTGAAGCCCCATCATTTGATTCTCTCACATGTGTGAGGAATTGGACATTTTGGAAGCACATGGGAAGTGGGGTACCAAAAGACAAAATAAGAGATTCAAATATGATCCACATTTTTACCATTTGCATAAAGGGACATGCATGCCACTATTATTCACATGTGTGAATGAGGACTTTTTAGAAGCATATAGATGGTGGGGAACAAAGACAATAAGGTGGAGGAAGCATGATATATCTTTTTGACTCTTTTATAAGTTGACAAGCTTACCTTTATTACCCAATAGTGATCCCACTTGAATGGGATGAATTTACTTGCTTGCCCATGGAGTTTCCTCTCCTTTCCTCTCTCTCCTTCTCATTTCATACTTAAGGAAGGTTCTCTCATTATAAAAATCATCTTTTGATCATACAACCAAACCCCCCTATTAGCTTATTTCCTTATTGCCTTGTGTATCAAAATTTTATTAAATTTAAGGATGAACCCCCTTGGATATCTAGTACAATATTTGTGGACAAAAACCTATGGATGATGAATTAGGATCAAAGGACAGAAACCTTGTGGTTCTACTTGGTAATCTCATTCAAAGATTATACCTGTGCTTCAAGAAGATTTGTAAATTTAGTATGTTTGTAAGTGTGTGTAGTGTTGCAGCAATAGCTCTATGTGCATAAGAGATTTCATTATTTATGATTATTAGTCTATGTGTTGTGTAAATCATTCTCTTTTGATATCATGTAGAGATATCAATGTGTATTGCAGATTTTATGTAATAGGTGAATTACTAGTCGGTAATGTTCTTATGTTATGTAATCCAATATAATTAGTTAAGTCTATGGGTATGTCTATTTTAGATTTTAGAGAGAGTTTAGTAACCATATAAGTGATTTTTATGCTTATCATTCTATCATATGTGTTGTATATTATTAAATGATAATGCAAATGTGTGTTGATTAATCCATTTGTGGGTTAATTTAAGATTTGTGGTATTTTGTATAAGTTTTGTTAAGTTGGAATTTTAGTTTTTATGTGTATGTGGATTAATATCCCATTTGGGATATTACAGTGGTATCAAAGCTATGATCTTGCTAGAGTGTTGGTGTTTAGTTGTGTAGGTTGTGTCTTATGTTGTAGTTTTGTTTGTTTCAATAAATATGGCATGGACGTCATGGGAAAAGTTTTTTCCCTCAAAAGAATAATTGATGAGGAAAAAAAAAGAAGAAGAATTATGAAAAATATGGTTGTTCGCTTACATCATCTACAATAATTTTTTGAGAAGAAATCAAAGTATTTGAAAGCACTAGTCTCCAAAGAGTTGAAGAGAAATGCTGAAGAATCCACCATCCCATAAGAGATGAAGAAACTAGAGCCACAAAAAAGTAATATAGAAAAAGTAAAACCAGAACTACAAGAGGTTATGAATCTAAGTGCACACAAAGAAGATCTAGAGACATCACATGTCATCCATGAATATCCTTAGTTTTAGAAGGATACATCAATTTCTATAGCATCTCTCAAATTTCAAAATGGTAACCCATTTATTGATTTACAAAATAGAATTTTATTTGAAGATTTGCAAAGTAGAATTGAGGTGCCAAGTTGAATCATGGATGGATTCACATTTGAGGAGAATGTATTATTGGTTTCTAATGAATGCATTATTAAATAATAACCAAATTCACTCCATGCCTTAGAAGATGATGGTGTGGAAAAGGTAGAGGAAGGGCTTTGTTTGTAGGAAGAAGAGAAAGTGGAAGAAAAATATCCACAAGAGATTATAGAGAAAAGGAAAAAGGAATCTCTCAAGATTCTTAAAGGTAAGCCATTGTCTATTTTGTAAGGTAAAAATCAAGATGAGATTTTATTTGTAGCCAAAGGTATGTAGATGAACATCCTATTTATAGCCAAAGGCATGAGGAAGAACTTTCTACTTGTAGCCGAAGGTATGACATGATTTCAGATTTTTTGTTTCATATGGTGCCATTTCAGATTTGTTTTCATAAGAAAAACTTTAATAATGGAGAGGGAGTAAGAGACATAATCTACAGAGTTGGATATAAGGATCATTTTATTTTTGATTCATAAATAATAGTATGGGATCCAGGTAGTCTCTTGAGGGATAAAATATATAGAGGCATTGGTATTATTGTTGAGTTCTCCATATGTTGCAAAGAAGGGAAGTCTATGAAGAATTTAAAATATTTTGTTGTGCTTGATAACCAAATTGTGAAGAATCATGCTTAATTATTTTAGATCACTTATGGAAAAATAAGATCATAAGTTATGGGTAAATGAAGATAATCCCTACAAGAATCTTGATGTTAAATACGGGTAAGCATATTAAGTGTCTTTTTGTTTTCCAAGATTTTATGACTAAGAGTGTTATGGTGTTTTAGGTTTCAAGTTACAAGAAAAATGAAGGACTCATCAAGAAGGAGACACTACAAATTTAGAGCATCATGAGGCCAAGGTCATTAGTCATCATGTTTGGAAAATAAGATATCTATGAAGACTACTATATCATAAGTCTTTAAGGAAATAACAAAACATGGAGCTTGCATGGAATGCACTTTATGAAGGAGTTCACTTTGGAGTTGGACTCTAAGAAATAATTTTATTTAGTCACCAAATTTTGGCTCAAGGGAAGAGAGGTAAGAAATTGTGATTGCGTCTATGTTGATGAAATGTTGATCACCAAAAATATTTCGATGTATGAAGGAGAACTTGATAAGGCAATCAGATTTCTACCACTTTAGACAAGTATTTTTATATCATGCATGATGATGAGCATAAAGAGGAGTTGATTGATGTGGAATTTGGATATGGGGATGATAGAACTAATCCATTTTAGTTTTTTCATCATCCTAAGGAGGATAAAACATTGAATTTGGATCATTTGGTTCAAAATTATCAATGCATAATGATATGGAATTTAAGATAGAATTTCCAAATTCAACATCATGGTTGCTAATGATTTCATAGTGTCACAAAAAAGGATAAGGGAAGAATCCATATTGACCCTAGTTGATCTTAACAAAAATATGATGAATATTAATGAGATTGAATGGTTAGAACATATGGGTCAAATGCAAGGAACCAGGGCATCAGATAGTGCTCTCAAGGCAAACAACAAAGGGACAATCTAAGTTCTAGGTAAACAAATTCATTTAGTTGGTTATAAATATGACATTCAATCAATGAATGTAGTGGTAGAGTCATATGACATTATGATCAACAGTTTCCTTCCATACAAGATCTATGGTATGCTAGGTGGAGCAACAAGGACTTATTCACATATTTGTTTTAATTCAATTGCTAGCTTACTAGCCAACTATGGTATGATATTTCTCCTATGTGATGATCAATGTTTGTATGGAGATGATATTCCATTCAGGAAAGGAATACTTCACAACATCAAGGAAAATATTATGGTATGTTTAAAAGTATGGAACCTAGGTTCTTGGTTAATGAATTTGTTTTTTAAAAATGAAAATGATCATGTGATTGAAAGGACCCTCACCATAATTCAAAAAAGTAAAAGGGTAATAAATTATGATCTCATTCATGTTGATAATATTTTGATGCATGAATAATAATTCAAAGGGAATGTGATGCTTGGAAGGGTTTATTACTAAATATATTAACACATGATTTTACATATAGCCATAGCCATCTTGGGCATAATTTTGATACAAGAAGGCACATAGATATTTTTGACCTAGGCTGTCCATGCCTTAGAATATGGGAACCATGAGGTATCTTTAGATAGGTACAAAGGAAATTTTATGATAATCACATAATCATTGATGTTGATTATGTTATGAACATTAATTGAATTTTGGAAGTTCAAATGTTTATCAAAGTAGCTCAACAGATATATGGTTCAGAGTTCAATAGATTTTTTTGGGATCCTAATACAGGGGAAAAACTACATGGATGCTATAGATGGGTACCCCACCTTGTTCTAATGCTTTTGGAGCCTATTTATTTATAATTTCTTGAGGACAGGCAATTTTGGGGAGGGGGATTTTTCATGTCCCCTTTGCACTAAAAATAGTATTATGGAAAAATTGGGTAATTCCAATATTCTTCCAACACTATTTTAAAGCACTATTTCAAAGTCACTATTCACATGGTACCGTTCATAGGTACTATTTACTAACACTATTCATGTGTCACTATTCATGGTGACATGGAAAGTGACATGGTAGTAGTGAGGTGGCTTGGAGATGAGGTGGCATGGGCCACATGGGGCCAAGAAAGCATGTGATTGAAGTGGGACATCTTGCCCCCCTTAGGAGATAAATTGAAATCAGCTTTATTCATTCACATGGGTGTCCTTTATGGAATAGTTAAAGATGGGATGATTTTCTTATGGATTCATGTATAAGGCATGTGAAAGAGTCACCAAAGGGTAAAGATGGTGAATTTACAAGTGGGGGCACTATTCATATATTTTAGAGAAGTCAAAAGTGGGTGGTTGATGAGAATATTTGGCACATGTGTGCATATGGTAAATAGTGTTGAATCCCCATCATTTGATTCTCTCACATGTGTGAGAAATTGGACATTTTGAAAGCACATGGGAAGTGGGGGACCAAAAGACAAAAGAAGGGAATCAAATGTGATCCACATTTTGATCATTTGCATAAAGGGACATGCATGCCACTATTATTCACATGTGTGAATGAGGAGGACTTTTTGGAATCATATGGATGTTGGGGAACAAAGACAAGAAGGTGGAGGAAGCATGATCTTTGTTTTTGACTCTTTTATAAGTTGACAAGCTTACCACTATTACCCAATAGTGATCCCACTTGAATGGGATGAATTTACTTGCTTGCCCATGAAGTTTCCTCTCCTTTCCTTTCTCTCCTTATTTTATACTTAAGGAAGGCTCTCTCATTATCAAAATCATATTTTGATCATACAACCAAACCCCCTATTAGCTTATTGCCATGTTTCCTTTTACATCAACACTTTAGGAAATTCAAGGATGAAACCCCTTGGCTCTCCAATACAAGATTCATGGATGAAAACCTACAGATGCTTCTTTAGGATCAAAGGATGGAAACCTTGCGATTCTGCTTGGTAATCTCACTCAGAGATTATACCTATGCTTCAAGAAGATTTGTATATTTAGTATGTTTGTAATTGTGTATTGTTGCATCAATAGCTCTATGCATATAAGATCTTTAATTATTTGTGCTTAGTAGTCTATGTGTTGTGTGAAGCATCTCTTTTGATATTATGTGGAGAGATCAGTGTGTATTATATATTTTATGTAATAGGTAAATTACCAATTGGTAATATCCTTATGTAATCCAATATAATCAGTTGAGTCTATATGTATGTCTATTCAGATTTTGGAGAGAGTTTAGTAACCATATAAGTGAGTCTTATGCTTATCATTCTATCATATGTGTTGTATATTATTAAATGATAATGCAAATTTGTGTTGATTAATCCATTTATGAGTTAATTTAAGATTTGTGGTCTTTTGTATAAGTTTTGTTAAGTTAGAATTTCAGTTTTTATGTGTATGAGGATTAATATCCCATTTGGGATATTACATGGGCTTTACTAAGAAAATGGTTTGAATTATGAGTTTAAGTTTAAGGCTTTTTAATATGTTTAATGGGCCAAATGGGTTGTCAAATCAAGCTTCAAAAAGATTTGAAGGTTTGTGGTTCTCAAATTATTCAAGTTTTTGTCAAGTTGGAGGCTAATTGGGTAGTAGGTTTGTGAAGGAATTATGTTGTAGAGGATGAGATAGGTGATTTAATTTGATGTGTTTAAATGGGCATATCATATTAATCTAGATATGAAGTTTTATGTCTTGAAGATGTATATACTAAAAAGTGTGGGCTTTGCAACTTCCAAGTAGGGCTACAAGGAGGCTAGATAGGCCTATTTTGAAGAAGTGATTTTTTATTAGTTTTTCCAAAAGATTAATGTATGTTTATTTCTATGTGATTTCCCAAGTTTTTTTAGATCATGTTTCCTATTTGGTGTGTGGCATGATTTTCTATTGGTGGTCCTTAAAGGTGGTTTGAGAGAGAAGGCTAGTAAGCCTATATGTTGGTTCTTCATGGTGTGTGTGGAGATATGAAGATGCTCAAAAGGTTAAATAGCTAATATTTCTTATGAGGATTCCCTCTTATATGTTTCTTTATGTGTTCCATCATTTTTTAGTATTTTGCGTGTCCTTTTTTCATTAACTATAGTATTTGATTGAGAAGAGTGTTGGCATAGAGCAAGAGGAAGTTGTCAAGGCAAGAAGAGGTTGGCTCAAGGTAAGGGGAAGTTTGTATCATATTTATAATATGATCCTTTCCTATTTATGGTATTTTCAAGTCCTCAAGATCAGTTGGTGCCCACTTTATCATTGTGTCAAAGGGGGAGAAAGTTCCTGTTGTAGGAGTGATTGAAGAGAGAGAAGGTGAGATGATTGATGTTTATTGACATCAATGAAAAAGGAGGAGATTATTGGATAGTTTTTATTTATGTCATGGTGATGTCATGGAGGTGTCCTAGTGAGTGGATGAAGTGATTTGATATATTATGTAACAATGATAAAGTGTGCAACATGTTTGTCTTAGTGTGCTTAAAGGAGGCATGGTTGATCTTCAGTTTTGGCATTGTAAAAGATGTATGGAGTATTGATCATGTGAAATGGGTCATATAAGAGGTTTTATATGATTGAATAGCTTGTGTGAATAAGTGGAATTCATCTAGTAATCCATAGTATTCATCTAAATAGTTTGGTTTTAGTGGTAGAAAATTTGAGTAGGCAATTTACTGACATCACCATTGCCACATATAGATGAGTCAGGGGGAGTTGGTCATATGGTTATGATAAAATTAGTCCCTAGTTTCTATGCACTAAATCTTAAGTCATGCACCTAAGAATAATCAAAGATATGTGAGTTCAAATTTGGGATCCTAAGTATTTTGATAGTGTTTTCCCATACTTAGCCAAATTTATAATGTGGAAAGAAAAATTGAGTAATCACTTTGATGATGTCATATATCACATGTGTGGAAATTATAGAACAATATGATCATACAAGTTTGTTCAATTTTGAGTCTAGTTTTTTTACACTAATTTTCAAGTCATGTGCTAAAGCACAATAAAATTTATACAATTGCAAAGTTGGCCTCCCAGGTAGTTTTTGACATAGTTGGCTTTATGGTAGACAAATCTGAGTGATCATTTTAATGGAATTATATCTCACATGTGAGAATTATCCAAAAGCAATTTGACACATGGTTAGATTTTACTATGTGAGGAGATCATACATTCCAAATTTGAGATCTTGAAAAGAAGCATAGAAGAAGTTATTGAGGTTTAAAGTTGGCTACTTAGATAGATTACAATGGTCCCCATACTTAGTCAATTTTGCACAAGTTAATGTTCAAGAAACTCTCTAAGAGATCGACGATGTGCATTTGCTCCAAGATGTCAAGAAGTAGTGAGAAGGTGCCAAGTGTTCTATGTTTAATGTTGAGTAGAGATAAATATTGAGATTCTTCCAAGGATCAATGGTGAGTAGGAGATCATACAAATAGATTAAATGGTGTTTATTAAATTAAAGAGGTAAAAGTGATAATTTTTTATAATTTTTAAATATTGAGCTACATACAAAAGATTGATGGAACACATTGAGTCAAAGTTTCCAGATTACACAAGATGAGGTCAAATATCAGATGTTTAATGTTTGAGTATTGACACCTACGCATTAAAGTTTGGAAGAGATTGATGGTGCGTATTTGATCTAAGCAATGAGGACATGAGATGAGAGATTAGTGTTCAAAGTTTAACTATGACCATGGATATTTAAATATTTGAATTTAATAAGGGAAAACAAGTGTCTATTTTTTGAGTCATCTCTTTTGATATAGAATGAATTTGACATTGTATTAAAAATAAAAGTGGTAGAGGAATCCAAGTTGCATTTGAAAATATGGATTTGAAGATCTAGAATTATATAAAAATAAAGATATTGAGCTCCAAAGTTGACTATGTGTTCGTACATGTTCTAAAAGTAACTTGAGAAGGGTAATTGAGCTGATTTTGTTATCTCATGATGAATTAGCTATTTAAGAGTGTTTTAGACTCCATGAGGTTGTTATGGGTGAATTATTAAGGATTTATCAATTGTATCCATTATGAATAAAGGTTTTGAAGTTGACTATGTTTTCATTCATAAGGACTATGTGTATAGAGAAGTGTTTGAGCTAATTTTGCTTTAGTAGAAGAGTGTTTTTGTGACTATGATCATTTGATGATGTCTAAGGGGACATAAGGAGTGGACCCATGTATTTAAAAATGGTACTACATTCTTGATTTTCTCAGAGATGTATCAAAAAGGTGAATGGGTCTCCATAAGACCTAAAAGTGACTTAGGCCTATTTGAAAGTGGATTATGCTTTAGTGTGACTTATGTAAGATGCCTTAAGGGTGAAGGCATGTATTATGGTCGACCAATTTGTTGATAATTCATGATATATCTATATATAGTGAAATTAAAGATGATGATTTCTATACTTTTGAGTGGAAGACTTGTGGGAGAGATTTGTGCAAGGTAGATGTGAGAGTTGTGGAGTGAAGGATAAGTAGTGTGCCTATTGGTTAAGTTATTGAGAAGAATAGTTTGTTGAATGTATGTATGACCTATAGGTCATATTCCTAATTTAATAATAGTGCTCTTATAATTTAAAGATATGTAAAGAGGTTTGAGTGTGCATATGAGGATAGTTTGAATGAATAAGGAAAGAGATTGTGACATGCCTATTTGAGAGGCCTATTTGAGATAGAGAGAGTTTGTGTAGGGGTTAGAAAATTGATACCCATAATTAGGTGTTTAAGACATCATTTATAAGGTGGAGGTGTTAAAAGGAGGGTCTAAAGGACTTGTTATTCCTTAGGGGAAGTTGCTCCTTATGAAATTGGTGTTTCACTAAATACCTTTGGTCAGGAGAATATGATCAAGGTTTGTTTGTCTAAAGGAGTTGATAAGTCTCTTAATTATAATTTATTATAGGATAGTAGTCCATGTTTTGCATACTTGAGAGTGGGTTTTATTCTCCATGAGTGTTTCCCATAAGAACTATGTGTTATGTGTTTGATCTTGTGTATGCATTGAATGTATGATCTCTCTTGTCAATGTTGCTTGATTGGGTTGATATATGTTAACTAGTTAATAGTTTAAAAGACTAATTAAAATTGAATTATCTAAGCCCACTGATTCACCCCTATTAATGATTATAATTCTAAAAAATAGGTCTTATAAACATTCAAAGGCACAATAAAATTAAAATTGAATTTTCATTGCTTGAATTGGTCTCGACATGCCTTAAGAAAATAATGAAGTTGTAATTAGACTCTTAAGTCTTGATTTGATCTTCTAATGACTTTGAAGAGTTTGGTTTACTAATAAAGCTTCATAATAGTGATTAGGTCTTAAGCTAAATATTTATGTAGCTCTTTACTATTCATAGTTTCTTTCCTAAATAGGTCTCATCAAGTAGTGGATGGTGTATGTCATTGTATTAAGGTTTTATTTCTTGAATAGAATTATGATGATGCTCCTTATCTCTCATTTGAATTATGGGGTTCCAAAACTTGCATGGGTCTATGACTGAATTAACATCCCAATTCAATTTTAATTGGGTTTCCATTCCAAATTGGGTCTAAAACAAGTGTTTTTTAGAGACTTTAGTGGTAATCAATGTTTTTATTATCAACTAGAACATGGAGACATCCAAATAAAACATCCTTTGGTTTGTGAATCCCTGAGCCTAACTAGGTTATGGCATCTCTTATAAAATATAATAGTGGTGTGTGGGTTTAAAACCTCAATCATAATGTTAAGTAACTCTTCCAAAATCCACAATGTTAATTGGTGTATCAAATCCAGATTGGGTCTAGAAAAATTTCAAAGTGGTTTTGATATTTCTAAAAGTTTGGTAAGGTCTTAGATAAGACTAAAAAGTGTGTTTCTCTTCTTTTTACACCCAAAAAACTTGACTAGGTCCATATAGAAGATAAAACATGATATTTTCTCTATTTTCCACTTTTTATTGATATGTAATGTCTGAGAAGATGAATGGACATTGGAGGAAACTAAGAGGTCAGCCCATTCCTTCTATTTGTGGAAAAATGAATTTCTATTCAAGGTTCCTCATTCTTGTGCAAAGACTTGCTGATTTTTATACTGCATTTTATTTTCCTCTCAATTTGCACTTGGTGAAGCATTATGCTACCAAATTTATTGCTCAAAACTTGTCATTGAAACTTATTGTAATCTCAAAATTTCTTCATGATGAGTATAAGGAATGGATTTGTGTGTTGAATTTGGTGTTTTATTTTCTAATTATGTTTCTTATTTTATGAGTGTGTTTACCCAAACCTTGAAACATGGTCAAAATGGTTGTCCTTAGGTGGAAACCCAAATTCCATGTGCACCATTTACTATTAAAGATTTATTTCATCATTGAGATAGAGTATGCATAGATGAGACTCAAGTGGAGTCTATTGACAATTTGTTAAAGAGAAGTTTACACCATTAGAGAAATGGCACACCACAAAAATGTTGTTTAAATAAGGAAAAGAGTGAGAGGACCTCTTGTGGTATATTTAGTATAGATGATGAGATGTATGCAGGCAAGGTTGGATGAAATAGAGTTGGATCAATAGATTCATGATGATGATGTGAGTGAGGATGAGGAAGAATTTTAAGAGCTTAGGATAGAGAATATGGATAATGAAGCTGATATAATATTTCTTAGAGCTATAGTAAGAATTTACAGTAAGCCAAAAATGGATACACCATGCTATAATGGTATCTTGAATCCTGAAGAGCTCATGGATTATAATAATAGAGATGGAGAACTAGTTTAATTACAAGTCTTTGGAGGAACATAAGAAATTGAAATTTTCATGCAAAAATTTGAAAGATCATGCCTCCCTATGGTGGGACAATGTGCAAGCAGAAAGACAACATAAGAATAAGGATAAAACCAGGTCATGTAATAAGATGGTAGCAAAATTGAAGGCAAAATTTTTTCCTATAAAATATAGACTGACCCTATTCTAAAAAATTATATAATTTAAGGCATAAAGAGATGAGTGAAAAAAACTATACTAAATAATTATATAGACTCATAATATGAGTAGGACATGATGAAGATGATCTTGAGAAAGTGGTGAAGTATGTGAATGGGACAAATTTTGATATTCAAGATGAAATTAGTTTTTTAAACCTACAGATCATAAAAGAAGATTATCAAAGTGAATTGAATGTGGAGGAAAATATGGCAAGGAGGCATCAAGTAAACTCTAGAGGTATAGGATAGTCTTTGAGAGGATAAAGATAAAATAATGGTAGAAGAGGTCAACAAAACAATAGTGGAGAAGTAAGTAGTTCACCCAATAATAATTTTGTCATAAGATGAGGCTAATAGTCAATAAGGAGAGGTTAACATGGATGAGGTAGAGGTAGAGGTTTTTATGGTAAGTGTTTTGGCTTTAATAAGTATGCCAGTCATAATTGGGAAGATTTTCCAAAAAATCCTCTGAACAATGGTAAGAGAGTTGAAGGGAAAACTCATGTGGATTTTGGAGATGCAAAAATCATTGGGTCTCCAAGTCATACAAAGGATTTAGAACAAAGAGAGGATATATTTATGAAAAGAGTGTTATTAAAACCATCCAAGGAGGTAAGCAAACCCACACAATGGAAGTATTTGTTCTTGACTATTTACAAATCTAGAGATAAGTGTTGTAAAGTTGTAATTGACAATGGTAGTAATGATAATTATATCTATTAATAAATGGTAGCAAAACTTGGGCTGATATGTTTGCAACATCCTATACCATATAAATTTTCTTAGTTGATTAAGGGGTATCAAGTGTTTGTGAAAGAGTAGTGTGTGGTGAAATTTCCAATTGGTTTGTATAAGTATGATATCATTCCCATGGACATGTGTTGTATGTTATTGGGTAGGCCACGGAAATTCTATAGGAGAGTAGTACATGATGGAAGAGCAAACAAACATGCTCTCACAAAGGATGGAAATCAATTCACATTGAGTTTATTGACAAACAAGGGAGATGAGGTGGATAACAGTTCAAAGGACATGTTGGTATCTGATAAAGAGTTCTTAAATGTGGCTAAGGAGGAAGAGGTATGGTTTTCATTGATTTTCATGTTGGTATAGGTTGTGAAAGTCACTATGGTAATGATTTACCTATTAAAATTTAGAATATGTTAAATAACTATGTTGACATTGTATTAAGTGAGTTGTTAGATGGACTACCACCTATAAGGAGTATTAGTCATCATATGTATTTAGTGTTTGAAGAAATTTTGCCTAAAAAAGTATCCCATAGATGAAATCCAATGGATAATGAAGAGATAAATAAGTAGGAATAGGAGTTGTTTAATAAGGGTTTGATACATGAGAGTCTAAGGTCATGTACAGTTACAACTATTTTGGCACCAAATAAAGGTGGGTAATGGAGAATTTGTATAGATTCACGTGCAATAAACAAGATCACTATTAAGTATATTTTTTTATTTCTAAAAAGGGATGACGTAATGGAATGTTTGATTGGAACAAGGTACTTCACCAATATTGATTTGAAGAGAAGGTATCATCAAATCTACATATGAGAAAGAGAAGAGTGGAAGATTGTATTCAAAATGAATGATAAGTTTTAAGAATGATTGGTCATACCATTTATATTGTTTAATTCTCCAAGTAAATTCATGATGTCCATGAATGATTTGATAAACCATTCATGGGTAAGTTTTTAATTGTGTATTTGGATGACATTCTAATTTTTAGCCATTTCAAAGAAGAGCATTTGTAGCACTTAAATTTGGTGTTGTATAAGTTGAAGGAGGAGTAACTATTGGTAAATATATAAAATTAAAATCTCATGTAAGATGAGATAAAATACTTGGGGTTTTTGATCTCAAGGGAGGGGTTGAAAATGGATCCTGAGAAGGTGAGAGCGATTGTTGATTAACCTTCACTAAAGAGCATGTTTAAGGCATGAAGTTTCCATGGGTTGGATAGATTTTATAATAAATTCATACTAATGTTTAGTGGTATATGTGCACCCATCACATACATTATGAAGGAAGATAAGGATAAGTTTTAGTGGATCGATGCAGTAGAGTCTAGCTCTCAAATTTTGAAGAAAAGAGTGATGGAAAAACCAATATTATCCTTACCATATTTTAATAAAGTGTTTTAGGTTGATTTTGATGAAAGAAGAACAACAATATGATTTTTAATTAATCAAGAAGTTAAGACCATTGCTTATTTAATTGAGAATTTGAATAAATCTAAGAGGAAGTACTTGGTCTATGACCAAGAATTCTATGCAATGGTGCAAGCTCTCAAGAATTTGCAACATTATTTATTTCTAAATGAGTTTGTATTATACACAAACAATCATGCTTTACAATTATTAAACCACCAAGTAAAATTAAATCAATGATATATGAAATGGATAAAGTTTATTTAGATCTATTATTTTGTTTTGAAACGTAAGATTGGAAAGTCCAATAAAGTAATAGATGCCTTGAATAGGCAATCTTTAGTAGTGAATGAGATGAAAGTAGTGGTCATTAGATTTGAAGCCATGATGGAGTTATATGAGAAGGACTTAGATTTTTGGTATGTATGGGAAACATGTAGGAATCCAATAGACATCGATAGGAATCTATGGTTAGAGTACATGATACATGATGGTCTCTTGTTCAAGAGATGAAAGTTGTGTATAATGCAAGGTTCCATGTGAGATAACTTGTTGAAGGAGAAGCATAATGAAAGAATTGTTGGTCATTTTAGATATGAGAAGATGTTGGAATAACTAAATGAAAGATATTATTGGCCATGGATGGGCATGGATGTGAATAAATTGGTGCCAAAATGTAGAGTTGTCAACATGTTAAAGTTATAAGTCAAAATGCTAGTTTGTTTAGCCATTGCCCATTCTGGATAAATAGTGGGATGCATTAAATATGGAATTTGTTCTTGGTTTAATAAGAATGCAATGAGGTAATGATTCTATCTTCATTATTATGGATACATTTTTAAATATGATTCAGTTTTTGGCTTTTATAAAGACTAGTGATGGCACACACCTAGCTAATTTATTATTTCAAGAGATTGCGAGGTTGCATGGATTACCTTAGAGCATTATCTCATATAGAGACATGAAGTTTATTGGATACTTTTGGAAGACACTTTAGAAGAAGTTGGGAACCATATTAGACTTTAGTTCAACCTATCAATCCCAAACAAATGGATAAATGGAGGTGGTTGATCAGATTCTAGGTAACTTATTGAGATGTTTGGTTGGTGATAAAACTGAACAATGGGTCTTTATGTTGGCACAAGCTGAATTTAGATATAATTATTTAGTCAATCAAAGTATACGTATGAGTCCTTTTCATATTATGTATAGTAGAATCCATAGATGGGTGTGTGAGTTGAGAAGTACCATTGAGATGAGTAAAATAAGTTTATAGGGAAAATATTATGTTCAGGTTATGCACATGGTACATCAATATGTCAATAAAATACTTGAAGAGAGTGATGGAAAATACAAGCAACATGTTGATTTGCATAAAAAAGAGGTGAATTTTGAATTTAGGGAATTGGTGTTGGAACATTTATGCAAGGATATGTTTCTTAAAGGATAATATAACAATTTAAAGTGGAAAAATATTAGACCTTGTAGGATTTTGTGGAATTTCTCAACTAGTGCATATGAGATAGAGTTGTTAGATGGAGTAGGCATGTCACCTATCTTCAATGTGGCTGATTTGTATCCTTATTTTGAATGGTAAATAAGTGATATCATGTATTTTTTAGATAAATTTGGAAGGATAAAAATACATAAGAAATTAAGAATAAATGGAACATATTTTAGACATTTAAATTTGTAAGAAGACATGGTCATGAGTATTACGAGTAGCTACTCAAGTAGAAGGGTAGAGTAACCGAAGACACAACTTGGATGACTGCATATGAGGTTGTTAAGCATGTAAAATCAATAGAGTATCTCACTAAAAGTTTATTAGTAGGATATTATGGTGATTTTTGTATACCATGGGTGTTTGATGTAGGAGCGTCCATGGTAGATAGGCTTCTTGTATCACACAAAAATAAAGTGTTTGTTTTTAAGTTGTTGTTTACTTGTTATTGGTTGTGTGTGTTGTTCTAGGTGGTTTCCTTATTTTTCATGATGGATATTCTCCTAGTGGAATTTTTGTGTTGAATTTCACAAATTCTAATTTCATCATCCATATTGAAAGAGTTGTGATTTTCCTTGGTATCTTGTTGAAAACATCATCTTTTAAAAATTGGTAAATTCTAGTCCTAATCAAACTTTTTCAAATCTTGATTAGGTCTTGGGATGAAATTCAAGTTTTTTTAGTTTTAATATAACATTTTAAGTCAATAAAATTATTGATTTATGTTGGTGAGTATTGATTTACTAATTAGGTGTGATTTCCCTGAATAGGTCTATCAAAAGACTTGGAAGATTTCAACTTTACTAATCGGGTTTCTACTACCAATTAGGTCTTGACATATATTGATTTGTATCCATAATTGCAATTGGGTTTAAATATATTGATTAGGTTTGTGAAACCATCAAATTCATTAATATTTTTAATCAAGTTTCATTTTCCTAAATAGGTCTTGACATAATATAGTTATAATCAGAGTTTCATTCCCTAAATTGGTCTTGACATGCCTTAAGAAAAGAATGCAGCTATAATTAGACTCTTAATCCTAATTTGGTCTACCAATGAATTTTAAGAGATTGGATTGATAATAAATATTCATATTAGTGATTAGGTGTTGAATTAAATGTTTGTTTTAGCGCTTTACTATTTAAAGTTTCTTTCTTGAATAGGTCTCATTAAATGGTGGATAGTTATGTTGTTGTATCCAGGTTTTATTTTATAAACAAAATTATGATGATTTTAATTATATCTCTTTTGAATTTGAGATTATAAAACCAACATGGGTCTAAAACTAACTTAACATCCTAATGTAATGTTAATCAAGTTTTCATTCCTGATTAGGTCTACAGTGAGTGTTGTTTAGAGACTTTAGTGGTAATCAGTGTTTTGATGAATGATAAGAACATGGAGACATTAAAACAAATCATCATTTGGTTTACATATGCATAAGCCTAACTATGTCATGGCATCTCTTAGAAAATCTAATAGTGGTGTGTGGGTTCAAAATCCTGATCATAATGTCAAGCAACTCTTCCAAACTCTACAATGTTATTTGATGTAGAAAAGTTGAGTTGGGTCTAGAATAATTTCAAACTTGTTTCATTTCTTATAAAGGTCCAATGAGGTCTTGTATAAGACCAAAAATTGTTTTTATTTTCTTTTTTCACCTACAGAACTTGACTAAGTGCACATGGAATAAAAACATGGAATTTCCTCTATTTTACACTTCTTGATTTGTAACATCTGGTAAGATTAATGGACATTGGAGGAAATTAAGAGGTTAACCCATTCCTAATATTTATGTAAAAATGGATTTATATTTGGGGTTACTCATTCTAGTATAGAGACATGATGATTTCTATAATGTATTTTATTTTCTTCTCTATTTGTACTCGATGAAGCATTGTGTTGCTAAATTTGTTGCTTAAAACTTGTCATTGAATCTTATTGTAATATCATAATTACTCATGCTGAATACAAGGAATGGATTTGAGTTTTGAATCTAGTGTTTTAGTTTCTGATTTTGGTTCTCATTTTGTGAGTGTGTTTTCCCAAACTCTATAACATGGTCAAAATGGCTATCCTTAAGTGGAAAATTGGACTGCAAGTGTATCAACACTTGTGTGAAGTTTCCACATTATTAACATGATATATCAACATTTGTCTCTTTTAGGGTTGATTTAATGTTTTTATCCAAGAGGGATGGATTGAATATCAAGAATTTACATGTTTATCTACTAATTTTTCCTTACCCTTATATGAAGTTGATTTTGTAACATCTGGTGTTAGATTTATCTTGTATGTGCCTAGGCCCATAGGTGAAAATGGGTTACATGGCATATTCTCAAGTGGATCAAAACTTAGTATTTATAATTATTCATCAGTCATATCATGAGAGATTTCATCATCACTATAATATTAATATGAATCTTTATCATCTTTTTGTTTAGTATTAACTAATAAAGGATGATCAAATGTTTGGTTTTCTCGTTGTTGTGATCTCATTGGCTTATTTGGTAATGTTTTTTCTCTAAGCATACATCATCTTGAGGTAAAAAATTTATTTTGATTGATTCAACCCTCTCATAGGTTAGTATGCTTTCAATTGGAATGTATTGCTTTGGTGGTATGAGTTTAGGAATTCATTCTATGTTGAAATGTAATATTTGATAAAATTTGAAAGGTTCATCATCGACATGCATTGTCAATAGGGTCCCATCATGTATGAATTTGACACATCGATGTAATGTAGATGGGATGACCTAAATTATATGTATCCAAGTTCTACCCAAAAGTAAGTTATAATGAAATGATTGAGACATTACTTGGAATGTAGTGAGAACCATTTTTGGTCCCAATGCCACATCTAATGTGATTTATCCAATCAGAGGGATACATGAATTGTCAAATCCTTTTATATGCATGTCTCAATTTTGAATAAGATTGGTGTTAATACCCATGGTGGTTAATAAGTATGTGCTACAAATATTTACACTATATCCATTATCAATTAACACCCTTTTGATTCCCTTTTTATGCATACTTATATGAATAAAGACAAATCTTGGTTAATAATATATTTTGATGGTAAATATTTTAGATCAAAGGTAATGAGATATACATTATTTTTGAGATATTGCATAATTTATATAAAATAAGAAATTTGTATATCACTTGGTACTCATGTAATGATTCATACAATATATCCTTATAGATAGAAGATTATTTTAAAAGGTTGATGATTGAGATATTAGAATGTGTATTGCTTAGTTTCTTGACAAGATCATATCCTTTAATTTTAATCGCCACTTTAGTCTTGGAAGGAATATTTTATATATTAATAGGTGGTGGGATAGATTGGGCACCCTTAAATTTTTGTGTGGTGATAGTGTGGACCACAAAATCCAATATAAATTGTGTGTGAATAATAGGAGCAAGATGGTATCTATCACTCAAATAAGATATAAGAGGAACAAAGGGTTTGGATCAAGCATGTTGGTGTTTAGAAACTAGTTTTGTATTATTTCAAAAAATATATAAAAAAAATATTAACATTTGATCTTGTTTTAAAACACTCTCTTTGTATTGATGGATTTGCTTATTTTGTTAGATGATATCTTTGATTGATTTAGCATAACAAATAACAACTATCATTATGTATTATTTATCGAAATAGCCAATAGAAGTTTCCATATTAAACATGATTTTAGGAGAATAAATTTCTAATTTTTTAATTTTGAATATTTTGAAATCAGAATTCAAAAAAGCAGTAAATCAAAAAACCCTAGGTGAACCTAGGGTTTGGATACCAAGCATTAGGTTCACCAAATGTTTAACCTTAAATTTAAAATTTTTGGTATAGGGTTAAGAATATAAAAAGTTATAACATAAGGGTGATAAAATAATCTATAATAGACCAATTAATAGAAAATTTAGATAAACAATATTTTGAATTTAAATAATTGAGATTGTTAAAAATAGTAAAGTACAACTACTGAAAGATATTACAATAAATAATAAATAATGGTACTTAACTAGTTTGTTGTACACATGAATATCTAGACTAAAAATATGTGTAAAATATGCAAGATTAATATTCTAGATCAATAATTAGATTCTATAAATTGAAACTTCTATGGCCAGGACACTATCATTAAATATGGACACTACCGTTGATGCTAGTGTTTGACTATGACATAGGTGTCTAGTATAAAATAATTACTAGATATGGATGTAACTAAATTCATTATTCTAGGTCTTCTATCACCTTCTTTCTTATGTATTAATATTTGGGATACATGTTGTCTCTATTTATTGATTGATCAAAACTCTAGTTCTTCACCCTTGGAATGATTTTTTTTAAAAATGGGTTAGTGGGTTCATAGTGTCAAGCTACCCCAAAGTTCCCTTTTTCAATGGGTGTTTCTTACATATCTAATAATCCAAAGAGAGCCTTAGATTTATTTAGTTCTCCCCTATGTGTGGTAAAATATGGGTACAAGGGTGCAATATGCTATATGAATATGCATGTTATGATTTAGCTTGTAATTTACAAATATCACTCATGAGCTATTATTTAAAAGCTAAAAACATGTAATATGACTGCTCATATTCTTGATATGAAAATAAGGATGTTACATCTTGATTTCACCCTATGATCTATAACCTTGAATCCATGGATTAGTATGGTTATTATCTTATAATCATTTCATTGACTTGAGCTTTATGACATATACTATTATGAGATAGTGATATTATTGATTAGTATACATAATGTGATAGCTATATTTTAATTACTTTGTATATTTTAGATATGTATTTGTAAGTGTTGCATTATTGGTTGATATATATGATGACTCAGACTAACTACCTACTTATTATGAGGTGGATGCAGGATAGATCTTACCCTTAGAGCATGACAAGGGAGAGCATCATCAAAGAGGATGGGATAATGGGATGATTACAGGATGATGAGATAAATTCCTAGTGACCCTACACACATGCACATTAGATTTAAAATATTATATACATAACATGTTTTAAATGCTAGCGCGTCATTAAGAAAATCTTGTATGTGATTATATTAGTATGTAAATTTATTTTTTAATATGTATTAGATTCCTTTAATTTAATTGTCTTAATTTTCAAGAATAAATTATAAAATATATATTTAATTTCTACATGTGAATAGTAATTAATTATACAGTTATCTTACTATTGGAAACAATTAGAGACCTATCTATCTATTAGTTAAATAACTAACTAACTTTATTTTAATTATTTTCAAGAAGTTAAAATAATCATAAAATACTAACTTAGAGTAAGTTGTGTTGAGCATGTTCTTGAGATGCATTTATTGTTATTAATGTCAAGGTGATCTAAGTACATAATGTATTAATGACAAAGTGATAGGTTCCAAGTGGATTTGAGAGTGCATATCTTGTGTTCAAGTCTTTGAGATGATATATAATTTTGTTGATATTATGTTCCTATTTTAGATTTCTTATGAGGAGTTATGAGTGTTTAAAGTGATTTTGAAAGTGAAAAGAATTCATTAGAGTAGCCATATGAATATCTAGGTTCTCCTAGTCATCTTGGCAAATCAGGTTGAGTGAATAGATTGATGACATAAAAATTCACACATGTGAAGGTGTAAAAATTAATTGTACACATGGTTTGTTCATATTTATTCCTAGATCATATGGTTTAAATTTCAAGTCTTGATATGGTGTATAACAAAAGATATCACGGTGCAAGGTTGGCCTTCCAGGCATATTGCAATGTTTCCCATACTTAGCCAAATTTACTCTAGTAGACTATGATGTGAAAAATATAATAAAGTTTAGGCTTTGGGAAATATATATTATTAATGGTAAATGTAGGGCTTCCAAGTTTCAAAATCTATCTCAATCAGATCTAACGATATGCATTTAATTATAAATGGAGATCTGATGGTGAACACGAGGTCAATAAGTCAAAAGATCCTGAGATTACACGTGAAACTAAAAAGTGGAATAAATACATTAAAGATTTTTGAAGACCAATAATAAGTTACTCAAAAATCATGTGGACCTTCCAAGTGGCATAAGCACATAGCATCTGATAGAAAGGTCCATAGAAGGCATGTAAGGCTGCCAAGTGTCTCAATCTAGATAGCATGGATCAAAGATCAAAATTTAGTGATTGAAGGTAAATATTATGTGAATCATAAGGAGATAAATGAAGTATATTTTATCAAATTTATATAAGTAATGAGCTGGAGACACGTTTTTGAAGCTTTTGCATTACACAGTAACCATTGGAATTTAAATTAACACGGGAAAAACCAACCAATATTAATTGAGCTATAACTTTTGTTGTATGATGCATTTGATAGTGGTATAAAAAGTAAAGTTATAAAGGACTCTAAGGAACATATATAAAAAAAATTTATAAGGTTTTAATATCTATATAAGTGCATATATTAAGCTCCAAAGTTGACTATGTGTTTGACCATCTGCTGCAAGTGACCTGAGAAGAATATTTGAGTCTGTTTTGATATTTCATGATGAACTATCTATTAAAGAGTATTTTAAAATCCATGAGTATAATATTTATATATTTTTAAGGTTTGACCAATCCATATTCAATATCAATAGATTCTTATAAGTTGACTATTTGTTCATTCATGGTGTTATTATGTACAAGACTATTATTTGAGTAGGTTTTGCATATATAGAAGAATGTAGTGATGGATGTAATCACTTGACGGTGTATTTAGGTTCATGTAGATTAAACCTATGTATTTAAAGTGGTCTTTTATTTATAATTTTCTCATTTAAATTCTAAAAGAGTGAATAGGTCTCCATGATTCCTATAAGGGCTACTAAGGCCTATTTGAAAGGTGTAGCTACTTAAGGGTAACCCATGGATGCTATGGTCAATGTACTAGTGTGATAATAATACTTAAGGGTTAAGTAAACTATTATATATGACCAAGAAGATATTTATGAAGGCTCTATAAAGAGTGAAATCAAAGGTGATGGTTTGTTGAGTTTAATAAGTGGAAGATAGAGTTGTGAAGTGAAGCAAGAGGAGAGGGAGTATGCCTTGCAAATGAATTAAAAATTAGGGAAGGTTTAGGATTGTGTGTATGACCTATAGATCATAATTTTGATGTTATAATAGTGTAATTGTAGGATTGAATATTGAGGATGAGCAAAGAATTCTAGAGTGATCCAAAAGGTGTTTTGGATGCCTTACTTGTGTATGCAAGCTTGAGAGAGTGTTAAGGGTTGAAAGAAAAGTTTTATACATTATTTATCAATCATATTAAAAGGTATTCAAAGTTATATATTTTTTATTTCATAGGTTTTGTATGGGTGTTCAACATCTAGAACAAGTTGGTGCTTGTTCATGCTTAGGGGTGGGTGCTCCTTATGAAGTGGGTACTTCACTAAAAGGTCTCATGTTTATGATCATCTGATAAGACAAGTAGTCCATGTGTTTATAGGCTTGAGAGTTTTTTTTATTCCCCATGAGGTTTTCCCATGTAAGTCATGTGTTGTGTGTTTGATCTTACATCATCTTTCTATTTCACTGTTATGAATGACTTGTATTCTTTATGAATACTAGTGAAGATTGATTAAGGATTTCAAGGATTGGAATTAAAGTTTGGATTATCTTGCATAACTGATTCACCCCCTTCTTAGTGATTTTACCTCTAACAATTGGTATCAGAGTAGGTCCTTTGGTAAAGGCTTGGTAGCTTGAAGGTGATCCAAGGTACAATATGATTAATCATCAAATGCAAGGAGGATTTTACACTAAGAAAGAACCACTATTCAATGGGTCTAATTATGATTTTTAGAGTGCAATCATGAGGACTTACATCATGTATCTAAGTTTTGATATTTGGAAATCTATTATGAATGGTTATACTATACCAACTACTCCTCCAACTAGTGCAACTGATAAGAAGCTAAGTGAAAACAATTCAAAGGTAATGAATGCCATCATTTGTGGTCTTTTAGAGACTGGGTTCACCAAGGTAATACATTATAAATCTACCAAAGAAATATGGGACAAACTATAGATCATTTATGAAGGGGATTCAAAGGTCAAGTTGTCCAAGTTATAGACTCATCAAAGACAATTTAAGAGTCTCAAGATGAAGGAAGAGGATTTAGTGACATCATATATGTAGAGGGTTGATTAGATTATGAACATCATTAGAGGTCTTAGAGAGAATAGTAAATAATCTATTGTAGTACAAAAGGTATTAAGGTCTCTCAATCTTAAATTTGATTCATAAATATCTACTGTAGAAGAAAGTCATGATCTTACTCAGATGAAGATGGATGAATTGCATGGGATCCTTACTTCCTATGAGATGAGAGTTAATGAGGATAGACCTCCTAAGAAGGAATCAACCTTTAAGGTGAACAAGGAAACAAAGGCTAGGAAGAACAAGTTAAGTCTTGAAGACTTTGATATTAATGAAGATCAACTTGAAGCCATGATTTCAAAGAAATTGAATGTAGTATCAAGTAATTATAAATGGAAACTTCATTTTAAATGTTTTTCATGTGTCAAAGTTGGTCATTTTGTAGATAGATGCCCAAATAGAGGAAATTTTGAACACAAAGAAACTCATAAAGCATCTCATGAGGATGAACATAATAAATCTAAGGATCCTAACAAGTACAGAAAGTTCAATAATAATATAAATGGTAAGTAGTGATACAAAGGTAGTAAGAGACTTTATCATGATGAAGATAGTAACTCATATATAGATGAAGAAGAAAACACATCTGAAAGTGATGATTCTTTTCATAATGAGGACAAGGAAACACTATTCATGGATCTTAGTGATGATGAAGGTGAATGTTCTTTAATCAAAGACTTTTTGAGAGGATATAGTTCAAAATAAAAATATGAGAAAGACACTCTTGAATACAAAATATGAATACTTTGGAAGAAATGAGGCTACTACAAGGCAAGAATAGAAAAAAATCTTCCTTGATAAAATCTTTTGAGGAGCAAATTAGCCTTTTTGAAGGAAGGAATAGTAATGAAATCAAGGAACATGATGAGATCACTCAATAGTTTGAAACTTAGGTTTATAATCTTGATAAATAGGTAAAGATTAAGGATGAATAATGTATCATGTATCAATCAGAAATGGAGTCTTTACAGATGAAACTAAATCAAGATATGAGAAAACTTGAAACATATCAAAATTAAAAAATAAGCAGCTCTAAAAGATATTATCTTGTGGCAAACAAAGATATAATTGATGATTTAGATAATAAAGAATCTAAGATAGATAATGAGGTTGAATTAATTAATGCTCTTGAATATCTAAGGATTGAAAATAAAAGGAACAAGGAGATGATATCACAAATCAAGGACTATGAGGAACAATTTAGTGTATTTGAGGCAATAATAAATGATGACACCATATAACATGAAGATAAAATCAAACATATCAATACTTAGTTGGAAACCATGTCTATAGGCCTAAAAAATAAAGAAAATGAATGATTCAAGTATATAATTGAAATTGAGTCCTTGAAGGTTGAGTTAGAGAAAACATCTAGCAAGATGAGGTCTTTTGTGAATTTTGGAAAGAGTAATAATGATCTTGAAAACATTCTGAGTAGTCAAATATCTACAAGTGATAGATCTAGTTTAGGTTTCAAAGAAGAAAAAAAGGTTGAAACTCAAGAAAAAAAGAGGCTAACATGAACAAGAAGAATCAGACCTTAAAGGTCAATGATCAATCAAGGAATAATGGTTCTAGCAAATTGAAAACTAATCCTATCAAAAATCCAAATGATATGAGGTATGTAAATTTTAATGGTCATTATTACTCCTTCGATCAATTTGGTCATATGTCAAGAGAGTGTAAAAGACCCTCAAGGAATTAATTATTTTGGAACTATGATATGAGTCATCAGTCAAGTGGTGTAATTAAAGTTTAATGATACAACTGCTATGACATGGGACACATTACAAGATTTTGTCCTAACAAGGTAAGAAATAATGATTTTTTCTTAATAAATATGATGTGCTACAAGTGTCAAGAGAGAGGTCACATAACAAGGTTCTATAGGAATGGTTAGCCTCTTACTTCAAATAAAATCAATCCTAACATGAAGAAAAGAATATATAATTAATGGAGATCCAAGGAGGTGAATGGGTTGTTTATCATGACAGAATAGGAATCAAGTCTAACAATCAAAGAGCAAACCTTATCTACCTAAATAGATAAGAAGATCAAGTAGGACTTTGAGTTAAAAGGAAAAGGTGAAATTAAGGACTCATTAATGTGAACTATAAATTTGACTCAAGAGAGGATGGTTAGTATCGTGTTAGTCTCAAAATGAAATCAAAATGAAATAAACATACTAGCATAACATCTCTAGGCCTAGTTACTAGGGGGAGCTTAGTTACTATGACTAGAATGGAAAACACAACTAAAATGAAAAATAAACCTTCTTTCACCTTCCTTGGATTCTCCAAACATCTTATTGAAGTGGCTTGATTAGCTTTGTGCTCATGAAGTCTGCATCAATAAGTGTGGCTACCTTTGTCTCTCTTTGGTACCATGTTTGGCTTTGACTTAGCTTAGCTTGGCTCAATATTTGGGAATTATAACACTAAAATTTAATGATTTTGAATGCATTTGGGCATTATAAGTTTGGTGTAAAATAGCTTCAAATTGAATAGGCAAGGCCTCTTATTTATAGATTTTTAAAAATGGTTAGAATCAATCTGAACCGTCCATCTCAAGATGGAGATGAATGACTAAGGATAAATCTAATTATGAAATTCAATATAAAAATATCTCCATTAATATTTGGGATATATGGGTAATTAATAGGTATGGAGGGTCTTAATGAGGCATGGGAGGCATAAATTTTGATATTTGTGGCATTTATGGTTTGTGGATGCCACCCCATAGGATGATGTAGTTAATGAAAATAAATTTCCAATAAAGATTTATTCAACAAGTTCCATGGAATTCTTAATTAGGCTCATTATTTGAATTAATTAGCTTTAATCATGATTAAGTACTTTGATGCAAACCTTGGCTCTTTGGTGCACAAATTACTCAAATTAATCAGAATGTCTTGTTGTTGGCCTAAAATTTGACTGGATTAGAATTGGAAGTTGATGTTAGATGTATTGGATCCTTTATCTCATTTAGGATGTTGTCAACACCAAATAACAAAGGCACATGTCTCATATAATAGATTTGATAGGAAAGAGTAATCTAGAGCATCTAGGTGCAAAATTAACATTTTGACTCGAAATGATTTGATCAAAGTTAGTTGCTTCATAAATTACATTACCCAATTTAAGGATACTTTGGCTAAAATTAGTACTTGAATATGTTAGTTTCAAAGATTTAAATGTTTTTTAGTGTTTTTAGGCCAAATTATGCTTTTTGATAGAAATTGGTCAAAAGCTTGACTGAAGGTCATCAGTGGCCAATTTTAGGTGTCTACAGTTTGGTCTAAAATTATACATTTTGGTGGAAATTGATCAAAAGATTGATTGAAGGTCATCAATGGCCAATTTTAGGTGTGGAAGGTTTTGACAAAGTGCCAAGGAGAAAATTTTGTGGCTCCATTTATTGTAGACCTTGAAGCTAATTTTTGTTTTAGCATGTGATAGTAGGCATCATGATAAAACACCATGAAGACTTGGCTAAAATATGAATAAGAACTGACTCCTGATCCAATAAACACTCAAAAACAATGCATCAATAATAAAAACCATGATGATAATGTTTATGTATGAATATGGATGGACTCAAAAATAATGTGTGCAAGGAATCACCCAATGAATGCATATAAACTGAGTCAAGGCAATAGTCCTAAAAACAAATAAATAGGCAAGTGAACAAATAAACAAATAGAAAGCACATAAACAAATAAAATAACTTGAAATAAATAAAAAATAGAAATCCTAAAAACAAAATCAAAAGAAAGCATCCTAATAATGACTTTGCCCTAGTAAGGCAGATCAAGGATAACTAACTAAGCTAAGACATGACAAATGTTTTTGGATTTTTAACATATTTAAATGTTTGTAGTAATTTGAGGTATCTTAACTTGTTATAGAATGACAAGATACCTACTTGTAAAATGGTGAGAGTATGGCTTAGGGGGACTGAGGTGACCTCAACATGAATTAAGCATGACCTACTTAGTCTCAAAATGACCTTAAGTCACAGTAATTTTGTCCACACAAAAGGTGGGAAAAAACCAACTAGGTCCTAACAAGTTCTCAAATCTGGAAAATGGCCAATCAAATGAAAACAACAATGGCAAGGTGATGTGGCAATGAATGATAAAAAAATATTGCCCCTAAGTTGCCCATAGGTGGTTATAACTAAGATACAATGGCATAGATCAATTATACCAATTTTCCCATAAGTGGTTATAATTAGTATCAAGACCAGTGAGACACTGATTTGCCCATAGGTAGTTATAATCAGTCTCACATAAATAAACTTGATATAGGATGAAAAAGTGAAATATATATGTTAGATCAACTGTCACACTAATTTCATAGACTATCATTATAAAATTGGATTTGATTGATTATTAATGGCACACCTAGTGGGATCACACCCTAAAAATTTGATCAAATAACACCTATAAGTAACATACTAACCGTTGTCATGCAGGATCTTGAAGTGTGGAATCAAAAAAGGTGAAGATTTGAGCAAACCACTTATTTTTTGGAGCTCACAATTTTGTTCTCAAATCTTAACTCACCCTGAATCAGATCCCAACTCACCCTAAATCAAATCCCAAATCGACTGTGTCAACCAAAGAGTTCATTTTCCTAAGTTAATTGTTTCATCTTTAAAAATGCTTCAAATCTAAACCACTTGCTAACATTTTTCTTGCAGGACCAACTTGGAAAATTGCTAAAATATGTTTAAATCATCTTTTGTGTGCTTTAAAATGACCTAAGAACATTATTTTGGTGCTTAATATAACATTTATGTGCTTAAGTAAGTTTTTATCATTAGTTTTCAACATTTACAATTTTAAGACCATGGGGTTAAATGAACACCACCAAATCTTTCATTTGGGCTTAAAAGTGAACACACTTGTCAATTTTGTTTTTATTATTTCAATTAGTACTTTGTTTTTTCAAAATACAAGGATGTTGCATGTATGCTCTTCCATTTTTCCCCTTTAGGGAACCCTTAGAATCAAAAGCACTTTCCTTATTTATAAATTGCCTAATCCAAGGCATAAAAAGAATGTCATTTAAAGTATTCCTCAAAAACTCACAAAAGTATTGGGTGACCTTGACAATGACCCTAAAGTCTTTCTATTTTATGCTTTCTTTATTTCATGTAAACTTGACTTGCGAGGGGGACGTCATTACCTCCTGTGAGTTCTTTAGGGAAGCTTTGACCCAAAGTTTCATCTCCTAGCATTGACTTCACTTACTCTTTCTGAGTTGTACATGGGACGTATCTGTATTTGGACATTGCACTATACTGAGTGAATAGCAGGATGTAGTGGTTGTAAAAAGAACTAGACCTTTTTACAACTAGCTAATGCCGTAGTCACCCAATTTTTTTGTTTGTCTTTTGCATCATTTGACATGAAAGTCATTATGCAATTGATTCCCCTATAAATGTTTGAAAGCTTGCTAGTTTAGTCAACCCCACATTGCCATACCCTTGCTAGGATTTGGATGATTATACTTAGTGTATTTTGGTCATTTTTTCTTGGTATGTTTTGAGACTAAAACTTGTTTGTTTGTTCATAAGCCATGTCAAAACAATGTATTTGAGTTGAGGAGGGTAGTGTTATGCTACCCAAATCATGTCAAAACATTTTGAACCTTTTGAGTCTTTGAAAAATAACATAGATCACATCATTGAGCATGCTTACACTGTTATGCTACTCAATTTATTTCAAGACTAGTTTACCTTGTATCAAAAACCATTGTTTCAAACCATTTTATGTATACCATTTAGACCTTTGTCTTGTGTTGTCATGCTATCCAATATTGTCTAGTTTGTTGAGTCAAACCCTAGTTTTCACTATTGACTTTTCAATTAGCCTTGTCAAGTTTGGATTCAAACATTGATTGATTTCTATTTAGGCCTTAATTCATGGGGCTGATACACAAATCTTTCTCTTTTGGTTTGCATAACTTTAGTTAATCGATTACCCAAATTTAAAAACTATTGATGGTTTGTTTGTTTAGTACCTATCCTCATCATTATTTTTGCTTTTATTTGATAAAATAAAGTCTTTATTCAAAGAGCCTTTTGTCTTATGCCTTATGCCAACTGATCATGTTTATGTTTGATTTTATGTGTTGGGTTTATGTCAAAGTTATTTCCAAACTTGTTAGATTAAATCAAATCACATGATACCTTTATTTCAAGTCTATCTTTTGACGTCATTTGGATAAAATTCTTAACATATGCTTGTTTTTTGATCCTATCTTTTGACTCTGTGTTTGGACAAAAGATCTAGTAACTCAACTTTTCCCTTTCCTAGTTTAGACCTTGTTTGGAACACTTTGACCTAGACCTTTGACATGCCAATTTTTATTCAGACGCTTGAACTTTTATGTGTATGAAATTTGACATTAGACATTTGATGTTAGACTATTTTATACCAAGTCTTAGCACAAATCATTTTGGAGAGACATCTCCACCGCTTCGACCAAGTTAGACCAAGTTTGAACCATTTGTCCTTTAGATAGTTTTTCAGAGTTTGTAGAATTCTCAGCCTTTTTGTTTCAGAGCTTTCATCATTTATGTGGATATGTCTAGCTAAACTTATGGTGGAGTCACCTACAATCTAACTTATGACATAATGGATGCACAAAATCCCACTAGGACCCCCTATAGAGAAATATTTTCTAAGGAGTTTTATTATTCTCTCTACAATACTCCATATGGGGAACATAGTCAAAATCCACAAAATCCTAATTAAGACCTTGATTGTCATGAAGAGGCTTATGAGGAGGAGTTTGAAGACTTAACTATAGATAATGTTGTTTGGGATATGGATCCATACCCTCTTTTCAATAATTAGTACATGGAACACAATAAAAAACCAGCTTATGAGCCAACTCATGACTAAGATGATATGGTTTTTTATAAAGACTTGGATGCTTTGGCTTATGCAAGAAATCAAGTTCCATGATGTCCTTTTGTTATCTGATAATTTACTATCCCTAACCCTCCTTTGGATTATACAAGCTATCAATATCTACAATATCCAAGGAATACCATTACCATTTTGAGACCTCATCCTTTGGCTTGTGCAAGCAATCAATCTCCACAATTCCCCTTCATCATATCAGGACCTAGTATTTTGACTTGTGTGAGAAATCAAGCTCCACACTACCCTATTGTTACAATTTAAGGACTTCATCCTTTGGCTCATGAGAGAAATCATGTTCCCCAACACCCTACCATTATCTAACCATAAGTTATTCCTCATTTAGTACCAATCCCATCCAAACCTCAACCAATCCAATCATTCAAAGACCAAGATGAGTTTAAAATTGGTATTTTCCAACTCATTGGAAACCAAGGCCAAAATAACCAACTAGTCCAAGATTTTTTTGTTGAATAAACCTTTTTTGATAAGTCAACTTGTGATGAATTACCTTTCAATCATATACCTATTGTTAAGGAGTCTCTTTTTGATGGGTCGGTATTTGTTGTGTCACTTCTTAATGATTATAAATGCCTTTGGGAAAATCATTACCTTAACCATGTGCTTATTTTTCTAGAGCCTCCTATAGACAATCCAGTCTCTAAGGAGTTGTCTCTTAATCTTTTTCCCATCCTAGAGGAGTCCCACTCTGACAAACCAATTTTGGTGGATTCCATTATGCCCTCATAGGCTGTTACTTATCCAAAATGAAATGTCAAACAAGACATCATTGTAATAGAGTACTTATCAGATGAAGACTCAAAGTTAGAGTCAAGTTTTATTCTTGAACTAACATCAGATTTGCCATCAGAATCTAAATCAACATTAGTCTCAACATTGGATTTAGAGTCCCTTGAATTATAATCAGATTTAGAAGAAGAATATGTTCATGGATGTTACAACATTGGTTATGCATGCCTTGCAAATCAATTTGAATATATTTGTGATCCTTCTATAGTTTTTGAGGATTAGTACTTTAGCTTTGACATAAATTATCCTATTATCTTCTATGAGGATTATGCAGCCTCTCTCCATTCCATTACCATTCCATAGGCCATTACCATCAACCAAAATAGCCATATCATTGACATTCCATCTCCCACAAGTGTCAATTGGGATCTATAGAATCACACTTTGTTAAACTGCATCCATGGTGACATAAAAATTGAAGAAGAGCAAGGAGGACAAGACCAAATTTATATAGTAGAACACTCTCCTAGTGAAACTTTTTAGAGGTGCTAGGGGGAAATCAAAGTCAAAACTCAACATCTTCTAGTGAAACTTTTTGAAATTGATAGAAGACAATTGAAGTCAAAAGTCAACATTCCTTAGTGAAACCTTCTCAGATGCGCTATGAGACAATAAAGATAACTTCATTGGTGAAAACCTCATCGAGGCACTGATAGTTGAGCATAAATTTTTTTCACTACTTGATATAGACAAAATCAAAGATCAAATCAAAATAACTTCCTATCTACAACCTAATCAGATGGTAGCTACTCTTAGGCCCAAATAATAGAAAAATCTGATGGTCCTATCAAGAGAACAAGTCTTTGACCCTATCAAAACCAAAATTATGTTGAATTTAGCATCAAAAACATTACGTGTGACTAAACATCCTGATCTTCATTTGTTTCCCAACCATTCTGCATTCCATTATCATCTACCATTCTATTTCATACTCAAACCTACCATCCATTATTTGTCCTTGTTTACCATCCATGGCTACACTTTCCTTTACAGAGGCTATAAATATACCTTGTCTCGATGTTTGAAGGAATTAGAACCAATGACCAATGAAGATCACAAAAGCATTCTTGAAATCTAAATCTACATTGAGTTCTTGACAAAGCATCTTTTCAAAAAAGGTGTGGACTAGAAATTAACATGATCAAGTATTCTATTTGTATCATTTGTTGATTAGGATGTGCATCTCCCCATTAGTAGGAACAATAGAATCAAAAATACACCTAGGCTAAGAACATGTACCATACCATTTCATTTTCATGCCATTGTCATTGTTACATATCCTTTTACCATTATTGCATATCTTGCCATTAACCTTATCACTTGGGGGCATCCCTTTTACCATTTTATCCATCCTATCATTCCATTCCTATCTAGACCAAAGCCTATTTTTAGTCATCCTACCCAATCCTATTTTGATCTTGATTCATTTGGTTTTTCCCACACCTTTTATAAGATGATTCCAATCAAGTTTCAATAATCAATCAAATCTATGTTTACAATGATAGTCTATGAAAGCAGTGTGACAATTGATCTGGCAAGATATCTTTCATCCTATCAAGTTTATTTATGTGAGCTTAATTATAACCACCTATAGGCAAATTAGTGTTTCACCAGACTTTCTAATAATTATAACTAACTATGGAAAAATTAGTATCATTGACTTATGCCATTGTATCCTAGTTATAACCACCTATGGGAAAACCAGGGGAAACACTTGTTTACCATGCAATATTGCATCACCTTGCCATTACTATTTTCATTTGACTAGCCATTTTCCAGATTTAAGAACTTCTTGGGACCTAGTTGGTTTTTTCCTACCTTTTATGTGGATGGAATTACTATGACTTGAGGTCATTTTAGGACTATGTGGGTTATGCTCAATTCATGTTGAGGTCACCTCAATCCCCCTTTCCATACGCTCTCATCATTTTGTGAGCAACCTAAGCCAAATTCTCTCACCATTTTATAAGCAGGTATCTTGTCATTCTCTAATGAGTTAAGATACCTCAAAATGCCAAAAACATTCATAATATTTCAAAATCCAAAAATATTTGTCCTATTTAAGCCTAGTCAGTTATCCTCAATCCACCTTACTAGGGCATTGTCATTGTTAGGATTCTTTATTTTGATTTTGTTTTCAAGATTTCTATTTGTTTGTTTCTTTTAGGTTGTTTTTTTATTTTTCTATTTGTTTATTTATTTATTAACATGCTTATTTATTTGCTTTCATCATTGTTGCGTCAACTCAGTCTATATGCATTCATTAGGTGATTCCTCGAGCACATTATTCTTGAGTCCATCCATATTCATACATCAACATTATCATCATGGTTTTTATCATTGGTGTATTATTTTCAAGTGTTTATTAGATCGAGAGTCAGTCCTTAGCATATTTTGGCCAAGTCTTCATGGTATTCTATCATGATGGCTATCGTGACATTATACAACAAAAATTAGCTTCAAGAAGGTCTAAAATTAATAGATCCAAAAAAAATTTCTCTTGGCACCTTCAAAAATCCTCCCATCCCACCCTTGATCAAATAAACCCATTAACCATTATAGTTGTATCATTGATAATAAGTATGTGCATCTCCTCATTGCTAGGTATAACTAAATCATTCACACTAATCAATCTTTTTCTTCTATTCATCTCTTTCATTAGTTTGCACCCACTCATATTTAATCTATCTTCTAGGTTACATCCTTGGGTTATGCTTGCTAATTAGCTCTAACTAGGGCACAATCATCTTTAGCCAATCTAGGTCCTCTTAATGATTATAACTACCTATGGGTAAATCATTATTTTGACTTTTATTCCTGATCATTATTTGGGAAAATCAACATCATTTTTACATCAATGCATACAAGCATTTTATTATTTGGATTAATCTCAACCAGGGGTTAATACCACCTTTCTTCTTGTTTCTTTTCAAGGGACCATCCATCAACAAATGTGATGACCATTCCCTCGAAGGGGCATCATCATAGGCTTCCCAAAACCATTTGGAACTTTGTTATTCAACCATCATCTTTTTTTTGGCATACAGGCCATCTATCATTATTTAAGAAGACATTGTTGTGCTTATAGCTTTCAACACCTTCCCAAATAGGGGAAAATGATATACACAAAAATCTGGCCACCAATGACCTCTAACCAGGATTTTGACCAATTTCCACCAAAGTATACAATTTGGCATAAAAACACTAAAGCACATTAAATGATTTGAAATTGATAGATTCAAGTGCTAATTTTGGCTAGGGTATCACTAAATGGGGAAATATAATTTATGGGCTAACTTTGATCAGATCATTTCTAGTCAAAATGCCAATTTTGCATCTGGGTACTATGGATTGCTCTTTTATATCAAATTTCTTATACAAGATGTGTGTATTTGTTATTTAGTATTGAAAACATCCTAAATGGGATAATGGATCCAATGCATCTGACATTGACTTCCAATTCTAATCTAGTCAAATTTTGGACAAATAACAAGGCATTCTGATCAATTTGAGTAATTTGTACATAAAGTACTTAATCATGATTAAAATCTAATTAATCCAAATCAAGGCCTAATTAATAATTCCATGAAAACTTGTTGAAATCTTTTTTTTAGAAATAAATATTGAATATTTGTATCATCAGGTGAACTCATTGCTTGGGAAGACATCCCTAGGCCATAAATGCCACAAATATCAGGATTATGGGTCTCTCATGCCTCTTTATTACCTCCCATGCCTCATTAATGTCCTTTATTCTAAATTAATGATGAGTATAATTATGGATTTTAATTACATAATTCAATTAATCCATAACCACAAATCTCAATATTGAGATGGATGGTCATGGTTGATTCTGATCATTCTTAAAAATCTATAAATAAAGAGGCCATGAACATCATTTTTAAGCTTAATTTGTGCAAATTTACCATGTTAAATTGATTACAAGAGCTCTCACATCCCAAATTTATGATGCCAAAATATTGAGCCAAGCTAAGCCAAAGCCACAAGGTGCTAAGGAGAAGAGGAGATAGCCAAGCCTCCTTTGATGAAGACTTCATGAGCACAATCCAAGAAAGCCACTACAAAAAACATTTAGAGCATCTAAGGAAGGTGAAGGATTCTTGTTTTTCTTTACTTTTTAGTTGTGATTTTCATTTGTTTTTGTTATTAATCTCACCCTAGTAACTAGGCCTATAGATGTATGCTAATTAGTGTTTTTTTATCAATTTGTTTGCATTTTTGGACTAACACAATACTAATAACCTCTCTTGAGTCAAATTCTTAGTTCACAATTAAAACTTGATTAGAATCATCTCACAAAAGGTGTGGGAAGAACCAAATGAACCAAGATCAAAATAGGATTGGGTAAGATGACTAAAAATAGGCTTTGGTCTAGATAGGAATGAAATGATAGGATGGTATGGTATTTCTTTAGGATAATGATGGTCTGATAAATTGGATAAAATGGTAAGAGGGTTTCCTCCAAGTGGTAAGGTGATTGTCTAGTATATGTGACAATGGCAAAAATAATATGGTAAATGAAATGGCATGGTATGTGTTTTTGTCCTGGGTATGATAAATGGAATATGATTTTTTTATTTTTGTTGAAATGGAGATGCATGTCCTAATCAACAAATGATAAAAATAGAATATACGATCATGTTAATTTATAGCCCATACCTCATCTAAATAGTTACTCTTTCGAGAATTTCTTGCAAATTTGGTTCTTAAGAATGCTTTTGTGATCTTCATTGGTCATTGGTTATGATTCCTTCAAGCATTGAGACAAGGTATCTTTGTAGCCACTACAAAGGAAAGTGAGGCCATGGATGGTAGGTTTGTTTTTGAAATGGAATAGTATATGATAATGAAATGAATGATGGTGGGGAAACAAATGAAGATCAAGAGTTTCAGTCACACATAATGTTGTTGATGTTAGATTTAACATAACTTTGGTTATGGTGGGGCTGAAGACTTGTTTTCTCGATAGGACCACCAGATTATTTTTTTGTTTGGGCATGAGAGTAGCTACCATCTAATTAGGCTATAGATTAGAAGCTATTTTGATTTGATCTTTGGTATTTTATTCATCAAGTAGTGAATAACTTTTGTGCTTAGCTATTGGCACCTCAAAGAGGTTTTCACCAATGAAGTTGTCTTGATTGTCCCATAGTGCCTCTAAGAAGGTTTCACTAATGAACATTGGCTTTTGACTTTGATTTTCTTCTAGTACTTTTATAAAAAGTTTCACTAAAATATACTGAGTTTGAACTTTGATTTTCTCTTAGTGCCTCTAAAAAGGTTTCACTAGAATAATATTATTCTACTACATGAATGTGGTCTTGGCCTCCTTCTTTATTCTTCAACTACTATGTCACCATGGATGTAATTAAAAAAAGTGTGATTTTATCAGTCCCAATTGACACTTACAGGAGATGGAATGTCAATAATATGGCTATTTTGGTTAATGGTAATGGTTTATGGAATGGGGAGAGGCTTCACAATCCTCATAGAAGATACTAGGATAACTTGCATCAAAGTTGAAGTACTCATCCTCAAAAAATATAGAAGGATTATAAATGTATTAAATTAATATTTAAGGCATGCATAACCAATGTTGTAACAATCATGAATATATTCTATATCTGAATCTAATTCCAACTCAATAGACTCTAAATCTGATGTTGAGATTAATGTTGATTCTGATTCTGATGCTAAATTTGATTTTGGTTTAATAATAGAACCTAACTCTAACTCTAATTTTTCATTTGATGGGCACTCTATTAAAATTATGTCTTGTTTAATGTTTGGTATTGGATAAGTAACAGCCTGTGATGGTATGGTGGGCTCCACAAAAACTAGTTTGTTAGAGTGGGACTCCTCCATAATGGGAAAAAGGTCAAGAGATAACTCCTTAGAGGCTATCTTAGCAATAGGAGGCTATTGAAAAATAGGCATATGGTTGAGGTAATAATATACCAAAAGGTGGTTATAATAATTAAGAAGTGAGTCAACAAAGACTGGCTCATCAGAGTGAGACTTGTCAACAACAAGTATAGGATCAATGGGTGATACATCATAGGTTGACTTACCACAATTGGTTGGTTCAATAAAAACATATTGGATTAGTTGGTTCTCTTGGCCCTGGTTTCCAATGAGTTGGAAAATATGCATTTTGAACACATCTTGGTATTTGAATGATTAGATCAATTAGGGTTTGGATGGGATTGGTACTGGATGAGGAATGTCTTATGGTTGGATAATGGTATGGCATTAGGGAGTGTGATTTATCACATGAGCCAAAGGATGAGGTCATAAAATTATAACAACAAGATGGTGTAGAGTGTGGTTGTTTACACAAGCCAAAGGATGAGGTCTCAGAATGGTAATGGTATGGCATTAGGGAGCTTGATTGCTTACATGAGCTAAAGGAGAAGGTCTTGGAAGGATAAATTTTGGGCATTATGGAGCTTGATAGCTTTCACAAGCCATAGGATCTAAGTCCTCCTCATAAACCATATCATCCCAATCTCAAGTTGGTTCTTGACTATGTTATGTGCATTGATTATTGTAAAGAGGGTATGGATCCATATCCCAAACAACATTATCTATAGTTGGGTCTTCAAATTACTTCTCATAAATCATATCATCCCAATTGGTAATTTGAATTAGATTTTATGGATTTTGACTATATTCCCCATATGGAGTATTGTAGGGAGAATAATAAAACTCCTTAGAAAATATTTCTCTATAGGGGTTTCTAGTGGGATTCTATATGGCCATTCTATCATAATTTGGAATGTACGTGAATCCACCATAAGTGTATCTAGACATCCACATAAATGATGAAATATCTGAAATAAAAAGGCACAGAGTTTTGGAAACTCTTTAAAACAATGTCCAAAGGACAAATGGTTCAAAATTGGTCTAACTTGGTCGAAGGAGGAAATGTATCTCCAAAAAATGATTTGATCATAGAGTTGTATCTCCAAAATTATTTGTGATAAAATTTAGCATAAAATAGTCTCACATAAAATGTCTAATTTCAAATGTCATACACATAAAAGGTCAATCATTTGAATAAAAACTAGCACGTCAAAAGTCTAGGTTAAAGTGTTCCAAACAAGGTTTAAACTAGGAAAGGGAAAAGAGTCACTAGGTCTTTTGTCCAAACATGGAGTCAAAAGTTGGGCTCAAACAAGCTATGTTAGGACTTTTGGCCAAATGGCATCAAAATCTAGACTTGAAATAAATGCATGATGTGAATTTGATTTAATTTAACAAGTTTGGAAATAACTTTGACTTAGACCTGACACACAGAATCAAATATAAACATGATCAGTTGGTATAAGGCAAAAGGATCTTGGAGAAAGACTATGTTCTCCTAAAAAAATCAAAAATACTGATGAGGATAAGCTCGACTAAATAAACAAATAATTAATATTCTTCAAATTTGGGTAATCGATTAACTGAAGTTATGTAACCCAAAAGAGAAAGGTCTATATATCAACCCCATGAATTGAGGCCTAAATAGAAACCAATCCATGTTTAAATCCAAAATTGACAAGATTAATTGAAAACTCAATGTTGAAAATTAGGATTTGACCAAACAAGCTAGACAAGATTAGACAACATGATGGTGCATAAACAAGTTCCAAATGGTATACATGACATGGTTTGAAACAAATGGTTTTTGATGCAATGGTAAATAAGTTTTGAAATAAATTGAGTATCCCAATGGCATAAGCATGCTAAATGATGTGATCAATTTTATGTTTCAAAGACTCAAAGGCAAAATGGTTTGATATGATTATGGCATTAGAACAGTACCCTCAATAACTCAAATGACACACACAAAAACAAATTTAGCAAAAAATTCAAGGCACAAGTGTGGTGTAAATCGGCTAGAATAATGCCTCTTTAGATAAAAGAGTGATGTATAAACAAATTAGTTTTGACATGGTTATAAATAAATAATTAGGTTTTTGTCTCAAAACATACCAAGCAAAAATGACCAAAATATAGTAAGTACAATTATTCAAATCCTATCAAGGGTATAACAATGTGGGGTTGACTAAAAATAATTGGTTTTTGATCATTCTAGATTGATCAATTATATAATGACTTTCACATCACTATACAAAATAAACACATGTAATTGGGTGTCCACAACACTTTTATTGTTGCAAAAGGCCTTGTCTTTTTTATAACCACTACATCCATCACTTTCTCAATCTAGTATGATGTCTAAAGTGCAGATACATCCCGTGTGCAACTCCAACACTAGAAGGTGGTTTAACCACTCAAACCTCTGATCCTAGTAGGAGTGGTTGAAGTTAGTGATGGGAGATAAAACCTTGGGTCAAATCTTCCCTATAGAACTTGCGGGAGGTAATGAATTCCTCCTCATAAACCAAATTTACATAAAAATAAATGACTAAATAGAAAGACTTTAGGGTCATTTTCAAGGTCACCCAAATTATTGTGAGTTTTTTTGGGAAGTGGTTTAGATGAAAATTTTTCTATGCCTTGGACTATGCATGTTTGCAATAAAGATGGTGCTTTTGATTCCAAAGTTCCCTAAAGGGGATGGATGGAAGAGCATACATAGAACATCCCTCTTTTTGCCAATCAAATTGTATTTAAATAACTATTAAAGAAAAAATTTGACAAGTGAGTTCAATTTTAAACACTAAATGAAAAATTAGGTGGTGTTCTTTTGACCCCTTGCTCTCAAGTTGTAACTTTGATAGCATAGTTTTTCAAAACATTCACTTAATCACCTTAGATTTTTATTAAGCACCAACTTTGAAAGTGTGTTTGGTTAAATGCAATCAAAAAAACTTCTAATCTACTCCCTCAACCTACAAAAACACAATTATTAGGGCTTGCTTTGAAGCAATTAAGAGTTTGAGCAAACAACATTAAATTTTTTAGCTCTCTATTGTAATCCCATTGTTACACAGTCAATATCATTATTCACCTATAAAATCACAATTTTATACAACAATATCACTATTATGGGATATATTTTATAGAAAACAAAATATCATTATTTAGATGATAAAATCATTGGCCAAATCAACAAAATCACTATTTTAAATGAAATCACTACCCAAATCAACAATATCACTACCCAAGAAGCAATATCACTATTCTGGTTGACAAAATCACTATTTAGCAACAAAATCACTGTTACAAAATAGAAAACACAAAATCACTATTCTATTGACAAAATCATTATTTCTAAATATGAAATCACTGCATAGGGTCAATAATATTTCTATTTTGAATAAAATCATAATTATTAAAAAAATAGAATTTTAACTCAAAAATTTCACTCTATTTGGCCTCCAACTCTAAGATCCTACATAAAATTGGCTAGTAGGTTGCTTGTAGGAGATTTGTGACCAAATTTGTGGGCCTAAGGTCCCACCAGGCATGCCATTATATGAACTAGGAATTTGACTCAAGAGAGGATGGTTAGTATTGTATTAGTCCCAAAATAAAATCAAAATAAAATAAACACACTATCATAACATCTCTAGGCCTATTTATTAGGGAGATCTTAGTTAACAAGACTAGAATATAAAACACAACTAAAATTTAAAATAAACCTTTTTTTACCTTCATTGGATGCTCCAAACAACTTTTTAAAGTGCCTTGCTTGGCTTTGTGCTCATGAAGTCTTCATCAATGAAGTGTGGCTACCTCCATCTCTCCTTGGCACCATGTTTGGCTTTGGATTGGCTTAGCTTGGATTAATATTTGGGCATTATAACACTAACATTTAATTATTTTAATGCATTTGGGCATTATAATTTTGGCATAAAAGAGCTTTGAATTTGATAGGCAAGGCCTCCTATTTGTCGATTTTCAAAAATGGTTAGAATCAACCTAAACCATCCATCTCAAGATGGAGATGTGTGGCTAAGGATAAATATAATTATGAAATTCTTTATACAAATATCCCCATTAATATTTGGGATAGAGGGGCAATGAAAATTCATGGAAGGTCTTAATGAGGCATGAAAGGCATAAATCTTGATATTTGTGGCATTTATGGCTTATAGATGCCACCCCATAGGCTGATGTCATTTGATGATGTAGTTAATGACAATAAATTTCTAATAAATATTTATTAAACAAGTTCCATGTAATTATTAATTAGGCTCATGATTTTAATTAATTATCTTTAAGCATGATTAGGTACTTTGATGCAAACCTTGGCTCTTTGGTGCACAAATTACTCAAATTAGTCAGAATGTCTTGTTATTGGCCTAAAATTTGACTAGATTGGAATTGGAAGTCAATGTTAGATGTATTGGATCTGTTATCTCACTTAGGATGTTTTCAACACCAAATAACAAAGGCACATGTCTCATGTAAGAGATTTGATAGGAAAGAGCAATCCAGAGCATTTAGGTACAAAATTAGCATTTTGACTCGAAATGATCTGATTAAAGTTAGATGATTCATAAATTAAATTTCCCCATTTAGGGATAATTTGGCCAAAATTGGCACTTGAATATGTTAGTTTCAAATATTTTAATGCATTTTAGTGTTTTTAGGCCAAATTATGCATTTTGGTGGAAATTGGTCAAAACCCTGATTGAAGGTCATCGGTGGCCAGTTTTAGGTGTCTACAATTAAAATTCAATTTGATGATGAGGCAAGACTACAAGTCAAGTAATATCATGGAGATGTTTGAATCTCCTAAGTTTTTGGGCTATTATTCTCTCATGACAAATGGGTGTCTCTGCTTATGCTTCTTAGGAGACATCTTTCTTGTGGAAAAGCAATTTTTTCTGTTCAAGGTGTGTTTAGGGATTCTTTCTCTAAAGGAAAGGTTTATATGGAGTATGAGGAGGATTTGTAAAATTTCATTCTATATGGTTTCATTATTTTAATATTTTTATGCATCTTTCTTGTTTAAATAATGGCTTGAACATCTATTGGAGTTTATGGTGTTGTCTTATAATAGAAAATTTGAAGGCCATCATGCAATTTTATCATGATTGGAGATGGTTTATAGGTGATAAAAATGAGCCTAAGTTTATAATACTTAAGGTAAGTCTATTTTATTATTATGAAAGTGTGATCACTCCTATTTTCTTGATATTGTGTGTTTCTTCTTCATATGGCAGGGTATGGTCAAGATGGTGTATTATCAATGAGCAAAAATGTAGAGATCTGGTAAGAAAAGGTTTGCATAGTGATAAAGGGGGCTTGTATCATCTCTATGAGGTGTTCCTTTATTTTTTTTGTCCTTGAAGTATTTTTAGGTCCTCAAGATCAGTTGGTGCCCATTTTGTCATTATGTCAAAGAGGGAACTGTTAACATTTTGGCCTCACAAGCTAAAATGTCAACCCCTATCATTTGAATATTTGATGACCATTGCCTTAGATTAATTTTTTATTCCCCATAGTATACTTATTTTAAATAAAAAATGAATTCTATAAGATTAAAAAACTAGACCATCATTTAGCCATCTTGCAGGGATAATTTATCGAAATGATGATGTGCATAGGGACGTCAATTTAAAGCTATAGTAATTAACCATTTAGATTTAAAAAATACTTAAAAATTAATATGTGTGTGAGGACATCAAGTTTAGGCCTCATTAAATATCCATTTATATTCAAAAGAGTGAATGCATATTATAGATCTGGGGAGCTCGGGTAGAAGATTACAACACATGCAGAGTCTAAGAGTCAAAAAGTGCATAGAAAAAGATCAACAGTCCAAATTCAATCAAATCAAATATCCAATGGTGAGTGAAAAAATGATAAAATAGTAGGTCTCAAATATAAATGAAGCATGTTTAATCATACATTCATATATAAATGGCACATAAGAAGTCAAAAGGTCAAAACATCCTTAGAATGATATCAACGGTTTGTGTTTAATCAGATCAAAAGATCCAATGGTATGTAGACCAAGATTGAGTTAGTAGGTCCAGGGAGATCAATGAAGAATTTTCACTCATGTAAAGGGAGATCAATGATGTGTGTAAGGTCAAGGATCAATGGTATGGTTGAACTTATAGTAAAGAGTGCATTCTATAATGGATCTTAATTAGTTAAGAACTTTTAAAAGAGCATCAATGTAGGGAAAAGTTGGAAAAGGAATGGTGTGACTCTTGTAACTATTTTTTGAAGTGGCCCTGATTAATTAAAAGTTTTTAAGGAGGATAAATGTGAGGTGTTTGTAACTACTATTCTGAGTGGAATTGAGCTCATTAATGACCCTTTTAGTGCAAAAATTTCTCTCCCTAGCTTTTATTTCATCTTATAAATGTAGGCATTGAGCTCTTGATTCTCATCCCTCAGGGATGGTATGACTAGACTTTGTCAAAATTTATACTCATGCAACTCTTGGATTAATGAGAAAGACACTTATAGTTGTTTACCAATCTATGCTTAGTGTTTTCTATTTGTTTGATATGCAAAATTGGTTTAAGCTTCCCTTTGTAGGTCCAAGTTCAAATTAAGTGCTAACAAGCTTTCCTTGTAGGTCATCTAGTGTTTCATAATATTGATATCTTAGGTATAAATTGGATTATTGATTGTTAGTGTCTTCTATCAGGGCTTATCTTCATTTCTCTCTAGCCCAATTCAATCAAACTAACCTTTATGCGAAGCACTTTTGCTTGGAAACAATTGTAGGCACTATGTTAAGTCTATTCATAGTCCATTAGTGTGTCAAGATTTCAATATTATGAGTGGATATAATGGATTCATGGTGCATCACCACACTTAAAGTAGTTTTTCATTCATGAAAATCCTTCTCTCTTTTAATCCCAACCTATTTAGGTCTTATGTAAGCACTATAATGAACAATCTGAGCAGCTAGCCTCATTAAAAACCCTATAAGTCTAACCCAAGTTTAGGTAACCCACAACCTAGGGTCATTCCCATGTTGGACTAGGTTTGAGTAGAGGATCCAAGTAATCCTTCACTCAGCTAGGGTGCAACCTAAGTCTCCAACAGTTCTATCATACCTGATGGGATAGCTTTCAAGTGCCCAAAAACATGCTCTAAAGATATTGGAGGACATTTGGAAGCTGAAGACATCAACAATATCATCTACAATCATCTTGGGTAAAGTTAAGCATCTTTGGAAATTTTGTAATCAATCTCAAGTTTGGAGATACCAATGGTTTCATGGTTTTAGAGGTAAGAAGCTTTTTTGTCATGGTTTTGATTTGATACACATATTGAATAAGGAGCCATGGCATACCATGAGGTAGAATTTTACCCTCCACCCCCATATCCACCTTATCATATCCCATATGATCCATACATTGATCCTTACCAACCATATAATCCACATCTTCCACATTACCAAGACCATCCACCATACTTTGAGCCTCCTCCACCTCCATCGAAACATCCTCATCCTCATAATTAGTCCTATTATCAACCTTTTACCCCTTGCAATCCACCTGCACCAAACACTGATTATCTAAACTTAGAGATTGAGAAATTAAGAAAAGAAAGGGACAAGTTGTAGGAGATTCTTAGACAATAGAAAAGGGTTGAATTCCAAGATTTTATTCCTCGTCAAAATACTCCTACAAACTAACCACGGTCAGTTAAATTGGTCACTCCACATCCTTTTCTTGCCTCCCTAGTCATAAGAGATTTTTTGGTCCATAATTGTTTACTTAATGATAAGGCAAATCTTTCAATTGTTCCCAAATTAGTGGTAGACACCTTGAATCTAAGGTATGAACTTATTTTTGACTTTGAATTGTAATGGAATGGGTCTCCCATGAAATTATTTTGCATTTTTATAAATCTTAAACTCACTTTCCATGTTCACCCTAAACTTTCAGTTGTGTAAGACCTTATTGTAGCAAATTTGTTGCCTCATTTTGCCTTGTTTTTAGGTAATGACTTTATGAATAAGGTTAGAGGGTACTTATTCAAAGACTTGTCTCATATAGTTTTCAAACTTTAACATGGTGTGGAGGTAAAAATCAAGTTTGATTCACTCTCTAAGTTCTATATTCATCCACCTCCTTCAATCACCCCAAGGGTAGACTGCCTTCACCTTCCTTCCCCAAGGCAATCCACTTATGTTCAAGATCCTATACCTACCAAAGATCCTAAAATAATACCCACATGGAATAATTCATGGGCCATGGATCCTAATTTCATCATGTCCACCCTTGAAAATGAGGGTAATGAAAATTATTTTTGAAATCTATTATTATTCCTTCATCTGCTATTACTCATGTACCTACTACCCCTCTTCACACCCCACTCATTCCCAAAAAATTCATAAAAAATCATTCAAGATCCCTAGTTGGAAGGATACCCTTGAAAGCATAAAATATCCTAATGATATATAATTCACACCCACCCTCTCCCCTCTTGAAAAGAAGTCAAATACATCAATATTAGAATTGGATCATTTAAACATGGTGGGCAAACTATCAAAGTTGGTAAAGGAGGGGGCATTCATTCAAGAGATAGACGTAGTTGAGTGTCAAGAGCACCTTGTAGAGGATAATTATAGTGTTTATAAAGAAGATATTCAAATTAGGGCCCTTGTACACTCCATTAGATTAAAAGGTAAGCATGAGCAGAGCTTGAATGATAAAAGGGCAGTTGTAATGTCTTGATGATGGAGTTGAGCCAAATGAAATGCAAGTAGATATTTTAATAATAGACCAATTAGATAGTATAATCCATGATTATTTTATTGATATTGAAGTTAAGAATATATTTAAATACTAGTGGCAACACTTGTGTTTGGAGTTCTTGAATGAAATGGAACAACTTGGTGAGGTAGATTTGAGTGATATAGTTGAACAACAGGCTAATGCTTCAAATAAGGAAAGCAATGTGAATCAAGGAGTGCAAAGCCAAGATGATTTGGAACTTAATTGGGTTGAGGAAACACCTCTCTTTATTTATGAATAGGATGAGCAAATTTTAGCTAATCAAGAACCTTATGATGATCCTACCAAAGTGAAGGAGGTGAGTAATCAACTTGATGACGTGTACATAAATGGTAGAAGTTCAAATGAACCTTGTGATTTGTTAATTGACTAAGATGAGATTTACTTTTGGGAGGACTTAGAAGACTTTTTATTGAATTCAAATACCTCACCTCTTCACCCATCAAAGCTTGAAAAGAAGGAACTTGTCAAGAATGCTTTGATAATTAATCATCTTGAACCCAAATAGCAAAACCGGTTACAGCTCTTGATTGAAGAGGAGATGAGGTCATTGATGCAAGATATAAATATTTGGGAGAAGTATTATTTGATTTTTAACCCTCATAATTAACCCATGCACATAGGGATGAACCTAGATGGTCATTTCACTCTTCTAGGTAATCAATAGAGTGATAGTTGTAAGAGGAAGTTGTCACATATTGATCCAAGTTTGATTGCACACTAATAATCATATGACAAATCCACATTACGGTTCCATAATGATCACAGAACATCTCCATTTGAAACCAGGGGAATGAATTCAAAGTTAGGTCAAATTTTTATTAGTTAGTTTGTCCAAATAAGTGCTTTGCATAAGTTTTTAGGTTATGTCTTGTTGTTTAGTTATTTATCTTATTTGTCCTTAGTTTTTAGATGTGTTTTTTAGTGTTAGGTTATTACGTTATTGTGTTTGTGTGTGTCTTGTTTATGCTGAAAGTCTTTGAGGTGTCAAGAATACAACTCAGTCCAAAGTTTCATCTTTTTATGCTTCTTTGTTGAGTCACCTTGTCATAAAAGTGTCTAGGTTTCATGACCAATAGGTTGGTCAAGCCAATAGAATCACCAAAAATGTTAACATTTTCCTCACAATCCAAAATTTCAACCCCTATCATTTGAATATTTGATGACCATTGCCTTATCTTGATTTTATATACCCCATCATGTCCTTGTTTTAAAGAAAAAAGACTAACATAAGCTAAAGAAACCAAACCACTATTTAGACATCTTATAGGGATAATTTAGCAAAATGATGATGTGCACAAGGATGTCAAGTAAAATCTAAAAAAATTAACCATTTAGATTTAAAAAATCCTTAACAAGTAATACATGTGTGGGGACATCAAGTTCAGGCCTTGTGAAATAGTCATTTAGATACAAAGGAGTGAATGTATGCCATAGATCTCAAGAGATCAAGTAGAATATCTATATCACATACAAGGTCAAAGAATCAAAAAGTGCTTGGAACAAGATCAATAGTTGGAAATCGATCAAATCAAAGATCCAATGACAAATGGAAACATGACAAATTCATTAGGTTCCTAAGATATAATGGTATGAATTTAATCATACATTTATAAATCAATGATACAAAAGTAGTCAAAAGGTTCCCAAAATGAGATCAATAGTATGCAATCAATCAGATCAAAAGATCCAATGATGCATGGACAAATCTCAAGTTAGTAGGTCCAAGTAGATCAACAAAGCACATTTACTGATGCAAAGGGAGATCGATGGTACACATAAGGTCAATGATCAATGGCATGCTCAAGCTTTTGATAAAGAGTGTGTTCTATAATGGATCTTGATCACTTAAGAGCTTTTAAAAGAGAATCAATGCAAGGAGAAGTGGGAGAAGGAATGGTGTGACTATTACAACTATTTTTTGAGGTGGCCCTGATCAATTGAGATTTTTTAAGCAGCATAAATTCAAGGTGGTTTTAACTAATATTCTAAGTGGAATTGAGCTCATTAATGACCCTTTTAGCATGAAATTTTCTTTCTTTAGTTTTTATTTCTTCCTATAAGTGTAGGCATTGAGCTCTTAATTTTCATCCCTCAGGGCTAGTATGACTAGACTCTACTAGAATTTGTATTCATGCACCTCTTAGATTAATGAGAAAGACATTTGTAGTTGTTTACCAATATGTGCTTAGTGTTTTATATTTATTGGATATGAAAAAGTGGTTTAATCTTCCCTTTGTAGGTCCAAGTTTAACCTAAGTGATAATAAGATTTCTTTGTAGGTTATCTAGTGTTTCATAATATTGATGTCTCAGGTATAGAGTGGATTGCTGATTGTAAGTACCTTCTATTAGGCCTTACCCTCATTGCCATCCATCTTAATTCAATAAAAATGACCTCTATATGAAGCACTTTTGCTTGGAAACCATTGTAGGCACTATGATAAGTATATTCATAGTCCATTAGTGTGTCAAGAGTTTAAGCCTATGAGTGGATACGATGGATTCATGGTGCATCACCATACTTAGAGTAGGTTTTCATTCATGTAACTCCTTCTATCTTTCATCCCAACCTATTTAGGTCTTAGGTGATAACTATAATGAAAATTATAAGGAACTATCCTCATTAAAAACCCTAGAGGTCTGACCTAATTTTAGGTAACCCACAACCTAGGGTCATTTCCATGTTGGACTAGGTTTGAGTAGAGGACTCGAACAATCCTTTGCTCAACTAGGTGTAGCCTAAGTCTTCAACAAGATCATATGTGAGATTTTTTAGATCCAAAGAGCTTATATGGTTGAGTTTGGTTTTAGGTAAGTTTATATAAGATGAGCATGATGTTAGGGGGAGATTTCTAAGCTCTGTGAGCATTTTTTTAGGACCAAGGATCAAGTTGGCATGTTGAGGAAGAGACCCTTTGTCATTAATATTAAAGGGGTAGAAATTTTAAAATGAATGAGTTGTTAAATTTTGGAGAGAGCATTCTGAAAGGTGTTTTCCATCAAAATTTTAAAATGAATGAGTTATTCACTTTGGGAGAGAGCATTTTGAAAGTTTTTTAACATCAAAAGTTTAGAATTAATGAGTTGTTCACTTTGAGAGAGAGAATTTTGAAAGGTCTTTGCCATTAATGACAAAGGGATAGATTATTTAGCATGTTTGTGAGATGCATTAATTGTCATTGATGTTAAGGTGATCTGATTACATAATTCATTAATGATAAAGTGATAGGTTTTAAGTGGAGTTGAGAGTGCATATATTATGTGTAGGTATTTGAGATGATAGATAATGCTGTTGATATTATGTTTCTATTGCAGAGGTCATATGAGGAGTTATGACTGTTTGGAGTGCTTCTAAAATTAAAATTAATTAATTAGAGCAGTCATATGAATGTTTAGGTTCTCCTAGTAATCTTGGCAAATCAAGTTAAGTGATCAAATTGATGACATTAGCACTTAAACATGTAAATTTGTCAAAATAAAGTGGTCACATGGTTTGTTCATATTTATTCCTAGATCATATGGTTCAAATTTTAGGTCTTGATATGGTGTCTTGTAAAATATATCAAGGTACAAAGTTAGCTTTCCAGACAAATTACAATATTTCCCATACTTAGCCAAATTTGCTCTAGCAGACTATGACATGCCAAAGAATATCAAGTTTGAAGCCTCCTTAAATAGATGTTATGAAGGTAAATTCAAGGCTACCAAGTGTTAAAATATAGCTCAATTGGATCTAACGGCACATGTTTAATCACAAATGGAGATCTAATAGTGAGCACGAGGTCAATAAGTTAAAGGATCCTGAGATTACACATGGGAATGCCAAGTGGTGTAAGTGAGTTATTATGTTTTAAATACTAATAATAAGTTAATTAGAAATCACATGGAGATTTAAAATGGCATAAGTGCATAGACTCTAGCAGAAGGGTCCACAGAAGGCACATGGGGCTATCAAGTGTCTCAATCTTGGTAACATGGATCAAAGATCATCAGTCAATAATTGAAGGTAAAGACTAGGTGACTAGTGAGGAGATCGATGAAGTATATTTGATCAAATTTATAGAAGGCACGAGATGGATACACGTTTTTGAAGCTTTTGCATTACATAGTAACTATTGGAATTCAAATTAACAAAGGAAAAACTAGTCTTTATTGTTTGAGCTATAACTTTTGTTGTATGATGAATTTAATAGTGGTATAAAAGGAAAAGTTGTAAAGGAATACAAGGTACATCCATAAAAATTGGCTATAATGTTTGAATTTTTATACAAGTGAAAATATTAATATCCAAAGTTAATTGTGTTTTTGACTATCTTTTGCAAGTGACCTGAGAAGAATGTTTGAGTTTTTTAATGATGTTTTGATATTTCATGATGAATTATCTATTGGAGAGTGTTGTAAAATCCATGAGGATCATCTATATGGATTTTTGAGGTTTAATTAATCCATATTTAGTATGAAAAAATGCTTATAAGTTGGCTATTTATTCATTCATAGTGTTCTTGTGTACAAGACTATTGTTTGAGTAGGTTTTGCATATACAGAAGAGTGTAGTGATGGATACAATAACTTAAAGGTGTCTTAGGGGTCATGTATAGTAAATATATGTATTTTAAAGTGGTCTTGTGGTTCTAATTTTCTCATTGAAATTATAAAATAGTGAATAGGTCTCCATGAGACCTATAAGGGCTATTAAGGCCTATTTGAAATGTGTCATTTCTTAAGGGTGACCCATGGATGCTATGGTCAATGTTTTAGTGTGATAATAAGCCTTAAGGGTTAAGGAAATTTTAATGGCTAACTAAGAAGATGATATTCATGAAGGATCTATAAAGAGTGAAATCAAAGGTGATAGTTTCTAAAGATTAATAATTGGAAGATAGAGCTATGAAGCAAAGTAAGAGGAGAGGGAGTGTGCCTAGCAAATGAAATAAACATTATAGTAGGTTGAGGAATATGTGTGTGAATTTTAGGTCATAATTATGATGTTATAATAATTTAATTACATGATTGAAGATTGAGGATGAGTGATTAAGTCTAGAGTGAACCAAAAGGTGTTTTAGATGCCTTTCTTGTGTATGCAAGCTTGAGAGAGTGTGAAGGGTTGAAAGATAAGTTTTATACATTATTTTTCCATCATATTGAAAGGACCTAAAAAATTTGGAACTGCTGATTTCATAGGTGTTGTGTGGGTTCTCAACATCTAGAATAAGTTGGTTCTTATTCATGCTTAGGGGTGGATGCTTCTTTTGAAGTGGGTGCTTCACTAAAAAATTTCATGTTTAAGATCATCTTATAGAACAAGTAGTCCATGTGTTTATAGGATTGAGAGTGGGTTTTATTCCCCATGATGGTTTTCTATGTAATTCATGTGTTTTATGTTTGATCTTGCATCATCTTTATGTTTCATTGTTATTAATGACTTGTATGCTTTATGAATGCTAGTGATGATTGATTACGAATTGAAAGGATTGGAATTGAAGTTTGGATTATCTTGCATCATTGATTCACCACCCCTCTTATTGATTATACATCTAACAAGTTGATCTAAATTTAATATTTTTAAAGGATGCAAGATATTACTATCTTTATTTAATTTGGTCAACTTAGTCTATTATTTTAGATAACTTGAGAAAAGTGGTGTAATGTTTTTTATTAAAAAAATTAAGAGATTTAATATTAATTAAGAAATTTAAATTAATAAAATTGAAGGTAATTTAAGCTATGGCCTTAGAGAAGAGATATCTTCAGTTAGTGAAAATTAAGAAAAATAAAAGAATGTTATGCATGGATGGAAAACTTGGAGAAATGGGGACATGAAAATTTAGATGATAATTGGCATGGAAAGAAGAGGGATGTGGAAAAATTGAAGGAGAATGGTTTTTATAAATGAAGGTTTAATAAATTAAATAAGGGGAGATAGAGAGAGACAGACAGAGATAGGAGAAAAAGATATGGAAAAGAGAGAAAGAGGCATCTTCATACAAATCCATAAAGGTCAGTTCTAAAAATTATATTCTTATGTGTATTATTAGTTAAATTTTTTAGAGATTATTATGTAAGGAAACATTTTTATTAGAAATAATTTATGACTACATCTATATACGAACATTTATATCAGAATTGTATATCATTCAACATCTTATTTTATAACTGAAATATATTATTTTATGTTAGACTGCATCATATTTTGTTAAAAAGGGCAACATCTTACTCATATTAACTATGTATTAACCATAAAGGGTAGCATCTTAGCTTTAAGTTAGTAGGAAAAAGGTTTAGAAGGCAGTAAATTATTATTATTTTATATCTTGAAACCATATAAATTTCAATGGCTACATGATACCTTAATAAGCAATGTATAAACGGATTTGGTTGTGTTACAAATTGATCAACATCTAATTTTTATAGACTGCGTTTTAAATAAACAAATGACATCCTTTATAGTAACTGTGTTCCACCATTTTAAGCTTGAATTTATTCTTTTAGATTCATGTTTTACTATTTTAAGTCTACATTTCATTTTGTGAGCAACATATTAGAGATAGGTATGCATATATAAGTGTTGTGTTTTATATAAATATGGACTGAGCTTTAATTGAAACATCAATACAACATTTCGAAACACTAAATATTTAAATCAAATGCTAAGTATATTTTTGAAAATATTGAGTCAAAATATTAAAATGCTGCATCATAAGTATAAAAAATTGAGTATTATTTTGAAATGTTGAAGTGCAGTAATGTATCTTCTTAATTTAAGATTGAATGTTTGGTTGAACTTTATTATTGCCTCAAATTACTATGGTGCAGTTTGAATTGAATTGCATTACTAGCTTTGTTACACCATTAGACTAAGTTACATTATCAAATCGAGTTACGTTTTATGAATTGAGCTTAATTATTATGGAATCTATATGAGAATCATGATGATATTATATTTATTAGTATTTCCCTTGAATTGAGATAAGTGTTGAATGCTCTATATACCTAGTTTAGAAAAAAATAGTAATTTTAGTTTTTTGTTATTGCATAGAAGTAAAACAATGAGTCATTAATTAAATCTTGAGTTAAAGATAAATATGTTGTGTTATTAATTAAAATGATAATTCAAATATAATATTTGAGTCTTGGTAAAACTACAGTGATAAGAATTACAATCTTTGTATTTATAAAATAAAATGAAACTACAACATATTATCATAGATAAGAAGTATAGTGGTCCTGTTCATATAAAAATAATTATAATAAGTAGGAAAGCTCCATATTTTTTGGTTAATAAATAAGTAGTAAATGCACAAAGGAAACTATGTTTCTTCTTTAATGTAAAATCAAATATTAGTTGGAACTTTATTATTTTGACTCGGATTTCCATATGGTAGTTGAGCCGAGTTGCCTCACCAACCTGAATTGGACAATGAATTGGAGTTACCTTATATATATATATATATATATATATATATATATATATATATATATATATATATATATATATATATATATATATATATATATATATATATATATATAGAAAAGAGAGAATGTTTATGTTAGTAATGTGTATATTTGATAAATTGAATATTAATGATAATCTTGTATTTTAAGCATATGCTTAAGTAGTGCATTTTATGCAAGATAAAGTGATAAGAGTACTTAAAAAGTGTATTGACTCTTTGACATTTATTATAATCTATATTGGATGTATCAAATAACTACTCATGAAAGAGGTTACTTGCTAGGATAATATAGAATCCTTAAATGACTTTCATAATACTTGAATGGTAGTTTAACTTACTTATCATAGATATTGGTTAAAAGATAAATAAATAAATATAGGTTCAATCATGCTTTTGATGGCTAAGTGTGTGTTAGTATCTATTATGAATGATTGTATGTGTTTGATCTAACTTGTATAATTAATTTCATGAACCTAGATTGTATAAAGTTGAGACACATAAAAAGAACTTGTGATTTTTTTTTATGATAGTTTTGAATTAGAGGATGTTTTATTCTATGTTGATAAATAACTCAGATTAACGAGAACAAAATCTTGATTTCTAGAGAAGTATATTTGACTATAATACTTGGGTTATATCTTAAACGTTCATGGAAGTTTTGTTTGAGAATCTTGTAAAACCTTGACTTGTGTCATAAATAATTGTTAGTATATATGTTGTTAGTATTTAAAACCTTTGTTTAATACATTTTATGAAATAATTAATAAATAAATATATTTAAACTTTATATCATAAAATAGAGTATTGAGTTGTGTGCCTAAAAATTATGATTGATTTATTAGCAGAAAAATCTAGGGTATATCTAGACCATATAATCCTATACTTGTTGGTTTAATAATTATAATATAATATTGTTTGTTCATGTTTGAGTAGGGCACTCATGAAAATTGATATATGATAATATGAGATATCATAGAATACTTCAACTTGGATGTATATGCCTAGATGGTACATACTATAGTTGTATGTCTAGACTTTCACTTATGTTTTGATTGATTAAACATATGTGTTGGTTATTACTTGAATAGTATGTTTTGTAATAATTAAAAGGACATCATGTATGCATGAATACAAACTTGAGAGAGTGTAAATGAATGTTAGGTATAATTTTATATGTTTCTATGATTTTCTTTGTTATATATACTTTCTTAAATAAAATCTTATGATTCCATGTAGTTATGACTACTTTGTATGACTTTGTGGGAAAACTAATAGTTATGTCTTAAAATACTAGACTATGATAATATGGGATGTCATGAGGTGTAGTTATTTGGATCCTAGTTTAGTAGTTGGGAATCTATAGTTTAATGTGAATTTTACCTAGGTGGTATAAACTATAGGTATTATTTCTAGTATGAAATAGACAATAATGTAAGATTTATTCATACTTTGATGGAATAAATGAATACTTTACTTACTCCTATGTATAATATGTGATGTAATATTATTTATAGGAGGATGTAATTAGTATGAATCTCATGGTTAAATAATGTATAGTAAGACATTATCTTTTGGTATGTTTTATTTATATGTCAATGCAATATCTTACAATAGAATGGGTTTTCTATGATATATTACATATTTAATTATAAAAACCATACACATTTAGGTATTTACTTATTCTTTAGATTCTTGTACCATTATATCTACTTATCCATAAAGGTTGGTCCATTATTTAATAGAGGATTGTACAGGGGATCGTTGGTCCTTGGTTAGTGTGGAAAAGTGTTCAGATGATGCTCTCCCTCCCCATATCAATACTACTTACCTGGAGACTACACTTGAGTTTATCAGAGATACACGAGTTAGTTCGATATGAGATTTAGAGGGCTTGGTATCTATTTATTATATTAAAGTTGAAGGTTTAATATAAATGTAATTATATTTCATTGGTGTATACTTGAACAATAGTTGTATTAGTGGACCAGTCATGCTGCATCCTAATGTATTTACTTTCGTTACATTTATAATATATTATATTATATTTAGTATTAGAATTTAGAGTTTTTATTGTTCTAAGTTTTTGATTATATTTGGTTAAGTTATTTTAGTATAAATATGGTTTGAGTGAATAAATTTTAAGTAATTAGTTTTAAAAAAATGCATTCTAAATACAACTTGAGGGGTTGTAACATGTGGTATCAGAGTTGTGGCTCAAACTCTAGGATCTAATGAGTCAATTAGAATTTTTATACCTCTTTATTTAGTAGAAAGGATAAATGTGAATATATGTATGACACATTAAGTATGTACCCTAAGAGCATTCATACCCCTTAAAGTAGTTAAAAGGTTGGTTTATCGAGTGTATCATTGGTGATGGTTAATTAAAGTGTCTAGGTAGGTAAGTGCATAGCTTAGTTCATGAGTTATGAACAAGAGTTTCTTACCATATTTTTAATCTTTTAGATTGAACATATCAAGTTTTATTACATCATTAATGGTAATCAAATAATAATAATGATTTGTGTTTTGTCTTATGAGTGTTTTAAAAATCATGGATTGATTTCCACTTAGGTGTTTATGCTTTAGTTTTGTCTTGTTTATACAAATCCTAGGAATGAGAATTGTCTTGTAGTTGAATGTAGATGTCATGGTTGAGAATTCCTTTGTGTTAAGAATTTGTTATGTGGATTAACATCCTTATATTTATATAGACTTGAGAAGAAGTCTTATCTCCCTTAGTTAGATTAGAGGTGAGTTGTTATGCTCTCATTATCCTCTTACATCATTTTAAGTTATCGATAAGATTCATATTTATAAGATGTTGATTTAGTGTTTTCTTAAAAAGAAAACTTGTTTCCGAAATGTTGTTTGATTTTATTACCTTGAGTTCACGGGATGGTGTTTTCTACTTCTTGTTGAGAGAAGTTCTAGGAATTTTGTTTTTGAGATGTGATTTCTCTACATTTCACACTTGTGACTATTTAGAAACATTATTTTATCTAACTTGTGAACTTGAACACGAGGAGTGCCTAACATTGAACTTATATTAATTCTAGTTGATTATAATTATTATGTTATTAAATACTTTTGTTTAAACTAATATTATTCTCTTTTAGAATCATGTTATTTTGAAGAGTTTTATATGTACCTTACTTTGTGAACAAGGTATAAGATGTGCAGAACATCTAAATAGTCTAAAAGAATTGAGATAAATTTTTTAACTTGTTGTGTGCTAGTCATGCAAGAAAGAAGACATTGTATCACTTATAAGGCTGTAAGGATTGTATGATCATTGGCCTTTATATGTTATGATAATTTTGATATTATTTCTTCTTAATAATGATTATAACACTATAGATTAAGTCGCAGAATATGATACTAGTTATGTTTAGTTAGTGACAACTTAATACAATTTTAGAATGATTGTTTGATTTTCTTGTTTGTGTGTTAGTACATATGGTATCATTTAGCATATAGTATCACTTTTTATGATCTATTATTATATATTTATGTTTCATTGAACTTTGTGCACATTGTGGAGATCATTAGGTTGTGAAAACTTTAGGGAAGAGTGATGAATTAGGAATATGATTTCTAAGTGATAGGATGGTATCCTATTTAGCCTCATATTGACTCGATTGTTACTAAGTTTTAATCTGACAAATGAACTTGTTGAATTCAAGATTTTATAGATGGGCTTATCAAATTTAGTCATATGACCATACACATGTATACTGTGAATGGATATTTCATGATTTTATATACATTAGAAATATAATATTTATAGTTTCTATTCATCATCATACTTATCAAGAGCTCCATAGAGTAGTGATAGTATTAACATGTTATACTTATCTAAAGCTACATATATTAGTGATAGTGTTAATATATACACATAATTCTTGATAGGTTCCCTAAATGCTTTTCTTCAAAATGAGAAATACACTCTCTAGGTTAAGAGAGATGTGATGAGGGGATAAATTTTTTTGTGAAACTATTATTGGTCATTTGTTTTGGATTTCATGATGACCTCATATATTTTTAAGAAGTCAGTGAAACTTTTACTGAGTTATTATAGGTTTGTCTTACTATTTTGGACCCCAAGGTGTTCATGATAGAACTAAGCAGTGTAAGTGACATTCACAAAATTTATTTGCATAAAAAGAAATGTCACAAATCAAGGTATTATAAGACCAATATACTAAGAATAGTGTTAATTGGGAGAACTATGATGAGTTTTTCAGATAAATTTTACATTTATTTACATGATTTGATACTTAATACTATGTTTTTATTCTATTAAAACTCTATTTCTTATTTATAACTTTTATTTGAGTAAGTTTCATCGAGATGATGATTAGTTTTAGGGGGAGTATGTTACATCCTGATTTCACCTTATGATCTATAATCTTTGAATCTATGGATTAATATGGTTATTATATGATAATCATTACTTTAATTTGAGCTTTATGACATATACTATTATGGGATAATGATATTATTGATTAGTATATATAATATGATAGCTGTATTTTAATTATTATATACATTATGGATATATATTTGTTAGTTTTATAACATTGATTGATATATATGATGACTTAGACTAACTACTTATTTGTTACAAGGTAGATGTAGGATAAATCCTACCCTCAGAGCTTGATGAGTGAGAGAATAATTATAGAGGATGGGTTAGATGAGATGATTGAGGGATGATGAAATGAATTACTAGTGACCCTAAACACACACACACACATTAGATTTAAAATATTATATGCATAACATGTTTTAAATACTATTGCATAATTAAGAAAATCTTGTATTTGATTATATTAGTATGTAAATTTAGTTCTTAATATGCATAAGATTTATTTAATTTAATTATCTTTATTTTTGAGAATAAATCAAGAAATAGCTATTTAATTACTACATGTGAATAGTAATTAATTATATAGTTATTTTACTATTGAAAATAGTTAGTTACATATCTATACATTAGTTAAATAAATAAATAATTTTATTTTAATTATTTCAAGAAGTTGAATTAATCTTAAAATACTAACTTAGAGTTTAGAAAATTAATATTTTTATAGCATGCATAAAATTGCATTGAAAGATAAATTTAGATATCTTTATTTAATTTGGTCAACTTAGTCTATTGTTTTAGATAACTTGATAAAAGTGGCATAGTATTAATTATTAAAAAAATTGAGAGATTTAATATTAATTAAGAAATTTAAATTAATAAAATTGAAGTTAAGATAAACTACAGCCTTAGAGAAGAGATATCTTTAGTTAGTTAAAATTTAGAAAAATAAAAGAATGTTACTCATGGATGGCAAACTTAGAGAAATGGGGACACGTAAATTTAGATGATAATTAGCATAAAAATAAGAGGGATGCAAAAAAATTGAAAGATAATAGTTTTTATAAATAAAGGATTAAGAAATTAAAGAGGGAGAGACAAAGAGAGATGGGAGAAAAAGATATGAAAAAGAGAGAAAGAGGCATCTTCATTTGCAAATCCATAAAGGTTGGTTCTAAAAATTGTATTCTTGTGTGTATTTTTGGATAAATTATATAGAGATTATTATGTAAGATAGCATTCTAATAATAAATAATTTATGACTGCATCTATATATGAATAGTTATATTAGAATTGTAAACATCTTATTTTATATATAGGACATATTACTTTATGTTAGAATGCTTTTTATTTTATTAAAATAGGTAGTATCTTACTCATATTAACCACATCTTAACTATAAAGGGCATCATATTAGCTTTACTTTAGTAGGAAAAAGGTTTAGAAGTTAGTGAATTAGTATTATTTTATATCTTGAAACCATCTAAATTTTAATGGTTGTGTGATACCTTAATAGGCAACATCTAAATTTATTTGGTTGTGTTATAAATTGATCAGTGTCTAATTTTTATAGATTGAATTTTAAATAAATAAATTTCATCCTTTATAGTAACTGCATTCCACCCTTTTAAACCTACATTTATTCTTTTAGGCCTACATTCTACTATTTTAGGTCTATATTTCATTTTGTGAGCAGCATATTAGAGATAGGTATGCATACATAAGTGTTATGTTTTACATAAATATGGACTGAGCTTTAATTGAAATTCCAAGACACCATTTTGAAATGTTTAATCTTTAAATCAAATGTTGAGTATATTTTTGAAAATGTTAAGACAAAATACTAAAATGTTGTACCATAAATATAAAAAGTTGAGCATTATTTTAAAATGTTGAAGTGCAATGACGTATCTTCTTAATGCAAGATTGAATATTTGGTTAAACTTTATTATTGCCTTAGATTTTTGTGGCATGATTTGAACTGAGCTACAATACTCGTTGTGTTACACCACTAGACTAAGTTGCATTATCAACTTGAGTTGTATTTTATGAATTGAGATTCATTATTATGGAATCCGTATGAGAATCATGATAATATTTTGTTTCTTAGTATTGATATTGAATCAAGATCACTGTTGAATGATTTGTATACCTAGTTTGGAAAGAAATAATAATTTTAATTTTTTTCTATTTTACAGAAGTAAAACATTGAGTCATTATTTAAATCTTGAGTTAAAGATAAAAATGTCGTGTTATCGATTAAAATGCTGAGCCAATTATAATCATTAAGTCTTGGTAAAACTATAGTGATAATAAATACAATATTTATATTTATAAAATAAAATGAAACTACAACATTTTATCATATATAATAAGTATAGTGGTCTTGTTCATATAAAAATAATTATAATAAGTAGGAAAGCTTTGTATTTTTTGTTAATAAAGAAATAGTAAATATACAAAGTAAAATATGTTTTCTCTTTAATGCAAAATTGAATATTAGGTGAAAATTTATTCTTTTAACTCAAATTTCCATATGGCAGTTGAGCCAAATTGCCTTGCCAACCCGAATTGCACAATAAACTGGAGTTGCTGTGTGTGTGTGTGTGTGTGTGTGTGTGTGTGTGTGTGTGTGTGAGAGAGAGAGAGAGAGAGAGAGAGAGAGAGAGAGAGAGAGAGAGAGAGAGAGAGAGAGAGAGAGAGAATTTATTTTAGTAATGTGTACATTTGATATATTGAATATTAATGATAATTATGTATTTTAAACATATGCTTAAGCAGTACATGTTATGCAAGGTGAAGTGATAAGAGAACTTAAAAATCTTATTAACTCTTTGACATTTATTATAATCTATATTTGATGTATCAAATAGCTATTAATTAAAGAAGTTACTTGATAGGATAATATAGAATCTTTAAATGACTTGTATAATACCTAAATGGTAGATTATCTTGCTTATCATAAATATTGGTTAAAAGATAAATAAATAAATATATGTTCAATCATGATTTTCATGGCTAAGTGTGTGTTAGTAACTATTAAAAAATATTGTATGTATTTGATGTAGCTTGTTAAATTAATTGCATGAACTTAGATTGTGTAAAGTTGAGACACATAAAAAGAACTTGTGAATGCCTTTTATGATGGTTTTGAATTACAAGATGTTTTATTATATGTTGATAAATAACTGAGATTAATGAGAACATAATATTTATTTATAGAGAATTCTATTTGGCTATAAAATTTGGGTTATATCTTAAAGATTCATGGAAGTTATGTTTGAGAAATATTGTAAAACTTTGACTTGTGTCATAAATAATTATTAGTATATATATGTTGTTAGTATTGAAAATATTTGTTCAATACATTTTGTGAAAGTATTAATAAGTAAAGGTATTTAGATTTTATAACATAAAATAAAGCATTAAGTTGTGTGTCTAGAAATTATGATTGCTTTATTAACAAAAAAGTCTAGGGTATATCTGGACCATATAATCCTATACTTGTTGGTTTAATAATTATAATGTAAGATTGTTTGTTCATTTTTGAGTAAGGTTTTTATGCACATTGAGATATGATAATATAGGATATCATATAATACTTGAGCTTAAATTTATATACTTGGATGGTACAAGTTAGTATTGCGTTTTATTTAGGATAATTTTATTTATCCTAAGTTCCTTTTTAATATGTGAAAAAATTGTATTTATGGGAATTATAAATTCTTATAAATCCAGATTACATGAGGTGACTCTCACCTCTTTATTCAACATAAGTTTTAGGAGGAGTTACTTTCATGTAACCTCCCTTCCTACACTTGGCTCTCTACTCCCTAATTTTTAAGGGATTAGACCATAAGTGGCACACACATTTAGGAGACTTGTAAATTCATTATTGGGGTATTTAGTAACTCTCATTATTACTCTATCTCTATAAAATATCTTCTCCTCTCCTTTTTTCATTATTTAATAACCTTATGCTCTCTCTAATTCTTCTATGTGTGCTCTTATCTTCTTGTACATGTGGAGAAGTTTTGGCAAGTCTCTTAATACTATCACTTAATGTTTTTAACCGATTCATTTGATTTTCTCACTTCAAAAATTTTTGTCTCAATTTTGGATTAAATTAGAGAGGTAGCTTGTTCTTATTATTTTTTATATAATTTATTCACTTCTTTGTTAGATTGATGAACGTTCATTGGATAAATATTTTATAGTATACAGAGTAAAGTTCATCTTTTATTAAAAAAATTTAAGAGTGTGCAGATTGTAGAAAGGATTTTGTATTTTTTTTTGCAAGACCTTCACCATTGAATATTTGCCTAAACCATCTCTTTTTTCTTGAGTTTTCCTCTAACTAATTTTCTAGGTTGATTCAAAAGAACTCTAACACTTTTTTCTGGTTAAAGAAGCACTTCAAGTCAAATTTATGTTACATGCACATCAAACAAAAACATATATATATTATATATTTGCTTCCTCATTACTGATCAAATATTATTTATTTTTGAGTTGATATATATATATATATATATATATATATATATATATATATATATATATATATATATATATATATATATATATATATATATAATCTCTCTTCTAATCCAGTGCAAGTTTTTTTCATTCAAATATAAGGGATAATTAATATATTCTTTCATATTTTTGTTCCCTATTTAAATTTTTTTTTTTTTTACACATAAAATCAAATAAAATAGTATTAAAAAAATCATGCTCAACTAATTTTTCCCTGGAAGAAAGTTTTTTTGCAAGTTTTTTCCAGCATTCTACCCTTGTCTTCCCCCGTGCATTTTTGTCAGCTCTTCTCTCCTTGGCTCTCCCTACTGAGGTGTCACCCCCCTACAATTTTTTTTATTTCCTTCCATTACTCTACCATAAGGCTAACTATACAAATCCATATAGTTTTTGTACTAGTTGTACAACCTCTTTGTTGCATTATTGGGTCTAGCTTTCTACTAAATATCTCATATTTCTCCTTCGAGATGCTTCTGGTTTAACTCTTTCCTACCTTGAATTTTCTATCTGAGAGATTCATTTATCTGAGACTATCTAAAATAATTCCTGAGCGCCATTTTTTTATAGATACATTTATTTATTTATTTTATTCTGGTCATCTCACTTTAAAGCCCTTCTCGTGCAAAAAAATAGCATAAGATTTTTATAATATATAGGGTTATTGATTTGTTTTTAATTTCATTTAAATTAAAAATTATCATTGTTTTCTTCTTAATGTAAGCTATTTTTAAAAAAAATCTTTTCTCTCAGCAAATTTTTCTTCCATAAAAAAATCTTTTTCCTTTTATCTTTAAAAAAAAGACATTTTCCATTTTTAAAAAAAAACATTCATATCAATTTTCCACCTTTTTAAATCAAAAAAAGATGTTTTTAAAATTTTATCATAAAAGTTTTTTATAAAAAAACAATTTCATTTGTTAAAATTTTAAAATAAGCATGAAATCTTTTATTCATGATTTAAATTTAGACCCTTCTGGCCAAATTAATTTGTAACACCTTTTTGGTTTGTAATTTTTTTTGTGCATTTTTTTACTATGATATTTATTTTACATTCTATTAATTCATATTTTCGATTCTATGTCCCTCCTATATCCTTCGTGTTTAAGTGATTTTTTCCCTATTCATTTTTCAATTCTTGAGAGAACTTTTGAGGCACAATGATTCAATTTTTTATCAAATTTAAACTCACTTCCACCAATTTCCATTTATGGAAATCACATATGCAATACATTTTCACTTTCAAATATTTGGTACACATAGTAGATGGCATAGATCCTCAATCGAACTCTACAACTGCCTTTACCTAAATTCAAGAGAAATAACAAGCAAAAAAAGATGATGCCCATAGAATTGATTGGTATGACCATGACCCTTGAATTGTATATCCATATTGATGGTTGTTCTCTTGCCTCTAATGCTTGATCTAAACTTAAATTTGTTTATGATGTTGTGAATGAATCTCGTAAAATTCAAATTTAGGATTAATTATCTAATTTAAAATACAATGATTTTAAATCTATAGATGATTTATTGATTAAAGTTAATTCTTTACATTCTCAATTTGTTTGTTTATGTGTTAAACTTTATGATTTGAATTTGATTCATATTATTATGAAGAAATATTTTTCTCAACTTTTTTAGTTTTTTATTACTAATATTCATTCTCAACTAGTTTTTCTTACTCTATCAGTTATGTTAACTTTTGAATTATGTTGTACTTTGTTACATCAAAAAGAGTAAAAATTGATTCAATTTGGTAGTCTTAAGACTAATGAACATGATTTTATTTTTAAACACCAACATAATAATGACAAAGGTAATGTTAAGTCCAATAATACACATGATAAAAAAGATTAAAAATCTAATTCTAAACTTAAGAAAAAATTAGAGTGCAATTATTATGACAAAACCACTCATGATGAAGATCACTACTTCAAAAATAAATGTCAAAAACAATGCTAGCACTAGTAACAATAAGATTTCAATAAAATAGAAGTCTAATATTAGAGTTATTTTTGTAGACACCTAAAACTAGCCATCGATAACCACCAACCAAGATTTTGATTAATTTCCACCAAAATGTACAATTTGGCTTAAAAACACTAAAACACATTAAAAAATTTGAAATTGGTATATTAAAGTGTTGATTTTGACCAAACTATAATTAAATGGGGTAATGCAATTTATAGGTCAGCTAACTTTGATCAGATCATTTTGAGTCAAAATGCCAATTTTACATGTAAGTACTCTGGATTGCTCTTTTCTATCATAAATATTACATAATATATGTGACTTTGTTATTTTGTATTGAAAACATCCTAAATAAGATAATGGATCCAATGCATCTGACATTAACTTCTAATTTCAATCCTGTCAAATTTTGGATCAATAACAAGGCATGCTGATCAATTTGAGTAATTTATGTACAAAGTGCTTAATCATGCTTAAGAACTAATTAAACCAAAATACAGTTTAATTAAGAATTTTATAAAAAAAATTGATACTTATTTTTGGAAATGAATATTGAATATCTACATCATCAAGTGACCTCATTTTTTGAGAAGATATTCTTAAGCCATAAATATCATAAATATCAAGATTCATGCCTCCCATGCCTCATTAATGCCCTCCATGGTTCTTAATTGCTCCTCTATCTTAAATATTTATGATCCTATTTATGAATTTTAATTGTAAAATTGAATTAATATTTAGCCACACATCTCAATCTTGAGATGAATGGTTCAGATTGATTCCACCTATTTACAAAATTTTATAAATAGGAGACATTGCCACATGAATTTTAAGCTATTTTGGTTCAAAGTTATTATGCTAAAATATTTTCAATAATATTGGATAATGAAAAGTTATAATGCACAAATAATTCTAAAATCCATTGCAATTAGTGTTATAATGTCCAAATATTGAGCCAAGCCAAAGCCACAAGGTGCCAAGGAGAAGAGGAGATAACCAAGCCTCATTTGATAAATATTTCATGAGCATAAGTTGAGCAAGCCACTATAACAAGCATTTGGAGCATCCAATTTAATTATGTTTTTTATTTGTTTTTTTTATTAATCTCACCTTAGTAACTAGGCCTAGAGATATATGCTAGTTAGTATGTTTTTATCAATTTGTTTTCATTTTGGGACTAACACAATACTAAACACCTTTCTTGAGTCAAATTCTTAGTTTACATCTTTTACTTATGCTTTACATGATTATCCTATTAAATGGATTATTGATTCTAGTGATACTCAATATATGACATATAATTTTCAATTTTTTACTTCTTTAGAACCATATCTTTCTAACAATCATTTAAGTCTTGCAAATCATGATTCTTGCAATGTTAAGTCATAAGAAATGTTAAAAATTTTAATGGTGAATTGCATGATGTCTTACTTGTTTCTGATTTAAAATAGAATTTACTATTCATACCTCGATTATGTATACATGATTATAAGGTAGAATTTATTAATGATACTTGTTATGTTAAATATACTAAGCAATATTTGTAAGTAGTTGCTAATTTTTTTATAGACAATGATAATTTATTCAAATTTACTGGATTCTCTTCTCCCTCATCTTCTCATGATTTTATTATTTTTAATGATGCTAACTTGTGACATGAAATATTAGGACATATCAATTACCAAAGTATTGATCTCATGAATAAAATTAATATGGTGTAAGTTTTGCCTAACATTTCTTCCACTACTTCTACTTGTAATGGTTGTATGATTGGTACAATTCATAGAGATTTTTTTTCTAAAATTCACTCTTGGCATGCTATTGCAAAGATTCATTTAGTTTATATTGATATTTTAATCCTTATAAAAAATCTTTATATTAATGGTGCTAAGTATTATTTAACATTTTTTTAAGATTGCGCTAGACGAGTTTGGATTTATTTCTTGAAAACTAAAGATCAAGTTTTAGACATTTTTATTGACTTTCATGTCTTTGTTAAAAAATAATCTCATTGTTCTTTACACATATTATGCACTAATAATGGTACCAAATATGTTAACAATGAATTTATTGAATATTGTAAGGAACATGAAATTGAGCATGAAAAAATTATTTCCTACACACCTGAGAAAAATGGTGTTTCTAAACTTAAGCATAGAACTATCACTAAAATGGATAGGTGTATGTTACATGCTAAAAATACATATTATAAATTTTAGAATTAAGTCATGTATTGTGCTATTTATCTTATTAATAGGACTCTCACTAAATCTGTTTTAAATATTACACTTAAAAAATTTTAGAGTGGTAGAAAACCTAATTTAAAACATTTACATGTTTTTGGTCGTAGTGCATTTGTTTATATTCTAATTAAAAATTTTCAAAATTTAGATTATAAAATAGACATATTTATATTTTTTGGTTATGATGAATGATCTAAAACATATAGGTTTATGATCCTCAAACTAACAAAATCAAGATTAAAAAAGATGTTAATATTGCTAAAAATGGTGTGCTTGATTGTGCTTTCACTTAGATTCTCTTGATATTGTTTTTGCTTCTTTTATTTTTGAATCTAGTAATAATCATAATGATATGTTGAATAATAATGTTGTTACTCCAATTCTTTCTCTTCCTTCTAGTCTTTCTCCACCTAAAGTTATGCCTAAATGGACCAAGACTACTATAAAATATTCATGAATTAACATTGATCCTAATGATATTCATCAAACTAGACAACAATTTTGAAATTATGCTTTGATGTCTAAAATTATAAAAAATAATGATCCTCAAACTTTAAAACAAGCTCAAGGTCACCCTCATTAGGAAAAATCTATGCATGATGAATACAACTCTTTGACTTCTAATAACATTTAGGAATTAGTTCCTTTACCTAAAGGGCATAATTTGGTAAGTTGTAAATGATTGTTTAAAACTAAATTCAATTCTGACAATCAAATTGAAAAATATAAACCTAGACCAGTTGCTAGAGGTTTTTATCAAATTGAAGAAATTAACTATAATTAAACCTTTGCTTCTATTGATAAAATACCCACTATTAAAGTTGTTTTAGCTTTAGTTGCTCACATGCATTGGTCTATCTATCAAATGGATGTTAAGAGTGCTTTCTTAAATGGTGACTTGCATGAAGAAATTTACATGTCTCAACCTCTTGGTTTTATAAATAAATAAAATGAACATCTTGTATGCAAGTTAAATAAAGCTATTTATGGTTTAAAACAATCTCCTAGAGAATGGTACTCTAAAATTTATCAATTATTTATAGTTCAAGGCTTTACTCATAGTTCTAATGATCCTAATTTTTTGTCAAAAATACTCCAAATGGTATAATTATCATTTTTTTATATGTTGATGATTTAATCATAATTGGTAGTAATAGTTTAATAGTTTTTTGCATTAAAAATGTCTTGAAAAATACCTTTGAAATGACTGATTTGGGTCTCTTACATTATTTTTTAGGCATTCAAGTTTGGCAAGAAAAATATAACATCTCTATTTCTCAATCTAAATATGCAAATGATTTATCATATAAATTTAATATGTTAGATTGCAAACCTATTGCTACTCCTTGTGAACTTGGTGTTAAACTTTTTACTGACATGAAAACAAAAAATGCTAGTCCAACTTTATATAGACAATTAATTGGTAGTTTAAATTATCTTACTCATACTCAACTTGCTATTGCCTTTTCTATTGAATTGGTTTCTCATTTTATGTCCAAACCTCAAGCTACTCACTTTAAAAGTTATATAAGAATTTTTCATTATATTAAAAGTACTCTAACCGATGACATCAAGTATACCTCAAATAACAATTTTTATTTGGAAGGTTATTCAAATTTTGATTGGGTTGGTGATCCAAATGATCGTAGATCCACTAGTGGTTATTGCTTCTCCTTGAGTTCTGGCACTATTTCATGGAATAGTAAAAAGTAGCAAACTATATATCTCTCTCTTCCATAGAAGTTGAATATAAAGCTTATAATCATGTTGCAAAGGAAGCTTTTTGGCTTAGAATATTTATTGCATATTTAAGCCACCCACAACATTCGACTACTCAAATTTTTAGTGATAATCAAAGTGTAATTACCTTATCAAAAAATCTAGTTTTTCATGCAAGGTCCAAACACATTGAGATTAAACATCACTTTTAGTGAAAACCTTTTGAAAATAATCAAATTCTTCTCTCTTTCTATCCTACTAAAAAATAAATCACTGATATATTTACTAATTCTTAATGTAAAGACAAGTTTGTCTTCTTTTGTAATAAGTTAGGATTGAAAGAAGTTCTCATCAAAGGGGAGAGTTAGTTATGTTTCCTCCCTTATTTTTTGTTTGTAAACCCCTAAATAAAATTTAAGGGGGAGTGTTAATATTACATTTTATTTAGGATAATATTATTTATCTTAAGTTCCCTTTTAGTATGTAAAGAATTTTTATTTATGAGAATTATAAATTCCCATCAATCTGGACTCCATGAGGTGGCTCTCACCTCTTTAGTCAACTTAATTTTTAGGAGTTACTTGCATGTAACCTCTCTTCCTACACTTGGTTCTTTTCTCTTTAATTTGTAAGGGATTAAGACACAAGTGACACACATATTTATGAGACTTATAAGGTCATTAATGGAGTATTTAATAACTCTCATTATTCATTTAGCTATATAAAATATATTCTCTTCTCTTTTTTCTCATCCAAGAAATTTATGCTCTCTCTAATTCTTTTATTTGTGCTCTTATCTTCTTGTACATGTAGAGAAGTTTTAGCAAGTCTCTTAATATTATCATGTGGGTTTTTTCACCAATTTGTTCAATTTTCCCACTTCAAAAATCTTTATCTCAATCTTATCTTGAATTAGAGAGGTAACTTGTTCTTATTCTTTTTTATATAATTTCTACACTTTGTCAAATTGATGAATGTTTATTGGATAAATCTTTTAGTAAATATTATAGTTGTATATCTAATTGGGTATTACTTGAACAATATGTTTTGTAATAGTTATAAGGACATCATGTATACATTTATATAATATTGAGAGAGTCTAAACAAATTTTAGGTATATTTTTATATGTTTGTATGACTTAATTTATTATATATATTTACTTGAATAAAAGTTTATGATTCCATGTATTTATGAATACTTTATATGACTGATTGTGGAAAAATTAGTAGTTATGTCTTATAACACTAGAATATGATAATATGGGATATCATGAGGTGTAGTTTTTTAGATCTTAGTGTAGTAGTTAGGAATTTACATTTTAATATGAATTTTAATTGTGTGTTATAAACTGTAGAAATTATTTCTAGTATGAAATAGATAATAATATAAGATTTATTCATATGCTGATGGAATAAATGAATACTTTGCTTACTCCTATGTATAACATGTGATGTGATATTATTGATAGGAGGATGTAATTAGTATGAATGTTGTAGTTAAATAATGTATAGTGACATATTATCTTTTAATATGTTTTATTTATATGTCAGTGTGATATTAGAATGAGTTTTATATGATACACTACATGTTTAGTTTTAGAAATCATACACACTTGGGTATTTGATTGTTCTATGGATTCTCATACTTTTATATCTACCTATGCATGAAGGGAGGGGCATTCCCTGATAGAATATTGTGTGGGGGATCTTTGGTCCATGACTAGTATGGAAAAGTGATCAGATGATGCTCTCCCTCCCTACAATAGTACTTTTTATCTAGAATATACACTTGAGTTTATCAAAGATACATGAGTTCATTCAACACAAGCTTTAGAAGGCTTGGTATCTATTTATTATATTAAAGCTAAAATCCTAATGAAAATGTAATTGTATTTCATTGGTATATACTTGAACAATAATTATTGTATTAGTAGACCAGTCGTGACTGCATCTTAATATATTTACTTTCCTTGCATTTTTAATATATTATATCATATTTAGTATTAGAATTTGGAGTTATTGTTATAATTTATTGATTATGTTTGGATAAATTATTTTAGTATAACTATGGTTTGAGTGAATGAATGTTAATTAATTAGTTTTTAAAAAAAAAAATTAAATAAAACTTGAAGGTTTGTAATAAAAGATGAATATGGTAGAATAGAGTGATTGTGTAGTTGATTAATTTATATTTAGTAGGTGTTTTATTAATATTTTATAGATGAGGAATGATAAATCTTAAACTTGTACTTGTAGACACTTAAATTTGGCTACCAATGACCTCCAATTAAGTTTTTGACCAATTTCTACTTAAAATGCATAATTTGTCCTAAAAAAACTAAAATACATTAAATGATGTGAAATTGACATATTCAAGTACTCATTTTGGCTAGAGTATCATTAAATAGAGCAATGCAATTTGTGGACCAACTAACTTTGATCATATCATTTCAAGTCAAAATACTAATTTTGCCCCTGGGTGCTCTAGATTGCTTTTTCCTATCAAATCTCTTGCACAAGATGTGTGTCTTTGTTATTTTATATTGATAACATCCTAAATGGGATAATGGATCAAACGTATTTGACATTGATTTCCAATTCTAATCCAATCAAATTTTAGACCAATAACAAGGAATTTTGATCAATTTGAGTAATTTGTGCACAAAGTGCCTAATCATGCTTAGAGCTAATTAATCAAAGTTAGAGCCTAATTAATAATTCCATGGAAACTTGTTAAATACTTATTTTTAGAAGTTAATATTAAATATATGCATCATCAGAGGACTTTATTTCTTGAGAAGACATCCCTAGGTCATAAATGCCACAAATATCAGGATTCATGCCTCTCATGCCTCATCAAAGCTCTCCATGCCTCTAAATTGATTTTCTATCCCAAATATTGATGAGCCTATTTATAAATTTTAATTTTATAATTGGATTAATCCTTAGCCACACATATCAATCTTGAGATGGATGGTTTAGGTTGATTCTATCCTTTTTCAAAAATCTATAAATAGAGAGGCCATGAACATCATTTCTAAGTCTTGATAATGCAAAGTTATAATGAAAAAAATAATAATTTAAAAATATATTGAAATTAGTTTTACCATGCCAAATTTATTCCAATCCAATCCAAGCCAAATCCACAAGGTGCCAAGGAGAAGAGAAGATAGCTAAGCCTCCTTTGATGAAGACTTCATGAGCACAAGCTAAGCAAGCCATTAAAACAAGCATTTTGGAGCATCCAAGAAAGGTAAAAGAGGGTTTATTTTACATTTTAGTTGTGTGTTTTATTCATGTCCATTAACTAAGCTCTCCCTAGTGTTTAGACCTAGACATATTATTCTAGTTAGTATGTTTCTTTTATTTTATTTTTATTTTGAAACTAACACGATACTAACCATCCTCTCTTGAGTCAAATACCTATATCATAGTATTTATACCACACCTTTTGAAAATATCTCATGGTAGGGTTAAATAAATATTAGGCCAACCCATGGGTTTCAATTATTTTATAATTTTGATGAATTTTTGGATATTGGGCATTAGATAAGGATATAGACACTACTATCAATGGTAGTGTTCCTCTATGGTTGGTAGTGTCCAAAGGGATAAAAATAGGTATGGATTTGAAACTAATAGTGAAGGATGTTTATTAGGTTTTAATATTTTTGTGTATTACAAGAGTCTTTATTCATCAAAATGATATGGATCAGACTAAGTGATAAGTATTTAGACATAGTGAGATGGTAAATGCTAGACTTTCAATAGCAAAAAGTATTAAAATAAAGGGTAGATCCTTGATTGATATTTATCAAATGTTCAAGATTGATATGCTATAAATATTTAGTTTTAGTATCTATAAGTATCACTATCTTGATAAACCATAAATAAATGTTTTAAGGAAATGCATTTTTCCAAAGAAACATATAAGTTCATTTTTACTATTAAGACATGGTAGATAAGAAATAACTTATACTCCATCTGGGTCAATGAATATACCTACGTTGGTGATTATGTGACCTAAAATTTTATCTCAAGTGACTCTAGACATAATTTTCTTAAAATTCAATGACATACCATGATGATTTCATATTTCAAAAACCTATATTAAGTAATTCACAAGTTTTCCCTTATTTTTATAAAATACAATATCATCATCCATGTAAATAATAATAATAATACATTTTATGACCAAATATTTGAATTTATTGTCCATAGCTTGTTGAAATAATACTCATGTATTGATTAGGTTGAAAGGAATGCATTTATATGAAAATGTACCATATTTTGTACTGTAATTAGTTGTATACCTATCTTGTTGATAAAATGTAGCCTAATTGTATCCATAAATTCCATCCAATAGGAATATAATATTTGAACCATTCACCATATGTAATAATTCATCGATATATAGAAATGGATAATTATGTTTCTCAAAATATTTATTCAAATTCATAACTTTACAAATAACCTAATTTCACTATTATTCTTCCTTACATAAACTAGAATGGTAACCCAAGTTGAATTTTTGATAGGAAAAAATATTCTTACGGAAAGGCATTTTTGAAATTCTTTACAAATGGTTGGATCTAACATAGGATTCAATTATTTTTTATGTTTCCTAAGAGGTATAAAATTTTATTTCAATAGAATGGCATGAGTCATGATTTATGGGTTTGAAACATTCTTATCTTCATAATTCCAAGACAATGTCTCCTTGAACTCAATCAAAAGCTCTATTAATTTCATTTTCTATCTTTAGAAAAAGATTTATCTATATTCACCATTTGGGAATTTTATAATGTCCCCAAATTTAATTGTACGTAATAAGTTTATTTCCATAAAAGACTTAGATTTTGTATTAGAAATATAAAAAAAGGGGAAATCATACCTTTTAGTATCTTATTTATGTTAAGCTTAATCACCCCTCCTTCCTCATTTATCTAATATCTACACTCTTTATCATCTAAATTCAAGTCTATAAACACATCAAAACTTAATAAAAACTTTAAAATTTGATTTCAATCATTAAAGACATTAAAATTATCAATATTGTTAGAGAATAAGGGAACAAACCCCATATATATTTAGAATATATTTAGTATGATTTTGGTTAATGAGGATAATTTTTTTGGAGATGAACCAAAAAAGTTGATCTTTTTTTATTTTTTATAGGGACTGTGTGAGTGTCAAAGATAAAAAAATGTTCGATGGGGTCCCACACTCAATACTTATATCTATTGAAAAACCTAGAATAACACTAAAAAGTATTCCTCACCTAGTTAATAATTAATTAAAAGTTTTTAAGGTATGTTCATATTTGGTGTGTTTATGGCATTAAGGTTATCATTGATTTCAAAGGTAGTCAAAGGTCATTGATGTCCTAGAGGTGCTCTTACAAAGAGACATGGTAAGTATTCATGATGACTATATGCAATTAGAATTACATGATGTGCATGAATTAATCATAGATCAGATAAGATAGAGCACACCTACACTTTTGATTGGGGATATACCTATTTAACAGAGACATGACTAATATGAGGATCCACTAGACTCAATTAGGGGATCACTTGTATCACTTGTCACAACACATCATGCTAGGAAATATTCCAAGGCCTATATTTTAACATAATCATATAACAACTCTAAAAGAGTCATATGATTTGATGTTCACTTATGTAATAAACAAGAAAGTAAACTATTCTAATAATAAGAAAATTAAACTAATCTAGTGTTCACCAAAGATTGTGGTACAAAGTGGGGTTTAGAACAAAATAAATAAACAACTAAACTAAGCATGCATATGAGACATATACTCACATTAATGTATACAGAATCTTAATACATGGAAGAGACTAATACACACTGCATTATCTATCTACTCTTATAAAGAATAAATAAAGTTAGGAATACTTACATTTGAATATGAACCTATTGAGCCTTAATCTCTCCCTTAGCCAAGGTGATTCACAAGAGATTTTTGTGGTTTTAAAGATAACCAAGATAAATCAGCTCTAGGCTACATGACCTATCTAAGCATCTAAAATACTTCTTCATAAGACAAGATCGAAGCTCCAAAGAAAGTATTGAACCCTAAAGCTTTATTCCTCAAGTAGAATGGTCAATACACAGATGTTCATTCATACTAATTTTCTTAATTATTATATTCTTTCAACTCTTATAAAATGATGGTAAATGACCTTGTATATATAGTAATATTTTACCCTAAAATCATTTGGACATGTCAGCTATGCTAGGTCAACCTAGTTGACCTAGCACATTTTAGGCTAACTCACTAGGCCTATGCTAGGTCAATTGGGTGGCTAAGAAACCAAAAGACCTAAAATGTCCCCAAAATACACTAGGTCAACTAGGTTGACCTAGTTTATTGAGTAGAAAGCCTAAAAATCCATATGGCTGACCTAGTTTGTTGAATAGGAATAAGGGAGATAAAGCAAGGAAAAGAGGGATAAAGCATGGAAAATGATAGGAATGATCAGGAAAGAGAAAAATAATCCTAGGTTTCATGGTTTTAATAAGCAAGAGTGTGTATGACAAGTGGCAAAAGGAAAAACAATCTTATGAAGCATTGATGGTTTACCCACCCCTTTCTGAGTGTACCCCTTAAAGCATGCACTCAAAAAGATTGAGACTTGATAGGTTCCTACAAGATACAAAGTGTCAATAATAAATAAAATTTTGAAAATATTATATGTATACATATGCCCCACTAGAATCTCATCACGTGTCATGCAAGTGCAATATGAGATGGTGCTTCAAGAAAAGAACATGATAACACATAACATTGATGCTAAGTATGGTGTAGTAAGAAGCAAATAAGATAAATGAAAGGATAGAATTAAAAAACACATACCTTTAACTTACCTTAATTTTTTAGATAAGGAACAATAATACAAGAAAGTGAAGGCATCCAATGTAATCACACTAGGTGAACCTATAGAAGTTAGTGCAAAAATTAAAAAAATTGGAAGATAGACATATGATAGTAGTTAGATTGAGATTTTAAGAAAATTTTGGAAAATTAGGATTGGTAAATCAAGGATAGAATATTAAATGCAAATTATTGACAAAAATATGGTAAATGAATGACAAATGATGGAAAATGAATGACAAATGATTGGAAAAAAATGACAAATGATTGGAAAATGAAGGAAAAATGATAAGAAAAGTATGACAATTGATAGGAAATAAATGTTAAATGATAAGAAAACATGTAAAACATAAATGGTAAAAAATAATGTAGAACATAATAACTCATGTTGAGAATCATGTAAAACATGAATGACAAATGAAATATCAATGCAAGACAAATCTAACAAAGATATGTAAGAAGGTAAAAAGTAACCTCATATAAGATAGGCATGAAAGAATCAAACACAAATAAAAATATGAAAGAATGTTAAATGAAATGTAATTGAATATGGGAGACAAACATGAAGAAATCATACATAAAGAGAAACATGTAAATTGTAAAAGGGTGTGAACTCAGCTATCTGCAATAGAAGGGTAGTATAATAATGATAAATGAAAGAAAACAGGGATCCATAGTTACTCAAACATGTTATTTTGCATCTAAAGATAGATAAAACTAAAACAAAATAATGCTAACATATTTTTAAAAGGTGAATAATAAGGAAATAAAGAAGAGGGAAAATATATTTGGAATCATAATTTGGCTATCAAGGGGGGAGATGAAATGGGTAGAGGGGATAATGAAGGAAAAACCAAGGTAGAGGAACTCTTTATCAAATTCAAGACACTCAAATTTAGTTTGTCAAAACAAGAGGACTTTTGACCTTAAGGACTCGGAAGAACTTTTCTTAGCTACATAAGTCTTAGGTCAAAAAATGGAGTATATAGATCATCCTGTGAAGGCTATATTATGAAAAGTATAATGGACCTACCTCCCTACAACATATTCTCCATTCTTTAGGACCCCTTATAGAGCTGTTGGTCTACTATGAATATTGGGTACTTACATGAGAAAGTAGGTAACACCATAGATATTTTTGAAATCCCCTATTCTAATCTACTAGCCTATTGTACCCCAAAGGACTTCAACTCTATGTGAATTTGACTGTGGAGTTTGAGCTTTGATTGGAGATACAAGATGTGCTTGTAATCAGGTCTTTTGGTGTGTTTTTGACTTTTAAGATTTATATGTTGAATTTTAGATATCATTGCCTTTTTTTTTCAAATAATTTGGCTTTTAACTTTCTTGATGGATTTTTCTATTCCTCCTCCATACAGATTTGGAAAACCAAACATGGGTGCTAAAGATGACTTTCATTTGAAAACTTGGGACAAGGTAGCTAAGAGAGAGAAATTTAAAGAGCATGGGGTCTAAGATTCTCATAAATCAAGGTAAAATAAAAGTGTTCTCTTGACTTTGACCTTGTTTTATCGAATGTGGAGATGAAAGAAAAGGGAAATCAAGAGGAGATCACACATGGAAAAATTTGAATTGACTTAAAATTGCAAAAAAATGTGACAAAGGGTAAGAATAATGGATACAATGACATTAAAAGTGTGATTCCTTGTCATAAGAAAGAGGGAAATGGAGGAAAACATGCTAACATAGTTTGTTTGAAAATTCCATCTAGTAAAAGAAGCAAAATCTAATCTCTAATAACAAGGATCACAAAGAACATGTAAAGATAGAAATTTTATGAGGAGGGTCGGGTCCTATCCATGGTCTTACCTTGAAACTACATAAAAGATAAACCCAAGGGGTGATAATAAGCAAGAAAAAATCAAAATTGAGGGAGCATTTATACAAATCAACTCACAAATAAAAACCCAAAGGTTGCTAAAACAACATTGGCAAGCAAAAAAATGAATAAAAATAAGTAAAATATGGTAATTTTGTGAGGGGTGTCGGGTCCTATCCATGGTCTTATAAAGAAACTCACAAAAGAGAAACCCATGAGGGTGCCAAAAGAGAAATGTCAAAAAGAAAAAGAAGACTATGGTACATCAAGAGGTAAATGCTAAATAAAGGGGGAAAATGATCATAAATCTAATAAGGAAAAGAATGACATTAAAAAAAGATAAAAATGAAATATAAAGATAAGGACAAAAAATGAAAACAAATGCCAAATTTGATGTGTAATAAAATCGAAGAATGTAAAGGAAAATAATGGTTCTTAGGAAAGTGAAACTAAAAGAAGAAAACTGCACAAAAAATAAAGAGACATGAGACAAAAAGAATAAGTAATACCTATGATAACATCTATATTAAATATGAGCATGTGAAATATAAGTCTATAAGTCTCAAAATATTTCTTGAAGATAGATGTGTTTGTTATTATGCATTGCAGAATAAGAGTGGGCATCAAAAGATAACCCAAAGGGTAAGTGGATACAAGGATGGGAATCTCAATATGCCCCAAAGTCTAAATGTATATATAAATGGTCATCACAAGATGCCCCAAAGTCTGAAGGGACATGTGGATGGGCATTGTAAGATGCCCCAAAGTGTGACTTATAATGAGGTGATATTAAACCATTAAAATGATTTTCATTAGATTAATAGGTGCATTTAGAAATAGGTAAATGTGTTGGTTTGTTAGATTTTAGGGATGTTGAATGTGACATATGATGTGTAAGAGAGGTATGAAGAGGTAAAGGAGGTAAAGGAGGATCATGTATGATATACTTTAGAGTAGGCATTTGGACTAGGTACTCTTTTGTTTTATGTGGCCTAAGAGGTTAAATTTCAATGGATGCTACAACATGTTTAAAGTTATTCATGTGAGCTATCCTTTCCTTATTCATGTAGGAAGAAGTATCAATTTTTGTTTGGAAAAAATTAGTAGATGAGGTGTGTTAATTATGTAATTGATTTTGATTTGATTATGGTTTTTGATATTGAATTTGAGAAGATTGAAGATAATATTGATAATGTTTTTTTTTGAGAAAATCAAGATTAAAATATGGACCAAGCAAGGAAAAAATAATAAATTTGTGAATATCACGACAAGACTCATGAGAATGACCTGTAGTAGCATGCCACCAACAAAATTTCTTAGGATTGTACCATTTTGGAGGAGGTTTGGAAGGATCAAAATTCATGAGTTGGTTTAGAAGGTGGAAATTTATCTTTAAGTTTCTCTAGACTCAAGGGAGGGTGGCTTGGGTTAAAATTGGTTGAATTGGATGTTTCATTGAGGTTAGGGAAGCTTGGATGAATCAATTTTATGAGAATAAGTTTGAAAATATGTTTTAATAATTGTTTGAGGTGTTTCAAATTGAGTCATAAGAAAGTATTGTCTTTTTTCTTCGTCTAAGGCTTCTTCTAAAGTTTTTGGTTAAAAAAATTTAACTTTGTATTGAAGGGGAGGTTTAAGATAAGTGATAAATATTTTAAAAATAGTGTCATCATTCATGTTATGGTCCACTTTATGAGCGAGGGACTTCCATCGTTTGATGAAAGTATGAGCTGATTTATTAGGAAGTTACTTGGTATTGATCAAATAGCTAAGGTAATTTTCAGCAAGGTCATCATGTTGGAATTACTTCACTATAACATTGACTAAATCCTCTAGTTGTAAGATTGAATGTTTAGGTAGTTGGTTGTACCATTCAATTGCATCACCAACAGAGGTTTTGGCTAAGATATTGGTGGTAGAAAAGGTGTTAGTTTGGATCCATTCCTTATAGATATTACCAAAAGACTTAATAAAGATAGTAATGTCCTTAGTCCCATTATATGTGATAGTTGGATAAATATTTCCAATATATATGGATGAAATAAATAGGGCTAAAGGTTCATTTTGAATATGTTGAAGCATTTTGTTATTCATTGGAGGTTGAGGAATGATATTCCCATTGGTGTTTCTAAGAGGAGGGCAAAAAATTTGATTTGATTGAGACATGATTAATTGAGGTGGTTGAATAATCATGTTGCATAAGTTTTGTTGCATGGTCATCATTTGAGATTGATTGGTTGTTTGCATGATGTTCATTTGTTGAATGACTTGGGCAAGAAGTTGAGTTATCTCAATAGGTTGGTTGGTGATTGTAGGAGGGGTATTAATGTTGATAGGTAGATATTTGTTAGTGTTAGTGGGAGGAATATTATTTATAGGTGGAGGATTCCCAACATTAATATTAATTATCTTAAGTGTGGTAGAAGAAGAAGGAAGCTTGGTAAGGCCACCATTCTTGTGAGGAGTGTAGATAGTATTATCATCAAGGTTTTTGAATATTTGGGAACCATATATATTATCAATTAGATTAGTATGATGTGATGAAGGATTACCAATAGTGGTATTGTGATTAGGATTATGATGAATGATCTCAACTATATTGCATGGTGTAGTGAGTGGTTTAGGATTAGGAGAAGGGGAAGCAAGAAATTGGATAGTTTCATCAGAGGTAATGAAATAAGTGAGGTTACTATCCAAATCATTAATCATGTAATGTTATATATTAAGGGAAGGCTCAAAATATGTCATCATGATGAAACAATATTAGATAACCACATAAGGAGAATAAGAAGTGACATAAAATAGTACTAGGTTGACCTAGTCAACCTAATGTAAAAATAGGGGCTATAAAACTATAAAAGGTTGACCAGGTTGATCTAATATAGTATACAAAGATTAAAAAAATAAAAAGAGGCTGAAAACAATGTTAGGTTGACTAAGTTGACCTAGTATAGTGCATAAGGGCTAAAAAATATACTAGGTCGATAGGGTCGACCTAGTACAATAGATAGGGGTTGTTTTCTTATTTTGCCTATATCTTTAGTTATACTTATCCATTTTATAAACCATAAAATGCATTATATTTTTGATGATTTATGGAAGATGATAAAGTGGATATCAAGTTATGAAATAACATATAACTAGGTCAACCTAGTTGACTATGCTAGAGCATTTTTAAAGAATACAAACTATGAAAGAAAAAAAAAATATAAAGATATAGAGAAGTAGAAACTAACCTGAGTGGTTCAAAGATGGAAATGAATAATATTATTAATCAATAACCATGGAAAACTACGCAAAGCTTACAAACTAGGTCAAGCTTGTTGATCAAGCTATATATGAACCTACTAAAAAAGTGCTGAAAATACACTAGGTTGACTTGGTCGACCTAATAAGTTGAATTGAAAGTCTAAAAATGCAATAGGTTGACTTGGTCGACCTAGTAGTCTAGAAACCTAAAAACCTATGCATAGAGATAAATAGTTGGGTTGACAGAATCGATCCAATAGGTCAATATATATGATAAAAGAATGAAATAAGTTAAAGAAAAAGTGAATAAATCTTGTAAGGGTTTGATTCATGTCAGGTTCACTAGAATGTATGCAATCAAAATTACATGATTTGCATGAATTAATCTTGGATCAGATAAGATTGAACACACATATAATTCTAATTAGGGACACACTTGTTAAGCAAGGGCATAACCAATATGAGGATTTGCTAGACCTAATTAAGGGACCACTTGTATCACTTGTCACAACACATCATTCTAGGAAGGGTTCCAAAGCCTACAGTCTAACAATATCATAAAATAACCCCAAAAGATTCATATGATTTGATGTTCACTTATGTAATAAACAAGAAAACAAACTATTCTAATAACAAGAAAATTAAACTAATTTAGTTTTCACCAAAGCTTGTGTCACAAAGTCAGGGTTAGAACAAAACAAATAAATAATAACTAAACTAAGCATGCATAGGATACATATACTCATGCCAATGTATATAGAATCCTAATACATGAAAGATAATAATACATATTGCATTATCTATCTACTTTTATAAAGGAGAAATAAATTTAGGAATACTTACCTTTGAAGATGAACCTGTCAAACCTCAATCTCTCCCTTGGCCAAGGTGCTTCACAAGAGATTGTTGTAGTTTTAAGGATAATCAAGATAAATTATCTCTAGTCTACATGACCTACCTAATCATTTAAAATACTTCTCCAAAAGACAAGATCAAAGCTCTAAAGAAAGTATTGAACCCTAAATATTTATTCCTCAAGTAGAATGGTCAATAAACAGATGTTCATTTGCACTTCTTCACTTAATTATTTTATTCTTTTGACTCTTATGAAATGGTGGTAAATGAACTTGTATATATATAATTATCTTACCCTAAAATCATTTGGACATGTTGGCTATGTTAGGTCAACCCAGTCGACCTAGCATATTTTTGGACTAACTCACTAGGTCTGTGTTAGGTCAGTCTATGCTAGGTCGGTCAGGAGGCTAAGAAACCAAAAGAGCTAAAGTGTCTTGAAAACACAATAGGTCAACTAGGTTGACCTAGTTTATTGAGAAGGAAGCCTAAAAATCCATATGGCCAACCTAGTTTGCTAAACAAGAATAAGGGAGATCAAGCAAGGAAAATAGGGATAAATCATGGAAAATGATAGGAATGATTAGGAAAGAGAGAAATAAGCCTAGGGTTCATGGTTTTAAGAAGCAAGAGTGTGGATGGAAAGTGGCAAAAGGAATAAAAATCTTATGATGCACTGATGGTCTGCCCACCCCTTTCTTAGTGCATCCATCAAGGCATGCACTTAGAGAGATTGAGACTCGATAGGTTCCTTCAAGATATAAAGTGTCAAAAATCAATAAAATTTTGAAAATATTATGTGTATACAATGAATTAATCATGATCTAATAGGTCTTTAAGTTCCACACATGGTCTTTGCACAAGGTTGTGTTTTGATAATCTTATGAGTAGTGTTTACTTTAAAGGGATCATCTGAAAGAGAGTGATTATGTTAATTGACATGCTTGTTATGATAAGGTCATTATTGACCAAGTTTATGAGAATAAGGTTTTGTACACATCATGTATTGTGAAGCCTAGTCTTATCTTGATATATGCATGAAGCATTGTGAGGCATGGTGATGTTGATAAAGATATGTATGAGATTTAAGGTGTGTAATGAAGTGTTATAACATGAGAGATAGGTTTTGATTCAATCATATGACTCTCAAAGTGAGCAAAAAGGGTATGTTCTTTGATAAGTCTTCTCATATACTTTGTCTTAAGACCCTAAAGAGTAGGATGAGGCTTCATGGTTAGGCTTGGTGGATTTTAAGATTGTATGAATAAGGTTTGAATATTATTAATAAGTTATGAATTCATATGACATAAGGATTAAGTATTGAGAACAATGAAAGAGGTTTCAAGTCATATTCAAGTTCTAAAATATGACTGGTAGTTCAAAACTAAATGTGCATGGAGACCTAGTGTAGTCTAATGAAGGGTCAAGATGATTTTAAAAGGTGTTTTAATCACATGTTATAATGTATTTAGTTTTTATAGGTTTTTTCAAGGGTTTTGAGAAATCCTGGGGTCTTTATTTGAAGAAGGAAGCATGAAATTTGGTCTTAAGGTCCCTTGAGCATGCAAAGTGAAGAATTACAAACCCAAAAAGAAACTTCTGATCTTTTTTGGCATGTGTAATAGTTTCATGTGTATATTATTATTTTATGATATATGGGGAAGGGTCTTAAATTATATCTCCAATCATTATTTTGGCATTTGAGGGGCAATATTGTATGAACAATCGCTAACACTAGAACTAGTCTAAACCGCTCTCAAAACCCTCATATTAACTTGATGATGAAAATATTGTTGAGAATAACCAAGAATTGATTATTAAGTCTTTTTTATTTTATTTTTTTATATAACTGATCCAATAATCTCCAAGTGGTAGTGGTTTTTTAGGATAGTGAGTGAAATCTATAGAAATAAGCTTGTTTTCGAAGAATTTGATGCTACAAGCAGGGTTGACCAAGTCAATGCATGAAAGTGGATGGAGGTTGAAGGTAAAAAATTATTATTTATTTAATTTTTTTTTTTGGATTATATATATCATCTATTTCAAATATTATGTCACCCAATTTGACCTATTACTAAACTGGTAAAGAGTGAAAATAGTGAGAAAACTAGTCAAAGTGAGAAAGAGAGTAGGGATTGGTTTCAGATGATTAGGGATGAATAAAATTGTTTTGGGTATTTTTTTAATGCATATACCTCATTTTACCTTTTTTTATAAATTTTTAATATGCTCACATATAGGCAATAAAGTGCTCTCAAGATGATCTATCTGAATGAGTGAATATAGTGAAAGAGTGAGGCTCAAAGTTTGATCAGTTTGTTCTATATTTATCATTTGACCTTTGTAAATTTTTGTTTCAAATTTTTATAAGGTTGAATTATGATCATATAATTTAATTATAATATATTTATTTTGAACCTAAAAGTGTTTTAAGCTATGTTCATCATGATTGTGTCTTAAGGTAGTTTTACTGTTCTGAGTATGCTAGGTGAAGTGAAGGGTTTGAGACTCTATGACAAGAGTCATTATATATAATGAAAATTATGATGTTTTTAAGACATAAATGAATTATTAATTATTTATATAATATGTATATATAAATTTAAGGTGTTGATATGTGGAATTCAAAATGGCTTGTCAAACTTTGTGATGACTGTGAGATAGTAGCTTGACAAATTGGTCTATAAGACCAATGGTTGTCACTAGAGATTGACATCTATCCATTTGGGAATGATATATAAGAATCATATAAACTATTCATATATATTATAAGTCATGTAATTTTTATCTTCATTCCAACCCTTATGATCCTATCCAAACTTTTAACTATCCCAAAAACTTTTCAAAACTCATCAAAACCCAACCATTCCACCAAAATCAAAAAATATATTTTTACATAGTGACCAATGTTATTTATACATAATCAACATTGATTCATAGAGAAAAACATCATTATCTATGTAAAATTTATATTCTAAACACAACAAGCTAAAAATATCCATTTAAACCCATCAAAACCCCTATTTCTCAATCTCTATCACAATATAGAACTAGAATACAACAACCAAACCTAACCATTTATCACCTTATTATTTCCTTCATGAAAATTAGCTTAGTTTATATTAAAATTAATCAATCAATCTTAAATTATTTTATCATTTGATTAAAGTAATTTCTCATTTCTTTACTTAATCATCTCTTATCAACATCTATTGGACTTTTTTTTTTTAAAAGTGGGTTGACAGCCATCCAAAGAAGTTTCATTCTACTAGGATCTATAATTTTATAAGAAACCCACTTACCAACCATACTAATTCAATTTTTTTGAGTCTTATTGATTTGTAAGTCATTCCTCCCTAGCCAAAGAGGAGTACTCACAATGTCTAGATCAACAGAGTGCAAAACCATATATAGGTTCATATACACCTTCCCCCTTAGTTCAATTTTACTTATTTTCATAAAATAAAAGGAAAATGATCTAAAATCTAGTGAAATATTCTATCACGCCTTGTGGGATCCCTAATTTCTCTTGGGTTCATAGTCATTTTAAGAAATTTAGAATTGCATTAGTGAAGAAATCATCTAATTTCTTTCAAAAGGTTAGATGCTTCTCATTGCATTTCTCTATTTCTAAAATTAAAAGTAGCATCTTCTTACTTTTTCATTTATAAAATTACAATTACTTGCTTTCCTTACTTTTAGAATAAAAAGGCAAAATCTCTTGTTCTTTCTTTATTTTTAAAGTGAAAGGCATTTTTATTATTTTCTTTCTTTATAAAATCTAAAAGGCAATCATCCTAAGAATAGGACTTGCACTATCATCTTGAACTTAGGTTGAATTTAGAGGTTCTATATTCATTAAAATAAATTGAAAATTTCTTTTGGGATTAAAATCAATTTTGTATACATTTATTTATTTTTTGCTTAAGTCGCATAGCTTAGTTAATTGGTTAAATCAATCATGTACCAATCAATTATTTTCACACACATTCAAAATCACTTACAAAATCAACTCATCAAAACCTTGACATAAGAGAACTAACTAGTATTTCATCACTTAGTGGCAACCTTCACTCTGGCTATCCTACTTGGATTTTACCAATAAGGGGAAAACTAACTCAATACATTGGTTCAGTATAAACTCTAAATATCAAGTATATATTGGCAAAGCACCCAATGTTGAAAAGTGTTGTCATTTATGTCAAGGTACATCCAGTGAAGATTCATGGTGAATGGTATACGAGACATGATCGTATGTACTTGATGTTACAAGAAAGCCATGTGACAAGAAGGTAACCGAATGTCTTTCTATTGAGAGAGAATTTGTTTTTTTTAGGCTATATATTCAAAGGCTCATAATCCAAATAAAAAACACACATTAACTATTTAATCTTAATTAATCAATTTGATGTGTGTGTGTGTGTGTGTGTGTGTGTGTGTGTGTGTGTGTGTGTGTGTGTGTGTGTGTGTGTGTGTGTGTGTGTGTGTGTGTGTGTGTGTGTGTGTGTGTGTGTGTGTGTGTGTGTGTGTGTGTGTGTGTGTGTTTTAGTCTTATTTGTGTGTGTTTTTCTGACTTAAACATTATGTAAGCTCTTCCCTCATGCTACAAAGTGAACTTGGGAATCATAAATAGTCTAGGTCATTGGTGTCACCCTAGGACATGTTGCATATTCTCTTCCCTCACACTGAGATGTGACCTTTGGAATCAAAAACAACATGTGCCTACTTTATTTTATATTTTTATGGTCTTTCAATTTGGATTTCATCACCTAACATAAAGATAAATCTCATGTTTAGGTGGGCAATATAAACTCCTTGGTGTGGAAGTTTTCATTAGTTAAGAGGTCATCCTTTTTACCAGTACCATGAAAAGAGATGGTTTCATACACCAATACTTAGGCCCTAAATGACACCCTTATCTCAAATATTAGGGCCTTAATATAATGAAAGGTATAGACACCCCTATATCAGCCTATTTATCTTAGCATACAATCCTCTTTATCATAGATAGATAGTGGTGTTGGGAACACAACATTCTACAAGATCACCCACCATGTGCCTTTTGGGGTATTACTTGTGGGCCACTAGATGATTGAAATCCTACTTGACTATCGTAGTTTATCTTGTTTTCATGTCTTGTCTATCCCATTATGATAATCTAGTGTTTTACCTAGAACAATCATTTTAAAACCAAAATCCAAAAATCAAACTAAATCAAATTGAAACAAGCTTAATCAAAAATCAAAATAAATTATATCAACCCAAATTAAAACCAAATGAAATAAGTTTACCTAAATCAAGTCAAATAAATAAGTAATACAATCCAATCTTTCCAAATCTAAATCAAATCCTAAATCAATACAATCAAATCAAAATCATGGCACCTAGAATGAGGCACCAAGTAAAATGAAATCTAAATTAATGAGTATCTATTTAAGTATACTTAGATATGACTCGTATGTATAAAATCTCATTTGTTTTTATTTCAGCATGTTTAGATTTAGTTTTAGAAGATGAAGCAATAATAGAAGGTTTAGTGTTAGAAGAGGAAGAAGTTGAACCTTGCAGACCCATGGCAATCACTTGGTTTCATCACCAAAATCTAATCTCAGGTCCTATTGAATCACAACATTAGCATTCTTTTCCTTTTTATTCCATAACCTATTTGTCCTGAGTTCTAGATGGATTTTCCAACACTTAGCCTTATCATGATTCTTCTTACAATGATTATAAAAAGGTTTTCCTTCTTCTTTCTCCATAGTGTCAGTAAACTTACCCTTACCCTTTATTTTACCTTTACCTTTGTTTTCAAATGGTTTATGATATTTATTTCCATATCCTTCCTTGGTTATCTTACCCATATATTCCATATGGGTAGCTTACATACAGACTTCATCAAGGTTACAAGGACTAAACATGAGAATAGTATGTCTCAAATAGATATGCAAACCTCTAATATATTTCAACAATGTTTCTAGACTATACAGAGGAATGTCTAACATTAATACCTTCTTTCTAAACTCCTGAGTATAATCCTACACACTATGACCTTTATTCTACCTTAAAGTTTGCCAATTGCATAGTAGCTTATTACATATAACCTAAAGGATAAAATTGTTTTCTCAACTCAAAAATAAAATCATTCCAGGAATAAATTACCTTACCATGTTGTTTGAGATCCTCCTAAATCTTATTCTCCCACCAGATGACTGTTGTGCCACTCATATAGAGAGTGTCTAACTAAATTTTGGCTTCCTCACTGAGAATATTCTAAATCCTACAATATATCTCAATTTGCTTGACCCAGTTATCCAATTTTTTTATACTCAGCTCACCATTATAAACTAGAAAATCAAATTTAACATAAAATTTCAAGTGTGGGATAGTTTTACCATCTGTAGAGGAGGCTTTCTTCAAAGGTGAAAGAGTAATTTCTTCTCATTCAGATTTATCTTCCTTTTATTTCTCCTTTCTATGTTCTTCATATATTTCCTCAACCATGTTCATGCTAAGGGAAGTATACTAGAATTTTTCCTCAAACATATTTGCTCCCATACTTAACTATTGGCTTGCACGTCTTACACCAATTTTAAGATAAAACTCTATAAGTTATCCTTCACCACATATTTATTTGTACCTGGTTAACATATAAGACTTGCGAATGCCAGATAATGGTATATGTCCTTGATCACAGGCTCTAATACCAAACTGATCCAAAAATCTAAGTTAGAGAAACTTTTACAACCTACTTGGATTGAAATAAAATTGAATATTTAATTTCCATTTAATTAAATCCAAAAAATTAATTTATAAAACTTATATAATTTAATAAAGGAAACTGAAAGGATTTCTGATCGCAGAGAGGAAATTTAAAAAATGACACAAAAGATTTGTTTATGGGGTTCACCAAATGGCTATGTCCTGAGTTTCACTCTATGAGTGTTCTGATCTTATTAAAAAATCTTTGAGAATGATTAAAAAAATCTCTTTGAGTGAAGATAAAACACTTCTATACCACATATCTATTTGTGAAACACAAAATAAACCTCTGTAACCTAGATATTCTCTGTCTGCAAATTTCCTCTGTGAAAATCACTACTTCTCTACCAAATCCTCTTGCCCCTATAAAATCACCTATATATATATATATATATATATATATATATATATATATATATATATATATATATATATATATATATATATATATATATTTCTCAATTTTACTTGGCATTCGCTGAGCACTAACAATTTCTCTGAATTGGGGTTTTTCTTATTTCAACAGCATGACATTAGATTTCTAGTATTTTCTCAACCTTCACATATTGGCTCAGTGTTACCTGTATTTAGTTCTCATTAGATATCTCTAGTATTGGATAACAAAACAAAATTACATATCTATGAGAAAACAACAAGTTGTTTGATTGACATTCTTTTCTTAGAATGCCATTTATGTTTAAAATGGCATTGGCTTAGTGCCAACTTGCCCATGCATTACTATAATAAATGTTAGATAACAAATAACCTACCAAATTCATTGTATTGGATCCTTGTGTCATTAATAAAGGTTGGAAAATATTTTTATATTTAATTATTAGCATTAGGTATGCTTGGATGCTATACCAAACATGTAACTGTTACAAGCTGATAATGTAAAATGCCTTTGCCAAAGTTTTCCATGCCAAATGTGATGCCCTATGTTGTATTTTATTTATTAACTAATTCAAATTTGTCGATTCTAGACATGTTATCTTAGATACTCAACGTCATATCAACCACTATGCAACAGTGTTATCATAATGACGTGTTAGTTTTATTTTGATACGCCAAGATATATATAGTTTTAATGCTATGTGGAGGCTACCAACCATATTGTCTATCTTACTCCACACCATGTCAATGCCAATATGGTAAATACCAATGCCAATATAATAAATACATACATTTCAATAACTCAATGCCATTATTTAATAAACCATGCCAACATTTCAATACCATGTGACAAGTCAAGAAACTAATGGTGAATTCCTTGCACACTTTGGATGGTGCCAAGATTCTATCCACATGTAGTCTTAAATAAAGATTAACATGCATGTAGTTTTAAAATAAGAGTGGTAAATATTTTTCAAGAAAATGGGATATAAAGATTTAATAAAAATATATTAAAATATATTTATTAATTCACATTCAATATATTAAAATATATATATTTAATTGGTGGCAATTTTTCAAAATTAATTAAAGTATTTTTAGGTGGAGGTGTGGCATTATTGGCCAAATAATGACACATCTACATATGTAACATAAATAATTAATTATAATATAAAGAGATAAAATATTTTAATCTCACTATATATTTTTACCACTTTACCATATCATCCCTATAAACTGATTGAAAATTTATAGTGGGAATCCCTTGGATCATTCTTCCCCACTAAGAGCTTTTGGACCTTCAAAAGTTGATTTTAATTATCATCTAGGTGAGGGTATTTTTCCCTCACTTTTTTTATTTCCATCCATTTTGCCTTATTTGGATGCATCCCTTTCAACCCAACATGGAGATATTCTGTATCACCCCTTCATGTAATTCTAGTTTTCCTATCAATAATAACATTTACCTGCAACTCATGAAGAGACTTAGGAGAAAAATCATCAACATTAAGAACTTGAATTCCCTCATCTTGATCCATGATCATAGGAGGTATATACAGTTTCAAGTTTTCCACATTAACCATTGAATAAATCTACATATAAAAAGGCAAATCTAACTGGAAATTATTTGTACCAATATTTTCCAAAATCCTAAAAGGACCATACCTGCTTGGTTTTAATTTTCAACTTTCATCTTTCAGTCTTTCTTTGTTGATTTGAATCCAAACTTGATCATCCACTTTGAATTGATGATCAACTTTGTGTTTGTCATGCCTAGGCTTATATTTAACTTGGATCTTCTCTAACTGTTCTTGAACAACTTTCTAAATCATCTAAATTCTCTGAATAAATATTTTAGCCTTCTCGACATCATTATTTCCATCCACCACTGAGACAGATTCTTTTTCAAAAGAGAAGTCCAAAGGAGACATAGTCAAATAACCAAAACAAGTCTCAAAAGATGATTTTAAAGTAGAAGAATGTAAAGCATAGTTATAAGAATATTACACATAATATAATTGTTCATCCCATAATTTAGGATGTTTACCACAATACACCCTGAGTAAATGTACCATTATTCGGTTGAACACTTCTATTTGCCCATTGATTTGTGGATGAAAGGCTATGAGTTTCTTTAGCTTAGTATCCATCAAGTCCCATAAAGATGACCAGAACTCACCAATAAATTGAACACCATGATCAGATATAATAGAAGTGGGTAACTCAAAATGGATCCAAACATTCTTGAAGAATAAAAGTGGAGTATCCTTATTTGTAACATGTTTAGTACAAGGAACCAAAATACACATTTTGTTTAACCTATCCACAACCACATACAGATAATCATGTTTTATTTGTGACATAGGTAAACTTCCTACAAAATCCATATAAATACTTTCCCAAGGATGGTTAGGAATAAGAAGAGGTATATACAATCCTAACTTTTAGTTACTAGGTTTACTTGTGGAACAAAGAATACAGTCTTTGTATATTTAGATACATTTTCTATCATACGAGTCCAATAGAAATATCTTTGTAACTATGCAACTATCTTACCAATGCCAAAATGACTTGAAACAAGAGAAGTGTGAGCTTATCTAATCATGTGAACTCTTTCATCCTATGGAATACATATTTTTACAAGATGATATAACATTTTGTTATGCACATGATAGTCAAATGCTTCTACTAATTTACCATTTATCAAATCTTCATAGACATTCTAAAAATCAACATCTCTAGCATATTATTCTTGATAACTTTCTTTAACAAAAGGACTATGCTACAAAATAGTAGATGCTATAATAAGAGGTCTAGAAAGCATATCTATAACCTTATTATGTTCCCCTTTTAATACCTTATAACAAGATGAAACTACTACAAAAATCCCATCCATTAAAAGTTTCATGATTATTGTATCTTGGATTGTGATTGAAGATACTGCAAAGGATGATGATCTATTTGGATGATTTTCTCTTTGCCCATCAAATAGTGTTTCCACTTTTTCACACTCAACACCAAAGCATAAAACTCTTTATCATAAGTAGGATATTTTTTTACTACACTTGTAAAGGTCTCCAAATGAAAACACACTAGTTTATGGTTTTGCATTAACACTACACCCATTTTATACCCACTAGCATCAGTTTCTATCTCAAAAGATTGTTGTAAATCAGGAAGTGCAAGAATTAGGGTTTTACTTATCTTTTCTTTCTAGGTGTTGAAAGCTTTTTCATGATTTCCTCCCCATTTAAAGACCTACTTAACACTTGTTAAATCATGTAAAGGAGATGCAATATAGGAGAAGTTATCAATAAATTTTCTCCAAAATTGAACCACTCTAAGAAAACTTCTATCTTTTGTTGCATTATTAGGCCTTGGCCAATTTAATATGGATAAAAATTTTGTAGGGTCTATTTTTAGTGAACCATTCCCTAAAACATATCCTAAGTAAACTAAAGATGTTTTTGAAAATTCACATTTTAACATCTTTAAAAATAGTTTCTCCTTTTGCAAAGTATCTAAGACTTTCCTAATTTATTTAAGATGATCTTCCCATGTGTTACTAAAGATTAAAATTTTACTCAATTACACAATTAAAGATCATCTATAAATGGTCTTAACACATCATTCATAACCCACATAAATGTAGCAGGTGCATTACAAATCCCAAAAGGCATAACAAGCCACTCAAAAATACCTTGCTTAGTTTTAAAAGTGGGTTTCCAACTATCACCGTCACTTATTCTTACTTAGTGATAACCACTTCTCAAATCTAACTTAGTAAAATAATTTTCATTTTTCAATTGATCTAACAAATCATCAATATGAGGAAGAGGGTAGTGGTTTTTAACCATGATTTTATTTAAAGCTTGGAAGTCCATGCACATCCACCATGTACCATCTTTTTTAGGTACCAATACAATAGGTTCACCATATGGAGAAGTTTTTGGTCGAATGACTCCTTTCTCAAGTAACTCCATCACTTGGTTATTTATTTCTTCATTCTCTACTACTGACAACCTATACATTCCAATATTAGGGAGAGAGGCATCCTACTGCAATTGAATCTCATTTTGAATTTCCCTCTTAGGAGGTAAACCTTGTGGTTCTTGAAAAACACCATTGTAATTAGAAATAATCTTTTCTATTTCAAATTGATGTTTAGGATCACAACCCTCTAAGGCCTTGAATTTTTCATTATCCTTGGCTTTCATAATCATGAGAATAAAACTCTTACTTGAGTTTACAAGTCTTTTCATTTGTTTTGTGAGACAAGAGTCAAATTGGATTTAACACGATGGGATCTTACGATGTATTCAATCACATCCTTTACAAGCACATATTTGTTCTCTTCTCTATAAAATATTGCCTTTATATCATATAAGTAAGGGCTACCCAAAAAAATTCCATAGATATCAAAAGTGACTACATATAGCTCTACTTCATCAATGAATTTAGAAGTAATAGCAAACCTCAAGGTGTATGTTTTTGTGACCTAAAATTTTGTATCATCACACACCCATCCTAAAGGATATGGTTTTAGATTTAGATTAGGTTTGAGTCCTAACTTTTTAACAACCTCTTTAGAAATAAGATTAGCTTGTGATCCACTATCAAAAAGAGTATCTATTTTAGTATGCTTAGATATGACTCTTATGTGTAAAAGCTAATTTATTTTTCTTTCATCATGTTTAGATTTAGTTTTATAATATAAATTAATAATATAAGGTTTAGTTTTAGAAGAGGAAGAAGTTGAACCTTGCAGACCCATGGTAGTCACTTTAGTTTCATCACCAGAATATGAATCTAGGTCTTATTGAGTCACAACATTAGCCTCATTTTCCTTTTTATTCTAGAACCTCTTTGGCTTGAGTTCTAGATGGAGTTTCTAACACTTAGCCTCATCATTATTCTTCTTTTAATGATTACATAAAGGTTTTCCTTCCTCTTTATTAACAATGTAAGTAGACTTACCCTTACACTTTCCTTTACCTTTACCTTTGTTTTCAACCTTCTTATGAGATTTATTTCTATAACCTTCATTGGCCATCTTACCCATAGCTTCCATATGGGTAGTTTGTACACAAACATCATCAAGGTTAGAAGGACTAAACATGAGAATATTATGTCTCAAATAGCTATGAAAACTGCCAATGTATTTCAATAATGTTTCTAGATTGTATACAGGAATGCCTGACATTAATGACTTCTTTCTAAACTCTTGAGTATAATCCTACACACTCTAACCTTTATTCTACCTTAAAGTCTACAAATCCATAGTAGCTTATTACATATAACCCAAAGGATAAAATTGTTTTCTCAGCTTAGAAATAAAATCATTCTAAGAGGAAATTACCTTACCATGTTGCTTGAGATCCTCTTGAATCTTACTCTCCCTCCAAATGAGTTTTGTGCCAATCATACAAAGATTAGCCAAATAAATTTTGGCTTCTTCGGTGATAATATTTTGAATCTATCAATATATCTCAATCTACTTAACTCAGTTATCCAACTTTTATGCACTTAGCTCACCATTATAACTAGAAAATCAAATTTAACATCTAATTTTAAGTGTGCGATAGTTTTACCATCTGTAGAAGAGGAGGCTTTCTTGGAAGGTGAAAGAGGAATTTCTTCTCCTTTAGATTTATCTTCCTTTGATTTATCCTTTATATGTTCCTCATACATTTCCTCAACCATGTTCTTCATGATGAATAAAGCACACTAGAATTCTACCTCAAACATATCTACTACCATACTTGACTATTGGCTTGCATGTCTTGCACCAATTTTATGATCAAACTCTGTAAGTTCTCCTTCACTACATCTTGATTTAGACCTAATTAACATATAAGATGATTACAAATTCCAAATAATGTTATATGGCCTTGATCATAGGATCTGATACCAAACCGATCCAAAAATCCAAGTTATAAAAAATTTTATTGTCTGCTTAGATTGAAATAAAACTAAATATTTAATATACATTTAAATAAATCCAAAAATTAATTAATAAAAATTTCATAATTTAATAAAAGAAATTGAAATGATTTTTTATCATAGAGAGGAAATTAAAAAAATGACACATAATATTTGTTTATGGGGTTCACCAAATGGCTACGTCCTTGGGTCCACTCTATGAGTGTTCCAATCTTATTAAAAACTCTTTGAGAATGATTTAAAAAATATCTCTGATTAAAAATAATACACTTTCATACTATATATCTATTTTTGCAACACAAAATAAACCTTTATAATCTACTAGAGGTTCTTGCTACCTCTCTAACCTAGATATTCTTTATCTACAAATTTCCTCTGTGTAAATCACTACTTCTCTACCAAATCCTTTTGCCCCTATGAAACCATATATATATATATATATATATATATATATATATATATATATATATCAACTCTACTTGGCATTGGTTGGGCACTAACATTTTCCTGGAATTGGGGTTTTTCTTGTTTTAACATGGCATTGGATTTCTGGTATTTTTTTAGCCTTCACATATTGGCTGAGTGTTATATGTATTTGGTTCTCATTAACAATCTCTAGCATTGGCTAAAAATACCAAATTCCAAATATGTAATTAAACAACATGTTTTTTGATTGACATTCTTTTCTTAGAATGTCATTTACATTGAAAAAGGTGTTGGCTTAACACCACTTACCCAACACATTTCTATAATAAATGCCAAATAATAAATAACTTGCCAGACACATTGCTTGGGAGACTTGTGTCATTAATAAAGGTTGGAAAATATTTTTATATTTAAATATTAGCATCATGTGTGCTTGGATGTTATACCAAACATGCAACTGTTACAAGCTGATAATGTAAAATGCCTTTGCCAAAGTTTTCCACACCAAATGTGTTGCCCTATGTTGTATTTTATTTATTGGCTAATGCAAATGTGTCACTTTTAGACATGTTATTTTGGAGACTCAATTACATATCAACTACTATGCAATAAGTCTTCCATAATGATGTGTTATTTGTATTTTGATACACCAAGGTATATAGTTTTAATGCTACATAGACGTTGCCAACCATATTATCTATCTTACTATGTGTCATGTCAATGCTAATATGGTAAATACCAATTATAATATAATAAATACATGAATTTCAACAACTCAACTCCATTTTTTAATAAACCATGCCAATATTTCAATACCATATGACAAGTCAAAAAACTAATGGTGAATTGCATGCACACTTTGGATGAAGCCAAGATTCTATCCACATGTGGTCTTAAATAAAGATTAACATGCATATAGTTTTAAAATAAGAGTGGTACATATTTTTCAAAAAAATGGGATATAAAGATTTAATAAAAATATATCTATTAATTAACAATAAATATATTAAAATATATATATATATATATTTAATTGTGGCAATTTTTCAAAATTAATTAAAGTATTTTTAGGTAGAGGTGTGGTATTATTGGCCAGATAATGCCACATCTACATCCGTAACACAAATAATTAATTATAATATAAAGAGAAAATATTTAAATCTCACTATATATTTTTACCACTTTACTATATCATCCCTATAAACTGATCAAAAATTTACAGTGGGAATTCCCTAGATGATTCCCTAAAATGATCAAAATCCTCATCTAAAAGATCAAGGTCAGAATTAACAAACCAACCATGTCAACTATCACAAATTCCATCTTTATTATCTCTCATTCATTGTACATGTCATATACCACCATGTATCCACTATCAAGGTCAAATCTTGTGATTAGATTATCACCACTCAACGCATCAAAGTCTTTATCCAAATGGATCCCCTACCTACACCTGAAGGATGATATGGAATCATTAACAACTTGTGAACACCCCATATATATCTCCATTTTGAATCTTCTTATGATGTCCATTGTTCATTAATAAATCTTGAATAAATTTATTCATGATTTAAAAGTCCAAAATAACATTGACCCATCATAATTTCAAGCCTTCCTAGAAAATTTGTCATAAATCACCATCATCTCACTTTTAACCAAATCTAAATCCTTCATATTGGCTCATCGCATAATCTTCCATTATACATCAAAACCATTATAACTAAGCATAAATTCAAATGAGTAATTGTAGACAATAATTCATGTCTAAACATCTCCACACTATAGTTGGTTAAAAATCTACGCTACTTTTAGTTGGCCCTAGATTCAAACACCATTGAAATCAAGGCCTATGATAAATCTTAAAGGGAGTCAACAAGAACCATCCATTTGCCTATCATGGTGGGGCCTATTAGTACCAAACATTCCTCCATGTCATTTTTCTTAACCTTCCATACAATATCCTCCTTGTCCAACCATGCATTCATGTCATGTATGTTGTTCCATCCACATTCCACCAATATATCAAATTTACACACTTAGGTATGGAAGTCATAATCATTATTGATCTGAAACCCTTCCAATATTATAATTTTTTGGAGGGGTGATATTTCAAACCCAATCATTATCCTAGCATTGAGGTTGTATCTAAAATAGATAAAATGACTGCATTAGAAAATTCAAAATATTCATCCTAATAGTTTCCCATCCACATCCAATAACCCACCTCCCTTATCCCACTTTGGGATCATTGATAGAGGATGAATGGAATATGAGTTTAAAAATGCCTTTCATGTGGCCAAACTCCCCCTTATCTTAATAATTAGGGTAGACCCACCTTGAATAATGGTAAACAACTAATATCACATCAGTTTGGTAGGATAAATTTTGTTAAAGCAGGACTCTTATTATAGGAAAAGATCAAAGGATCCAATAACTTATATAGTGAATAATTCACAATCTATTTTCAAAACAAAAAGTAACCCATTCCAAACCACATGAAAAATCATGAACTATAAGGGTCAAGGATTGGATCTCCATGAACATGGAATCCTTGAAACCCTACCATCTTATGTAAATAAAGATTATCATGACATTGGATATAAACCACCTAGTGGTGATCCATGAGACTATATCGGTGACTATTCTATAATTTCTAAGGAATAACTTTCTAAAATCGATACAAAGTCCTTATATAGAACCTATGATGAGATTGTTGACACCAACATATTTGATGATATTCCTTATTTACCATCAAACTTACCCTCCAATACCCTGACCTCATTTATTGGGACCAACATGATCACTTACCATTAGATATATTTCAAAATGATAAATCCATTATGGAATTCATGAGATTTCATGATGACATACTATCATGGGATCATAAGAAGGGTCTTGAAATTAACCTTGACACATTGACTTACTTGTAAGATTAGGAAGAGTTCTTAAAAAGGAAAAAAGGAAAAAAATAAAAAAAATAATGCCTCATAGTGACACCTATTTGATGTGTTATTGGACAAGTGAAAAAATAAAATACAAACATGTTCATTAGTGAAAACCCCCCTGAGGTGATAATGGATGATGAAATCAACTCTCCCTAATAGGAATTGGATGAGAATCATATGGACAATCCACCTAAGCTTAACCTTCCACATAATGGTTCCACATGGTATTACATGGATGAAAAGCTCCACCTTCCACCTATGCTAATAATATTATAATATCATTCAACATTTCTCACTAAGGACATTATTGATGTTAACACCAACATATAGGATAACCCTAGAATTATCAAATAGGATCTTTACTCACTCCCAAGGAATATGACATCTTGATCATGCTCTTGGTATAATTCATTGACATATTTGTGTGTTCATATGTCGATATTAATTTGTTAAATCCATCATTGGTAGTGTGTCATCTCATTATTCATGCAAATGCTAAAATTGTCAAATATAAATTACAAAAGATGCATCCCAAAGTAGCTATCCTTTTTAAATAGTAACTTCAAAAGCTTTTAGATACAGGCTTTATCTAACCCATTGATTATTCAGACAGGGTCTTTAACATTGTGCCAGTAAGCAAGAAACCCATCACGATTAGACTATGCATAGATTTCAGAGACATCAATAAATCTTTCCCTAAGGATTACTTTCTATTACCCAATATTGGCATGATATTCGATTCAACAATAGGTTTTGAAATTTTATCACTCATGGATGGTTTCTCAAGTTATAATCAAATCTAAATTATGCTTGATGATCAACACAAAATAGCATCAACCACACCATGGAGAACATTTTGATATCAAGTCATGCCTTTTAAATTAAATAATGTGTCACTTTTAATGTGACATGACAATCATATTACATGATATGATGTGTGATATAGTCGAAGACTATGTGGATGACATATTGGGTAAGTACAATACTAGAAAATAATTTATAGAGTTTTTACACATAATTTGTGAGTGACTCAAAGAATACAAAGTGTGCTTTATCCCAAGAAATGTGTCTTTGGCATCATGTCAAGAAATATACTAGGCGTAATAATTTTTAGAATGGGTATCAAGGTTAACCTATCCAAGTTCAAGACCATTACAAATATTCCCCCTCCATCCAATCGCAAGTAGTTACATAACCTACAAGGTAAGGTTTAGGATATCAAGTATTTTATCTCATATTTGGTTGATAAGTGTCACCCATTAATTAATTTACTCAACAAGGACATGGTATTCCACTAAAAATTTAAATGTCAACAAGACTTTGAATAACTCAAGTAGTATCATGCTAATCCACTAGTGTTCATTCTATAAACTATAGAAAAACCTCTACTATACATCTCAATAATGCAATTTGTCTTGGGTTCTCTATTGACACAACATAATGATAATGGGATAAAAATCATTGTATAATACTTGAGCAAAAATTTGGTTTCATATGAACTAAATTACATTATCATTTAAAAGGAATACCTATATGTCATCTTCACTTCCCAAAATTTGTGGTACTACATGTTTAACAACAAAATTAAACTTATTTCCAAAGTCAATGTACTTAAAATATGTTTTGTTTAAATAAGTGCTTATAGGTAGGCTGAATAAATGGGTTATATTTCTTAATAAATTTGACATTGATTTCATGAATTATAAATCCATCAAGGGGAAGGTAATCATAGATCATTTAGTTAAGGCACCTTTGTCAGATAAGTATCCATTGACTATCAAATTTCTCAATTAATGATTCTTATCTCTCAATGAATCATTAAAATGAAAGCTTTATTTTGATGGATAATTTACCACACATGGCTTAGGGGTAGGAATTTTGATCTGGACACATTAAGGTGATCTCATCCCTAAGGCTTTCATTTCTATTTTCATGCACCAATAACATTGTAGAGTACAAAGCACTTATAACGAGCCTTAAACTAGCAATCAAATGGAATATCCACCATCTATCTATCTTCAATAACTCCTAAATAGTCATAAAATAGGTCAATGATGAGTATCAAACCAAGGATGACAATATTGTCCCCTAAAAAATCATGGTTGATAGATAGAAATAATACTTTGTGCATATCTAGTTTGATCAGATTCCTCATACAAATGATAAACCCATATAAGCAATTTCCACCATCAACTAAGGAAAACCCATAGTGAACAATTGATGGTCCTATTGTATGATATTCCTAAATCATAAATAATATGAGAGATTATTGGTCCTAAATATCCCTAGTATCATTATATTTACACATACCTTCATGGTCATACCATTCCTTCTAATATTTCATGAAACCAACACAAATACTTTATCCAACGTACCTCCCATTTTAGCCGCTTTGGCATTATGCTCTATATAGAGGTTATGATAGGAATCTATTGAAGTGTTTAAATTAAGAAGAAGATAACTTGATGAGTAAATAGGTCCATGATGAAATATACAGGGCACACACCAATGGTTTATTCCTTGCCAAAAAACTCCTTAGAATAGTGTAATACTGGTTAACTATGGAGACAAATGTGTGTCAATATGTCTAGAAGTGTGTAGCTTATAAAAAAATGGAAATATAATTTATGTGTCATCTCAAACTCTAAATCCAATCATGACTCCATATTCCTTCTATACTTGGGGGATCGATATCATTGGGAAGATAAACCCATTTATTTTGTATGGCCATAAACACATCATTATTGCCACTATGTACTTGACCAAATGGGTGGAGGTTGTCCCCCTTAACTACATAACTAGCATGTAAATTTCAAAATTAATTTTCAACCATATCATATGCCATTATATAATCCCTTCCATTATCATCAGTGACATTGTTAATTCATTTTAAAATAGGGAAGCTAAATCCTTTTTCTCCCAATTCTATATCAAACACAGGTGGTTTACACCTTACTATCCACAAAGCAATGGCAAATCCAAATAATCTAATAAAACCCTTCTCAAAACCCTTAAGAATATCATCAATTACATAGGTCATGAATAACACTTATAACTTTATCCTACCTTGGGTGTTTACCATACAACCTTCCACACCCTTACAAGATCCACTCCATTTACCTCAATCTTCAGATCTGAAGTCATCCTCCCAATAAATATGAAGTTACACTCTTTACAAATATATTTAAAAGATTTATTTTATGATTAATACTAAAAATTCACATGACTTCATGAATTATAACTCCTTGATGAGAAAAGGCTCAGTGCACCTAATCATCTAAAGGCATATTAGCTTTGGATTTACAAAAATTATAATAAGTGCATCAAGTCTAAAGAGTTTTAAATCAACAACCTAATTTTAAAGTAAAATTAGTGTAACACTAATCAAGACCAAAAAAATAAAATTAAATTTGAGCCTAATTGTCTAATTCCTTATTTCATTTATTCCAAGTTTAGTTTTGGAGCATATAGGTTGGCCACAGAAGATGGACAAGAGTTGAACTAGACTGTGAACATTATGCACCTTAATCATTTTTATGCCTAGAATTCCATTAGTTGTCTACAAGTACCATATACTTTGGGGAAGTTTAAACCTAATTACACATCCAAAATCTATCCATACCATCCTAATTATCTTCCACTATCCATGTCTTCCTTCTTTTTATAACCTTGCCAGTGATTTGGAGTAAATTTTGATAACTATACACACTATTTAGTATATAGACACTGGAATGACTTCTTGAAAACAATGCAAGTTAAGCCCAAAAATTAGTGGAATGCTCTAATTCATCTGTGCACATCATGTGCATATTCTAATATGTTTTAATATATCCCTAACTAGGGTAATGCACTATACACAATCATCATCTTCATTTAATTCATCTCCAATCAGGTTGTGACCTAGAAAATTGACCTTTTTAACCATGTGTGAGGGATAACTAGTCAAAATTTATAAATAGAAATTAACTTGATCAATATTGCTTAATTGATTAAACCCAATTAAATGCATACGTGAAAAGCTCATAGATAACTAATTCTTGAATTTATATTTTTATAAATTCATATTGATGACATCACACAAATATCTAAAATTATGTCACCATCATGACATCATATTTTGTGAGTTATCAAGAACTCATAAAATATTTTAAAAAATTCTAGTTTTGTGAGCCATGCCTTTTAATTCAAAATATTAATGGCTTGTCCCCTCCCAAACCTAACCACACTTGAGTTAGGGTTAGTTTGGAAGGCTATAATTGCAAGGCTTCACCCATTGTTCAACAATATTTTCTTGTGTAAGGTTATTATGCTAAAATACCTTAAAATAAACTCTTTTACCTTTAAATATCATGTTTGTAGTATTATAATTCTCTTTTGTTGAGAGAGAGCCAAGCCAAAGCCAAATCCAAGCCCAACATTGCCAAGGTGACAAGGAGAAATGATTCAAGGAGCACTTACCAAATATTATTTAATCACACGATCGAACACATCCATCCATGGAAAACATACAAATATTACTCTCAAGAAAGGTAAATGATGTTTATTTTATCTTTTATTGATAGTTACTTGTATTTTTATCTTGCTCTTTGAGTTTCTAAGCTATAGGTGTTAGTTTTATTAGTGTGTTTTTATTTGGTTTTAATCATACTAACACAATAATAATTTCCCTTCTTGGATTCATATTTATTACACAATGGCACACTTAATGGGACATGCACCCCACAAACATCTTTTAGTTACTTTTTAGGATGTTTTACTCACTATTTGCATGCCAAGTTTTTGAATTAATCACCAAAAAAGGAAAAAGTTTGAACTCTCAGTCAAGATACAGGGATCAATGATGATTATAAAGAATCATGGATGATATAAATAATCAAATATGATTACCATAATTTCCAATGACCTCTATTTCAAAAACACAGTCAAAATAGAAGCTAGAAATGTAGTAAAAATCAAATTTTTCTTGCTTTCTCTTGATGCCTAGCACCTATTTATTATTTGCCTAACTTCCTTATTGCATGGTAGTGAAAAGTTTTGAGTTTGAAACATTATTTTTCAAACATTTTTCTATCAAAATACATTTTTGTTTGTTGTGGTTTTAAGAATTAGCAACAATCAAGATGGAATTAGTGTTGATCATAGGAACTGACCATGATCACTATTGCTCATCAATGATTTTATGTGTTTTTAATTTTTTAGAAAACTCAAGAGTAAAAATTTGTGTTTTTGTTGAGCTAACTTGTAGGACTATAAATTTGGCTCAAACACAAATTAAACCACTAACTTGTTTACAAGGAATTAAGCTAAGGAATAAGAAATTTGAATGCTTTTTAAATCAATTTTTCATTTTACAAACATCAAATTTTACAAATATTGAAAAACTCATTCACATTTTGTTCAGGTGTTTTTAAAATTCACCTAAAATTTTGTCTTTTTTTCATTTTCAAAAGATTTTACAAGTGCAAACATGGCTAAAAGGCCAAAATTTTCAAGATTATTTCAAATTTGGTGTTAGTAAAAAGAACTTATATCTTTAATTAGAGATCTTAAGAGCTTTTTTTATTCTTATTTGTTATTTAGAATAGTTTAAAATTACTTAGATTAGATTATTTGATTTAGGAAAATACAAAATTTATCATGTATTCTCTCCCCCATCCCTTTTAGGGAACTCAAGTGACCAAAAGTGTTTAGTTTATTATCATTATTTATAAAAGGATGTGTCAGAAAAAAATGTCATGTATGCTCTCCCCAAGCTCTGAGTGGCTTGGGTGATTAAAAAACAACCTCTAAAGTCTTTCCATTTTTTTCATTTATTTATTTTATTCACTTGTATTATGGGTGGGAGTTCATTGCCTCCACATAAGTTATTTAGAGGTGTGTTGACCTAGAGTTTCATCTCCCAACATCGTACCAACCCCTCTCCATAGTGGGTTATAAAAATTGGGAAAACTATTGGATGGGATGGTATGAGCGATTAACTTGACTATCCAAATAGGTACCCAAGCCATGCAACATCCAAACATCAAAGTCTACAAAGCAATACATGGCTAGACTTGTTATGTAAAGGAATAGACCCTTACATAATAAGCTAGGTGGTTTGGACTCATTTGATGTGATTTTACCCTTGTGTTAACCATAATTGGGACCATTTAGTATGTGTAACACTTGTAGGTTTTAGTAAAACCCTATTTTCCAAAAAACTTCATGCCAAATGTTGAGTGTTCCTTAATATAAGTTTGTGCCATGTACCAATGCTTGAGAGACAGAGGAGGAGTAAAAACTCTACCTACACATCTACTTTAATTTTTGGATTAACACTTAATTTCTCACAAGCATTGGTATATCGGTGGAAATTTTGGTTGAAGATACGCACACTCATGTCAATTATAGGGAATAGGATGAGCCATTTGTGCCACTCTATTTTTATTTGTTTTAAATGTGTGTTTTAAAAGATTGGAAACTATTTATTTGTTCAAAAATGAGTCATAAACCAAATCATTTGTTTTTACACCCCTTTATCTTAAGAGGTGTTATTTTATACATTTGATATCACACTTTTTTTTAGAGTATTTCAAAACATTTATGTGTGTGTCACTTGTTTAAATGGGGCATTTTTACATTTCCCATTTCATCCCAAGTATTTTCCTTGGAGTTTTGAAATAAAAACCATTATCATACCTTTTGAGCAAGATAACATCATTATATTGCTCATGTTATTTCAAAACCATTGCCTTATTTTAAATCAAATTCAAAACCATGTATGCCTTTGGTCTATAATAGGTGGCATTATGATGTCTATTTGGGTCTAGGATGTTATCCATTTGAATAATCTAAGTCTTTGTAAACCAAGTTCAAAATTTGTCTTGTGAAGTTTAGATTCAAATTGATGGGTCTCCACCTATTATTTTGAATTATATTAATTCACAAAATAAGTAGATATATAGTAGTATATCAAAATTATATGGAAATATAGAAAAAAAAAATATGAATAACATATAAGCCACTTCAAGGGGGAAACATCCTAAATGCTTGTAATAAGATTGAATACTCAAATATGATCATGAATAACTAAACCTACCTCCTATATATAGTCTAACAAGGCCATGTGCCACCCATAGGCTGACTTACTAAGTATATGAATGCATAAATAAAATATAAAATAATATGTAAAAGGTTTATGCAAGCCACAAGTCAACTACACATATCCCTAGACACGTCAATGGTTGAGGGTGTAGCATGTCACTCCCCTTAAAAATAATTTTATCCTCAATGTTGAATCAATATTTGATGTTGTTGCATGAATGATTCATCCTCCCAAATATCATCTTCAAAACACAAATTCTTCCTTCTGATCATATAATCAATAATCATCCTAGACCCTAGCTACTTAGTACGTGTTTGAAGAACCTCTTCAGGATCAAGAATCACCCTCCCTTCCTCATCTAATTATGGTAACTTGGTTTGAGTGGTAAATCTTTTTCCAATGACCTTCTTAAGGCAAGATACCTGAAATATTGGATGAATGTGAGTGGATGGAAGAAATTCTAGCTTATAGGCCATACTACCATTTTTTTGCAAGATCTGATAAGGGTCATAATACTTGGGAGATAGCATATTATCCTTTTTCTATTAGTTCAAGTACATCTTCTTATATAGTTATAAGTGAATAAAAACCTAATGACCAATTTAAAAATGCCTCTCACTCCTAAGTTGATCTACCTGGTGATTCATGTGATTTTGGGCCAAAGCTAAATTTTCATGCAAACTAGAAAGGACTTCTTGTTCATGTTGAAGGTGTTCCTCCACTACACATACCTTTTGGTAGGTATAAAAGGGTGAAGTGATGGATGGAGGATAGTTTCCATTAAATTCCATAAAAGGAGACATTTTGGATGAACTATGCACTGAAGTATTATACCACCATTTAGCCAAGGACAGCCATTAAACCCATTTATCCTATTTATCTGGTACAAAATAATGAAGTTACCCTTCCAAACACTTGTTTACTACCTTAGTTTATCCATCATATTGAGGATGATAGGATGAGCTATGAGCTAATTGGGTTTCTAAACATGAAAATAATTTTGTCCAAAAATTACTAGTGAATATGGGATCTTGATCACTAATAATAATCTTGGGAGTACCTTGCAATTTATAAATTGTATTAAGGAAGGTAAAATCTACTATACGAGCCACAAATGGTTGAGATAAAGAACAAAAATGATCATACTGTGTGAGTCTATCCATAAAAACCATGATAACATTTCTACCTTTAGATCATGGTAATCCAGTAATGAAATCCATAAATACCTCTTCCCATCATTGACTAGGGATGGATAGGTTGTAAAAGACCTAGGGTTTTAATGGTTTCACCTTTATTTTGTTGATAGACCATACATTCATCCACATATTTATGTACATCCCCCTTGAGTCCTTTCCAAAAAAAATCCTTCTTGACTCTATGATAGTTTTCAAATACCCCAAGTGACTGCCAAGTGGAGATGCATGAAGTTCTTGAAGGATTTTCTATTTGAGAAGAGAATTATGACACAGATATAATCTATATTTATACCATAATGCATTCCCCTTCCATGTAAACTTTTCAATCCCATTGTAACCCTGCTACAAATTTTGAATCAATGCATGGGTAATACTATCATTCTCCTATTCTACCCTTGTTTTTCTTGAGTTAGTTTGCCTATCAAATGGTCATAGCACATAACAATGCCTCAATTGGTTCATCTCACCTAGATAGTGCATCATCCACCACATTTTCTTTTCCTTTATTTTAGACTATTTCAAAATTAAAAACTAACATTTCCTCACCCATTTTTGTTGTTCTTTAGAGGATAACCATTGTTCCAAAACATATTTAAGGCTATCATGATCAGTTTTTACTTGAAAGTGATGACCCAATAGATAAAGTCTCCATTTTTTAAATTCATGTAGAATAGCCATCATCTCTTTCTCATAGATGGGTTTGAGCTAATTTTTACCCTTCATTTGATGAATTTCAAAGGCAATGGGCCTACCCTCTTGTATGAGTATTACACCCATACCATATCTAGATGCATCACATTTAACCACAAAAGTTTTAGAAAAATACGGATTATCCAATACTAGGGTGGTGCATAGAGCCATTTTTAGTTGTTCAAATGCCTTGGTAGCTATATCAGTCTATTGAAAGGAGTCTTTATTCAATTAGGAAGTGAGTGGTGTTGCAATACTACCATAATGTTTGACAAACCTATGATAATAACTAGTTAGCCCCAAAAATCCCCTTAGTTTCTTAAGTGTCTTAGGAATATACCACTCCATGATGGCTTGGATTTTTTTAAGATCAACTTTTACTCTCTCATGTCATATAATATGACCCAAATATTCTACTTCCCAAACTCCAAAATCACATTTGTATGGTTTAGCATACAACTAATGTTGCTCAAGAAATGATAGTACCTATTTCACATGATGCAAGTCATCTTCCCACTTTTTGCTATAAATAAGGATGTCATCAAAAAACACAAGTACAAACTTTCTCAAAAATGGCCTTAAAACCATATTCATCAAACTCGGATGGTGCATTGGTGAGCCCAAAAGGCATGACCAAAAATTCATAATGGTCTTCATGAATACAAAAGGCTATTTTGGGAATATCCTCCTCATGGATCCAAATTTGATGATACCAAGAGTGAAGATCTAATTTGGTAAAATAAACAACACCATTTAATTCATCTAATAAATCATCAATTACAATAATAAGGAATGTATCTTTGATAGTGAACTTGTTGATCTCTCTATAATCTGGGCACATCCTCCAAGTTTCATCTTTCTTTCACACCTTGACTACTAGAGAAGAATATTCACTTTGGCTATAGTGAATAGTACTTGCCTCCAAAAAATCTTGTACCATTTTTTCAATTTCACTCTTTTGGGCATAAGGATATTTGTATGGTCTAATGTTGGGTCACTTAATTTTAGGAATGAGTCTAATGGCATGATCATGAGTACAATTACGAGGAAAACCTTTTGGCATGGCTCCAAAAACAATTGAAGGCTCATCCAATATTTGTTGTAATTTAGGATGGGTAGATTCCTTAGTTTGTTGAACATCAATGGAAAACAAGCATGTCATAAATCCTTTGCCACCTTTTTTTAGCATCTTAGTCATCTGATGTGAACTAACCATTTATGGAGATTTAAATCTTAATCCTCATAGTTCCATGTGCTTACCTTCAAAATAAAAATGCATGAATAGTATATGGAAATTCATCTCAATAATACCCAATATGGTGAGCCATTGTACTCCCAAAAAAATGTCAGTCCCACCCATAGGAATAGAAAACATAGGATAATATAGCAAATAGTCCCCCATTGCTAACTTAATCTATGGAATTTTTTAGAAAAATTAACTGTACCACCATCTGCAATCATTACTTAAAATTTTGGGGTTAGGTAGATGAAATAATTCAAACAAGAAACCAACTTACTATTGATGAAATTGTGTGTACTAATTGAGTCAATAAACACGGTGACCTTCTATTTCTTAATAAAACCCACCACCTTAAGAGTCTAAGGAGTATAAATACCTGTAAGGGAATGGTAGGAGATAGTAGGTTGAGAATATACAGCTTCATCCTTGGGTCCATCAAAACCCTCAATAGATGCCTCCTCATCTTCTTCATCCTCATTAGCACCTTAAATGTAAAATAAATTCTATTTAGCACATCGATGACCTTTTCTCCATTTGTTGTCACAACCATAACACAACCCTTTATCATGTTTATATTCAATTTGTTGTGGTGTCAATCTGGTAGGTTGAGGCCATGATGGAGTTGGAAAGGTGTGTTCCTGACTAGCAATGAAAGGACAATGTTTGATCATCTTTTTTTCTTCTACCAAGTGTGCCCTTGGTATAGCTTCACATATAGTTATGGGGTTAAACATATGAACCTCTAATTGAATACTATCTTTTAGTTCACCTAGAAAAAGTTTAATTAAATTTGCTTCAATGATATCCTCCACACATAAGGATAGATTTTGAAATTGATGAATATAATCCTTCACTTTTCTTATTTTTCATAGTTTGGTTAATTAGTTACAGTATTTTTCAAATACATTATCCTAATAATGAAGCATTAGTTCATCATAGAATATTGACCATGTAATAGGAGCACCATTCTTCTTCTTTTGAGCATAAAACCAATGATACCAAATGAATGGCTCACATAGATGCCACAACTTCCTTTTGATAGTTAGGAGTTTGGTGTAAATCAAATGGATTTTTAATTTGAGTGATCCAAGTGAGTAGATCCTTACCATCAAACTTGTGCAAGTCTACTTTTGGAAGCATCAACTTTACCCCCATATTGGTGGTGTTAGTATTGAGAAGAGGAGGACCAAAATGAAAAAGTGGAGGGTTATTGAGGGGTAAATGAGATGAAATTATAACCAATTGTGTCTTGAATTGATGCAACTAATTAGTCATGCTATCAAGCTCCCCTTGCATTGTTAATATTTGAGTTTGGACTTGCATATCCTTCTACATTAGGCCATATAGATTTGACTAGATTTGAGAAATCATATCAAATGATTCAGACTCTATGTCATCCTCTAAAGGAGTTTTATGGGTGTCTTTCCCTTCCTCATCTATGGGTGTTAGGACCAACCATACAAAGGCTTGATGGTGAACCTTATTTTTTCCCATTGACCCAACTTTGACCACTAAGTTTTTTAAATATTTTGGCCTCAAATCACAAATATCAAAGAATAAACCCAAACTAATTTTTCCCAAGGTTTCCAAAAATATAAAAAAATTGAAAAATTTTACAAATTGTGTGCTATGGAGCAAATTTATGAAAAATAGTAAGTTATGGCTAGACTCGTTATGTAAAGGAATAGATCCTTACATAGTGAGCTACATTGTTTGAATTCATTTGATGTGATTTCACCCTTGTGTTAGCCACATTTGGGACCATCTAGTATGTGTGAAACTTATAGTTTTTGGTCAAACCCTATTTACCACAAAATTTCATGCCAAATGTTGAGATTTCCTCAATATAAGCTTATGCCACATACCAATTCTTGAGAGACAGAGGGGGAGTAAAAACTCTACCAATATATGTACTTTAATTTTTTTATTAACACTTAATTTCTCACAAGCATTGGTATATCAGTGGAAACTTTGGTTGAAGCTAGCACACTCATGTCAATTATAGGGAATAGGATGAGCCATTTGTGCTAGTTCTATTTTTATTTTATTTACATGTGTGTTTTAAAAGATTGGAAACTATTTGTTTGTTCAAAAATGAGTCATAGACAAAATCATTTATTTTTACACCCCTTTATCTTAAGAGGTGTTATTCTATCCATTTGATATCACACTTTTTCCTTAGAGTTTTTCAAAATATTTGTGTGTGTGTCACTTGTTTAGTTGTTACATTGCCCATTTCATTCCAAGTATTTTCCTTGGAGTTTTGAAATAAAAACCATTGTCATACCTTTTGAGAAAGATAAAATGATTACATTGCTCATGTTCTTTCAAAACCATTGCCTTATTTTAAATTGAGTTCGAAACCATGTATACCTTTGGTCTACAATTGGTGGTGTTATTCCATCCATTTGGGTCTAGTATGTTATCCATTTGAATAATCTAAATCTTTTTAAACGAAGTTCAAAATTTGTCTTGTAAGTTTAGATTCAAATTGATTGATCTACACCTATGTCTTTTAAATGATATTAATTCACAAAATAAGTATATATACAATAGTATATCATAATTATATGGAAATATAGTATAAAATATGAATAATATATAATCTAGTTCGAGGGGAAACCTCCCAAGTGCTTGCAATAAGAATGAATACTCAAATATGATCATTAATAACTAACCCTACTCCTATATATAGTCTAAAAATGCCATGTTCCACCCATAGGCTAACCTAATAAGTATATGAATGCATAAATAAATGTAAAATAATATGCAAAAGGGTTATGCAATCCATAAGTTGACTACACATATCCCTAGACATGCCAACAGTTAAGGGCATATCAGTCTTGCTTAATTTTGGCTTGGGTGTTTACCTTTTACTTTTGAATTATGTAACTTGGATTAATTATTTACTTTATTTAGAGACTTATTTTCCTAGACCTAATAAGTGGTCTTTTTTTCATGTGCCTCAAGTTTATTTGTTGTCTTAAACTAAGGTCTAAACTCTCTTTTCAAGTATAACCTTAAGCACAGTTAGTTTACATTGGATCCTTGCTTATCACCTAGGTTTGAATGCTTTACTCATTGCTCTTATTTTTACTTACTTGAGATTGAATTTTCCAATTAGTTTTAGGTGTATGCCTAAGGTGAATGTCTTATACCAAGGTCAAGTTTTTTTTTTGAATCCATGTGCCTAGATTGAGTCCAAGTGTTTCAAATTTTTTTAGAGTTAGATTAATTTCCTTATAAGTTTTTACCTCAACCAACTATGTTTTTAAGTCTAGTTTTATGCCTTGTTTTTAAAGACCTAGCATTTGCCTTTTAGTTTTCAGACCTAGTTTGTTTAAAATTCTAGCTTTATGCCTTTATTCCAAATACCTAGCATTTACCTTTCAAATTTTAGACCTAATTTATTTCAAATTCTATATTTGTGCCTTATTTCCAAATACCTAGCATTTTCCTTAGTTTGAGATTTCATTTGTACCTTTTGATTCTAGCTTTGTGCCTTGTTTCCAAAAACCTAACATTGTTTTCATTTTAGACCTAGATTAGATTTGTTCAAAACACATTTCTAAGACTAAGATTCAAATTTGACTTTCATTTGACCATTTATGTGCAAGACATTAGACCTTGGAGATATTTGAGACCAAGCTTGCCATTGATGATTTTGGAGAAGAGATCCATCTAAGCCAAGTTTAAACCATTTGCAACAATAGATTGAGATTTCCATCTAGACCAAGTTTTAAGACATTTACAAGCATCAACCAATCTTTTTATACTACATTTCAAGTGTTTTGTGAATGTTAGAAGTTTTCTTCATGAGACCTAGTCATAGATTAGAATGTGCCTCAATCAAGTTTGTTTTCAAGTTCCTAACTCATGTTTTCAAAACTAATTTCACTTTGCCTAGACCAATGTTAAGTTCCATGAACCATGTTTAAGATCATTTTCATCAACTAAGACCACTTTCTTTGGGCTAATTTCCAAACCCAACCATGTCAATTATCATATGCCAAGACTACCCTTTTTTGGGCCAATTAAAGTACCAAGTTTACCCTTTCAATGATAACATTACCCTCTTCCCTAATTATGTCAATAAGCCTCCTTTAGATTATGTCATTAGCCAAGCTCTACACCACTAATTCATTACCATTCTAGGCCCTCATCCTTCAGCCTAAATTAGCAAACAAGCTCTATATTGCCTAAGGATTACCATTCCAATCCCTCATATTTCAATCTGCATTAGCAACCAAGATTTATAGTTCCCAAGGATTACCATTCCAAGCCCTCATCTTTTGTCCTATGTTAGCAACCAAGCTCTACATCACCCAAGGGTTACCAATTGAGGCCCTCATCCTTTATCTTACATTATCTAATAAGCTTTATAACACCTATTCATTACCATTCTAGGCCTTTATAAATTTGGTAGCTCATTATCCCAACAAGGTTTCATAATTATGACTAGATGACCATCCCAGACCCATAGCCAATCTTTGTTGAGCCCATCTTAGATGAGATTATTTATAAAGAGATATTTATTGAACCACATGTCATTATTCATACATTTCCAACCTTCCCCCACTTTAGAAAATCTAATCTAGTTTTTGAGTCACAATAAAGTCAATCATTACCTCTCCAAGAGCCATTATTTAAAGACCAAAATGTGTTCAAAATGGATATTTTAAAACCAAGTGTAAATAAAGGCCAAGATAACTAACCAATCCATGATATTTTTGTTGAAACACCTATTTATAATGATTTAACCTATGTCTAATCACCCTTATACCATTGCCCTATTTTTAATAAGCCTCACTTTGACAAATCAGTCTTTATGGATTTACATGTTGACCCTTTCCTTTTGGTTTATGAGTCTCACTTTGACAATCCAACCTTTATTGATTCACCTCCTAATGATTATAACCAACTTTGGGAAAATAATTATTCTAACCTTTTCCCTATTCTTAAAGAGCCTCACTTTGACAAGCCATTATCTATGGAGTTGTTTATTGACCATTTCTCTTTTGTTGAAAAGCATCACTTTGAAAAGCCAATCTTTATGGAGTCCTTTTTAGCTAAGCTTATTTCTAAATATATTTTTGTTCAACCTTAGTCCATTACTCAATTAATATCATTCATTCAACATAACATATTTACTACAACACCAAATGAAGAATCAAAATTAAAGTTAGGTTTTATTCTTAAATCAATATTAGATTTATCATTAGAGGTAGAATCAACATCAGTCTCAACATCATATTTAGAGTCCCTTGAGTCAGACTTGACTTTAGAATAAAAATACATTCATGGTTGTTACAACATTGGTTAAACATGACTTGAAAAGAAATTTGAATACATTTATGATCTTTCCATAGTTTTTGAGGATGATTACTTTAGCATTGACATAAGTTATCCTAGTATCTTCTACGACGATAATATTGCCTCTTACCATTCCATATGCCATTACCACTAACCAACATAGCCATTATATTAACATTCCACATCCCACAAGTGTTGATTAGCACCAATAGAATTACACTATGTTCAACTACATCAATGGTGACATATCAATTATAGAATATCAGGGAGACCAAGACCATATTCATATAGATAAAGAACAATATCCTAGTGAAACCTTTTTGGAGGTGCTGGGGGGAAATCAAAGTCCAAACTTGGAATATTCTAGTGAAACCTTATTTGAGGCACAAGAAGACAATCAAATTCGAAAGTCAATGTTCCTTAGTGACATATTTTAGAGGCATTATGGGATAATCAAGACAACTTTATTGGTGAAAACCTCTTTGAGGAAATAATAGCTAAGCATAATAATTATTCAATGATTTATGAAGACATTATTAAAGATAACATCAATAAATCTTCCATTCTATATCATAATTAGATGGCATCATCTCTCAGGCCCAAATAATAGAAAAATCTAGTGGTCCTATCAAGAGCATATTCAGAAGTCTTAGGCTAGGCCACAACCAAAATTATGTCAAATGTGGAATTAGTAACATTGTGTGTGCCTAAAAATCCCAGTCTTCATTTTTTCCCAACCATTATACATTTCATTATGATTCATCTCTCCATTACCAAATCAAACCTTTTATCCATTGTTTATCTATATTTACCATCCCTATACTCAATTTCCTTTGTAGAGGCTACAAATACATCTTGTCTAGATGTTTGGAGGAAATAAAATTAATGACCAACAAAGATCATAATAGTGTTATTAAATTCCAAATTAGTATTAGGTTATTAATGAAGTAGCTATTTAGAAGAAGTGTGGGCTAGAAATTTACATAATTGACTATTATAGTTGTATCATATGTTGATTAGGATGAGCATCTCCACATCAATAGGAACAACAAATCCATTTACCTTGCATTTTCCATTTGTCATTCACCTTTCTATTATTTTATACCTTTTTATGTTCCTTATCTTTCCCTTTGCCTCACCTTACCATCCTTTTATAATTTTCCATATATTTGAACTACATTGACTTGAGGTCCTTTGGGACTATGTCTATAGTGATAAATTTACATTGAGGTCAGATCGATCACCCCTTTAGCACACTCTCAACATTTTGCAAGAAATTTTAGTAAATTTTATCACTATTTTATGAGTCACTATTTTATACATTATGCATTTGAAATAGATGCATTACTGACACCCTGATCTAATGCTCTCACCATTTTATGAGTCACTTTTTTTGTGCATTGCACATTTAAAATTGATGCATTACTACACCCATAGTTTGTCTCAAGCTCTTACTATTTTTAGAGAAACCTAAGCCAATGCTCTCATCATTTTGTGATCGATATCTTACCAATATATAATGAGTTAAGATACCCAAAAATTCCAAAAACATTCAAAATGTTTCAAAATCCTAAAAATTAGAAAAATTGGCTTACACTCTCCTAGAAAGATATAAAGCCCCAAAAAAATCCAAAAAACATTTATCATATCTAAACCTATTCAACCATACTCGATCTGCCCTACTAGGCAAAATCCATTATTGGTTTCAATCTATTCCATAGCCATTGGGGGTATAACCTTCCCTTTGCATATATCTTTGTTTAGGGGTATTGTCAAATTCTCACTTTTAGGCCAAGCTCATAGCTTTCACCCTATTGGGGTAAATCAAAGCATGTAGCATATATTAGGTATCTTATCCCTACATGTTAATCCCTTGCATATAGCCTTGCCTAGGGGAGCCATCTATTTATCATTCTATTGATCCTTCACACATAGATATTGACTTGGTTGATGACACAATTCTTTTATTGCTTTAATTTCAAGATTAATGTGTGTTTATTTGCTTAGTTGTTTGTTTATTTATTTGCATGTTTGTTTAATTTTATTGTTGTGCCTTAGCTTAGTGTATATGCATTCATTAGATGATTCCTTACACATTTTTCTTGTGTCTATCCATATTTAAATGTCAACATTGTCATCATTATTTTTATCATTGATGTGTTATGTTTAAATGTTTATTAGATCGAGAGTCAGTCCTTATGCACATTACAACTAGGTCATCATGGTGTTTTATATCATGGTGTATATTGTTATGTGCCACAATAAAAATAAGTTCAATGGAGTTTACAATCAATGGTGTCAAAGAAACTTCTCCTTATTCACTTTGGCAAATCTTCCTACCCTCCTTGATCAAATCAACCCATTTCCATTCTAGTTATGCCAAAGGTAATAAGGATGAGCATCTCTACATTGGCAAGTATAATTGAATCATTCAAATTAATCAATTTTTATTCTTCTATTCTATTCCTCATTCCATTTTATCTTACTTTTAGGTTAATTACATTAGCATGAGGTATATTTAGATTATGTAGGTAGCACTTAGATACATGAGGTATCTCAAGTCAACTTGGCCACCTTTTTTATTCCAATCATCTCTTTCATCACTTTGCACATCCTCATGTACCTAGTTGTTTATGTCTTTTTTATTCATTAGACATCACATCTATATTTTCACTCACTCATCTTTAATATGTGTAATAGGTTATCTCTTTGAGTTATGCTTGTCAATCCACCCTACTAGGGCACAACCAATTTATCATGATCAAATATTCCTTAATAGGGTAAAATCATTATTCAATATAGGTCCTCAAAATGATTATAACTACCTTTGGGAAAATTAGTGTCTCACCCTCCATTATGATTATAACCACCTTTATGAAAATCAATACTTTTAATCAATGCGTTCAAGCATTATTTTGATTGGATTAATTTCATCCATGGGTTAATTTCATTCTTCTTCTTACTTCTTTTTGAGTGACCATCCATCAACTATATGTGTCAACAAATTTATTTATGGGGCATCATAGTTTCCCAAACTTTGTTTAGAGCATCATTCCTCAATCATTATCTTCTTTTTATTCTTAATACATTTTTTATTATTTTAAAAAATGTTATTGTGCCTATGTCTCTCAATGCCTTCTCAAATAGGAGTAAATAATAGACACCCCTTTTTGTCCACTTTCATGTCTAAATAGACACTAAAATGACTTCTTGCAAACAATGCAAGTTAATCTTGAAAATCAATAGAATGCTCTGATACCTTAGCATACATCACATGCATCTTCTAATCTGCATCAATGTATCATTAACTAGAGCATTACACTATATGCAATCATCATCTTCATCTAATTCATCTCTGGTCAGGTTATGACCTAGCAAATTGACCTTTTTGACCATGTGTGAGGGATAACTTGTCAAAATTAATAAATGGTAATTAACTTGATCAAGATTGCTTAATTTATTAAATCCAATTAAATGCATAAGTTAAAATCCCATGACTAATTCATTATTGAATTTATATTTTTATAAATTCATAAACCCAAATTGATGATATCATCATGACATCACACAATATCTAAAATTATGTCACCATCATGACTTCATCTTTTGTGAGTTATCAAGCACTCCCAAAATATCAAATAAATATCTAGATTTATGAGTCATGCCTATTAATTAAAAATATTAATGGCTTGTCCCCTCTCAAACCTAACCATGGTTAAACTAAACTTAACCACACTTGAGTTAAGGTTAGTTTAGAAGGATATAAATGCAAGTCTTCACCCATTGTTCAATAATATTTGTTTTGTGTGTAAGTTTATTATGCTAAAATACCTTTGAATAAGTTTTTTTGGTGTAATGTTATGATGCAAAAATACTTTCAAAAACCATCTTTGTAGTGTTATAATGTTTATTTATTGAGAGAGATCCAAGCCTAACATTGCCAAGGTGACAATGAGAGATGATGTCAGGAGCACCATTGCCAAAGATTATTTAATAACATGACCGAGCACATCCATCCATGGCTAGCATACAACTCTTGCTCTCAAGGTAAATGATGTTTGTTTTGTCTTCTATTGATAGTTACTTGTATTTTTCTCTTACTCATTGAGTGTCTAGCATAGAGGTGTTATTTTTATTAGTGTTTTTTTTTTGGTTTTGATCATACTAACACGATACTAATATCCCCTCTTAGATTCTTATTGATCACATATAGCACCTTAGTCTTTTACACTTGTAAAATATATGTCATGGATGTACCTTCAATATTTAGACCTTTTCCACTACCAAAATGCTTGTATACACTATCTCTTTATGCCTAATTTATTATCTCTTAGTCTAAGTAATGTTATTCTAATGACCTAGGCCTTCTTTCTTTCCTATAATGTTATAAACTTACTTATCTTCCATCTTTGCAAGTTTTGGACTTGTTCCTATTTTTCAATTACTCAAACACTTGTGTCCCAATCAGATGCCTACATTGACATAAGTGTCTTATCCCAACACAAGTGTCCAATTTTTTAAATTCATCTAATTTACAAATGAAATGTATTCCTATGGTCAGCTTAAGTGATTTAATGTGAGATATTCTCCAAATGGATTGGTATAAACATAAGATCAACCATCATTCATTCTTCACCTAGAATTTTATAAACTTACTTATCTTCCATCTTTGCAAGTTTTAGACTTGCTCTTATTTTTCAATTTCTCAAACACTTGTGTCCCAATCAGATGCCTACATTGACATAAGTGTCTTATCCCAAGACAAGTGTCCAATTTTTTAAATTCATCTAATTTACAAATGAAATGTATTCCTATGGTGATCCAAAACTCAGAAGTTCTAGTTGATAAATATTTCAATAGCATATAAATAACATAGTAACAATGAATTATCTGAGAAGAGATGTAGTATTACTCAAGATCGTAATACAAATATATGCTTATCTCTGGGAAGAGATGTCTGTCTTCACATTTTGAGTTACCTCTTCATTTACAAACATTTTGAAAGCATGAGGAGGATGTGTAAGGTCACCAATATTGAGGGATATTAAGTGGTTTGACTTCGAAGATTTAAAATAATATAAAATTTGAGGAATTACTATTTTTAGAATCTTACTATTTTTAGACTACACTACTAAAATTGAAATTTGGAGCACTTTCATTAGGTTTTATGGGGTCAAAATTAATTGAATAGATCTCCATGCCATCTCACAACATTCTCCCCATTCTTAGCTTTCCAACGGTTCAAACGGCGAGTCAATTGGAGCTATGGTGCAAAACTTATGGCTCCCAAAAATTTTGCCATTAATTAGGGTGGACCCATCACCTGAATTTTCATTTGAACTGATCCAAAACTCATAAGTTCTAGTTGATAAATATTTCAATAGCATAGAAATAACACAGTAACAATGAATTCTCTAAGAAGAGATGTAGTATTACTCAAGATCACAATACAAATATATACTTATCTCTGGGAAGAGATGTCTATCTTCATATTTCAAGTTACCTCTTCATTTATACACATTTTGAAAGCATGGGGAGGATGTATAAGGTCACAAATATCAATAAATATTAAGTGGTTTGACTTCCAAGATTTAAAACAATACAAAATTTGAGGAATAAATTTTTTAGAAACTTACAATTTTTAGACTGCACTACTAAAATTGAAATTTGGGGCACTTACATTGGGTTTTATGGGGTTAAAATTCATTGAGTATATCTCCATTCTATCTCATTATATTCTCCTCATTCTTAGCTTTCCAACGGTTCAAACGGTGAGTCAATTGGAGCTACGGTGCAAAAGTTATGGCTCCCAAAAGTTCTGCCATCAATTAGGGTGGACCCATCACCTAAATTATTATCTAAATTGATCCAAAACTTAGAATTTATAGTTGATAAATATTTCAATAGCATATAAATAACATAGTAACAATGAATTCTATGAGAAGAGATGTAGTATTACTCAAGATCACAATACAAATATATGCTTATCTCTAGGAAGAGATGTTTGTCTTCACATTTCAAGTTACCTCTTCATTTATACACATTTTTAAAGCATGGGGAGGATGTGGAAGGTCACCAATCTCAAGGGAGATTAAGTGGTTTGACTTCCAAGATTTAAAACAATACAAAATTTGAGGAATTACTATTTTTAGACTACACTACTAAAATTGAAATTTTGGGCACTTCCAATGGGTTTTAGGGGGTCAAACTTCATTGATAAAATATCCATGCCATCTCATGATGTTCCCCTCATTCTTATCTTTACAACAGTTCAAACGGTGAGTCAATTTGAGCTATGGTGCAAAAGTTATGGCTCCCAGAAGTTCTGCCATCAATTGGGGTGGACCCATCACCTGAATTATCATCTGAACTGATCCAAAACTCAAAATTTTTGGTCGATAAATATTTCAATATCATAGAAATAACATATTAAAAATGAATTCTCTGAGAAGAGATGTAGTATTACTCAAGATCGCAATACAAATATATGTTTATCTCTAGGAAGAGATGTATGTCTTCACATTTCAGGTTACCTCTTCATTTATACACATTTTGAAATCATGGGGAGGATGTGGAAGGTCACCAATATCAAGGGAGATTAAGTGTTTTGACTTTTAATATTTAAAATAATATAAAATTGGAGGAATTACTATTTTTAGAAACTTACTATTTTTAGATTGCACTACTAAAATTGAAATTTGGGGCATTTTCATTGGGTTTTAGGGAATCAAACTTTATTAAGAAAATCTCCATGCCATATCACAATATTCCCCTCATTCTTATCTTTCCAACGGTTCAAATGGTGAGTCAATTGGAGCTACGGTGTAAAAGTTATGGCTCCCGAAAGTTCTGCCATCAATTGGGGTGGACCCATCACCCGAATTGTCATTTGAATTGATCCAAAACTCAAAAGTTCTGGTTGATAAATATTTCAATAGAATAGAAATAACACATTAACAATGAATTCTCTGAGAAAAGATGTAGTATTACTCAAGATCATAATATAAATATATGTTTATCTCTGGGAAGAGATGTCTGTCTTCACATTTCAGGTTACCTCTTCATTTATACACATTTTGAAAGCATGGGGAAGATGTGTAAGGTCACCAATATTAAGGGATATTAAGTGGTTTGACTTCTAAGATTTAAAACAATATAGAATTTGAGGAATTATTATTTTTAGAAACTTACTATTTTTAGACTGCACTACTAAAATTGAAATTTGGGGCATTTCCATTGGGTTTTAGGGGGTTAAACTTCATTTATTAGAGCTTTATGCCATCTCACGATGTTCCCCTCATTCTTAGCTTTCCAAAAATTCAAATGGTGAGTCAATTGGAGCTACGGTGCAAAAGTTATGGCTCTCAGAAGTTCCACCATCAATTGGGGTGGACCCATCACCCGAATTATCATCTGAACTGATCCAAAACTCAAAAGTTCTAGTTGATAAATATTTCAATAGCATATAAATAACACAGTAACAATGAATTCTCTGAGAAAAGATGTAGTATTACTCAAGATCACAATACAAATATATGCTTATCTCTGGGAAGAGATGTTTGTCTTCTCATTTTAGGTTACCTCTTCATTTATACACTTTTTGAAAGCATGGGGAGGATGTGAAAGGTCACCAATATCAAGGGAGATTAAGTGGCTTAACTTCCAAGATTTAAAACAATATAAAATTCAAGGAATTACTATTTTTAGAAACTTATTATTTTTAGACTGCACTACTAAAATTAAAATTTAGGGCACTTCTATTAGGTTTTAAGAGGTCAAAATTCATTAAGAAAATCTCCATTCCATCTAATGATGTTCCTCTCATTCTTAGCTTTCCAACGGTTCAAACAGTGAGTCAATTAGAGCTACAGTGCAAAAGTTATGGCTCCTAAAAGTTCCACCATCGATTGGGGTGGACCCATCACCCGAATTGTCATCTGAACTGAACCAAAACTCAAAAGTTTTGGTTGATAAATATTTTAATAGCATAAAAATAACACAGTAACAATTAATTCTCTAAGAAGAGCTGTAGTATTACTCAAGATCACAATACAAATATATGTTTATCTTTGGGAAGAGATGTTTGTCTTCACATTTCAAGTTACCTCTTCATTTATACACATTTTGAAAGCATGGCAAGGATGTGGAAGGTCACCAATCTCAAGGGAGATTAAGTGGTTTGACTTCCAAAATTTAAAACGATACAGAATTCAAGGAATTACTATTTTTAGATTACACTACTATAATTGAAATTTAGAGCACTTTCATTGGGTTTTAGGGGGTCAAAATTCATTAAGCAGAGCTCCATGCCATCTCATGATGTTTCCCTCATTCTTAGCTTTCCAACGGTTCAAACGTTGAGTCAATTAGAGCTACGGTGCAAGAGTTATGGCTCCCAAAAGTTCTGCCATCAGTTGGGGTGGACCCATCACGCGAATTGTCATCTGAATTGATCTAAAACTCAAAATTTTTGGTTGATAAATATTTCAATAGCATAGAAATAACATAGTAACAATGAATTCTCTGAGAAGATATGTAGTATTACTCAAGATCACAATACAAATATATGTTTATCTCTGAGAAGAGATGTCTGTCTTCACATTTCGGGTTACCTCTTCATTTATACACATTTTGAAAGCATGGGGAGGATGTGGAAGGCCACCAATCTTGAGGGAGATTAAGTGGTTTGACTTCCAAGATTTAAAACAATATAGAATTTGAGGAATTACTATTTTTAAAAACTTACTATTTTTAGATTGCACTACTAAAATTGAAATTTATGGCACTTTTATTGAGTTTTAAGGGGTCAAACTTCATTGAGAAAATATCCATGCCATCTCATGATGTTCCCCTCATTCTTAGCTTTCCAACAGTTCAAACAGCGAGTCAATTAGAGCTATGGTGCAAAATTTATGGCTCTCAAAAGTTCCACCATCAATTAGGGTGGACCCATCACCTGAATTGTCATCTAAACTGATCCAAAACTTAGAAGTTCTAGTTGATAAATATTTCAATAGCATAGAAATAACACAGTAATAATGAATTCTTTGAGAAGAGATGTAGTATTACTCAAGATCGCAATACAAATATATGCTTATCTCTGGGAAGAGATGTTTGTCTTCACATTTTGGGTTACCTCTTCATTTATACACATTTTGAAAGCATGGGTAGGATGTGGAAGGTCGCCAATCTCGAGGGAGATTAAGTGGTTCAACTTCTAAGATTTAAAACAATACAGAATTCGAGGAATTACTATTTTTAGAAACTTACTATTTTTAGACTACACTACTAAAATTGAAATTTGGGGCATTTCCATTGGGTTTTAGGGGGTAAAAATTCATTGAGTAAATCTCTATGCCATCTCATGATGTTCTCCTCATTTTTAGCTTTCAAACGGTTCAAACGGTGAGTCAATTAGAGCTACGGTGCAAAAGTTATGGCTCCTGAAAGTTCTGCAATCAATTGGGGTGGACCCATCACCTGAATTGTCATCTAAACTGATCCAAAACTTAGAATTTCTAGTTGATAAATATTTCAATAGCATATAAATAACACAGTAACAATGAATTCTCTAAGAAGAGATGTGGTATTACTCAAGATCGCAATACAAATATATGCTTATCTCTGGGAAGAGATGTTTGTCTTCACATTTCAGGTTACCTCTTCATTTATACACATTTTGAAAGCATGGGGAGGATGTGGAAGGTCACCAATTTCAAGGGAGATTAAGTGGTTCAACTTCTAAGATTTAAAACAATACAAAATTTGAGGAATTACTATTTTTAGAAACTTACTATTTTTAGACTGCACTACTAAAATTGAAATTTGGGGCACTTCTATTGGGTTTTATGGGGTCAAACTTCATTAATCAAAGATCCATGCCATCTCATGATGTTCCCCTCATTCTTAGCTTTCCAACGGTTCAAATGGTAAGTCAATTGGAGCTACAGTGCAAAAGTTATGGCTCCCAAAAGTTTTGCCATCAATTGGGGTGGACCCATCACCCGAATTGTCATCTAAATTATTGTTCGGATCATATGGTCAGCTTAAGTGATTTAATGCAAGATATTATCCAAATGGATTGGTATAAATATAAGATCAACCATCATTCATTTTTCACCTAGAACAGAACAAAAAACACTCAATCAAGCACTTAAGTGAGCAAAGATTCCCTATATTATCCTAATTCCATGTCAAGCATAGAGACAACATATCTACATATCTAAAGTATTCAAAAATCATTCCATGTATCACATTTTCCAAGTTACAAGCTAGGTAATTTTTATACTTGTTTATCATGCATTACATGATTCACACACAAGCCAACATGCATGAAATAAATACATAAGTATAAGGCTCTCTTTGGAGTATTAGCTATGTAGGTAGTGACCATTAATAAAGGGGTATTTGGGGTAGCTCAAAATTATGTTCCCACTAATCCTTTTTTTCCACATCTATTATCAATATAGAGAACTAGGGTTTTACTATTTGACCAGGAGTGACAATCCATAACCTAAATCTAAATGCACCAGAGTGAAAGAGATGCAGAACCTATAGGTGGTCACATCTAGTTTTAGTAAGTATTTTTTACTAGACACCTACATCCAATTTAATGATTAGTATCTACATAATCATCCTAGGTTGATGCAAGTATTTAAGGCTACAGAGGTACAATTTTCTAGAACTAGTCCACTTTCTACCTATTCTAGATGCAAATCTATATTAGCATTAGAATCAGCTAAGTATCTTATTTTCTTTATCATTGAAATATCTATCATAGTTATAATTTTTATCTTTAACATCTCAACATAATAAATTCAGTATATGTTTTATCTAAGTTTCACAAACAATTGTCATGCTTTAGAGATAGTCTACCATCCTTGTGCCCTAGGCTATCTCTACCACTTTAATCCTAGATTCCCCTTAATCTATATTCTTAGGCTTAAACATTTGTGAACCTAGCATTTTGTCTATAAAACCCTAGATATTAATCTAGGGTTTCTTATTTTTCTATTTGAAAAGGCGTGTTTAATATGGATATATTTATTAATTACTTTATATTGCAGTACTTCATAGTAGTTGTTATTTTTTATGTTTCATGCAAGCTTAAATCAACCCAATCTATAATGGGTTCTAAATTTGATTATTAAAAATCACATGCTTTCTTGCATACCCCTTCTTGTTATAATGTTTAAAATGAGCTTCTACCTATAACTAAAAAATGCCAACTAGAGTGCATAAAATAGTCTTGTTCTTCCCACCATGCCATAAACTTTTATAATGATGATATATCTAAAACTTCACTTTAGGACTTGTTCCACCATTCCTCCCATTAGAAGGATGTTCTTTGGATGCATTACGCATGAACATTTTACCAAGTAATGTGGAGCCTCCATATGTGGCTTATGTGTTGAATTCCATCAAATAAATTGAATAAAATATATCCTTAGGAAGATCTACCACCATAAGACCTCATAAATTGTTTCTTACCATTATATATTCAAGTTTGTGTGTGCAATAAAATTATGAAAAAATTCCTTGTGGATAATGGTTTAGGGATCAACATTTGCAACATATCCTTTATTTCATTACTTGGCATTGGGCCTAATGATTTGTAACCCTTCAATGTAAGCATTAAAGTCTTTGATAATATTCAATGATAAGTATTGGAGAAAATAACATTGAACTTTACTATGGGGCTCTATATACTACCTAATTTATGCCATGTTATGCCAAATGATTTAAACCATAACATATTTTTGGGATGACCTTGGATACATGAAATGTATGTGGTTTCATAGAAACTACATGTATGCTCAAAATTCAACTATCAGGTATTTATTTACGCATGTCTAATGGATACTAACCCCTTTAAGCATTATGCCATAATCCAACAAACAAATAATCCTATGCTGAAATTCTATAAACCTGATTTTGGTTCTTGATATTTTCTCAAATATAGATACAAAGGATAAGGGTTGGGAAAACATGTGCAGGGTGTAACTCAACCCATCTCTCCTACAAATAACACAAATCGGTAGGGATTGGGGTTTTTATATAAATTTATAACTCATAAGTAATCTAATCACACCACACCTTGTTTCCAAAAGGCCAAATCCAAATATATGCATACTTCCATAACACATCTACCTGTGGTTCACCCTCATTTGATTGATACAATTGTTTTTCTAAAAAATTTGGCATTTGATGAATTTATAAATGATGAGTCATTATTACATTACTTGGGGGCAGATGCGGATCTCCTTTACATCAAAATAATAGGTTTCCTCATGATACCTCTACTCATGCTTATTTTGGTGAGAGTGATGATACTAATGTCTAACATGATGCACATAATACTATTCCTATAACACCATTTATTTTAGAGTGGTCTAAATTTCCAAATGAAGAAATAATACAATTTAATTATGGAATAAAAAAATATTCTTGGTTGGTATGGCTTGTAGTAATGATGCAGAATGATGAAGGCAAGGCTTATCAACAAGTCTTACATGATTACCCATAACCATTTACTTGGGCTTACTCATATATGCCTAGGATTGACACATCAATGGGGATACACAATATATTATTTTATCCCGATGCATAGCATATGAAGTAAAAGATTCTTAAAATGCATCCTAAAGTGGTATTGCTAGTCAAAAAATAGATTCAAATTCTATTAGATCTAGTTTCATACAATCCATTTCACATTCTGATTAGGTATCTAACATTGTGCCTATTATTAAGCCTAATTGTGAAATTTGATATTGCATTGATTATCATGATTTGAATAAGGATTACCCAAAATATGACTTTTTATTACCTAATATTGACATGATTGTTAATTATACAACTAGATATGAGACATTTTCATTTATGGATGGGTTTGCAAGATATAACCAAATTAAAATTAACCCAATATATCAAGATAAGATAACTTTTACCACTCCATGGGACACATTTTGTTACACAGTCATGCCTTTTGGAATTTAAAATGTTAGAGCAACATATCAAAGGGACATGACTCATATCTTTCATTATTTTATTCACAAAACTATTGAGGACTATGTAAAAAAATTACTTGCCAAATTTAAGCATTTAAAATACCATGCTTGTGATTTATGATATATATTTGAATACTTATGCAAGTTAAATGTTTGTTTAAATCCTAAAAAATGCATTTTTAGAGTGTCTTACAAAAACATCCTCAGGTACATTATTTCTTAGTGAGGCATCAAGGTTGATCCAAAAAAGGTAAAATCTATTGTTGAGATGCCACTGCCAACTAATCTAAATTAGCTATGATGTTTCAAAGTTAGAATTCAAATTATATGATGCTTCACCACTTAGTTGTCTAATAAAACAATTCCTTTCACAAGTTTGCAAAAAAAAGACACAAAATTTGTATGGGATGATATTTGTTAGAAAAGATTTGATAAAATCAAATACTATTTAGCAAACCCATTAGTACTCATACCTCATATTCTAAATAGGCTATTATTTATCTATATATCTATCACTCAAGCGGCTCTTAGAGCCTTATTAACACAATATAATGATGATCATAAAGAAAGGGCAATATGTTATTAATAGTAACCACAACATCAATAACACCATCTAATGATTTCAAGACCCATTACCCACTCTTCTAGAAATCAATTTGTTCTTAATCTTATTTTATAGTCTTTTATATTTCCTCTTTAACTTTTTTTATAGCTAATCTTGATCTTTTAATCCAATAGTTTTCTTACTTTATAGGTCTGCACAATCACATTTTGTATTTAGATATGTTTATTACCCTTTATTTCAATAGCATTATTCCCTTTAGATTATTCTTTTAAGATTGGTCTTTTCAGGACCAATAATATCCTCCTTAATCTATTATAAACTCTTCTTATGTCTCACATTTTCTTATCATCATACAAAGTTTGATTCTTTAGAAGTCTCTACTAGGCCTCTATACTAGACCTATACTTCATATGTTTTATATAGGACTTCCTTTTAGAACAAGATCCTTTTAGTTTATATAACCATTATTGTGATGAAGCATCTAACCTATCATAAATGTTTCTTGACTTAGATCTCCTTTTGTTAGACTCTTCTATTCAGACTTATATCAATTTCAAAAACCTGCCTCTTTAGGCCTTGTTCATAGGCCTATAATTAAATGAATAGACATGAGATTGAATTATAAGTTTAAATTCTTTCCTAAATACACTTTTTTAAACTTTTCTCACAACTTAATTTACCTCCTTATAAATTTATATCAATTTAATGATTCGTCTAAAAGTTTAAACCCCCTTTTAGATATCATAAAACCTTCACTTTATAATAGACTTGACATGACACAGTCATCATCATTTGGTTCATTTGGATTCACAAGGACTTGAAAATATTATTAATACTCAATCAATCCTTAACATATTCACAAAATATTATATAACATAAAAATACTATTGATAGAATTATACATCTTTCACCTCTTAAGAACCTTTCTTCTTTACATAGTACTAAGCACAGTCATCAATATTTCACTAATCCCAATGGTTTATGACCTATGATCACTTTTAATAGTTCAAGGTTTTACTCTATCATCTACACAAAAAATGTGAGGTCTTTCTAATGAATATTTTAGAATTATGGCCCTTTGGTTATTCTTGGCTTGTGACTAAGGTTTACACAATATGCAGGAAACATGAGAGCTTGTAAATGATTGTTCATAAAGTTGGGTAACTTTACAAACTTGATAATAATTATATGAGTACTTTAAAAAACCTATATTTTTATTCCAATCTTCATTTCATTCTCATATAACTATGTACATGTTATTTAGACTCACTATGTGTGATTATATATGACTGTGATAATTTTCTTAGACCTAAGAGGGCTTAAAAGGGGTGAAATTACTATTTTATTCACTAAATGATCATGAAAAATGACTCAAATGAATATTTTTTATTAAATATTACCTTATTAGTGGTTACTGAGCCTCCATAGAACTCAAAACACATTCATTCCTCTTTGTATCAGACCCTCTTATACACAAACCTTTAGATTTCTTCTACACAATCATGCTTTAAAGACTCTAAGACACATATCATACTCATAATGACGTAAAAACACATGATAAAGCATCATATAAATGTCATAAAAAATTTTCCAAAAAGAAAACACTTTATTTTTATTGATCAATCCCTCAAAATATAATACAGACCCACTGTAGACCTTATTTTTTACTCTTCCTCTCAAACTTCTCTCTTTCTCTTCTCCTCTTCTTTCTCATTTGTACATATGTATGAATTTATTAAGCCTCTCCTTGATAGTTACGAATCTCCTTCTTATATTATGTTTTAACATAGTTTTATGATAGGGAAGAAGACCAAAGTCTTTTCAACTACCTACCTCAATTTAGCATTTGTTTTTTCTATCCTTCTCCAATGTATAATCAAACTTCTAGATGAGTGTTGAGGTGGCTTAACACTTTACATTAGTAAAAAGGACATTTATAATATTTGTAAAACCCCTTAGGATCATTACAATAGGTCCATGTCTTTTATAATGGGTCTTAGTCCTTACAACCCTTACAAGACAATTTGAATATTTAAATATGGGGTTTTGGTGAGAAAGTGCCAATAGTGAGCTTCTTACTACTTATTCACCTTTACATGATCAAATTAAACTTACTATGTTACCTAAGACTTATCAATACCTTTTTAATGCATTTTTGATAATGGCATGGCTTCATCACAACATGAATCATCACTTGGACTATTATATACAAAATTTACATCTTGACTGATGCTCTTGCATCAATTACATCAGTCATTAATTGGTTGATTACAAAGCCAAATATATGACAATGGAAAAATTATGTTTAGCCTTGGTTTTTTATACACAAAAACTATGACATTATTCTATCAATAATGAGGCCCATGTGATAATTAAATAAGATCCATTAAGGTTCCTTATGAACAAAAAACACCTCATCAATTATATCATAAAATGGGTGATGCAACTTACTAAGTTTGATCTCAAATTTTTGTCTAAAAAGTCAATAAAAGGTCAAGTTATAGCTGACCAATTGGTTGTCTCTCCATTACCTTATTCTTTTCCAATTACCAATGCTTTTCATGATAAATTTGAGGCATATAATATATCTCTAAATCCATGGACAATGTTTTTCAATGGATCCAAATATAGATCAGGAGCAAGTGTTAGTATTATATTTTGTACCCCTAAGGGAAAGTACATATATTTCTCTTATAAATTAGCCTATTCTTACACCAATGATATAGCATAATGTGAAGCCTTGATAATCAGGTTGTAAATATCACAAAAGCTTCATATCAAGGACATTTAGGTCTTTGGTGATCCTCAGTTGATCATTAATCAAGTTACCAATCATTACCAAACTAAGAATAACATCTTCTACAATATAAATAAATGGTGGATAAATGAAAATAAACATTTGATATATTTTTTATTAACAATATCCCCCATAAACATAACCATCATGTAGATTCAATGGTTAGTGTGGTATCCTTGATGACCTTTGATATCAGTAATGATCATATATAATTTACCATATGCTAGTTATAGGAGCCTTCCATTTCTTCTAATAAAAATGAATGCCTTAACCATTCTTTCTATTACTCACATTTCTATTAAATAGAATGGTATAGTGATATTTACAATTTTCTTTAATGATCTTATATACCAGAACGCTTTACGTAGAATGATAACTGTAAATTACAACATGAAGTAATTTTTTATGTTATCATTGGGAATGATTTATTCAAATGGGGTTTATATGAACACCTCCTTTTATGTTGAAGAACAAATGAAGCACATATTGCATTATTAGAAATTCAAGATAGTAAGTGTGGTAGACATTTTAGTGATAAGGCCATATCCCAAAAATATTATGTCAAGGATATTACTGGCCTACTATGGAACAAGAATGTATTGAGCATGCCAGATTATGTTTATAATTTCATAAATAAAATAATTTCAATCATGTACCATCTCATGAATTATAGACGATTATCTCACCTTGTCCTTTCTCTTTATGGGGATTTGATTTGATTAGAAAGATAAATCTAGTGTTTTCTAATGGACACAAGTTCATAATCATAGCTACAAAAAAATTTACAAAATTGGAGGAGGCAATCCCACTTGAGTTTACTATAGGGGATGATGTATGTAGGTTTTTGATTACCAATATTATTTCCCATTTTGGCATACCTTCAGATATTATTTCTGATAATGGATCAACATTTAAAAATAAGAGAGTCAAATGATTTTTTGGTAAATATAAAATAAATTATGCATTTTATACACATTACTATCCATTGAGTAATGGATAGGAGAAGGCAACAAATAAAACCATTGTCAAAATACTTGGCAAAAAAATTGAATGATATAGTTTAGATTGGCACTAGTAGACGGTGTGTGATTTATGGGCATATTATACTAGTGTTTTCACACCTACTCAGGCAACACCTTATTCTTTGGCTTATGGTACAAAGGTAGTGTTACCAATTGAATTTGAGATACCTTCCCCTTATTTCTCTCTCAAATATATTATAAAATATAGTTAATACCATGAAAAAAGATTACATCAATTAGAATAGTTGAGTGAAAAATGTAAAAATCCTATTGAACACTTATGATTTTATCAAGATCATGTTAAGTATACATATAAAAAAGGGTTTGTCCATATGATTTTGATGTGGGTGACCTTGTATTAAAATAAAATAAAATAAAAAACAATTCAAGAAAAGACAAGGGAAAGTTCAAACCAAATTGGTTGGGACCATTTACTTTTATATAAAAAATTGGGAAAAGGTGTCTACCACCTAGCTGCACTTAAAGGAAAACCTCTCAAAAGTCTAACAAAACATCATGCACTTGCATAAATATCTTGTTTAACATATTCTATTTAAAAACTCAAAAATATTTTCAACATTTATATGTTCTATTGGCTCCTTGACATCTATGTTATTAGTTCCATGTTAATGGATAGCATATTAGTATTTTCTATATACACATGTTTCACACATATTTTGAGTGTGATTTAGGCATACACAAATATATGACCCATGCACTTTTGGATGTTGGGTTTTCCCTCTACTTATGTCACTAGGAGTTGGCGGCACCCACCTCTATAATCATGATACATCTAGGTTATATAATTTTATGATCACTTTACATTATCATGTTTGAACTCATATATGTACTTACACATTCCTTTATCCATGCTTATATTTTTTGTAGTATACTTTCTATGCTATGTACTTAACATTTTTTTGTTAACATATATATTTATGGATTAGTATGATATGTTTATGATGGTTTATTATACTTTTATTTATGTACTTCCTTGAGTGTTTTGCCTTACTATTGTATTTCTTATTTGAGCATTTGAATATGTCCATTATTTATGGCCCCTATGTATTTGTTTGCCTTTTTGACATTTAAATATGTCATTTTTTGTTGTATGGACATTTGAATATGTCATTATTACTTTGTGTAAATTCAACTAAGTCATGTCCCTTTGATTGTGTGGCAATTGAACATGCCCCTTATTTGAGGTCTCCTTGGACCATAGTCTTTTGATTTAATTTTGATAGATATTATGTGTGTGCTTGATTGATTATTGAGCTTGCATTTTTAGTATCTAGATGTTGCTATGATCTACATCTTGCATTTTAAGGCTTGGTGTGATCACATTCTTAGTGCTTCAATGATTCAAATACTTGGACATGTTCCCTCTATCTAATACATGGTACATTCATTGTTTACATGGTTATCTTATCCTTTTTAGGTGAGGTAACTACCAATTTTTACTTCCCCTCACCTCAAAAAAGGGGCATGCCATAGTGGTATGACTTCCACATTACTCCATAGATTCAAATTATAGTGGGGACATGATTTAGAAACATGGCCTCCATATTGACACTTATATTAGATTTTATATTTCTCAGTATACAATGGGGGCATGTTTTGGAAACATGTTCTCCACACTTATATAATTTCAAATTGGCTAATTTGTATAGTTATATGATTCATATACATAGGTTTGGTATAACTATATACATTAGTAATATTATTATACATAGTTTTGGCATGATACATATATAAGGTGCATATGTTATGAAATGTGTGCATAATACTATAAAATCAATTCAGTTTCATGTTCTAAAAACTTTTAGGAACTGTCACCACCCACTTGGTTGGACTATTATAGACTATATTGAGCCAATCTATTGTAATAGTTGGTTCACTTTTTGGTATGGTTGAGTTGATTAAATAACTCAACCTTACCAAGTTATACGTAGGAATTGATTATAACATATAGCCTCCCTAGTTGTATAGTGTGATTTGACTTTGTTCACTCACACTCACAAGGCTATAATTATAATTAGGTTACACATTTGAGCTAATCTCAACTACTATATGGCAACTCATCTTTTCTCCAAGACTAGGGTCATGTGTCCTCAAATATCACTCTATCTCTTTAGATGTATGTACTTTCCATATTTTATATTTATCTTAATCTCAGTTATAATGATTCATAATGATACATATTTCAAATCAAAATTCTAAAGGAAAGGTAGTTACATCAGTACACAGATGTACTATTAAACGTTGCTTTCTTTTAATTTTAATCATTTCAATGTTTTCAACTTTGGATTATATGCACTGATTATATATTATAACATGCTCTTGGTTGTAGGTAATTCACCAATAAATCACTCAAGTTAGACTCAATCAAAGATAAGATGTGTTATACACACCTAGTCACTATAAAAACACTCAAGTTAGACTCAAACAAAGATAATTTATGTTATACACACCTAGGTATGCATTTCTTCTCCTTGAAACTAGAGAATTTATTACTAGATTAAAAGGGGGTCAAATTTAGACACTATTTATAAATTATATATCACCTTAGTCTTATACACTTTTAAAACACATATCTATATGTACCTTCAACTTCTAATACTTTCCCATTGTCAAAAGGCTCACATACACTATCTGCCTATGACAAATTGCTTATCTCTTAGTTTTACCAATGTTATTTTGATGACCCATGCCTTATATCTTGACAAAAATGTTATAAACTTACTTATCTTCCATCTTTATAAGTTCTAGGCCTATACCTATTTTCCAACTACCTAGACACTTACATCCTAGTCAAAAACCTATGTCAGTGCAAGTGTCCTATCCTAACACAAGTGTCTAGTGCCCTATCTTCATCTAATTTTAAAATGAAACATATTCCTATGATTAGCCTAAGTGCTTTAATGTGTTATAATCTCCAAATGTATTGGTATAAATATAAGATCAACACTCATTAATTCCTCACCTAACATAAACCAAAAAACACACAATCAAATATTCAAGGGAGAAAAACTTCTGTATTTTCTCTTATTTCTATATGAGTTATAGGGACAACACATCTATAGTTATAAAGTAGATAAGGATAATTCCATGAGCCACATTTACAATGTTACAAGATAAGTCACTATTATACTTGATTATCACACATTGCATGATTCACATAAAAGACAACACATATGGGGAAACTACATAAGTTTGAGGCCCTCTACAGAGTATTGCCTTTGTAGGCAATGCTTATTGACAAAGAGTCCTTTGGGATAGCTCAAAATTGTATGTCCACTAACCTATTTTTTCCACAACCATTATGAAGATGAATAACTAGGATTTTTCTATTTGACAAGGAGTAAGAGTCCATGACCCAGATTTGAATGCACCAAAGTGAAGGTCATGTAAAACCCATAAGCATCTAGGTGGTTGTACCCAATTTCAATAGGTATTTCATACTAGACACTTACATCTAAATCAAATAGTAACATCGATGCAATTATCCTAGGTTGATGCAAGTGTCTAAAAATATAGAGGTAAAATTTAAAGAATCATGCAATTATTCTAAAATTTAAATCCATACCACTTTCTACCTATTCTAGATCTAAATATGATTTAACATCAAAATCAGCTAAATATCTTGTTTTCTTTATCATTGTAATATCTAACATAGTTTTACTTTATATCTTTAAAATCTTAGCATAATAAAATCAGTATATGTTTTATCTAAGTTTCACAAAAAATTATCCTACATTAGAGATATTCTACCATCTTTGTGCCCTAGGCTATCTCTACCCCTTTAACCTATATTTCCCTTAATCTACATTTTTAAGATTAAATAAGAACATGGTGTGGATTACAATACCTTAGAATATTATCTTTATTTTCAACATGTAAATTTTAAAACCACATAAGTAATCAGGCACAAGCAATGTAGTCCTTAGAGAGTTCCTCTACTGATCCCTCCATATGTCCATCCCCTACCATATGTTGGTCTCATTTTATGACATGTGGTAAAGACATATATTAGATTAACTCTTATGATTGAGGACAAAGGGAGATAATAGCACATGAGACACATGTCCCCTTATTTTTAGGATTCAATTGGTTGAATCCAAGGGTCAATAACTTTCCAATTATTTAGTTGAGTGAACAATGATAGTTAACTACTGAAACTCCAACCCACTCTATAATGCTTGAGGATTATTACCAATGTTTGCTTAAGTCCTTTTACATCCTCATTCACATGGGTATCACACTATAGGATATTCATCACACAAAAAATAGAGGGGAACAGTAGTGAAGAAAAGTAAGTGGTTCTTTGACTGAAATAAGATTGTTAATGTTGAAAATCAAAAGCATGCCTGATCACAATTATACCATTTTGTACCAAGTCTAGATGTAGCTTAAACTGAAGCAACTCAATGGGTAAGATTTTGAGAAATTAAATAAACATATTATCCTAAACTTATATTAAATTAAATCAAATGAAATGCCTATATATACTACACATAATGACTTGACATTGCTTTAAGTTAAATAAAATGAAAATTCAAAACTAATCAGACTAGTTATTGCAAAATCTAACTGCATATTAATTCGTATAATAACATTGAAATTTATTTTTAACATTAATAAATTTTGTTCCATCAATAAATGAAGAGAATTACTAAGGAACAACATGAATTTCAAACAAGATTGGTATTTATTTCAATGTTATTAAAAAACCATTTGAGTGTGCCCTCTAGGAAAACAATCATAGGCTAAAACAAAACAAGAAAAGAGAGGACTAAGCTTATCATAATTTATATAGAGCTTTGATACATAATATCTCACCCCCCAAAAATAATAATGTATACTACCTTATTTATAAAATGGAATCAGACTTGTCTTCAAGTAGCACAAGGCTCCCATTTCTCATTGTGATTACCAATCCATGTTTTTGTAAATGTAATCCTTTAGAATATTCTCTCCATATTTAAAAGAAATCCAAATTGTATTTTGTCTTTTCTCCATGGTTGTGACACCTATCTAACTAAAATGGTCTCCCCACTTCTCCATTTTGGACCAAGTATTCTGAATGATTCTTTGTTCAGCCTATCTGGGAGAATATTTAGGTTAAAAAGTTACCAGCTCACTCCGTGTATCCTCTTTTGACCAGTTAGACTCTTTAAGATCCACCTCAACTAATTATTTGGCCATTTTTTTTAATTTGGTCTATCATAGAATTTTGATAGGATGTCAAATTTAGCCTCATATACTATAATGCTCATCGAGATCCACATGTCCTCTACTCACTCTTTCATGATGACTTGGTTGAATGATGTACCCATTGGGTCCATTTTTCATTCAGCCTCAATCTCTCAGGTGTACTCCTTGGTCACGATATCTTTCCCTTGGGTCCCTAGGTCCACTTGTTTGCTTTTTTGGCCTCAATCTTGCCTCTCCCTACTTTGTTGGCTCTTAGCTCATGGGATGGCATTATGTATCATAATCTTACTAACCCAAAGGCTTAGGATTGTATAGACTAACTCAAGACTATGGGTCAGTGTTATTATTCCACATGGTGTAATCCCACTAACCCAAAGACCTTAAGGGTCTACAAGAAAACCTTGTCTTTCAAGTCACCCATATGATGTCACATAGTATCATTATAGTGACCCAAAATCCCATAACTATTAGCTTATGACTTGGCTCCTGGGCACCTGGGTTGATTCCACATGGCATCAACCTAATGACTTGGAGAATCAGGGATTTTCATGAAAAACAAAGTCCTAAAGTTCCTTAAGTGCTTGGGTGAATGGGATCATTCCATGTGGCATAATCTTGGCCATATAGAGGGTATGGGGAAGGAAAAACTACAAAAAAAAATACTAAGGTAAACACCATCAAAATTTTCACATTGTTAGTTCATCAAAATGATAAAATCGACTAAGTATAAAATGAAATCACAAATTTTCTCAGTGAAGGATATCAGAATAGAAAAAAGGATTGACCATGACTCATTATAAAGGACTCAAATATTTCCAATTTAAAAACCCAAAATCAATGAAATAAGACATTTGATGTGCCATGCTAGACCTAAAACTCAAACACCTTAAATGATTTGTAATCGATAACAATCAAGTGTCATAATAGTGAAAAACACACTTAAATAACGGATCATAACCTTAAATTCATGATTTAATAAAAATTGATATTTTAAAAGATTATGGAATTTTATGTTTTCACATGGAATGAAATTTAAAAATTCAAATAGAGATAAATTGACAAAAATACCAAACATGATTTGATAATAGAGTTTAGCTTAAAAGACTACATCTCTAGATCCTCTCCAATGGGGGAATTGTTCCTATTAATTTGTCACAAAAATGATTACAAATCCCTTAAAACTCTTATAAATCATCTTTTCAGACTTTAATTTTGCCAAAAGTATACTCTTAAACCTAATTGCATGCTTGAGGCTCTCAAAATACTTCCTAAGTCTCCAAAAACCCTTTATACATGTTTGGTCTTCATGGAAAAACATGTCTTCAAATGCAAATTTGAACACTTTATATAGTGCTCAAGCTCGTGGGTGTAGCGGTGAGATCATTATCTTTTAACCAAAAATGTCTAGGTTTGAATCCTATGGCATGGCATTTGTATTAATATTAACCGATTATTCCACATTTGGGAGGTGGCACGTAGTTTAACTTTTAAAAAGCTCAAACCTCCACATTTCATTCACTGACAAGCCTTTTATGGGCTAAGGCATTAGATAAAGGTTTCACGTGGATGTTTTCATGGATTTCATGGGATGTTGGGTTTATGTGGCTTGTTCACGTAGTAAGTTTAAATTCAGTGGTAAGTTGGAATGTTTGGTTTGTAGAACCTTTGATGGTCTTTGGTATGGTAATTAATTAATTACATAAAAACATATTCAATAGGTGAATATAAATAAAATTTGACCATGGAATAATATAGTGATGGCAAGCCACATGGTGGCTTGAGAACCCATCACATGGACCACTCTCAATTCAACACTTGTTGATACTAAATTGATGCTCCACTAACTCCATCAGTGGTAGGGTCCCCCTTTGAGACAAAAGTGGACTCCACCAACTATGGTCCCCGTAGCCAGCCTTTTTTGCTGATCAAAGATGAAATATGAAAACCAAAACCAATTTTTGCACTAACTCATTACCACGTGTCCATCACATAATTGGTCTATTTGGCATTCTAGAATTATGCCATGTCACCCTATGTCACCTTTTTTCCCTATTTAATTTGGATACTTCAATGCACAATATCTTGTGTATACGGGCTCAAAATTGACCCATTTAAATTACATCAAAAATCTCTTAATGAGCTCTATGTTGTGCACTAATCAATCTACAATTTAATGACTTCTATTTTTAGAGTGAAACATATATCCTCCCGGATCAATCCTCCCCACTAGGATCTTTTAAACCTCCAAAATTTGATTAATTGGTAAAGAGGTGAGGGTATTTCTCTCTCACTCTTCTAGCTTCCATCCATTTGGCCTTGTTCAAGTCCATCCCTTTGAGACCAACACAAATATGCTCAACATCTCCCCTTCATGAAGTTTGAATCTTCCTATCAAGAATTGTATCTTCCTATAATTTTGTTAGATACTCAAGAGCAAAATCATCAACAAAAGGAATGGATACACTCTCATCATGATCTACAATCATCAGAGGCTCATACAATTTCAGATTTTCCACATTCACAACTGAATAAATCTACATATAAGATGGCAAATCCAATTGAAAATCATTTTTACCAATCTTTTGTATAATTTGAAAAAGACCATACTAGATTGGTTTTAACTTTTTACCTTTACCTGTTAGCCTTTCCTTATTGATGTGAAGCCATACCAAATCACCTATAGCAAATTTGTGATCAACATGATGTTTAGCATGTCTTACTTTGTATTTTTCCTAACTTTTCTCCAATTGATCTTAGACAATTTTTTGTACCTATTGTATATATTCAATGAACTTCCTGGCTTTAACAACATCATTATGTTCATCTGTAGCTAAATCCTATCCATAACAAACATCTAGAGGAGATTTAGGCAAATATCCATAACAAACTTCAAATGGAGATTTCATAGTAGAAGAATGAAGTGCATGGTTGTAATCATGTTCAATATAGCATAAATGATCATCCCACAACTTGGGATGTTTAATATAATAACCCCTAAGTAAATATACCACTGTGTTGTTCATAAACTCTATCTGACCATCAGTTTATGGATGAAATGCAATGTTATTATTCAACTTAGTGTCCATTAATTCCCACAATGTTGACCAAAATTCCCTTAAAAATTGAGAATCTTGATCAAAAATAGTAAAAGTGGGCAAACTAAAAGGAACCCATACATGTTGAAAGAACAAGTGTGTTTTACCTTCCCCTATAATCTACTTAGTGCAAGGAATCAAAGCACACATCTTTAAATCTATCCACTACCACATACAATTAATTATGTTTCCTTCGTGACATAGGTAAACCCCCTACAAAGTCCATGTAAATACTTTCCCAGGGATGGGTAGGAATAGGTAAGGGAGTATAAAGTCCCAGTTTCCTGTTACTAGGCTTTCTTGTGGCATAAAGAACACACCCCTCGATATATTTGACAACATTTTCTTACATATGAGGTCAATAAAAATACATTCTCAAATTTACGACCATTTTACCTACTCCAAAATGACTAGAAATAAGAGAAGTATGTGCTTCCCTAATCATGTGCACCCTTTCATTTTGAGGAATGAAAATTTTACCCAAATGATACAAGAGTCCATTATGCACATGATAGTCTAATTCTTCTACCTATTTACCACTCATCAAGTCTTTATACACATCCTTAAACTCAGCATCATCAACATACCATTCTTTATAACTTTCATGAGACAAAGAACTATGATGTAAAAGAATAGATTAAACTACTATAGGAGGTCTAGAAAACATGTCAACAACTTTATTCTGAATACCTTTCTTATACCTGATCACAAGATGAAATTATTGTAAGAAACCCATCAAACAAAAATGCCTAGACTGTTGTAGCTTGGCTTGTGACTGGAGATACTAGAGGGGATGACGATCTATATGTATCACTTTTTGTTTTGCCATAAAGTAATGTTTCCAATTTTTAACACTTTAAACCAATGCATACAATTCCTTATCATAAGTTGGATAGTTTCTTACCACACCTATGAAGGTCTCAGAATGGTAGCATACTGGCTTTTTTGCCTGCATCAAGATAGCTCCCATAGCATAATCACTTGCATCTATCTCAATCTCAAATGGCTGCTATATATTAGGAAGTGCCAAGACAGGAGTAGTATTAATCTTTGTCTTTAAAGTGTTGAAGTCCTTTTTTTGCTTGCCTCCCCATTGAAAGACCTATTTAGTAATATTCAAATAATGCAAGGGTGATGCAATAAATGAGAAATTAGCAATGAAATTCCTCCAATATTGTACTACACCAAGAAAACTTCTAACCTTAGTTATATTATTGGGTTTACACCATTTAACTATAACCTCCACTTTTTCAAGATCAATTTTAAACTCACCATTCCCTACAATATAACCCAAGTAAACCAAAGAAGTCTTGCCAAATTCACATTTAGACAATTTTAAACAAAGTTTCTCCCTTCTCAATGCATCCATGACTTTCCTAATATGAATCACATGATCTTCCCAAGACTGACTGAAGATCAAAATATCATCTAAGTATACTATAAAAAAATCATCAAGGAATGGCCTAAAAACATCATTCATCAAACACATGAATGTAGTTGGTGCATTGCACAGCCCAAAAGGCATGATAAGCCACTCAAATAATCCCTATTTTATCTTAAAATAGATTTTCTAAATATCACCATCATTAATCCTAACCTAATGATAACCACTTTTCAAGTCTAACTTAGTGAAATAAACAACATTTCTTAACTGATCAAGAAAATCATCAATACAAGGAAGAGGGTAATGATTCTTAATAGTAATTTTGTTTAAAGCAAAGAAATCAACACTCATTCACCATGTGCCATATTTTTTTGGCACTAAAATAATAGGCAAACCAACAGGAGATGAACTTGGATGAATAACACTCCTTTTCAAAAGTTCCATTATCTACTTTTTGATTTCCTCATTTTTCACCACTGATAACCTATACATGCCAATGTTAGGGAGAAGAGAATCCTTTAACAACTGATTTTCATGTTGAACTCCCATTTTAGGGGGCAACCCTTTGGGATCTTGAAACACAACATAATAACTATAAATTATTTCAATCAATTCATTCTTATGTCTAGGGTCATAATTTTTCATAGCCTAAGAATATTATTTTTCCTTAGACTTAATCAACATGAGACAAAAAGTCTTGCTTGAATTGACTAGTCTTTTCATTTGCCCTATTGTAACCAAGGAAAGACTCATCTTAATGTGAAGTTCTCTAACTATATATTTAATGCCATCCTTAATAAGCAAGTACTTATTCTCCTCCCTATAGAAGTTTGATTTTCTATCAAAATATAAGGGCTTCCTAAAATAATCTCTCTTATGTCAAGAGGGACTACATCTAGATCAACCTCATCCACAAACTTGGATGTGATGGCAAATTTCAATCTATAAGCTTTGGTTACGTGCATCTTTGCATCATCACACACCCAACCAAGTGGATAGTATTTTGGATGGGGATTGGTTTCCAAGCCTAAATTTTTAATAATCTCCTCAAAAATTAAATTTTCTTGTGATCCACTATCAAATAGAGTGTCAATCTTAGTATGTTTTGAAACAAGCCTAATGTGGAACAACTCATTTCTTTTCTTATCATCATGCATAGATTTTTGTTTTGAAGAGAAAGCATCATTAGATGACTTAGTGCTAGGAAAAAAAAGAGAATTTTTTTTTTTGCATAGTCATGGCTATGATCTTAGTTTCATCTCCTAAATCTGAACCTAGATCTTGAACCATAGCATTAATTTTCTTATTCTTCTTCCTAAACCTATTAGGTATTAAATCAGGATGTAATTTCCAACACTTAGATTCATCATGAATTTTCTTGCAATGATTGAAAAATGGCTTACTCTCTTCTTTACAAACATTAACAGTGTATTTTTGTTTATCCTTTCTAGAACTTTTCCCTTTAGAATGCTTAACCTCTTATTGCTTACTTTTAACTTTAGGAAAATATTATTTTGTCTATTTTCCTCTAGCCTCTAAGTGAATGGCTTTAACACATGCTTCATCTAAATTAGTGGGATTGAGGACAATAATCATGTGTTTCAAGTAACTATACAACCTAGATATGTGCTTAAGCAGTGTTTCTTGTGTGTAAAGAGGAATATTCAAAAGTAAAGCCTTTTTCATAAATTCCTATGTATATTCTTGTACACTTTGACCTTTAGTTTGTCTGAAATATTGTTAATCCATCATAGCTTGTTGTAGATATCCTAAATGATAAAATTAATTTATGAGTTCATCAACAAATTCACTCCAAGTGGAAATTGAGTTACCTATGTTAAGCTTATTTTCCTTCAACCTACTCTCCCACTAGATGAGAGCTATGCCTCCCATTTGAAGAGTATCCAAGTGAATTTTAGCCTTATCATCTACAATTTTTTAGACCCTACAATATACTTCAATTTACTTTATCTAGTTATTCAACTTCTCTACATTAATTTCACCATTAAAAATTGGCAATTCAAACTTAATATCTAGCTTTAGTGAAGGAAGAGATTCAACAACTTTGTTATCTTTATCATCATTCGAAGAGGAGGAATGTTTCTAAAAAATTTACCACCTTCATCATGCTCCATTTTTCCTTCATCTTTCATGGTAAAGCTCATCAATCATATCCTTCATTTCCAAAAAACCCTGTCAAAAAGTTCATTCAAACTCAAAGTCATCTTCCATTTCTGCAGTACATCTTGTCCCAACATCTGAAATGTACTCGGCCAACTCTCCTTCACCCCATCTATATCTTGACCTTATTAACATACACTATCAATCTACATGGTTAAATACAAATTCCACTCTTATACCAAAAAAATTGAATCATAATTGATAACAATCAAGTGTCATAACAATGGAAAACACACTTGAATAATGGATCGTAACCTTAACTTTATGATTTAATAAAATTTAATTTTTTAAAATATTATAGAATTTAATGTTTTCACATGGAATGAAATTTAAAAGTGTAAATAGAGACAAATTGATAGAAATACCAAACATGATTTGATAGTGGAGTTCAGCTTAAAAGCTTACATGTTTAGATCCTGTCCAATGGGGGAATCACTCCTATTAATTTGTCACAAAAATGCTTACAAATCCCTTAAAAGTATTACAAATTGTCTTATCAAACTTTAATTCTACTAGAAGTATGCTCTCAAACCCAATTACAAGCTTGAAGATCTCAAAATACTTCCTAAGTCTCCAAAAACCCTTTATACATGCTTGGTCTTCATGAAAAAACATGTCTTCAAATGCAAATTTGAGCACTTTATGTAGTGCTCGATCTAATGGGTGCAGTGGTGAGATCATTATCTTTTAACCAAAAATGCCTAGGTTTGAATCTTATGGCATGGCATTTGTATTAATCTTAATCGATTATCTAATATTTGGGAGGTGGCACGTAGTTTAGCTTTTAAAAAGCTTGAACCTCCACATTTCATTCACTGACAAGCCTTTTATGGGATAAGGTGTTAGATGGAGGTTTCACGTGGATGTTTTCACAAATTTTGTGGGATGTTCAGTTTGTGTGGTTTTTCCACATAGCTAGTTAAACTTTGGTGGTGAGTTGGAATGTTTGATTGGTAGAACCTTCGATGGTCTTTGGCATGGTAATTAATTAATTACATAAAAATATAGTCAATAGGTGACTATAAATAAAATTTGACCATGGAATAATAAAGTGGTGGTAAGCGATGTGGTGGCTTGAGGACCCACCACATGGACCACTCTCAATTTGACACTTATCGATACTAAATTGATGCTCCACTAACTCCATCGATAGTAGGGTTCCCCTCCAAGACAAAAATGGACTCCATCAGTCATGGTCCCCTTAGCTGGCCTTTATTGCCGATCAATGATGAAGTATAAAAACCAAAACCAATTTTTTGTACTAACTCATTGTCATATGTCCATTACATAATTCATCTATTTGGCATGCTATAATTATGCCACATCACCCTATGTCACCTTTTTCCCTATTTAATCTAGAGACTTCAATATGTGATATCTTGTGCATATGGGCTCAAAATCAACCCATTCAAATTACACCAAAAATCTCTTGATGAGTTCTACATTGTACCACTGATCAATCTGTAATTGAAAACTTTTATTTTTGGTGAAAAAAATATATCCTCCTAGATCATTAAAAGGGCCCAAAGATTGAAAACTTGGATTTTACACTCAAGAAATTTACAAGAGAGCTCATAATATCAAAAATAGGCTAAGTTCTAAAGTAAGATGCAATAAAATCTTAGTTATTTTATAGTGTAATAAAATGATCATGAGCTATATTATTAAGGCAAGATTTTAGAAAATCTCTAAAATTTACACCAATTGCATAAGTCTCAGCCAAATTTTACCCAAAAATAAATTTTCAAAATCACTTTAAAATGCATGATCTAAAATTGTTAAACTCTAAAGATTTAAGCAAGTTCAAGTATTCACATCAAAGACCAAGAGTCTAAAAAGGAAGCAGTCATGTTGAACTAATAGGGTCCCCATTTAAAATCTAAAAATGGGGTATGTTGGAGCCAACAAATGGTGATATCCGTGGGGAGAATATCGTATCAACATTCAAAACCTAGACTATAAATCTTCACACCTAGACAACAAGTACAAACTATAAATAGTTTGTTAGACAAAATCAAAAAGATGAAGGCACTAAAATCTACTTCAACATGTGACATACTAATTTCTAATTCAGCCTTAAGCCATAAGTGTGTGTTAAAATTGATTGATTATCTTATATCCCTTTGCATTTATATACATAAATTTAGACCTGCCTAAAATAATTGGAATTTCTAAGAAGGATAATTTGGATACTTAGCTTGGGGGGAATGGAATTGGAATTACTCTACTACCATATAGGCATTTATAGCCCTGATAGAGATACCTCTAGTCCCACTCATGGCCTTACTCCATTACCAATAATGCCATAAATCTTGTGATGGAGATTTCCTAAATCACCCTTTTGAGGAAAAAATTTAGGTTTTCTATTTTGTTTAATTTCCTCTTTATTTATTTATTTTGAAAATATTTCATTGTTTAGTCCATTGAGGGTTGGGGACCAATCCATGGGTGTAGTGATAGACTCATAAAATTCATAAATATTAAGACAAACTTAAATATATTCATTTCCTACATTTTACATTAGATATGAAATTAAGTGTAGTTTAATGGTTTCAACTAGAAAATGAAACATTTATAAAATTCAAATATTCTATTTTGAATCATTGACCTTCAAATTTTTAAAAATGTACAAAAAAATTGCCTCTAATTTATGGAGTTGTTCAAGAACGACTATTTGTTGTCTAACTTCTAAAATCCAGGAACACCTCAACTTCAACACTATGGTTTCATTTTCTACTTCCTTTTAGACCCAAATTTAATGTAATATTGGTTGTGAGTAGGGTTTATCTTTTGGACAAAATTTTAATTAATGGTATTCAAGGGAAGGTATGAAATAACAATTCCACGGGGCCCCCTTTAACAGAACTAATTTCCCATGATATGGTAAGTAATCATCCTTAATAATATTTTGTTTTAGAGAACACACTGAAAATACACCAATGGTTCAAACAAAACTAACCAATTTAAATAGGTTGGGGGAAATAAATACTAAAAATCAAATCAAAGCAAAGAAAACAAAAGTAAGAAGCAAACCTAATATAATAAATCAAGAAACACTATACAGCATATACATACCGCAAACCTCCTAACTCATTTTGAAAGGGTGTTAAACAGAACAACTAAAAAGTAATGCTTCAGAAACTATACATTGACTTACCTTTGTAGGTCATTTCCTTATAGATCCTTCAATCTGAAAGCATTATATCCTATAAGTTGTGTAACTTGAAAAGGACTAGTCCAAGGAGGACTTAGCTTAGAATGCTTACCTTTCTTCCCATGGGATTTGTCCCATAATAATACCAAGTCTAAAATGTGAAAGAATTTGACTTGGGATTTTCTATCAAACCATCTTTTTCCAACTGCTAGGTGCATGTTAAAATTTTACAAGGCTTCATCTCTCATATCATCCATATGAACTAGGTCCAATAACTTGGACTAACTTATCTCATTTTATTCCATGTAGTCATTGATGAATTGATATGTGGGACTTTTGAGTGTCATTGGAAATATTGATTTTAAGCCATAAACCAACATGAAAGGGGAGATCTTGAGACTACTCTTTTTCCTTATCTAATCAATCGATAAAGCATACTTAAGCAAGAGATGCCAATTGTGTGGGTTATCTTATACTAACTTCTTAATGACATATAATAGGTTCTTATTTGTGTACTCAACCAAACCATTTCCCTATAGGTAATATTTTTAAGAGAACTTCAAGGTGATTTTTTTCTAATATGCCCACTCAATCAACTCAACTACTGGGAAGGTAGGCCCATTATCATACACAAGTGCCATAGGGGTGGTGAATGTGTTTTCACTATGCTCTTCAAAGAATCTAATTGCCTCCTCAACAATGTTATTCTTGGTTTATTTTGCTTCAAACCATCATATGTAATAGTCAGTCATTATAAAAATGAATTTATGGCTAGCTGATGAGTTTGCATTTATGATTCTAAAAAAATCCAAGTCCCATTGAACAAAAGGACACTCCTTAATTACTAATTGAAGGGGCATAACAACATGAGTTTCCCTTTTTGTAAAATTTTTATAGAAATGACATGATATCACATGATTATAAGCATCCTTGAATAATGTTGGCCAATAATAACAAGCCCTTAAGATGTTGTGGGTTATCACATAGCCAGAAGGATGATCATTGCCTAATTTATCATGAAAAAGTCATGACATCTATTTTTTCCTCTTCTATTAAGCATCTTAGGTAAATCCCTTCATGATTTCTATGATACAAAACACCTTCCTTCACCATGTAGTGGGCATCCTTTAACCATAATGATGTCTTTTGCTTCCTATCCAAGCCACTCAATGGAATGATATATAGTAAGTAATGGGTAATGGAGTCATACCAAGCGTTGTGCTTCAGTGTAGACTGATTTATTTAGACAATAATAATACTAGGGTCAATTTCATAGATTAATTACAATATATGCTTACCTTGAACCAGTTTCAAAAGCCTAAATTCAATGTCATATTCTTGAATTTTTTAGATCAAAACCCAACATCCCCTTCTTTCTCCAAGTTCATTTTGTCCCAACATCATTTTGATAATAACAGAACCAGGGTATAAACTTTGTTCCTTAAGATGTAATGCCTGAATTTTTTTGTTACCTTTACCAGTTCATAAGCCTAATTGTCTAAAATAGGATATTTTAATTCAACTTCATTCAAATTAGTGCTCATGAATGTTATATGATGATCTGCATCTTCTAGTTTCTGAGTAAAGATGACAAAAATGGTATGGTCAAATGTAAATGAATACAAGTAGAAATATTTTATGTAATCTAGATTAACCAAAATATGGGACTAAATTATGGTGTCTTTAATTTATTAGAAGGATTTCTTTGAGGTAGGCATCTATTCAAATTTAGCTCCCTATTTTAACATGGCATTCAATGGTTTAGTTATCTCATTAAAACCTATCAATTTATGTACAAAATTGATTTTACTAAAGAAAAATTTCAATTCCTTACTATTGTTTGGTAATTAAATTTTAAAAATGGCATCGAATGTATCAAGTTCAATTGGCATACCTTCTTTCATAATCACGTGACCAGGAACTTACTTTTAGTTGCACAAAAAATACATTTCTTTAAACATTAAGAGACTTGGACCAATCCCTATTTAGTATCATGTCATATGCCTCTAGGATTTCAACCACTTGTATGTCCATGAATTATTGTATTCTTAGCTCTTCCTAAAATTGCATATGAACATTTAATAATTATCCTACAACCTTGACTTCAAACTTATCTAAGTGGACCACTACCTTGTCTAATTTTACAGGGACTAGTCCTAGTTTCCTTCAAATTACAATAGACATGACATTTGTTGAGGTAGCTGAATCAACCAAGTAATTATGTAAATTCTTGACAAAGATTCAAACTATGAGTAAGAAGGGTAGAAATTTCATCTTATATTTGTGTATCACAACATTTGTATTGGTTATGGCCTTATTTTTGGGCTAGGTGTTTTTGTCCATAAGAGACTTAAAGAATAAATCCCTTTGTTTAATAATTTGTGCCAATTCATGCAGAGTTATATTGGCCTTTATCATTTTCATTTCCTCCACTATGATTTAACTCATCTTACTAGTGGTGGATTGGTTATCACCTAATTTTGGTTGAGGTGGGTCATTTATAGCTCTATATCAAGGGGAGTATCAATGTTATTGGGTGGTGTTAAGGTTTTCAAGGGTTGGTGTGCACTACTCCTAAGGGTATAATTCCATCTTTGATACTACTGCACAACCTAAAAAATATTGGTATTCTCTTTAGGTTCATTTTCCCCTTCACTTGGACGTTTTAGGGTCTCTATTACCATATTTTTATCAAGTGATTTGGATGAACTAGGAAAATTAGGGCGACTTGTGGCATTCTAGTTATTTGGAACAACCTCATATTTATCAATATCTTTTTGTAGGATTTTGAACAAAACTCAATACAATCAAGTTTCCCATGTTGGGTTTTTTGTGCACACAAGATCATTTGGGTATGGTGATCTCCATGATGTTGATTTTATGTATTTTATTATATTGACATAAGGTATCTATAATTAGAGTATTCACTCGACATGCTCTAGATTATTTAAGATATCAAATATGGGTTAGAAATTATTCAAACCAATAAAGTATGTAATATGTAGAGAATATATAAATTAATAATAGATAATAAATTAGAGTAACACAAGGTATCTACAATTTTTAACTCGACAAAAGGTTTCCCTCTTTCTAGTTCTAGTTTTTATTAGTTGTGTTAAGAAAACAATAGAAATTTGGAGAAGCAGGAGGAGAGGGCATCAAGTCAAACTCTAGTAAGTAGTTAAAAGGTTCACCCCTCTTTATAGCACCAATTTATGTTAGTTATGTTAAACTAATAATAGAAATCAGGATAAGTACGAGGAGAGGGAATCAAGTTAAAGTCCAATGAGTAGTTAAAATGTTCAACCCTCCTACTACTAGTTTATGTTGGTCTCAAATTGTGACCCATGGCAGAGACAACTATTGGATTAATTTTTATAATTATATATAAAGGGATATAATAGAATATGGGACACAAATTCCCCTTATTTTTAGGATTCATTTGGTTGAATCCAAGGTCCAAAAACTTCTAATCATTTAGTTGGGTGAGTACTGGTAGTTAACCACAGAAACTCCAATCCACTCTATAATGCTTAAGGATTATTATTTATGTTCACTTTAGTCCTTTTACCTCCTTTTTCACATTAGTATCACATTATAATACAATGGGAATTATATTCACTACACAAAATAAAAGAGAGGAGAAGAGTAGGGTAGGAATAAAAGTGGTTCATTTACTGAAACAAGATTTTTAATGTTGAAAATCAAAAACATGCCTGATCACAATTATACAATTGTGTATCAGGTCTAGTTGTAACACAAATCAAAGAAAATCAATGGGTGATATTATGATGAATTAACTAAACATATTATCCTAAAAATATATTAAATTAAATCACATGAAAGGATTGTAGCTACTACAGACAATGGCTTGACATTGCTTCAAGTTAAACAAAATGGAAATTCAGAACCAATCAGACTAGAAATTGCATAATACAACTACATATCCATTAGTAAATAAGTATTGAAATTTATTCTTAACATTAATAAATTATGTTCCATCAAGAAATGAAGAGTATTAATAAATAACAACATTAATTTCAAACCAGACTAGTATCTATTTTAATGTTATTACAAAATCATTTTAGTGTGTCCTCTAGGAAGATAATCACATGCCAAAACAAAACAAGGAAAGAAAGGATTGAGCCTATCATAACTTCTACAGATTTTTGGTGCATAATATCTCCCCCCTAAAACAATAATGCAGACTACCTTATATATAAAAGAGAATGGGACTTGTCTTCAAGTAGCACAAGGTTCCCATTTCTATCATGATTGCCACTCCAGGCTATTGCAATTGTAATCCATTAGAATATTTACTCCATTTTCAAAGGAAATACAAACTCTATTATATATTTTCTCTATGGTTGTGACACCTATTTAGCCAAAATGATCTCCCACTTCTCCCTTTAGGACCAAGTATTTTGAATGATCTCTATTCAACCTACTTGGGAGAATATTTAGGTTAAGAAGTTACCATATCATTCAATGTATCCTATTTTAACCAATTAGACTCCTAAAGAGCTACCTCAACTAATTATTTGGTCATTTTTATAATTCAATCCATCTTAAAATTTTGACATGTCATCAAATTTAGCCTCATGTCCCACATTTGTCATTGGGTTTGAGGTATCCTTAACTCGATCTTTTATGATGACTCGACTAGATGATGTGCCCATTGGGTCCACTTATCACTTATTCATAATCCCTAAGGTATATTCCTTGGCCACATTAGCTTTCCCTTAGGTACCTGGGTCTACTTGTCTATTTTATTGGCCCTGATATTGCCTCACCTTACTATGGTGGCTCTAGGCTCATGGTATGGTGTCACATGGCATAATCCCACTAACCCAAAGGCCTAAGACTATATGAACCACCCCATGATTGTGGGTTAGTAAGATGATACCATGTGGCACAGTATTTTTAACTTAAAGGCCCAAATGGTATATGGGAAAACCTTGGATTTTAGGTCACTAGGTTGCTAAGATGATGTCATGTGGCATCATCTTAAAGACCCAAAGGCCCAAATCCATAAGTTTTTGTCTTGGCACCTAGATCCCCAAGTTGATGCCATATGATATCAACATAATGACTTATAAACTTGGTTAATTTCATGAAAAACCAAGTCCCAAAGTTCCCTTGGAACCTAGGTGAATGAGATCATGCCACAAGGCATGATTTTGGTCATCTAGAGGGTTTAGGGAAGGAAAACATGCAAAATATACCAAGGCAAACATTGTTGAAACATTAGCATTATTAGATCATCAAAATGAGAAAATTGACTAAGTATATAATGAAAGCATGAATTTTCTTAGTGAAGGATATCAAAACAATATAAAATGATTGGCCATGCCTCATTATAAATTAATTGAATATTTTTTATTTTAAAACCCCAAAATTGGTGAAATAAGACATTTAAAGTGTCATGATAGATTTGCAACTCAAACACTTTAAAAGGGCCCAAATATTGAAAACTCATATTTTACACTCAATAAATTTACAAGAGAGCTCATAATATCAAAAATAGGTTAGGTTCTAAAGTAAAATGGAATAGAAGCTTAGTCATTTTACAGTGTAATGAAATAATCATGAGCCAGGTTATTAAGGCAAGATTCTAAAAAGGCTCTAAAAGTTACACCAGTTACATAAGTCTTAAAAGAGGATTTTCAAAGTCACTTTAAGATGCATGATCTAAAATATTTGAACTATACATATTTTATCAAGTTCAAATATTCACATCAAAGACTAAGAAAATGATTGAGAATGGAATAAGGGAGTAGTCAAGTTGTACTAAGAGGGTCTCCATTTGAAATATAAAAATGAGACATGATGGACCCAACACCATGTTCATTCTCATTACTAGAGTCATTTTATACTTTGTCCATAAATTTAAAAATTCTTAAAATTTTGAAAATCCAAAAAAATACCAAAACCAATAGAAAGGCTAAAAGCCAAAAACATCAGTTGTCTTCTACTAGTACTATTATAAATCCTTGATCAATCTTACAACAAATAATCATATCTTCATTGGGATATATCATTCCCAATTACACCCCCTTACTTATATCCTTTCCTAGGGAACAATTAAGCTATCAATATCATCATTATTCATGCATTGGTTTGCTAGCTTGTTTTAAGACAAAACATTTTATTTATTTATTTGTTCTTTTTCAGGCTTATGTGCATGTTTTTTATTGTTTATTTATTTTTCTTGTTTGTTGTGTTAATACCAGTTCAATGGCATACTATAGTAAAGAAATCATGGGTTTTCTATATCATGAATCATATTATGGTGTGCTATATCAAAAATAAGGTTGCTCAAATAAATGGAAAGGCATGTAAGGCTATAAACATATCATCTTATTTATCATCATCATATCACATCATCCTTGTTTGACTATCCATTTATCTATATAGCATGTCTAATTATGCAATCATGAACATATAAGTAGGATTTTTAGCCTATCATAGCATCTCATACCATGCTATCATATAATCATCTACACATAATAATAACATTTCAATACATAATCATCACATCCATCACATTACATCCATAACTTCCAATCAAACATACACATATGATCAAGCATATTCATGTCATCCATAAATTAAATAAAAGTAGGGGATAATGAGTAAACATCATAATCATCATCATCATCATCATCATCATCATCATCATCATCATATTATATATATATATATATATATCAAATTTCCATATATATAATTTCTATGATCATCACCATATATAATATATACATCCACATCTATCAAAATAACATACATCAGTATATCACTATGTACAAAATAAGAGGTCAAGTCCTACTTTGTCCCTTAGCATGCTAATGGAGTTGTCAATGCTAAGGATGCCCATTTTCATCTAGTGGTATTATAGGAATATGATCTTTGACCTGTAGGAATAACCTACTCATTGTAGACACTAAATCTAAATTATATATCACCTCAGTCTTGTACACTTGGAAAATACCTATCATGGTTGTACCCATCATCATTAAAACCTTCCCACTACCAAAAGGATCACATATATTATCTATTTGTGCCAAATTTCTTATATCTTAGTCTAACCATATGTTAGTTTGATAACCAAGCACTTTATGATGTGAAAAATGATCTAAACCTGATCATTATCCTTCTCTACCAATTTTGGACTTATACCTATTTTCTATCTTTTTAGACACTTGTGTCCCAACTAGATTCCTACGTTGACACAGGTTTCCCTTTTCTCAATAAGTGTCTAGTGCCCAAAAGTCATCCAATTTGAAAATATAACATGTCTTTATGGTTAGCCTAAGTTATTTAGTGTGATATATTTTTAAAAAGGATTGGTATATATAAAATAGTAGTCCTTGTTCATTTCTCACCTAGAAAATTCATACCTCTCACATATAAAGCAATAAAGGAACTATCAATTGAGTATTCAAGTGAGAAAAGTTTCCCTATTCATTCCTATTTCTAGATCAATCATAAGATCAATTTTTCTATAGGTCTAAAGTATTGAAGGAGCATCTCATGATCTATATTTACTAAGTTACAAGTTAGGTCATTGTATGTACTTGCTTATCACATATTGCATCTTTTGCACATAAAACCCAACTCATAGGGGAGATATACATAATTTTAAGGCCCTATTCAGAGTATTGGTTGTATAAGTTGTGTCCATTATCAAAGGGGTCCTTTGGGTAGCTTGACTTTGTGTGCCCACTACCCTATTTTTCCCACAGTCATTTCAAGGGTGAATAAGTAATGGTTTGATCATTTGACAAAGAGTGACAACCTATGTGTATGATTTATACACATAAAAAAGGGGGAAAGAAATCCTAGAAGACTCTAGTTGGTTACATATATATATAGTTAGTATTATATATAGGACACCTACATCTAGATCAAATTCTTGTGTTAACATAATTATCCAAATTTGATGCAAGCATTTGAGGCCATAAAATGTAAAATTTTAAAATTTTATGACTAATCCAAGATCATAATCTAGTCTAATTCTATCCTATTTCATCCAAGATCTATATGAGCACATTAAATCAACTAAGTAATCTTGTTTCTAATTTATCATAATACCAATCAATTATTGTAGTTTCTATTTTTGGTATATTTCAATATTTAAATTCATAATATTATTTATCTAAGTTTGTAAATTATTTGTCCTGCTATATATCTATTTATCACCCACATGCTTAATAATTTCTATTTTTAACCCTATTTACCTTTGTGTCATTTCAATTTAAGGTTAAAAATTTGATGACCTTGACCTCTATCTTTCCATAAAACTCTTAATGTGCTCTAGGGTTTTTCTTATTTTCTTGATCTCTCAATTTTTACTATTTATTTCAAAAATTAGAATTCATTTTCCTAAAATCATGTTTAATATGGCTAAAAAAACTTATTTCTCTTCATATTCCTAGGGAGGGTGATAACTACCATCCCTCTGACCATGTCCATGTTATCACATCCTCAAGTGGTAAGGTGGCCCATTCTATAATGCCAAACAAGGGTAGTTAACAAACCCTTCCTAAATCGCTAGGTGGTACATGTATGCATATTCAATCTGAAGCACCTAGGGTTTGTGCTTATAAATCCCTAAAATATAAAATCACCATTATGATCAATTTAATAAGAAGGTTACAAAATCAATTTACATACATGCATAATTCAAAATATATTACTGTTAATCATATGTTTACATATTCATCTAGCAATGTTTTACCCAATAGGGTTTCTTATCCAAATAAGCTAAAATAGAATAAATCTAAAATAAGTGATTCAAAAAGTGAAAAAAATTCTAATAAGATTCCAAGTTAAAACCTAAGAGAACTGCTTTGAAACAAAGTGATCCAATCACTTCCCCTACATCCTATAAGGATATCCAAATACTATTGTGCATATCGTAGAAAGCATGGGCATCATATAGATTATTGTTTTGCATTAAATAATAAAATACAAAGTCAAAAAGGTAGTGGTGATCATATCATTGATACATCAACCAAGAAACACACTCATATTATGATTACTTCTCTAAAAACACAAGCACAAAAATAACAAATATGGGTACAAAAAGATAATTCATAACACAAACAATTTCAAATGCAAAAAATAGAGCAAGAAAAGATTTAAAAGGCAAAATTACAGTAAGAAAATGTTTAAAATACCAAGATATAGAAAAATATTTTACAAAAAGATCAAGAATTCAAAGCATAAATTACATCTTTTCTTAGTATACACATAAAAATATATGACTCTTTTCTATTACATAATGAGACGCATATTTTTAACAATGATGAATATACTCAAGAAAAACAAACATTCAAAAAGGAAACTCCAATCTATGGCATAGTTGGGTTTTCATACATGGATGCTCAAAATGATATTTCATAAGTTTAAGAATAACCTAAGAAGTTTCATTTTTTCATATACTAGTAACATAATATTTAACCATAATTTAAATTAAGGAAACATATTTGGGTAGATAGGGTTAAGGATATAGAAATGATAGGACACACGAGTGAATATTAGATCTACAATAGGGTAATTAATGTGCTAAACTTAGATGTACTATATATTAAATTTATAAAATCGAGATAGGCTATTAATGGAAAGTAAAACTATGCTAGATATATAAATAGAATAAAATAGATTACTTAGCTATTTATGATGCTAACATAGTGCTAGATCTGGTTTAGGTATAAAATAGGAAGGAATGCAATTCTAGATCAATCATTAGATGCTAAATATGGTGTCTCTAGCTCTCTAAACACTTACATTAACCTAAGACAGTTGTTTTAATGCTAGTGTCTAATTTTGATACTAGTGTCTTATACATAATAACTGCTCAAATAAGATGTGACCACCTAGATGATTCTGGGTTTGGATTTGCCTTTGCTCTGGTGCATTCAAATCTAGGACATGGATTGTCACTCTTAGTGAAATGTCAAAACCTTAGCTTTACATCTTCAATGTGACCTTGAGGAAAATGGGTTAGTCGGCACATGGTGTCAACTGACCCATAATGACCTCACTATCAAAGGGTGTTTCCTAAATATCCAATACTCCATAAGAGGGAATCATACTCATGTAGTTATCCCCTATGTGTTAGATTGTGTGTGAATCATGCAATGTGTGTAAAACAAGTATAACAGTGACCTAGATACTAACTTGGTAAATATGACCTTATGACTACTCCTATAGTACTTTAGACCTATAATTGGGTTGTTCCTTTGACTGATATCATAATATGAAAAAATAAGAAAGCTTTTGGTAACTTCAATGCTTCTTGAGTGTTCTTTTAGTCTAAATACTAGGTGAGGAATGAACGAGGGTTGATATTATATGTGTAACAATCCTATCAAGAGATAAATCACATTAAAACACTTAATTTGACCATTGTAATACATTTCATTTGCAAATTGGATGATTGAAGGGAATTGAACACTTACATCAGGTCAAGACAGTAACATTGATGTTATTGTATATCCTAGATGTTAGTATCTAAAGATAAAGAGAGTAGGCACATACTTAAATCTTGTAGAGGTAAATGATAAGTATATTTTAATCATTCTAGGTAAGATGGGATGTTTATTTCATCAATATAAGGCTGGTTAAACTAAGAGATATGCCAAGGGGCACAAGTTAGAGTAGATGCAAGGCTTGTAAAAGTAAGGCATGTCTAGAACTAATAGTAACATTCAAGGTCTAAGTTTTCCAAGTGTACAATATTTATGTGATACATAATCATAAAATATCATCTACATTTGCTCCCCCTTTGATCTAGTAATGAAATTACTAGTTTAAAGGAAAGGAATAAGTACCTCGGTGTGTATGCACACCTTGTCTTTGATTGAGTTCAATTTAAATGCTTTATTGGTGACTGGCTTATAACCAAAAGCATGTTATAATGTATAATTAGTTTATATAATCTAGGTCAAAATTAATTCAAATATATTTAAATTAAAAAATCAAGGTTCAGGAGTACACCTATGTGTCAATATAACCACCTTGCCTATTGGCAAGTTGTTTTTGCAAAAGATGTATCATTGTAAGTATCTAAAATTAATATTAGGATAAATATAGATAAATATTTTAAGTGCATATATTCAAGGAGATAGATAGATAGGTAGAGAGAGAGAGAGAGAGAGAGAGAGAGAGTTTGGAATGCTTTTTCCCTTAACATTAGAGTAAAAGTAAGTTGTCACCTAGCAGTTGAGATTAACTCAATTGTGCAACCCAATAATGTTTATAACCTGGTGAGTTTGGATGATCGAATCTAAACTAAAAAACTTATTAAGATTTAGTTATTTAATCAACTCAACCATACCAAAAGGTGAACCCAATAGTGCAGTCAATTGGCTCGCTAAAGTCCATAAAAGTCTATGGGGTATTAGTATGTAAAATAGTTTTGAAAACTAAGATTGGTTTAGATTTTGAAATATTAAGCACATATTGCATAGCATATGTACCTTAAATATATATCATTCTAAAATTATGTGTAATAATGGTACCATGTATATAATTCTACCACAAATGTGTATCAAAATCATACAACTATGTGCTTTGGATAACTCAAAAAATTATGTAAGTGTGGAGGGCATGCTTCCAAATCATGCCCCCACTATATATGGAGAAAATTGAAACTAATATAAGTACCAATATGGAGGACATATTTTGAAAACATTCCCTTACTATAAAATAGATATGTTGGACACGTAGTAATTGTGGACAACATGCTCCCAAATCATGCCCCCACTGAATCTATGAATTGATATAAGCACCATACTGAATAAATGTGGAGAATATGCTTCTAAAGAATGAACCCACTGAATTTGAAAAACTATGAATGTATGAAATCTATGTCCATATGGCATGCCCCCACTAAATCTGTAAGCTGATATAAGTACTAAATACTAAATAAATGTGGAGTGCATGCTTCCAAAGCATGTCCCCACTGTAATTTAGAAACCTTGAATGTGTGGAAGCCATGTCCATATGACATTCCCCCACTAAATATGAGAACTAGTGTAAAGTGTGGAATGCATGCTTCCCAAGCATGCACCCACTAATACTCCCCCCCTTGAGGTGAGGGGAAAATAGTACCTAGAAGTTACCTCACCTCAAAAGGGTAAGACAACTGTAAAATTTATGAATGTAACCATATAACATATAGAAATAAACATGTCTAGGTAAATGTATTATTAAAGTGCATAGTACTAATGTGATCACATGTAGGCTTAAGATTCATGATAAATATCATGTCAATGTCTATATAGTAGCAGTACAAGCTCAACAAGAAAATAAACACACACACAAGAGCACTCAAAAGTGAGTCAAAAATCAATGGTCTAAGGGGATTTCAAACAAGGGGCATGTTCAAATGTCATATAATTGAATGGACATGACTTAGTCAAATGTACACAAAAGAAAGGAATGACATATTTAAATGTCATAATAAGCAATGACATATTAAAATGTCCAAGAATGTAAACATAGGCATAGGGGCCACATATAATGGATCATATTCAAACACTCAAAAAAAAACAAGATAATAGGAAGGCAAAACACTCAAGGAAGTGTGTAAAGGAAAATAATAAGAAACTAGCATAAACATGTCATAGTGGCCCGTGGACCGAATGTGTTATCAAAAATTTCAAGTAAATAGCATATCAAGTACCTTATGTAATGTATAACCATGGATAATAGGCATGTTTAAGTACATATGTAAGCTCAAACATGATAGTGTAAAGTGGCCATTGAATCATATAACATATGTCTGTCAAAATCATAGAAGATGGATGCCCCCAACATCATGATAATGTGAGTAGAGGGAAATCCCAACACCCATAAGTTTATCATGTATCTATATACACCTATGTATGTGTATATAGGAGTAAATGATATATTATTCCTCAATGTGAAACTAACATGTAGATGCCAATGAGCCAATAGAACATGTAGGTGACAAAAATGTTTTTGGATTTTTTATTGTTTTTTATTTTTTTGGTATTTTTGAAGATGAGGAAAGATCATCCTATGATTCCATCCAATGGATGGTCATATTTATCTACCCCATTGTGAACCTTGCAACCTCAAGTTGGATCTTTGACAATGTTTGCATCATGATTGGCTAGGTTGAAAAGGGACATAGCATGTTCTTACTCATGTTGTGCATGTGTAGTAGAAGATGTAATGTTATCATTTTAAATATGTATTAATTTTTATTCATGAGGAAAATAAATTCCTTGTTGATTTTTGTCAACTTTTAGTTCCATTTGGTATAGCCAAAGAGTTCCAAGTGTAAATGTATATGGAGATGTGGTATGCATAACCCAAAGTCATATTTGAATTACTTTCTCTCAACAAGAAATTGGGATTTTTATGTTTCCCAAGAAGTATCTCAAACCTTATTTATTTGTTAAGTTTTTTAGATTGAAGCCAATTTGTTACAAACATCTTACATTACAAGTAGTGTTTCTTGTGTAGGATCAACATGGTTATGCCAAAAATAAGCACCACCCATGTATAATTTAATTGTTAGATCTTGTTGACATGGATGCTTGTTGTTTTATTCATTTTGAGATTATTTTATGGGAATTGGATGTTGGATCAGTCCCATGTTAAGTAAAATTTGTAAACTAGCCATGTACATATTAGGAAAGCCACATTTTTGTTTATAATATTCTTTAGGAAATTTGTCTCCTTCCTTTATTTGAGGGATAAAACTATGGTACTTGGAAGGAGAAATGTTAAGCTTCGTTGGATGATTAAGTATGAATGCAGATTATATATGTACATCCATTTTTAATTAAGTGAAGGAATCATATTTTTTATGTAATGTTATTTCCTTTAAGGGGGTAATAAGTACTCTACTAAATATAAATTATAGTTCCAAATCTGAGGGTTTAAATACTATCTCATATTATGTATTATTGAATCAAATAATATAATATTGAAGGTACTCATCATCACATTGTTTGAAATTTTGAAAATGTTATAATGTAAGTTTTGGCACCTTATGAATATTGAAATCCATGAAGAAATCATCTTCCAAGTTTGAAAAAGTGGTTAAGGAACCCTTTGGTAAGCTATAGAACCAATTTTGAGCCTCATCAGAAATGCTTATATGGAATACTTTTCATAATAGTTTGTTATCATTTGCCCGTTGACCAAAATAATGTACATAATTTAGCATGTGCTCAAGTGGATCCTTATGGTTCTCAAAGATAGGTAAATATGGTAATTCAAAACCAAGTGGATAAGTATATTCAAGTATACATTGTGCAAGATATTGATTATTGAATTAGGTAACAAGTGCATTTGCATTATGGAAAGCCACTTGAATTTGAAGTATATAAACTTATTTTTTAATATGCTCAATAATAATCATCATAGACATAATATAATAAATGGGTATGGTGGTGTTTGACATAGGTGTTATCATTGGTTTTAAACCAACACTTCTTTTTAATATAGTCATATTAGTATCATCATCCTCATGTACAATAAGTGTAAGTTTGTAATCCTTGAATTTTGGATACTTTGGTAATGGTAATGTATCTTTGAATTTTAGTACCCTTAGTGTATTATTTGAAGAGATTAGAATGTATTTATAACTTGACTAATGTACTTTTGTAAAGATATATCAAGTGGAGTTTGAGGAAGAATTGGCAAGGGCACCTCTTTTGGTATGGTAGGAATCTCCTTTGGTTGAGACATCTTGCTTAACATTGGTATGTGTCTTTTATTTGGAACATTAATATTCATTTGGTTTGTATATGTAGGATGTTTCTTTTTTATTAATGGCTTAATATGACTTGGTAGGAATGCCATAATTTCTTGGTTAAGATTTTGAAATTTTCCAATATAAAATGAAGGCCAAGGATTATCACCCTTAATAATGGGAATATTGTTTGGAAATCTATGAATAGGAGGGGTTTAAATCAATGAACTTGAATGAACATTCCCTTTATTAATTATTTTCAAATCCTTTGTGATTTCCTCATGGAGTTGATGGAAATTATCATGATCAAATGAAAGTACCTTATCTCCATGTGGAATAAATTTTACTATATAAGTCAAGGGCACATGCTTTGGATCCTCCTTGGGTTGATCATATTATGTCTCTAAAGGATGGGAGCATGGACCTGATTAGATGCATAGTAGCGACCACCATTCAAAGTTTTTATATTGTTTACCTTATAACTTTTAGGTATGTAAGAGTAATGGATTTTAATCCCCACTTAGAGATATTGTTTAAGTGTTTCATAGTCATAATAATCAAATCAACCAATATCATCCATGATAAAAGAGAAAAAAACACAAAGATTAGGATAAGGTATGAGACAATCATCTATAATAGAATGTTTAAGCAATAATGATTCTCAAAGGTCAGTTTCCCAAATATTTAACCCTAATTTGGATTAAGAATCCCTACTTGGGTAGATAGGGTTAAGTATATATAAATTATAGTGCACAAGGGAAAATGTAAGATCTATAGCAGGCCAATTAATGTGTTAAATTTAGATGTACCATATATTAAATTTATAAAACTAAGATAGGCTATTAATGAAAATCATAACTATGTTATATATATATGACATGAAAGAGAGTACTTTGTTGTTTTTGATGCTAACATAGTTTTGGATCTGGTACAAGTAGAAATTAGGTAGGAAGATAGTTTTGGATCAGTCATCAAATGTTCAATATGGTGCCTTTGGCTCTTTAGACACTTGCATCATCCTAAGATAATTCTATTGATGCTAGTGTTTGAGTTCAATGCTAGTATCCTATATAGAATATCTGCTCAAACAAGATGTGACCACCTATATGCTTTTAGGTTTGGCTTCACTTTCACTCAATATGGGTCATGGATTATCACTCTTAGTGAAATGGTAAAACCATAGCTTTCCATCTTCAATGTGACCTTAGGTAAAAATGGGTTAGTAGTAGGGTCATTGCTTACATAGCCAATACTCTATAAGAGGGCCTCAAACTCATGTAGTTCTCCCATACATGTTGGCTTGTTTGTGAATCATGTAATGTGTGCAAATCAAGTACAATAGTGACCTAGCTTGTAACTTGAAAAATATGACCTTATGACTGCTCCTTTAGTAATTCAGACCTATAGCTAGGTTGTTCCTTTGAATACTATTAGAATAAGGTATAATATTAAATATTTTAGTAACTTCAGTGCCTCTTAATTGCTATGTTGGTCTAATTTTTAGGTGAGGAATGAATGAAGGTTGATATATGTTTATACTAATCCTATCGAGAGATAATTCACATTAAAGCACTTAGTCTAACCATTGTAATATGTTTCATTTTCAAATTAGATTACTTAGGGCATTGGACACTTACATCAGGTTAGGAAAGTAATATTGATGATAATGTCTATCCTAGATGTTAGTGTCCATGGGGAAGGAGAGCAAGCACAAGCTCAAAACTTGCAGAGGTATAAGATAAGTACATTTCAAGAATTATGGGCAATATGGAATGTATGTGTCATTAATATAAGTTTGGTCAGACTAAGAGATATTCCAAGTGGCAAAAGATAGAGCATATATGAGGCTTGCATAATTAATGAATGTATATAACTAAGAGGAACAACCAAGATCTGAGTTTGCCAAGTGTACAAGACTAAGGTGTTACATAATCTCAAAATATTAACTACACATAGAAGATTGGTATGATCCTAATACCACAAAATATTGTTATGATCCTAATGATATCAATTATGTAACATATGAATATGATACACATGATACATATCCTTCAAAAAAACATATCCTTGATGAGTATATTAGCTTCTAGTATCACTTTTATTTGTACATGTCTTTGTAAAACATTTTCAAAAATACCAAAAAATATTCATAATCTCCATGTTTTGTTAATTCCTTGGCATCTATTTTTCGGTTCTATGTTGGTAGATAACATATCACTTCTTTCTATATACACATATATTTTTCACACATATTTTGATAGTGATACAGGCATATCCAAGCACATAATATATGTACATTTATATGTTAAGCCTTATCTCTACTCACATCATAAGTACATTAGGGGCATCCACTTTCCTTTATCATGATACACCTAGGTTATATTATTATATGATCACTTTTTAGTATCATGTTTGATATTATGTACCTACACATGCCTTTATCCATGCTTACACCTTTTTTAGTGTACTTAATATCCTATGTACTTAACCTTTTTTTCTAACACATACATATAGGGACTATTATGATATTCCTATGATTCTGTGCTTTCCTTTTTTTCACTTACTTTAGTGTCTTGCCTTGTTTGCTCTTGTTTTTCATGTTTGTGAATTTGAATATGCTCCATTAATTATGGCCCATGTACCTTTGTTTGCCTATTATGACATTTAAAATTTTCATAATTTTTTGTTTATGGACATTTTACCATGTCATTATATACTTCATGTACATTTGGTTAAGTCATATCCCTTTGATTGTGAGGCATTTGAACATGCCCCTTGTATGAGGTCTCCTTGGACCATTGCCTCTTATTTTTCTTTTACGTGCTCTTGTGTGTGTGCTTGATTATTGATGAGCTTGTATTTTTAATCTCTATATGTCTATATCATGCATCTTAGGACTTTATGTGATCACATTTTATGTCCCTCATTGTTATATCTACCTATACATGTTACTCTTATATTCTACATGATCCATACACAACTTATACATTTATCTTATCCTTTTGAGGTAAGGTAACTAGCAGTTTCTATTTCCCCTCACCTTAAAAGAGGGGCATATTAGTGGAGGAATATCATAGAGGCATTGCTTCCAAATTTTCATAGTTTCAAATTTTAGTGGGGGCATGTCAAAAAAGGCATGACCTCCAAACTTATTTAGTACTCAACATATCTAGATTATAGTGAGGGCATGTTATAGAAACATGTTCTCCACACTTACACTAGTTATTAGATTCTTTAGATTTAGTGGTGGCATGTCATAGAAACATGTCCTCCACACTTTCACAAATTTCAAATTTGGCCAAATTTCATATTTATATGATTCATATACACATTTGTGATAGCATTCTATACATTGTTACCATTATTATACCCAAATTGCAAATTGACACATATATGACATGCATATGCCATGCAAAGGGCACCTAAAATTGCAAAATGAAAATAAGTTTCTAGATTTTAAATATTACTATGGATGTTTATCATACCTAGGATGGACTTTTATGGACTATTATTAAACCAATCTATGACAATAGTTGGTTCACCTTTTAGAAGGTTGAAGTGATTAAATCACTCAATCTTACCAAGTTTATAATTTAGACTTGATTAAATCATATGATTAACCATATTTATAGGATGGAGTGATTAAATCATCCACCCTCACTAGATATATGGTGTGATTTGATTGGATCACTCACTTTATAGGTTATAAGCATGATTGGATTGTATGATTGAGATAATATCAATGGTTGTGTGGTAACTCGCCTTTCACCAAGGTTAGGGGAAAGTTGTCCTCCAATATATATATATATATATATATATATATATATATATATATATATATATATATATATATCTGTGTGTGTGTGTATACACTTGTAGGTTTCAAAATTATCTTTATCTTAGCTCCAATGCTTCATAGTGAATCATATTTATTAATAAAATTTCTAGAGGCAAGATGGTTGCACTGACACACAATTTTACTTCTAACCTTGCTCTGTTTACTTTGCAAAATTTCAAATTATTTCAATTGCAGATTATATGCACTGACTACACACTATAACATGATCTTGGTTTCAATTCAATCGTCAACAAATCACTCAATTTGGGCTCACACAAAGGTAAGGTTTGGTATACACACTTAGGTACACATTTATTTTTATTTAAACTATAAATTTCATTACTATATTAAAGGGGGGGGGGGATGTAGACACTACATATAAATTATATAGCACCTTAGTCTTTTACACTTGGAAAATACCTATCATGGTTGTAGCTTTCATTTTTAATACATTACCACTATCAAAAGGCTTGTATCAACTATCATTTTGTGCTAAATTTCTTATCTCTTAGTTCATACATATGTTATTCTAATGACCAGGCCTTTTATGTTGTGTAAAATTCTCTAAACCTGATCATATCCTTTTCTACTAGTTTTGGATATGTACATGTTTTCTATTTTCCTAGACACTTGTGTCTTAGCCAGATGCCTTCGTCGATGCAGGTGAGTGACTAGTAACCAAAATTCATCCAATTTTCAAATGTAATGTGTACTTATGGTCAACCTAAGTGCTTTAGTGTGAGATATTTTCAAAAAATATTGGTAAATATATAAGATAAATCCTCTTTCACTCTTCACCTAGAAAATTCATACCTCTTACATATAAATCAAAAAATGAACTATAAATTGAGTATTCAAATGATTAAAGGTTCCCTATTCATTCATATTTTCATATTAGTCATAGGATCACTCTATCTACAAGTTTTAAGTATTAAAGGAGCATCCCATGAGCCATATTTTCCAAGTTAAAATCTAGGTCATTATATGTACTTACTTATCACATATTGCATATTTATGCACACATAAGCCAACAAGTAAGGGATAACGACATAATTCTAAGTCCCTCTTCATAGTATTGGATATATAGTCAACTCCCATTAATATAGGGGTCCTTGAGACAACTCGACACCATGTGACCACTAACCCATTTTTCCCATAGTCACTCCATGTGTGAGGAAGCTAGGATTTGATCATTTGATAAAAAGTAATAGACTATGCACATGATCTTTATAAATAAAAATAAATACAAAAAAAAACCTAAAAATCTCAAGTTTGCCACATCTATATCAAGTCAATATTCCATTCAGGATGCCTACATCAGAATCATACCCCTACATTGATGTAATTGTCTAGATCCAATGTAAATGTCCAAGGCCACATAATGAAAAAAAAAAAATTAATGATTGTTCCAAGATATTAATCTAATCCACTTCTAGCTTGTTTCAACATAAATCTACATGCACACAATAAATTAGCTAACTACTCTTGTTTCTAATTTATCACAATATCAGTCAATAGATGTACTTTATATTTTTGGCATATCTTATTATTTAAATTTAGAATATTGTTTATTTGAGTTTGCAAATTAATTGGCCTATTATATATTTATTTATCACCTTTTTGATTAATCATTTATATATTCTTAACCCTATTTACCCTTGTATCATTTTAATTTAGGGTTAAACACTCATATAAACCTCTATAGTAATGGACCTCCTTTACCACTCTTAGTGACTTTGCATATACATATCCCAATACCTATGCAATAACAATGGAATAAGTTATATATCTCTCTCAATGTAGAGCCATTGTGAATCCCCTATCAAATGTGTCACCATAGAGGTTAGTTGGGTGACCTCTATTGTAAACCTTGACACCTTTGTATCCTAATCACTTTAAAGTATTTATAGATCTATTACCATCCAAGTCACCTCACATGTCAATCACGTCACCTCCACATCACAAACTACCATTTTTGTTTAGGAGCCTCCTATAGCACTGTTTAGACTCGATATCTTAATGTCTCTCTTTGTTATGTAATGTTTAAGACTATCAATCATAGCCACATTTTCTTTCCAATGTAGTGGCTATGATAGAACTTTCCCATTGCCTCTTTTAGGCACTATTATAACCACTCTCACCTCTAGATCTACCACTACCTGTACCACTAGAGAACCAACTATAGATTGACTATCTGCATAGGTGAATCAATAATCTAAATTAGGGATGCCCATGTTCTCTAACCTATCCTCTAATTTTTCCCCCATATCCTCATGCCTATCCTCCATTTACTCCTCTCTATCCATCCCTCTACTTAAACAAAAGTGGCATTTCACCTCACCCTTTGATGTCACTTCCACTAGGGTAAATCCATCATAATATCTCTAATCGTATCCCCCAACATCTTTGGCCTATAATCAAGAATAGTAAATCTCTTAGGATTCAACTATGTTCAGTCAAAATCATACCTGTCTACCACTCTAGCATCTACCACATCCTCTGATCATCTCATAATATACCCTATAACATTGGCCAATCTCCCCCAGCTACTTTTTAATCCACCTATGCCCCCACTATGGTACATTCCTAACCACTCTATCAAATACAATCAACAACATTATAAGACCTTAATGTATGTTGAACTATCATAAAATCTTTTTAGGTTTATACCACTGATGTACTCTCATCAAAGGATGATATAACATTCAATTTGTTATTTGCTCAAGAAGTATAAATCATCTTCCTATCCAAAATGAATCCCCCAATATGGTCTCTAGATAATATATGTTACCTATAGCTCATCAAAGGCTCATATATAAAAAACTAAGCCTCCCATATGACCACACTAGCCACCAATAGCTCCCACCCACCCATAGAACATCAACTCAACCCTGGCCCTTGATAACCATGTCCTCATGGGCCAATCCATAGTTATATGCTCCCACACCCACACCTATAGAAAAGTGGAGGATCTAATACTCTTTCCATCCCTATACACAAATAAAATATAGATCCTTATAAATTTAGGCCAGTACATAAGGCCCCTATACAAACATTATAGCACCCTCAATCATATTTGTGATCACATCTACTAAGCTCATTTAGAATAACTAATTGGTCTTATTACGCAAAAAAAATCCATTGATAATGGATATCATAACTATGGGTAACCAATCCATCAAACCCATTTCTAAGCACACATTTAAATCTAGACCCATCTATCCATGTAGTGGGATGTTTATCTTATCTATTAGCCTCAATATTAATACCTATGGAGTTGTATCACTCTAGTACATAATTTTTTCATGGATAGGGATCACAAGAATTCTTCACATTTATTCAATCATCTCACATGTTGGTAGATGAAACTTGTCAGTCCCTGAGTATCACCTCTTAACTAACATTATCAAAATCACCCTATCTACCCTAATCTTAGGCATCTTTGCCACATTATAAATTCCCTAGCCTCTAGAAGTTAAAACTCATCAATGTCCAATTATCTCACTAGTGCTAACACTGTTGACTAATGCCCTCTACAATAATGATCAACAGACACTCTTAAAAACATCAAAAATATGCATACTTAGTTATTTTGGATCATTTTACCTCAAAAATCAATATTTGAATGTAGACTCCTTTATATAAGAAAATATTTCAATGTCTATACAAACATCACCGCATCTATGTAAATGTTGAAGTAATACAAATAGTATGACTTCTAATGTAGATGACACCATTAGTACATAGATGTTATAACATCTACATAGATGTTACTCCTATTAAAAGCATAGAAACACTAAAACTAATGAAATAAACACTAAATTAGGTAACACATATTCCATTTACACCTACACAAATCTAAAGAGGAAAATTTTCCTCATGGAATCTATGTTTGGCACATGTTTTTCACCACTATAAATGACAAAAAATGCATATTTTCAAAAAACAAAGGAAACTTACTAGTGGCCCATACCTATCCAGACATCGATGCTCCCTTTCCTACTCACTCTTATCCCAATCTGATGTTACATAGTTCATTTTAGTAGTGAATCTATGATAAAATTTAAATAAAAATATTAAGAGAGATAGAGCATAAATTAATATTTTCTTATGCCCCATCCATAACTTATTAAATTAATCCATCCATTCCCTCCTCCTATTTTCAAATTTTCATCCATCTTAGCCCAAATTAACCTAATTTTCACTATTTTGGCACTCATTCTCCATTTATGGCCTATTTTCTTCCATTTTTTCATCATCCCTCTCATTTTCAAGAGCTCATTTGTGTTTTACACCCCACACTCCCTCTCGATGGGGTATCAAATCATCTAATATTCATCACACACCATTGGGAGTATCCTCATGTGCCCTTTTTTCTAGCTTATTTATTATTTAAAAAGTCATTACTTCACTCAACTTCTTCTCATAGAAAAATCCATTTCAAATAGAATTAAAATGTAGACACTTCATTTCTTCCATTATATCCCCATTTTATCTCATCATTCCATCATATTAACCTAATCATGTCATTAACATTGCTAGCCTAACCCATCACTATTCATAGCATCACCCCCAATCAATCTAATTACACAATTGAACCTTGTAAATCCCACCAAATTATAGTCTAGATTAATTTACTAACTAATCTTATTAGCAATTTGATTAATATTGATCAAAAAATCTATGGAATTTAAATTCCATAATTTCTAAAATCAATAAATCAATTTAGTCTCAAATCAATGACATTGTCCCATCAAATTGGTGAATCTCATCAAATCCAAGGAAATGGACAAAAATTAAAATCAATCCACTCTTCATAAACACATAAGCCTTACATCCTCAACCCCAAACATTTACTCCTAACTCCTATCATTCAATGAGGAATTTTATGCATTTTTAGCCCTTGATCTTGAATCAAATCCAATGGTCCATATCATTTGCAAAAATATATAAATTAGAGGTCCTTCCTCCATTTGAACAAGCTTACATAGCCTAATTACATTCTTCCAATTAAGAGATCAAATATTTTGGTTAAGCCATCCACTTATGAAGAAAATAATTCATCTTACATGGGGGCATATTGTCAGATTGTATGTACATCACCTATTGAGAAACTACATTCCAATCTCAAATATAATAAAAATACATATCATGAGTGGATTCTTCATTTAGGGAAGTGATGGTACATTCTAATCCTATTTTAGCTCAATCAAAGGTGTTTTTGTCTAGTTAAAGTCAAAGTTTAAATGTTTTTTTGAGTTTTTAACTTGTATTTCTCTAACTTCATATTGTACAACAAAAATATATCCATTCACATTTGACATAAAATGATCACCAAGCTATGGAACCCGTGTAGAGGGAAATGATATAACAAAATTCACAAACACAACAATGGGAATACATGGTGAACAATAGCATTATCCAAGGATATAATTAGATGTATGGAGTTGGTTTTTTTACCTCGAATTAATGGAAAGTACCACAAAGTTACTACTTAGTAGAGCATATGAAGGCATCCTGTATTTGGATCAACCATATCATATTACACTAGTGGTCATCCATATAATGACTAGATTGATGAATAGGGGCATACCACCCATATATATGATGGAAAAAAATTATTAAACACAAAATCAATATAAAAACTCATAAGAACATATTTCAATCTATGATCCTTCTCCATTTAAAGAATCAGAAACCTTAAAGTATAGTACTTTAGACACTATTTCTATATTATATAACACCTTATTCTTGTACACTTGGAAAATATATATCATGGATGTACCTTTAGCTTCTATACCATTACTATTTATAAAAGGATTTCATATGCTCTCTTTGTTGCTAATTTCTTATCTCTTAGTTTGACCAATGTTATTCTGATGATTTGGGCCTTATATCTTTCATAGAATATTATAAACATGTTTAACTTCCATCTCTGCAAGTTTTGGACCTACACTTATTTTATAACTACATGGACACTTACATCCTAGTCAAACACTTACATAAACATAAGTGTCCTACCCTAATATAAGTGTCTAGTGCCCTAAAATCATCAATTTATAAATGAAATGTATTCCTATGGCTGACCTAGGTGATTTAATGTGATATATACACCAAAGGGATTGGTATAAATATAATATCAACCCTCATTCTTTCCTCACCTAGAAAACACCTAGAGAGACCAATGTAACTTACCAAAAACATTTTATCAAGCACTCAAGTAAGCAAAGCTTACCAAATTTCTCTTATTTCCATATCAGTCATAGGGACAACACATATACAGGTCTGAAGTACTGAAGGAGCATCCCAAGAGATATATTTTCCAAGTTACAATCTAGGTCATTTTTATACTTATACATTACATGATTCACATACAAGCCAACATGTAGGGAAGAACTACATGAGTCTGAGTCCCTCTTCAAAGTATTGGCTATGTCAGTAATCTCATTAATAGAGGGGTCTTTGGGGTAGATCAAAATTATGTGCCAATTAACCTATTTTTCACATATCTAATATGAAGATGAAGAACTAGGGCTTTTCTATTTAATAAGGAGTGATATTCTAGGTTCCATATCTGAATACACGAGAGTAAAGGTGATATAGAACCCAAAATCATCCAAGTGGTTGCATCCAATTTTAGCAAGTATTTCATACTAGACACCTACATCCAAGTCAGATAGTGGTATTGATGAAACTATCCTAGGTTGACATAAGTGTTCAAAGCTATAGAGGCATAATTTCCAAAATCAAGGGATTGTTCTGGAAATTAGGTCCATTCCACTTTTTACCTATTCTAGATCGAGATTTGTGTTAGCATCAAAACTAGATAAGTATATTATTTTCATTTTTATTTCAATATCTAGCATAGTTTTACTTCCTATCTTTAGCATATCAACATGATAAATTTAGCAGATGTGTTATCTAAGTTTCACAAATAATTATCTTGTGCTAGAGATAGTCGACCATCCTTATGCCCTAGGCTATCTCTTCCCCCTTAACCCTAGATTCAACCTTCATCTATATTTTAGGGTTAAATAGGTACACTACAAAAGTAATTACATGGAAGGTTTATTACACAAATAGGGAGGATTCAACAACTACAAATGGTATACAAATTTACTAGCATATGGTGAACACTGGGATGTAGTATGACTTGGCTATTGCACTCTACAAATAATATTAGGAAAACTTCCACAAAATCAAGCAAGGTACACATGATTTCTATTATGCTTCTCTCCTACTAGTTTTAGCCATGTATTTCACATAACCCATTCCAGACCATTAAGGGTTAGTTAAATGGGACTCTAATACCCCTATAGGAACACAATAATTGCATTAAAATCCATATAGTTAGTAGAGGAGGAGGTACGACACTTTATTGCATGGAAAAAATGATTAAAAACATGCTAGTTAAGAGGTTTAGAATTTCCATAGGAATATTCCATAAACATTTCATAGAAGTAAAATTTATAGTGGATATCAATAATATATACATATAACCCTCCTCTATAAAATCTATACCACTTCCACCCCTCCATTATGAATTTATTGATGAACAAATTGAAGAAGTAATTATTATAGCTAGGGAGTTATTGTAGGATCCTCAAATAGTGTAATTTATGAATGAAGTAGGGGATAATTCCCAATATATGGAATAATACGTACCCATTGCATCAAAAATATCATTTTTGGTTCAATTATATGAGACACAAAAACCACAAGTGTCCACAAGCCCTTCACAGATAAGTCTCATGGTACACAAATCATCCCAACTACAAAAATAAATTCATAGTTTAGAACCAATAATTCATGAACCAGCTGAGGAAACTAGTGATTTTGTAGTCAAAGACTCCACTAGTTATAAGATATTGGAAGAATTAGAAATGTAAGTTAAAGGCACTCCATCATATTATTTGAGGTAAAATATATCAAAAATAAGGGAAGGGACCTCTAAAAATATTAAAATAAAAATTTAGGCAAAGGAAGAACTAGAAACATCACCCACATTTTGTCTAGCAGTTGGAGAAATATTGTTACAAATGAGTGGAAAAAAGATAAATAGAATTATTTCACCATAGATCATACCAAAAGTTGATAAAAATAAAAAGTGATCAAAGGAAAAAGCCTAAGAAAACATTAGTTACCTGTTCATAAACAAAATCATCATAAGAGGGAGAATAGGTAGAAAGACAAAGAAGTGAGGATATGGATACTATAGTAGTAATCCTAGATATGGCCACACTAATAGGGATATGCACAAATAAATAGGGTATACCTATATTAGGGATAGTATAGAATAATTAGATAAATTATAGATTATACATATCTAAGTCCATTCACTCTATATGATACAATAGTAGGACTCCCTGCTTATTTACAAGACATAATAATTAAAAAGAGAGAGAGAAAAGCAGAGAAACTCAAATAATAGTGGAAAATAACCAAGAGGAGGGGGCATTGAAAAAGGTAGCAGAAGAGTCAATGATGTCTCCTAAAAATAAGGATAGATTAAGACAAATCTAATAGACACAACTGAGGACTAAATATAAAATTGTTTTGGAAGTGGATATGTTGGAAAAATAAAAATAACTTCAAGCACTAAAAGAAATAGAAAAAGTCACAACACAACAAAGGAAAGAATTGGAAAATTAACTAGATGTGAATACCCAAACCAAAATTTTATTATAAAATATATTAAATATTAAATCAAATCACACACATTCATGGCACATTTTAACACCTTATATAACATGCACACACTTTTTATATCAAACTAGCAAAGTACATAATGCATATTTTTCACAACTAAGTCCTAAAACCTCTCAAACTAAACATGCATGGAAGGAAACAATACCTGATTGAAAGATATTATTTTAATTTATGAAAATTAAATAAATATTTTATTTTACATCAAAAAATACATCCAAAAACTAATAAATATGAAATCTAAATCTCCACTCAATTGCAACAAACCGAATGCTCCTAATGCCCCAGATTTGGCAATTTTGGCACCAAATTACTTCAAACTTCTCATTGGTATAAAAGGTGGCATCTTGGAACTTTTTATATAAAAAAATTACTTATATACAAAACTTATTAATGCAACCAACACAACATCAAAAAATTTGAAACCAAACCACACCTAAAAATATTCAAACAACTCACTAAAATATGCATAAATAATACCAATCAGCTCTAATGTAATCTCTGGATGAGATCACCTCTCTAAATTAAAGGTGATATGTCAGATGAATCTTTAAATCAATGGTTTTTCATCTACTAATATCCTCACCTAAATGTTTTCATCCTTAGATGCAAAATTGAACTACAAAGTCCAAGAATTTGTTGAAATGGCAAAAGATCCCAACTAATGAGGTTATTTATCTTAAATAAAAGTTAAGGAATAAATCCCAACGTCCCAAAAGGACACAAAATATAAAATTTTCATAACTCTAACATGGGTAATATAAATTTTTCATATTCTATCTCTAAGCACGATTAATAGAAACTTTCCATATTCACCGTCCAAGATAGACCTACTAATTATAGTCAGTTTCCTTCAAATTAGGCTCTTTCCAAAAATCATTCATTAGTAACTCCCGCACTAATACATTTTCATATATTTTACATAATTAATCTCTTGGATAATTAACAATTATTTCCATTTTAATTTCCCTTAGCCCACATGAAATATGAACTCGAGCATTTGGGGTCCATCATCATGAATTGATTTAAAAAGGGACATTACAAGTCCGCCCTACCTAAAATTGATTTCCCTCAAGGAATGCAAGTTCAGGTGTTCAAAAATATATAGTCCTTCCCAAGTATCATATTCTATAGTTACATTCTTTCGATAAATCAAATATTCTATAATGCTCCTATTTCTTAATCTCTTTTCCCTGGTGTCAATAATGGCATCTGTTTCCAATATCAACTTTTCCTCATCATACAAGGGTAGAAAATATAATGATGGTGTGATACTTTGTCCAAGTTCCCTTTTTAATTAATACACATGGAAAAATTTATGGATCTTTCTATTCTCTATAAATTTGAGCTCATAACCCACTTCACTAACCCTCTTGATTTTGTAAGGCCCATAGAATCATGGTTTGAGCTTCTCAGTGCCAATTATTTTGATGTATGTTTACCTATTAAGGATGGAATCTTAGTAATACCATATCCCCAACTTAAAATTACATCTCAATGTATTTTTTATCTACATAAAACTTATGTTGGTTTTGGGCTTGTGGGATATCATCTTTGAGGGACATGAGTATGTCTTGACTCTAATATACTAAATCACTAGTTATTGGTACTTTATTATCTATAAATACCAAATCAATAAATGCCAATGCATCATAGCCATACAAATCCATAAATGGATACATACTAGTGGACATATGTTGGGTGGTGTTGTAGTAGTATTCTCCCAAGTACAACCATTGAACCCATATTGATTACTGATCAGAAACATAATTCCTCAAATATCCTTCAACCCACTTATTCATAATTTTTATTTTACCATCTATTTATGGGAAATATCTTACGCTAGGGGTGAGTGATATTCTAGTTAAATGAAGTAATTCCTACCAAAAAGAGCTAATAAATCTACTATCTATATCACTGATAATATTTTTAGGCAACCCATATAGCCTGAACACTTCTCTAAAGAATAATTATGATACTTGATGCGCTTTAAATTTATAATTGATAGAAAATAAATGTGCATACTTATTTATCCTATCTAAAACAAATTAAATACAATCTTTCCTAGTTACCTTTAGGATAACTCTAGTGAAATCCATGGATATATTTTCCCACTTCTGATCCAAAATAAGCAATGGTTATAAAAATATTTATATAAAGACATGCTCTGACTTATTTTGTTTATAGGTGATACATTCTCTAATGTGTTTGAGTACATATTTCTTGAGTCCCTTCCATGATAATGTTTTTTTGATGTGTCTATACGTATTGTATAATCTTGGATGTCTGACTAATGGTGCATCATGAAAAACTCTCAAAATCTTCCCTTTCATTTTGGATTTAGAAACTAGGAAGATTCTATTTTTATAAAGTATGAGGCCATTTATCTCTATGTATCTATCATCTTTCACATTTCCATCAAGAACATTAGTGTAAAATTAATTTTTAATATATATTATCATAATTGACACCTTTTAATCAGTAGATATAATAGAAGTAGAGTATAGAGTATTCATCCTAGAAGGAGCATCAGCGACTACATTATTTTTCCATTTAATTTACTCTATATCAAAATCATAATATTAGAGCTTACTCACCCATTTTTGTTTCTTATCATTCAAGTCACCTTGGTCAAGGAAGAACTTAAAACTATTATGATATGCCTTCACCACAAATCTTCCACAAACTAAGCATTATCGAAACTTGGCCAAAGAATGCATTATGGAAACAATCTCTTTATCATAGATGGATAATCCCTTTTTTGATTCTTTCAACTTCTTAATTTCAAATTATATGGAATACCCCTTATATAGTAATACATATCCAATTCATTCTCCTAAAGAATCACATTCTATAATAAATGGAAGTGAGAAATCTAAACTAACAAGTATAAGACATGAAATCATTACCTCCTTAAGCTTAATAAAAGGTTTTTGTGATATTTTTGTCCATGCAAAGCTCCTTTATTTTTCATATCAGTCAAGGGTGATACTAAATTTGAAAACCCCTTAATAAGTCTTCTATATTAATTTCAAAGTCCAAAGACTCCTCTAAATTATGTTAGTGTGGTGGTATGACTCCAAACCAACATAGCTTGGATCTTGTGTTAATATACATGAACACATTGAGCACTAATTACATATCCCAAGTACAATATCTTTGTCGCCTTAAACTCACATTCAAATTCTTTTCAAAGAGATCATGTTTCTATAGAATTTCAAGGACTATAATGATATGCTTAAAATGATCCTCCCAAATGTTTTTTTAAATTAAAATGGCATCAAAGAAAACTAAAAAAAATTAATAATTGATTTATGAATACCTAGTTTAAGCATGACTGGACATATTATAAGCATTTATCAAACCAAAATGCATGAGCAAGAATTCAAAATTATCATATTCATATTTTAATGTTTTTTTTTGCACATACTTATCCCTTACATGGATCCAATGGAAATATAATATCCAATCAATATTTGAAAAATACACTACCCAGTGTAACTCATCAATAAACTCATAGATCCTAGGAATGGGGTATATATTTTTGATGGTATTATTTATCTCTTCTTTGTAAATTCTTGGGTGGTGGTAAGGAGTGATCATGATAGGCTTAGAGCCTAATTATAATTCTATGATGTGTTTGAATCTTCTATTAGGTGGTAATCTTGGAGGCAAGTCACTAAAATCCACACTATGCTTATCAACAATGTTATGAATACCAACATAATAAGTACATTTCTTACCCATGGATAAATTAATATGCATCAAAAAATAACTTGTTACCCAAATAAATTTTATCCTAAGATAATAACTCTCCATTATTTTATTTATAACCATTCATGGTGATCCATTAGAACTTCCCTTAAGCACCATATATTTTTCTTTAGATTTAAACTTGAGTTCCATGGAATGTTAATTCTATGAAAAATAACCATTTAATTTCAACCATTGTATACCAAAAACCATGTTAGTTTCTCCTAATCCCACAATAAAAAAACCATCACATACATTATGATCACCCATGGCTATGTTGAGTTGTTGGACTATTTTGATGCATGGAATGGTGAATCCATCAACAAAAATGACATTGAATTTATCAAAATATTTTCCCTTCATGTGCTTCCACCCATTACATAAGTCCCATAATTTTATTCATGGACAATTTTGAACTAAAAAAAATATATCCTTGTATCCTTTACTACAAGATGTGTCCTCAACCCTCTCTCTATTCCTAGAGTGTTCCCCATGATGATAATAAATCTGAAATGGCACGGTATGAAACAACAAATTTGAAATATGACTATTTTTCTCATACCTTGGGCTATAATAAAATTTATTACCTCTTTTTATGATTTTGAAGTAGGATTTTTTTAGATATTTGCCTTGATACAACCATCCTTTTAACTCAGAGTTTCAAAATTAGTGGCATCCATTGAAACATTCTCTTTACTTACATGTTCATCATTATCATTACTCTCAAAATCAATCTCATATGGTAATGGCTCATTTTTTAAAATGATTGGAAGATGGATGGGTGTTCTTAGGGCTAAAATATCCTCAATTTTAAATACTTAGCATTCAACACATAATGCATGTTCTTCTTTTACATCATTAATACAAATATTTTGTTTATCATAAGTCATACCTATTTCTATTGAATATCCTTCACTTTTCACTTGCATGGTGGATTATTTTAGGGGATGATCACTAAATTCTTTTGGATTTAAATTTTATTGCTTCATGATTTCTTGAAAATCTAATTTTTCTTTATACTCCACTGTCATAATTTCTTCATTGGCATTTTGTGGTCCTGATGTATCCATCACCTCTTCTAGTTCTATGGTATTATTTTTTGGATCTTTTGATTTTTTTTCTAGATTTACCTCTTCTTTACTCCAACATCTATGACTTGGATCCAAAGGTTCTTTGTAAGAGAAGAAAAAAATCTTTCTTATGAATTCATTCTTGGAATAATCATCTACCTTATTTTCCATAAGTGGTTATGGTGTGGATCTTTGGGAGTATGAGACAAATCTTCCTATTTGTAAATTCTCTTTGGGATGACTAAAGTTGGGTGCCTTGGGTTGAGATTACAAAAATATTTTTAAAACACATGGCTAAAATTTTAAATCTCTTTTTCTAGGGATGTCTAGGTAATTAATAAAGGTGATTGCATCTTTGAACTCTTTATATTTCCCTTGGTACTCTTCAAAAAAATTGTCGATTTATTTAGTGGGAAGGGCCTCATGTTCCTTTTCCTATTTTGGTAAAAACATAGGCATAGATGACTTAGGTATGGAGTTGATCACATAGTGGTTATTTGTAGATTTATTTCCTTCTCCTTGATATACTTTTGTGGGCTCTATATTTTTTGAACATTGACATTGCAATAAAAAAAATTATTAGATTGGGTAAATAAGGCTAGTTTTACAAGGACCAACAACCATCAATTTTGAACATAAGGACTTGAAATCAAGAAACTAAGCCACTATAGTTTTTATAACATGGAATTCCTTTATAAAAAATAATAGTAAACTATAAATAACAATATACCAATATAAAAAATAACAAAACTAAACACTAAAAAGAAACAAAGGGTTCTCTAAGATCACCTTGTCTTTTACCTTCATCCCTTCTTGTGTCATCCCTCCATGGGTTCACCTACTCAGACCTTCTGAAGGGGCCTATTTGGTCTTCTTCTAAGGGTTAATTCTAGCCTTAAGTGTTGGCATAAGGTATTTGGTATATTTTGGTTTATTTTCCTAGTTAGTATCCTTATCTATCAGGGGAATTTCAATTTCCTTTCCCTTGTCCAAATCCTTCTTGATTTGGTCAATCTCATGTTTCAAATCATTCCATTACTTGATAATATTATACATGGCCCTTCTTATATACATAAATTTAACTTTGAAGGCTTTAAAATTTCTTCTTTGAACCCAATTTGGATCCTCAAGATTGTAAACCTTTTTGCTCTTGTTTCCTTCATCCTCCTACCAAGAGATGGCCACAATTTTCAATTTTTTATTCACAGAGGATGGGGTTATAGTTCCCAAACATTTTTTGGGGATTTAGAGGGGGTTTTGGCTAAGGGTGAGATGGGAAGGGAAATATCAAGGGTTAGGAGTCCTTCCTCCATTTTTTGAATCCCAAAGTCCTCAACAGAGTCTTTCGATGGGAGGTTAAGGATGTGTTTGTTGCATAAGGGTTATCCAATTTGGAAAAGTAGGAAGATAAATAATTGATGGATAATATCATTGTTGTTACTAATATTATAGGATAATACCATAATTTCTAAATATTTGAGAAGGTAGTAAGGTAGATGGATTTTATGTCCTTGAAAGTGATTAAATGACAAAAAATGGTGGGAGAATATGAGGGTAAACTTACTTTCAAGAGTCAAATACTTCATTATTTTTAAGCTTATTTCTGGCCAATGGTGAGGAAGGTCCTACCTCATAAATCCATTTTTCTCAGTCTTCATAATTTCATTAATCTAAAATAACTTATGTATTAACTCTAATTTATGGCTTTTGTCTTTGAAGCCTTTTTTTCATCACATCTCATTCCAGTAATCTCCCCTATTTATTATTTAGTCATAATAATATTGAATCCTCTCATTATAATTACCTTTTGATTCCATGCAACCATGAATTCCTTTGATAATTATTCATTATGCCCTAAAATTTATTGCATAAACTTCATAAGTCTGCTCTTACATAGTTTTTTCCATACCCTTTCATTTTCTTGAAACTCCATATAATAAATAGGTTTTAATTATTCTTAGTCTCCTTCCATTTTATCATTGGATGAGTTTTACTGATTCTATGTGAGAATTATTTCCTTCTTCTCCTCGAACTTTGGCTCTTAAGAATGATCAATATTGAAAGTCCTATCACTTTTAGTGTTATGACTAAGAATGTTAGAATCATTACATAAGAAGGGGTGAATTCTTCACATACCCAAGCATGTATTTGTTTCATATGAACATATCATAGATATATGCTAATGTGTTTTTTACATAATTATTAATTGAGTCTAATAAAGGGGCTGGGAGACTATGGACTCCCTCTTATATGACCAGCGTGGAAGATTCAACACCAAAGCTTGCCAAGTAGTCCACAACTAAATTACCTTCACAAAAAAAATTGGATAGAGGCCTCTCCAAATGAATATAGGAACCAACTATCATTTTCAATGATATATCATAATAATTATGCCAATATATTTTCCAGGTTATTATGTCCCTGATTAAGTTTAGCCAAAGTCCTAAAGAATAATTCATATTCCTCTCCATCTATACATTTACTATTTTCTAAATCTTCTTCCATGTATTCCTTATTATCTATATCTTGTTATTTATTTAATTTTATTTCTCTCACCTTTGGTATCTAATTTCTCTTTCACTAAGAATCATCAACAATAAAAAATTCACCCTATAGGCTGGTAGAATTAGACCTTTGATAACACTATAAAGACCTCAACAAAATTTTATTTAAAAACATATGAAATATTAAATATTTTACCCAATAAAACACATTAATGTAATTTTTAACACCTTATATAACATGCACACACTTTTTATATCATATTGATAAAGTATATAATGCAGATTTTTCACAACTAGGTCCTAAAAGCACTCAAACTGAACATGCATGGAAGGAAACAATACATGATTTAAAGATATGATTTTAATTTATTAAAAGTATATAAATATGATATAGTACATTATAAACTATAGGCATGCACACAACTAATAAATCTTAAATCCAAATCTCCACTCAAGTACAATAAATAGGATGTTCCCAATGCCCTAGATTTGGCAATTTTGGCACCAAATTGCTTCAAACTTACCATAGGTCTGAAAGGCCACATATTATAAATTTATACACTATAAAATTACTAATATAAAACACTTATAAATTCAACCAACACAATATAAAAAATTTGGAAATCAAACCACACCAAAGGACACTTAAAAAGATGCAAATAACTCACCAAAATTTGCATAAACAATACCAATCAGCTTCAATGTAATCTCTAGATGAGATATTCTCCTTGAATAAAAGTGTTTACATCCTATGACTCTTTAAATCAATGGGTTTTCATCCACTGATCTCCTTACCTAAATTTTTTCATCCTCAAATGCAAAATTTAATTGCAAAGTCCAAGAATTTGTTGAAATGGTACAAGATCCCAACCAATGAGATTTCTTATCTTAAATAAAATTTGGGGCACAAATACCAGCATCCAAAAAATAAAATAAATATAAAATTTATCTATCCTAACTCTAACATGATTAATATAAATTTTCCATGTTCTATCTCCAAACATGTGTAATAGAAACTTTCCATATTCACTGTCCAAGATAGACTTGCTAATTACGGTCATAGTTTCCATCAAATTAGGCTCTTTACAAAAATCATCCATTAGTAACTCCTTCAATAATGCATTTTCATATATTTTCCATAATTAATATCCTATATAATTAAAAATTATTTCCCTTTTGATTTCCCTTAGCCCATAAGAAATATAAATATGGGCATTTGGGGTCCATCATCATGAATTGATTAAAAAGGGGATGTTACACTAGAGGAGGAGAAAAGGAAAATATAGTAAATTACAGATATGGATACTCAATAGGGCAAACATATTATAAAAAATATAAATAAGAAAATAATTAGGAGACAAATAAAAACTAAAAAAGAATAAAGAAGTAAAAAGGAAAACAAAGAAGGAGAAAATAAAAATGGAGGAAGAGAAGAAATGAAATGAGGCAAAAGAAAAAATAAAGGAGTAGGGGGGGGAAGTATAATAGAAGAATAAAAAGGAGTAAAAATAAAAAACAAAATATGAGGAAAAGGAGAAGGAAAAATAGGTTACCAATCCTTTTGCTAGCTCTACTAAAATAAGGGATACCAATAAGATATCATTGTAAAGTGTCATACGAGCAGGAAGAACATTTCAGCATAGTATAGTTATTTTCATAGATCCTTTACAATGGATAAAAATAGAATTGGCATGACACAAATAAAAAACATCTATAATTATGGTGCCATCAATTTTTCTTCAACCTACTATAGGAAGACAAATTACAATAGCTCTATAAAAATTGACCCCAATTGAAAAAGAAGTTAGAAAGACTCTTATCTAGAGTGATAAGGTATACCACATGATGTTGTGTGTAAATTTATAAGAATTCATAAAAAAAATTAGATGCCCTAACCACCTCTAAACCTTAATATGATCCAAATGTAACATGGTCAATAGAGAGACAATTATAGCAAACTATGGAAATTTTCATCTGTCATGCAAAAACTATAGTAGATTAGAGCCTAATCAAAATAGAGGCTAGAGAATAATGTGAGGAAGAAATTATGGGCCCATTATTAGGGGAGAATTAGGTTATAAAAATTGAATACAAAGATCAAGTGGGTAAATTACAAAAATTAATGGGAGATGCAGCCACCTATTTTTCCTATTCAATCAGTTGGCCCATATGGACCCAAGACAAAAATAAGGAACTAAAAGAGATAAAGAAAAAAATAAGCAACAATTCCACTAGTTTTGGTACTCATTAAATTCCCTCTAAGGTAGAATGGGACAAATGGATAAGTTTACAAGAAAAATACAAGGAAAAATAATCTCATTGCATACTTATTTATGAGGACCTATAAAACTATGGGACTTTATTAAATACCTGGATAGAAAGGATGTGAATCCAAATCTAGAGTCATGAAGCATACCTAAAAAATTTAGAGAAGTCATGAGACCTGAAATAGGTATTAATAGTGGCCAAAGTAATTTTTATTAATTAATAAAAAAATTCTAAAGCAATGATGGACAAGTTTGAGAAGTATATACACAATGAAGGGGAATCCACATCATGAACCAAAATTTTGATAGTAAGCTTTTTGGGGTTAAATTGGATGTATTGTTTGGAAACTTCCAACATTTTTATAATTTTTATCAAGGTTGAGACAAATGAAAAAAAAATGAGCAAATGTTGGTAGGATTCTTCATTAATTAGGACCAAAATAAGATTATCATAGAACCTCTAACTCTATCATAGTAGTAGATTACATCTCTAGGCCGACAGGATAGAGGCTTCTATTAACTTGGGCAATGAAACAAAGATTGGATCCTTTTGGTAACATAGGATAACTTGCATGAAGAAAAGGCATGTCTCACATAGACATGAGTATTGAGTTGTAAAGGTAGTTATTCAGTATTTATACTTCAACATTGTAATATGTTAGACAGAATAGAGAGAGTTGAAATGTGATAAGATAAGTGAGATAAGAGGTTACAAATCATAATAATTTGTTAAGAATTAGTTTATTACACTGTGTAAGTTTGGCTATTTATCAAGAAGTAAATAGTATATTTGTGAGTTTGTTATTAGATTATTATTCAAATATATTGTGATAACAATATATTTATTTATAGTGGGTTAGTTGGGAGTTTATTTGTGAGATATATTGGTGGAGATTGTATGTACTCAATTATAGGAAATAACTTTCCTATATATTTGTAAATAACTCATATGATTTTTTAAAATACAGTGTGAGAAATAATATTATCAAAGTGTTTAAAATATTTCCTATGATTTACAATTATTTTTGTGTTTGGCTCCTTTTTTTGTATTTAATTTATGGAGATCTGAACTAGTTCTATCATTTGGTATCAAAGTAGGTGATTTTTAGTTATCATGAGAGTATATTAATTTTGTCTTACTTACTAACGTTGTGTGCAACTTACCAACTCATTATAGTGGAGATGTGGGTTATAGTTCAATAGCATTTTGATCATTTCAACATATAGTTTCAACATTGAGCTCTACTCGACTACATTCAACTATAGCGATCATCCTATCATTGTCCATTTCCATCTACATAGGATTTATATCATATTTCCAACACCATCATTGAGAGAAATAAATAGTAATGTTCAAATCTATAGATTTAAGTATCTTATTAACTTTCATTCACATTTCATTAGCTGACATCTTTAGCCTTGACATTGATTTGTATCGACTAGTATTCCACATTCGTGAGTGATAAGAACTGGATCATACTTGTGAATCATTGTATCAAGTCACTCTAGCTCAAAGATTTAGTAGATTCAATATAGATCTTACGTAATTAATCTTTTACATAGCTATAACCTATGGCATAATTCCTACCATTTAAAATATTAAATGCATCATAGTTTATCATATTGGTTTGTTAAACTTTTGAAGGTTTATTAATATTGTCCATTTGTCAAGGTTAAGTCTCTTTGTTTTGTTAAACTTTAAAAGGTTTATTAATATTGTGCATTTGTCAAATTCGAGTCTCTTTAGGTTTAAGATTTTTGTTAGTAGTTTGGTTTAGTATTTTATGGTCTTAAAAAAAAATTAAAAAAAATGTTAAAGTCATTTTGAGTCAAGTCAAAGTGTTTTTCTTTTAATAGGTTAGTATTTAATTTTCATTGGGTGATTTAAGTCTTAGTTAAAAGGAAAGTCATTAATGTATTTGTCATTTGGAGTAAATTGGTATTTGGTATAATTTTATTTTATTGGTTTTTAGTCCAATTAAAAATTGGATTGTGTTTAAAATGTTAAGATTTTTAAAAAAAAAAGTCAAGAGTTTTATTATAATCATTTTGTGTCCAACAAAAATGATAAAGTATTAGTCATATGTCAATAAGTGTCATCAAAATAATAGTCTTTATGAGTATTTATTTGTCAAAAATTCATCTATTGAGTTAATAGTTTAGTCATCACTATCAAAAATTGTAAAAGGATGCATTTTCAAGAAACCCTAACATCCTAGGAATTGTTTCACATTGAGGGGGGAAAAGACACCCAATGAGGAAATAATTATGCTTCACTTTTTCATCGACTAAGTAAGTAACTTCACTCACTATAGGTTATAGGATACTAGAGGAAGGAAGCAAAGGAGGTTGGAGGACTTGTATCATCCTCTCATTAGTCACAAGTGACAGGGTCACGTAAAATGTTGTGATATTTTTTTTTAGTTATGTGGTGTGTTTTTAGATTTTTCACTATGTGTTTACGAAATAAGAATAGAATAATATGCATGTTCAATATATGTAATTTATGTGAAAATTCCAAACATAATTCCCTAATTTGAAAACATTGTGAAAGGATAGAAAGCACCAATGTAAGTCAGTTCATGGATCTTGAAAGTGTTTGTGGTAGAGATCCAGAAAACCACATGAGGTGAATAGTTGATGTGTTCATGTTCATGTCAAGGTTTGTGGTAAACCTATTTAAAACCATAGAAGGAGTGAGACTTTATTTATATCAAGGTCATGAGACAAACAGGGCATGCCATAAGGGGTGAGCATATTGTAGGTAAGAGTGTGAATGTTTTTGCACCATGTAAAAACTAAGGGGGAAATGTTAGGCATTAATTTATTACATTGTGTAAGTTTAGATATTTACCGAGAGGTAAATAGTATATTGGTGAGTTTTTTATTAGATTTTTATTCAAATATATTGTGATAAAAATATATTCATTTATAGTGGGTTAGTTGGGAGTTTGTTTGTGAAATATATTGATGGAAATTGTATCTCCTCAATTATAAGAAATAGCTTTCTTATATATTTGTAAATGACCCATACGGTTTTTTAAAATAGAGTGTGAGAAATATTATTATCAGAGTGTTTACAATATTTTCTATGTTTTATTATTATTTATGTTTTTGGCTCCTTTTTCTATATTTAATCTATCGAGATCTAAACCATTTCTATCAAAATATTTGGAATAACAAATAGTGTAAATAGAGTAAAGAACAAGGTAGTGTAGACACCTAAATAGTGTCTAACCCTTGGTCACTTTCCCCCTTAGTCCATTCCTAACCCATTCCTAACAATTGCTAATTTAAAATAATTAACTTATTTTGAATTAACCCCCCCTCCTTGGACACATCACTCATGACACCTCGCCTAGGACACCTCGCCTTAGACTAATTCTCATCCTATGACTCACCCAAGACCTATTCCTACTTCTCTCTAACCGCCTAACAAACTCTCGTGCGTATTTAGCCCAACCCTCGACATTCTCCAATGGATAGTGCACTTGGCGGATGAAAAATGGGCTTAGTGGCTCTTTTTACCCGTTCTAACTCCGCCGACGTTGGTCAAGTGTCGGCCGACGCCGGTGGAATCGCCGACGTCGGTTATACTTAACCAATTTTTTAGACTCTTTGGCGATCCTAATCAGAAATCAGCTAATCTCTGAAAGCAAATCATTAATCCTACAATATTTAGTCTTTAACCATCCATCAATCTGCCAAATCTCTCAGTCAAGCCACTCACTCTCTCTCAGGTGTAGCAACAGCTTCAGGTTCTCCATCAGCAACAGGTTCTCCACACAAGCTACATCAACAGCAGGTACGGGAATCATCAGTAGCACATCTTCCACAAGGCACAGGTAAGTATACTGTCTGTGTTTTTATTCTCTTTTCAGTTATTGCTTTCAAACAATATCTCCTTAGACCAGACTGTTAACCAAGCCCGACCCGAATCTTGACTTATCCACCTCCCTGTTTCCTCCATCCTCTATTCGGATCATACATTTTGCCCATTCAACCAGACTCTCAAACTCAGACCCCAGACCATTCAACCAAGCCCAAAATTTTGTCTCAAGACTGTTAACAAACCCAAACCCTTCCTTGGCCTTGTCTACAGACCTAGACCCTGACCAGATTCTATCCACGGACCATAGACCAACCCAGACCTCGTCCAAAGACCTTTGCCTCTACCGACGCCGATCACTACCCCAACCGATATCGGCATATTAACCGACGTCGACACCTTTACCAACCAATGCCAGTGACTGTAACCAGTTCGATAGCGTCTTTCAAGTAAGCCTTTTGCTTCCCTTTTTCATTCCATCTTTTATCATTTCAATTCTTTATCATTATGTTGTTTATCAGACACTTCTTTTTATTGATTAGTGGGTTTATATCCCTTAAGGAAGTTTTCATACTTTTGGGATCAAGCTTTCGCTTGACAACCCACCATCTGTCCATTTAACACCTTCTTTTGTCCAAGCTTCTTTTCTTTGCAGGTGTCATTCCTCCATAGCCAAAGAGGAGTACTCACAGCGTCTGGATTACGGTGCGCAGACTACATCCAGGTACACAAGCCTTGACCATCTCTTAGTTTCTTAATTCTTCTCTTGAATATAGAAAGCAAAATTTGAATAGAAACATTCTGGCACGCCCAGTGGGACCCGTTTAGGGCCTTCCTTGGGTTCCCTTTCTTCTTTGTTCATTTAGATGCATTAGGCTTCTTCCTCTTCGCCTCTCTTTCTTCTTTTCTAAAAAAAAAAAAAAGACATCATAAGCAGGAAATAAAAAGAACTTTTTCTTGCATTTCTAGACTAGTAAAAGAATCATTTTCTTCAACCCTTTCTCCAACTTGTCTTCATTCCAATTTAACATTTCGACTTGAGGCTTTAAAACTTATTGCATTTCATTTCTGCTTGTGCTTGCATTTTCTAGTCCACACTTAGTAATTAGTAAAACTCATATTGAATAAATCGTAGATCACTTGATGTTACACTACCAGACCACGTGCACTTAATAAAACATCAAACTCACTTGAGACAAGGCCCGATTGGGATTTCATCACCCAGCGGATACCTTACCCAACCCGGCAATCCTACTTGGATTTCACCACCAAGGGGAAAGCCAACTCTGTTCTCTGGCAGAGTCTAAACTATAGTGAAAGTATATTTTGGCTAAGCGAAACCAGCTAACCACTAGAATCGTGAAGTGAGGGGAGCTTGCTCCTTAGCACCAGGCCTGTATAGAAGCTAATACAGACTTTTGAGCACCTTAACATACCTGAAACCATCTTTAGATTACCTATTCTAGGACCCTTCTTACAGCCAACTTCCTCAAACATCACATTAAGGCATAAGCCACACGATCTTAATAAAATTGTTTTTAGGGATTTAATGCTAGGATCTGTCTGTCATCATCATATTTTCTATTTTTATCTATCTTTTTTGAGCTGGTAAGGACATCTTCTTCATTTCCAAAAACTTTTTTTCTAAGTTTCTGGAAAACACAGTAACCGACATCGGTTCTGTAACTGACATCGGCAACTTTTCTGTACCGGCATCGGTCATCTGACCGACATCGGCAGTGTTCTTCACTGACATCGGTTTTTATACCGATGTCGGTCTCTATCTATTCTCTTTTTTCCAAAAATAGCAAGCTTAAAATCCAACTTTCTGGCTGTCTAAACACCTATTCTGGTTTTCTGAGACTGACAGAACATAGTTTTCTGAAACCTGATCCTTTCTTGCCTTGAATGGTTTTGACACGCAGTCAAACCAAGGCCCTTCTTGACCACGCTAGTCAACAACCGCTTCCACCTTCACCATCTATAACCAGTCCTATAATGGAGTTCAACTCGGAGACTGAAAGAACTCCTACTCGCCCAACCCCACCTCAAACTCCTATCGTGCCAGAAGGGGACCAAGATTTCGCACGATTCTTGGACCTTAATGTCAAAGCCTTACAACACTATCTCGCGAATATCCAAATGCGAGACTCCCTAGGAAACCCAATCTATGGGATGTCGGCTTCCTTAGTTGACATAAGAATCACATCAATAGCCCCTACCATTCAGCCACTAGACAACACCTCTACCAATAACCCAACCGTGTCTTACCTTCAAAACGTAGCCACTCCATCTAAACCTACCTCCATGGGGGTTCCGGTACTCCCTCAACCTCAAATCACTCAACCAATCCCCACACCTTTCCAAAACCTACTAGTCTCCATCCCCCCTACTCTTGTGCCTATAAACACAAGAGTAACCGTTTACCCGTCAACAAGCGTAGCCACACCTCAACCATCCTTGACGGCCCCTATCCAACTTGTGCCTACCAACCCCATAGCACAAGTGCCCTTGGCCCCAACTTTTGCTCCCATAACCAGCTACCCATACATTGTGTCTACGCAACCATCCATGTCATACGCCCCTCCCAATATCTTTTAAGTGCCTTATAATCTAGGGGGCACTCCACCCGCCAATTCGTCAGCAGATATCATCAAAATGCTGATGGATAAGATGTCTAGCTTAGAGACCTCCATTTTTGGCTCACGCAATGCTCTCTCATATGAGCAAATTTGTAATGAGCCTATTCATCCTTCCGTCCCAATTAGACCATACCCCAACTAGTGGGAGCTTCCCAAATTTTCTCGCTTTCAAAGCAAGGAAGATCCACAGCAACACTTACGGGCATTTAGACATGCATGTTACCTTGTTGCCCATGACGATGCATTGCTCTTGTGCACATTTCCTATGTCCCTTTCTAGCGCTGCACTTAACTGGTACAGCTCTATTGCCAGCCATTCCCTCTTTACCTTTACACAGCTAGCCCAGCTCTTTCTTGACCACTTCTCCATTAATATCACCAAGAAGGTCTCGATCACGGACCTTTACACTATCCGCCAATTCGAGGATGAATCAGTAGCTGACTTTGTTGCTCGCTGGAGAGGCCTCATCAATCAACTCTCCTTTTCCCTACCTCAAACTGAACTTATTGAACTATTCTCCCGAGCTTGCGCCAAACACATTTCTTCCACTTTAAGGGTTCAGACCTTCCGTACCTTTGACGAAGCCTTCACGATGGCCCGTAAACTTGAATTATGTGCCATCGAGGAGAATAAAGTCAAGTTGCATAGCAAGAACCCCAACTCTAAGACTAATGAATCTTCTTCTTCTAAACCTTCATCGTCAAATCCTAAGTCTATAGCTTCAGCTAACGCTGTGGTCGTTAGACCTTCGTCCTCTTCATCCAATCAACCTGAGCCCTCCACATCTCAGAGCGCCACCCGTCAATTCCAGCAGAGATACGTTCAAAGACAATATACTCCTCTTGGAGAATCTTACGCGTCTATACTGGAAAAATTTGTTAAACAGGGGATTCTCAACCTTCCCCAAATTCGACCACCGCCACAATTTGATCCCTCACGCACTATCCCTGCGTGGTATAGGGAAAATGACTTCTACAATTTCCACCGTGTCAAAGGTCATGACACAGGAAACTGTAAAACCTTCAAAAACATAGTCCAGGACATGCTTGAAAAGGGAGAGCTCATTCTAGATAATCCCAATGCACCTCCAAACCAGGGCATCGACATATTCAAGCAACCATTCCCCAACCATCCACCGACCCAAAATAATGTCCAGACCTTGATTGACACATGCACGAACACGACATTCGAACGGTCAATACGGTCTCGCCCTTCATCCCCAACCAACCTCAAGAGGTTAACCCATTTACCAGTCCATCATGTGTGGATGAACCTCTTTCCCCGATTAGTTCTCCATCAACCTCTCTCATCCTGGAGGACACCTCAACCTTACTGGCACCACCGGTCTCACCATCCTCCTTTCTTTTGCCTATGGAGGACCTGACCTTACCCACTCCTTGACCGCAAGTGGAGGGCGCCATAATCCCTGCCCTTTACCCGCTTGAGGAGCCACACTATCCAGTTCCTTCTCCACCAAGAGAAGAACTTGACTCTCCATCTTCCTCGACCAACGATAATCCAGCTATAACTCCCACACACCTTGGGTCTGAAACTACTGCCACACCTAACACATCTTCTCAAGAATCCAAACCCCATCCAACATCCTCTCAACCATTTTCCCGACTAGTGGAGAAATTAGAACTTCTCCCTTCAAGGAAAGTGGAGCATCGCGGATTGTGGGAGCATCTTAAAGTTCTTCAAACCCTCTCATCTCATGCTGCCAATCCTCCTAAGGCAGAATCTCCAAAGACTCCAAACAAAGACTAGACTCCAGCTTCCAAACCTGCATCTACCCAATCTAAACCGATCAAGTCACTCGGCATTCACCCTGTCTCGACCCTCACTCACCCACAAGTGAAGGTAGACTTAGACCAAACCCCGACCAAAAGTAGTCTTCCAACCAAGTCAAAGAAGACTACCAAACCACAAAAGCGAACCCCTCCTCCACCCTCAACATTACCCTCCATCTTAGGTCCTCATCCTTCTACCCTACTCGGTGTGCTTCCTACTCTGACCCTTAACCAAAACAAATTACCTCCATTACTTCCTTTGCCAACCACATGTCAACCCCCTCTCAAAAATTTGGCACCTCTCACGAAGAAAGTGCCGTCTTCACCTGTCACCGCACCACCAACCCAAAAGGTGGTACGAAAACCTTCTTCAACATCCCCCAAGCAAAAGTCACCAGCACGTCATGCATCAACAAGCACGAACCCCTTAGAAGGTTCATATGCTTTGATATTATGCCAAATTTTGCAAACTTCTAGCATTACCCTTCCTTCCATCAAGCCATTCCAACCTCTCGGGTCAAAACCATCTTGGTTCGATGATACAAAGATTTGTTTATACCATCGCACGCCAGGACACGATACCGAGACTTATTGTGCCCTCAAGGCAGTCGTTCACCGCTATATGGAGAAAGACACTCTTCTCCTTGAGGACACTCTTGACCAATCCTCGACACCTTCCCATCCAACCTCTTCAACCACATCCACATCTCACCAACAGGCCATAACCCCTTCTTCACCTACTATCTTTGAAATCAATGCTATCCATATAACCACTAGGTCACAAAAGGACAAGGCAAAAGAAAAATCCGCTATTCCTTGGACCTATCCTTTTGTCCAAGCACCTCAACCACCAAAACCCAAGATTTCCATCTTAGGTGCGTCTCAACCCACTTCTTCAGAGGCAATCAAAGAATCTATGATAAAACAACTTCACCAAACGCCTGTGAAGATGACCCTATATGACCTTATCCAAAGCTCCCCCCAGCATCGCCAGGCTCTAATCAAAGCCCTACAGGCAGCGGAAGTCCAACCTAAAGACCCTCAACCACTTGCTTCCTTAGTCCATTCTTTATCCCCCATCGCCTCCATCACTTTCAGTGATTCTGAGATTCCTACCTCTATCGTGGAAGATCAGGACGCTGCCCTTTTCATCACAGCCTATGTTGATCGAACCCATATTAAATGAGTTATGATTGATGGGGGCGCCAGCATTAATATCATTTCCTCCCACGCCTTTGATCAATTGGCCCTTCCCAAGAATTGCGTATCAAAAACTGACGCAATCCTTAGATCCTTTAATGACACTACCGCTAATACTATTGGCACTATTGTCCTCCATATCCGCATTGGTCCACGCACAATCCCAGAGCTCTTCTACATCATTGAAGGAGAATTCCAATATAACATGCTATTAGGGTGACCCTGGATCCACGCCATGGCTTGCGTCCCTTCAACACTTCACCGTTGTGTCAAATTTGAACACGATAAACAAGTCCATGTCATTCCTGCCGACCCATCCCCTTTTAAGACTTGTAACACAACCTATAGCCCAAATGACGTTCTTATCCTGCTCAAGACATCAACCCAAACATCATCTCCATCCATGGAAGCATCAACTAGTACACAAACAGCGGTCGCCACCACATCATCTTCTCAATTACCAACCAAGGACCCCATGGACAATATCTTCCAAAGACTTTCACTGGGGGAATATCGCCTACTTACTCTAGACATGTTCCAAACTCCTCAAGAGTATGGACAACTTCATCAAAACCCAAGCTATGACTGTCGAATCAGAATGGTCATTCCTTATGGTCCTCCTAGCCTTCGAACCAATCTCATCTATGGGGGGCTGGATCAAGCTCCTACTGAATCAAATCCTTCCTCTTCGCCTCAAATATTTACATCCGATTTCTCCTTTCTTAGCAACCCCTCCTTTGCACATACCTACCTTTATAGATGTGCATGGAAGGGTTTTGGCTTTGGACGTTACGAACAAGGCTCCCATCGGCCTATCGAACCAACCAATGACGATAATGCCAAGAAATGGTATGGCCTGGGTTTTCAAGAACCCACTAAGGCTTCCATAGACCTTCGCCCTGAACCAACCATCGACCAAACTCTTCTAGATTCACCTATTCTTCCATCCTCACCTACGGAGTCGGTGGTTTCCATCCCTCCTAGTTTTTTTTTGCATAAACACCATCCGCTTGGAACCCCTAACCTATCAGCTCAACGGGGTTCCCAAGTCTCTCCCTATCATTTATCCTAGCATGATAGACGATGAATCAGCAACCATCAACACAGTCCACTGCATAGATGACGATGCCATTCTTACCTATATGGGAGTCGATCACTCTTTCATCCAGTGCTCCCTTCCTTCTGAAATACAGGTTATGTTAAATGAATCAACCATCGACATTAACCTTTCATCTTCTGATGTTCCTCAAGTCTTAAAGATTGGTTAGTCTTTAGACACTCAGGAGCAGGCCGACTATACCACATTTCTCTCAGACAATCACCAAGCCTTTGCCTGGACCTACGCCGATATGCCTGGCATCGACCCTAACATTGCCACTTATAACATTGTCACAAACCCAGAGGCTAAGCCTGTTAGGCAAAAGCTTCGCAAAATGCATCCTCGTGTTGCACTTCTTGTCAAAGAAGAGCTTCAACGCCTTCTTTCAGTCTCCTTCATCCAACCCATCGATTATCCACAGTGGGTCTCTAACATCGTTCCTATCACCAAGGCGACTGGGGGGATCCAGATCTATATAGACTATCGCGACCTTAACCTAGCTTGTCCCAAAGATGACTTTCCTCTTCCAAACATTGACCAACTTGTTGATCTTACGGTTGGCCATGAGATGTTATCACTCATGGATGGATTTTTAGGGTATAACCAAATCCTGATTGCACTAGAAGATCAGCACAAAACCACCTTCATTACACCATGGGGAACTTTCTGCTATCGAGTAATGCCTTTTGGTCTGAAAAATGTAGGTGCCACATATCAGCATGCCATGACTTACATCTTTCACGATCTCCTCCATAAAATCATGGAGGATTATGTCGATGACCTGCTTGGTAAGTCTAAACTTCGTCGCGACCATTTGACTATCCTCAAAATCATCTTCTCTCGCCTTCTTCAGTATCAAGTCCGTCTTAACCCCAATAAATGCGTCTTTGGGGTCCTCTCAGGAAAGCTCCTGGGATTCATTATCTCTTTTCGTGGCATCGAGATAGATCCTACCAAAATTCACGCCATCCTCAAAATGCCACCTCCAACTAATCTCAAACAACTTCGCAGCCTACAAGGAAAGCTCTAATCCATCCGCTGCTTCATTTCACAGCTTTCTGACCGTTGCCAGCCCTTTCATCACCTCCTCAAAAAGGATGTCTCCTTTAAATGGGATAAAGATTACCAAGAGGCTTTTGACGCCCTCAAACGCTATTTGGTCTCTCCACCAGTCCTTATTCCACCAAAATATGACCAACCCTTCTACCTCTACATCTCAGCAACCAATCATTCGTTAGGTGCCATGATCGCGCATCGAGACGAGCAACACCGTGAGCAAGCAGTCTATTACATAAGCTGAACACTGGTTGACTATGAAACTCGATATACTCATATCGAGAAACTCTATTTGGCATTAGTCTTTGCCACTACCAAGCTTCGTCATTATCTTCTCAATCACAAAACCTTTGTCATCACCCACACTGATCCTCTTAAATACATGCATTCCAAACCATATCAAAACTAGTGTATGGCTCGTTGGCTCATGCTTCTTGCTGAATTTGACTTAGAATTTGTCTAGAAAAAATCTATAAAATGGCAAACAATCGCTGACCAACTAGCGGATGCCCCTCTTCCCGACAATCAACCTTCTCAGTGCGAGTTTCCCGATGAATCTATCACCACTCTCTCGACTGATGACACATTCTACCAAATGACAATGTTTTTCAATGGCTCTAAATGTCAACTTAGTGGGGGTGCGGGGGTCATCCTCATTCCCTATGAAGGTGAACCCATGCCTCTGTCTTTCAAACTTGACTTTGAGTGTACCAATAATATGGCCGAATATGAAGCCTTAATTTTGGGACTTCAAACTGCCCTCTCTTTAAACATCAAGTCCATCAGCATCTTCGGTGACTCATAACTTGTCGTTAATCAAATCAATGGTTCATATCTTTATAAAAATGAAATTTTACAAAGATACAAGCACCGTGTTGACACTCTTCTAGCATCTTTCGATCATCACTTATTGCAGACTGTTCCTCGATCGACGAATAAGTTTGCTGACACCATGGCTTCCCTCACCTCACATATTCCTTCTTCATCATCCTCATCAAGAATTTATGTCATGGTACATCATGTGCCATTGCCTTCATACATTTCCATTGACGTCAATCTCGTCCACACCATAGACTCTAGTTCACAAGATGTATGGTATAAACAACTTGAGGACTACTTGGCTCATTCTCTCATTCCTCCCAACCTCTCCAGCAATGCACGGTGGGCTTTTATCAAGCACACCGCTCGCTATACCATGCTAGGGGGCCTTCTCTATAAAATAGGTTTTGACGGCCTTCTTCTTCGCTGTTTAAACTCCACTAAAACTTCTCATGCTGTTAAACAAGCCCATGATGGGATTTGTGGTGAACACTTCAGTGGTAACTCGGTTGCCAAGCGCATCCTTCGCCTGGGTTATTATTGGCCCACTCTTCATCAAGACTGTAGCGATTATGTTCGGCATTGCATCAAGTGTCATCAGCATGATAACTTGCTTCATCTCCCCAGTCACACCTTACAAGTCGCTTAAGATTTCTGGCCTTTTTCACAATGGGGCTTAGATCTCATCGGCGAGATTAACCCTCATTCATCTCTTCATCATCAATCCATCATCACTGCCACCGAGTATTTCACTAAATGGGTGGAAGCTATTCCTCTTGTCTCCACAAAAGCCGACAAGATTGTCGACTTCATCAACACCCACATCATCTGTCATTTCGGTGTACCTCACAAAATCATCACCGATAATGGCAAGTCTTTTAAAAACAAGACCGTCCAAAAACTTTGCGACTCATTTGGCATCAAACTCAGCTTTTCTTTGCCTTACTACCCAAAAGTAAATGGGCAAGCCAAGGCTTCCAATAAAATCTTAACCAAAATTCTCATGAAGGTGGTCAACGACACTGGAAGGGATTGGCACGTTCAAATCCCCTTCACTTTGTGGGCCTACCGCACTAGCATCTGAACTTCTACAGGTGCTACCCCTATCTCTCTAGTGTATGGAATAGAGGCTATCTTACCTCTCAAAGTACAGATCCTATCTCTTCGCATTTCACTCCATGACATTCTTTCTAATGATGACTTTCGTCAAGATCGATTAGCTCAACTTGAGTTACTCGACAAGCGTCGTCTCGCTGCCCTTAATCATCTCCATGTCTATCAAAATCGCATAAAGCGCGCCTATAATAAAACTCTGAGAGAATGAGATTTCAATATCGGAGACCTCATCCTCAAAGAGAAACAACATGTGACCAATATGGAATGGAGTAAACAAGGCAAATTTGCTTCTAATTAGCTCGGACCTTATATCATCACGCACAAGTATGGATCAGGGACTTATCGTCTGTCTTCTCTTGAAGGCCGACCAGAACCTGAGCCCCTTAATGCTTTGCATCTATGACCATTCTACTGTTAGTCAAGTACTCATCCACTTGACATTTCACTTGAGCTCATCCCTTGAGCAATCCTTGTCCTTTTAATCCTTACTCCATCTCACCCTTTTTCCCTTAAAAAAATCTTTTACAACCCTTTTATGATGCACAGATGCTTCGTCCTAATAAAAGGGAGCTCTTGACCTTCTTTAAGTCTTGTCCATGACTCAATATTCTATTAAAACTAAATCAAGATGTCAAAATATCCAAGGTCACAAAACCAAATCAAAAAGCAGACTGCTCCCTCGAAGGACAGCTGCACTATCATTGCTATAACTAATAGACTGCTCCCTCGAAGGACAGCTATTCAAAATCTATAAAGTAAAGTATAGACCACTCCCTCGAAGGATGGCTATGACTAAATCTTGCTACAAATAGCACTTTCTTAGAAGCTTCCCGCATCGATCAGCTTCACAAATGGCCACCAAACAAATGACATCTTTATGTGGACTTCCCGCATTGATCAGTCCGCTCTAAAAAAAAAAAAACCGGGTCATGGACTTGACTTGTAGTTATCTCAGGGTCTCCTATAAAAAGGGGCAAAGTTATCCATACTCTAAAAACATGTTACCCTTTTCCTCCTATCATATCACCTACTCAAGGGACTTCGAGCTCACTTTAATGTCAAAAGGGATTCGATTACCGCTCTAACATAACTATGGTCAATGACACAACGCCTAAACGGGGCTCTTGGTTATAACAACCCCTGTCTATGTTGTCTTTTTTATCCTTGTCAATAAAAGGGCACTTATGCCTTTTACTTTCTGCCTACACTTTGGTCACATTCAATCACATCATTTGTCAAGACGATTCAATCCGACTCTTTTCAAAACATCCACATAGCCTAATCATTATGGTTTTTATAGACATCAATACACATGGAAACTATCAACCACCCAATTTATGTTAAGCATAAACCAATACTTGCTGAAGCATAAATAGACCTCCATTCATTTTTAGCATACATCCATTACGAATATGGAAAATTGCTAGGGATGAAGAACCTCGACTAATGTTACAGAATACACCATTTGGAAAAGGCTGTAACATCATCTTCTCTTCACCTTGCCCTCGACCAAGACCAATTCCATCCCTTTGACCATTCCTCCCTTCTTAGGAGAACTACATTGGCTTGAGGCCCTAATGACAGGGGCTATGTAGGCAGCACTCAGTTGACATGGAGTCTTCTGGGGTTAGCTCAGCCATTCTCTTCATCACTTTCTTCCATCTCCTTCTCTCGTCACCTGCCAATCACATCACAAACAAACACATATTTTCATAATCTTTAGTCATGAACATTCTCATCATTAGCATTATCATAATGCATCATTATATTAATCATCATCATTATAATCATTCATCATTACATTAATCATCATCACATTTAATCATCATAACATTATAATCATAAACATAATATCAACACATGCATCATCATCATAATCAAAAATGCTCCATACATTAAACATTAAATATTCATAACACATCAATGATCCACAACCATCATCATATATATATCAAAACCTTTTTTACAATCACACAAATCTATGCCTCTGTCTCTATCTCATACATCTCGCATCAACAGCTCGCAGGCCGATCTATACATCAAAAATACACCTCCAAGGTTTGCCCTCAAGGCTGTGGCTGTGGTGGTGGTGGCGGTGGTCAGGAAGATGATGTATCCTCTCCTCCCTCTGATCGATGTCATCTGCGAGACCCAGAAGCTATCGCTCAAGATGCAGACCTCTGTTGGCTCTGCTCTGCCTGCATCTTTGAGTATCGCTATATCTGAGGGAACCCCCTGATGGCCCTCTCATAGTATGCAATCTCATCCAGCGCATCACTGTATCTAACTAGAGATACAGTCTGTGGTGGACCCATCTGCCCTACTGTTGTGCCCTGTCCTGACCCCCGTGGCTGTAGCTGACCTAGGTGCACTAATGCCGATGGTCCTGCCCCCTGTGAAAATGCTAGCTACTGAGATGGATGCTGCCATGGGCCCTACCCTCCAAAACTCTGACCTGCCACTGCCTGTGCCTGAGCTATAGCCAGCTGTCCCTGTAATAGAGTGACCTACCTAGTCAATGCTACCACCTATCCTATCATCTCCGTCAACTGCCCTGTAACTCTTGCCAGCTGTCCCTACAAATTTGAGACCTGGGCCTGAGTCGCGTCTCTCTCCTATTGTGTAGTGTCCCTCTCCACGTGAGCTATATCCCGCTCCCTCATGACAGCCTATAGATCTGGCTGGGGACCCACCTATATGCCTCTGTACTGCCCTACCCACCATGCTATGTAGACCTCTGTACACCCTGGGTCGGCTATCCCAGGTCCTGCCGGCAACTCCTCAAAATTTGGCTCCTCTGTCTCCTCTGGCAGTGGGAGCGGTGCCTCTATGTCATCCCACCTGTACGATGGGAACACGGGAGGTACATCTTGTAGCAGCCCATACTGGTACCGCACTCTCTCTACTGGGATCCACTCGAGCTCGTCGACTCGCCTACCTCTGACCCATCGCCTGCTCTGCACACCAACCAGCTGCTCTCCCTGGTCTCTAAATGCTAGATAAACCAAGTATGGTCTCCAGATGATATCTGCTAGAATCAGGGCCTCTAGTACACCTCGGTAGTGATCAATATCCCTGACCACTCCATCCACATGTGTCTACACCATCATCTCGCACCATCACCTAAACCCAACTCTGAAACTAGCCTGAATCGCCACTGGGAGGCCGAGAGGTTGTGTGACCACGATGTGCTCCTAAGCCCAGCAATGCAGGAGGTGGCCGACACACAAACTATACCATCACCACTGACTAATGCCCCACAGCTCTCTATACACCTAGGCCAAAAAGATGGGCACCCAGGCAAACACTGTCTGCTATTCTATCATCTCTAACAAAACCCCGGTCATGGCAACCAGAAACCTGCCTCCATCTGCATCTGGCAAAACATAGACTGTGATGCCAATCATCATCAGGACAGCCAGCCGATGTGTGCCCTCATCCGCTGTGTACAAAGGCTCATAAGCAAAACTAGCTAAATGGTAACTCGCCTCAGCTGCATGCTCACCAAATAGCGTAACCATATGAATGTTGTGCACCTCTCTCGAGCACACATACAGGTCTACTTCGTGTACTAGAAGCCACAAAATCTGGTACACATCCTCGACTGTGACTATCATCTCACTCGTAGGCAGGTGGAAGGTGTTGGTGGCATGGTCCCACCACTTGATCAACGCCACCATGAGGCTCACATCCCTCGCCACTCTACAGTAGCATCGCAGCCCGCCAAGTCCAACTGTGCTCATCCGCGCCCACTCATCGACTGTCACACCTCTGCGTATCTACGTTAGCAAAGTCAAGAGGTGATCCCGCAGCATCAGAGTCTGCCTCGCTTGCATCCATCCACAATCAATATCATGTTAAAATTATTCCTAATCTTCCTATTTTACCAACCATTCCAATTATCTATGCCTAACCTGACACTCGAGAAGCCCTTGGCGTAGCTTTGACCTTTTGACTTGACCATTTTTCACAAACTCTTTCTGACCAGGCAGCCACTAACATCAGTTAGCGTGCCAGTGACGGCACTCACCTAATCGACATCGGTCACTTAGTGACTGACGTCGGTAGGTTAGTGACCGATGCCAGTCACTAGTCGGCCAACGCAGGCAGAATCACTGACGTCGGCGATTGGTTTGGCCCTAGGGCCGAACGGGGTGAGCCCTAAAAATTAGGGCTTCCCCTCTGAACCCCCCACACCCTCCTTAACTCTCCTAAATCACTCCTAACCTATCCTAGACCCTTTACCCACCTTCTTAGCTACCCTCCCCCTTGATTTCTGACTAAAAACAACAAAAATTTCAAAAACTAACTTCAAGACAAAAATGAATCAAATAGGGTTCAGATACCCTCCTACCTCATCACGGTGTCATCGGTGTGGTGGCACAATGGGTGCCACTAGTGGTGGACCTCCTGCAGGTCCTCTACTCCCCTCTACCATCTCCGTTGTGTTTCCCTACTCTCACACTTCACCTAGCCCACACGCGTCCCTGCAGCGTCCAATCAACTCCTTCTCTTCACCAATGCCTATCTGCCACCTCCCGCTGCTGCACTCATCAACTTGGGTCACTTTCACTAAATCCACTCTAGAGCTCTCTTTTTCTCTTAGACAAATATAAAATGACTTTTGGTGGGCCACCAATCCAGTTTTGTCAGATTTGGCAGACCACCGACGTCGGCAGAATCGTGCCCTAGGCCACCGACGTCATTCGATTTCTGCCGACGTCGGCCTCTTTTGGCCACCGACATCGATTCTATAACCGATGTCGGCTGCCTTAAAACTTCATCCCTCTTCAAAATGACCAAAATCATGCCCAACATCAGTCAGTCCTTCAGACCACGTCATTTTAGCTCCCTGGGGCACACTTGGATCACTTTTGCGTCCATCTATCGACCACCAGACATTGGAGATCATGCCCATCTCCTAAAAACCGTGACTACTTCCAAAGCAATTTTTCCTTGGTTGATTTTGCATATATGCTACCTCATGATTGGCTAGCTAAATTGTGCGCACACTTTTGACCTTCACAAGTATAGCATCGCAAGCCAGTTGATCCGTACTACTTGTGACTTTTTCGTGTTTTCAAGAGCACTTCCTAAGCCTGGGATACCTGGAACACGATGACCATTGGAGCTTCAGCCTAGATTGAATAACCCAATCAGTAGATGACTAAATGCTGGGGACTGGTTCTTTCAATTTTGGCACTCCTTGACCCTTGACCTGCGACAATTTGACCTGACCATCCTCGTGAAGTGGTCTACGCACAATCACAACTTTTGTAGCGTTCTCACTCTATCTTCCCCCTTTTTCATCCACTCTCTGTCAAATCAGCACTCGATTCTAGGTTCCCTTTTCTCGACTCCTGCTTTGAGGGGGGATACCTCATTCATCATCGGGACAACCAACCCTCACCCATTTTTGTCTTGCAGTTCACTTGAACAACCAACAAAATGAAATCAACCTTATCCCATACCTAGGGCAACCGACTCTTGTTTTTGCCTTACAGTTCACTTAGAGCAACCAATAAGACAAAAAGGGGCAAATGTAGACACCTAAATAGTGTCTAACCCTTGGTCACTTTCCCCCTTAGTCCATTCCTAACCCATTCCTAACAATTGCTAATTTAAAATAATTAACTTATTTTGAATTAACCCCCCCTCCTTGGACACATCACTCATGACACCTCGCCTAGGACACCTCGCCTTAGACTAATTCTCATCCTATGACTCACCCAAGACCTATTCCTACTTCTCTCTAACCACCTAACAAACTCTCGTGCATATTTAGCCCAACCCTCGACATTCTCCAATGGATAGTGCACTTGGCGGATGAAAAATGGGCTTAGTGGCTCTTTTTACCTGTTCTAACTCTGCCGACGTCGGTCAAGTGTCGGCCGACGCCGATGGAATTGCGGACGTCGGTTATACTTAACCAATTTTTTAGACTCTTTGGCAATCCTAATTGGAAATTAGCTAATCTCTGGAAGCGAATCATTAATCCTACAATCTTCAGTCTTCGACCATCTGTCAATCTGCCAAATCTCTCAGTCAAGCCACTCACTCTCTCTTAGGTGTAGCAATAGCTTCAGGTTCTCCATCAGCAACAGGTTCTCCACACATGCTACATCAACAGCAGGTACGGGAATCATCAGTAGCACATCTTCCACAAGGCACAGGTAAGTATACTATCTATGTTTTTATTCTCTTTTCAGTTATTGCTTTCAAACAATATCTCCTTAGACTAGACTGTTAACCAAGCCCAACCCGAATCTTGACTTATCCACCTCCCTGTTTCCTCTGTCCTCTATTCGGATCATACATTCTGCCCATTCAACCAGACTCTCAAACTCAGACCCCAGACCATTCAACCAAGCCCAAAATTTTGTCTCAAGACTGTTAACAAACCCAGACCCTTCCTTGGCCTTGTCTACAGACCCAGACCCTGACCAGATTCTGTCCACGGACCATAGACCAACCCAGACCTCATCCAAAGACCTTTGCCTCTACCAATGCCGGTCACTACCCCAACCGATATCGGCATATTAACCGACGTCGGCACCTTTACCAACCGATGCCGGTGACTATAACCAGTTCGACAGCGTCTTTCAAGTAAGCCTTTTGCTTCCCTTTTTCATTCCATCTTTTATCATTTCAATTCTTTATCATTCTATTGTTTATCAGACACTTCTTTTTATTGATTAGTGGGTTTATATCCCTTAAAGAAGTTTTCATACTTCTGGGATCAAGCTTTCACTTGACAACCCACCATCTGCCCATTTAACGCCTTCTTTTGTCCAAGCTTCTTTTCTTTGTAGGTGTCATTCCTCCACAGCCAAAGAGGAGTACTCACAGCGTCTGGATTACGGTGCACAAACTACATCCAGGTACACAAGCCTTGACCATCTCTTAGTTTCTTAATTCTTCTCTTGAATATAGAAAGCAAAATTTGAATAGAAACAGGTAGTATAGGATATATATCTACAGAAACTATAGCAGTTGTTTCTATTATATTCATATAAATAAAGAGAAGATAGAGTAGGAAATATTGTGTATTAATTACTATGAATGAGCACACCTACTTATTTTATTTTATGATTGCATAAGATAGTTAATTCCTTACAATACTAACCTCTGTGACACATTAGTTCCAACCAAAATTTAAGTTTAACTAAATAAACATCTGTAACCAAATTTATAGATTTTATGTAAACAATCCACTTTACCATTAAAATCTTTGGTGAATGCATGCTCTATTGCACCTAACCATAGGTTTTCATCTTTTTTGTGAACCCATGGATCCTACACTCCTTATGGTTATATTGTATTTATGTTACATATTGGATATAAATTGTGTTTATGGCTTCCTACAACTTTTCTTTATGGTGTATTCATATTAGAGTTGCCCCTTGCTTATGCCTAGTGTTAGTCACATTTCCTTATATACTCTCTTCCATTTTATGCTTAGATATTTTTTTAGTTGTTATAGATTTAATTTTTATATGGATGGACTTATTTTTTTATCCATTATTATCCCAAACTCCTTTTGTGCTGTTATAAATACTAGTTGTTATTGATATATCATTCAAATTTTAGGGTAGCATTGCATGTTATATATGTTTTCATCTTATGCCACCAAAGGAGATTAGATGTCAGACCCCTACTAGGTGAAGTGGTAGATTAAGTTTTGAACCTATTAAATTTGTTGAAATTTCTTTGGTTAATACTTGTGTTCATCTGAAAAAGACAATGGTGAGTGTTAATGATGTTAATGTTCCTTCTTTTGATACCCATGTGGGTGATAATGTGAATGAAAATTATTTAAATGTCAATGATGTTAATTATAATGATTTTAATGACAATAATATGAATATATCTTGAACTATTAATATTTATAAAGAAGAGAAATTAGATATAATTGTAACACTTCCCTTGTTTAGATAATTATTTTACCTTATTTTGGGTTTTATTTGATTAATTCACCCGAATTAGATAAAATTATTATAAATGAATTCAAATTACAAGATATAAAAATATATGCATACCTACATACATACATGTGTGTGTGTGTGTGTGTGTTAATATAAAATCTTACAATTAATTTTGCATGCTAGCTTAAGAAATATAGAAATTACAATAAAGGGTTAATATACTTAGCAATTAACTGCTATTGAAAGACTAAAATTATATCTATGCAATAAAAAGAATGGAAAACTAGACTGCAGGTCACTCAAATAGACTTAGACCTCTATGTGCACCTAGATAGTTTTGTTAGCCTCAAGTTAATATCTGATAGTTCTGTCTGTGTAGATTTTTCTCTTCTACTTGATATAAGTAGGTGCACCTACTTCTCTTTCAGCTTTGTGTGCAATCTCAAGGTCTTATTATGTGTGAAGATCCTAAAAATGTTTCTCCATCACTTTAAACTCTATGTCCACTTGCAATGTTATAATTAAGCCTATAAAAGGGGAAGAGGCAAGTAAATGACCACCCCACTTTGAATGGTTGAGTGAGAACTACATATCCATTACATTAAAGATGGAAGTAAATTTTCATATATTTATCCCCATTAGGCTGAAATTATTCTTGATAATTGAAGCCTTTGACTTGGCTTTTGAGTGCTTTGAACTTAGTAAAGACCTCCTCCTAGTGAGTGATTGGAAAACTAGGAATAATAAGGCAATCCTCTTGAATGTGCAAGTGTTTGATTATGATTTATAAGTGCATTCTATATATATCTTAGGTGCTTAATAGTTATATGCCTATTTCATATTTATATGAGACTCTTTAGTTTATTTATCATGTCACCAAAATGTTAGGTGGATGGGGTGACTCATGGGAATGATTTGATTTTTCAATATGACTATTGCTAGGTGAAGGTCAAAACCCTCAAACTCAGATGGTACCATCAAATGATATGTTCTAGGTCTGACATTATTATCTAAGAGACAAAATTCCTTTATGATGATCTATAGATGTTTGAGTATGATATTTTACTAGTTTGGCATAGACTAGGGGAATTCATGTAGGTGATTGGCTGTAACTTAGAATAATTGGACGCATAGATAACATGTAGATGTGAGAGAATGATGAATTAAATTCATATATGTATGCATGAGGCATGTAGGGTGAAGGTAAGTCAAAATATACATTGACAAGTATCAATTACTAGATTTGAGTGTCTAAAAAGGCCCCTCTTTATTGTAGTATAAAAATGTAATACAAATGCTAGAGTAAAAGGATAAATATGTAATTGAGTGTGAAAACACACTTTATATTTGGGAGAAGGGTAAAAATGTTAAAATTGATCCAAGAAAAACTTATAATGAAAATGTAGTAATCAATGTCCACAAAAAAATTAAAAGTGCAAAAATTAAAATTTGAATTGAGCAAGGAAAGAGTACACCTATGTGTGGATGAATTATGTTTTCCTATAACTTTGTTGAAGATTATTATTCCTTATTGAATCATTAGAGAATAGTGCTTATTATTGAACCTTTTTGAATAATTAGGGGTGATCAATCCCTAATTTTAATAAGTAAGGCAAGTACCACATAGTAGGAAGGCAAATACCCCTAACCCTAGTTGAACAATAATAAAAGGAATAATGCCATGCCATTGAGAAATGTAGAACCTCAACCACACTAATGAATTTAATTAATATAAACTAATATTTTAACCCTGAGATTAAATGTAGGAGCCATATATTGGTATGGTAGAGTAATGCTAGGTTATTGAGTGATGTAGAAAGTTAACCACACTACACATTTAAACATGAATCAACCATTGTAGATGGACTTATAGATTTAAAGTTGTTCACTACTCAGTACCATGAAATGTGCTTGAAAAATAGAATATTTCATAATGTAAATGTACATGAACAACTTCATGCCCCCTAATTTTAAATACTCAATGCTAATATTGGTAAAATCTAGAATTATGTGTGCATGAAACAATTTTCATGCCCCATAATTTAAATAGCTTGGTGATAATATAATATATAATACTATATATCTACATGTTATGTATGTCTTATGTCTAAAAAATATGAAAATTTGTAACCCATACCCTATGAAATGAATGCATATGACCCCAAATGTGTTTGAATATGTGCATATCTAGAAATCATATAACTCATTTCCTATGAAATGAATGCATATGACTTGCATATGCACATAGTGTAATCTAAAATATGTATATAGTTATCCCACTTTGATATCTAAACCACACTTAAATATATGTAATATATATAATATATGCTAAAATATGTAATCTTTGTTTATAGGGGATTAACTCTCTATTACAATCCCACTAATATGCCCCATTTTTTAGGTAAGGGACATAGCCTACAAGTTGTTCATCTCAAAAGAATGAATTAATTGTATCATGTTATATAAAATGTTATAATTGTGTATAATCATTTGAACATGTGGATATTATAGCATCATATTATTGAATACATCATAAAATCATGTATGAAACATATTTACAACAATAGCATATAAGTATCAAGAAGTATATAGCAATAGGCATGTAGTAAGAAGCACCATTGAATATTGTACTAAATAAGTCTACACAATAAAAAGTGCATGATATGTATCATAGAACCACACTTAAGGGGGAAGTGTATTATATGGATCATGAGTCTCAAAAACTCCAAAATCACAACAAGCTCAATAAGCAATGTCATATAGTATAAGTACACACAGTAACACATAATTTCATACATAATACCAAGGGGCCACATATAAGGGATAATGAATTTCACAAAAAAAAGACCAAGAATACATAATCAAAGGGTATTAAATGCCACACATACAAAGCTAAGGAACTACAAATAATGGGAAATAAATGTCACATAAACAAGGCCAAAGAGCCATAAACAAGGGGAAATGAATGCCACATAAATAAGGCCAAGGATCCATAAACAAGACTAAAGAGCTACATTAAATAGACAAGTAATTACTATCCTATTATAAAATAAATAGCATTGAAGAAGCATAGAACATACAAAGTATTATACACCATCTAAATATGTAAATCCCATGGCATAGTAAATTAATTTATCCATGTAGCACTATATAAAGAATGATCAATACCAAGGCATGTGTAAGTAATAAAGGTAGCTCAAGATGTTAAATGGAAAGTTCATACAAATATATAACCTATAATAGTGTAACATGTGGAAGAAGATGCTCCCAAAATTTGCATGGCAACTAGTTATTGGAATGGTTAACATCTATGCATTCATGTGTCATGTGTATTTATATGCCCTACATATCACTCATGTACCACATGAAATGATTTTGTGTATTTATAGGATATTTAATCTACCAAACATGTGATAAATAACACATAAAAATGATGTAAACTAGTGATCCTGTCATGTTATGGTCCTGATTTTTTTTTAGAATATTTAATTTTTATTATTCTTTTGAATTTTTTGAGTTTTTTGTGTTTTTTGGAATATTTGCTCAAGGGAGATGCTAACCAATTATCCAATATAAGGTATGGTCATGGGGAGGTCCAATAAAAAAATATGAGAAGGGTCATCTTATGATAACTCATGGCATGATGTAGAAGTGGATATGGATATGAATATGAATCTAAAAAATGATCTCATGTTGTGCTATAACCCTCATCATCATCACTCATGGTGTCCTATATATGATAAGTAACTCAAATGTGGAACATATTATATCATAGAAGAATCATGTACCTATTTTTGCTATGGAACATGTTGAATAGTCACTGACTATAGTCTAAGACATGGAGGTAATATTGGTTATGTGAATCCTAAATGATCATCTAATGTAATTGGTTCTCTAATATTGGTTGCATATAAAATTCCACTACTCTCCCATAATTGGTGTGTGTAGAATGAACCTAATTAGGTTGTATAACTAAATATGTAAAAGGACTTTTGAATAGGTGTGGAAATTGTATCTAAATAATACTATTGAATAGGTGTAATAACTAGTTGTAGTGGTGGTGGGGGTGGAGGAGGAAATGCCTCTACCTATTTTATAATTGAAATGTGTATAATGATATTGAATTTAAGCACAATACATGTATATATGAAACTAACCTATAAAACCATTTGAATGAATCATTTGTGGTGTATAAAATTTATTTGTCCAACCACTTGAGAATAAAAATATACTATAATCATGTGAATTTGGTTGATGAGTCTCTTTCACAACTCTAAATGGTTATTTTTCTTGCTTTTGTTGTGTAGAATTATTTACTTTTGTTAACTCCTGATTTTGAACTACTTTCTTAGATTTTGGTACCCATACTTGCCTTAGAGATGATGTAATCATTTTTTTTTTGTGATAGATTTTCATCTCTAATATATAAGTAAAATAAAATTTAACACCATTAAAACATGCATTTATATGTTGTAACTATGATCATCCTAATGTAACATTGTCTTGTACAATATCCTCAAGGAAATTTAATATTGTGTCAATTGGTTTAGGTCCCAAAGAAATTGGAATAATAATATGCCCTATGGCATCACCATATTGTGTTGTAACTCTTGTTCATTATCTCCTAAACTTTTAATAAATCCCATTGTGTATGTCTTGCATTTTTTTGTGTTGACAATGATGACTTATTTAGATTCACCTCTAATAAAGGTTTGAAATACCATTGTCTCCTTAAGAGTAATGTCTTGGGAAACATCAATCCTTGTAGGATATGAACTATAAGAATATATGATCTTAATAATATCATCCTTGGAACCCTGCTGGACCACTAGATCCTTTGTAAGAACATATTGGAATATCTTGATCTTCAATGAAAAGTGGTAGGATAAAATGGAGAAAAGTCTTGGTGAACTAGTGTCCACTTTTACAAATGTAATAACCCCTATATCCATAAACTATTCAATAGTTTGTCACAATGTATAATAATTGTTACCATTAAGCTCATTGATATTATGATAATCACAAAATGATTATGTCCATACTCACTCCAAATGATGGGTAGGATGATAATAATTTAGAGGTAAATAGATTAGCCTTTTATCCAAAAATGTTAGTAAAATAGTTCTTGGTTAATCTTTGAAGCTATCAAACTTAATGTGTTGATTCCTCTTTGGCATAAGTGTCTTCTCTTTTGATTTTTCCTTTTACACATTTTCTTTTTATTATATCCTTTTCTGAAGGAATTTAATTGGATTCCTTACTATAGTAAAAGATACATTGGATTCCACCTCCTTATGAATATTTTCCTTCTTATAAGAAGGGTGGTCTCGACTCACTTATGTTATCATCCTTATGTTATTCACAATTCATATCAAATGCATATTTGAAAATATCCATGTATAATTTCTCAAAATAAGTGTAAGAGTTGTAAAGAGCTTTTTATTTGAGTGGAGAGGGAAGACCATTAAAAAATATAAATTGCTTATTTAAATATGAGTCTTGATACATCAAAGCACTTAAGTTTTTCTTAAATTTAAAAATGTAATCTTCAATAAGCTCATCATGGCCTTGATTTAGGCCTTGTAAATATTCCACTTTTAGTTTAGGAACCTTGTATTTGTTAAAATTAGATATGAATATGTCTTATAGCTTATTATAATAAGGTAGAGAGTTATTGGGGAGGCTATAAAACATCATCATGTCAGTACCATCAACATTGTGTTCCATGTTTGATAGTTCTATCTGTGTATATTTTGATCCTCTATTTGATACACATAGGTACATCTTCTTCTCTTTTATCTCTATGAGTAATCTTGAGGTCTGATTATGCACAAGGATCACATAAATATTTATCCTTCACTTGAAACCCAAGGTTCACTTGCAATTATAGAGTTAGTCATTCAAAATGGAAATAACGGTGGGTTAAGTTGACCCCAACGACTCCTCATTGACTAGTTGAGTGTTGCAAACATATCCAGTACTTTAAATAGGGAAGTCAAACCTCAATGTATGAAACCTATGATCTATCTCTTAATACTTGGAAATTTAAAACTTTGGCTTTGTTCTTGAGTTCTTTATACTTGTTAAAAACATGATCCTAATGACTAATTGTAATATTAATTACCAAATTTTAGTGTTTACAAAAGCATATCCTAAACCACCCTAAATAAATGGATTTAAAGTTACACATGTTAATATATGTTCAAACACGTTACCTAGATGTTTCTAATGGTGTTCCTCCTTCCATTTCTTCCAATCATAATGTTATGTATTTACCTTCTCACTATGGTTTTAATTATTTAATTATTTCCTCCCAAATTCCTCAACCATCTCAAGATGTTTCCCAAACTTCATCCCTTTTCCATAGTGTTTCTAAAGTACTTAATGTTTCTATTTCTACTTATATCATTACCACCTTTATTCTAAACCTTAATGTTACAACTCTTGCACAAACCATGTGTGTTATGTAACAACAAAGTATATTCTCTCTATGTGTGCTCTTAGATGGTGTTGTCATCATCAGGTCAGTACCATCAAACATTATGTTCCATGTCTGATAGTTTTCTCTATGTATATTTTGATTGTCTATTTGATACATGTAGGTGCATCTACTTCTCTTTTAGCTCTATGAGCAATCTTGAGGTCTAATTATGAATGAGGATCACATAAATATTTATCCTTCACTTGAAACCCTAGGTTCACTTGCAATTATAGAGTTAGGCATGCAAAAGGGGAATAAATGTTGGTTAAGCTAACGCCAACCACTCCTTATTCACTAGTTGAGTTTTTCAAACATATCCAATACTTTGAATAGGGAAGTTAAACCTAAATGTATGAAACCTATGATCTATCTCTTGATACTTGGAAATTTAAAACTTTGGCTTGGTTCTTGAGTTCTTCATACTTGGTAAAAACATGATCCTAGTGACTGATTGTAAAACTGGGAAGAATAGGGTAGTCTTCTTGAATGTGCAAAAGTTTTAACATATTTAATAAGTTCTTTCTAGATAGATGTTAGATAGCTAATAAGTCTATGCCTATTTTGTATTTATAAGAGACTATTCAGGTAATTTCTCACACCACCTACACACTAAGAATATGGATAGATCCATAAGAATTATTTTATTTTAAAATATGATCATTGTTGGGTAAAGGACAAAACTATCATACTCAGGCAGTACTATCAAATGGTATATTCTGAGACTAACATTACCATTTGAGAAATAGGAACATTGATCTAATGATCTAGAGATGTATGAGAATAATAGTTCATTGGTTTATCATAAACTAAGTAAATCATGTAGGTGATTGACAACAAATTATAAGAATTAGACCCATAGATAGCATGTGGATGTGAGATAATAGTGAATTGGAGTCAAATATGTATGCATAAGTCATGTAGGGTAAAGATAAGTCAAAACTGACACTATCAAATATTAGTTATTGAATTTTAGTTTTTACAAAAGCATATCCTAAACCACCCCATATAAATAGATTCAAAGTTACACATGTTAATATATATTCAAACACAATACCTAGATGTTTATAACGGTGTTCCTCCTTCCATTTCTTCTAATCACGATGTTATATATTTACCTTCTCACTGTGGTTTTAATTATTTAAATCTTTCCTCCCAAATTCCTCAACCATCTTAAGATGTTTCCCAACCTTAATCCCTTTTCCATAGTGTTTCTAAAGTACTTAGTGTTTCCATTTCTACTTATATCATTACCACCTTTATTCCAAACCTTAGTGTTACAAGTCTTGCACAAACCATGTGTGTTATGTAACAACAAAGTATATTCTCTCCATGTGTGCACTTAGATGGTGTTGTCATCATCAGGTTAGTACCATAAAAGATTGTATTCCATGTCTGATAGTTATCTTTGTGTATATTTTGATCCTCTATTTGATGCATGAGGATCACATAAATATTTCTCCTTCACTTGAAACCCTAGGTTCACTTGAAATGATAGAGTTAGGCATGAAAAATGGAAATAAATGTGGGTTAAGCTGACCCTAACCACTCCCCATTGACTGTTTGAGTGTTGGAAACATATCCAATACTTTGAAGAGGGAAGTCAAACCTCAATGTATGAAACCTATGATATATCTCTTGATACTTGGAAATTTAAAACTTTGTCTTGGTTCTTGAGTTCTTCATACTTGGTAAAAACATGATCCTAGTGACTGATTATAAAATTTGGAAGAATAGGGTAGTCTTTTTGAATATGCAAAAGTGTTAACATGCTTAATAAGTGCTTTCTAGATAGATTTTAGGTAGTTAAAAGGTTTATGCCTATAGGTGATTGACAACAAATTATAATAATTAGACCCATAAATAACATGTGGATGTGATATAATGGTGAATTAGAGTCAAATAGGTATGCATAAGTCATGTAGGGTGAAGATAAGTCAAAACTGACATTATCAAATTTTAATTACTAAATTTTAGTGTTTATAAAAGCATATCCTAAACCACCCTAAATAAATGGATTCAAAGTTACACATGTTAAGATATGAACAAACACAATACCTAGATGTTTCTAATGGTGTTCCTCCTCCCATTTATTCCAATCATGATGTTATGTATTTACCTTCTCACTATGGTTTTAATTATTCAGTTATTGCCTCCCAAATTATTCAACCATCTTAAGATGTTTCCCAACATTCATCCCTTTTCCAAAGTGTTTCTAAAGTAATTAATGTTTATATTTCTACTTATATCATTACCACCTTTATTCAAAACCTTAATGTTATAACTCTTGCACAAACCATGTGTGTTATGTAACAACAAATCCAATTGCTCTCTCAAGTGTGTTAAAATACAAGTCATAAGTTCAACCTAAATGACATATTACTCAACCCTTTTGCTTATGATGGTATTTTATACCCATTACCTATAGGTTTCATCACTTCCAAATTTTAATTATGATAAAGGTGATCCTTCTCATCACAAAAAGTATTTACATACTTCATGATGTATACACCTAAATTTTATCTTTGGCACTTTGGTAACATCAACATTAATATGCTTTGACAATGTGCATATATTTGAATCTTGAGTACCTTTTCCCTCTATCTATCTATCCATATACTAGTTTATCCACCACTATTCACCAGACATAATTATTCATAAATAGTTTAGTCTATACGTGAACACCTTCAAAATCCTAGACATACATTCTCCATATTTCAAATCCTTATTTTTTACTTCCAGCATAATGTCACTTATCATAGTGTCTAATTATGTAGATAATTTCTATGGGCCCTCAATATCTATTTTTAAAATTGGTAAGTCTCCATTAGGTCACCTTAAACATGTTACATGGTTCAGTCATAGCAGGAAATTAATGAAGAGTCACCTATAAATACAAATTACCCTTAAGGTTACTATTGACTTGGCAAGTCTTAGCAACATTGTGAAATCCCTTAGCACTCTCTTTCAACATTACAAGAAGGCATTTACACATCTCAAAATCTGAAGGAGTGGACCATAGAGCCAATTATGAATACAAAAAATTAGAGTTACATGGTGCAAAGTATTAAAGATCAAAAGATAGAATTACATTACATATTATTCATTATGTTGTAGAAACACACATAAGTGGGATAAATATGTTAGAAAATGTTCCTGGGTTTCATTCAAATATGCTAATTATGTGGATAGAGTGTGTGAAGTTACATATAAATCTTTCAAAATGGTTTAATCAAGACTTTACATACATAGATAAGGTTTATCATAGAGAATTACACTTATTTAATGGTTCAACTTATGATGTAAACTACTTACAAATATAAAAAATTATGCATCACATCATTAGAATGAAGGAAACATTCATAAGTACATAGAAAACTCTACAATTATACTATAAAAGAGTACAAATACTTATAATTCATTATAAATGATCTAGTACAAGGGATTACAATAAAGAAATCTTCATAGATCAAGTTCCAATTTTTTCAATACTCTATGCAAAACAAATTTGAGAATAGCAATCACTATTCTATTACTCACATACACGTAAACATCAACATCAACCCTACTATTACATTATTTACAAATACTTGTAGGCATTAATTCTTATGGTTGTAACTTCCATATTTACCATGCTGAGAATAGGTCTCCATATAATATTTGGTGGAGTCCTGAACAACATAGAAATTCTCATAACAACTCCTAAAAACCTACAAATAGAATATAGCTAAAATTATTATAAGATTTTCTCATACATATAAATAGTTTTACATTTACCTTTTATCGCTAACACTTTATTGGACTTAAAAGGTTGTCTCATCTTGAGACAATGTAACAAAGGTAACTGTCCAAAAATTGAGAAAGGTGATAAAATATAAAAGTGCACAAGATTCATAGACATCGCTCAGGATGTTGATAAACTATTTTTCACCCCTTATGCACTAATTATCCACCCTTTCAAGTTTTCAACTAAGTAGCATGCTAGTTTACCACCCTTACAAGTTTTCAATAGACTAGCTCTACGTAGGACTATAAAAACTTCTAATTACAAAATAAAATTGACCAAAATTTCAAAATTGTGGAACTTACACAATCATAAGGTAGTAAGTGGTGGCATATTCCTCTATTGGATGATCTATGGTAGTTATCGAGGTAGAATGATCTTTTGTTAATCTACCATTGGGTCAATGGTGGCATCGATGAGGACCAAGTCATCCTTGTAAGACTTCTAGTTGAGGAGAACTTATTGAGCACTACATAGAATACCATATAGGGGAGCTTGATTAGCCATCAATTGGTGAATATTTATGTCAACCATCTTAATAAAATTATACTTCACCAAGTTGACTTTGGTGATTATTTCACTATGGATTTGAAGCACTTATCTATGCATCATTGTGCTTGCACACTAATGAAGGAGTTGTGTATCATCTAGTTCTACCAAGTATGCATATTATGCATGATAGTATCCCTCACACCAAGTGAGGGTTGTAGTAAAAAAACCATGGTAGAAATAGTTGTGTTGGGAATTATGATGGAAACATGTGTAAAAGTAGCCATGAAAAAATTGGGTTATGTAGTGGTCCAAACCATATCCAACTACTTCTTCCAATCAAGTAGTTACAATTTAATATGTGTATCCTAAGCCCAAACAATATCTATAGTGGTTTGATACTCAGATAACAACTCATATATGACCTTAGTCTTAGCATTTATGGCTTGCCCCTTTTGAATAACACTCACTTCATTGAAGGACTACCAATAAATAGTGAGCTTGTTTGGAATAAGATCAAGTTGGTCCTTGTTGAGGAGTGAGGGATCCTAATCAACTATGTGTAAAGATCAGGATAGGCATCCTCAATAGTCTTCCTTGAAATGCATAACTAATCCATGACTAAAAAAATGGTATCCTCAAGCTCCTTAACCTATTGCTCCAATGAAACTACCTTCAATGAAATAGACTCTTGGAATGTATTGGCACCTTTAATCTACTTAGACAACTATAGTTGGGAAACATCTAAGGATACTTCTATTATGGCAGTTGTCAAGGCAAGATGTGTGACTTATGTACTCATAGGTGTTATCCTTAATGAAATTATGAGCAAATAAAAAATAGTGCATCATGTATAAGTTGTCAACATATCCCATAGCTAAATGTTATATAAGATCGAGGAAGCATTGTCATCCTATGAGCCAACCAAAGTGTCTCACACCTATGTCGTGAGTATCTCATGAGATGGTATCATTGTAATAAAACTAGATGGATTTTGTGTAGATTGTGCCTTCACAATAATTTCTTGTGATTCCTTAGTATTCTTCTTCTTAGCTTCCTCATGTTTCTACTTGGTAACATCTTCTTATGCCTTCTTGGCAGCCTCTTCATGTGCTTTTTTTATGTGTCTTTATGTGTCTTAATGGCCTCTTATAATTTCACCATTAATTATTATTATTGGGCCTTAGCCTACTTATATGCTTAATCTTTCATAATTTGGTTCTTATTTTGATCCTTGGATGCTTCCTTCTATTTATGCTCTACTTCTAATTCATCATCCTTGTACTTTTGTTCTTATGTGTGTTATTGTTGTATGGCTTATTCTGTAGTTATGGCTTCTTGTATTTTCTTCTTTTCTTCATCATCTTATTATTATTGAAGTGCCTCAACATCCTCGACTTGATTGTGATCCTCTATTTCTTTGGCTTAGCATTGGGCTTCCTCTCATTCATGTTACTTCGCCTCTTCCTTCTATTTAGCCTTGCACTTTTCTTCTTTGCACATGTGACACTTAATTGCTCTCTACACTTCCTCACATGTAGCTTATTATTCTTCCATAATCTAATCATAAACTAAGACTTCCTCTATGTCACTCTCAACCACCCTGAATTGTGATGGAGAGGAGATGAGGATGGTAATTTACACCTCCACCTAAGAAACTTTCCCCTTGTAAACTAGGTGTCTTATGGGTTTTGGTGTGTCAACTTTCTATGCTTATTTCTCTTCCATCTTAGGATCTCCAATGTCTTTCACAAGAATAGGTGAGTTTTATCCATAGATTATTGAGGGTTGCATTGAGTCTACCTATACTAGAATATTTATGCTAGGAGGATAGCTTCTGTAGTGCCTGACTATGATTGGCTCATAGTGGATCTTCCTACCTCAAACTTTTTCCAAATTCATTGTAATTTGGCTTCTTTATCCAAAATATCAATGATTATAAAATCAAGGCAAGGGGATAACTCAATCCATAGATTTTTTGGCACTTTATTTTGAACTTAGATGGTGTGCACTAATTTTTAGAAGAAATATTCTTTTTCTTCCTCCTTCTCATAGAGGCCTTTGACCATATTGGCCATCAACATTCTAAATACTTGTTGTTCATTGGTGCCCATGTGTCATAAATCATAGAGCCCAATGATTTTGGGTATGTTTAGGTCATCCAACCAAGTGATTTAGATGAAAGTCTTCCACCTTAGAGGAGATGGAGATCTTTTTCCCTCAAGGACCTTTCACTTCCCTGAATCATGGACTGGTGTGGTTGTTATTAAATTTTGTGTAGTTATAGTTATAGGAGATATAAAAAGTAGTGGAACCATCTATAATGGGGTTGTTCTTTTTTTTTCTATTGCCTTTTGCTTGTCCACCTTAGTCTATGCCATCTGCATGTTAATAAAATAAGGGAGGGTTAGACCTAGTGCCTTGGGCAATTCATGAATCTAGATGGTAATTCCCTTTGGTAGCTTTGTGATGACTTCATGTTAACCCAAATAATACATGACATTAGGTAGTATGAATAGGTTGGTTATAATTACCTATACCAATTCATTCTATCAAGTGGTGAAATTGGCTTGATTCCTAAAGTAAGGGCTCTCATGAGTCTAAGTGAGATTTTAGAATTGCACATCTGACTAGTAGTCAACATCAAGATATACTTTTCCTTTAGGTGACTTTCACTATGTAAATACCAATAACAATACCAAAAATTATCACTAGAATGTTTATTTCACCATGTCCAAGACTTTATAAATGTTTAAAGTAAGTTCATTCACCAATAATTCAAGTTAGTTAAATCCCTTGTTATAATAGATCATTCGATGGGCAATATTGATGACCCCTTTTATAACCTAATTGACATCCTTGTATGTTTACCAAAATACATGATAAATGCATTCTACCATAATGCACTCTAACACATCTTAAATGTCCTCCATTGTAATTCCTCTTGAGATATGAGAGTACTTTTCTTATATCTCTGGAAGGATTGGTGGTGTTCTAGATTTGTAGTGAGATATCAATCTCCCCCTGGTAGATAGTCTTGTTATCTTGGCCATCACATCGGTATTGATGTGGATGGTTATGTCTTGGGAAAGATCAATCTTACCCTCATTGTATCAACATATAAATACTTACACAACATCATTGAGTTTCCTAAAAAGTAGGAAATCAAATCAATCTCTCCACATCTATGTTATAGAGCCTATTTCGTTACGTTATGTTGTTGGTTTCACCCATTCAACTGCATATGGGATAAATATTCACAATTAAAAATTACAAAAAATCTCATAAACATTCAGGTCTATAAAGTGCATTTATCATAATTCCATGCCGATGCATGTCCTCTTTTTGTGCTTATATGAATCCTTTGATGGGTTGGGATCAATCAAATCTAGCCATTGTGCATCTTTTTCTAAAACAATTTCTTGGGAGGTACAAACTATAGACTCATCATAAATTAGCAATCGCCTTGAAATATTTTAGTAATGGATAAGAATTTATCCATCTGAGTGCTAGATTTATAATGTCTCACATTGCCTTCAATGTTTTTCTATCTTTATGAGCTATGATGTCACTCAATCCTTCACATGTGAGCTTTGAATGGAGTGGATCCTTTTTTACTGATGTGACATTTATTTTACTGACATGACATTTGATTATAGTGGCAAATGATGATTTTTGACCTATCACATTAACTTGGCTTCAGTCATACATTACTTATTTTATTTTTGAAATAGACCCATCACTTTTTTAAGAGATTTATCGATCTCCCCCCATACCTAATCATTAATTACAATGGCTTGACTATTAAAATCTACTATCTATTTAAGATTCAAAAGCATGTGTCTTTCCCAAGCTTCATTGATGTCTATATGTTATACTCATTTGGTGACCTTATTTAACTTATTTGTAGTAATGGAACCTTCACCTTTTACATGGATCCCTTTATCCCTTACCTATTATACACGCACTTATATTTATGAACACATGCTAAAATAAACACATAAAACCCAAACTTTACTTAAATCAACACTTGCAAACATGACTAATATCTACTTGGTGCAATATAGCACCTTTATTCCATGTTATTCTAAATTAATGGTGGTAAGACTTCAACTTAAAGACATTTACCTACCTAGGTAAAACATTTCCCTACAAATCTCATAGGACCATTATTCCAAGATGTGAAAGTTTATGGATGATGTAGGGGCCCTTCCACTAGATTTTAAGCTTTACAAGGAAAGCTCTAAACCTAATATCATACAAAAGAACAAGTTAATTTACTTAGAATTCCTTTGTTCATAGATTATTATCATGTCATGCCTTGTGGCTATGCATGTTTATCTCTTAGGCCCATACTACTATGTATATCACTTCATCCATGTGATTCAAGTCTGACAATATATTAGTCATCAACTCATGATCACCCATTCATAGTACATTGGTGACTTGCATACTAGGCAGTACATATTCCATATGCATCATGACTTCTAACCCATATACTAGTTGGAATGGTGTAAACCCTATCACACATTTATAATGTGTTTGATAAGCCCACAAGATTGATGGAATCCTATCCTCCTAGTCATCTCACTTCACATTATATATTTTAGTGAGCATCTTACCAATCACCTTATTCATAGCTTCAGCTTGGCCATTCACTTATGGATGATAAGTGGTGTGTTTATGATGTGATATCAAGAACTCTTTCATGAGGGTCTTGATGGTCTTATTTATAAAATGAGTTCCTCTATCACTTACAAATTTAAGAGGGTAACCAAACCCGCTGATGATGTTCTCATATAATAACTTGGTTGTGTCCTTCACACCATAGCTTGGAGTTATAGCATATTCTACTCATTTGGTTAAATAGTCTATCATAATGATTATGTACCTTGCCTTACTACATTTACTTGGGGGATTGATTAGAGCTACAAAGTCAATGCCCTATTTTTTAAAGGGCTACTAAACTAACATGGGTTGCAAAGGCATCTCATCCCACTAGTGTCGCTTCCGTATCCTTTGGCATACATCTCATTGTTGTGTGACTCTCTACATATCCTAAAATAGATAGGGCCACCAAATCTTACTTTGTAAAATTTTCCTCATTATTACATCTCCTTTGAAGTGACCTCCTGTGACTCCCTGATGCGCTTCATCCATGATTTGTGCATGATCATACTCTAGTACCACTCTACATAACACTTTGTCTTTACCTAAGTAATACAAAAATCCATTAACAAGACTATACATAAGAGATCTAGTGATCAGTTGTTTCTTATCTCTTTTTGTATAGTGTTCTAGGAACATCCCTTGTTTGATAAATTATGTGATCTCTTGTAGTTGCTCTAGATTCATAATCATCCTAAATAGGTGTGCATATAGTGACTCATCTTATAATTCCTCACATTATTCACCATTAGTTAGCCAGCTAATATGGTCTGAACTGACATTCTTCTAACCTTATTTTACATTAATCCAAAATTAAAATTCCTAGAAAAGCATCAACTAGTGTGATATTCATCTCCAAACAATGGATTTTTCACTAGGTATCATAGAGCTTGATTATTAGTGAATAATTTGAATGGTGTGGCCAACAAGTAGTGTTTGAACTTATATAGTATGAACACTATCACCAAGGCTTCCCACTTAGTTGTTGTATAATTCTTCTTTATAGCTTAAAACTTTTTGCTTATGAAGTGGATCGAATGATCCAATCATCCTCCTCCTCATTGTGTTAGTATTTCTCTATCAATAATCCCTAAAGAATACACATGTACATGAAAAGGTTTACTCTAATCTAAGAAAACTAGAATTAAAATAGTTACTAGTCTTTACTTCAAATCAATAAATGCGGTCTAATAATCCTTTATCTAGATAAATTGGACTCCTTTTCATAGCAACTTCTCTAAAAGGGCTGATGTAGTGGCATACCCATTGATGAATTTTTGGTAGTGATCGGTGTGTCCCAAAAAAGATCTCACTTCTATTTAAGTCTTGGGTGGTGGCATACCCACAATGACTGTGATCTTAGCCTAGTCTATCATAATTCCTTTACTACTCACTACATGACCTAATAAAACAGCAAAAAGTGTGAAAAATAGACATTTATTCAAATTTAGCGCTATGTGTAGCACTCTAAATCTCTCTAAAATTAACCTAAGTTTTAATAAATGTTCCCTAAATAAAGAGAACACTACCTAATTATCCATATACACTTCTCTAAATTCCTAGATGAAATCTTTGAACACGGTCAACATAGCCCTAAAGAACACTACATGTGTATTTTTTAGGCCAAATGGCATGACCTTGTAATTAAATGAACCTCATTCTATTTATAATGTCATTTGTCTCTATCCTCTTCTATGATAGGTATATGATGGTAATCATTGAATCCATCTATGAATGAGAACACTTCATGCCCTATGACATCGTCTAAAAATTCATCTATGAAGGGAAAGGGAAATGGTTCATTGACACAAGCATCACTAGGGATGCGGTAATATCCACATATTCATATCTCTTCAGTCTTATTTGGATCTAGTACTATAGGGATAACCTAGTCAACTTTTTTAATTAGGAAGATAATGCCTACTTCCAACATACAATTGATTTTAGCTTTCACTTTCATCTTCATGTTTAGGTTCATCCTATATAGTCTCTTCTTTATTGTTCATGCACACTCCTTTAACTCTATGTGCATCTCCCCCAAAGAAGGATCAAAACCTTTGACTTTTATAAAGGAAATACATCTTGATGTTCTCTAAGTAACTGTAAAATCTTTAAGATATCTTCTCACATCCAATAGTCTCTAGCATGCACCATTTTTGGTTCATCTTCTATGCCAATATTAATTATGTGATCCTTTAATGGATCCTCATACATCTTGCATTCTTATTCATGAATGAATATTTGCCTTAACTACTAGTTATTTGCAAGTTTTTGGCCTTTTGACAAAACCACAACTTTTGACTTGCGATTTTACATCAAAGTAGCACTCTTGTAGAGTGAGTCATGATTTTTTGCTAAACCACTAATGGTCTATGTTGAAGGTTCGTATCTTTTAACAAAATCATGACTTCAAAAGTCATAAATTTATCCTATAAATTATGGTATTGGGGTCATAAGTCATGGTTTTGTAAATTTTTATAAAACCAGTAATGTTTGACGATTGTCCTCTGACTTGTAGGTTTTATTCTGACATTTTGTGTTATGCAAGAACTCATCATCACACAGTTAGGCATCTAACACTCTTCTATTTTTATATCTAAAGGGTTTTTGTTATAAAAGGCTTATTTGTTGTTAACGCTAATCTATAATGGGATTTATTCTATATGTTTGATCTATTGAGTTTACAATGAGGTCACCCATAATCATCACAAACATAATCTTCTACCTTTCTGTCTGTTCTCTGCAAAAACTACAACTTACAAATCTGCATTTTTTATTTATAAATTGCATTATTGTAGGTCACAATAGATATTTTGAAATATTATCATTTTGACTTCTATTCTATCTATAGGTTATCTCTAAAATTTCATAAGGTAGACTTAGGATAGAATCCAATAAGAAACATCTCCTGCTCTTTAGATTACATAGGGTTTTAACTATCTTCATACTTGTTTATAAAATTTTGGATATATCATAAAATCAATTTCTAATATATCATAGTTATCTATAAATAAACATTTTAGGTACCTGAATAATCTTTCATAAACTATGTAAACATTTGTCTGGGTCCATAATCTAAATTCTAGAGGTTTTGTACTTTATCACAAAACTACAACTCTTGATTCATAGTTAATCACAATTTTATTACTTGTAGTCATGATTTTGTCTAGCAGTCATGGTTTGGTGGGATTAACCATCATGGTTAGCTCAATTTTCCAAAATTACAACTCATGATCAATGATTTTGATCCCCCAGTCATGACTTTACACTCTCTTGTTGTGATTTTACACTGTGTAATTATGATTTTGCACTCATGTTTTGGCCTTATAAATTTTATTTTTGAGTGTATTTTTGAGTCATTTTTGGTGAATTTTGAGTCATTTCAGGCTTCTCACAAGGCCCAAATTGCCTTTGGCATCAAGAGCTCTACCCCTCAACCCTGCCCTATACCATGATAGGGAGCATGTCAGGGGGGTTTCCCCTGGACCCCACAAGGGGCTCTACCCCTTAACCCCACTGGGGGTTACCACCCCCAGACCCCCATGTCATGGCCTACTCACCCCAAATTAATTATAGAGCCAAATCATGATTTTTTTAGGGTGTTTTATTAAGACATATTTGATTAAGATATTGTTTTTTATAGGTGTTATTTTGTCTCACTAACATCATCTTTTTTTAGGCCATATTTTGGGTTTAACATTTTTGTCTTGTAGGTTTCCCCTCAAGATTAGCCATTAAAAACTACTAATAATCATCTTGTAGGTCACCTATTTAAAATTACCAAATCAAAACTACTAACTGTGTGCTGACAGGACACCTATCAAAGATTCCTATTAGCATTTTAAAAATAATTTTTAATCATCGATGTTATATTTATATCATTTTATATCATCTTATTATGTATATATTTCTTCATTTTATATATTTTTGTCTTTCATCTTGTAAATATATCACACATCTTAATCTAATCAATTAATTAATCTTTTTGATTACCTATTTATATCCTAAGGGCTACAATTGGTGTATGCTCTCCCCTTTGCATCTTTGTGGTGATTCTTGAGGGATCAAAAACTACCTATAAACCCTCCATCCCTTTTCTTTTTTATGGGTATAGTGACCATGGATTTCACCACCATGCACTAGTCCAAACTCCATATTCTGGTGGAGTCTAAAAATTAGGAGAGTTGTCGTTAGGTACCTAAGTAAAATTTTCCATAAAGGGTTCCATGGAGAGAGGGGAAGTTAAGCTCTAATACATAGGGTAGTTATATAGCATCTTACATGGACTTGGGACCCATTTTAACTTTGCATATATAGGAGATGCATCTAGAAACCCTTTTATATACCTAGATTAGGAGCCTTCGATTGTAATAGGTGTACCACTACAAGAGTCAGTATTAGCTCTAAAGTAGCCATTATGTACAAATAGGGTTGAGAGGATTTGATAGATTCCATAATGGGTCATCATCCTACATCCTCATCCATGAATCCATTGGATGGTATGGGCATTGATTTACACACCCACCAGTTTACTAATCATAATATTGTGGCTTGTTTGATTTATTGTGTGTTGTGTTAAACTAGTGTTGTTTTTGAGCCGAGTTAGCCTTTATCCAAACCTATATATCTATCTAGGTCCTTGTACAACCCATCTTGTATATTCTTACCTCATCATTCTATAGTGTTTCACATCCTTATCCCATCATCCTTTGTGCATATCATCTTAGTCTTGCTTCATCCTCTTGTATATCCTTGTCATCATCCCCATTTGTATACATTGTCTCTTATATATCTTTGTCTCAAAATTATCTTCCATTATCAATTTGACTTCATCCCATCCTAAAATAGTTATATACAACCATTATTAAGTATACCTTTATCACCTACACACCCCAATAATATCTTACATCCTTATCCAAGTCCATGTCATCAATTATTTGCCTTCACATAGTCACCTCATCCCTTCCTAGTCCAACCATATACACCCTTCCTTGATCACCCCCATCACTCACGTACATTGATCATCACCTTGTATATCTTTGTCATCATCCTCTTGTAGCCTTTTTTTTATCTTATCCCATCCCACATCTTATCTTAGCCTAACCATAACCACTCATCATTAACCATATCCCCTCACCTACATACTTCATTTCTCCTATACATCCTTCTAATCATAATCTCATCCTAAAACCACCCATCATTATGCATCACCCCATAAACTAATCATATCTTATCATCCACATCCTAATCACATCTTATCCTAAGTCCATAATCAATCCCTTGTCTTGACTTTGCCTTCAACACCCATCTAGTCTACCCTCATCCTATATTATCCTAGTTGGTTTTTTTAAGTCATAAATGGGTCTACACCATCTTTATCATTACCCATTCATCACCTATCCTCATACTTGTCCTTGTCTCATCATATTATCACCTTCATCATCTAATCTTACCACATCCCATCTTGAACAAATCAAGGTCTTGAGCTAGTCCTATCATCCACATTATCCTATCATCTTTATATACCATCACTCATCACTTGGTCAGATCTCATACCTAGTCAATATCTTATTAGCATATTGTCACTATGTTGATTTCAATCTAGTAAACCCATCATCATCAATAAATCATCAATCTAGTCATCTTGCTTATTCATAACTAACACCCATCATATCATCCTCTTGCTAGTTTAAATCTAGGCACCCATCAGCTTCTCATTCCTTTGCTAGCTTGATAACTAGACATTGTTGATAGGTCATTAGCACGTATTACACTATCAGTCTAAAATTTGATCCTAATCTTTAATCCATTAGTCTATTTCATCCATCATCATCTATCATACTATATCAATCCTTATAACCTACCTTGTTCAAAACAAGCATCTCCAATCCCACATCAACCCCTTCATCATCCTCATGGATTTGGACATAGTTTGCATAGACCAATACATCTTAGCCAACAAGGTTGACATCCTTTTATGAGATCTAAAAATGGGTACTCACCTACCTTCTAACCTTTATATCATTTATTTCAAACCAAAATCTCATCTATTTCCCCATCAATAACCTTCTAGCCCATCAAAATCAATACCACCATTCCTTGATGCAATCACCGTAATTAATTAATATATCATAGAGAATAAAGATGAATTCCTCTTTTGGCTATGGAAGATAGGTGCCTGACTTCCTAATGATGTTGAGCCAAAAAGCCTAAGACCCTTCTTCAAGAAATCTTCTCATCGATACTCATCCTCATCTTATTCCATTCTACCATCCACTAGTCCTCATCCTAGGCATGGCCTTTTTAATTCATAAATTTCCTCATTTTATAAATATCTTGATGAAAACCCATAGGTTGTTTTCTTATGGCTCATTGAGATGGGTGTCCAATTTATTGAATACCTTGACCCCATTCAATTCACCTTACCCTTTATAAAAAACCATCCATGTCAGTCTCCTTCCAATCCCTCATCCACTAGCCATAGCCGATCATCCACCTATTCCTCTACTAGCAAAGGGAATTCTATCCTAGCCACCTCATCTACAACCAAACCAACCACTCAGTTACATCACCAATCATCTAATCTCAATTCCAATTCTTCCATATCTAAGTCATGAAGTGAAGTGGGTCATTATACTCCCCTTCCCATGTCCTTGAAAGCCCTTTTCAAAAAACTTATCACCGCTAACATGATGGTCTATTCACCTATCTAACATCTTAATCCTAATAAGACTCAACTGTCTTAGTATAAATCAAATTGATATTGTCAATATCATCAAACTTAGGGACATTCCCTTAAATGATGTCAAATTTTCTAAGATTATGTACAAGACCTCATCAATTATGGTGACATAGTAATTAAGGATGAATCAAATGAATATATATCCCTGGGTGAATAATAAAAGGAATTCCAAGATTCCATTCTTGATCATGATCAAGCCCTTTCCCTTCCAAACCAAGTTCAAGACATCTTATCCCTCTTACATGATCCTCCAATCCTCCATCAATCATAAGTCCATTTCCCATACCTCTCATGAATCCTTCCATGTCCCTCTCTTTGCTCAGTCCATCATTCATCCATCATCTCCCTCTCACTCATCACATCACATACCCCATATTTAGAGGTCAATCATAGACAATTACTCCCTTACTAGTAACATAGCATCATGCACACCAACATCATCATCATAGCCAGTACAAGGATAATGTGCAACACCAACATCTGCATTAGCTCCCTCATTAGAAACATCACCCCTCATTGATATTATAGCATATGATGATAATGACTACTCTTTTAAATATTCCCACAATCTAGATGATAAAAAATCACCAAGCATATCTTTTGACCCCACTCAAGATGATGAATTCATCACTAAATTCTTAAACACTTTATCTATCAAAGATTGCATTAGTGGATCTGATCTTACTATAGATATGTGTCTTAATGATCCTTTTGAGATTCTAGATGACACTTTATCTAATATTGAGGCTAAGGATCCTAATAACTTTTATGAGGACTATGATACCCATTATCCCCTTAATCCATCACCCAACATTACTCATCCACCTTGCCTCTATAATCCTTACATCCCACTACATGATAGGAATGAATAGTAACATGTTGCATTCCATATCATGTGCCACAAATACAAATATCCAATACCATCATCCAACAATCATAAGTCATGATCAAATCATCTTTGATCCTATTAGTTAAAATCAAGCAAAGACAAATCCTTGGCCTAATCCAAAAATGTTTTACCCTAGTGAAGTCCAATATCTGGCACTAAGGGACCATCAAAGTCAAAATAATCATTATATATCAAGTCCAAAATCAATTATCCTTGGTGAAGCCCAACATTAGGAACTAGGGGGCAATCAAAGTCAAATCTAATCAGCAATTCAAAAGAAAGTCAAAAATAATAATCATAGGTCTAATCATCCTCTTAATGATTGGGTCAAATAATAAGCAAATCAAAAGGTCTTAGATCCCTTACTCTCATAAAACCAATCTAAAAAATCCCCTGCACCATATCCAATGGTGTATGTAATTATTGAAACTCATTTCCACTCCCCATCCCATCATACCATTCACAAGCACATCCCTCCCTCCCATCCTATATCCCATCATTATAATCATGACATCCTCCCATAAATACCATATGTCCAATCCCAGGGTAGCATTATCCTTCATAGGGGTTACAAATACACCTAGTCAACACATTTAGAGGATGATAAATCAAGAATCAATAAAGGCCACTGATGCATGATCCTAACATCACATATCTCTAGAATAGGGGTTGGCTAAGAAACTAGGTTGTATAGACAATCTTGCATCTCACCCTTCTTAAATAAAATGAGATGCCCAATAAAGTCACAAAAATCACAAAATTAAAAAAAAAATCATTCATCCAATGGTGAAAACCAATATTTTGGTGCCTTGGGTAAGTACCATGATGAAAAACAATTTTCAACATCATGGTAAAATAATCAATTATTTGCATTGCACCTCAACACTTGAGGGAAAAATACATCTATCCCTTATCAATCCATCCATACTTGTCTCATCCCTTATCAACTTTGTCTATATCACCAATCCATCCCATCCTTGTCTATCTTATCCTTTGATCCATTATTCTTACCCATAGTCTACCATCATATCATTCCTTCTTGTCTTAACCTTTGTAAGGATGAAGAAGGTATCTTGAGAAATATTCTCAAACTATCTTGGCATATCCTCCAATGGACACTCAATAAACTAAACATTTGGTTCCTTTATGATGTGGTTATTAACAATCCCTATTCCCTTCTTCCTTAGTCCTCATCGCATTTTTTGCATCACCCTCATCCTTTCATCATCCCATCCATCTTCATCCTAGTTTCTAGACTTGATATTCCCTTTACTAGTAACCCCATTTATACAGTGTATATACATATTCTAAAAAAGACCTAAAATTTTGAAATATGTCAAAAACCTTAAAAATCATAAAATCAAAAAAAGCCAAAAATTGTCCATGATGTCTTGTCTTATCCTGAATCCCCTAATCGCATCCATCTCTATCCATTTCAAATCATCCTAGTTATCATCTTCAAACACTACATGTGGTCTTTAAACCAAATCAAAGTGGTCACCCATCCCTCCATATATTTATTATCTTTTTGGTTAAGTATTATAGACATACATAGCCTTGTCAAAGAATTTAATCTGACACCCATCATTTCCCTATCAATGTCTCTTCACACCTAGCACCCATCACACTACCTTTTTGCTAGAGTGGAAGGTACTTAATCCCATCATTGTCTTTATCATTGACTCTTCATACCTATCACCCACACAATCATTATTTTACTATTATTAAAGGTATTTGATCCCATCATCTCCTAATATTGGACTCTTGTAAGGGTCTTTTATGTTGGTAATCCTTGCTCATCACGTTTCTAAACCACCTTCCTTTGCCACTTTTTGATTTGATTTCAAGACCAAATCAGTATTCAAAGACCTCATCATGTCATCTATCCTTCCATCCTAAATTAGGGGCAACACCTCATCCTAATCCTACTCATGATCATCTTATCTAAATCCAAGTCCCCAATCATCTTCATAACCAACTTAGTCCAATCACTCATTCCATCCTTAGAAAATACATTATGACATTACATGTAGATATTTGTGTTTGTTACTTGTTTGTTTTATTTCTCTTATTTGAATATCATGTATATATCTTGTTTGTCTTATATTTTTCTTTCATTATGTCTATTTTTCTCTATTAAGCAATTAATGAGGATGTTATGAGGCCACAATCATGTTTATCAATTCCCTCGATGATGTAGAGTTTTCCATTTGCCCACATACTTTCGCACAACATCCTCTTGGTCATGTCTATATCATGGGGCATAAATTCCAAGTGATATATTTATTGGATTACTTAGACTATGAAGAGCCTTATGATAGTTATGATGGATGATCATCTACACCCTTATCATTTATCTAATCATCTAATCATCCTTATTCCCATCACTAAGCTCATCCTCTTAGCTAATATGACTACCATCTAACCTTTTATCCTCATCTCATCATTTGGGTCATTATCCTCTAATCACTAATCATATGCATCATCATCCTCTATCCTCTCATCATAATTACATCAACCTGAAGTCTTTATAAACTATGTAGGTAGCACTTGACCACTTTTCAATGCCCAAGGATAGCTCAGCCACTATCTCCTCTCTCATTCCCTTGCATGTATCCTTGAGAGGGGCATCATCACTATTAGTCACATTATGGATCATTGATTTGAATTGTTTTCTAATTTTTCTCCTTTGAATTTTGGTCACTCTATCATATCATTTATTCTCATTCATATCAATCATCATATCATTTGAATGCAGCCTTGAGATACACCCATCATCAATATTATCAAATCCTCATCTTATCTTGGCCAACAACTCTCCCTTGAATTCATCCTTACTTGGGATACATATAAATATTATGGCCTTTTAATCTTATTATCATCATGTTACATTTTATTCCCCCTTGGGATGTATCAACAACCATGACACCATCATCTTTATTCCATGTGCATGTGTCTTTTCCAAGGGCATTCATCATCAATATATAGCTCATTACTCAAGTTGAATCCATATTCTTCATCATTTATCTTACATTTGGCATCCCATCCCCTTTTATATTCATCTCATCCCACCCATAATTTCCTCTTTTTAGTGGCCATCCATCTCATTCTTCCCTACATGTCCTCTTGAGGAGGCATCATATCCACTAACATCATAACATTCATCTATGAAATGGTTTTTCTTTGAAAGACCATTACTATTTCCACTTCACTCCACTCACAATGCCTTTTAAAAGAGGGGGGAAATATATGCATCTAAATTGGTTTGCCTACATTATCATCACTAATATTCTTATTAGTCAACATTGATTCCACTTATCTCATTTATTCTAATTAATCCCATCCTAATATCCCCTTTAATCCCACTAATTTATCCCCTTTCTAATCATTTATCTAATATCTTTTTCTAGTAGTCATCATCTACTAACCTAATTTTATCCCACTTTATAATTAATTATTTTAAATACCCATTATCTTAATCTAACCCCACTTACCTATTATTTGGGAATTTTAAATTCCCATGACCCACCTACTAGCCTATTCCTAGGCTCTCCTACATCCCTAGTCCCTAATCACCTACCTAATCCCTATCTAATCTCTCTATAATCATCATTAATCCCTAAGAAGGATTATATAACCATCCAAATATATAACTTTCTCTATTATCACCCTCCTCTCTATAAGCCTCCAAATATAGAGGCTTCCAAGTAATTTTAAATTCCTTGGATAATCTACAACCCTTGATCTCCTCTAACAAAATTTAAACCTCCACTATCGATCTTTCCCTCCTTCCTCTATTTAAAAAAACTCCTCTCCTCCATGGATTATCATCTTCAAGCTTCATAACAAATCCATGTCAAAACTAATCAATAATCTTAAGAGTTTCATAATCAAGCATCCATCATCATTGATCAAGCATCCATGTCAAAAATCTAAGTCAAGGTAACCCCTATCCTCTTTATCTTTTATTATATTTAATCATGGTGTAGAGAATTTAGTTTTAAGATTATATAATGTTGGTTTAAATGTTTATTCACTTATTGCATTATGATTCTAATGGCTCTATCACTTTAACTAATAGTTTTATCTTTGAGTTTAAATTTACATTGTTAAATCCATATAAAGCTTAAAAATCACCTACAATTTCCACCTGAGGTTCCCACTTTATGTCACAAGGAAATCATCAAGATTATTGATTCTAACTTCATCAAACCAGTGGACTATTCTAAATGGGTTTCTAAAATAGCTCCCATTCAGAAAAAGGTCACTATGGTCATTTGTATCTGCATTGATTTCCATAATCTTAATCTCACTTGTCCCAAGGACAACTTATCTTTACCTTCAATAGATGTCATTGTCAATTCCATAGTTGGTTATGAAATTTTATCTCTTATGGATGTCTTCTCGAGTTACAATCAGAGTCACATCACCCTCAAGGACCAATATAAGACAACTTACCACATAATGGGGTACCTATTGCTATGTTAAAATGCCCTTCAGCCTTAAAAAATTTAGAGCCACTTACTAATGAGAAATGAATCACATCTTTCATGATCTTATCCACAAAATTATTGAAACCTATGTGGATTACCTCATTACTAAGTCTAAAAGTCATAAGACTCATCTTTTTTATCCTGTTATCATCTTTGACCATATTCTCAAATACCAAGTTGGACTAAATCCTTACAAATGTGTCTTTGATGTCATATTTGGAAAAATTTTAGGATTCATAGTCTCTCTTTATGGCATCAATGTTGACCTAACTAAGATTAGTGTTATCATCAACATGTCCATTCCTCATTTCATTCTGAATTTTTTCTCTTATCTTAGAAAACTTGGGACAATTAGATGATTCATCTTTGAAATGGCTTATCATATCCTCTCTATCAATTCTCTTCTTAAGAAATGTATTGTTTTAAAATGGATGGATCCTTATCAAAAATCCTTTGATACCATAGTAGATTCATTGCTTAACCTGCCTATGCTTCTTCCTCCTTCCTGACCGACCCTTGATCCTACATACCTTTTCCACACCTACATCAATTAGGGTAATGCTTGACCAACAAGATGATAATATAAGAGAGTATGCCATATATTACATTAGCTAAGGCCTCATTTATTATGATACATGTTATACCAAATTTTAACATGATTGCCTCACCATCAATTTCATAACTGAAAAGCTTTGACAGTAGATTCTTTACCATACCACTTATGTCATCATTCATTCCAACCCCCTTCATCACTTCTTCTCCAAAGCATTTATTCCTGAAGATAAAATTAGCAAATGGATAGTCCTCCTTATGTAATTTTATCTCCACATTATTACTTTAAAATTGGTCAAAGGATAGGTCATAGCTAATCAACTTGCCATAGTTCTTATGCCAGCTACCAATCACCTTCAAGATAGTATTCTAAATGATAATATTCTCTATATTAAAGGTCTCAATCAAGATATTTCACTTAAATATTACTTATATAAATTCACTGTTGATCTTGAAGCAAGTAATCTTGATGAATCCACTATTCCCCCCCCCCATACTACTAAACCAAAAGTAGTTATCTAAGAACTTCTAGACATTAATGTCGACTTGCATGAGGATACTTAGACCCTTCACTTTGATAGTGCTAAATGCCTTCAAGGAGTTGGGGTAAGTTGCAATATTACAAGTCCTCTTGTAAAAATCATCCCTTTATCTTTTCACTTAAAATTTGATGTAACTAAAAATATCATCGAATATGAAGCTCTAATCTTAGGCATGAAAGTTGCTCTAATTTAAACATACAATACTTGCATGCTTTAGGTGATTCTTAGCTTATTTGCTACCAAGTCAATGGTGATTACCAATCAAAAAGTGAGAATGTCATTAATTATCATCAAATTATAACCACTCTCACTAAAAATTTACTTTCTTTTACTATTGAACCTATCCCTCAAGATCAAAATTTCATTGTTGATTCCCTTGCTTCTTTAGCATCTCTTTTTCATCCCCACTAGGTTCTTTCAGATCCCACTTTTCTTATCCAAATAAAAAAATATCCTTATTCTATTCAACCACAAGATTCACTTATTTGTGACATCGAGGTTGTTACAATCTGATAAAGCCTATGGTATAAATACATCATTTAATTTTTAGAACACCAAACTTATCCTCTTAACTTAGACTCTCATGAAAAAACTCACGTTCATAAACAAGCTTTTAAATATGTATCTTGATACAAAATCCTTTATTATAGTAATGTTGAAGGTACCTTGATCTATTGTGTTATGCAAGATGAGGTCCTTCCTCTCCTTGAACAAGCACATGGGGGCATTTGTGGTGGTCACTGTAGTGGATATGTTATATCCTAAAAATGTTTATGTATGGGTTACTTTTGGCCCACTCTTGAAAAGGATACAATAAAATTCACTAAAAAAGTGTACCCCTTGCCATCTTCATGATGATCCAATTCATTCACCTCTGGCCAAGCTTCAAACTATTAGATCTCCCTATCCATTCTCCATGTGGGGATTAGATCTCATCAATAAATTACTTTGTTCTCAATATGGGCATGTTTTATCATCATAGCTACCAAATATTTTTCCAAATGGGTTAAGGCTATGCCCCTTGTAAATGTCATCAGTATTACCATCTCCAAATTTATCTTTAATAAAATCATTTTTTACTTTGGTGTTCCCCATATTATCATTTCTAATAATGGTGGTAATTTCAAAAACAAACACATAAAATAACTTTGTGTTAAATTTAAGATCAATCACAAATTTTCCACACCCTATAATCCATAATGTAATAGTCAAGTTGAGGCCACAAATTAAAATTATTAAAAAAATACTCAAAAAGACCATTTTTAAAACCCACACAAATTGGCATCTTCATCTTTATCCTACTCTTTGGGTCTATTGGACTAGCATATGTACTGCCACTGGGGTAACACCATTCTCTCTAATCTATGGTCCTGAGTCAGTTCTTCTCTTAGAATTTGAGCTTCCCTCTCTTTGTATATATCTTCATGGTATCATACCCAATGAAGAATTATGTGAAACTCACCTTCATTCCCTTGATCTCCTTGATGAACATCATCTTTTTGCTTTGCAACATAATTTCCAATACAAAGCCCATATTACCAAACAACATAACAAATGTGACAAAGTCTGTACATTTAATGTTGGTGATATTGTCCTCAAATTAGATTACACTCATGACAAAGAAGGTAAATACACCCAAAAAATGGTCTCTATGTGATAATATAGTGGTGAAAAGATAGTAGAAGAAAACATAGCAAGAGAAAAACGTTAGTGTAGACATAACATTGTAGGAGAAAATGTAGCAAGTAAAAAACATAGATAAATTGATAATGTAACACAAATGTAGTGAGAATAATAATACACCAAATTTTTAAGTTAAATCTACCACTACCATTTCATCAAGTACTAGACTTTTATTTTTGAATTAAAATACACCAAATTTGTAAGTTAAATCTACCACTACCATTTCATCGAGTATTGGACTTATATTTGTGAATTAATTGATTCGAGTTAATCTAGAAATAAATTACCCTTTATTTCAATGCTTAATAAGGTTTTATGGTAACTATATCTATGGTTTGGTTTCATTAATAAATTGATCCTGTTATTCATTGGAAACTAGATTAAATTTTATTGCTCACTCTATAATGAAATAATGAGAAAGGATATATATATAGAAGTTGGAATTATCATTAAAACTTCTACTCCAATAATGACATCGAAACATTATCACTATTTTATCCTCAAAATTGGTTCTTATTTCCTTCTTTACCCATGAACTGTCATAGCTTATCACCTGCGTGTTGCATGATTCCTACCAATTATTAATTTTAAAACTAAAATAGAAAGGTTATTACACAAGCAATAATGTTGGGTTTCAAACCTTGATTTTTCCCCCTATTTTTTATTATAACCCCTTTGTTATGTAAATCATCATGACATGAATAATTCAAGCAAGGCTGAAACATATAAGTTGAGTTTAAATGGCAGATATTATTTGGCTAGAACAATCTAAGCCATGGAATGCCTATGGGACTTTCAGGGTATTTAATTGGCACATCTTTCTTTCCAACTTCCATTGATGTCTTTTTCATCACTTCCACTAATTAAATGATGTCTAATCATTTCAAAAAAAATTATTTATTACCATCTTAGGGATATGGTTTGGCTATAGGCATCTAGCATGCAGTTGATTGGGACACAAGTTAATTCATGATGTTGACTTACTGTTAAAGGTGGTCAAATGGAACTAGTAAAAATAACTAGGAAGAAAGTATAGGTAGTTGTGTTTGTTAAAATATATTTTCATTTGGAGACTCCTCCTAGGGTTACTTGGTTACCATTGATTGGACTTATGATTGTTTAACTTGTGATGATTTGAAATTAGGGTATTATAAGATGATGAAGTGTAAAATTATATGGGGCAAGTTGGAAATTACCAAGCCATATCATGAGTAACAAGGTGTGAGGCAAGTTATGTTTTGGTGTAGCCTAGATAAACACCTGATTCTCTTTGTTTTTTCATTAGGCAACTTAACCCCTCACCTTTGATATTTATTAGAATGGTCCACCCATAAATTTTTACCATGATTGTCTAGAACATTTACACTTATCAAAGCAATAAGAACTTTATGGTTATTCTTTTACCATCCAATAAATTGATTTTAGTAGCAGGTAAAATGTTGAATATACCATCCTTATATTAGTTAAATAGTCTTACATGTTGTTTTATACTTACATACTAATGCTAATGAGGAGTAGAAGTTGACTTGATTTTGTTGTGACAAGTGCAAAATGAGATAAAGCAAAGATAGTTAAAAGTTAGAAATATATTTCCTTTGTAATAAACCCCCTAATTGATTTCATTAGTATTATAAAAAAAAATTAACATATGGTGATGAGTAGATATTACACAATATGGTGATCTGTAGATATTAGTGAATGATGATTATATGCTCCACTATATTATCACCTAACTACCATAAATACATGTTATGTTATTTATCATGACTAAATATCAGTGATGTTATCTTCCATGATGTTATCTACCACTACCATTTCCTTGGATACCAAAAAATGGTAAGGACCATATTTATTCAAAGATATTCTTGGTCCAAGTACCTATTGCCTTCAAACCAATGAGGGCCATGTTTTCAAAGAGCCCACCAATGCACAATTCTTTAAGAAGTATTTTGCATGATTCTTCCCTTCTTTTCATGCTTTCTATATGCTATCTATCTAACACTTTTTGTAGAATACTTACATGGGTCTCTCCTTCTACAGTATTTTTCTCTTTTTACAAACCTTAGTCCTTCCTTTTAGTATTTTGGTTTCCCTTTTTCTCATAAGTGGCATTATAGAACCATGGATAGGACCCAGTCTTCCTCATGATGTATCATACTTTTCTTATTTTCATACTTTTTACACACTTTATGACACCCCTTGAGTTTCTCTTTTGTGAGTTGCGGTGTAAGACCATGGATAAGACCTGACCTTCTTCATAAAATCACCATTTTTAACATTCCTTATCTAGCATGTGTTTTGTAATGGTTGTGAGTTTTTGATCTTTATTCTTAGTTTTAGCTTGTGCTTCTTTTGATAGATGGAATTTGCATAAACAATTTATGTTAGCATGTTTTTCCTCCATTTCCCTCATTCTTATGATAAGGAATCACATTTTTCTATCATTGTATCCTTTTTTCACCCCTTATCATGATTTTTTTTCAATTTGAAGTAATTCAAATGGTTTCATGTGTCATTCCTCTTGATTTCCTTTCCTTTCATTTCACATTAGATAAAACAAGGGTAAAGTCAAGATAGAACTTTTATTTCACCTAGATTTATGATACTTTTAGACACCATTATTTCTAAAATTCTCTCTCCTAGAAACCAAGTCACAAGTATTCAAATGAAAGTCATCTTTAGCACCCATGTTTGATTTTTCAAATCGTACGGAGGAGGAATATAAAAATACATCAAGAAAGTTAAAATCCAAATCATTTGAAACAAAAGGCAAAGATATACAAAAGGCAACACACAAATCTCAAAAGTCAATATCACACCAAAAAACATGATTACAAGCACATCACCTATCTCTAATCAAAGCTCAAACTCCATAGTTGGCCTCATAATAAAGCTGAGGTCCATTGGGGTGTGGTAGGCTAGTACATTATAATACGAGAATTCAACAAACTCTATGGTGCTACCTACTTTTTCATGTAAGTACCCAATCTTCGTAGTAGAACGATGACTCTATAAGGGGTCTTGAAGAATGAGGAATATGTTATGGAAAGGTAGGTCCATTTTAATTTTCATGTGTATAGCCTTCATGGGATGATCTATATACACCATTTTTTGACATAAGACTTGTGTGGCTAAGAGAAGTTCATCAGAGTCCTTAAGGTTTAAAGTCTTCTTATTTTGACAAACCTAATTTGAGTGTCTTGACTTCGATAAAGAGTTCCTCTACCTTGGTTTTTCCTTCATTATCCCCTCCACCCATTTCATTTCCCCCCTTGATAGGTAAATTGTGATTCTTAATCTATTTTCCCTCTTTTATATTCCTTCTTCACATCTTAAAAACATGCTAGCACTACTTTATTTCAATTTTATCTATCCTTAAAGTAAAACAATATGTTTGAGCAACTATGGCTTACTTTCTTTACACCATGGCTTTATATTTTTAGGCTTGTTTTGATTTTTTTTACCATTTATCATTGTTGTACTACCCTTTTTGTGGGCACCTAATTCCATTTCTACTTTCATGTACTTTTTTCATTGATTGAGTGAGGTTAGCTTGTTACTTCTCACTCACCAATGTTGTTTTCCCTTTTTCATACCTTTTTCCATTGATGATTGAGCAAGGATTGTTACTACTCACTCATCAATGTTGTTTTACCATTTTTTGCTTGCCCATATTTATGTACATAAGGATTTATATTATTTTTACATTGATGTTTTATTACCATCCTTTTTGACATGTATCTTTGGTTTGACTTGATGAGTTTGCCTTTCTTACTCAAGGTTTACTTGTTTGATTTTTTTCAATCTTTAGTATCTTTGGATTTTTGGTTACCTAATTTACTCTAAATTTTGACTTGGTCACTTAGTCTAACATAGCACCTATCACTCCAACTTGCCAAATTTCCAAGTACGTCCCATCCTCATAACACTAGTTATCTTGGCTTTCCTACATTTTTTTGGTTTTGCTCTTTAGTTTTATATTCTTGGGTTTGTCAAAAGTAGTTTATGTGCCTTCCATAATCAAAACTAATAACACAGTCGATAATCATCCATCAATAAAGGTAAGTAAAGGTACGCATACATTTAATTTTCAATTATTTCTTTTTCTATCATTTACTTTCAATTATTTTTACTTTAACATACTACAACTTTTTTTTAGGCTCAACGTTATGTGTTACTTTGTTCTTTCTCAAAGCACCATCCCCTATTGCACCTTACTGACACATGATTAACTTTGAGTGGGTCATATGTATACACATAATATTTTTAACTTCTATTAAATACTAACATTTTACATCTTGTAATAACCCATTGAGTCTCAATCTCTTTGAGTGCACACCCTAAGGGGTGCACTAAGAAAGGGGTGGGCAGACCATTAGTGCTTCACAATATTATTATCCCTTATTTACACTTATTACCAATCCAACTAGCTCCTAAAAATCATTCCCTAAGCTGTTACTCTTTTTTTTCATACTCCTCTAGTCTTTTCCCATTTTCCATCCCTCTTTTCCTCACCTTAATCCTCTTTTTATATTCTATTGTACTAGGTCGACTAGGTAGACCCTATACTATTTTGGGTAAAATTTATTTAGGGTCTAAATTAGCTCTTAGTTGACCTAGCCCATGACCTAGTTAATTTTTGTTCATAATTATATTAGGTTAACTAGGTCGACACTGTCAGCCAAATTTTTTGGAAGGGATTAGGTTTAAATATGCCTATATATATATAAGATCTTTTCATAATTATTAACTAATGATGAAGAGTTATTATTCACTTGAGCTTCTTTACAATCTACTATTCCACCATTCTACTTGAGGAGTCTTAACTTAGGGTTTATACTTGGAGAATCTAGTCTTATGGAGAAGTCTTGGATGCTTTGGCCTTTTGTAGTGATCCTTACAAACCATAACAACCTCTTGCGAAGCCTCTTTGGCCAAAGGAGAGATTGAGTTTCAATGGGTTCATCTTTCAAGTAAGTATTCTCTAACTTTGCTCCTCTCTCTAGTAGATAGAAGTAGCATAAGTATTGGCTTCAAATACTATTACTCTTCTTCTTCATATATTAGGGTCTTATTTATATATAGCTTAATTAAGATTCTCCTAGCATGTTTGTTTGTTTACTAAACCCCCATATTATGCACAATATTTGGTGAGCACTAGATTAGATTTCTTTCCTTTACTTGTTATTAGTCTAGTAAGATATGAAACATAGGACCTAGCTAGAGTTATTGTATGATTGTGCTTGACTAGAGAATTTAGAACCCTCCCTAACATTATTTATTATGGTAAGAGATCCCCTAATTAGGTCTAGCATATCCCCATATTGGTCATGTTCCCGATTATCTAATGTATCCACAATTAGAAGTGTAAGAATGATCTATCTTCTTAGAGTTAGGATTAATATATAGACATGATGCATTTTTGATTGCATACAGATAGTATCTATATACTACTATCTATAGATTAACTAAAACATATTTTAATGTTTTAGAAAATTAGTTGGTTATCATTATGATATTTGGGGAAATATCATTATATGGCTTAATGCCTTAATATATAAAGATAACAAAAGACATTGGATAGTCTATATATAACATAGTAATAACAATTATTACATTGTTATAATAACAAATATGTTTTGGTATAATAGTGTCTAATTTACCATTTCAGATAAAAGAATATAATTAACTTTATATTATTCATATTGTTATTAATCCATGATATTGTTTAATTTTACTAAGTTATTATTGCATTATATCCTAAGATTAACCTATGAACTAAACCTAGACATCATTTAGAATGCATAGTCAATGGTGATGTTCAAAGTGCTAGTTATCATTGGAAATTCTATTGTAGTGGACTTTTAGAAAGTTAAAATTTGGCCTTGTGACATCAAAAAGAGTCATATAGGAACTAAAATATTAAAATAATGATTCATGAATTTTGGGAAGGTTCAAGAATGTTTTGCTTGTGTCAAACTAAGGTTAACCTAGTAAAGACGAGAGATTAACGGCTAATGTCTTTTTTGAATGAGCGAGAACTTTGAGCTTTATGCAAGTAATTACATGCATTGCATGGAGGAAAAAGGGTTGATGGAGAAAGGATAAGATGGGAGTTGGACAAAAAAATAGTACAGACAAATAAGAGAAGAAAGGGGAGCTGAAAAAGAAGGCAAGGATTTATCTGGTTCATAGAGTTTCATTTGATAGAAATTAAGAGGTTGGTAATGTTATTTTATTATTTGAGAATTCTATATGAAAAATTTTCTCTTAGGTATTTTTGAAAATGATATGCATTTTTTATGGATATGGGTTTAGCCCTATGGATGGCTCATCCATCCATAGAACTAAAACACTATCCCCTAAACCCTTATGAAATAGACTAGTATTATGTGTGGGAAATAGTAGGGTTCAACAACTTTATTGTATTATTAATAACAAATGTCATAGCTAAAGAACTAAGGGACTTGACAAATAGTTATATTATAAATAATAATTAAGTTTTTTGTTTGGAAACTTTGGGTATAACACACACACACACACACACACACACACACACAATGTGTGTGTGGCGGGGCGGGGGGGGGGGGGGGGGGGGGGCGGGGGGGTGGGGGTGTGTGTGTGTGTGTGTGTGTGTATGTATATGTATATATGTATATATGTATGTACATATACATATATATATATGCATTTAGATAGGTACATATGTATATACATTCAGATGGGATATATGTATACACACTCTTATAGGTGTATATTGACATACTAAGTGTGTGTGTGTGTGTGTGTAATTATATATAATACATAGTACTTTTGTATATTTGACTATTACGAAGTCTGAGTGATAAATAAATGGGTTTATATAGGAATTTTGGGTACTATTTGTTGTGAAGTTTGTTTAGCTTTATATCTCAAAAAAATTAGTATATGTATACCTAATACATGAGACTGTGCGTATTTTGAGTTATTAGGGGTATAAACATGAAGTCTGAGTAATTTGGGGAAACAAACTAATTGATATATATATTCAATATTTATTTAGTGTTAGATATACATATAACAGTGAACTATGTGTATTTGCCAATTAAAATCATGAGATTATACAAGTCTAGACTGTGTGTATAATGATATTCAAATGGTAAATTATGTGTATTCATTTATCATTTAAAATAGTGAAAATATATGTATGTTATGTGTTACTTTGATGATTAAACTTATTTATATGGGCACTATGGATTCTGTTTATTCAAAGTGCATTTAGGATTTTCATATTTTTGTATAAATGTTTGAGTTATGTGTAATATGTTGATCAAACAGTGATAATATATATATATGAAATATATGTATGTTTTTCATCCAAAATATTGAAGAAATAGATGTTTGAATTGTGTGTATATACTTATGAATTTCGTGTGGAAGTTAAGTTTGTGTTTATTAGTTATGTTTGGATTGAGGGATAGGATAGGACTATCCTAGAATGATATAGTGAATGGTTGAAATCCTATACCCATTTTATTTTCTAATATATATAAGCCTATGTTAAGGGAGGTGACTGTTATTAAATTTTAGGTATTCAATAGTGTATACCAATAGTGGTTTTAGCATCGATTTGTTATCTATTATATTGGGATCTTGTATTTACATTATTCTAATAATGAGACTTGTGTTTGGATATCTGGTTCGAAGTCTATATGGGAACCAGTAATGTATATATATAGATATGAGTTATGATTATAATTAGTAATTTGACAAGATAGAACTTGGAAAAATACGTAATATTATATGTTTAAACTGAGCATAGACTATATAAGATTAAATGCTTATAAATATTATGTAATGGTCATACGGTTCAACACAAATTTAAGTTAGACTTGAGAGATGCTTGAGAATCTCTGAATGGTATATGAACCTAACAGTCGAAATAGGGGAGAAGAAGGGTTGGGAATGTGGTGACCCTACTTTAGATCCTTGATTTCCATTTTGGAAACAGTTAAATTAATTGGTTGTTTGAATTAAGTTCTTATTTAAAAATAGAAGTTATTATTAGTATAGTAGAACAATATTCATATACATGAACATGTTTATAATGTAGTTCATAATATGTATATTTTTAGATGAGAAGCATATATATATATATATATATATATTATATTTGTACATTGGGATGTGTGCCTATAATTATAGTTTATTGACTGTAAATTAAGTCATAGAAATCCTAAGGGATAGGACACTATCATTATATGCACAGCCTCCCAAAAGTATAATAAGTTGTATAAATGGAAGATTATGTTTCATATTATTTTGTTTATGAGGTGTTTTGATCTTTGAAATTATTATGGTTGGATATTTTGTATTGAGTAATTATATAAAAATAATGGACTATGATATGTTAATCATCATATAATGTACTACATTTGAAATTATTTTGAAAATTAGAAACATACAGTTTAAATATATATTATACCCGATTGGTATAAACTATATTTGTTATGCTTATTATTTATGAGATAAATAATATAATTGATATTCATTCATATATTTGACAAACTAAATGTATGTATTTTGATTATTCTTATAAATAGCATGTTTTATATTTGTTATTAGGAAGTAATATGTATGAATCTATTGGTTATATATACTAATCAAATATCACATTACTGATACTAATTAATTAGTGAGACAGACTTCATTAGATTACTTAACATCACTAATGTCAGATGAAGGTAATCCAATCAAGTGGTGTGTATGAATTTGATTGATCCTAGAAATCAATAACTATTGAAAACTTTGGCAAAAATAATGTTTAGTTAAACATTATCATTTTATATGTATGATTTACATGTTTATGTGATATCATGTTACAATGTATTTCTTTATGGTACATATCATTTGTTAGAAATATTACAACACAGGGGTACTAGCTTGTCTCTATAGATTCCCAAATTGTCACTATTTATCCATTTCTGATGGGAGGGCCATTCCTTAATGGGAAATTGTGCAAGAGATTGAGGGTCAATAGTTGGTGTGGAAAAGTGCTCAAATGATGCTCTCTTTCCCCACAATAGTATTTATTTGGAGACTACACTTGAGATTACCATAGATACTAGAGTTTGGGAAACTCATAATCTGTGGAGCCTTGTATCCTGTATCATATATTATATTTATTATAATTAAAACATTATTCCTGATGAAATGTAATTATTTACTCATTGTACATTGAAAAGAGTGGATGTATTATTATACCAACCATGGTTAAAAATCTATAATTATTTTCTATATTTAATTATGTTTTGTTTCATATGATGATGGTGATTAGTAACAGATAGATGTTACATATTTATTATATAGTTAACATACTTAGTGTTATACTTGGATCATTAATTAGATTCTCATGATGAAATTAAATGAAATAATATGTAGATTAAATTTTAAAAATATATATTACATTATTCTAAGTTAATTCTAATGGAGATGTTACATGTGATATCAGAGCTATGACTCAAACTCTAGGATTTAATGAGTCCACTAATAGTTGTATATCCTTCTATTTATCAGAAAGAAAAATGGTGCAAGCTAGAGTATCTAGTGAAGGTCCATTGGATGGCAATAACAAAAACCCTTTGTTTGATCCTAACCAATCTGTTGTTGAGTAAACAACAAAGTTAGATCAATTTTTTATAGCTATGAATGAGACTAGAGACTAAATTATATCCCTAGAATAGGAAATTCATGGACATGAAAAGGAAGCCCATCAGAATGTGCCTAAAGATCATCCTACTAAGAAGTAAAAACCTCAAGAGTAAATACATGAGAAAGTTACTCAAGATGTGAGAGCACATGTAGTCACAGAATTGGTTAGAGATATGAAAAAGGTGAATCCACCTAAGTTTGATGAAATTGTTATGGTAGATGGAGATGAAGCATGGTTGACTAAGATGTAAAGCATTTTGAGATTTGAAACTATTCTGAGGTCACTAAATCTATTTGGAGAGCTTAACAGTTAGCTAGTGAAGTAGCTACATGATGGGCCAACAAGAAGTTAGAAAAAAATCTTAACTCAACCACCACTACTTGGGAGCAGTTTGTGACATTGTTCAGATCATGGTAGTTTTCACAATTATATTTTGACCAAAATCTTATGGACTTTTAGAATCTAAAGCAAGGAGACCTATCAGTGAATGAGTACTAGGAATATTTCACCAAACTTTTGAAGTATGTGCCTTAGTATTAGGCTAATTAGAGGTTCAAAATTAGGAAGTTTATCATGGGATTGAAACCCCATATTAGTGGATAAGTGGATATTCATAGACCATATACCATAAACCAAGTCTCTGAGAAGGCAATCAAATAGGAATAAAAATTTAATTTTTTTGCTCATGTCAAAGATAGGTTTAAGAAAAAGTTAAGAAGTTATAAGCCAACTTTCAAAAAGAAGAACTAAAAGTAGAAGAGTGGAGTCTCTAAGAGTCAATTAAAGAGTCAAAATTCCATATTTACCAATAGTTCAAGTAATCAAAAACTGGGTAATAGTTTCAAAGGTAGTTTCACAATAAACCAATAGTCTGACAAGAAGGGGCCACCTGGAATTGATTTGTTTTTTAAGGTGACCATTTTGCTCATTAGTGTACCTAGGATAAGTAAAGTAATAAAGGTTTTTCTCCTCAACAAGGAACATCTCATCAATGTATTCATGTGACAGTTGATAATCAACAAGATAAATTTTAAGCTCCACCTATAGAACTATCATGTATTTTGTTTGAACATCTAATTTCCATTTTGATAGATACAGGAGCTACTAAATTTTTTATAGCTCCTAAAATTTTAAATAAGTTATTTATAAAATTTGGAGTGATGGAAAATGCATGATCAGTATAATATGGGAATGAGATAAAGGTTAAAATTGGCATATGTTTAGTTAAAGTTGAGATTAGGTTACTCAAATTCAAAATAGTAGTGAATATTTATGTAACATCACTAAGATCATATGATGTGATATTAGGATTCAATTATCTTTCAAAGCATAAGGCCAAGGTTGATTGTTATCTAAATAAGGTTGAGTGTCTAGATGATTTTTAAATTAGACACAAATAAAAGGTGATAAAAGAGAGTTGAAGCTTATGTAAATTTATACAATGCAACTCAAAAAGGTTCAAGGAAAAGGATGCTACGCATTTATTTTCAAGATAAATAAAATGTAAGAGTCTAAGGAACTATCCCTTGAATATTATTCATTCCTTATAAATTTTCATGATGTGTTTCTATAGGATTTTCTAGGATTGCCTCCTGGACAAGAGTTTGATTTCTCAATTGATATCATACTTGGATTGAAACCTCAGTATAAAGAACCATATAAGATGACAACCATTGAATTAGTTGAATTGAAGGCTCAACTTCAAGAATTATTTTCAAAAGGGTTAATCAAGCCAAGTGTGACACCATGAGGTACACCAATTGTCTTTTTCAAAAAGAAGGATGGTATTCTTTGGCTTTGTATCAATTATAGGTATTCTTTGGCTTTGTATCGATTATAGAATATTGAATAAGAAAAATATCCAAATAGGTGTTTGCTACCTCAAATATATGATCTTTAGAATAAAATGTGAGGAGCAACGATCTTTTATAATATTGATCTTAAAGGAGGATATCATCAGTTGAAGATTAAAGACAAAGATATTCTAAAGATAGTGTTTAAAATTTGTTCTAGGCATTATAAGTTCATAGTGTTGCCATTTGGGTTAATAAATGCTTTGGTAGCATTTATGAATATCATTAATAATGTGTTTAGATATTATCTAGATCATTTTTTTTGGTCTTTCTTGATGACATTCTTATATATTCTAAGAATGAAGAGGAGCATATTCAACATTTGGAACTAGTTTTGCAACAGTTACAGAAGCAAAAGTTATATGGCAAGTTGTCCAAGTGTGCATTATTCTAAAAGAGAATACAATATCTAGGACATATTATCTCTAAAAATGGTATTTCAATAGATATGACAAAGATAAGAGCCATTATGTAGTGGTCGACACCAAAGAATGTCCATGAAATAATAAGTTTTATGGGATTAACAGGTTATTACAGGAAGTTTATTTTAAATTTTTCCAAAATAGCTAATCTAATTACCTCTCTACAATACAAGTACCATTCTCTAGGATATTTCTTTAAACCATAAATAGCTTTCTTTAACTTGTATACAAAATGTTCATTACCTTGTTTAATAAAACTAGGGAGTTGAGACATGTAAATTTCTTCATGCAAGTCACCATTTGAGAAAGCACTCTTAACATCCATTTGATAAATAGACCAATGCATGAGTAGCTAAAGCTATAACAATTTTAATTGTGGGAATCTTAGCAATAGGAGTAAAAATTTCATTATAGTCAATTTCTTCAATTTGAGAAAAACCTCTAGCAAATAGTCTAGATTTACTATAGACACCAATATTGTGTCGACTCCCCTTGGTCCCTTACACACTTTATTAATTTAAAATAAACTACTTATTTTAAATTAATGACATCACCTAGACACCTCACCTTGGACACCTCTCCCTAAGACCATTTCCTACCCTATGAGTCACCCTAAGACTAAGTCATCCAAATCCTAACTACCCATGACTTATTCTCACTCCCTATTAACCTCCTAACTAACTCTCGTGCCTAATAAACTCGTATTTTGATCATTCTCCAATGAAAAATGCACTTGGTAGATGGAGGAATGGGAAAAGGGCTAAAAATATCCCTTTTACCCATTTTTTAGCCACCAACATCGATCAACTATCGGTCGACACCGACGGTATCACCGACGTCGGTTACATAAACTGAGTTCTAACATTGAGTTATCCCTTTGGTTGCCTCTTTGCATATCGATGCCCACACTCTAAGACCAAACATCAGAATTTGACCATCACTCTCTTGGCTACAGATACTCTGCACAAGTCACTCCAGACATTGGATTGAAAACATTGTACGAGGTCCTCGACATCAGCCACAATAGGAATAAGCACTCTGGCACCTCTAGTTCTTCATCTAAATAGAGCTAAGTATTCTTCTGTCTCATTTCAATATTTCAGAATACATTGGTAATTAGTTTCCATTTTCTACTTCTAAGTACTATTGATAGACCAGACCTGACTTCTTTCGTGGAGAGGCTGAAAAGCCTTCCCCTTATCCTTACCCTCTTTTCACCCCTGTCCTCTACCTTTGCTCTTCCTTAGACCCTATTCACTTTCCTACAACCCTGCACAAACCTTTAAACTCCCAGACCCTTCTGTCGACCATAGACATATTATAAAACCCATTCCAGGCCCATTGCCCCTACCGACATTGGCAGCATAATCGATGTTGGCATCATTTACCAACCGACATCAGCAGAACTACCGACGTCGATGACTGTGATAGACTGACTGCTAAGAACAGGCATGCATTATCTATTTTTCTCTTTCTTACTCTTTCATCATTTCTTATATAATAACAATTTTTTCATCAAATAGTGGACTGTCATCCCTTATGGATCTTTACGCTTCTGGGACTGAGCGCGTAGCTTGGCAGTCCACCATATCTTATTCTAACATATTTTGTGTTTAAGTCTTATTCCTTCTACAGTTGTTTCCTCCATAGCCAAAGAGGAGCTCCTACAAAGCTTGGATACGGTGCTCAACTTAATCCGGGTAACATCAAACCCCTGACCCTTAACTTTAGTTTCTTCTTCTTCTGAATGTAATTAGCAAAAAATGTAGAGAAACATTCTAGCACACCCGGTGGGACCCTGGAGTTTTCCTTGGGTTAATTCTTCTAAAAAGCAAATTTTCATATAGATGCATTAGGAAAATATTCTCTTCTTACATCCTTCTTCTATCTCTTTATTTCAAAAAGAAATCATAAGCGGAAGTTAAAAAGAATATCTCTCTTTTTCTTCTTGTCACTTCTTGCCTGCATCTTAGAGTAGTGAAAAATTTCATACTCTTAACCTCTTCTCAATTGTTTGCATTTGAACAAAATATTTCAATTTGGGTTAAAAAAACTATTGCATTTCATTCCTGCTTGAATGCATATTTAGCTCACTTAGTAATTAAAAGCACTATAAATAAATCGTAGTGCATAAATGTTACACAACTAGACCACAATCACATCAAATTAAACACTTAAACATACTTGAGACAAGGCCCGTCTAGGATTTCATCACCTAGCAGATACCTTACCCTTCCTGGTGATCCTACTTGGACTTCACTACCAAGAGGAGGACCCACTCTGTTCTCTGGCAGAGTATAAACTATAGGCAAAGTATATATTGGCTAAGCGGCCCAGCTCAGCTCTGGGTTCGTGAAGTGAAGGGAGCAAGCACCAGCACCAGGCCACGTACTGAACCTAACATAGATTTTTGAGCACCAAAACATAACCCGAAACCAACCATAGACTTCCTCTTTAGGACCCATTCTAAAAGCCCAATTCCCAAACATATTCTTCTAAGGCATAAGCCACCACGACTCTAAAATTTATTCTTAGGAATTTGACATTTTAGAGGTTGTTTGCCATCATCTATTTTGTTGTTTTTATCTGATTTTTTGAGCTGGTAAGGTCGCATCATTCTGAGGTCTAAAAACAACTCAAAATTTCTCTTTCTTTCATAAAAATATCAGTTTTCTATGTTTTTGGAATTACATAGAAACTGACATCAATTTTTCCATCGACATCGACAACCCAGCTTCACCAACATCGGTTATTCCACTGACCTCGGCAACATTTCATAACCGACATCGGTTAGGAAACTGACGTCGATCACTGTCAACAAATTTTCTTTCCAAACAGCAAGCTTAAAACCCAATTTTTTTGTTGTTAAACACAAATTCTGGTTTTCTAAAACTGAAACACACAATTTTTAGAATCTGAACCCCCTTTGCCTTAGATGGTTTTGACATGCAGTCAAGCCAAATCTCTTGTTGACCATGCAAGGCAACATCCACTCCCACCTTTGCCTTCTATACCAAGTCATCTAATGGAGTATACTTCAGACACTGAGCATACTCCTATCTAACCTACCCCAAATCAACCTCCTATTATTCCCGCAAGGGATCAAGACTTTGAGAGATTCCTTGACCTCAACGTCAAGGCTCTCCAACATTATCTCCCTAGAAGCCAAACGCGAGATCCTTCAGGTAATCCTGTTTATGGGATGCCAACTTCCTTGACTAAAGTGGCAATGATATCAATAGCCTCCATTACCCAACCTATGGTCACTCAGGCCATTTCCTTGACTAGTAACCCAACCATGGCCAATGTTCAAGATTTGGCCTCACTTTCTATTTCTAGACCTACCTCCATCAGGGTTTCCATACCACCACAACAACAAAAAATGCAACCAAGTTCGACACCATTCCAGAACTTGATGGTCTCTATCCCACCCACTCTTGCACCCATAGATACAAGAGTGACCACTTATCCTTTCACTAGTGTTGCCGCCATCCAACCACCCTTGGTGACATCTAGTCATGTTGTGCCCCCCAACTTCACGGCATAAGCCCCCTTAGTCTCAACATCAGTCGCTATGACGAACTACCAATATGTTACACCTACACAAATGCAACCAATTACATCATATGCCCCTACCAACACCTTCTAGGCACCCTATAACTTAGGGGATGCCCCTCTTGCCAATCCATCTACCAATATAATTAAGATGTTGATGGATAAGATGTCCAACCTTAAGACATCCATTTCAGGTTCGAAGAATGTTCTTTCATACAAACAAATTTGCAATGAACCCATTCACCCTTCAGTCCCTATTCGACCATACCATATCCAGTGGGAACTCTGAAAATTTACTCGCTTTTAGAGTAAAAAGGACCCACAAAAACATCTGCGAGTGTTTAGACACGCTTGCTACCTCATAGTGCATGATGATGCATTATTACTTCTCACATTCCCCATGTCACTTTCTGGTGCCGCTCTTGATTGGTATAGCTCCATTACTAGTAATTCTCTCTTTACCTTCACTCAACTCACCCAGCAATTCCTCGACCATTTCTCAATCAACATCACCAAGAAGGTCTCCATCACAGACCTTTATTCTATTAGACAATTTGACGATGAATCAATAGCAGACTTTGTCGCCCATTGGAGAGGTTTAATCAACCAACTCTCCTTTTCATTACCTCAACTTGAGCTCATTGAGCTCTTTTCAAGAGCATGTGCCAAACACATCTCATCCACTTTGCGGGTTCAAACTTTCCACACATTTGATGAAGCTTTCACCATGGCTCGAAAGCTTAAACTCCACGCGGTCGAAGAGGATAGAGTTAAATTGCGTAGTAAAAATACCAAGGCAAAATCCAATGACCCTTCATCTTCCAAATCTTCTTCTTCCCATTCCAAGTCTAAGGGATCGGTGAACGTTGTGGTCCTTAGATCATCATCTTCTACCACAACTAACCAATCTGAACCTTCCACATCACAAAACATCACAAAATAATTCCAACAATAGTATATACAGCGTCAATACACTCCAATAGGAGAATCATACGCTTCCGTATTGGATAAATTAGTGAAGCAGGGGGTCCTCAATCTCCCTCAAATTTGACCTATCCAATTTAACCCCTCACAAGCCATCCCTGCATGGTATAGGGAAAATGACTTTTGTAACTATCACCGTGTCAACGGTCATGACACAGACAATTGCAAAACCCTCAAAAATGTTATTCAAGACATGTTAGACAAAGGGGATCTTGTTTTGGATAACCCAAATGCGTCGGCTAACCAAAACATAGATATCTTTAGGCAACCATTCCCTAACCATCCCCCAAGTCAAAACAATGTTCAGACCATGACCAATGACCCCCAAGAGTGCAATATATGCACAGTCGACATGGTTTTTCCTTTTATTCCTAACCAACCTCTCCCACAATCTGAAGAGGTTAGTCAACCCATTTCTCCACCACGGGTAGAAGAGCCTATTCTACCCATATCACCCCCACGACATCAAACACCTCCTCCACACATACTTCTACCTCATGAGGAACCCATATTACCTATTCTTCTTGCCCCAACCTTCCCTCTTCTTCTACCATTGGAAGAAGTTACCATTCCTACCCCATGCCCTCATGTAGAAGGGGCCATAATCCCTCTACTTCACCCTTTAGAGGAGCCTTCCTCTCCTATTTGTCCTCCACCAATGGAGGATAGTCCTCCATCCACCCCTCTTTCACACGTAGGAGAGTCTACTTTGACCTCTCCCTTATTGGAGGATGCTTTGACGATACCAATGCCACTGGCCCTACCCTCATCCTTCCTATTACTAATGGAGGATCATATTTTTCCTGCTCCTAGACCACACATGGAAGGCATGATCATCCCTGTGCTCTATCCTCTCAAAGAGCCACACTCTCCAATTCCTTCTCCGCTGAGAGAAGAACTTGCTGTCTCACCCACTTCAGCTGAAGAAAATCCAGTGACAGTTTTCTCTCACCTTTGGCCTGAGATTACTATGTCCAACACGTTTCTGCTCTCACAATCACCCAAATCCTCCAAAAGACCAACTGTAAGACCTCGCATGATGTCACCTAAACCTTTCTCTCGATTGGCAGAAACCTTAGGATTTCTCCATTCTAGGAACCTAAAACATGAGGCACTATGGGAGCGACTTAAGGCTCCTTATCTTACATATCCCACTTCATCTTATACTACCAACCCTTTCGCGACAGCTTACCCCAAAGCCTCTGATAAGGATTAGGCTTCCACCCCTAAATCATTAAAAGCTCAACCTTCCACATCTGAACCAAAAACCTCACAGGGGTCCACCATGTTGAAATAGATTAAATCTCTCGGTGTTTGCCTGGTATCAAACCTTACTCACCCACAAGTGAAGTTAGATTTGCACCTCACCCCACACAATATTGGTCCTCACACTAAACCAAAGAAGGCTGCTAAACCACGTCAGTCTATTCCTCCCCCAACCAAAAAGGTGGTACAAAAAACTCCCCCACCTTCACCATTGCCTTCTATCTTGGGTTCACATCCTTCTACTTTAACAGGATTGCTCCCTATTCCAACAACTCATAAAAACAAACTACCTCCATTACTCCATCTACCCGTTAACAACATACTTCCTCCAAAAAATTTGACACCTCTCATCAAGAAAGTGTCATCTATGCATGTGGCCACACCACCACCTAAAAAGGTGGTACAAAAAACTCCCCCTACAACTCCTAAATAGAAGTTGTCAACCCTTACTACACCAACGAGTGTAAACCCATTAGTGGGGTCTTATGCTTTGCTATTACGTCAATTGTTGTAGTCTTCTAGCATCATTTTCCTGCCTATTAAGCCATACTAATAGACTACTCCCTTGAAGGACAGCTATTCAAAGCTATCAAAACATACAAAGCAGAATATAGACCACTCCCTTGAAGGATGGCTATGCCCAAATTTTGCTACCATAATAGCACCCTCTCGGAAGCTGCCCACATCGATCATCTTCACATGACCACAAAACAAGACAACATCCCCAAGTAGACTTCCCGCATTGATCAGTCTACCAAAAAAAAACCACTGACTAACAAACTATTAAGTCATGGACTTGCCTATAGTCATTCTCAAGGTCACCTATAAAAGGGGCAAAGTTATCCCTACTAAAAAGGGTTATGTTATCCTCACATATCACATAATCACACCTATTACCCCAACATACTCAAGGGACTTTGAGCTCACTTACCGTCAAGTGATTTGAGTACTTCTCTAACACAGACCAATGGTCAAAAGACATAATGCATGAACGGGGATTTTGTTTCCAACAACCCTATCTATGTTATCACTATGGTCTAGGTCAATGAAAGAACAAAATGCCTTTCACTTCTTACATGCCTTTGTCACATACAACCAAACCATCTACCAAACCAAATCAAACCCAACCAAACCAAACCAAACCACACCAAACCAAACCAAGTCAAACCCAATCCATAACCTACCCACTTCTTCCCTTTTGGGGAGAACTACATTGGCCTGAGGCCCTCGCATGGGCTATGTAGGCAACACTAAGTTGACATAAGGTCTTCTGAGGTTAGCTCGGCCATTCGTTCATTTGTCTCCCTGATGAACCAACCATATAACTTTTAACCATGACCTAACCTAGTCAAAACCAATCCCTAACCTACCCTCTTCTTCCCTTTTAGGGAGAAATACATTGGCCTGAGGCCCTTAAAATAGGGGCTATGTAGGTAGCACTCAGTTGACATGGGGTCTTCTAAGGTTAGCTCGGCCATTCGTTCATTCGTCTACCTAATGAACCAACCATATAACCTTTAACCATGACCTAACCTAGTCAAAACCAATCCATAACCTACCCTCTTCTTCCCTTTTGGGGAGAACTACATTAGCCTGAGGCCCTTGAAATAGGGGCTATGTAGGTAACACTCAGTTGACATGGGGTCTTCTGAGGTTAGCTCAGCCATTCATTTGTCCATCTACCTATGGACCAACTATCTAAACCAGCCCAAAATCATGACCAAACAACCATCTCGAACACTGTAGAAGTCACATTAGACTTCTCATAGGGCATATTGGAGATCGTATACATCTCCCTAACCATAACAAACAACACTTGAGATCACTTATATCTCATCCTGACTCGACCAATGACCTTGGAGATCGTGACTATCTCCTCAGACCATGACCACTTTTGAGACAACTTTGCCTTGGTTATTTGGATTGCATATATGCTACCTCACAAATAGTTATCAAATTATACGCATCCCACATTATGACCCTCACATGTATTATCAGATCACGACCAAGTTGATCCCTAATATTTGTAACATTTTTGTGTTTTCTAGGAGCACTTCCTAGCCTAGATACTTGAAACATGACGACCATTAGAGTTACAGCTTTGATCGATTAACCCAATCAGCTATGACCAAAAAGTTGGGGACCAGTTACTTTGATTTTAGTACTCCTGAACCATTGGAGCTACAGCTTTGATCATTTAACCCAATCAGCTATCACTAATAAGTTAGGGACCAGTTATTTCAATTTTAATGCTCTTTGAACTTGGCTACAATAATTTGACCTGCCTATCACGTGAAGTGGCATATGCACAATCTCAACTATTGCAGCATTCACATTCCAACTTCACCATACCCAACCACTACCTATCAAATTGGCAACTAATTTTAGATTGCCCTCTCTCGATTCCCACTTTGAGGGGGAATACCTTATCCCATACCTGGGGCAACCTACACCTTATCCCATACCTAGGGCAACCTACACTTATTTTTGTCTTGCAGTTTGTCAGAACAACCAACAAGACAAAAAGAGGCAAATGTAGACACCAATATTGTGTCAACTCCCCTTGGTCCCTTACACACTTTATTAATTTAAAATAAACTACTTATTTTAAATTAATGACATCACCTAGACACCTCACTTTGGACACCTCGCCCTAAATCCATTTCCTACCCTATGAGTCACCCTAAGACTAAGTCATCCAAATCCTAACTACCCATGACTTATTCTCACTCCCTATTAACCTCATAACTAACTCTCATGCCTAATAAACCCATATTTTGACCATTCCAATAGTAAATGCACTTGGAAGATGGAGGAACGGGCAAAGGGCTAAAAATAGCCCTTTTACCCATTCTCTAACCACTGACGTCAGTCAACTATCGGCCGATGCTAGTGGTATCACCGATGTCAGTTACATAAACCGAGTTCTAACATTGAGTTAGCCCTCTGGTTGCCTTTTTGCATATCGATGCCCACACTTTGAGACTAAGCATCAAAATTTGACCATCCCTCTCCTAGCTACAGATACTCTACACAAGTCACTCCAGACATTGGATTGAAAACATTGTACGAGGTCCTCGACATCAGCCACAATAGGAATAAGCACTCTGGCACCTCTGGTTCTTCATCTAAGCAGAGCTAAGTATTCTTCTATCTCATTTCAATATTTTAGAATACATTGGTAATTAGTTTCCATTTGCTACTTCTAAGTAATGTTGAGAGACCAGACTCGACTTCTTCCGTGGAGAGGCTGAAAAGCCTTCCCCTTATCCTTACCCTCTTTTCATCCCTGTCCTCTACCTTTGCTCTTCCTTAGACCCTATTCACTTTCCTACAACCTTGCACAAACCTTTAAACTCCCAAACCCTTCTTTCAACCATAGACATATTCCAAAACCTGTCCAAGGCCCATTGCCCCTACCGACATCGACAGAACTACCGACGTCGGTGACTGTGACAGACTGACTGCTAAGAACAGGTACGCATTATTTATTTTTCTCTTTCTTAGTCTTTCATCATTTCTTTTATAATAACAATCTTTTCATCAAATAGTGGACTGTCATCCCTTATGAAGCTTTACGCTTTTGGGACTGAGCGCGTAACTTGGCAGTCCACCATATCTTATTCTAATATCTTCTGTGTTTAAGTCTTATTCTTTCTACAGGTGTTTTCTCCACAGCCAAAGAGGAGCTCCTACAATGCTTGGATACGGTGTGTAACTTAATCTGGGTAACATCAAACCCCTGACCCTTAACTTTAGTTTCTTCTTCTTCTGAATGTAATTAGAAAAAAATGTAGAGAAACATTCTAGCACGCCCGGTGGGACCCTGGAGTTTTCCTTGGGTTCATTCTTCTAAAAAGCAAAATTTCATATAGATGCATTAGGAAAATATTCTCTTCTTGCATCCTTCTTCTATCTCTTTATTTTGAAAAGAAATCATAAGCAGAAGTTAAAAAGAATATCTCTCTTTTTCTTCTTGTCACTTCTTGCCTGCATCTTAGAGTAGTGAAAAATTTCATACTCTTAACCTCTTCTCAATTGTTTGCATTTGAACAAAAATATTTCAATTTGGGTTAAAAAAACTATTGCATTTCATTCCTACTTGAATGCATATTTAGCTCACTTAGTAATTAAAATCATTATGATTAAATCATAGTGCACAAATGTTACACAGCTAGACCACAATCACATCAAATTAAACACTTAAACATACTTGAGACAAGGCCTGTCTAGGATTTCATCACCTAGCGGATACCTTACCCTTCTTGGCGATCCTACTTGGACTTCACTGCCAAGAGGAGGACCCACTTTGTTCTCTGGCAGAGTATAAACTATAGGCAAAGTATATATTGGCTAAGCGGCCCAGCTCGGCTCTGGGTTCGTGAAGTGAAGGGAGCAAGCCCCAGCACCAGGCCACGTACTGAACCTAACACAAATTTTTGAGCACCAAAACATAACCTGAAACCAACCATAGACTTCCTCTTTAGGATCCGTTCTAAAAGCCCAATTCCCAAACATATTCTTCTAAGGCATAAGCCACCACGACTCTAAAATTTATTCTTAGGAATTTAACATTTTATGAGTTGTTTGCCATCATCTATTTTGTTGTTTTTATCTAATTTTTTGAGCTAGTAAGGTCACATCATTCTGAGGTCTAAAAACAACTCAAAATTTCTCTTTCTTTCAAAAAAAATATCAGTTTTCTGTGTTTCTAGAATTACACAAAAATTGACATTAGTTTTTCCACCGGCGTCAGCAACCCAGCTTCACCAACATCGGTTATTCCACCGACCTCGGTAACATTTCATAACCGACATCGGTTAGGAAATCGACGTCAGTCACTATCAACAAATTTTCTTTCCAAACAACAAGCCTAAAACCTAACTTTTTTGCTGTTAAACACAAATTCTAGTTTTCTAAAACTGAAACACACAGTTTTTAGAATCTGAACCCCCTTTGCCTTGGATGGTTTTGACACGCAGTCAAGCCAAATCTCTTGTTGACCACGCAAGGCAATAGCCACTCCCACCTTCGCCTTCTATACCAAGTCATCTAATGGAGTATAATTCAGACACTGAGCATACTCCTATCCAACCTACCCCAAATCAACCTCTTATTATTCCCATAGGGGATCAAGACTTTGAGAGATTCCTTGACCTCAATGTCAAGGCTCTCCAACATTATCTCACTAGAAGCCAAACACGAGATCCTTCAGGTAATCCTAGTTATAAGATGCCAACTTCCTTGACTAAAGTGGCAATGATATCAACAACCTCCATTACCCAACCTATGGTCACTCAAGCCATTACCTCGACTAGTAACCCAACCATGGCCAATGTTCAAGATTTGGCCTCACCTTCTATTTCTGGACCTACCTCCATCAGGATTTTCATACCACCACAACCACAAACAATTCAACCAAGTTCGACACCATTCTAGAACTTGATTGTCTCTATCCCACCCACTCTTGCACCCATAGATACAAGAGTGACCACTTATCCTTTCACTAGTTTTGCCGCCATCCAACCACACTTGGTGACATCTAGTCATGTTGTGCCCCCCAACTTCACGACACAAGCCCCCTTGGCTCAACATCAGTCCCTATGACGAACTACCAATATGTTACACCTACACAAATGTAACCAAGTACGCCATACGCCCCTACCAATGCCTTCCAGGTACCCTATAACTTAGGGTATGCCCCTCCTGCCAATCCATCTATCGATCTAATTAAGATGCTGATGGATAAGATGTCCAACCTTGAGACATCTATTTCAGGTTTGAAGAATGTTCTTTCATACGAACAGATTTGCAATGAACCCATTCACCCTTCAGTCCCCATTCGACCATACCCTAGCCAGTAAGAACTCCCAAAATTTACTCGCTTTTAGAGTAAAGAGGACCCACAACAACATCTGTGAGCATTTAGACACGCTTGCTACCTCATTGCACATGATGATGCATTATTACTTTGCACATTCCCCATGTCACTTTCTAGCACTGCGCTTGATTGGTATAGCTCTATTACCAGTTATTCTCTCTTTACCTTCACTCAACTCGCTCAGCTATTCCTCAACCATTTCTCAATCAACATCACCAAGAAGGTCTCCATCACAGACCTTTATTCTATTAGACAATTTGATGATGAATCAATAGCAGACTTCATCGCCCGTTGGAGAGGTTTAATCAACCAACTCTCCTTTTCATTACCTCAACCTGAGCTCATTGAGCTCTTTTCAAGAGCATGTGCCAAACACATCTCATCCACTTTTTGGGTTTAAACTTTTCGCACATTTGATGAAGCTTTCACCATGGCTCGAAAGCTTGAAATCCGTGCGGTCAAAGAGGATAGAGTTAAATTGCGTAGTAAAAATACCAAGGCAAAATCCAATGACCCTTCATCTTCCAAATCTTCTTCTTCCCATTCCAAGTCGAACGGATCAGCGAATGTTGTGGTCCTTAGATCATCATCTTCTACCACAACTAACCAATCTGAACCTTCCACATCACAAAACAATTCCAACAACGGTATATACAGCATCAATACACTCTAATAGGAGAATCATACACTTCCGTATTGGATAAATTAGTGAAGCAAGGGGTCCTCAATCTCCCTCAAATCTAACCTATCCAATTTAACCCCTCACAAGCCATCCCTACATGGTATAGGGAAAATGACTTTTGTAATTATCACCGTGTCAATGGTCATGACACAGACAATTGCAAAACCCTCAAAAACATTATTCAAGACATGTTAGACAAAGGGGATCTTGTTTTGGATAACCCAAATGCGTCGGCTAACCAAAACATAGATATCTTTAGGCAACCATCCCCCAAGTCAAAATAATGTTCATACCATGACCGATGACCCCCAAGAGTGAAATATAAGCACGGTTGACATGGTTTCTCCTTTTATTCCTAACCAACCTCTCCCACAATCTGAAGAGGTTAGTCAACCCATTTCTCCACCATGGGTAGAAGAGCCTATTCTACCCATATCACCCCCACGACATCAAACACCTCCTCCACACATACTTCTACCTCATGAGGAACCCATATTACATGTTCCTCTTGCCCCGACCTTCCCTCTTCTTCTACCATTGGAAGAAGTTACCATTCCTACCCCACACCCTCATGTAGAAGGGGCCATAATCCCTCTATTTCACCCTTTAGAGGAGCCTTCCTCTCATATTTGTCCTCCATCGATGGAGGATAGTCCTCCATCCACCCCTGTTTCACACGTAAGAGAGTCTACTTTGACCTCTCCCTTATTGGAGGATGCTTTGACGATACCAACGCCACTGGCCCCACCCTCATCCTTCTTATTACCAATGGAGGATCCTACTTTTCTTTCTCTTATACCACACATGGAAGGCACAATCATCCCTGTGCTCTATCCTCTCAAAGAGCCACATTCTCCAATTCCTTCTCCGTCGAGAGAAGAACTTGTCGTCTCACCCACTTCAGCCGAAGAAAATTTGGTGAAAGTTTTCTCTTGCCTTTGGCCCGAGATCACTACATCCAACATGTTTCCACTCTCGCAATCACCCAAATCCTCCAAAAGACCGATTGTAAGACCTCACGTGACGTCACCTAAACCTTTCTCTCGATTGGCAAAAAACTTAGGATTTCTCCATTCTACGAACCTAAAACATGAGGTGCTATGGGAGTGACTTATGGCTTCTTATCTTACATATCCCACTTCATCTTATACTGCCAACCCTTCTACGACAACTTACCCAGAAGCCTCTAATAAAGATCGGGCTTCCACCCCTAAATCATCAGAAGCTCAACCTTCCACATCTGAACCAAAAACCTCGCAGGGGTCCACCATGCCGAAACAAATTAAATCTCTCGGTGTTCACTCAGTATCAAACCTTACTCACCCATAAGTGAAGTTAGATTTGCACCTCGCCCTGCACAATAGTGGTCCTCGCACTAAACCAAAGAAGGTTGCTAAACCACGTCAGTATATTCCTCCCCCAACCAAAAAGGTGGTACAAAAAACTCCCACACCTTTACCATTGCCTTCTATCTTGGGTCCACATACTTCTACTTTCACAGGATTGCTCCCTATTCCAACACCTCATAAAAACAAACTGCCTCCATTACTCCATCTACCCATCAAAAACATACTTCCTCCAAAAAAATTGACACCTCTCATCAAGAAAGTGTCATCTACGCGTGTGGCCACACCACCACCTAAAAAGGTGGTACGAAAAACTCCCCTTACAACTCCTAAACAGAAGTTGTCAACCCCTACTACACCAACGAGTGTAAACCCATTAGTAGGGTCTTATGCTTTGCTGTTACGCCAATTGTTGCAGTCTTCTAACATCATTTTCCCACCTATTAAGCCATACCAACCTCTCGAATCAAAACTATTTTGGTTCGACGACACTCAAATCTTTGCATATCATCACACACCTGGGCATGATACTGAGCGTTGATGCACTCTTAAAGTTGTCATCCACCAACACCTAAAAAGTGGCACCCTTCTTATTAAAGATTCTCTTGACCACCCTTTCAAAAAACCACTGACACCATCCCATGCCTCCCAAACCTCTTCACCTTCATCGGGATCCCATCATTAGACTATAGTCCCGCTACCACCTTCTCCCCCTTTATTCAAAATCAACATCATTAATTTGGCCACCGGGTCCCAAAATCTAAAGGATAAAGGAAAAGAACATGTTTCTATCCCTTGGACATGTCCATTCGTCAAGCCTTCTCAACCACCAAAACCCAAGATTTCTATCTTGGGCACATCTCAACCAACATCTTTTGAGCCAATTCGTGACTCCATGGTGAAACAACTTCACCAAACCCCTGTGAAGATGTCTTTATATGACCTAATTCAAAGCTCTCCACAACATCACCAAGCCTTAATCAAAGCTTTACAGGCAGTGGAGGTCCAACCTGAAGACCCCCAACCATTGGTTGCTCTAGTCAAATCATTACCCACCATTACCTCCATCACTTTCAGTGATTCTGAGATTCCAGACTACAACCTAAAATATCAGAATCCCACCCTCTTAAACTAAGCCTATCAGGCAAAAGCTTTGCAAGATGCATCTTTACATCGCACTCCTTGTCAAAGAGGAGCTTCAACATCTTCTCTCCGTCTCATTTATCCAACCCATTGATTATCCACAATGGGTGTCAAATATTGTCCCTATCACAAAAGCAACTGGGGGAATTCGACTTTGTACTGACTATCATGACCTCAACCAAGCATTGGCCAAGCATCAACCAACTTCACGTCTAACATCGACCAAAATGTCCTTACAACCAAAATCTGAAAGAGCAAGATTTCAAAATTGGGGATCTCATCCTTAAAGAAAACCAACACGTGACCAATATGGAAAGAAGCCAACGAGGCAAGTTTGCTCTTAATTGGCTCGGACCTTATATCATAATGCACAAGTATAGATCAGGGACTTATCATCTGTCTTCTCTTGAAGGCCAGCCACAACCTGAGCCCCTTAATGCCTTGTATCTACAACCATTCTACTGTTAATCAATTACTCATTCACTTGATATTTAACTTGAGCTCGTCCCTTGAGCAACCCCTGTCATCCTCATTCTTATTCCTTTCAACCCTTTTTCCCCATAAATATTAGTTAACCCTTTTTGCATTAATGCTTTGTCTTACTAAAAAGGAAACCCTTAAACCTCTATAGTCTTGTCCATGACTAAAAGTTCAGTTCAAAAATAAGCAAAACATAAAATTGGGATGCCTAACAAAATATACAAAGGTCATAAACTATAAATGTAGACTTCTCCCTTGAAGGACAGCTGCATTATTACTGTAACTAATAGACTGCTCCCTTGAAGGATAGCTATTCAAAGCTATCAAAACATACAAAGCAGAATATAGACCACTCCCTTGAAGGATGGCTATGCCCAAATTTTGATACCATAACAGCACCCTCTCAGAAGTTACCCACATCAATCAACTTCACATGACCACAAAATAAGACAACATCCCTAAGTAGACTTCTCACATTGATCAGTCTACCAAAAAAAAAACCACTGACTGACAAACTATTAAGTCATGGACTTGCCTATAGTCATTCTCAGGGTCACCTATAAAAGGGGCAAAGTTATCCCTACTAAAATGGGTTACGCTATCCTCACGTATCACATAATCACACCTATTACCCCAACATACTCAAGGGACTTTGAGCTCACTTACCATCAAGTGATTCAAGTACTTATCTAACATAAACCAATGGTCAAACGACGTAATGCATGAATGAGGATTTTGTTTGCAACAACCCTATCTATGCTATCACTATGGTCCAGGTCAATGAAAGAATAAAACACCTTTCACTTCTTACATGCCTTCATCACATACCACCAAATCATTTACCAAACCAAATCAAACCCAACCAAACCAAACCAAACCAAACCAAGTCAAACCCAATCCATAACCTACCCTCTTCTTCCCTTTTGGGGAGAACTACATTGGCTTGAGGCCCTCGCATGGGCTATATAGGCAGCACTTAGTTGACATAGGGTCTTCTGAGGTTAGCTCGGCCATTCGTTCATTCGTCTACCTGATGAACCAACCATATAACCTTTAACCATGACCTAACCTAGTCAGAACCAATCCCTAACCTACCCTCTTCTTTCCTTTTGGGGAGAACTACATTAGCCTAAGGCCCTTAAAATAGGGGCTATGTATGCAGCACTCAATTGACATGGGGTCTTCTGAGGTTAGCTCGGCCATTCGTTCATTCATCTTCCTGATGAACCAATCATATAACCTTTAACCATGACCTAACCTAGTCAAAACCAATCCATAACCTACCCTCTTCTTCCCTTTTGGGGAAAACTACATTGGCCTGAGGCCCTTGAAAAAGGGGCTATGTAGGTAGCACTCAATTGACATGGGGTCTTCTGAGGTTAGCTCGGCCATTCATTTGTCCATCTATCTATGGACCAACTATCTAAACCAACCCAAAATAATGACCAAACAAACAGCCCAAACACTGTAAAAGTCACATTAGACTTCTCATGGGGCACATTGGAGATCATATACATCTCCCTAACCACAACAAAAAACACTTTAGATTACTTATATCTCAGCCTGACTCGACCAATGACCTTGGAGAGCATGACTATCTCCTCAGACCACGACCACTTTCGAGACAACTTTGCCTTGGTTGTTTTGATTGCATATATGTTACCTCATGAATAGTTAGCAAATTTTACACACCCCACATTATGACCCTCACACATATTATCAAATCACGACCAAGCTGATCCCCAATATATGTGACATTTTTGTGTTTTTCGAGAGCACTTCCTAGCCCAGATACTTGGAACACGATGACCATTGGAGTTATAGCTTTGATCGATTAACCCAATCAGCTACGACAAAAAAGTTGGGGACCATTTACTTTGATTTTAGTACTCTTTGACCATTGGAGCTACAAATTTGATCATTTAACCCAATCAGCTACCACTAATAAGTTGGGGACTGATTATTTCAATTTTAGTGCTCCTCGACCTTGCCTGTGATAATTTGACCAGCCTATCACGTGAAGTGGCATACGTGTAATCTCAACTATTGTAGCGTTCACATTCCAACTTCACCATACCCATCTACTACCTATCAAATTGGCAACTGATTTCAGATTGCCCTCTCTCGATTTCTGCTTTGAGGGGGAATACCTTATCCCATACCTGGGGCAACCTACACCTTATCCCATACCTGGGGCAACCTACACTTATTTTTGTCTTGCAGTTTGTCAGAACAACCAACAAGACAAAAAGGGGCAAATGTAAAAACTAATATTGTGTCAACTCCCCTTGGTCCCTTACACACTTTATTAATTTAAAATAAACTACTTGTTTTAATTTAATGACATCACCTAGACACCTCACCTTGGACACCTCACCTTAAGACCATTTCCTACCCTATGAGTCACCCTAAGACTAAGTCCTCCAAATCCTAACTACCCATGACTTATTTTCACTCCCTATTAACCTCCTAACTAACTCTCGTGCCTAATAAACCCATCTTTTGACCGTTCTCCAATGACAAATGCACTTGGCAAATGGAGGAACGGGCAAAGGGCTAAAACTATCCCTTTTACCCATTCTCTAGCTGCCGATGTCGATCAACTATCAATCGATGTTGGCGGTATCACCGACGTCAGTTACATAAACCGAGTTCTAACATTGAGTTATCCCTCTGGCTGCCTCTTTGCATATCGATGCCCACACTCTGAGACCAAGCATCAAAATTCAACCATCGCTCTCCTGGATATAAATAATCTACACAAGTGAAGTCCTGACCCTGCATAGCATGAATCTTTGCTGCTGGTCCCTCTCAAATACCTAAGAACCCACTTCCCTGAATTGGCTCCTAACTCTCTAACAGCACCCACTGCTTGGGCAAACTCAGGTCTATACCAGACCTCATGTGATTTCAGACACTAAACTATCCAGCCCTTGGTGTGCTCTAGTTCTGCATCCTGCGTAATAAACCTCGCCAACACCTAATTCACATTAGCTCCCACTAGAGACAAAATCAACCTATGATCTTCCATGTCTCTCATGCCAAAGAATTTTGTTGTTCTAAATCCTTCATGGCAAACCATTGAACTAATCTTACCCTTAGCTCAGCAAAACCCTGTATGTCTAAACCTGCTAGCAAACCATCCACATACAGTAATAGGATAATGTCATGACCATCATCCACCTGGTAAGACAAACACAATGGTTACACTGACATTGACTAAAGCCCTGCTTTGTCATCCACCTGTCAAAACCTGTACCACTGTCCTGCAGCTTCCTCAAGACCATATGCCCTGGCCTTCCGTCTCACGTGTCCATTCTCTCTATTCTTTAACCAAGGTATCCATTCGTCTCAGTGCTTTCATCCTGGCTAGCAACCCTACCAAATCTCCCATTTGGTCCTGCATCCTATTCATGCCATGCTCCCACTATTTCCTGGATCCTTTCTACTCTGCAATCAGCAACTAGTATAAAGAAGAGGAATAACAAATTTGAAGCTTACTTACACTTTTAGTCCTCCCCATGGGCATTTGAGACTCTTTGACAGCTTGCTATCTGCCCAAAATCTGTCTCAGTGACCGACCTCGGTCACTACACAGTCTACATCCGACTGATGTCGATTCCATGCGACTATCCTTTCTATCGATGCCAATTTTCTGACTGACATCAGTCTTACCTAGTCACTGATGTTGGTTCCCTGACTAACACCAGTAGCTAAACTGCCTGACACCACCAGCTCTGGTCTGCATATGATCGACATCGGCACCTGTCTGTTCGACGCCGATTCCCCTTGACCGATGCCGGTAACTATGTTCACCTGTGAGTGATGAATTTTTACCCGTGAGCTCCTTTGAATCAAAACCCATGTCCAAACTGCCCTGCTCAGAAGTATCCAGCCCCATCCACTGGTCTTTGTCTGTCATCTCCTCTAAAAACACCAAGGCTTTCTAGTTCTTAAGTCTATCAAATACATCAGTCTTCCTTTTCCTGCAATAAACACAATCCTTTCTTGTAGCAACCCACTGCTCACAGAAATCTCGATCTATGCTCTCTGAAGCTGATCTCTTACCATCTGACTTAAGAACATCCATTCCCTTCTCACTTATGTGACCAAGCCTACAAATCCACACCTATGTAATAGAAGTGGAAACAGTAATATAAGTAGATAGATAAAGGATACCTACTTTCTTACCACCCGCTAATTCAAGTGCATCTGTTGTGAGAGTTCTTGTGCATCTCTCATCACCCAACTTTTTTGAAGCAATTAGCCACATCTCCAAGACTGGGACCTGCATGACCTTCTTCAACACCCATGTGTTGGCCACCTGCAATTTCAGCAACACTTCCCCTTTGCCAATACTATGACAAGGCTCACCAACCCCTCTACTTGGGGATACATGGAAAGAGAAAATAGAATCTATTAACCAAGATTCAGCTTTATTTAGAGCATCTTGTGCAACAACCCCTGCAACATCTGCTTCTTCATGTTGATCTGCTACCAACCAACAATCTTTATTTACCTGCTCTTTCTTTCCATAACACCGTAAGTGACCATTCATGCTATTCAGTTTCTCCATTCGTAGCTTACTTTCTTCTGTCATTGCTATACTCCCACTCAATCAAAAACCCCTAAGAGTGACCTATAACCAAACACAAAACCTGCTCCCTGCAACCTTAGCTCTGATACCAATTGTTAGTGGTATCAAGCTATGAGCCAACAACCTGGCTCTGATACCAACTATTAGGAACCCATGGAAGCACAATTGATTACCATATACAAGCAACTTAAGATGCAAAATTAACCAGAAGTAACAAGTAACTAGAAACTAGAAACAACACAGAATATGAGAGACAATACACAACTTGTATTAATACTCATACAAAAAAGAATATAATAAAGAAGATGTCACTTCTTCTTCACCACCTCTCAGAGGCTTCCCACACCTCAAGTGAATAGTAATTCTCTCCTCAAAGCTCTCTCTCTTACGGTCCCAACACATAACTCAAACACAGAGTTGGTGTTCACCTCCAACCAATCAGTATCCACTACTGCCAGTACACCAGTGCTTCACGCACTCCGTAAGTGATCCATGCACTCCAAGTACACAATCATACTTCAATTAGATCTCCCCTGAACTGCAACAACCTGCAACCCAAATGATCTTGCTTATGGAAGGAACTACCTTGCCTTCCTCTCTTGCTCTAGACCGAGTACACACTGTACTCCAAGTAGATCCCACCTGATACTGCTCCCTATTGTGTTGTTGTCCTCCCTAATCTTGCACACCTACAAATCAATCTAGTTCTGCACACCGGCAAACTTGGATCATGCACACACATACACCTACAGATTAATGATCTTACTTACCCATGTAGATCTCTAAAAGTGGCCTTGCAACACCTACTGACCAAGATCCTACACACCTGAAGAACCCTTCTGATTCTCCAAAACTAGCACCCACAGTTGGCACTGCTGTGGAACTAGGAGGAACACCCTTGCTCACTTCACACATAGAAAGAGCTAACTTTTCTTAACTCAAACTAGAACACTTTACAATATAGCCCATGATTCTATTATATAGATATCATGCAAACAATAATTAGACACCTAATTACAATAATTAGATCCGTAGCTTTGAGTATAAAATTGGCTCTCTTCATGCAAACAACCGGTTCGTTAACAAACTGTCCATAACACTCGCAGTTCTGAACCACACAGGCAACCGATGTCGGTCCCTGTCTGCCTAGAGGTGACCGATGCCAGTCGATCCCTGACCGACGTCGGTTGTTGTCTTCACTCTATATGACTGACGTCGGCTGATCAGACTGACGTCAGTTGCTCTACAACTCAGCATCCTCTCTACAACCTCCTCCATGTCTGCATCAGTGAAGCTTTTAGCTCCACAACCTAACACTTTTGATCTTTCTCCAACGGCAAATGCACTTGGCAGATGGAAGAATGGGCAAAGAGCTAAAAATAGCCCTTTTACCCATTCTCTAGCTGTCGACGTCGATCAACTATTAGTCAACGCTGGCGGTATTCACCGACGTCAATTACATAAATCGAGTTCTAACATTGAGTTAGCCCTCTGGCTACCTCTTTGCATATCGATGCCCACACTTTGAGACTAAGCATCAAAATTTGACCATCGCTCTCCTGGATACAGATACTCTACACAAGTCACTCCATACATTGGATTGAAAACCTTCTATACCAAGTCATCTAATGGAGTATACTTCAGACACTGAGCATACTCCTATCCAACCTACCTCAAATCAACCTCCTATTATTCCCACAGGGGATCAAGACTTTGAGAGATTCCTTGACCTCAACGTCAAGGCTCTCCAACATTATCTCGCTAGAAGCCAAACGCGAGATCCTTCAAGTAATCTTGTTTATGGGATGCCAACTTCCTTGACTGAAGCGGCAATGATATCAATAGCCTCCATTACCCAACTTATGGTCACTCAGGCCATTGCCTCGACTAGTAACCCAACCATGGCCAATGTTCAAGATTTAGCCTCACCTTCTATTTCTAGACCTACCTCCATCGGGGTTTCCGTACCACCACAACCACAAACAATTCAACTAAGTTTGACACCATTCCAGAACTTGATTGTCTCTATCCCACCCACTCTTGCACCCATAGATACAAGAGTGACCACTTATCCTTTCACTAGTGTCACCGCCATCCAACCACCCTTGGCGACATCTAGTCATGTTGTGCCCCCAACTTCACGGCACAAGCCCCCTTGGTGTCAAATATTGTCCCTGTCACAAAAGCAACTGAGGGAATTTGACTTTGTACTGACTATCACAACCTCAACCAAGCATTGACCAAGCATCAACCAACTTCACATCCAACATCAACCAAAATGTCCCTACAACCAAAATCTGAAAGAGCGAGATTTCAAAATCGGGGATCTCATCCTTAAATAAAACCAATTCGTGACCAATATGGAAAGAAGCCAACGAGGCAAGTTTGCTCCTAATTGGCTCAGACCATATATCATAACGCACAAGTATGGATCAAGGACTTATCATCTATCTTCTCTTGAAGGCCGGCCAGAACCTGAGCCCCTTAATGCCTTGCATCTATGACCATTCTACTATTAATCAAATACTTATTCACTTGATATTTAACTTGATCTTATCCCTTGAGCAACCCCTGTCATCCTCATTCCTATTCCTTTCAACCCTTTTTCCCCATAAACATTAGTTAACCCTTTTTGGATTAATGCTTTGTCCTACTAAAAGGGAAACCCTTAAACCTCTATAGTCTTGTCCATGACTAAAATTTTAGTCAAAAACAAGCAAAACATAAAATTGGGATGCCTAACAAAATATACAAAGGTCATAAACTATAAATGTAGACTGCTCCCTTGAAGGACAGCTACATTATTACTATAACTAATAGATTACTCCCTTGAAGGACAGTTATTCAAAGCTATCAAAATATACAAAGCAAAATATAGACCACTCCCTTGAAGGATGGCTTTGCCCAAATTTTGCTAGCATAACAGCACCCTCTCAAAAGCTGCCCAACATCGATCAGCTTCACATGACCACAAAACAAGACAACATCCCCAAGTAGACTTCCCGCATTGATCAGTCTACCAAAAAAAAAACCACTGACTAACAAACTATTAAGTCATGGACTTGCCTATAGTCATTCTCAGGGTCACCTATAAAAGGGGCAAAGTTATCCCTACTAAAAGGGGTTACGTTATCCTCACATATCACATAATCACACCTATTACCCCAACATACTCAAGGGACTTTGAGCTCACTTACCGTCAAGTGATTCGAGTACTTATCTAACATAAACCAATGGTCAAACGACGTAATGCATGAACAAGGATTTTGTTTACAACAACCCTATCTATGCTATCACTATGGTCTAGGTCAATGAAAGAACAAAATGCCTTTCACTTCTTACACACCTTCGTCACATACAACCAAATCATTTACCAAACCAAATCAAACCCAACCAAACCAAACCAAGTCAAACCCAATCCATAACCTACCCTCTTCTTCTCTTTTAGGGAGAATTACATTGGCCTGAGGCCCTCGCATGGGCTATGTAGGCAGCACTCAATTGACATAGGGTCTTTTGAGGTTAGCTCGGCTATTTGTTCATTCATCTACCTAATGAACCAACCATATAACCTTTAACCATGACCTATCCTAGTCAAAACCAATCCCTAACCTACCCTCTTCTTCCCTTTTAGGGAGAACTACATTGGCTTGAGGCCCTTAAAATAGGGGCTATGTAGGCAGCACTTAGTTGACATGGGCTCTTTTGAGGTTAGCTCATCCATTCGTTCATTCATCTACCTAATGAACCAACCATATAACCTTTAACCATGACCTAACCTAGTCAAAACCAATCCATAACCTACCCTCTTCTTCCCTTTTGGGGAGAACTGCATTGGCCTAAGCCCTTAAAACAGGGACTATGTAGGCAGCACTCAGTTGACATGGGGTCTTCTGAGGTTAGCTCGGCCATTCATTTGTCTGTCTACCTATATACCAACTATCTAAACCACCCCAAAATCATGACCAAACAACCAGCCCAAACACTATAGAAGTCACATTAGACTTCTCATGGGGCACATTGGAGATCATATACATCTCCTTAACCACAACAAACAACACTTGAGATCACTTATATCTCAGCCCGACTCGACCAATGACCTTGGAGATTGTGATTATCTCCTTAGACTATGACCACTTTTGAGACAACTTTGCCTTGGTTGTTTTGATTGCATATATGCTACCTCACGAATAGTTAGCAAATGATACGCACCCCACATTATGACCCTCACACGTATTATCGGCTCGTGACCAAGTTGATTCCCAATATTTGTGACATTTTCATGTTTTCCATGAGCACTTCCTGGCTTGGATACTTGGAACATGATGACCATTGGAGTTACAGCTTTGATCGATTAACCCAATCAGCTACAACCAAAAAGCTGGGGACCACTTACTTTGATTTTAGTACTCCTTGACCATTGGAGCTACAGCTTTTGTCATTTAACCCAATTAGCTACCACTAATAAGCTAGGGACTGGTTATTTCAATTTTAGTGCTCCTCAACCTTGCCTATGATAATTTGACCTACCTATCACGTGAAGTGGCATACATGCAATCTCAACTATTGCAGCGTTCACAGTCCAACTTCACCATACCCATCCACTACCTATCAAATCGATAACTAATTTTGGATTGCCCTCTCTTGATTCTCACTTTGAGAGGGAATACCTTATCCCATTCCTGGGGCAACCTACACTTATTTTTGTCTTGTAGTTTGTCAGAACAACCAACAAAACAAAAAGGGGCAAATGTAGACACCAATATTGTGTCGACTCCCCTTGGTCCCCTACACACTTTATTAATTTAAAATAAACTACTTATTTTAAATTAATGACATCACTTAGACACCTCACCTTGGACACCTCACCTTGGACACCTCGCCCTAAGACCATTTCCTACCCTATGAGTCACCCTAAAACTAAGTCATCCAAATCCTAACTACCCATGACTTATTCTCACTCCCTATTAACCTCCTAACTAACTCTCATGCCTAATAAACCCATCTTTTGACCATTCTCCAATGGCAAATGCACTTGGCAGATGGAGGAATAGGCAAAGGGCTAAAAATAGCCCTTTTACCCATTCTCTAGCTACCGACGTCAGTCAACTATCGACTGACGCCGATGGTATCACCAACGTCAGTTATATAAATCAAGTTCTAACATTGAGTTAGCCCTCTGGCTGCCTCTTTGCATATCGATGCCCGCACTCTGAGACCAAGCATCAGAATTCGACCATCACTCTCCTGGCTATAGATACTCTACACAAGTCACTCCAGACATTGGATTGAAAACATTGTATGAGGTACTCGACATCAGCCACAACATGAATAAGCACTCTAGCACCTCTAGTTCTTCATCTAAGCAGAGCTAGGTATTCTTCTGTCTCATTTCAGTATTTTAGAATACATTGGTAATTAGTTTCCATTTGTTACTTCTAAGTATTGTTGAGAGACCAGACCCGACTTCTTCCGTAGAGAGGCTGAAAAGCCTTCCCCTTATCTTTACCCTATTTTCACCCTTGTCCTCTACCTTTGCTCTTCCTTAGACCTTATTCACTTTCCTACAACCTTGCACAAACCTTTAAACTCCCAGACCCTTCTGTCAACCACAGACATATTCCAAAACCCATCCAAGGCCCATTGCCCCTACTGACATCGGCAGCATAACCGATGTCGGCATCATTTACCAACTGACATCAGTAGAACTACCGACGTCGGTGACTGTGACAAATTGACTGCTGAGAATAGGTACGTGTTATCTATTTTTTTCTTTCTTATTCTTTCATCATTTCTTTTATAATAACAATATTTTTGTCAAATAGTGGACTGTCATCCCTTACGAAGCTTTACACTTTCGGGACTGAGCGCGTAGCTTGGTAGTCCACCATATCTTATTCTAACATCTTCTGTGTTTAAGTCTTATTCTTTCTACAGGTGTTTTCTCCATAGCCAAAGAGGAGCTCCTACAATGCTTGGATACGGTGCGCAACTTAATCTGGGTAACATCAAACCTCTGACCCTTAACTTTAGTTTCTTCTTCTTCTGAATGTAATTAGAAAAAAAATGTAGAGAAACATTCTAGCACGTCCGGTGGGACCCTGGAGTTTTCCTTGGGTTCACTCTTCTAAAAAGCAAATTTTCATATAGATGCATTAGGAAAATATTCTCTTCTTGCATCCTTCTTCTTTTTCTTTATTTCGAAAAGAAATCATAAGCAGAAGTTAAAAAGAATATCTCTCTTTTTCTTCTTGTCACTTCTTGCCTGCATCTTAGAGTAGTGAAAAAATTCATACTCTTAACCTCTTCTCAATTGTTTGCATTTGAACAAAAATATTTCAATTTGGGTTTAAAAACTATTGCATTTCATTCTTGCTTGAATGCATATTTAGCTCACTTAGTAATTAAAAGCATTATGATTAAATCGTAGTGCACAAATGTTACACAACCATACCACAATCACATCAAATTAAACACTTAAACATACTTGAGACAAGGACTGTCTAGGATTTCATCACCTAGCAGATACCTTACCCTTCCTGGCGATCCTACTTGCACTTCACTACCAAGAGGAGGACCCACTTTGTTCTCTGGCAGAGTATAAACTATAGGCAAAGTATATATTGGCTAAGCGGCCCAGCTCAGCTCTGGATTCGTGAAGTGAAGGGAGCAAGCCCCAGCACCAGGCCACGTACTGAACCTAACACAGATTTTTGAGCACCAAAACATAACCCAAAACATAATGGTAATCAACAACAACACCTTTATTATGCTATGGAAAAGGATTTTGGAAGATACATAGGTTTTGATTAGATGTAGATGCTCTATTATCCAACTATATTTCCCCATTTTCCAAAATATTTTTAATAACATGCTTCAACTGCACACAATGATGCATGGAAAGTCCATAAACATGATGGTATTCATAAAACTCATTTTCTTTGTACTAGTCTAGATATTGTATACCCTAAGGATAGTGTTATAAAATTAGCCAAATAATCATATTGGTCATGTATATCTTGTGAAATATTGTTTTTATAGGTTCGCCAAGGTCACTGAAGACTCTAGGAGTGGGTCTTCTTCTTGGAAGATGGGTTTTCAAAGGTGGTGGTTATTGCATTTGAGGAGCTAGTATAGGTTGTAGCGTATGTTGCATTTGCTAGATAGGTTGTTAATGCAAAACAAGTTGCATTTATGCCATAAGTCGAGTAGATGGTGTTTACACCATTTGGACATGACATGACTTAGTTACTCCGTTACCAACAACATTCTTGTTTCGATTGTATGGTTTAAATTTTTCATAGTTGTTAGCTTGAGATAGTACAGATGCTTGAGCTTGGACTAGGTTAGGGTTTTGACATGGGCCTTCATTTAAGTTTTGGTTTCTATTTTGGTTTTGGGAATTTAACTTGATAATCCCTTTATTAATGAGTGCCTTTTCAATTTGTAAGCCTTTGTCAATAATCTCTTTAAATGTATGCACACACTAAATCTCTAGATGATAAGATATTTTGTTGTGCAAAATTTTAGTAAACATAGAGACCAATTGTTTATCGAATAAGTTATGGGTGAAGCGACTAGAAAACACTCTCCATCTCTATAAGTAGCTTACAAATCTCTCTCTAACTTTTTTCTTGGCCTGAGTTAAATCTACTAATGAAACCTCATGCTCAAGATTGTAGGATAAATGTTACATGAATTTGTATGAGACATCATCAAAATAAGATACTAAATTTTTTGGCAACTTGAGAAACCAATCCAAAGCTTATCTAGCTAGACTTTGAGGAAACAAGAGGAGTAATTAAATGTCATTATAGGCCACTGGTTAGCAAGTAATAAATAACTCTATTAGATGTGATTTAGGGTCTCCTTTACCCTTGTACTTGTCAAATTTCAGTGGTTCATAACCTAGAGGAAATGGTATCTGAAGATACTCCATGTTAAATGAATATACTAAGGAAGAATGTGAAGTTTTTATATCCCTTTTGAGGGAGTTTGTTAATATTTTTGCTTAGGCTTATTCGGACATGCCAGGTTTGGACCCTACCTTGGTTGTACACCACCTTGTTGTACATTTTAATGCCAAATATGTAAAATAGAAATTATGTAAAATGCATCTTCATATTACTGACTTAGTTAAGAAAGAGTTGGAAAAAGTCTTGGAAGTGAGATGCATTCGACTGATTGACTATTTAGAGTGGATCTTAAACATTGTGCTTATCAGTAAGAAGCCTAAAGGGATCAAAATCTATATTGATTTCAGAGACATTAATAAGGCCTAACCCAAGGATGACTTTCCTCTACCGAATATCAACATGATAGTTGACTCTATATCCAATTATGAAATTTTGTCCCTCATGGATGGCTTTTTAGGATACAATCAGTTCAAGATTGTGTCACAAGACCAACACAAAATAATGTTCACCACTCTTTGGGGAATGTTTTGCTATCAAGTTATGTCGTTCAGCCTCAAGAATGATGGGTCCACATACCAGAGGGATATGACCATTATATTTCATGACATGATGCATTATATTGATGAATACTATGTCAATGACATATTGGATAAATCAAAGACCTGTGCAAATCATCCAACTGCGCTACAAAGAATATATGAAAGGCTTTATGAGTACAAGGTTTGACTCAATCCCAATAAGTGCATCTTTTGTGTCACTTTAAGAAAAATTTTAGGCTTTATTATCTCTTGTCAAGGCACTAAAATATATCCCACCAAGTTAAAAGCCATCAATGAGATGCCACCACCTTCCACTTTGAATCAACTCCATAGTTTGTAGGGTAAAATCTAGTCTATCAGATGCTTCATTTCGTAGTTGGCTAATAAATTCCATCTCTTAGCTCACTTATTGAAGATAGGTGTTATATTTCTTTGGGATGAAGAATGTCAAAAATACTTTTATCACCTAAAGGAATATCTTGCCAATCCACCTGTTTTATTACCACCAATGCTAGGGAGGCCATTTTTACTATACATATCTACCACTGACAAAGCCCTGGGGGAATTTTTAGCTCAACATGATGAAAATGGGAAAGAAAATGCATTTTACTATCTATGCTTTAAATTAGTTGTATATGAGCATAACTATATGCCAATAGAAAAATATTATTTAGTTATGGTCTTTATAGCCCATAAGCTACATCATTACATGCTTAACAACAAGACCATAGTTATTTCCAAAGTATATCTACTTAAGTATCTACTATCAAAGACAAATTTACAAGGCCACATGGCTAAATGGATCATGATGTTGAGTGAGTTAAATATTAAGTATGTCAATTAGAAATCCATAAAGTGACAAGTAATGTGAAGTTTTTATAGCCCTTTTGAGGGCCATGAAACTTGATGGTATATTTAGTTGTGATGGTTGGGTGTTCAAAGGTCTATTACTTTGATCGACGTATAATAGAGGTATGGAGTGTTGTGGAATGTTGGTTTTATGGGTAAATTGACCAAGAATATGCATTCATAGATTTGGATACATCTATTGATATTGCACACATTATTGGTAGGTATTCTAGTTCTAATTTGGTATATGGCCTTGGGTCTAGGGGAGTTAGGGTTATGATGGAAGGATATGGATTTATGAAACATATAGTGCCTATTGAGTTTGAGTAGGGACTTCCTGCCAACTAGTTAAATTTGGTTGAATAAATGGAACTTATTTTTTACCAAGGCCCTGTCTTTAAATATGTGGCACTTGCTAAGTAAAAGGTAATGGTTGCCTAATAGGTACTTAATGGACATTGGTACCCCTTTATTGGACAAACACCTATTATGAACTAGATTTTTATTAGGTGTTTGTCATTTGTCTTTGACCAATGTAAATATCTTGTTGATTAGACAACATTTGCGATTATAAAGGTACATTGGTCTATGATTGTTGACGTACATTTGTCACTACCTATTAAAGTGGAATATTTGTTGCCCCTATTAAGGTGTTACAATGTTCTACCTCTATTACGGTGATAAATTTGATTATACCTATTGTCATGGAATATTAGTGATCACCTATTGAGTTGGGATATCATTCATCATTTGTTTTTAAGGCAAAACATTGTTTGGCACTTGATTACTTATCCCATGTTGTTGCATGCTTAAAGAAGGAACTAGTTGAGGATTGGGAATTACCTATCATTTTGGGGAAGTATTAATTCCTACCCCTAGTTTTTATGAGCCACTCATGGTATTAACTAAAGGCACTTGTTATTGTGAGTTATTTATTAGTGCATTTATCTCACCTTGGCCTGGATTGGAAGACACTCACATGTTATCCACCGTATATGTCACATTATCTTAAGTGGAGGCCATAGTTACTTCCTCAATGAAAGGGATAGTAAACATGTCATCTACTCAAGTACTTTGTGAAAATGGGTCTACTCCTAGATTAGCTTTACCTATCAAATCGATTAACACTCATGTTGACGGAGTTATCTCTATGAGAAGAGCATTCGATATGGCCATGACATTGAAATTTCATGCTAGGTTTAGATAGGTATGATATGCTTGTTGTATTTTCATAAAATGTTCTTCCATGGGACATTTTCCTCTCATAAACATATTTGGGTCTTAGTATGAAACTATCACAAGTGTTTGAGGATAACTAGTAGAGGCATGTTCGATAGTTTGGGTGTAAGGTATGTTTCTCGGCACTCTGACTAGACTAGGTAGGTTTTCATAGGGGAAGTCTATTAGAAACTTGGCATGTACCTATATGTCTCTAACTAAAACTTCATCCTTGTTTTCAATCAAGTGATGATCAAATAACTATGGGTCATATGTTGATGATATATTAACATAGTACAATTTTTATTGAATTTGTTCTACAACCAATGACACATTAGAGAGATATTGGGATGTTTGTTTTTGTTCTTGCCATGAATAGGGAGGTGTGTTAACCAAGTAATGTTCTCATATATCTTGTCTTTGTTCCACATATTGATTAGTGTAAGGAGGATAAGGATCCATCTCATAAACTACATCATCACCATATGGGTCTTGAATAAAGTTATCATTCATTACCACATTATCATAATCTATATTGTACATGGTTCCACTATGTGTGTAATGAGGCATATCTAAATCCATGACTAACATTTAATAAATAGAAGTTATATAGTTATACAAACTCTAAAAATGTGGTCTAAATGACAAATCATCTAAAAACTTGGTCCAAATGGTAGACTTGATCTAAAATTGAAACGTCTAGAAACTTGGTCTAAAATGCAAACTTGGCATAAACATGGCCTAGAAATGGATTTGCTCTCCAAAATTGTCAATGATCAACTTGGTCTAAAATTTCCTCAAGGTCTAATGTCAAATGTCTTGCATATAAATGGCCAATTTTGAAACACGAATTTGAATCCTGGTTTTTAGCAAAATGTTTCAAACAACTCTAATCTAGGTATAAAAATAGAAAAGTTGTTAGGTCTTTGGAAATAAGGCACAAATCTAGGCTCAAAACAACTAAGTCAAAAATTAAAGCTAAAGGGTAAATGCTAGGTCTTTGAGAACATGGAACAAAGCTAGACTTGAAATAAACTAGGTTGAAATAGAACTTGCAAGGCAATTAATCTAATAATTTGAAACACTTGGACTCAAACTAGGCACACGAATTCAAATACAAACTTGACCATTGGTAAAAGACATTGGACCTAAGGCATATGCATAAAACTAATTAGGTAATTCAATACCAAATGAGAAAAAATAAGAGTGAGGTGTAAAACATTCAAGTCCAAGTGATGAGCAAGACTCAAATATAAAATAATTGTGCTTAAGTTTATACTTGGAGAGAGAGTTTTTACCTTAGTTTTAAGCAACAAAAGATACATGAGGTGCACATAAAAATGATCACTTTCAAAATCTAGGCACAAAAGACCTTCATATCAAGCAAGGAATTAGTCCAAGTTGTATAATTAAAAAGTGAGAGGTTAAGTGAGGCATAGGTACAAACCAATCAATGTTTCAATCTAAACTTGACAAGACCAATGTCGAACTTGGTTTACAAGACTTCGTTTCTCAAATGATAACATTCTAGACCAAAATAGATGGTATAACGAGAATAAACATAGACAAAAATGCATATGTGGTTTTGAACTCAATGGGACACAAGGCAAAAGGTTTTGAAAAAAATTGAGCAATGTAACGATGTTATCTCACTCAAGAGGTGTGACATTGTTTTTGCTTCAAAACACTAAGGCAAAGACTTGGGATGAAATGGGCAGTGTAATGATGTCTATTTCAAACAAGTGATATATGCAAAATTTTTAGAAATGTCTAAGGAAAAGTGTGGCATCAAACTAATGGCATAATACCTCTTTAGGCTAAAAGGGGTGTAAAAACACAACTCGATTTGGATGTGGTTTTGGACAAACAAAATCATTTTTAGACTCAAAATGATGTAAGTAAGAAGGAAAAGACATAAAAAACACATAAGTGTATTATTGTATTGCTAAAAACTAACAAGGATGCTTCATATTGTCAAATTACATCTATCTAATCCTTTTTTAGAAGAAATAATTTGTTAATCCAAAAATTGAGATGCACATGAAAAGTAGGGTTTTTAGGCCTCCTCTTCTCTCGAGATTTTGTATCGTAACATAGAACTTCAAGCTACTCACCCTGTATTGATAATATTTTTGTGGCAAGTGGGGTTTGTCTAAAAACTATATATTTTGCACATTCTAAATGGTCCCATATGTGGTTAACACTAAGGTGAAACACATGATTTGGATCTAAGCTAATCGACTTGGTGTAAAAAGGTCTTGTCCTTTTTACAACCACTACATATGTTAATTATTAAGTGTATTGTGATGTTCAAATTAGGTCATTGTTCTAAGGGTAGTAGTCACTAACAGAGTTAGTTTTAGCTACTCAAAACTAATGTCCCAACAATTCACCAACTCAATTTGTATACCGACCATGGAATGGGGTTGAAATGATTCCAAAAGATGAACTGTTGGGTCAACGGTTCCCTAAAGAACTTATGGGAAGGTGATGAAATCCTGCCCAAAATCCAATATGCAAGAAATAAAACTATAAAAGGATTCTAAAGGTCAGTTTGAGATCACTCAAGCCACTTGGATCGTGGGGAGCACCTTTGTGACATTCCTTTTATGCTTGGACTAAGTGATAATTAAATAAGCAAAGCACTTTTGGTCACCCAAGTTCCCTAAAGGGGGGAGAACATACACGCTAAGCTTGGTTTGCACAAATAAAAATCAAGTCAAATAACTTTGAAACTAGTTTAACCAACAAAAAAATGACAACAAGGAAAGACTCTTAAGAGTCCTAAGCTACCATGATTGTTCATTTTAAGCCCAAATTCAAATGTGGTTGAAGTTTACCTTTATTTGTTATAAAAATTAAACTAGTGAAGTTTCTTAATCTCACAAAATAGAGTGTTATAAGTCAAGCAAAGGTGTAGGATATCAAAAGGAACATGAAGCTTACTATTTTAAATCTCTAGATTTTTGACATAGGGAGATCTCATTGTTATGCAGAGCGATCTCACCATTCCATAGGATGGCCTCATTATTTATAGAGTGATCCCATTGTTTCATAGGGCAATATCATCATTCCATAGAGTGATCTCACTACAAACTTTGGTCTAAGATGATCTCACTAATTATTAGATGACCTTGCCATTCCACAAGTTGATATTGCTAATCTATAGGTCTATTTCATTGATCTATAAAAAATACATAGAGAATAGAAAAACACAATAGTCAATGCCATTGTTTACACACGTAATCTCATTATTATTTAGGGCATTCTCACTATTCCATAGGGTAATCTCCTCGATGTTTAGGATAACTTAATCATTTACAAGGTGATCTCTTTGATTGGTCCAAAAGATAAGAAATTTGAAAATTAGAAGAAAAGAGAGCAAAATGACCTCAAAAGATTATCTAAATGCATAATTAAAAGGATAAAATGGTACATGAGATGCACGGTCGCACTGGGCATGTAATTATGTGAATAAGGAAATGCATAGAGGGGAAATTAGTATCATGTTTGTCAAGAAATCAAATCAAAACAAACACACTAAAACCTACACCCCTAGCCTTGACACTCAAGGAGATAGAGAACTACATAAATAACTAACAAATTGAAATCAAAATAAGAGATTTTAATTTCCATGAGAGTAAGTGTTATGAGTTGGCCATGGATTGATGTGCTCAGCTATGTTATCAAGAAATATTTGTCAATGAAGCTCCATTTCTCCACTTCTCCTTGTCACCTTGGTAATGTTGATGTTAGGTTGGCTTAACTTAGCAAATGGGCATGATAACATTACAATAATGAATATTTTTGGAGGCATTTTGGCATAATGACATTACACATAAAAATATTATAGATCAATGGATGAGGCCTTATATTTATAGCCTCTAAAGTTAACTCTAACCCAAGTGTGGTTAGGTTATAATTAATCATGGTTGAGTTCAAACTAACACTAGATGAGTTAAGGCTAACCCTAGTTGAATTAAGGAGGGGACATGTAATTAATATTTGAGATAGAGATCCCATTAATTAGGCATGGCTCTCCATTTTTGAATTTATTACATCTAGGGAGATATTTTGAATTCCTTGACTTTGAGAATGATGATGTCATCATGACCTCATAAATATTGAATTTTCCTTTTTATAAAATTTGTTTTCACTAATTTCAAATGGAAAATTCACTTAAGCATTTAATTTGGTTTAATTAGTTAATTCATTTTGCTTAGCAGTTTTGCACTTTAGGACTTGTTCAAGTGCCTCGCTTAATGGGTCTAAAGCTAAATTGCCAGATTACTAGATCGTAAGGTGACTGGAGATGAATCCATGAGAGGTTAATATTACATACAGGGTAATACCCTAAGTAGGGATGCCTCAACATAATTCTAAGTACTAATGTCTGATTTGCACACAAAATTGAAGCATTTAATGATTTCTAGGCTTAATTTATAGCTTTTGGTAGAAATCAATCTTAAGTCTAGCTGGGAGCTAGTTGTGTCCAGAATGGGGTGTCTACAATGGATTCATAATCTACTTGAGTTCTTGATCTATCTACATAATAGGGTTAGACACACCATCAATCTAATCTAAGTTATTCACATGTCATGATCCACCAAGTAGGGATGGGGAATGAGGATTGAGTAAGTTATTTCCTCATTCCAAGCTATTCACCAATTGATCACTATCTACATGCACACACATAGGTTTTCACCAAGTTTATGCATTGATTTGTGTACCTAATAGGTGTATCATTCAGTTCCTCTCTCTTATTTATTTACTCAATTTTGTCTTTTATTTTTGATATCTCTTAAGTAAGGACTGGTCTATGCACATTCCATTTGCAAGATACACAATAGAGCACGCTTCACATCCTTGGATCCAGATTCACAGGCTTCACCTCTTAGGTAAGTCTAGGTATGCTTATTTTTCCTTTATTGTGGTCATTTCACTTTGATGATTTTCAAGAATAAAAGGGGGGTAAATGTAATCACCTAAAAATGACACTTGAGTGTGAAGAGTGTTGCTGGAGACTACCCATCCCTAGTTTAGCCCTAGACCTATGTTGGGGACTATTTAGACACTTATCAATCCTTTGTGTTGGCTACACACATCCATAAACATCCCTAAAGTAGTCCCAAACACTCATTTTAACATCCTAGTCCTTAGTGCCTTAGGTTCTGCCACTTAGACACTAGTGCCATAATAGGGACAGTAGCACCCCATGGCACTAGTGTCTCGATTTTGGCACTATTGTATTTTTCCCTCCTTTTATTACCAATGGATATATTTTTAAATGAGAGCCTGCTAGGATCATCTTAGACCTCTTTTAATACCTACACAAGCACTAGAGTAATATACATATATATATATATACATGACTTTTATCCCTCTAATCACTAGATAGAAATCAAATGCAAATTATACAAACAAACTCAGAACAAGTTGTGCACAATCAAGGTTATCAATCCCTATTCTGACTTACTTTTGCATATAATCATATACAACATTCTTAAGCTCAAATTATTCAAGTTTTCAATCTTAAGCACATTCAAAGCACTCAAGCCAACATTCATACTAGCTTCACTTGCACTTGTACCATCACTTAGATGGGAAGAACTATATTGGGATTGACCCCTCTTCATGGTATTAGTATGTAGGAAATTCTCATCACAATGGGGTGTTGAGGATGTCCAACCTACCCCACTAACAACACACTTTACTACTTGTGTCGATCAGATGCCCTAGAAACATGGAGGTATATGGTTTACACATAAAATCAATCAAAAGAGGTATCTATAGAGATCTAAAACTCATGCACATAGGAGCAAGTTTGGGATACCCTGACACAAATGCACCTAGAAGCTCAATATAATTTTACACAAATAAAACTACCACCAAAATAGGGACACTAGTGCTATATGGTGCTACTATCCAATTAGGGTGCTATTATCTAAGAAAGGTTTTGACACATGGATCCTATCTATGACACTTAGATTAGCCTATGTCTCAATTTACATCCTTCAAATCTCATATTTCAATCATTTTCCAGCTAAGTACTTATTTACATTGTTTATTGCTATTTTTAGAAAGTTCAAACTAAGTCAAGTCTATTACAAATTAGTGGTTATATTTGTTGCATATTTCTACCCTGATTTACTATACTTAGACCTTTAGCAATCTAGGGCTTAAACTCCATCAACCATATAAAGTTAAAACATAGATCTAAACTATTGAAATTTGATATACAATAAATATAAATATCTGAATATGAAATATTTAATTCACAAATTTTGAAAATGAGTTATAAATAGTAATAATAATGAAATACACAAATCTAGCTCTAATCTTATATACGTTGACTATGTAGGCTAACCGCTAGCAAGAAATTGATAAGAATGATATGTTAATCATGATGCACCTGAAATTAGAATTTTACAATGTATTGGGACAAGGTCATATGGTGTGACCCTATCCTTTGACTGTAGTAGTGTTTAAGTTAATTACACATGTCACTTTTTGATTTGGATGTGTGTGACTATCTGAGAGGTTTGTTGATAACTTGTGAGTGTCAATTGGATGCATGGAAGACCTAAAAAATACAAACCATGTATCTTGATTAATAAACACAATAAAAATCAAATGCCAAAATATGTGAATAGGGTTAGGGGAATAACCAGACTACCCTCAGAAAACTTCATGAAATCCAAGTGTTACCTACATGGCCCAAAAAAGCCTCAAGTCGATGTAGTTCTCCTCATCAAATGAGTGTGCGAATATTGACTTTGTTATATAAATTCAACTAGATAGATTTTATTTTATTTATTGATAATGAGTGTCCTTGACCTATAATAAAATATATTCAAACTTGGCTTATGACTATTAGAATATTTTAGAATTATAATTGGAAGAAATAATACTTTTTTACTCAATGTGCAATGCTTTTTGTAGGGACTTTTCAAGTGTTGTATCAAGTGACTTTAATATGCTTATATAGTGGTAACTTTATAATATTTCTATTAACTGACTTCACTAAAAGTGTAGGAGGGTTGACATAGATATTTCAAATTCAAAAAGTGATCATTGGAGCACTTTGGAAAAGGGCACATCAGTAGATAGGGCCAACGTGTTGTCTTGTCCCAAAAGGTCAAGGATTGTTGAAATTTTAATAACATAATATGTAATCAAAATAGATATGTTTGAATGATGTAACCATTATTTTGAAAGATAGTAGGTGGAGTAATGAAGGCTCTCATAGAGATTCCCAATGAATAGAATGGTGAATAGATCAAGTAAGGTAAATATGTCAATTTAAACATTGTCAAACAAGTAATGAATAATTTTTAGTGTATACATTTTTTCCCATTTTATTTTAGTGATGCAATGAAGTTAAATTACTAGAATAAAGTACATGTGAACCTAAGTTTGTATACACACTTTGTCTTTTGATGCAAATGATCATGTCAGATGCCTTAATCTGAAACTTGTAAAAAATGCCACTAGAAGTAGTTATTGTCCATATTTAAAGATTAAAATTATGAAACTTAAAATTTGAAATTTAAAAAGAGAGCAAAGAAAATATACACCTAAGAGTGTATGCAATCTAATTTCCCTATAACTTGAAAGCAGAAAAGTGTATGCTCCCTTATTGGAGCATTTGGAGTGAAGAGAGGGTGCTTTGAATCTTGTTTGCTTCCTACCCAGTGAGAATGAGCAATTTTAAAAGTGTTAATATGATGAGTGGTATGTCATTGAGTGACACTAAACTATAACCGTACCAACACATGGAAATATTGAGAGTGATCAAGTCTCAATGAGTGAAGCTTTTAAATTAGTCATGGATATTCTTTCACTTGTGAAGAGCACTCTAAGGAAGGGTAAAGTCCTAATTGTTGAGTGTCACTAGACTCTAATAGAAAAGAAACATAAAAAACCACACACTAGGTTCACAAAATTGTAGCCATAGACATCAAGTGTCACTAGACTCTAATGTGGCCCACTTGCAACATGAATACAAATCACACCGCTGCAGATGGTTCTAGATTCTACTTAAAATTTTGTAACTTTGAAAATTTTGCACTTAAAAATTTTGAACTTGAGAAATTTGAAATTGTCATGTAGTATCTTGAAAATGAATTAATATTGTTCCCCTTGTACTATATTGAATGTTAATTAAACCTGTAATTATTTTGAAAACTTGTAATTACAATTGTTTGTTACTTACAACTTGTGACTATAGGAATGAGTGAATATGCATGTCATATGCTACATAATATTTTTTTTAAATCATGTTGTATTTCAAACACTCTGTTATGTCATAAATCTAAAATCCCTATTGTGATTCCCCCCTTTTGAGATGAGGGATGTAGCTTGCAAGTCGCTAATCTCAAAAGAAATCATGAGTGAAAGATATAATCATGGTTTTGAACATGTGAATTAGATTATATCATAGTATTGAATAAATAATTGGATTGCATATGAAACATATATTAGATAGATAAAACATTGAAACACTTAATGAGCATGTGAACATTTAAAATGTATCACATCATAATATTGAATATAGCATTAAATTGTATATAAAACATGTGTTAGATATATATAACATTGAATTTGAGGCATGTGCTATATAAATATAATCATCAAATGGAATATGATACATGTGATGGATATAACATTGAATTGCATAAAATGTCATACATAAGACCCAAGAGGCCACACACAAGGGATATGTGAATGTTGTATAAATACATAAGGCCAAGGGCCACACGCAAATCACATGAGGATGCCATACAAGCAAAATTATGTAATGTTGCACATATAAGTCCAAGGGCCACACATAATAAGCAAGCAAGTCCTGACTTATCATGTAGTAAAGTAAGAAAATAAAAGAAGTATGAAGAAAATGAGACTATTCTACACCTCCATATGTATTAATGTCATTGGTAGCAAATAGCATATTCATGTAACATAATGTAAAGTATGAGTGAATAGTAATAACATGTGTATGATATATAGATTATTATGGCAGAAAGGTTTTGGAGAGATACAACCTATTAAAAAAATCATGGAGAATGAGAATATGCCCCCAACTTAGCAAGGTTGTTGGGTAATAAGGGAAACCTAACATCGAAACGATGTAAAATAATGTCTTGTATCACACTAAAATACCTCATAAAAGCAATGTATTTTTTAAATGTATAATATGTTATATAGTTACATGAAATAAAGAATATATGTAAATAAGTAAGTTGGCAACATTTGAAAATGCTCTTTAGGTCCTAGTTTTGAATTTTTGAAAATATTTTGATGTTTTTTAATTTTTGAAATATTTGAATGTTTTTTATTTTTGAGATTTTTTTTTTTTTTCAAAATTGGAATTGAAATTTTTGAAAAGTGTTAAGAAGCAAGACTTCAAAAATTGAATAAGTAGGAAGGATTTAAACAATGCACAATAAGTTGCTAGAGCATAGTGTGGTAAGAAGGAAAGGAAACAATATGCCCCTAATGTATGTGTTTTTGAATCATAACAATGTAACATAAAATACTGATATAAGAATAATGTGCATGGCCCCAATGAGGGAGAGACTATGTATAGTGTAAAATTTAGAATGAAATAAAGCTAGGAAAATAATGTATGCAAATCCTAATCTACACTAAACTAAAATTCAAGATAAAACAACAAATGAAAGAAATCATAAAACAAACAATACTTACAACACCGAAGTACCAATAGCCTTCTCCATTGTGATCAAAAGTGACTTGATCTTAATTGTAATGTATGTAGATGCTCAACATGTCTCCAAACAAAAGGAATTGGGTATCATATGGGTGATTAATCTTGCTTTCTTTTAGACTCCTTTGTGATTATAATGGGCTTGACATTAGATTATCTTCCAAATTGGTATAACTTCGTTATCTATCAAGACTTGCAGATAGAGAAGGAACCCTCTATTTATAGTTTTTATGAATGGAAGAAGACCATTGATCTTGATGAAATATCTATGATTGAGGATGATTCCTCGTGAAAATGATCTTTTATTCAGAAGTGGTAATCTTGGATGGTGGAAGACATGTGGAGGAATTTAGAATTATCAAATTAGAGGAAAATAGATGATGGAGGATAATATAAACATGTGAATCCAAGAATATATTAGTGAAAAATATGTGGGAATATAGGATTATAAAAATTGGATAGAGGAAATTAGTGGGATTAGATGTGGATTATTAAATTAGCTGATGAGGGATAAGCGAAGCCTATGGCATCATTAAAATTTGGAAAGGGGAAGAGTGTGGAGGATGATGTCATGATGTGAGGATTATTTGATTTTTAGATTTTTAGAAATTATAGATATTCAAATCCATATAATTTTTAATTAAGGAGGGATTAGTTAATTAATTTGGATTAATTAAGTAATGGATTAGGATTTGAATAGTGATGATGAATAGTGGCAATGAATAGTGATGATTAATAGTGATAGTGAGTAGTGATTAGAATGTCAATTTTAATCAAGATTAATTATGATACTAAATTAGTAGAATTTAGGTGTCTACATTTTCCCCTCTTTGAAATGGTGTTATGATTATAAGAAGCAATGCCATTTTTAAGAATAAAGAACAAAGTATAGTGTAGATTATTGTAGAGAAAATTTTGCCTCAAGTGGATTTGAAAGAGTGAATAATGCCTCGTCGAATATTCATGTGGGAAAAATGGATGTGGATAAGTGCTCAAAAATGATTGAATGGAAAATGATGGAGTGGAGAGAATGACTACCATTAATAATGGAGATACCGATCTCAATAAAAATGCTTGCAACATTTTAGGTAGTACATGTAATGATTTGCCCCTAGCAGATAAGTGATAGAAAAGAGATTTGGAAAAAAAAAATTCTCAATTTTACACTACATGATTGGATGGTAATCAAGTAATTAGGGTTTACAGGAGCTAATGTGGGAATGATAAATACTAATGATGGTTAGTTGCAGGCCATAAAATGAAAAATATAAATTGTTTGATGTTGGATAATATTTTACAAGATGGATAGTTGCAAGCAATGATAAAGATGTATAACACTTTGATTAAATGATAGTAAAAAGATGGACTGAATGAATTGGATGGATGATGGTATGTATGTGATGGATGAATGGATGTTATTGAACCACTTGAGCTAATTCTAACACATTGTGATTGAATTTGAGGATGGATTAATTGATGGGAGAAAGGATGGATTTTGTGATTTTGTCGATCCTAATCGATAGGTGTGAGAGACTGAACAGAAATTGTAGAAATGATCATGGATGAATGATTTAGTTGATTGATGTGCAAACATAAACAAATAATTTAAATAAATACATGGATTAATGATTTTTGATGACATTATTGGAAAACATGGATTTGATTTATTGATGGTAGATAGAAGTGAGTATGGGATGGGATATACAAGGATGACAAGTGGACTCCATTAGTTAGATAATTGTTAGTTGTATGCTTTACTTGGAGTTCCAACATTTTTTTTATAACATTAGTTTATGACATGGATTGAGCAACCTTTTATTTGATATTATGATATTATGCATCAACGGTATGGAAAAAGCATGATGTCTATTGTATTATATGCATAAGTACTAATAGAATCACAAATGAAAGAATCATAGCATGGTACCATAGCTTTCCTGATAGCCTCATACATTTGTCTCATTTCGCATGATCCTCTTGCATTCACAATTGTTGGTTTTTCTTCTATATGGCCATGTTTTGACCTTGGAGACGTGATACTTCTTTGACTCAAAACTCAAGTCAAATAACCTTAGATCAAAAATCTAGTTGCATATTTCTTATGGGTTTTTTGATATCTCAAATAGATCTCTCTTAGAATTTTTAGAAAGTTCACGGATTTATGGTTGTTTTTTTTACTCGAGAGGCATGATTCTTCTCTACCTCAAAACTAATGTCAAAAGGCCATTGATGAAAAATATACTTACATATTTTTTGTGGGTTTTTTTTAGATCTAAAATGGGTCTCTCTTAGTTTTTTGAGAAAGTTTATGGATTATTTAGATATCAAGTTTTCTTCTTGTTGGTTAGACGTCTGTATGGATGAGTAGAAGATCCTACAAAACCCAAAAATCTAGCAACTTAAGCAATCAAAGTTCTCAACCCCAATAAATTGGAAGTACTAAAACTTCACAACCCTAATAACTTAGAAGTAATTAGACTTCATAACCCAGGCAACTTGCTTAGAGAAGTAATCAGACTTCCAAAACCTGATAACTTGCTTGGAGAAGTAATCAGACTTTCGACCCCTTACTACTTACACATAAGTCAGTTGTATTTGTCTAAAATCTCAAAGTAGAAGTTGTTCAAAAACCTAAGTTATAGTTGTTCAAAACCTCAAAGTAGCAATTGTTTAAAATCCCAAAGTTTTGGTTGTTCAAAAACTTGAAGTGCAGCTGTTGGAAAACCTGAGTTGCAATTGTTCAAAACCCAAAGTAGAAGTTGTTAGAAAGCTCAAAGTAGCAGCTATTAGAAAACTTGAGTTACAATTGTTTAAAACTTTGAAGTAGAAGTTATTTGAAAATCTAAGTTGAAGTTGCTTGAAAGCCTGAGCAAGTAAAGCATGTTCAAAAGCCTGGGCAAGTAAAGCTCCTACGTAACTCTGATCAAGAAATGCATATTCAGATCCCTGAGCAAGTAAAGTAAGTTGGAAAACCTGAGTAAGTAAGCTCCAGAAACCCATGTGACGTTTAGGAGGATGTCAAATTTTAGGTTAAAGGTAATGAAGAAATAGATTTAAGTTTTTGTACATTTTTTAATTTTTGGATGAAAAACACAAGTCAAAATTTCCATTTTTAGAAAGGGTTCAGGAATATGTGGGAGTAAGAACTTGTAAGTGCCATAACTTTCAATCCGTAGCTCCGTTTTAGGTGCTATTTTATTGAAAGTGCATAGATTTTTAATATCTATGCATTGGTGATATTGTTTTGGACTTTTGTAACATTCAATTTTTTCATACTGTAATGACTTAGATCTCACTTCATCCTTATTATAGTCTTTCTTGGATGCATTAGCGATTGAATCTAAAGTCCCTCTAGTTCCTTGTACTTATGTACCTACTACTCAAGACACATTTTTGGCTGAATCTAATGTTTATATGAGTATGCTAGTATTTGAAACATTCATGGGGGTCACTGCTAATAGTTCTAAGGTGGTATTATGTTATGTTGTGCATTCTTTATTTTTATGCATTTTTCTTTACTTACTACAATAATATTTACTTCTACATTATGGATTCACTCTCTATTACTCTGATTACACCATTTAATTAACATGAATAGAAACCTAGAAAGGAAATTAACTTGTAATCTAAGGGTTACCATCAAATAATAATGGGTACTGAGACTGAACCTACTGATGCTAGAGCAAAAATAAAATGGTTTAACCCATGAATCCACTAAGGCAAATGACTCTAGCAAAGAAAAGGCAAAAGAGAATAACAAAATGACAAAGCTTTAGTTGTAGTTGTACCTCCAACTCCTCCTATATGGGTCATTGACTCTGGTGTTTCACATCACATGGCCTCTTCATAGATTGAGTTCAATTCCTTGGAACCATGTGACATGTCCTCTATGCAACTAGGTGACAATACTTCTAAAAAGGTTCTCGAGAGAGGGTCTATTGAAGTGAGTGGTGGAACATTCAATAATGTTCTAAGTGTGCCCTTACTATCAACTAATCTCCTGTTAGTCTACTAGATCATCCACTTTAGTCTAGGCATGTGAGTTGAATTCACTCTAGATTTAGTGTACATTAGGGAGTTACATAGTGATACTATTTTGGCTGTGGGAATGGTTAATCATCAAATTTGGCTATATAGCTTCTCACACTTTGATCCTAACTTTCCTTCAAATTCTTCAAATTTTCTTCAAACTCACTTGTACCTATTGACACTTCTAAGCTTGAGTATTTTTTTGATATTAACAACTCTTCTTTTGCAAATGACTACAATAATGAAGTGAACACACCTCCACCATCTCCTTGTCACCTTCTAGCTATTCAAGAGTTAGTTCTTGATCCACCTACCTTTGGTCTACTTTTAAAATTATAGGGAAATGGTTTACTAATCCAAGATACATCAGACATCAGGCAATCTATTCCATAGTTATAGAGAATTCTACAGACCTTCTTCACCTCTAGTTCTAGTTCACCATCTTGGCATAGAGTAGTTGGCCCATCTACCTCACCGTATGAAAATAATTCCTTTCATAGGAATTACACCTTGGTTGAAAATCCATCAAGCACTTAAAAGACAAACTCATTGTTTTAGGGTGAACCACTCTTCACTACATCTACTTCTGATTCACAATCACTTCTGAGCATTCTTTTAAGGAACATCAGGTGGCTATAGTCAATTATAGATCTTAGTGGGGATTTTTATCTCTCTTCTCTTCTTTTATCTCTTTTCGGGAGGAGTTTTATTCCTACAAGTTTTCTCCTTTACCCTAGTTTATGGGAGTTGCATTGTGCTTACGTACCTCATTAGGCCTCATTGTCAAGACCTAATTCTTCTACCCACCTAAGCTACGTTTCAGAGGGGGTGTTAGTGTAGACATTTTCCCACTATTGGTTTTACCTGCACATCTTTTTAGCTTACTTAGGTTAGTTAATTAAGTCATTAGGGGTCATTTACCTTTAAGTGGGTTCTAATTATGAATTAGGGTTTTACCTTTTTGGTGACCTAATTTCACCCTATATGTACTTTTTTCTTCTTATAAGTTGGTTAATGCAAACATTTTCTTTATGGAATTTTCTTGTTTTTTGGAGATCTCATTCTGCCTTTACAAAAATATGACATTACTACATGCTCATTATTCATAAATCTTGGCAAACTCTAACAAATGCATCATGGAATGGAAGATCATAATAACATTATTTGTAATGTGCATATTGTGTAAACTCATAAAGAAATAATAATTACAAAATAAAAATAAATGTTGGAAATAATAAAAACTATATAATTAAAATAAATAAATAAGTAGACAAACATTGCACAAGTTATTAAGTAAATAAACACACAAGATGTGAAAAAAAGAAAGCAAATAAAGACACAAACAAGAAAATAAATCTATTTTTGGATGTCCTTGGCTTAAATTAAAACCCTTTGGCATTTGAGATATTTGACATGTTGAATCATCCGATGCGTAATCCTCATAAGGGATGACTAGGGTATTTTTAGACACCTAAATTTCATTTAGTGTCAAAATGCACTTAAATCTATTCAATAATTCTTCTTAAAATAAGTCATCCCATACCCCTCCAAATTCAACTAATTAAATAAGTCAAATTGGTCAATTATGGACACTTTACATCCTTATTTTAAATATAGAACCTAGATTTTACACCTCATCCAAAATTTTCCACCTTTTTCTCCCTCGTCCCAACCAAACCCATAACTTTCACAACCTCTTATAACTCATCGCCTAAGTTGTCAAGAAGTTTGACTTATTCCTATTGACTTAGCTAACCATTCCCATGCTTCTCTCAACCATT